>OX374626.1:5171666-6453333 GCA_947347705.1 Nymphula nitidulata
TCCCGGAATAATTTACAGGTAAAATATCACTTAAGACTGTAATATACAAGGTAATTCAAAATCGATTTTAGCTAGTCTGAGCTAAAATATTTCTTTGTCAAACGATATTTTGTTGTTGTCACATTGTAATTTATAAGTTCTTTTGAAATTAGCCACGTAAACTGACTTACTAAAGAAGATTCTTATATATTTTTTTTTCATGAATAAGAAACCTATCTTTGTACCTTCATCCATAAGTTTTTAAATTTTATATCGACAACAGATGCACATAGAGAGTTACAACACTTAAGAGGCAGCCATCTTTAGTGGTCCAAGAACTTTAGGTAGGCACGCTCAGTAGGTAGTTGGGGCCAGTCCATAGTATTTCTTCGTCATAGGTCTAATCACCGTAGTGTTGCCAGAGACTGATAGTCAATAGTAATGCGAGACAGTTCAAAACGTTCAAAAGTAACATTATTATGTCAAAAGTAACATTAGTTTTTTTATGTAAAAAAAAACTAATACTGAAACATGTTTCAGAATCCATTTTCTAGTTTTTCGAAGAAACATGTTTCCTAATCCATTTTTCATTTTATAAAGTTTTTCTAAGAAATTGCCATGACAATTTAGCCGTAACAATCTTTTGAAATCGTAAAACTTACTATTCAAAAAAAAAGGCAAGCTACTCAATAGCGTAGTCAAAGAGTAATGTAAGTATAAAGCGTAGTTTTAAAACTGCTCGGTGTGTGTTTTTTTCGCTACTTTTGTTTAAATCCTAAAAATCACGTAATAGTAACATTTTGAGTCGTCTAACATGAAAGTAACATGAGGGGGTCAAAAGTAACATAAAATGTTATGAAGTAACATTCTGGAAACACTGCAACCGCTGGAAACCGGCGAACGAAGAGAGCTATTATCGGTCGCCGCTGGAAACATTCTGTTTTTTTTGGTTAATTCTTCCTGTTAAGAGACGGCAAAGGGATCAAGCCCTTACAGCCATATTTTTAAGTAATTTCTTTAATTCCGCAAATATTGCATGAAAATGCTGTTACAAGGGCCGGCTCTAGTACATTATGCGCCAGGGTGCAATGGATATCCTAGCTCCTCTGGAACGCGCCCAATCAAAATGAAGAAGTTCGATGGTTGTATACATTGCTCTGCACGCTAAAACCCAAGTGTCGCTTACAGCCTTCTTCCTGGACCTATAATTTATAGTTTATGATGCTTGAATTTAGTTCATTTGGCCTGTTTCTAAATAAAAATTATTTGGGTCATTTTGTATCAATCAACAATTATTTCTGGAAATAACAGTTTTAATAAAATGAAACTACACTTAATTATGCGGATTTTATAATAGAAAACCACATTGGCTACCTTTTGCTGACATATTAATACATTCGTTTTTCCGAAAACGAAACTTTGATAGCGATAGCAATTTTCAAATGACACCTTGTCTAGGCCCTCAGATGTAGATTTGTATTCAGACTTTTCAGTAATATGGATAAAGGTCGTGGTGGAGTATTTGGTCCCTTATCTAAGTGCATAATATTTTTAGACATAATATATATTGACATAATGTAATTCGTACTACATAATATACTTACGTACGTATTTAAGCATAACAATTTAAGCATAATTATTAAAGTCATTATTATCACTGTCATAATCATATTTACGCATAATGTATACATACTAAACCAAAATTGGAAAAAGGCATAATAATACAAAACCATAATAAATACAGGCAACAACATTATTACACATTTTTACATATTGCTTTTATAAAATACTTTTCGTATTTAAACAAAATGAGGCATATGCCTGATAGTAGGTTACTCAAATAGGTTCATTTATGCGACTTTATATTATGCCTAAAACCATTATGCAAATTGTAATAATGGGTAATTAATTACATTAGTATAAATTATAATTATGCCAAAATATTATTATGCAAAAGAACAGTTATGCCAAAGTAATATTAGGAAAGACAACAATATACCAAATTAATTATGAGATATTACATTATGCCAACGTAAAGGAAACCGGAGTATTTTCATAGAAAAAAATAATTAAACCAATAGTATTTTTACTTGGCAACACAAAGCTAGTCACGTGATTTTAGTCTGGTTTTGCAAACGTTGAGTGGAGTGCCTTGTCATCAGTCCTTCTCAGTTTTTGGATGATTTTCTTTGGAATTTTTATTCAAAGTGAGTACTTTTGGAAGAGTAATATTTGTAATAGCATTTATTTGTTTTTCGTGGTGTTTTTATGTGTATAAGTGTTGTGCTTGTCAATGACGAAATTGTACCTTGTTCCGTGACTAGTGATATGACGCCATTTTCTTCGTGAATGCCAATTAATAAATTCTTCAATATTTTCTTTGTTTCTTCTGATCTGCTGGACCATAGCGAGTAAATGGATCGAATTCAAGATTTAGATGCATGTTTTCAAGTTGCCCATTACATGTATGTAGGATTTAATCTATTTCTTTAAACCACAATTTATCATTATTCAATACGCATTTTTTGTATGACACCACCTTTATGCGTATCATCATAGTTTCACTTCTTCTAATTTATTAAGATAAACGTCTCTATAGCATTTATTTCATCATTTTTCTTAGCCAACGTTACGCCTCGAGAATACATGAGCTTTGGGTGGCAACAGAAAAGACATTTTACGTACTTCCTGTTTTGTATCGAAATTGTGAAATCAACGTGGTGAGCTTTACAACAAAGCACAAACCTCAAATTTTCGACTGCTTTCTATGAATTTTATTATGTCGAAACAGAATTCAGTTTCAATTTACCTTTTGTTTGAATGCTCTTGTTTTGTTTTGATGGGAATGTAGAATATACCGACAGTATAATTAATTAATGGAGTTTGGAATAATTTAAACTAATTATATTTATAATTTTAGTAAAATTTATCATTGTAAGACAAAAATGTAGTACATAAAAGACAGTAAATAATGCATACTTATTATAGTGTAATGAAGCAAAACAAAAGCATAAAAATAATACACTTGGGAGCATATCTATTGCAGTCACTTTATTTTGAACATACATTTCAGTTAAGGGCAAATAAAGTTTATAATTAAATAATACTACCTATATGCATTTTTTAAGTATGGTGTGCTCATGTAATGAGAATGTAAAGTTGATATACTCGGGTATACTTAATCGTTGTTGACACTTTATCGGAAATTACAAAAAGACAAACAAGATTGCAAAGACTTCTGTATAAGTCTCAAGTCAGGCCCCATATGGAGTACTGCTGTTGTTTATGGGTGGGAGCACGTAGATACCAGCTTGGGCCATTGACCTGCTCCAAAGATGTAATATTGAACCTTTAAGCTTAAGGAGAGATTTGGTTTCCTTGTGTGTGTTCTACCGTCTGAATAAGGGGGTGTGTTCTGAGGAATTATTTGAGATGATGCACACAGCCTCTTTCTATTCTCTTTCTAGTTCGTCCTCACAAATTGGAACCAAACTGGTCACATACTGTATGATTTCAGAAAAATTTTCTCCCACACTTAGGTTGTGGAACAAGCTCCCTGCAGAGGTTTTCGGAAATAAGTACAGCATGGGGTTCTTTAAAAAAGGTGTGAAAAGGTGGTGACCTTTGGTGTTGCTAGCGTCCATAGGCTATGGTAACTGCTTAGATCATGTGGTGTACCATCTGCTTTATTGCCACCTTAGTTTTATTAAAAAAAAAACTACCCTTTTAAATTTTATGCACAAGTTAACTGCAATGGACGTTTGGAGAGGAATTATTGAGTTTATCATTGCTGTTTGTGCATTATTGTTATCAAATGATACATTACAACATGATATTTACAGTTTAAAGTTAATATTTTTACTTACAATGGATGTGGTACAATTGTACATAACATAAGTGTAAGTCGCTGGACTGTTCAGAGAAGACTGGCAGCAGGTGGCCTTACTGCATACAGACCTGCAACTAGTCCAAAACTGACCCCAGTAAGCTAGACTTTGTTTCACCTGAGAAACTAAACGTAAATTGGACATTTGATCATTGAAGATGCATTTTATTTTCGGACAAATGCATGATCTGTTTACATGGAAACAATGAACGTGGTACAGGTGAACAAAGGCATGGTGAAATATTTGCACAGTGCTGTATAAGTGAAAGACAATGTAGATGTGCATGTATGGTTTGGGGAAATATTTCTGTAGACATTTTATTGTGGAGATGGATCAGAGGCCTGGACAGCACGGATTGCCTGCTCATCGGTACATTGAACATGTGCTAGCATATGCTGCTTATATCCGTGAAAACTTTGTCTACATGCACAATAATGACAGACCTCTGGAGCAGCCATAGTGATACAATACCTAGAAGAGGTTAATATACCAGTTATGGACTGGCCTGCTAGAAGTCCGGACCTCAACCCAATACCTCTACCGGATGAATTTAAAAGTCGGATTTGGTCAAGCCCCACTGCTCTAACAAATCTCGGATAGCTGCAACATGTCATAAAAGAAGAATAGGAAAACATACCCCAAAATTTCATCCTTAAACTCAAGGTTAAGGTCAATGAATAATCATATATGTGTTGTTATAGGGGGTACTATGACATATGAATAAACTTTTTTTTTTTATTTGAATAATTTTCTTTATTTTTACCCTACTACAACAAAACCAAAAAGAAAGGTAACGATTTTGGCAGTCTATGTATGTACGTTGCGTGGGTCACTTTTTGACCTGTGTCGGATCGCCGGGAGGGAACTGACGGCCACCTCATAACCATTGTGACGGCTGCCCTGATGAGGAAGCGCAGCACGCGCTAGAGGTGTGCCCTGCATGGGCAGAGGAACGGCAAATGTTGGCCCCCGTGATTGGAGACGACTTCTCCCTCTCGACCGTCGTTTCAAAGATGATCGAGAGCGGCAGATCGTGGAAGGCAGTCCTCGCATTTTGCGAGAGGGTGATGACCACCAAGGAGGAGGCGAAACGTGCGCGGGAAGCTGCCGCCACTTCCGCCATCCGTCGTCGGCGCACTGGGCGCAGGAGGGGGCGCATTATGGACGCTTCCAGATGCTAGTGCTGGTAGAACTTCCCCTCAGCGAAAAAAAGCAAAAAAATTTCAGGCCTATACGGCGAATGACCCAGTACTTCTACGTACGTTTGACGACGTACGTATGTGTTCCGATATCATTGATCAGATTGTGATGATACTTTGGTAGGGTGTTCTGTGGTTGCCCACAAAGAATTACAAAACCAAACAGTTCTCTTTACAGGCATTGCAAAGCATGCCGGTTGCAGTTAGTAATTTATAAATCTGTCACAATTAAATTACCTATTTATGTTATAATTAAACACACAACTGGGTATAACACTGAATTGACTTATGGAATAAGTCATTTTTGTTTTTAAACTATGCATCTCTACAAAGCGACTCAAGACTGACTTAAATACTGTACCTACCTACATCTGATTATAACTTCTATTGGGACGACTGAAGATAACATCATTATTGTACGGCATATGATAGAGACTGACAAAAGAGTGACCTATCAGCAGATTCGTAGAAACTTACGCATCGGTATAAGTCAAATGCACAAAATCATCCATGAACAGTTAGCGGTCAGGAAGCTTTGTGCCAGGTCGATACCTCATAACTTGACCGAGACCCAAAAACTCCGTCGTGTTGCTTGGTGCCTTAAAATAGTTAACAGATATAACAGAGGTGACTCAGATGTTGTGTTCGACATAGTTACGGGTGACGAAAGCTGGATTTACTGTTTTGATCCTGAAACCAAAAAGCAGTCTGCTCAGTGGGTGTTTCCTTCCAAGGAGTTGTCAACTAAAGCGAAGAGAGAACGAAACGTAAAAGGTGGTGGCCTCGTTCTTCTGCAGGACAGGTCATTACGCAACAATTGTTTTAGAGGATTGAAAAACCGTTACCGTAGAGTGGTACACTAACAATTGTTTGCCACTTGTCTTGGAAAAAAGTCGGGAGAAACGAATTTTCAGTAGGATCCTCCTTCACCACGACAATGCTTCATCGCAAACCGCCGGGCGAACGATCGATTATTTGTCGAAAATAAAAGAAAAATTTCGAGGAAAACGTTTTATGTACGCCGAGGAAACAGAGGCTGCGTTTTAAAAGGTCGTCGAAGAAACCTCTAACGTGTGGGCAAAGTGCTTTTCTCAGTAGATGTAGTGATGGATTGATGTGAATGGACACTATTTTGAAGATATAATGAAACTTTACTAGGTGGTAGGCCCGTATGTAGGGTCGTCTGGTGAACATTTCGCTCTGTCTCTGTCTCGGATTGAAGGGAAAGGTAGCTAGTGTAATTACGGGTCATGGAAAGCATTTCATTTTTTGCCACGGGATTACAACCCACCTGCAATTTCTAGTGATTTTTTCCTTGTTATTGCAGGTGTCTATAGGCGGCTGCAATCGCTTACCGCCAGGTGGGCTGTCAGCTTGTTTGTCATCTTGTATAAAAAAAACATGCTAGTTTGCTCAGTTTTAGATTTCTAAGAACTTTCAGTGTGACCCTCGTAAACATCAGTGAGGAATTCTATGTAAGCTTAGCATTCAGTTAAAAAATAGATGCGAATTGAAAATGGTCTTTTTATTATGAAAATGAATACAAATTTCACTAAGTATTTTCTTTTTTTTGTTTTGTTTTTGCTATACATTAAAAACATAATAATTTCATTAAGTAGATTTTGAGATCTGAATTTTAACTTTATCTGTGTCATAACAAAAGTCTCTGATTGTCTGCAGGTAGTGTCACCATTCATTGTGATGCCGGTGGATGCTGACCTCAATTGCACAGACGTGGTTGCGCCTGGTTGTGAACTGAAGGGCCTGCGCACTTGGAAAGACATTTGTCTGGTACGGAACTCACTTTTCCAACATCAGGTTAGTTATCTATTCAAAGTGGAAGGATAAAGGTTTTATTTTTATTTAAAAACCACATTGGAATTGTCTATGAATGCAGAGAGACATTAGTTCTATAAAATCTGGTGCTGGTAGGAGTATTTACAATTTGTTTTTTTTTATCTTTTGAATCTCTGACCCCTGTAGTTGTGATTCCAAGTCATGTCGAAAATAGTGTTGCTTGTAATCAATCAGCTTTCGTTAACATGGGTAAGACACCTAAAAACTAAATTCGATGCAAACAATTGAAATGGATGAATGAAAGATACTTTGTAATTTATTTTGGTGCAGGGAGCTCAAGAGTAAAAGCGACCTGATGAATCTTCTTTTCAATGATTTATCTGTATTAAACTGACTGCGCCAGAAGGAACATAACCCATGTTTAATAATGTTTAATTTAGATCTTATTTAGCTTTTTAAATTTCCGAATCAAGATCTCGTTCTTCTAGTGTTTTCTTTCTGTTATTTATTAACAAAGCTGAGACTGATAATATTATTCTCATGTAAATGTGTCGAAATAGTTTTCCATACTAACATCTACTTCTAATTCTGACTCACAAAGTTAATGAATAAACATTAATAATAAATAACAAAAACTATTTAAAATAGCATTTTCCATAACGTGATTCCTTGTCATTAATAAATTGCTATTTCATGAATATCATTATAAAAATGTAAGCATTTAATAATTATAATAATGTACTTTAATTACAAATTTTCATAATCATAATAATAAAAATTATCATGACTACAAACTTATAGTGCAAACAATACGTGTAAGATATTCCGAGGACAAAGAAGTCTTTATTAGTGTTTGTTTCATATTTGCGAGGAATTGCGTTCTTTCTGATGCTCGAAATGTGTTCATCACTTATCAAGGTTTGATTAGTCACGGCTTACTGTAAATAAGAGGTGCTAATTCAGAGTTCATTGTTGAGGGAATCGTGCTCGGTAGTGCGTTACTGCGTAGATGCAAGGGTGAGGTGAGGAACATGAGCCGGGAGCGCGCGGCATGACGCGGCGGGCGGCGCGCCGCTGAGAGGTCAGCGCCCCAGCCCAGGACTAATTCGGGGGAGAGCGACGACTCCCGCCGCTGCTCGCGTCTTTGTCTACTTCACTGCGCTGCTGCTATCACACCATACTGCCGCTTTGTCTCACCTGTCACAAATCATCAAGACCATCTTTCCTTTACCATAAACTTTTTAAGTATCAACTGTACTGTGATGGGTCAAGTCCCTGCGTTTTAGGCACGCGTGCTTGTTTACTCACATTAAAGTTGAATGGCCTTCGATATTCGAATATTGACCTTATTTTCCACATTCAACCCCAAGTGCATTGGACTTCTTTTGTGTACTATTATATTTTAGGTAGTTTTTTTTTTAAATATTTGTTTAACATCGCGATCAATCGCGGTTTTTACCCCATTTAATCTGTGAAGTAACATCGATATAGGGCCGGTGGGCTGGCATGGGACAAAACGTTTAAATTCTGAGCATTTGTAGAAAAATAATAATTGAGTATCTATCTATTTCCATTGAATACGATTAAATTTGTTTGTGCGCATAATAGGTATTTCGAAGAAGTTCAAAGATAATGGTGTTAATGGGCAGTGTATGCAAATGCGCGCGATATGAGGCGGGCAGCACTCTGTTGTGTGATGTCGAGATGGCTGGTCGAGTCAGCCATGTGTTTATCAGGGCGCGAGCATCGAGTGGTTTGTTTGTATTAGTGAGTGCGTGCGCGTGTGGAACGGAATGACGCGAATAGTTGCAGGCGGGTGCGCGACTGCCGCTCGCTCTCGGCTCGGCCAGTTGCCGTCAGCACGCCGAGCGCGCCGGAGCTCGCCGATGCGAGGCCGAACCAGCGATCACATTCTTACTATTTCCGACATCAGGTGCGACTAATGCACCTTATCTGCCCAGATAATAGTGCGAATTAGTGTACCCATTACTATTTCATTACGTTCATGTGACTGTGATATCATTAGTGCTGTGAAGTGTGAGGTGCTTTCAAGCGTAGTTTCTACGTGGCCATGGGCTCGCGTTACAACACGAAGGTAATATTCATTCGTGAGTGTTTTTGTGTGTGTCTGTGTCTAGAGAGATGTGTCGGTCGGAGGAGACTGTGGACTAGCTAGACTAGGCTGTTTGAAGGCCGCCGGCTCGACCTTGGTGCCAGAAGGTCAACGTCCCCTCACGTGTTTAGAGCTTTCATACACTTTGAATCTTTTTTCTCATGATGGAAACTGCAAATTTAAACAAAATTCGGTTGTGTTCAAATAGTAGTCTTTGTAGTTAATTACCATTCATATTAATTATCATTATGTCTATCTCAAATAATATTTTTATTTTTAATAAAAATTCGTGTTCGTTATCAGCTGGGAGTGAGAGCTGCTGAGATACTATAAATAGTTTACCACTTATCTTTTTTACTATACTTCGTGTTATTTTTCTGTGCAGTTTGATTTTATGTTTTCATTATATTCACAACTAGACACGAGGACTAAAACATTATTATTATTATTATCAATAACTTGTAATTGTTTCAAACACGAGAGTTTACTATTTATTGTCACTTTCAATAAAATTTACCTTGGAATGACTTCAGTCGAATAGTACAGTGAAAATTTAATTTGCAAAATACAATAGGGTTGTACATTTGTACATAATGTGTTTTGGTGTTCTTTTATTTTTATATTACGATATGATATATACATATAAGTCTTTATATTGTGGAATCGCGATTGTAGAATGGCTTAATTTTTTGTTTGAATAAGTATAATTATTGAAGAGTCGTCCGTAACTATTGCGTATTAGATACGTTCTACCTTCCGTTTACTTATTAACCTGACAAGCATGACAACCAGACACAATTGATTTTTCAATTGTCATAGCCCTCCGGTGGTATAACGCCGCTTGACAGATTATTATTGTTACTTTTAATTGATAAGTTGATAACTAACTAATCTTGTTGGATAACTAATCTATAAAAACCTTCTGGATTGTGTCGTACATATCACATTGTGGTCATTGTTGACTGTGTAAACCCAACACGGCAGTAGCAGTGATATGGCATTATGTTTCGAACTATGTGCGTCTTCTGTGTTATCGAAAGAGAGAGCTATAAGTATACGGCTTCCGATGGCCGAGCGGTTTTCACAGCTGCGCTGCGTGTGCGCAATCAGCTGACGCTACCGTCGGCCATCTTGCTATGCGTGTTCGATTGTAGCGGCGTCATTGTTCACGTCTGTGACGCAAGCTCTTCCTTCAAATGCTAATGTCATTGTCCTTCTCGTACGGGTTATATTGTGTCAAAGTAGCTGTATTTTTTAAATTGATGCACATAGTTTCGCTATGGCTAAAAGCTAATTTTTGGAGAATGATGCTTGTCGGTATAAAGAGACGACACAGCCGCTTTTATTAGTAGACTGTTCATTATAATTATTGTTATTGTAGTTTAATTTATTGGTTGAATCTCTTGCCAAAGAAATGTTTGACCTCGATTATGGTTCACGCGCTGGCGCCGAAGAGTTCGGAATCTGATGCAAATTTTTGTTTGATAACAAGTCAAACGTAGAGTTTTAGTGTAATTTATTGACAAATGAATTATTTTATACATAAACACATAATTTTTCAATAGCAAAGACTGCCAAAAAAGTAGATGGTCCCTGATTGTGCGTTTATATACTTAGGTACTTTACACCTACTGATTTATTTATATCTAAGATTGTAAACAAGACATAGTAGGTAATGCGTTATTGTTTTAGGAAGAGCGGTCTCATCCTAATACAGACAGGTTTTTTTTTTATCTTAAAAGCTGACAAAGTTATAGACCTATATTCGCCTTTCGATATTAAGACACCTGCAATATAAATTGTTTTTTTTTTACGTTTATACAAAAAATTAACACCTTTCTGGGAAGAGAACACGTAGCAGCAACAAGTCATGTATCAAATATTTATCTACTTATTATGTATAGGCATTTCCAATTCGTCTTGGTGGTTCCACAAGCTAAGAGTCTATTACTTTTATTTTCGAGTTTTCTCCGCACGATTTTTGTGCTTTGTACCGTTACCGTTACCGTTGAACAAGTGGTCAGACTTGTATTTTGTTTTAAGCTGAGAAAAATAAAGCACCGATTCTACTTGTTTGAGATAAGTCGTATTGTCGGACAGTTCTAAACAGAGTTATTGGACAGCTGATACGGTTATCAGCTAAAGATTGATCTAATGAGTGGTCTATTACATTTAGTTGTGTCGACCTAAATTTTGTTCGTAGGTGTGTGACCTAGATATCAGTCAATATATTTTAAAATGTTCATGACACTAATAGATGCGGGGATCTTTCAAAGGAACGCTAAATTGTAAATCGCAATTAATGATGACGTTTACCTCTTATTTATTCTTTCAATCAATACATTTTATTCAAAAGGACACAACGTAACAGATACATCAGAAAATAATATTGATCACAATAGGCGGCCTTATTGCTTAGCAGCTATCTCTTCCAGGCAACCTGCAGGGGAAAAAGTAAAGTAAAAGGATAGGAATTAAGACGGTACAAGAAACAAGGGTTAAATTAGCCGCTTAACTGGACGCCTAGCCCGTTGATTGAATGACGGCATACGAGGGTCAAACTTAAAGTTCTTAGAAAATCAAAAACTGAGCATACTAGAAAATTATTAGTTTTATTATATCTTTTCAAGTGTCTATTCACATAAATACATCGCTACATCCGATGGAACCACTGAGAAATGTAGTCATGTGTGTGATTGGATTAGGTGGGTACAACCATGATAGACACGACGATTTTAAATGTAGTTTGACGACTCAGCAACGCGTCGCCCACCTTCAAACTGCTTTTGGCGATGAAGCACCATGCAAGATAACAGTTTATAGCTGGTTTGTAGAATTTAAACGGTCGTGTCAATCTCAGAGACGAATGTCGTGCTCGTGATGGTCGTCTGTATGCCGCTGTGTGTGAACAACGAAAACGGCGTTGCTAGATGCCGTGTAATCGAAACAGACGTGCATGTGACGATGATGACCTACCATGAGATACGCGCATGCTTAAGCATAGGCATGAGTCAGATACAAAGAATCCTACAAAAACATTTGGGTGTGAAAAAAACTTTGTTCCCGGTGCATCCGTCACAAAGTGCAGTGTCATGCCTACCAAATTTAACGAAGGGATATGTGGTGGGATATGATAAGAGACGAAATATGGATTGACGAGCTACGATACCAAAACAAAACAACAATCGACTGTTTGATTCTTCCAGGTGAGCCAACTAACCAGTGTTCAGTCTGTTGATTGCTACATTTTGTTTACAAACCAAGTGACATTAGCCACGTGTCCAGTTCTAACACGTGGCTACAGTCGCTTTGGAAGACCGTCGTGTGTACAGTAAAAAGCGATCAAGACTATTCAAGACCATTTGTTTACCTACCGGAAGTTTGTATCGAACTCTGTAAAAATAGCCAAAAAACGTATCATTTTGCATCATGACAATGCCAGTTCTCACACGGCGTATTGACAAACGAATTTTTGAAAAGGAAAAAAAAACGTAGATATTATGGGCTATCCTGCGTAAAGCCTCGACCGGCCACCATGCGACTTTTTTATTTTTAACGCGGTCAACGATTTTTACTAGCAGCAGACGCTGTTGAAGAGTCAAATAGTTTTTTTTTTATAACCTTACAATACTTTGTTTATCACGGACGCGGATGAGTGATGATGATGATGATGAGGACGCTTACGTTCTGTTCTTCGGATAGGGAAATTGTCGTAGGTATTTCAATATTTATTAAAATTCTTCTGGATGAGTAGGCAATAAACCGACGAAGCATTGTCGTGGTGAAGGAGAATTCTACTGTTGAACTTTGTCCAGACAAGTGGCAACAAATTGTTAGTCCACCACTCGGCAGTAACTGTTTTTCGATGACCTGTCCTTCCGAAGGGCGAGCCCACCATCTTTTTTCCTACGCTTCGACCTCTCTTCACTTTAGTTGATAACTCCTCGGAAGGAAACACCCACTGAGAAGACTGTCTTGTGGTTTCGGGAATATAACAGTAAATCCAGCTTTCGTCACCCGTAAATATGTCACAGCATCTGAGTCACCTCCGTTAAATCAATGTACGTCTATCAGAACTTCAAGTTGACTTAAATGACATCAATAATTCTTAAAAATCAATGCACGAAAATTTCTCGCGTTAAATTTATGCTGACGTGACTCAGACAATTTTCGAGGTGCGCGCAAATCCTAAAACAGATAACAAATGAATGTAATACATATACACAATAATATTGGCAAAGAGTTCCATTTTCATAAGAGATGTTTCAAAAATGTATGGAGACCCGGCCAGGTCTATGTACAGTCTACTGAAAAATAGATAAAAATATACAGAACACTTTTCAATTGACCGTTTTCTTTTTATTTGCTTTGTTGCGCGGTATAAAACAAGAATTGTTATAGAAAGACTGCAACACAGACCAATATTCATTATGGCGGCTACGTCACTTTGCTTTGGTGACGTTTAGTTGACTTCTATGTCTCATTGCCGTACTAAATAACTATGAAATCAACGAAGAATTTCAAGTTTGTACGAACAAACTATGCATGAAAACGAATTATTAGTATAATTTCCCTGATTCAGGAGATTTTTCCTGATTTTTTGAGATAGTTTACATATACTTGGCCGGATATGAAACATCTCCTTTAAAGTTTTTTTTTTTTCGTATTGTTTACAGAACCAGGTTTAAAAACTTTCAATGTCGCCCTCGTATATACATTTATTTATTATATGTCCTTACAATATACTATGCCGCAGCCGTCAGGTTGAATTAGCCGCTTAACTGGACGCCTAGGCCGTTGATTAAACGCCGGCTTCCAATGAAACACCTGAAGAACAACTAGCCATGTCATTGAGCGCAACGTCTAACCAGATATCTGTATGTGTGTTATGTATAGTGTGTCTAATATGTGTATTGTATGTTTTTTTGTGTTATATTTTTTTGATATAAAAGTGCATAAAACGCATATTTCCGTAAAGATAATTATATAGACTTTAAAGTTTTAACAATTTAAGAATTATTATTACATTATTTTTCGATTAGTCTGTGGCGTATTTCTACGTCGCGTCGTTGTGTTAAAATATTTTCGTGTCAGTCTCAGATATACGGCGTACACGTGTACCTCGGAGGGTGCAACGGTTGGCACATGTGTCTTTTGTGTTGGTGTGAGTTAAGTCAGTCAGTGCAGCGGCGAAGCGGGTCGCGCTCGAATTGCGTAGCGAACACTCCGCAAGTGGGTCAGGAGGGCACGGCGCATACACGACGCCGACTGTAGCCGTACACACAACAACCATATTATCGGACCTTATCATTTTCCAAACTATTGGCTAGTATTGATGATCATCCCTTTGGTAATTCAGATTTTTTTGTTTTAAATGTATGTATAGGTACATTTATTACATTAAACATTACCAAGGACCTGAACACATAGTTTTTCTTATAGTTAAGATATGTTGTCAGAAGCTAAATTTTAAGCACCATTAGCTTTGATAGTTAGATCATCATATTATCAGCCTATGAAGTCCACTGCTGAACAAAGGCCTCCTCAATCGATTTCTGCCTGCCGAATTGTTATTGATAGTTAGATGCTACATCTTAAATATCTTGTTTTACTCTTGCGGTTGTAAGACCAAATTTTGTTTATTCTATTCCTCACTTATTAATAAAAATCATCAGATAGCTATTGGCATACTCACATTTCCAATGACACGTTATTATTAAAATTGATATGACTAAGTTGCGTATACTGTCGCCAACATTTGCTCTGGATAGCTAGCACGTTTACCATTTTGTGTAGATACACGATAATTACGTAAATAATAATAGATTTTTAATCAATACGTATCCAATTATCATGAATACACTTTGCGTGAGAATATTTTAAGTAAAGGTTACCAAGCAATTGTGATGTTAAATGGTCCTACGAACACTGATAATCTGGCATGAGGATTTGGATATCGTTATTACCGTAAACCGTAATGCTTTAATTGTACATCACGTTTCCGACTGGACGCATTTGATAGTCGCCTTGGCACACTTTAATAGTTGCAATATTGTACGCTTCTAAATTTATTTATTTATTTGCTTACCAAAAATGCAGATATTGCGAATACTACTAGAAGCAGTACTTATGCAACAACAACAGAGACAGTTTATTAAAAAGTATGATTGCTAGTTAATGAAAAATAGAACAACAATCTATGAATTATTGTGATTATATTTTTTTTTATTCTAACACCAAATAAACGTGTCGTAGATGTTAAAATCTTACAGATTATCACAGTTAGATAATTTATTTAAGTAGTGGAAGAATGTCTGTTTTATGTTAAAAAATTACATGGTAGTAGGAGTGTGGTAGACCCATTAAAGATCTAACTGAAGTCTTCGTTAATTGAATACAGAGTTGCTTGGAAAATATTGTTTTCAAATTTCAATTTGGGTCTCATTCAATTAGTTTATACAAAACTTATTGCCTCAATAGTGATCAGACGTCGTCAATCAAGCACAATGCTATTATGTTTCTCATGTGAATTTGATACGTCATGCATGTGTCATGTCCGGCACATGAGTGAATAAGAGGATATTCTCTTGAGTTACTATAACGTCATCGTCGATATTCTTTATCGTAGAATTACTTACGGACTTTTTTTACTGATTATTATTGATAGTGAAAATGAATGATAAGTTAATTATCCATCATTAATCTGTGGAATAGCCACGTAATTATTAGACAAAATAGATTTTCTATTGTATGAGATTGCCGGCAGGAGGTATCTGTCAAGCTGTAGAATACCCTCGGAAGGTTCATAACAATTACAAACCAATTGTGTCTGTAATCTGTGGCTTCATAGGTAAGGGACGAAAAGTTATGCTTTTAATTACTGAAATATTATTATCTTTATTATTCACTTCATAGTCATGACAGTTTTGGGGAATGATACTCGCTTGCTAGTCCACGGCAAAAACTGTTACAAAAAAAGTATTTTTTGTAATAAATTTAAAATTAGTTAGCATTTGCAATATTTTGTTATTTGCTTGTATAGTTGTAAGTCGGTTTTTAGATTAACTCTGCATAATAATGCAGCATAACCTTTTCTTTTATAAATGTCACGTAATACGAAGTTAGCAAATTCTTTCAGACGCGAAAAAGTAAACGCAATTGTGATTTTGCGCGTTTTCGCAACTAAAATGAACGCACGTTTTGCGACGCTAGGACCACGACGATGATGTGTGTGGAGTAGGTAATAACTTGAACATTCGCGGGCGCCACCCCTGCCTGCGTGCTGCCCGGTCGATGACTCTCCCAAGTCCGAGATCAGTGCTAATGACCCCACCGATGCACGCTCTCCACTCCCAACATTAATAATTGCAATTATTGGTCGGTGCACATTCCATGGCTGGGGCCGGTCGAAAGATAGAAAAAAAAATGTGTTAAAATTCACCCTTTCAAATCCTGATTACAAATTATTTCATTTCTCAATTAAATTATTATACCCTATTACTTGGAGTTCCACGTCAAATCATTTATTATTTCCTTTTGTTTGTACTGTTAAAAATTTATCAAGCCGTAGTGCAAGTTCTTACGTACTTATCGTGCATGTGCCAGCTGTTGTTGCATGGTATGTTATGTGGGGTAGAGGGTCCGTCCAATTTGTCTTATGTATGGATGAAATGACAATACATGCTCTATAAAAGATACGTAGATTTTTAAGTGGGGTAATATTATGTACCCCAAGGTTGAATGTGTTTTCTTTTTACTTTGTTTTCTAACTGTTTGCTCGCCTGCTGACCTTGGGTCGGGGCGTCAGAGCGGGTGCTCCGTTTCGCGGGCGCGTTCCACTTTTGCAGTAAGCTCTCTCTTGTTACGCAAACCTGTCGTTATGCATATTATGTTTAGCCTCAACGAAATCGTATTCCACGCCTAGATTCCACTTTCTATCGGAATAATCGCGTGCAAACGCGTGTATCTAAGTTTTGACGGAGAAATCGTTCAGTTATTGAATCAAAACGATGCACTGAAATCTGTTACTTATTTGAAATTATTTCGAGAATCACTATGATTATGTTTGTTAATTTTCTGTCTTAATATTTTTCGATTGTTATAATATCAAGGTCACTACCGACATATTACATAATTAATAAGTTTCCATTTATCAAATATTAATTTTAATATTTTTCGAATTATTAATTACTTAATATAATTTATTTTTGTTTGTTCCAGGGCCCTCAGCGATCCTGACACAGACGGAGTTGGAGTATATTGGCAAGGAAAGCCACTAGCCGTGATTAACAGCAAGCTAGACATAAATCACGTCTACATTAAATCGTTCCAAGAACATTGAATAGTGATCATTGTGTACTGTGTTACGACAATCGAGTGCAATATACAATTAGTGCAATCGTACTTTTAACTACGAGTGAAGTGTCTATACTTGTTTTATTAAAGTGAAATTATTGTGGAACAATGGAGCGTGAATCGAATCCTATGGAGGCGTTATGCCGTTCCGGCTGTGGGTTCTATGGTAACCCATCAACAGATGGACTCTGCTCAGTATGCTTCAAGGTAATCATTAAAGATAAAAATATCTTATTTTAAATGATGAAATATATACTACAAAGAATTATTAACCCTTAGCTACACTGGTGAAATCCGGCTCAACAACTACACCACCGGGGTAAAGGCGCACCCCTAATTGTGTGTATTACAATAGTATATTTGAAACTTTTATGGGTTTTTGGGGAAATTTTGATTAAACACTTGAGATCTCAGTACTTTTAACAAAAATGAGGATTTTCCTATCATTTTTATTATTGGTTACTTTGAAGATTTTTCATTAATAACTTGTAATAGATTTTACAACTTTTGGTGATAATTTTAATCAGTCTTAGAACTTTGATTATTACCAAAAATTTATACAATCACAAATCTAAAAATAATGACAACTAATTATGAAAACAAAAAAATACAAAAATGACGATCTGGCTAAGCATCAAATTACATTGAGCGCAACGTCTAATTCATTCAGTGGTTTTTTGTTTAAAAATAGTTTTCCCAGTTTGTCGATGTGGCTAACGCTCTTCTTTGCATTGCACAATATTATCGCAAGGCGTAACAACGTCCTGTTCATCTTCCGATAATTCGACAAACAAGCTGACGGCCCACCTGATGGTAAGCTGTTACCGCCGCCTACCTGCAATAACTAGGAAAAATCACTTCATGTTGCAGGTGTGTTGCCATCCTGGGGCTTAAAGATGAAATGCCCTCCATGCCCAGTAATTACACTGGCTACCATGCTCATTAACCTCGGTTGGTGCATCAGATATATCACCAGCTGCGTTAAATTTGGCTTTAATTCCCTACCGCTGTCTGGATCAGAATCGCTTAATATAGAAAGTCCGCGATAGCCTCACCAGAAAGATTGTAACTCATAATGAGCAAAACTGTCTAAAAATAAAATAATAAATAAAATAAGATATATTTTGTGGAGTTCGGTGGCGTATTGACTTGCGGCGCTCTGGTTTCGAATACGAAAACAAAGCTACTTTCGCCATGTTTAATCCCGGGACGGGTCAACCAAAATTTATAATCTCGAGCTTCGGAAGGCACGTTATGTAACAACTGGGACCAACATCCCAGTTGTAACTGCAACCGCTTTAACCTACCAACCCGCATTATTGGGCCAGCGTGGTGGTGTTATGGCCCAAACTCCTCGTTTTTTCAAAGTAGGAAGGCCTGTGCCCAGCTGTGGACGTATACAGGCTGGTGAGATGTATAAAATATATTAAAAATAAGCTACGTAACTCGGTTAGTCGGTGGAGTACTTATGTACCCACGCCACTTTAATAACTCCAGTTACATGTATTTTCACCGGCGCGCATCCAACCATCTGAGAGTAGTCAGCCAGCACAGAGAATACACGGAATTACGGCAACGTTAGTCGCGCTGTTTGAAAATTATTTGCGTAGACGTTTGTTTCCCACCGGTGTAGTTAAGGGTTAATTTCTGTTGAATGTACTACTTAAAACTTTATTTTGTAACACACAAAGTAAAGTTTTGAGTAGTACATTGAGTATTGAGTAAGCGGGTATTAAAATGTCAAAATGTTAATGTGGGTTGCTCGAAATATTTATTGAGAAATCAAATTTTTTGTGCGTATAACAAAAATGGCTAATACATATGGCGATAGAAGTTTGATAGATTATCATTTTCCTGCATGTACATGTTATTTGTGATTGTGACCGCGTCCACAAATTGTCTTTAATGTGTTTCATCATTGGGATATACAGTAGTACTAATAAAGCAATTGAGTAGTTGACACTTAAACTAGCGGACTGGTCGCGCATAGCTATACTGCATTATTTTATGTGGAGTAATTTATTATGATATTATTTACGTTATTATTTATGCCTTTCTCTTTAATTTTTTAATAGTTTTGTCCTTTGTAAAAGATATTGTTAGATATTGTTACGGGCGAGGTGTAACTAGAATGCTAATTGAAATGTAATAAATATTAAAAACACAGTAACAATTAAAGTTAAACACAAATTAATTACAAATAAAATGTCACTAAAAACGTTACTGAAACCAACACGTCACTTATTTATCACATAACGCACTGATATCCCTTCAATGTAATCGCTTCGCGATTCCAAATAGAACTGAATGACTGTGCCGCGCGCGACGCAAGTGCTTACTACTACTAGATAACTCTCGAAGCTTCCGCAATATGTTTAAGAATAAGATTCTATCTCCCTCCCTACTTTCTCGAAGTTTCTTCGTCTGTCTGTGTCTAGTATAGCGCGATGTCTCTTCTACTCCTTTCTCGAAAGTTCTTCATCTGTCTTTTAGCATTAGCTCTATCTCTCACACTCTTATGGAGTTTTACATATGGGCATCAAATGGCCATAAGATGTCCTAAAAACGCCTGAATTAGGGTTTTCAGGAAATGGTCGTATGTTATTAGTTGGCTCCTGATATATTTCTTGAAAATGCTCCTTGTTTCAGGCGCTTGAAGACGGTGGTAACAAGATCAAAACTTTGATTCTTTGGTATGTGATAGAGTTCCCTTTAGATCTGAAAACGTCTCTACGTCCGGGAAAATTGACTTCAAAGATGCGCAAGGCCACCACTTTACACCGCCGTGACACTGCCCCCTCCTTAGACATGCGCGTCCCAAGTATCGTTATCCCCTTAGTAGCGGACCAGTCGAACATGTACAATCTTTGGTTGGTTGAGTCCGCTCCTTTGAATTCGATAAGTCACATCATTAAGCCTTGTGATAACAATATATGGACCATCCCAGTCACGTTTTTCGGGAAATTCACCAAAGTTCAGGACAACTTTGGTGATTTCCCTTTCGGCGAATCGTAGTGTGAATTTTGTGTCATACTGTGTTTTCATCCTTGTACTCGCCTGGAACTCTGATTTCCTTTTGTGCTCTTGTACATCACTTATCCGATTCCGAAGGTGTCTTGCATAGTCCGTCCATCGGATTACGGATGATATGGAGTTGTTCTTGTTTTGTGAATGCCCATAAAAAAAAAATAACTTGTGACTCAACATTTCTTTCCTGGTCGTTACGAATTTCCAACGGTACTCCAAAATGACAAAACACTTCGTCAAATAGTTTCTCTGCAACAGTTGTAACTTCCTGATTTGAAATAGCGAATATTTCAGGCCTCTTGGTAAAATAGCCCATAACGACGAGGAAGTAAAGGTTACCAATTTCAGTGATTGGAAAAGATCCTGCTACGTCTAATTACGGTAATGGTCCCGTGGTTCGACGTGGAAGATTGGTCTTCCACGTCGTATCTGCTAATAACACAATAGAACCGTTCCCGTATCTTGCACAATGTTCTTTGATGCCTTGATGTCCACCAGAAGCTCCACCGTGATATTCCTGTAGAATACTCGGAATCTTGGATCAAGATATCACAATTTTCAGGTGAGCTTTGTCTCCTCGGTTGTTCTCCAATTTACAGCACAAAACTCCGTTGTGGATGGCTATCCCATTGAACCCAATAAGATTTTGTTGTAGTACTCATACTAGCGATCTCACACCACTCAGGTTTAGTGTGATTAGTTTGCAGCCATTTCAACGGAGGTTGTAGATCGTTGTCCTCGTGTTGAGCTTTCTGCATGGCTTCGTCATGCCATTCTTCAGTCAGGTTGTCTGTACGCAATAACTTGACACACAACGATTCTTTCTCCTCTGATCGCGTGCAATACTTGTAATCTTCCGTGCATGGTCTCCGAGGTAGGGCTTCTGCATTTCCATGAGATTTACTATAATGTTCAATGGTTAAGTCAAACTCTTGCAGGTTCAATCCAGGGTGCCACTTTTCCCTCTGGGTCCTTGTATTAAAGGAGCTACTTCAGCGCAGCGTGGTCAGTTCTCAACTTAAATTTGTGGCCCAAAATATATTTGCTGAAGTGCTTCAACTCTTCACAACACCCAATAACTGACTCCCTTCGAGTAACGCAGTAGTTTATTTCTGGCTTACTCAGTGACTTACTGAAGTACGCTTTTACTACTTCTTGATCTCCTTTACGTTGTGATAGCACCCCGCCTATCTCAGTAGTACTGGCGTCCGAGTCCACGATGAATTCGTCTTGTGTTGGTCAAAAGCTGCTTTATACTCCGGATCCCATGATATTTTGTCTTCGGTAAGTTTGTGCAGATTTTGTTAAATCCGAAAACTTCTTTACTAATTGTTGATAGTAAGAGCACAGGAGAACATCATGAGCCCGATGATGGTTCGATGACGTCTTGCTTCTTTATCTCCTCAATCTTGTCTTGGACTTCTTTTTCACGGACCACTGGCACCCTCCTGGCGCGCTGCCTTATCGTTATCTCATGGCCGTTGTCGATTTGTGTCGTACGAGTACTGTCCGTCCAAGTTCTCAGTCATGTGCAGAAAACAAGTCGTTAAATCGAAGCAGCAGTAACTTTGCTTTAGAAAACTCCACCTTTGTCAGGTCTTGTTGCCAGTCTTCCAATAGCGACTACATCAAAATTTGTTCGTTTATTTGACCTTCACTATTTGACATTGTCATGTTAGCCAGGAAACTGGTTCGCAGGTTCCTACAACTATTCCTTTTTGCGTGTTTGTTCTGTGTCACTGCAGTTAAGAAATTGGCACTTATATGCACGCCGGTTCCCATTATTTACTTCTGCGCTGGTATCCAAGGATTACTGCTGTCTACTCTCTCTACTACAACACGTCGGCCGTATCTGTTATTGTCAATTCCCTGTGGCAACCGAACTGAAACCGTTTTTTGTGACCATGGTGGTAAGACATGTCCTTTACGCAGTAAACATTCACAGTAGATCCACCTTTTAGAAGTACTTCCTCTGAGCCGCAGCGCAAAACTCCATCAACTAGTACATTAAGTCGAAACTTCTTATCAACAATTTAGAGGTTTAAGTTCCATCTCTCCTTGAACGGCTAGGTGCTGTTCGGTGGTGTAACAAACAAGTCAGACGTTTCACGAGCTCCCAGTTGATAATTGTTCTTGACGCCCCCGTATCCAAGGTCATTTCACATGTATCCCCAGTATTTCCACATCAATTAAGAGGCTATTACCGTCTTGAGCTTGTCTTATCTTTCACTGGGGCTTTATGCACATCAGCAAGCACATACCCCTCAGTAATGGTGTTTCCCTGTACCTGCTGCACGGTAGCAGGTTCCTCCGCGCTATTCGTCACTGACAGTGGTGACGTCGGTGTCTCGTTTGGGACAACTATTTATTATGTGTCCGCTTCTAATACAGTAGCAGCTTGGTCACCAAGTCCTAAGATCCCCCAACCCCATTGTGGCTGGAGTGTGTGGCTTGATAGGCTTAAAGAGTGCTCGATCCGGGGAAACAGCTCCGTCTTAGACCTACCGGGAAACAGCTCCATCTTAGACCTATCTGATTATATACGTTATTTCAACTGCTTAATCTGTTAATCTGTCAAGCGGCGTTATACCTTAAGAGGTCAAATTATGTCTGGAATCTGATGCTTGACGGGTTAACAATAATGGTTGCTGAATTTATTAATGACAAGTCTGTGCGCCGCTAGTTTTATTTTCTATTTTTTTATTTTTAATAGAATTATACTTTTAAATCCCTAATTATTTGTAAAATTATATTTATTTTTAATTCCACTTTTATTTTATTTTTGACATGTGAAATATTGTAATGACATTGTTATTAATGTATCGTAATTAATTTATTATGTTAAATATTTGTATGCCTACAGGCGGGCCATAGTCTCGAACTTGTAAAAATTTATACATCTATATAATTGTATCTACCTATGTGCCACAAATAAAGTTATTATGAATTAATATTAAGATTCACAGTTGTCAGTCGAAGCCAGCACCGCGCCATACCCTAAAGTGTAGTTCTTATAATAATATGCTGAACTGGTTACCTATTTTGATGCAACCGTGAGACAATTTTAACTGTAAGTTTCCTTCTTTCTATCTATATTCTTTTTAATATATTTATTTCTTTTATGGCTTCGAATAGAGTCGGATAAGTCTTGTAATCAATAAGTTTTTTAAGAAGTCAGGAATTTGAGTCAATACTTTAAACAATAATATTGAAAAGAAACAATCAATAGGATTAACAGTTATTATGCTTTTAATCGTTTTACATAACATTAAATGTTTATGTACTGTAAAGTACCTACATTCCTACTTAACAATTGACTAAGCTCATTAGCTAATTAATGCTCCCAGAAACACTTCCAATTAATAAATAATTTATAAGAACATTTCGTAAATGTGCAGGCTAATATCTGTTTTAATTTTTTTTTGACTAAAATATGAACCTAAAAAATTTAAAACAGGTTAATACCTGCATAATTACTTACGAAATGTTTTAATTTTTAAAGTCCGTTTTTGCTCAATTTTTAGTGATCACTTTCCAAGGTCAAAGCTAGATAGGTGACCGTCCACTACCGTATATTTTCACTAAAAAGAGCAACTGGCAACTATTCTGCATTGAACAAAATAATAATCGGTGTACATACATCAAAAAAATACCAACCGAATTCCTCCTTTTTGGAGTCGGTTAAAAATAATGAGGTGAAAGCCGGATGCATATTAAAATAAGTAACCAAATTCAAAAAGGGCAACGTCGTTTTTTAATGCTTCAAATATTTTTTGAGGCACCACATAAAACATGTAAGACCAGACCATTTATCTCAAGAACCTTTACACTATCTTATCATTTTACCAGTGTTGGCGTTTAGGGGCGAAATTGAAAACGGAATTTGATGTGTGAAAGAAACTCTAGGTCGCGGCTACCATCGCCTTTAAGCTCAATTTTAATTACTATTTAGTACTTCTTAGAAAACAAAAGTAAGTAGGTAATTACTTCAATAGTTAATCAATGGTTTTTTAGGGCCAAAGTATTTTTTCCCGCGCAACCACCTTCAGACTGGAGGAAATGCTATATATTACATTTTATGAATTTGAAATGAACCTACTATCTTTTCTCTATTTAATCAAGAAAAAAGCTAGTCAATTTATTTCTGATTTACAAAATAAAATAATATCTAGCATTTCCGTCAGTCAGATAGATACATGATTTTTAAAAGCATTAAAATGATGATAACTATTGATTTCATGTCGCCTATGAGTACCTATAGTGAAGCCCTACGACATTTATTTATTTATTTATTTATAATAATCAGCACGGTTCCACCAATAACACTAATTATTTAAGATGACAAAGAACAATCTTAAAAATATAAAATACAGACAGAACAGGATGTCCAATTAATTTATTCAGTCATATAACATAAAGATAAAATTAAAATTAATAATAAAAAATAATTTTAAATCCATAGCACAAAGTCAAATATTAATAAGATGTCAATTTAAAGATAATAATGTTATAACAATCGTTTCGAATAGTCTAATAGTAATTGATCAATCATACATCACGCATTCATCTCACAGTACTGCAGGCATTCCAATAAAACCTTCCATTTATCAGCCAGGAGAGCATTGAACATGAAAACACTTTACCAAAATTTGACAACATTGCTTGTCAGTAATACCAATAAAGTGTTTGTAGGCACTAATGCATGCTCATGCTATGGTAATCTTGCTTTTGACAATTAACAAGATCCAAAAATATAAAATTGAAAATTTTAAGTAACCCCGGGCCTTATTAATCATCTATCTAACACCATTTCATTGAGACTATTCATAAGAGTCCAAACACGCTATATCTGCAGTCAGTTTCTAAAGAATTAGGCAATCCGCAGACTTTTCGATGGTATAGGATCAGCTCAAGTTTAGTATGTCATGGTAAAGTCACCGAAGTGAAAGTACACCAAATTTCAAATCAATCAGATCTGTGAAAGTTAGTAAAACCCTTTTGTCATATAGAAAATGAGCTGATAGTCATGAAACGCCTGAACTGATCTTCATAAATTATAGCTCAGAACAAGATCCTAGTCACGTCAGCTTTCAAACAAAAAACAAAACTGAATCAAAATAGGTCCATTCGTTGTGAAGCTATGATGGGGGAAGGGGGGGGGGGAGGTTAAAAACTAATTGTGCCACTAATCTGTGGCCTGACAGGTTTAAAGTGTTTTTTTTAGATATTAGTAGTTTCCATTGTGCGTCGGAACTCGTATTCAAAAGTAACGACTGCGACTGTTAAACGGTGCATGTCCTTGTGTTCAGTTCTCAAAATGCACGAGTTTGTAGCTGTATTTCTTTGTTACATTATTTATATAGTAACGTAAAAGGTTTTCTTACAAGTTATTGCTCACGCATTATTGTATTGTCACGACAGTGTTACTATATTAAATTTCTTGAAATCATAACTATAGGAAGCATTGGAACAACAAGGTGATTATCCTAAACCAAGTGTTTGATAAGATAAAAAGAATTTTACAGTGTAGTATCATTGGCACAGTCAAAAGGCTATTGTTTTCTGGTCTTTGTTCAACAAACAAGAGCTCTGTAATACACATACATGAGTGTGAGTCAGGCATGTGTTGTCGTTGGTCTCTTTGTATGTATGCAATACGTTTACCGCCTCCTTTAATAAATATCGTACACTTCTTTACAAAAAAGGAACACTTGTGTGATTATTTGCTCTTTATCAAATTATTTCAAGTTCTTTAAACTATTTCAACTAGGTGGTAGGTAGGCCCTTATGTAGGGTCGCCTGGGTAGGTACCACCGCCTTTCTCATTTCAGCCGTGAAACAGTTCGCTGTGTTTCGGATAGAAGGGAAAGGTAGCCAGTGTAATTACTGGGCATGGACGGCATTTCATCTTAGGCCTCAGGATGACAACGCACCTGCAATATCAAGTGACTTTTCCTTGTTATTGCAGATGTCAATAGGCGGCGGTAATCGCTTACAAAAGTTGTAAAAAAATTTCTCAATAAAATTTATATATACATTTACATCAAGCAAAAAATTTGCATCTTGAAAATGATCAATGCAGTCTTTATTAATTACGTCCCACTTCTTGGAACAGGTCTTCCTTCCTACATGAAACACATCAGGTGTCTATGAAATTTATAATACTCTGCCTGATTTTATTCGACTTGGAATTTCAAACTCGAATTATTAAAAGGCTTATAAAAGAAAATGTTTTAGTCGCCTGCACTGCTGCCGTTTCTTTTTCTTTTGATATCGCTGTTTCTGTTATCATAGCCAATCATTTGTGTTATTTTTAAATACGAGTCCAGCTCGGTGCCACGACGGCTTCGAGCTGGACAAATATCACTCAATATATCAATGCCGTGTATGAACCAGGTAAGTACCTTAACTGAACGGTACGATTTTATTTGATAGCTTCTGTTCTGGAAATTTACCATTAACAACGATCACCATGTGTGGACTGAAGACGAAAATTGACTATAATGAATCGAAAACCACAGTGGAAGTAGATCCGTGTCAATATAATAATCGCGCCAGTTCACCTTGTAGTTTTGTTTTGCAAATTGTATTTGAAATAAATGCTCAGCCGAACTTTCTGTTTATTAAATTATGGTATTCATATTTAATATCTCTATCTCTAAGAGAGAAGATAATCAAGAGAACTATAGTTACTTTTTAGAGTAAATTTAAATCGTTGCTGTTCTATACTCACTTGCATGCTGTGGTCATTTCAGGAAGCGCTGAAGAAGAAACAGCAGCCCCCTGCGACGACGCCGTCGCCTGTGTCGGCGCCGTTCGTGCCTGCGGCGCCCACGCCGCTCGCCGCCGCCGCTCCCACCGTGCCCTCCCTGCCCGCACAGCCACAAGTGCACACAGATGTGAGCCCAATCATTACTTTGTCTATAAATAATCCTGCTTCTACACGTGGATGTGGTCGCATTTTTTTATCCCGGTTTAAAGCTGTTGTTTTTTATCTATACAACTAGGCGGTAAACTAGCGTTATCGCTTCTTATGGTAAGATACCATAGACTATGGCTGCTTTCAATACCACTTACTGAACCTGTATAAAAAGAGCTTTACTGTAACAGAACCACAGAGTACATAAGTACACAAATACTATAAAGTATAGATCTTCTTTATACTATAATGTATTGATATTGGTAGGAACTGTACCTCGGGCTCTGTCGCCAACTCAGCTTTACTAAATAATTAACTGACTGACTGCCAGCGCGTAGAATTTGGTATGAAATTATCACAATGAACTGATATGATAATTATCTATTCAAGCTAACATGGAATGATAAAAACTAATGTAAAATTGATGACATTTTGTAAAAGGTCCAGTGCATGAATCATAATTCAAAGTTCTTCTATAAAACAAATCTTGTTCACAACCAGTGAAGTCTGCTTCGCGGTCAGTGTTTATGCAGCCTATGACGCGGGGAACTACGTCTCTTATAATTTTACAGTTACGTAATCAAGACTATGAATCAATTTTAGAAGTCATTGGGAATAATGGTTATAATAAGAAGAGGTGTAGTGCTTAGACCGCACTGGTTTCGATTACGAAAACAAGCACCTGATTATAAAAAAATGTAATCTTGTAATTTAGTTTCTCCTCCGCGCTTTTTAATTTACTTGAAATGTTGGTCCCGGTTTTTACTGGTTTTTGGAAGTTGGTTCCTACTTGGAACCGCTTTCTTCCACCGACCGTGACTGGTGGGACAGCATGGTGGTGTTATGGCCCCAAACGCCAAATGTGTTTTTCCCATTCAGGAAGCCGTAGGATACGTTTATAGTTTGTTGATTATTTATGGGAATAATAAGCTAACTCGTCAAGTGGTAGTTAGTGGGCATTTCCAAGCTAGTTATAGTTCGTGCTAGATTACGTATGGTATCACTTACTGTAGCCACAATGCCGGTGTCGACGTGTCGGTTGATGATTCATTTTGTGGCCCCTACACATATAATAATATCCAGCTTGGAATACTAACCCTTGTGTATTATAGCAATGGATGTGTATTATGGTGTTGTTGAGCACACAAAGACTTTAATAATATTTCCTAGAATCTCATTATCTTTATAGATCTTATTATATTTTATATAAAATAATATTTAATGGAATCTCATAATAGGAACGAGTGCCAACTTGATTGCCTTAGGTACGGGTAGTAGATCGGCTGTGCCGTTGAAGCGAGACGCACAGCTTAAGTTTTTATAAGGTAACTTCCGACGAGCCGATTGTGACGCGTCGGTTTCACTGCCGTGTTCGCTATATGGGCAACGGAAGGTCGATTTGGAAAAGCAATTCATCTCGTACAAGGTTTTTTTCCTGTGTATCCGAGCAAGCGCTACGTAAGCGCAAACGCGGCTCGTAAAATGACTGTCTTCAAATTTGTGAAAGAGGAATAGCATAAAACCTGAAGCAGACATGACAAATGAAAAGGTGCCAAATTCACGCGAAAATGTATCTTTTCACAATAAAAAGTTTTGGCTAGCTTACAACTTTGTCTGTTTATTATTTCTCTATTTTAACCAATCCCGAACATATTACGCCTTGTCTTGTTTTGAACGATAAATTTGTGTAGTTCCCATCATCTTAATACGGAACACGGCACAATGAAATAAATTAATCTAACAGATGGCACTGGCTCTAAATACGGCGAGTCTCGCCCAGTACGCGTGCTACACGTGAAACTGACGTGCAAAGGTTATTTCGCACATCGCAGCGCACAATCGATGACATTGGCTCCGCCATTCGTAGCCGACGTTTTTGCACCGCCTTTGTGTGCATGTAATACAATATAATACCAACAACTAATAACTATTAATGATTTATATTACAACTTGGGAGTAGTTAATCTAAAGAGGACAATAGTTTAAC
Source organism: Nymphula nitidulata (assembly GCA_947347705.1). Taxonomy (NCBI): domain Eukaryota; kingdom Metazoa; phylum Arthropoda; class Insecta; order Lepidoptera; family Crambidae; genus Nymphula; species Nymphula nitidulata. Next base: position 5,200,930 of record OX374626.1, read on the forward strand.
ACTTATTTTAAGGCAATTGCCATCTCTAAAACACTAAATTATTATCTGTTATTTTTTAGTCAAGTTCCGTGTCTAATTTAAATATCATAGGTGACGAGTACCCTATTCGGGTGTTAGCAATCTATATTTAATTCAAATACACATATTGAAATCATAATTTACGAACACACAAACAAAGCAACAATGCAATCTAAACAAGGACAAAACAGTACAAAGGAGCTGTTTATTCTTATAAGAAATCTCCTCAAGCACACTACATTGGCTTTGTTTTAAGATAGAAATAATGTTTTCCGGTAACAAATTTTAAAACGAATTTACTGTACTCATTAAATTACTCTGTATGTTAGACAACATGTTGTCGTGGTGAAGATTTCTGTGGCAAGCTTTCCCAAACAAAGGATAGTGATTATTTAATTTATTATTTTTACAATTATTATAGTTTTATCTCAAATTTTTTTAAGTTAACTAAATGAAGAAATCCGACTGAATGAATTAAGAACTACTGCTTAAATTTGGCAAACATTCTTTAAAGTTTGGCAATTTTTTTTTGCAGTATGCAAACGTTTATACTATTCGCCCGTCAACAACTTCGGGGCCCAGTCTACTATGTCCGTAAATTAAGCTGAGTTTTTTTATACTATTACTAGATGGCAAACAAACTGACGGCTCATCCGATGGTAAGCGGTTACCGCCGCCTATAGACAACTGCAATAACAAGGGAAAATCACTTGATACTGCAGGTGCGTTGTCATCCTGAGGCCTAAGATGAAATGCCGTCCATGCCCAGTAATTACACTGGCTACCTTTCCCTTTATTCCGAAACACAGCGAGCGAACTGTTTCACGGCTGAAAATAAGAAAGGCGGTGGTAGACCCAGACGACCCTACATACGGACAGGCCTACCACCTAGTTGAAATAGTTTAAAGAACTTGAAATAGTTTAAAAATCAAAGAGCAAATAATCACACAAGTGTTCCTTTTTTTTAAAAAAAAAGTACTATATTTATTCCGTCTAACTAAAACAATGTATATGGTGTGGTGCCGTCAATACTACAATAAATTAAAACACGGGCTGTACAAGTTCAAAGAAATGGTTTGCCACTATCAAAAACATCTTATTAATTTGATAATTTCATGACATTTCTATGAAATAATGCAGCTAATGTTACATTATTAACCCAGTGTTATAAGTTACGTGTCTGTCTTTGTATCTGTGTGTCTGTTTGTGGCATTGTAGCTCCTAAACGAATGGACCGGTTTTGATTGTTTTTTTGTTTGTTTGAAAGCTGACGTGACTAGGATGGTTCTTAGCTATAATTTATAAAGATCAGTTCAGGTGTTTAATGACTATCACCTCATTTACTACATGGTAAAAGCGTTTTACTAACTTTCACAGATCTGATTGATTGAAATTTGGTGTACTGTCAATTTGGTGCCATTCCTATGACATACTAACTTTGAGCTGATCCTAAACCATCAAAAAGTCTGCGGGATCCTTAATTCTTCAGAAACTTACTGTAGATATGGCGTGTTTGGGTTCTTATGAATAGTCTCAATGAGATGGTGTTCGATAGATGATTAATGAGTCCGGGGGTTATTTAAAATTTTCAATTTTTTCATACAAATGACATTAAATCATCAAATGAATAATGATGTTTTTGAAAGTGGCAAACCTTTTCTATGAACTATTATAGCCCATGTTTTAATTTATTGTCGTAGTGACGGCACCACCCTGATATTAACAACAAATTTAATTTTCCATACCATCTGTAGAGCATTGGTTTGTCTGAATCATTATTAGGACGAAAACGAAAAAAATAATTGTATGTGATACCGTAGTAGGAAATTTAACTAGCTTTGATCGCGAATTCGAATTTGTGGATAGAGACTAGAACATCTGCAAATTCTTCGGTCGCTAAAGAAATATAAAATTACTAGCTGCACTCGGCACGCTTTGCAAAATCCGTAAAGAGAAAACTGTTAGGTTTTAAAATTAAAATAAAAGGATTTATAATCTAGGAACCTTCTCGGGCGTCCCCAGATCACCCTACCAAAGTTTCATCACAATCTGGTGAATGGTTTGATCAGGGGACCAACATACAAACATTGATTTGTATACCTAAAATTGGGCAGAGGTTATTAATTTATAGGCTATGGTCTTATCTACACGATAAGTTTATGTTTCGCCACGACGGACCAAGTCAGACCAAAAGACATTGTGTTTTTCGGCTGTCGTATCTTGTAAGGTGATGATGCCTGTCAAGCGAAATTGCCTCTCTTTAAACAACAGAATTATTAATTTGTTTACGTTTTAAAACTAAATGGCGTCTGGCAGATACTTCTAGCAATTTTACAGTTTTCCATTGTAGATTTCGATACAGGCAATAAAATTATAACTTAAGTGGTGGGACAACAGGCGCTGGTTTTTTATAGAACGATGTTAAATGCCTACTGCGCTTTTGTATTTATATCAAGTTGTTACAAAACAAAATCTCAAAATTTTCAAGTTGCAAAATAAAAAATAATATGAAATTGAATAGTGCTAATTGGGCTTTTTTGGGCCTGTTCCCTTATGAACTTAGTTCTTACGACTGAGACCGAGCGGTGTAAAGATATGACTTTTCATCGCGAGGAAAAGGCTTACACGACAAATTGAAAATAACTTATTTATCCAACCAAAAGTACAACTTGCCAATTGAGCGCAACGTTTAACCAGATGACTGAACGTCATATCAGCCGTCTGGTTTAAATAAGCCATTCAATTGTTCGCCTAGTCAGGTTGAATCGAAGAACTATTGTACGACTGTTTGAGTGATCGGTAGGTTCAAGGGTATTTTTATGACCAGTTAGAACCAAAACTATGTCGGTTATAAGTGGTCACAAATACAAAACCTTGAACCTACCAATCAAACCGAAACTTTTCAGTACAAGACGATTCATTCAATACGCCAAGTTGTTAAACGTTAAGGGAGTCTAGTTCAATTAACTATCGGGCTAGGCATTGAATTGGGTGCCGGCGAATTCAACCAGATGGCGGCGACATACACAGCATTTACTATAAATAATTTCACTCAACTAAAATCTAAAAGGAGTCTAAATTAGAGTAAAATATACGAATATAATTAGCAATTTCTATGTTTTGGAGCTATTAATTGGTTAACTCTGATCAGCTTGATGGCGTAGTGGTTTGAGCCCTTTGGTTTCGATTACGAAAACAAAGCAACTTTCGCCATGGTCGATGGGTCAATCAAAATTTGCAACGAGATTGCAAATTTAGCTTGGCTGACGCCAATAGGAGTATTGAATTTTTTCACCTTATTCATTCTCATTAAAAAATGATTTTTTTTTTCAAATAGAAAACACCAGGTTTTGGAATTACCTACCAGATTTTTATTGTTATTTATTTGTCATCCTCACGGTGCACGCGTGTTCATGGCGTTTTGATATTGATGGATAGAGTGAGGTAAAATATTTCTTAATATTCACGCCCACACGCTAAATATACACGAAAAGTTGTCAACTGTAATATGAGGTATCAAATAATTATTACTGCAAAAAAAAAATGATTAAGGTGCAAAAAAATATTACAGATTAAAAATTTTTTAATGGTTTTTATTGAAGACTCGAGACCCGAGAGAACTTGAGATATCGTGTTCGAGAATATTTGGAAGGCACGTTAAGCCGTTGGTCCCGGTTGTTACTGCAACCGCATTAACCAATCAACCCGCATTGGTTATGGTTATGGCCCAAGCCCCAAACTCCTCATGTGTTTCTCACTTGTTGGAAGGCCTGTGCCAAGCAGTGGGGCGTACATAGGCTGGTGATGTGTTAATCTAATATATAATAATAACAAGAACAACTAGTGTTCCCGGGGCCTATAGGCTTTTAGGCCTAAAATTAAGCCTATTAGTTCTTTTTAGGGCCATGATAGAATTATAGGCTTTTAAAAGGCTACTCACTTTAAAAAGCCTCTATGTTAAAAAAACCTATAGGCCTAAAAGCCTTTTAGGCTTTTTTTGCGACTAAAGTCTTTTTCAAGTAGTAGGCTTATTATAAGGCTATAGCCATTTTCAGATTATGCCTTAGTATGAATTAAACAAGATTTATTTTTGTATTGTATTTATTTTTATTTATTTTAAAATTTAATGAAAACGATGATTTGAAATTGGTAATAATAAGTACTTGTTATATATTATTTTCAATTAAATTTAGCCATGATGACCAAGCACATTGAATATCTTATATTTTTAAATCAATATTTAAAATCGTATAATTCAGTTGACGATTATTATACACGAACAATAAATTTTTATTTATTGTTAGACTAGCCTAAAGGACTAAAAATCTTTATAGGCTTTTAGCCTTTCAAGCCTTTTAAATATGCGCCTAGCCTACAAAAAGGCTAAAAGCCTATAGTCCTCGGGTAGACAAAAAAAGGCTATGAAAAAGGCCTCAAGGCCTAAAAGCCTTTATAGGCTTTTATCCCGCTGTAGCCTCTTAATTCATAGGCTAGTCTTTAAAAAAAACCTAAAAGCCTATAGGCCTCGGGAACACTAAGAACAAGTAGGCAAATTCTTACTAAAATGCTACATATTCGCGAAAAAAATGCTGATTATAAATTGATTGAGTTAACCTCTGGTCGAGGAAAGCGCGGCTCGAGGTTGCATTTAATTCGTAGATACGTGACTGTAGAATTTTATTTATTTTGCTCGAATATCGTTTTTCGTAACTCTCATAACTAATTTAATAATAATATCTCTGCTTTTTTGTCTATAACTTGCATGCAAAATGTTTTTGAGAAAAAAACTGGCAGTTGCCAATAACGCAAATAGTTGGATATTGGTTTGTGATCTCTTTTTTACATTTTTGCTGGCCATAAAGCAACTAAAACAAGATTCCTAATGCCACCTTGACATTTTGTATACAAAAGTCAAAATATAAAAAAAATATTTCAGAATTATTTATTTGCCGATATACCTTTATTAAAACTAGCAAATAGAATACTTTTATATAATGTTAGCTTTTAAAATGTAATATTTTTATTCCCTTTTGTCTCTAAGTCAGTGCTTCGAGACGAGGGGCTAATATACATTGTAACAAGTGGTAAGGTTCGGCGAGCGTCATACTTTGTAGACCAGTGAGAAGCTTTGTGGCTGCAGTTTATTTACTGTATCTACTGTCAAAATGTTCAACCCAAAGGAATTCAAATCACAATAATGGAAAATGACCCAAGCAAAAAAGAGTCGAAAGGGAAACGAATACTGAAGAAAGCAATACGTCGCAGTAGCAAGTCATCTAATAATAACAGCCAAAGTTCCGCAAGCGTCAGTGTATCACGCTCGAAGAGCTTTGAGAACAAGCACTTGGCCATCGAAATAAATGACAACACGCCGCTGCCGAAGCCTGATGGAGCCAAAGAAAAGATCGACCACGACTCCAGACAAATACTGAAAATAGACGATAAACTATTTCCAAACCAACAACGTCCAACCGATGAGGTGAAATTGAAAAAGGTTGTCGAAATACACGAAAATAAAAATGAATTTTATGGAGAAACAGCTAACGTGTCCAAAGGCAGCGCCAAGTCCAAGAATTCCCCGCGACTTGAGAACAAAAATGAACGCTTTTTGGAACCTGAAGCAAGCAAAAAGAGTTTAAAGAGGGTTGGTTGGTTTCATATAAGTTTGCTAACACTGACATAGATAATACATGATGAATAAGTGATTTTATTGCATCGTTAACGTGTTTGTAGTTTTTTATCATGACCTAAATGGATCGCGTTCCAAATGGAGATTCAAAGGTATAAATAAGCTTCCTCAATTTAAAGTGCTACTTTTTGTTCTACTTTTACAACGAGTCTGTTGATTACGTCAGATATTGTACTTTTTAAACCATCCGGTAATAATTTCCTTAAAAAATAATTATTTATTTGATCGTGGTAATTGGTTTCGGTTTCGTAACAGACGATGAACATTTATTTCTAATTATTTCTCAAGAATACTTTTTTCGTGTTACGTGTTATTTATTGGTAGCGATTTTATAAAGACTGTTTGTAATTTTCCAGAAATTGGAAGAGGAAAGTGGAGCGGGCACCAGTGGCACGAGCACCGGCACCTCTGACACGGACGCCGATGACAAAGATCCCAGCAAGGACAAAAAGAAAAAGAATAGGTGCGCCGTTTGCCGCAAGAAGGTTGGACTCACAGGTGAGGTCCTAGGTACTTGATTGTCTTATTCGCAAATGGTCACGCACTCTAGATACCTATGATCTTTCAGCGGTCTATGACATTACATATAAAAGTGCAATTTTTTCAATGTACCGACTTAGCAATTTTGTGTCATCTCACGCCAACTACAGGGCTCGTATATTATTAGTTGCACTCATACAACATGAATCATACTATCTTATCGGAGGTCGACAGTATCACTACAAAACCTATCAAAATTACTTTCCGAGAATAGTAGGTACAAATCGCCATCCTCCTCTTTTGAAGTCGGTTTAAAATTGAGCGTTCAATTGCACGTGGTGATTTTTTCTTTATAAATATATTTGTGAATGATAAAACGGCATATACAAACTTGGGGAACATCCCGGAGATAAACATCGGACTCTTAAGTGTTGACTTTTTACACTAAGTTTTCTGGAAATCTGTAATGCAGTAATAACGCGGGGTATTACGGATTAATTTAAAACTTGCTATTTTGTTGATCAAAATATCGCAAAAATTCGCCGTAGGTTAACAACTCCGGTTACTGTCTCGTAACATAATGTTAGTCTGTGGTTTTACCAGTACACTCGCTATCACTAGTTTAAGTCAATATCGCGTGTACGTGATAATGTTGCGACATGCTTAGTGCGCCCAATAAAATGACATTTGAGCTAACTACTAATAAAAAAATAAGGTACTTAATGTGTTTTGACTTTTTACATAGAAAAGGTTTATGTCGCATATTTTGTTTGATTTATGGATATAATATTTAAGTTTTGATTTTACCACAAAATATTTTCTAATAACGGCGGGGCGACCGCCTGACTTCTTCCCTGACGTGTGAATGTCATATTTGAATTCAATGTGACGATGTGACGTCATAAACAATACTCATGTTCATATCAATAATGTTAGGCGGTCACCCCGCGGTTACGCGACCAAGACCAAGATAGGCATAATATTATACTTCATATTTCAAATAAAAAGTAACTATTTTCATGTTCAAAAGACTGTGTAAGTCGGTATTTATTTCAGTCAGTTGGTAGGTAAGAGGCCTCCTCTCCTATTTAGACTCGAGTCACCGGAGTTCACTCTAAGTGTATTGAATTATAATTAACTTAAGTGTTATCCATCATATCTTAATTAAATTAATTATTAAGGTCCAAAGATTACCCTGTGTAGAGCTGCCATAACCATTCAGGTTTGACTTACAACGCTCACAAACATAGATAACTTACCGAAAGATACACTCGACCTTCGCATGTTAATGTATGCAATAATTTTAGAGGTGATACTTATCTAAGACCCATCCAAACTAGATAACGTTGGTTTTGTCGTGTCTACTCTCGTAGGTCAGTGAGGTAATGTCAACTTCTGTTGCATGCATATAGAGATACCACTAAAATATCATGCGTTGTATTGTTAGATTGAGCGTAATTTGATAAAATGTTCCTATTCGATTAAATCAATGATTGATCAATATTAATATTCGAATTCGAGTTTGACGAACGACTTAAAGTAAAATACTTAAAAGAAGCTCTACGGGTTATATCGAGTTAGAGTCGCCTTTATTATCCCTATCGCTACTACTATGACAATGGGCCTTGTTCTGAAGACACACTCTAAATCTAAATTGAAGTACAGTCGACAGCACACCAAGCGTAACAGTTTGACCTTGACGTCGCCCTTACTGCGCTCGTAACAGGCGGCTTTCGTAGTGTAACTGTTATACTTGATGTGCTGTTGTGTGTACATTATATCTGTTTCTAGCAATATGTTATAGGAAAAATTAGCAAATTTTTTTTAAAGCTCTCAACCAAATGTAGATGGATTTTATAGAAACCATAGACAATTTTATCACGTTCATCAAGGTCTAAAATTGAACACATGTTTCTGTATGTCAAAATTTAGGACAACCATCCTTTTTGTATTCATATTGAAAGAACGAGATGTACAGAACTCAAAATTAGATTTAGGGTGTCCTCAGAATTAGGCCTAGTGTCTTATACCCCGGTACGCTGGGTGCAATTTTCGTTCCATAAAAGAGATGTTTCAAAAATGTATGGAAACCCGACCAGCTCTATGTACACTATACTAAAAAATAGGTGAAAATATGCACAACAGTGTTCAATTGTCATTTTTCTTTTTATTTGCTTTGTTGCGTGGTACAAAACAATAATTTTATGGATAAAACTGCAACATCGAAACCGTGATCAAAACAGCCTCACGGAAGCTCGGTGTCCTGAACAAGGTGCGTCGATTTTTCACGCCTGACCAGCTATGCCTGCTTTACAAAACTTAGGTCCGGTCTTGCGTCGAATATTGCTCGCACTTGTGGGATGGCTCCGCCAAGTACCTCCTCGATGCACTGGACAGATTGCAGCGTCGTGCTGTCCGTATCATTGGCGATGTAGAGGTCACGAACAACCTTGAGCCTCTACAATTGCGTCGAGACATTGCGTCGCTTAGCGCCTTTTATCGGCTTTATTACGGAGAGTGCTCTGTAGAGCTTTTCGACCTTATCCCACCTTCTCCTTTCCTACTCAGGACCACGCGTGCTGGTCTTCGGAGTCATCAATTTACCGTCTCCACCTCAACATCGCGCACAAAGAAATTTAGTTCCTCGTTTCTTTGTCGTACTTCCAGAACTTGGAATTCTTTACCAGCGCATGTGTTTCCTCCTTCCTATAACATGGGGTCCTTCAAGAGAGGCGTGAAAAAACACCTTTTGGGCCGGCAAGGTGGAGGCAGCTAGTGCAATGCCCATTCTGCACTAGCTGTCTTCGCATATGGACTCTCCTTACCGCTTCACATGAGGTGGTGTTGGGTCAAAAAAAACACAGCCAACTTATGAATAGTTGGCATGGCGCGTATATCACTTTGGTGACGTTTAGTTGACTTCTGTGTCGCCCGCCATATTGCCAAAGTAAATAAGGGTGAAATCGACGAAAAAATTCAACTTTTGTACAATCAAATTATGCATGAAAACGAATTATTAGTATTTTTCACGGATTCAGGAGATTTTTCATGATTTTTTGAGATACTGTACATATCGGCCGGATATGAAACATCTCTTTTTATTATTAAAGTCAAATCTTCTTGTAGAAATTAAATAAAAATTGATGAGACTAGGTTCTTTTTGTCTTATTATTTTCCCGATTGAACTTTCAAAAGTGATAACTTTCATGCTTCCACATAATTATTATGGACGGCACTAGTGACGCTCCTTAGTTTACATTAGGTTATCTTAGCACTGTACATACTTATCAGAGCCAACCACATTCAGCAAACCTGCATCCAAACTAATTAGTATAATGAAACATTTTGAAAATTACGACACAACAGTATGCGAAGTTTTTAAGACTGACATTGGGTACAAATAAGGTGGCGGTTTGTGACCAATGCCAACTAAGTGGCTTAGTATACCATGGCCCTATGCTATAATAGGTCAAAGTTAACAGGGGAATCAATACCATACCTTATTGTTCTTAATCTTATTTATATTGTATATGTGCTAATGAAGAAATTTATATATTCCAAATATGACTTGTTTCAAATTTATGGCGACCCTCGTCTACGTTTTTAGTCATCTCTTTATTAGTATCACATAATATCATTAATTATAACTATAAACGTTTTCACAATAGAATGTATATCAAAATGCTGATATTAATGTAGAAAGTAGGTCTCAACAATTGATAAACGAACAAAGAGACGCTACCTAATCGAAATTTTATCTATTGTAGCATATTTATATTAGAAACCACGTAATTATCATTTAGACACGTTTTCCAATGCGTTTGAAAATGAGTAGTGTAAAAAAAGTAAGTTTTAAAAGGAACTCAATTCTCGACTTCATAGAGTTGATAAGGGATATCGCGTGAATTTCAGTGCCTTTAGATTACTTTATCTTATTTTTTAAAATATCTTATCTAAAAAGAAATAACCGGTCACATAGGATATAGTTGTTAGTTTAATTATTAGTCATGCATGTTATCGATTCTGATCTAGCGATGGTCGATTTCGACATTGTATCGAGTCAAACATCGACGTTTGCTGTTTTTTTAAAAAAAAAACATTCGAGATTGTTTCGAGTCTGTGCTCTCTTGTCTCACGCGTAGTTTTCTATTGTTTGGACTCGCAATGCAAGTCAAGAACTCTTTAATGATCGCGCCATGCGCCAGTCGTCTTAATCGTAATTATGGGCCGAGTGGGACTCTAGCAAGCCCTAGTCGAAACCATAGAACAATCAATCATAGCACAACGGACAGAGACTATGACGTTGTTAGTTTATATATTATTTGTAATAGTTATAAAAATGTGTTTTTTTGCCGATTTAAAAGTGCTTCTTTGTGGCCTATTTAAATAAAATATTTTTTCTTTCTTTCAATCGTAAAAACGTGTCGCAATCGCGCATCGCTAAGGTGACCGTAGTATATGAGTTGGCTAGTATATAGTACGTGTATAGCTAACAGCCGGTGTGGTGTGCGCAGGGTTCGAGTGCCGCTGCGGGGGCCTGTTCTGCGCGGTGCACCGGTACAGCGACAAGCACGAGTGCTCGTTCGACTACCGGGAGCTGGGCGCGCAGGAGATCCGCCGCAACAACCCCGTCGTAGTCTCCCAGAAGATACACAAGATATGAGCCCGCCACAAGCCCTCACGCACGCATACACTATACATACCTATTATTATTTTTTCTAAATAAATATTGGATCGAGTTTGTGTCTCTCATTTACGTTTAGCTGTTGACTGATGACACCGGTGGCGTGTCATCTCGCCCGCTAGCCACCCGGCCGCGTTCCTTTAACCCGCGTTATTAATATTACCAAGAGACTTGTTCGTCCTCGGCGAACGTTAAATAAGACGGAATCCGAAACGCAAACTCGATCTGTACCGTATTTAGATTTATTTGTGGCGAGAGTTTACTTTTAAATTTTTATTAAAAGTTGTAGATAATGTTCGTTTCGGGTAGGAATTTCAGGATTAATTTTCGAGGTTATAAGTAGAGTTTTGAATATTGTCCATTCACCTCCATTGTAAATATTAGATATAATTAATTATAGAAACAAATCCAATATATTGTAAAAAATTAAAACTCCAAAAAATGCTACATTGTTACGATTCCAAGGGAGAGCATAGCGTGCTTAACATAATCGAGATAACAATTGTAAGCTGAAGCTCAAGGACCGCGTCTCGTGCCGTCGCCTATATGTAAATTGTACACAAGTTTCGCCGCTCACTCGACCCGTGTTCTGTGGACATTGTGATACGCAGTGGACTTGTTAACGACGGCGTTACTGTGCTGGACAAGAGTAGTGCCGGCGCACCCGGAACTATAGATTAACATCATCTCCAAATTGTTAGTACTGTAATTTTGGTTTGGGAAGTCGTCGCTTTCTTATTTGTCTAACATTCGGCATAAGTGACCTAGTGTTTAGCGAGATTGTGGTGTGTATCGGCATAAGGCGAGCGTGCGGGGAGACGCGCCCGACTCGGGCCCGTCGGTCGGTCCGCGGGAGCCAGACCCCAGTCGCTCCTCTGTGAGCCGCTTGAAGGCTGACGGACTGGCCGTCGGACCCCAGTCGCCCGTCTGTTGGTCGCTCGCCGGCTGCCAGACGGGCAGCCGGACCCCAGTCAATCTGTCAGTCGCTCGCCGTATACGCCGGACCTCAGTAGTCCGTCTGTCAGGCGTTGGCCGGCTGCCGGATTGGCCGCCGGACCCGAGTCGGCCGCGTCTTTCGCGCTCTGCTCTTTGTGTGAAAATTTAAAGATAGTTATACATATTATAAGTAGTCGACACTTTATATTATTACACATTATATAAGTAGGAAAGAATTATTTAGCTTTTTTCTTTTAATCACAATATTATTCAAAATTGTAAGTTGTATTATGTAACTAGTTCATTTTAATGGTCGAGTTGAATCATTAATACTATGTATTGGTTCGATCGTTGTCGCAGTTAACTAACTGATTAGTTGGACTTAATTATTTAATGACTTTTGTTGTATATTTTGTTAGGTCATTGATTAATTTTGGTCTTTTGCTTGAACATAATCAGATAAAAGATGATGTTAATAATGAATGATTTTTCTTCTATCTTGCTGTTTTAATTTAGTTATTCTTCTATTAAAGTCATTAAATTTTCAGGAACATAAAAGTAGTTTTTGTTTTTACTAACTGGTAGCCCAACAAATATACTAACTGTAAAATGGTGGCCCTCACCTCGAAGCGATTCATTGATTCTTTTACTCTAAATTGGTCTTGGATTCACACCATTACCATGACACAACAGATTTTATGATATTTTTTTAACCTCCATTTGAGTTTTAAAATAGTTTTTATAAAATAAATCACTGAATATAATTTTTATGTTTTTATTTAAGGTATACAAATATCAACCAATGTCTTGAATTGATCAGCGTTTACAACTTAGTTCATGTTAAGTGTTCACAACAAAAATCACATCACCTGACAACGCAGGCTTCTTATAGGCTTACAAATATATTATGCGAAAATTAAAGTAACTTTCATCGTTATCTGAATACAAAAATACACAATCTATGTCTTAAATATAATGTTCGAATATTGTTGCATAGTTTATAAAACCAGTCAACGATTATGTTTAGTTTTGGCTATAGAGATAGTTTGTGCCTGGATCTAAAGAAAATTCCTTAAAGTACTTATCTACATAAAGAGAGTTCAAGTAATATTATTGTATATTATTATCATTTGAAAAGAATGCAGGAATAATTCACCTAACACATGCTACACACCATTAATATTCTGACAGATGTAGGAAATAATTTGAATAATGGAAGTAGTCTAAAACGGTAAACATAGGATAATATAGTAATTATAATTTGTACTGTTGATCAGTATATGAAAAGAAATTACCTATTTACAAAATAAACTAAAGCATACATTTTGACTACTTGCTAAGTACAATTTTGCGTATAAAATGGGGCAAGTTTATGTATCTATTTAAATCTCCCAAGCGGCGTTATCGCTCTGCCCCCTTATTCTCAACTGTCGGAAAATAATCGAATTTCGGAAACTATATCTGTCACTTTTTATTGCCTTGCGTCAAAGCGAGACGGCATGTGATTTTTCGAATCGAATTCGTGATCCAACAATTGAGAATAAGGGGGCTGGAGGGCTATGACAATTGAAAAATCAAACGTGCCTGGAATCTGATGCTTGATGGGTTAATATACTCATATATATTTCAGTCATTGTTGCTCTAATCGCTTGCAGAATAAAAATTACATCTTGTGAACTAGAATTGTGGTTTATGGCTCGTTCCTTACTTGTAATGCTTGACTTATAGATCAGCTCATAAACGGGGTGGTAACGACACAATGGCATTAAATTAGAACATGTTGTAACATAGAGAAGTTATGAAATTATCAAATCAATAATATGTATTTGAAAGTGGCTAAACATGTCTATGAGGTAATATAGACCATGTTTTAATATAATGTCGCATTGTCGCCATCGCCTTGTACAATGTAAAGAGCAACAATATGTTATTGAAGACCCATATTTCGAGTTCCGTCATATTTGGTATAGGTTTTTGAATATTTTAAAAATTTGATTTTACAGTGTTTTTTAAAAATAACCTGTGTCCTGTAATCCTGTATAATGTGTCCTGAATCGGTACGGATTTGTTATTTTTACTAGGCTTAGACGCCAGTGACTTGTCTGATCCAGTCGCGGACGCGCCCCACCCTGGAGAAGACCACCATATTGCCGTTGCGGCACTCGAAGGCGTCGTTCTGCACCCACGACGCGATGCCCATTAGCCGCCCGTTGCCCACCAGGCCGCTTCCACTGTCGCCCTGCAGTTTAAAAAATTAGCCATTGTAGTTAGATTAAATCAATTATCATCATTATCAAATAACAATTGGTTAGTATTATGATTCTTCCAGATACTATGTTGGAAAGTTCTATAAGTCTATTCAAGTATTGATAAATGCAGTGAGCTTTTTTTGGTACAGCAGAGCATAAGTACAACGTGTGTGTCAAATGCTCTGCTCATACTGTAGGCGCTCTTTGTCAAACGTATATGGATTTTATTGAAATAGGTACTAGCTTCTGCTCGCGGATCCGCCCGCGTGGAGTTCATAACCTTCGAAAGAATACTGTGGGCCACTCGACTCGCCATTTTGAGAAAAATGATGCGATTTACAGGATTTAAGAGGAGAGCTCTCGAAAATAAAAGCAGATGTAGTGATCATAAAGCACTTAAAGAAACTGCAATCGTGACCAAAACCAACATTAGCTGTTTTAATACTTCATTGTAAAATTCTACACAATCAGTTTTGATGGAACAGCTGTTTTTTTTTGCGTTTTCAATTTTTTTCAGAAATGTTTATAATCGTCAGTCAGCAATATCATCTGCCTCTGTTTTGAGAAAGTTCTTCTAACACCCTGTATATAGTTTTAAATTCAGGGAGTTATGTATTTGACTACACACCGGGCGGTTGTAGTGTTTGTGTATCGAAACATAGAATGCAATTCTTAATTAGGTATTGTTGTATAATTTAACAAATACCCAATAATCAGACAGACCCTGATTTATCCGTAATGTGACTAATTTGAATGCAAGTTAGGGTACCCCCTAACTTATCTATATACAAACTACTACTGTCGAAATATAGGTATGTACCCAACACATAGGAGTAGCTGGGGGGGGGGGGGGGGTAGGGTGGGCCGCGCCCACCCTAGAAAAATAACCCTCATACATAATATAACTTCATCCGACCCGAAACGGAAAATAAAGTGTAGTTTCCCATACTTATTAATAGACTCTCTTGCCTCCCAGGGATTTGGCATTTCACAGAGGCGTCAGCATGACACACAAAAGGCATGGGTTTAATATAGCATGGCGCCAAGCATTTGCATTACGGCCTGGCCACGGGAACGGGTGGCGGCGGCGCGACTGGCGAGGTCGCCGGTCGCCGCTACGCGTGGCCTGCTTAGTACATTTCCATACATTTGTTTTCACTCGCACTTTCTAATAGAAGCGCGAATATTAGCCGCGGCGAATTTCCCGTGGCTAGGCCGTTATAACAGCCCAAGTCCTCGTGATTGCAGGATTCTAAAGCGCTGTTGCCAAGTGGTTTCAATCCCAACCCCCCTTCCCCCTTCAGGTTTTATCTGTGATTGATTACTCACATTGCACGCAGCGTCGAATTTGGGCGCGTAGCCTCGTGCGCACAACATGTCTTCTCTGTTATATTGCTCCAGCACTCCGCAGACTTCGTTGGACTGAATTTCAAGGTCCATACCGTGCATCTCTGATCGCATGGTGCCCTGCGATTAAAAATTAAGGTAAACAAATAAATTTAATTTAACATTATACTTTCTTGTACTTTGGTAAGTACCTACTTTTAAGAAAACGATTTTTCAAAAATTAAAACTTTTTGTAATACACTTCACTAACATTTGCTTAGCGTTAAGTCTGTTTGTGCACAGAATCCTTACACTCTGTATAACTGCATGTGAGTAGAATGATATGAACTGCGCCCACAACCGAAAGAAGAGGCGAGTGATTCCATTGATTAAAAACTGTTGAGCTTGATAGTCATCTAGGTACCATCAAATGTTAATACATTTTAAAAAAATACGAAAGTAGTTAACTAGAAAAATATAAAGGAACAAAGGAACATATTAGGTTTTTATTACTCGAGAAGCTTGAATCCAACTACTTAAATAAATAAAGAATTAGTAAACGGCCCTCTTAAACAACGGTAGATGGCAGTGCTGGTCATGACTTGTTAGAAAAATTGAAATAGTGAAAAAATCTTATGTTTCATACAAAGAAATAGTCTGGGTATTACAATTTAGATAGATAGAAATTCTTTATTTAGTGTCTAATAAATAGAATTATTACATATTTCTGACCTTATAATACCTTTAAAATTAGTGGTAGTAAATAGGCCTCCACTCAGTATATGGTCACTCGCCATGCTTGGTCCATCTCGAGCTCCTCCGTGCTTCGGAAGGCACGTTAAGCCGTTGGTCCCGGTTGTTACTGCAACCGCTTTAACCCACCAACCCGCATTGGGCCAGTGTGGTGGTGTAATGGCCCAATCTCCTCATGTGTTTCTCCCATGTAGGGAGGCCTGTGCCCAGCAGTGGGACGTATACATATAGGCTGGTGATGATTTAGTATGAAACAGATGATTGTTTTCGGGATTTAATTTTTTTTAACAAGTGTCCAGCGCGATGACCAGCACTGCCATAGCCATCTGCCTTCGTTTACAAGAGCGTTCCCCTCCTTTCACTCTGTATAATAGATAGTTTATGGTTGATTGATATGACTTGATTGCCTACATACAAAGTGATATAGGTTTCTGATTTCTATCTCTTTATTCTGTGGATCTGTAATTGTTTATAGTGTTGTATTAGCAAACAAAAAATATATAACTCGTTTCTTTGTCGTACTTCCAGTGCTTGTCATTCTTTACTCGGACATGTGCGCCACACCGAGGCAGCCCCCGCATGAAAAATCTCAACAATATGTACCTAGGTACTACAGTCAACCTTACATTGATTTGTACTTACTAATACCACAGATTAATAACAGGCTAATACGTCTTTCCTATAATGGGTGCCTTTAGAAGAGGCGCGAAAAGGCACCTTACGGGCAGGCAAGGTAAAGGCGACTAGAAATAAAGTGCATTCAACTTGCTCTAGCTGTCTTCTCATATAGACTTCTCTTCTTACCGCTTCACATCAAATACCTAGTGCCGAGTTACTTTCCGGCTTTGTTTAAAAAGGAGATTCTAATAGTATTTTTTTATTATTATTTATTGTGGTTCTAAAACTAGATCGGCTTCGCTAGCACAACTACCTGTAGGTAGGTACTGTTATTCATGTATGTATTCTGTGGTACCAGCACAAGTAGAAGTAACAATCGATTGAAGTGCCCTTTTTTTTAAAAGTAGGTATAAGTATCAACGGTAACAATCATTTGTGTAACTAGTGTTTGATTATCTACGCGAGGCTTCCTCAATTCAAAACAGTTAATTTTCCACGAACAAAATGTTGCCAAGTCACATGCAATACTGTGAGTATGAACCTACTAAATATATCTATTTGTATTCAGAGTGTGCTGTCACTTTGTTTATTCACATACCTACGTTAGTAAGATCAATAGTCAATAGGATATGTTTATTGTACTGTTTCCTTGATAAAGTTTGTTAATATTAATCACTCTAACGTCGCTTTGTTATTTCCTCATGTATTGGATGACAGGTAGGTACCTACTTAATTACTACAGTCAACCCAGGCTATTTCTTTATGAGAATGTTTTAGGTGTAATTATAAATGGAAAGGGTAATTCAATGATAATGTAGGTAATTCCTTTGTCTACATTTCGTTTAATTAAAAGGGGTGTTGGTAGAGTATACGTAAATATACAGACGATCAGCACATCAAGTGCAATAGTTGCACTACGAAAGCCGCCTTTATTACCAACGCAATAAGATATGCCTCAAGGTCGAACTGTTATACCTGATTAACGACAGTTAATGTACGTACAGACGATAGCACTTCAAGTGTAACAGTTGCACTACGAAAGCCGCGTCTATTACGAACGCAGTAAGAGCGGTCTCAAGGTCAAACTGTTACGCGTGATGTGTTGTTGACTGTATTAAGGAATAAAACATGTTCAATATTTTGTTCACCGAAAAACCGTCACTATGAAAATAAAATAGGTAACTCAGTTTTCGGTTTAACGCTAGTTTTTTAACGATGCTATAGGTATGCCTTATGGAGACCCATGGTTTCATCCTCAGACTGAGGATCCATGAGTGGGTTTAAGCCTCAATGATCTGAGGTTAAAGCAGTTGGACCACGGTTTCCACGGTTAAAAGGGATATGGCGATTAGTTTTACTTAAAGAATTTTATTTAGTTTCTTTCGAGGAACACATCGCTGAAACTATGACACAACATATTGCAATTTAAAACCTACCCCGTGATGATCCGTTCCATAGCCAGCGTACCCGACCAAAGTGTTCGGTACGGAGTCTGTTTGGTCGTCAAGCTCCACCTTGGCAATGTTCACGCCGTCCAACTCCAGAGGCTCTGCTAGTTCCGCCAGCAAGTAATCCCACCTGGCTGCCACCTGAAAGAAATCATCAACTAAAATTGAAAAGTCAATCATCACCAGCCTTTAAATATACGCACCACTGGGCACAGTCCTTCCTAAATCGGAGAAACACAATTGAAAAGTAATAAATAATAAAATAATGCAATTTATAAAAAACCCTCAGTAGATAATATGCCAATACATAGAGCATCGGCAGTTACAGTGAATTTATTATTTTTCAAACGTTTAAAAACGTGTTAGAAAACGAAAAGTTGGTCCTTCGAGAGCAGATACCATTATCTTTTAAATACCATGACTGCCCGATTGGAAATTAAATCAGGGTATATGATTCGAGGAAAAACCGAGAATTTTCAAATTAGCTCTAGATCTAAATAGTCACGATTACGGAAACTGAATGAATTTTTTGTAGCAGAGTGCTAGCAGTATTTTGATTTGACACGTTGAGAGCTAATTAAAAATTGCGATTGAAAATAAACTCAGGTAATTGTGTAAGCAAGGTAGGTAATCGTTTATCATTTACTTCGGAGATTGTTTTAATGTTGTTTTAATTGTGTTGACATAAGACATAACATAATACATACTAACTACTACTAACCATTATGCACTATTATTAAGTTTATAGAAAACACATCACAATTTCAATTGAATTTGATAGGTAGGTACTCAGCGTCGCCGTCTTGCTGTCCGTATCGTTGGCGATGTAGAGGTCACGAACAACCTCGAGCCTCTGCAATTGCGTCGCTTAGCGCCTTCTATCGGCTATATCACGGAGAGTGCTCTGAAGAGCTTTTTGACCTTATTCCACCTTGTCCCTTCCTACTAAGGAGCACGCGTGCTGGTCTTCGGAGTCATCAATTTACCGTCTCCACCTCAACATCACGCACAAAGAAATTTAAGTATATTTAAGTATATTAAGTTTTTTTGTCGTACTTCCAGAACTTGGAATTCTTTGCCAGCACATGTGTGTTCCTTGCTATAACATGGGTTCCTTCAAAAGAGGCGTAATAAAAGTATCTTTTGGGCCTGCAAGGTGGAGGCGGCTAGAGCAGTGTCTAAACTACACTAGCTGTCTTCGCATATGGACTCTTCTTACCGCTTCACATCAGGTGGCGTTGAGTCATTTGTCATGCTTTGTATAAAAAAAACTACTTAGATTTAGATTAGGTAGTACCTACATTACAGGCCACCCTCAAAGAGCCCATTAAAATTCTAATAACATTGAAAGTCATCTGTCGCTAACAGTCACGCTCAGACCAACAAGTATCCCGTGGTTTGTAGACTTTGTAGTGTAAGTATTGTCTAGAATTCTTAATAAGATATTGTATTTTATGTACCTGTTTGATGTTGTACCGTTCGGCGTCCAGCCAATAAGGCCCCACAGTGAAGAGGGGATGTATGTACAGCTTCTTCACGCGCCTGGTCACGCCCGACCCGTCCTCAGAGTTGTTGGTGCCCGCCAAGATGTAGCGTCCCCCCGTGAACAGCGTGCTAGAAATATGATACAGGGACAAAATCATAAAGTAGCCGTTAAACAGGTCAAGTTTCACAATTCGAAAAGTAATAAAGAATAAAAGTGAAGGTAAAGTGAATACGCACAAAATCAAACATTAAAATGAATAAAATCTTTTAAATCCTTGGGTTCGAAAAATAGTACAGTTTATGTAATGGAACTTCTTAGTTCCATTACATAAACTAATTTTTTTTTATTTCTCTTGAAATATGACAATTTTATTAGACTTTCTTTCATTGAGGCACACTGCCCAAAGGGGGTCCTAAGTTTGGACAATCTATTTTAAAAACCCATAGGATAATTAATGTGAGTCTCGTGCCATAGCTCAAAAGGAAAATGGAACCCTTTAGAAATGATAATATTTCATGTCTGCCCCGTTGGATTTCAAATCGTTGTGGTTTTATCAGCAACCCGATAAACCATACAAAAAATACCCATATTGATTTTCAGACTTTGTCACCTCAGTTTCCCCTTTTAGGGGTTGAATTCTGAAATTTTCATGACCATTTACAAAAATGAAAATTGGCCAAGTGCCTGTGGGCCACGCGCCTGTTTTACGCAACTAACAACTTCGTCAAAGTAATTTGTAAATAGAATTTGTACGAAATGAAATTACTTAACGTCTACCTCACAATGTCGTAACTATTATATTTTTTTTTTTTTTTTTTTTTTTTACACTCTCACTTATTATCTAGCCCAAAGTAAGCATCATTAAGAGCTTGTGTTATGGATACTAGATAACGGAGAAATAATGATAATATTATGTATATAAATATTAGAAATATACTAAATAAACATATAAACATCCATGACTCGTAAACAAATGTTCGTACTCATCATACAAACATTTGTTCCTACCGGGATTCGAACCCGGGACCTCTTGACCGAGTAGCCTGGGGTACAGACCACTCGGCCAGGCGGTCGTCAACAGTAAATATTATTATGTACTATATATTCCAACACCCGATCTACTATATTTTGGAATACCTACATACCCAAATCAATCTAAATATATAAAAAGGAAAAATGACTGATAGGTAGGTAAAACAAAGCACCGCCCAAACTAGTGGGCCAAGAGATTCTAAATTTGGCACATGGTTCCTTATGACGTCTAAGGGTGCACTAAGAAAGAATTTTTAAAATTCACCCGCTATGGTGGGGAAACGGAAGTCCAAATTTTGTATGGGGAAACAAGATTAGAAAGACTATTTTATTCGAAACGTCACGAAAGTACTCCTATCGATAAATGAGTATATAAGTGTTTCAGATTTATTTTCACAGTCCAGAAGAATCTTCACAAAACTCGTTGATGTCTTCATTAAGGTAACCGAATCATTTGCATTAAACATTGATGAAATACACAACTTCGTGCAATAAAAAGTCCAATAAAAAAGAACTAAAGTAAACATTGCTGTGTTTTTTACAAAAAAAAAAAAAAACAAATCAAAACTAAAATTTTTACAAGGAAACCAAATATGTTTAGGCAGATCGCTATAACTACAGGTGCGCCTCGCGATTTTAAAATGTATTTTATAAGTTTAAAATTAATTAGAAGAGTTGGAAATTATCGTCTTCATTGTAGTAACAAATAAGAATGACATTGTGATCACTCACTAAGTCGCCCGATAACCCACAAGTGAGATAACAGTGAACTGGTTGGGTAAGAGCTCCCGAGAAGTGATTAAAGATCAATCTAAAAACACTTTGTGACGACGCGACGACTGCACCATTAGCCACGTGGTAAATATTCGTCTTATCGTGTTAGACAATAAATAAATTATGATAGTTGATTGACTACCTACAGAACTATTTGTATGAAGAAATTTGAAATTTATTTTACATTTTTTAACTATAGTATTTAATGACTATGTTGCCGGCTTTTTATGGTGATTACCAAATATCCTGTATAGCTTCTGTCCTTGTGAGCAATGTTATATAAATAAATCATTGTAATTATGTTTATAAATATTATTTCTTGTATAATTTTGTTTGCTATAGTGTAATCACAATGGAAGCCTTGTAATCTGCGAAAAACGCTATTCCTCAAATATTGTTACATATGCAAATGTAAATTTACAAGAAAAAATATTTATCTACATTATCACAATGATTTATTCAATGTTTTTTTTTATCTTTTATAATATTTTTTATTGTTTTTAGGTATCCAAAAACATCGAGGAACGAAATTATATAATCGGAGTTACCGTGACCCGCGTGATAACCTGTACAGAGAACATAAAAATTTCCGCCAAATAATCTACAAAAGACATTGTTGATTTGCTGGAACTAGACTAACTAACCCAAATATTTATATGGGAACAAAACAATCATGGAGATAATTTTAATACCTACTTACTTCCTATTGCTATAATTATTTTCCTATAAGCTAGGTACCCTTAATGGGAACTGAAAACTTACTTCAAAACTTGACCACATTTTTTAAATTTCGTTAGGTCATTACCAAATAAAAAAATTGAATTATGTGGATATGATAGTTATAGTTATAGTTATATGTATTTATTTTTAATTATTAAAAAATAAAATTTGAAATTATTTCTGTAGGTATTACTTAAATAACAATGGCATATTTATATAAAGTTTGTGTTTTATAATGTATGTTAGTGTTAAGAAAGAGCGGAGTTACCTGACAAGCATTTTATGCTTACTAGGTAGCTCCAACAATGTACATAGAGTAAGTCGTGCTTGTTAAAGAAATAAACATTTTGTATTTTGTATGATAAATTAAATAAATACTTTATGTTTCTTATATTACTTTAACTTTATGTATTACTAGTGGTCGCTCGCGGCTCCTCCTTAGATGTCGGTAATCGCGCCAAAAGGTAGCACAAATCCTTTCTGAGGATGTAATTTATCTCCATGCAAAATTCATCTAAATCCGTTCGGCGATTTGCGAAGTAAGAACCAAACAGATGGACAGAGTTACTTTCACATTTATAATATAAAGTAGGGATTGTGCTATGGTTAGTATCAAAAATCCAAGTATTAGTACAGAATAGCTAATAGTCTAATGTTCGTTTTCACTAACTATTCCCTAGGCTTAGGCGACTCTTATAGACATTTGTCTCTTTCTATCTCCTTTAGATAGGAGAAAAAAATCGCCTAGAGACTCCTAACGTTAAGCAAATGATAGTGAAAACAGGCATGAGCATTGGGTAAGTAAGTCAAGCAGTAAATATGCCCCGGCCGCTCCGTCCTATCATTTAGTTTCAACAGAACTAAGGCAATACTTATTTTGCTCTTCCGCTTATTAGATCTGGGTCAATTGTGTTCACGCAAACCTATTCAACAATGACAAATTGAAATCTGTCCAAATCGCATTGGCAACAATCGCAAACCAATATTAGAGTACCTACTTGTACACCTACCTACACTACCTAGTACTGTAGCCGTAGGCGTTATTGTTATTTCGTCAATATTTGACTAACCATTAAATGAAATAGATTGGAATTTATTTAAAATATTTAAATTACAAATAGATGACTTGTACTAGTTGTACCTACTAAAATGACAACTTTAACCCCCGGCGAAAAAAGAGGGGTGTTATAAGTTTGACGTTTCTCTTTGTGTATCTGTATGTCTGTCTGTGGCGTTGTGTAAACGAATGGAACGATTTTGATTTGTTTTTTTTTGTTTGAAATCTGACGTGAGCGAGATGGTTTTTAGCTATAATCGAGAATCAGTTCAGGCGTATGATGATTATCAGCTCATTTCCTACTTGAAAAAAGGGTCTTGCTTATTTTTACAGATCCTATTGTTCGATAACTAGAATTCACAACAGGCAAGCTCTTAAGGCGTTTATTTAGATCGAGACATTTGTTGTGAGTAAAACCGTAATTTAAATGATCTAAACGGGATATTCTAAATCATGGGTCTAGTGACAGGCACAAAGTGATATAAAATGGAAAGAAATATTTCAAGTGACAATATGTAGGTGATTAATTTATGCACCTTCTATATCAGTAAAATAAAATATAGTTTACATGTCGTAAAACCAGTTCTACTGCCAATCCGCGTGCTGTACCTACAAGGAAAAACCCGAGAGACTCACGTTCCTCATATTAATAATAACCGCAATAATGCGTCAGACGCATCGAATCCCGCACAGGTTTGTTTATGCTTATTATTTTTCTTATTCGAGGATATTGGTGGCGTAGTGGTTTGGTTTAGATGACAAATACGAAGCACGCCATGGCTGATACCGTATGAGTCGAGCTCTTCCTTGCTTCGGAAGGCACGTTGAGCTATTGATCCGGCTACAACTACAGCCGTTTCATTGAGCCAGCGCCGTCGTGGTGTTATGACCCAAGCTCCTCATGAGTTTCTTCCGTGTAGAAAGGCCTGTGCCCAGCAGTGGGACGTTTATGGGCTGGTGATGTGATGTGTGTGACAATGTGACGTCATAAACTATATTTCTGTTCATACCAATAAAGTAAGGCGGTCGCCCCGCGGGTGTTACAGAATTCCGAAATAAAATTGGAAATTCTGGGGTCGATATCGTAGTATGTGCGCGGGTTGGTTACAATTGTAGGGTGTGTCGTACGATACCCAATAGTACGCATTTTTTAGGGTTGTCACTATTGGAGGTTGCATAGCCAGAATACAGGCTGGTTTATTCTGATACTTTTTATATGTCAATATTAAATAGAGAAGATGTTTTGTATTTTGTTTTACTGTCTTTTCTATTGTGCTTTTTGTCTGTCAATAAATGTCTTATAGTGAAATAACCTATTATTCTCTCTGCCTATTAAATAATACGGTTGGACAACTCCCATCAGGTTATGGGCCCAGGCAGCTGAATATTTCGCTATAAAATATTGTGGTCGTGTTAAAAGTGGTGAAAAAATACTTTATTTTCGATATGTCGGAAGAGGCATCAGTGGGTGTAAGTGGAATCAAAAAACTCCACGGCACTGAAGATTTCGCGGATTGGAAGTTCCAAGTACGAAATTATTTAGAAAATAAAGATTGGTGGCGAACGATTGAATCTGAGAAATTAGATGATAGTCTCCTTGAGGCTGATCGCAAAGCCAGAACCACGATATGTTTGTTGCTCGAACCATCGTGCTTTACACATGTATACAATGCCAAGACGGCGAGAAGTGTATGGAATAATTTGTGCAAAGCGTATGAAGACAAAGGATGGGGACGACGGATCATGTTACAACGACAACTTTGGCAGTGTAAGCTTGAAAATTTCGAGTCTATGGAGAAATACATTTCTCGAGTGTTATTCCTGGCGCAGCAACTGGCAGACATAGACGCTGAGGTAAAAGAAGAGTGGATTATATCAATATTACTGAGCGGTCTGACCGAAGACTACAATCCCTTGATCATGGCGGTTAATAACTGTAGCAAGGAGATAAGTCTGGAGCAAATAAAAACCAAGCTGTTACAGGAAGGTAATAGACAGAAAAATGGAAGTTTAGATGTTGCACAGGCTTTTGTGAGTAGGAAAGGAGATAATTTTTCCGGATCTAGAACAGATCGAAAGCTAAAATACGTGTGCAAGTGTTTTAAATGCCATAAAGTGGGACATAAAGCGTCAGAATGTCCAGAGAAGAAGCAGAAGTCTGCTCAATCTTCTGCCTCTGCATGCTTAAATATCAATAGCAATACCAATGAGGAAAAGAAAAGAAATTGGTACATTGACAGCGGATGCTCAGATCACATGACCTACGATAGAAATAAGTTACTCGGTGGAGAATACACAGAAAGTACTTCGAAAATAACTGTCGCCAATGGTCAAGAAATCCAAGTAATTGGTAAAGGGGAAGCCAAACTGCATGTAGGCGAGAATACAACAATTACACTCGATAATGTGTTGTTTGCCCCTAAATTATCAATGAATATAATTTCTGTGAGTAAACTTGCGAAGAAGGGCTATGCGTTGCAATTTAATAAAAAAGGTTGCATAATAAATAAAGATGACAAAAAGTTGTTGACATGTCATGACGTTGGCGGACTGTATAAAATAAAAGAAGATGATTTTCACGCAAATTTGACAATGTCAAAAGAACTTTTGTCGAATATTTGGCATAGAAGATTAGCGCATTTAAGTAGAAATTACATGGATAATTTGAAAAATATTGTTACTGGAATGGATTTTAAGAAAGAAGATTTGAGCGAACCGTGTATTGCATGCATTAATGGGAAAATGTGTAAAATTCCTATGAAAAATACAGGAATAAAACACCAGAAGACAGTGCCATATACACCTGAACAGAATGGTGTGGCTGAAAGGGCGAATCGAACAATTATTGAAAAAGCGAGAACAATAATGTACGAAGCAAATCTAAGCAAAAAGTATTGGGTCGCAGCGGTTCACACAGTTGTATATTTAAAAAATAGAAGCCCCACAAAAGCAATAAAAAATGCTGTGCCTGAAGAGATGTGGGCAGGAAAGAAAATTGACGTAAGTCATTTGAAAGTATTTGGATGTTTAGCTTATGCTTTAAAACCTAAACAGAAAAGAAAAAAGCTAGACATGAAAACTGAAGGGTTGATTTTCGTTGGTTATTGTACAGAAACAAAAGGATATCGATTAATAGATCCGAAAACTGGTGTGATAACGATAACGAGAAATGTCAAATTTTTGGAAAATATATTTCCAGGTGACAAAGACTCCAATGCATCGAAGAGCACTATTGTTCCTATAAATATAGAGGAGGAACATGTGGAACCAGTGCGAGATGCAAGCCAAAGTCTTGATGTAGAGGCTTGTATACAAAATGAGCAAGATGTACATACTAGCATAATCGAGTCAAACGAGAATGAGACTGTAAATACGCCTGAGGTGATGAATTTTGAGAACACGTTGGGACGTAGATATAATCTTCGAGAACGTAAACCCGTAGATTATTCGTGCAACGCAATTGCGGCAATCGACGGGGAGCCGTTAACGATTGAAGAAGCTTTGGCGAGACCAGATCGTGAATTGTGGCAAAAAGCCATAGACGATGAGCTCAAATCGTTAGAAGAGAACGAAACGTGGGTACTAGTTGACTTACCACCAGATAAGAAACCAATTCATAACAAATGGGTTTTCAAAATAAAACGAGACAGTGATGGAAAGATTAGCAAATATAAAGCTAGACTAGTGGCGAAAGGTTTCACACAGGTACGCGGGATTGATTACAATGAAACTTACTCTCCGGTTGTACGAAGTTCGACGTTACGACTGTTGCTTGCATTAGCTGTTGAACACGATTGGTTTATTGAACAATGGGACGTCACTACTGCATTTCTCTATGGTAAGCTGAAAGAGGACATCTTTATGTTGCAACCGAAAGGAGAAATAGTCAGCGGCAAGGAAACCAAGGTATGCAAATTACAGAGGTCTCTATACGGTTTGAAACAGGCTTCAAATGCGTGGTTCAATGAACTAGATAGTGAAATGCTTAGGTTAGGTTTTGTACAGTCTAAGATAGAGCCTTGTTTATATCGTAAGCTAAGTGTAAATAGTACATTAGTTGTAGTTATTTACGTAGACGATATTTTTACATTTGGAAACGATATTTGTGAAAAGCAGCGATTAAAAACTGGTCTGCTGAATAAATTTAAGCTTAAGGACTTAGGGCCTGCTAGACATGTATTAGGGATGCGATTGAAAAGGGGTAATAATTTTATTTCTCTCGATCAGGAACAATATATCCTTAATATTTTGAATGATTTTGGTATGACTGATTGCAAACCTGCAGTTAGCCCTATGGAGGTTGGTTTAAAATTAGAGAAAGCCGTAAACTCCAACTGTACATTACCATATCAATGTCTGATAGGATGTTTGAATTACTTAGCGGTGAATACTAGGCCAGATATAGCACATGTCGTAAGCATTTTATCCCAATTCAATACATGCTACGATGAAATCCATTTTAATTGTGCGAGACGAGTACTTAGATATCTTAAGGGGACATTGGACCTATGCTTGACGTTTGAAAAATCAAGGAAAATAAGTTTACACGGTTATGTAGATGCGGATTGGGGTGGGTCATACGATAGAAAGTCATTCACTGGGTTAGTTTTTAAATTGGGTAAAAATATGATATCCTGGGAAAGTAAAAAGCAACAATGCGTATGTTTGTCCTCCACTGAGGCGGTATATGTAGCATTATGTTATGGTTCTAAAGAAGCTATTTATTTATCTAATTTAATGAAAGATTTGAGTTTAGATAAAGAAATTTGTTCAAATCGTGTGGTCATCTTTAACGACAGTCAATCAGCACAACAGATTGCTTGTAATAAAATGAACCACAATCGAACTAAGCATATCGATATAAAATATCATTTTATTCGAGAGGCTATTCTTAGTAATCGCGTTGAGATTAGGTATATGCAAAGTAAAAACATGATTGCAGACATTTTAACGAAATGTTTGCATGGCCCAAAGATTAAAAGATTTATTTCAGATTTATGTTTGAAAAGTAAATTGAAATACTCGGGAACAGTTTCAGAAAATATTTAATTAAAAGGGGGGCACTGAGTATGGTCATAGTACTGATATACTAAGGTGCGTACACATACGTTCAACTAAGGGTGTGTACACACTTGCATTGTGTTGAATTAAAGATTTTCTGTTGTTCTAAAATGTATTGACTATAATATGTAACAGATTAAGGGTGCGTATTGGAGGTTGCATAGCCAGAATACAGGCTGGTTTAATCTGATACTTTTTATATGTCAATATTAAATAGAGAAGATGTTTTGTATTTTGTTTTACTGTCTTTTCTATTGTGCTTTTTGTCTGTCAATAAATGTCTTATAGTGAAATCATCTATTATTCTCTCTGCCTATTAAATAATACGGTTGGACAACTCCCATCAGTCACGAGCAGGACCATGTTTTAAATAATTTAATTGGAAAATTAAAGCGGTCAAAAAGGTGTCAAACTTTCAGAAGTAGGCACTCTTGACAGGGAACACAACCACCGCCTTATATTTGATTGCGGACTTTTGTAACACAATATATTTCTTGCTCAACTAAATAGAAAGATAAAGTCGATAATCAATGTTTGTAATTAATTTGGGTGTTACTTATAAAAACGCTAATGAAACTTATTTTAGATAAAACACTGATAAACATGGTTTGTATTTTTCATCTGATATAAAATAAACGCGAGAAAATAAAACATACGATATTTTTGTTTATACTATATAAAAATGGCGCTTAGAAAAATATCTAAACTCGCGAGCAAAAGTTTGGAATCAGTTACTTGAAATTGGTTCCGCGTGATCTTGCTTACTAAATAAATTTTCAATAATCATAAAAATGACATCATGTTAAAGGTGCAACTGTCCACTTTAAATTGATATCAAATTAATTCATATCGAGCCCGTAATTGTAGAAAAAAACATAACACTATTTTCTTAATGTCTTTCAAACGTTAACTGAAATGATTGGTTAAGCCACAGTCAGACTCTCGGAAAACCAAATGTGTCGGGAATTTGGGGCTGCCCTGTTTTTCTTAACTGTCGGAAAATATTTGAATTTTAGAAACTATACCTGTCACTTTTTATAGCGGTGCCTCAAAGCGAGACAGCATGTGACTTCTCGAATCGAATCCGGTGACTCGACAATTGAAGACAGGTCAAAAATAAAATTAAGAAAGTTTAACAATTACTTCCACAAGAAGTCTTTTAATTTTTTCCTATCTTTGGCCATTTAAGTAAAGCAGACCCGAGAAAATTGCTAAAAACTTCTTAAAACTCTTGACCAATGAAAGATAATAATAATTAAGTATGTGTATTTTGCTGTGGCAATATTATTATAACCACCCATGGTAACATGAAAATATCTGGTAAATGTAGGATTATTACAAGAAGATCGATACGCTACGATGGTACAGTTCACAGCATATCAAGCGTAACAGTTTGATCTTGAGACCGCCCCTATTCCGTTCAAAATAGAGGCGACTTTCGTAGTGCAACTGTAGGCTTGATTGGGTGTCGTCTGTACAAGAGCTAGTCAAGTAAATGTGGAACTAATTTGCACATGGCCACACTTACCTACACAAATCGAAGCCATTCATTTACACATTGAAGTGAGAGTGGACATTGACGGCTGGTTTGTTGTTAGGGAACTCCTCATTTAGTTTTCTGCGAGCGTTTGTAAGTTATGTGACAGTGGGACAAGTAAACCGCGTGTGTTTTTACCAACGGACTCTGTTACCGGCCCTGATTTTGTTAAGCACGAATGATGAACTATCTGTATTGAGTATTTGGTTCCTTAAAAACGTTTATCGAAACGAAGGCAAGTGGCAGTGATGGTCACCCTAAACACGATTTGCTAAAAAATAAATTTGAAATCGCGGAAAAAATAAGCTGTTTCATACAAATTGTAATATTTACACGGTCTGTTTTTCTGGAACAGCTGATTTTCTTCGTGTATTTGAGAGCGTCCCCCTAACATCCTATATGGTGGCAGGCAAGCATACGGCCCGCCTGATGGTGAACGGTCACCACAGCGAAATAAGTAATTTTTGAAAGTACTTATGTGCTGCGGTCATTATCAACGCTAGAGCTGCAGCTACCAGAAAGCGTTGTGAGATCATCTACAGATCCTTGTGTAACTAGCTAATACACGCAACCTTGACAGCCGTCAGAGGTAAACCGAATGTTTGTTTGTTAAAAAAGTTGCCACTTACCAATGCCCAGCTGTGAGGACCCACTTTGGGCTGATGATGGAGCCACCGCAGGTTCCTCCGAACAGCACCGCGTGGGGGAACCGCTGGTTGACCGCCTTGGACACATCCTGGAATGGCTGGACCTGCTGAACTTGCGGCTTCACCGGGACCGACACGGGGACTACATTGTTCTCTTCCGAGGATACCACAGCCGCCACTGAATTGCTCTCTGGCTGGAATGATTTAGGCTGTTTTTCTGGTGTCACTACTTCATGCCTGACACTTTTTGTAAACGAATTGCCTGGAACTAAAGAGTGTTCTGTTATTAATTTATTGTTCAAATTGAAGTCACTCATAAACCAAAGCAATGCAGCAATTTTCGAAAAGTATTATTAATCTAAAAAACGACTTCAATATAATTTCTTGAGTAACTAGCTGCTAGTGTCTTTAATTAGGACGTTGTTATTAATTTGTGAAGTACCCACAAACCAGACCTAATATATTTTCTATTGTGCAGGAGGCGCCAAAGTACTGGAAAAACCTATACATTAGACAGAATAGGCTTTTATTGTATGTGAACCCGCCAGCGAGTTGGTAAGGGTCTAAAAGAGATGATAAATAATTTTAGTGGTCAAAAAACTTTTCTATGTCGAAGACCATCCATGGTAAATCCGTTCATCCATTTTAAAGTCCTTTTCGGTAGGTAGACTGAAGAAATTTTTTTTAGTCGCACAGTACCTAAGATTAGCGTAATATTTAGTTACGTTAGACAAGAAAAAAATAAGGTATCTATTAATAGGAAATAATGATTATATGCATAATTATTAATTGCAAAACACAATTAAGTAAAAACTGAGAAACGAAACTTTTAAAAGATATTTGTCTCCTGAAGGTGTCTCAAAGTTTTACATCATCTGCATGTACTTATTTGTAACGAGTGCCTATTGTTACCTCTGTTTATAGACCAAACTCTGTTTGAAGACTGAGAAACTATACGGTAATTACTAATAACAGACACGCAAGGAACATCTTGGCTTCAAGGTTGAGTATCGCTTGTCATGTTCATAATACATTTCTGATTCTTTATATGTTACTTTTATTGAGTTTCGACATATATGCCTCAGTAAACTAGTTGAGATGTAACTTTAGCTACACAATATCTTGAGACAATAATATCTTGACAATGATACTACTTCAAAGATATCAGCAAAACGGTTACAATATTACACGATTATAGCTAATTGATTGTTGACGACACACAAGGTAATTGTCCGACTAAACATTCAGGTGGAAAAAATATGCTTATCGGTGTTAAACCAAAATGTGAATTTCCATGGGAAAAACAGTAGATAATTAATTGTGAAATACCCACATAATATGAGATACAATAGAATTTCTATTAAGTGTAACCGCCGGCGAGCTGGTACGATATGTTTAATTATTTAGGTAGGTAAGTATTGTGATAGAAATGATAATGACAGGTAGGTAGGTTATTATCTACTTCTACGTATATTATGTGGATTAATTGAGTTCGTCGAGCAGGTAAGTCGTTATCAGAGAGATAAACTTTTTATTGTTTAGTATATTAAATAGATCTGGTTTACTATCATAATTGAGAAGTTTTCCTCAAAAACACCTACAAACAACGACCATACCTACCTGGATTTTTAAATTCACTTTTCTGTCATTATCGTAAATTTTGGTTGTCCATGATATGACCTTGTATACCCGTCACAGTTTATTTCAAACCGGAAATCATAAAAAAAACCAATTACAATATATTATACCAATAATACTTTGTAGGTAATTCTAGGAAATACCCGCAAATAAAAATGTGTTCACATCGCCGATGTAGCACAGAAAAAGGTCCATTTTGTTTACGAAAATTACCGCCTAGATTTACTATTATCATCAACAAATCTTTGACTAACTAAATTTGAATTGCTATAAAGATTATGCCCTAATTTTTTTCTAGCATTTATACACAGGATTCTTAAGAGTTTCTGTAAAAGTTTTGTGAATGTTACGTTTAGGATTCTATACAGCAGATCAGTTTTAGGTTATTAAGTACTAAGCATTGTTTACTCACTAGGTTTAGTTTCGACACTTAATTCTGGCCTAGCGAGTGCGCACGCGACGAGCGCGGCGACCACGAGCGTACACAACTGCTTGCGAGAGTGCATGGCGCGATTACTCGCCGAACCAACCGCGCCGGCCACTATATAGAAATGATCACTAACCCTGCGCACACGCACATCCTTCGCTTTGCTGTAGATCTTCGAAAGTGACGTCATTAGTTACGTCACAAGCATGCGGGTTTTTTAATTTATCTATTCAATGCAATGAAGGTTTACTCTAATAAACTAAAAGTAATGAAATTTACCAAGTTCATCCATTATGCACTTCTTGATATACAACTAATATCCTTGTTCATATACAGGCATTTGCTTAGGTAATTCTTCAAACTTCTTTATCTTAATGATTTTAATCGTTAATTATAACTGTGGTAGTGTAGGGAAAGAATATATAAAATAAGTACCCACCTAAATTTACCTAATTTACTTATAATTTTTACTATTTATATCTAATTTAATTTTAATTTATAATTAATACATATAATTTATATATTTACTAACTATTTACATATTTACCGACATATCCCAAAGAATTGCGAGCCTCAAGTGGCAGTGGGCAGACCACATTTCAAGGAGGACTGACGGCCATTGGGGCGGAAATGTCCTCGAGTGGCGGCCGCGTGCCGGGAGACGCAGCGTTGGTATAGGTCTCCAACCGATGACGACCGATCTACCGATGATCTGGTAAGGATTGCGGGAACCCGATGGATGCGGGTAGCGCAGGACCGGGTTTGGATCCTTGGGGGAGGCTTATGCCCAGCAGTGGGAGTCTCTCGGAAACTGAAACGTTGATGACGATGAGAAAATATAAAAAAAAATTATGTCCTGGGGCAGGGACTGAACCTGCGATCTTTCACTTTCCGGGTGATTGCTCTAACCATCTGAGCTAAGGACTTGCGACTTAAACTCGAATTTAATTTGGTAAAGTGGTTACACTTCCCTATGTCAACAAATTTCAGCTTAGTTTCAGTATTAGCATGGACCAAATGTATTAGGTACGTGATTTTGGAACATTAATATCTGTGTATTTGTTCCTCTTTTCTAAATACCTATAAGAACAAAAATGCATGTACATTTTTGTTCATGAAATAATATGAAATGTAGCAGAGAGTAAAAGTAACTTTATATTTTGGTACCACTTATACTACCTATTTAATTTTAACTATGCAACTTTTTTCTACAAGGAAAGATGTGAACGCGCTCGAACATATTATTACTTACTAAGAAAGTAAAGTAAATGTATAAATAAAATGATTACTTACTATTACTTTCTGTCATGTACCTACATACATATTAGACCTAGTGAATAATAAGTAAAATGACCTTTGCTATTACCGTAACCTAGAAGTGTGAAATCTGTACCAATTTAGATAAAATTGTATTTTGTTCGATTGCAGTTATTTTTTTAAACGCCTATGATAAGTGGCTTGACTACATATAATGAGGTACTTAAGTATATTTATGCTACTTTTAAATTATTTCATACATTTTACATTGCAACTATTATTATCACATAACAAAATACGTACCTATTGGTTTTTCTGACCATGCAATTATTATCATTTTATTAATCACTTAATAGTAAAGCTATACCTACCTACTGGAAATATTATAATGTAAACAGCATAATATACCGTTATGGTCTAAGCATTTATAATATGGGTTCCTTTAAAAGAGGCGTGAAAAAGCACATTTGTGCCGGCAAGGTGGAGGCGGCTAGAACAGTGTCTAAATTCTAAACTGCACTAGCTGTCTTGTTCAGTTTATGGATAGTTCACATCTTAGAGCAAAACGCTGTGCCTAGGTCTCAAAATATTAACGGCGGTGGTCATTAACAGCAATCGTCAGATAATTGTGTAGCGTCATGGCCTCATCCCTACGAACGGCGACACTGTAAGTTTTTAGAACTGGTTACTTGTAAACAATACAATAAACTAATAAGTTTAAATTTTGAAAATCGAACCTTGCAAATATTGTTGAGTATGTATTAACTACATTCATTTGTCATTTCTTGTACGATTTGGCGGCAAATTGATAATTGTCTGAATCACGGTCACGAGAAAATATTGGTGCAATGATATTTTATGATTTTCGAATTTTCAATCATTTCAGTCAACTAGAAAGTTATGATAGTCTTCGAATGGCTTTTCATGATGAAACCCCATCTCTGAGGAGGTGAGGTGTCTAAAAGAAATGAAGTATAACCTCCAGTGGTTATAAGTATAACCATCGATAACCCGTCCCGCAATAGTCCTTTTGTAACCACTTCAGGCGGGCGGGCTAATTCGACACTTGTGTAAGCCGTGTAAATACTTACTCGAATAGTCTCTTTTTTCCCTCCATAATATGGACTATTATAGCATTTTTTGGCTAACCTTTTTAAAAAGAGACATTTATGAAAAAGGAATGTTTAACATAATAATATAATTACAGCCTCGTCCTAAGCTCTCTCTGCGACCGTCTGAGAAGAAAGGGACTGAGTAGCTAACCAGTAATGGCAGGACTTCAGCGGTCGGTCTTGCTCGATAGCGCCAGGATTGTCCGCAGATTTCTCTTTCTGTCGTCCTGACCCTCTCTGCCGAGGGATCCGATTGGTGCTAAGTTGTTTCCAGAAACCATAGATAGTATAGCACCGACTCCAAAAATATGTTCCTAGGGGATGAGTGCCTACTTACTAAAATTTAATTAGTTTATCCTTTTCAGTTTTTTGGAGTCGGTTTTATTTGTTTTTTTATTTTTTTATATAAACAAGAAGTATTAACTCTTAAAGAAATATTGCAAAAGAAATAGTATGTGTAATACTATTTCAAGCAATATTTCTTTACGAGTTATAAAGTAAAAGTAAAAGTTAAAGTAAAAGATCAATAGCTTCACAGATATAGTGGTATGTTTGATGTGTTACGGCCTGAGTACCTATAGGTTACGGCGCATCGTTAAAAACGCTCCATAAAAAACCTCCGCAACAGGTGACGTCACATGTTCCTATATTATTACGAAATGTATGGGCATACTGACAAAATTAATAATAACTATGTAATGTATGTTTTTATTGATAGTTGTCATAATATTAGTCGTTTTAATTGATGTCAGCAATCTAATATTATTAACATTTTTGATAAATTTTAAGACACAGTAAAACTTCAACAATATTTCATAACTGTTATGTTTGAATTGTTTTGAATGGGTAACAGTAGCGTGTATTTTTCGAATTTGTGAAAAAAATCAAACTTACTCAACATCCCAATTGTCAGTCACCCTTCTAGCTTTGGCTTCAGCAACTGGCCGCTATTTGCTTTAGAAATATTATGACATGCAACCAACAGCACATAATGCGTAACGGTTACGTGTATTCACCTGCATTGTCGCCAGCCTTTGCCTTGAAGGTAAGTTTGCCTTCACACTCACGTTTATTTAACATCAAATTAGTAGCATTGTATCTAAACTGTTATCTCAAGACGTATGTTACATTTCGCAATAAAATAATATTATATTGTAGTAAGCTGATGTAGATTTGAGACGGTTTTTGTTCAGAAAATATTTGAAAACAAAGTTGATGTTTAATAGCCGGCCAGGTGTAATGTACATTATCTTAAAAAATCAGTTAAAATCTGCTTGATTCTGGGAAAATACTAATCATTCGATTTCAGGTATACAGGATGGTGCCTTTAATATGACAATAAATTGAAACATGGGCTATATTAGTTCATAGAAATGGTTTGCCACTTTCAAGACATCGTACCTATTTTTTTGATAATTTCATGACATTTCTATGAAATAATGCAGCCTATGTTATATTATTTCATACAAATTTCATGAAATTATCAAATGAATACGATGTTTTAGAAAGTGGCAAACCATTTCTATGAACTAATACCCTACCCTATGAACATATGCCCATGTTTCAATTTATTGTCGTATTGAAGGCATCATTCTGTATATGTATTACTTCTTTAACTAATTAAAGCTAACTATAAAGATAGCTCCTCGTGTATTTCTCCCATGTAGGAACGCCTGTGCCCAGCAGTGGGACGAATATAGAGTGCTGATGATGATGAAAAATATAAGTATAAAGATGATGACATTCATGAAACACAAAATGCCTTTGGACGAGGCGACGCAAATGACAAAAGCAGACTAAGCTTATTTTTCGGTACAAATTTGTTAAGTTCATGAGATCGTGACGCATGAGCACCAAAAACCTAAAATTTTGATGCGGTACGAGCCGAATGTGGCCAACATTGAATTGACAGAACAAAGTTAATTTTCTGTCTGAAACGAACAAACCGTTTCTTATAAGACTTTACATGCATATACTTAGAAGCAAGTCAGGCTAGTCTAAAATTTTTCATAAAGTAGTCTTGTTGGATAAAAACAATATTTAGATGTTCACACAAACCAAAAATAGCCAAAAATTTCTTTATTATTAAACTCAACTCGAAAATCCTCTGATAACTTTTTAGACTTGCCCAGATTGGTGCCTGTTATGTATCCAAGCGCGGTTACTGTGCTTGGGTAAAATGGAACGTGTAGGAGCGGTGGGCAATTGGGCATGATCTGCATTCTTTAATGGCTAAGAGGAGTATATCCGCTGGTTCTAAATAAATTACATACTTTATTAATACAAGACTTATATTAAACGAAACATGGTGTCAGGTGAATCTAATCATGGATAAAGAAGGCATAGAAAATAAAATTGCAATGAAAAGTGCTGTCGGTGCCCACAATATATCACCGTTGATAACCTCCCACGGAAATGTATCTGTAGCGTGGACAAAATGGATTCAAAAATTTCAATTGTTCCTCGAAGCAAATGCTTTGGAAGATGCACCAGAAAAAAGGAAAGTGGCTTTGTTACTACACAACATCGGTGATGAAGGCCTTGAAATATTCAATTCTTTTAATATTCCACCAAACAAACAAACATTAGAAGTGGTAATTACTAAGTTTCAGGCACATTTTATTCCAAAGAAAAATCTTACAATGGAGCGGCACAAATTCTTCACTACTACACAAGGCAAAGAAGAATCTTTTGACAATTTCATAACACAATTACAAAACAGAAGTTTAAGTTGTGAGTTTGGCGAACTTAGAAATGGACTATTAAAAGACATTATAATTATTGGAATCCGTGATTTAGATATAAAAGAAAGATTATTAAGGACTAAGAATTTAGACTTGGAAGAAACTGTTAAAATATGTAAAGCAGCGGAACTAGCTCAGAAACAATTATCAGAAATCAGTGGTGTTGTAAAGGAAACTGATAATATATTAGCAGTTAATAAAGCAAAATATGAAAAATCTTGTTTTAGATGTGGATATAAAAAATGGGATAGATTTCATAAATGTCCAGCAATTGGTGCCAGTTGCTCAAAATGTAACAAACCAAATCACTATGCCAAAGTATGTCGGCACAATTCTAATGTTCCCCATAAACAAGTGGCTAACGTGGAAGAAACATTTTTCATAGGAAGTCTCCAGAAAAAGGATAATGAATGTGAGTGGGTTGAAAAGTTTCTTGTAAATGGTAATGAATTGACTGTAAAATTAGACACAGGTGCTCAAGTTAATTGTATGTCATACAATACATCAGATCAGATCAGAAAAAGAAAAATAAAATTAGTTACATTAGATAATAAAATAATAGAAAAAACATTAATTGATAAAGATATTTTAGATTCTAATGAAAGTAATAAAGGCATATGCAATGCAAAACATGTAGCAAATAATGGTAATTATAATTTAGATTTAAATGATAAGAATAATGATGTGATTGATAATAATAAATATATTACTAGATCAGGCAGAATGATAAAGCCTCCAGTTAAATATATGTTTGATGATTGAGGAGAGGAATGTTATGTATCCAAGCACGGTTACTGTGCTTGGGTAAAATGGAACGTGTAGGAGCGGTGGGCATGATCTGTATTCTTTAATGGCTAAGAGGAGTATATTCGCTGGTTCTAAATAAATTACATACTTTATTAATACAAGACTTATATTAAACGAAACAGTGCCGTTAGCTCATTTAGCATCAGATTCCAGACACATTTGATTTTTCAATTGTCATACACCTCCAGAGGTATAACACTGCTTGACAGATTACGTGTCATTCATTACGATATCGTTATAGTCTAGTGCTACAAGTGTCACCAAGAGTCTCCTATAGATACTTACCAGTGCCCATGGATTAATCCTTTGTGTTCCTGATCCTCTAGGAACGATGCGAGTGAAAGAAGTATTATCTTACATTTTGTGAATATTTTTCTTTATCTAATTGCATCGAGGACAGGGTGTACGTGACTCATTGCGCCAACGCACCCGTATTGATGCAGTGTTTAATTATCGTGATATGCATGCATATTGGCGGTCTTCCTTCATTAAATTCATTACATAGGAAACGTTTATTGAGCAGTTTATAAAAGAACGAAATAAACATTCATTTTGAATTCATTTAGCGATTGTTACCTTTCATACAACAAAAAAAATTCGGGTTATAATTTACGAGTACCTACTATACTATGTTACTTTGATTCTAGCAATGGGACTATTGCCATTGCTAGTATCTGATGATGATGTTATTTAGGTAATTTAGAATAAACTTTTTAACGTTCAAAGGATAGCAAACTGGTAGATATAAATAACTCTTTATTGCACTAACATAAAAACAAAATTAATGTATACAGTAGTATGCCAGGGAGGACTTATCTCTCAAGAGATCTCTTCCAGCCAGCCCGTCATGGGTATGTGAGTTATAATGTCCAATCTGAAGTGACACCAGTGCATTTAATTATAATCCTATAGAATCCGTATATTACCTAGCTTTGACTCGTGTCTCTCACACACTCACGGAACATTATATTTGGCAATTTAACCCGTCAAGCATCAGATTCCAGACATAATTGATTTATCTATTGCAATAGACCTCCTGAGGTATAACGCCGCTTGACAGTTTTAACAGGTTCAGCAATTTTTTTATATTCATACCACTCTATCACACCTATTATCTAGTGCTAAGTTAGCATAATTAACGAGCTTGTTATGTGGATACCAGATACCATAATTTAACGGAAAACATATAATATATTTTTATATCAGAATATTGGAAATGTATAAATATTTCCTATTTTCCTACGTTCGGCTGGCCCAACCCCATCGCTTCATAAAGCTAGTTTTGAATCAATGTATACCTTTATACAACCTTTGTTATTCTTCATTATCAAAGTAACGCTATTTTATATCATTAGTGGTCAACACTGAACATTGAAACAAACAACATAAAACACAACAACACAGTGGTAACATTAAAATGTGATTAGCGGTCTATTCAGCCCAGTGTTGCCAGTGACTGATAGTCAATAGTAACACGAGACTTTACTTTTGTTTAAATCCTAAAAGTAACATTTTGAGTCGTGTAACATAAAAGTAACATGAGAGGGTCAAAAGTAACATAAAATGTTACAAAAGTAATATTCTGGCAACGCTGATTCTGCCTGACATTTAAACCTGACACGTTACATTTCAATACCGCAACAATAAAGTAACAGACACCGACATAGTTACTTTCGCATTCGAAAGTAACTATGTCATAGTTACTTCTATGACTGAAGTAGTCATAGAAGTAACTATGACATAGTTACTTTGGTATGTATATCGGTGTCTGTCTGTCTATTTATCTGGCTGTTTGTCGGCTGTACATTGGAAATACCTACAAAGTGTGTATATTTTCCTGATTAATGTGGACGTCATCCAGTAGGTACCTACTTAGGTAATAGTGCATCCCAGCCTCAGATCATAGAAATAAGATCTCAGCACTCACGACTTCGTGACTTACTTTTATAAACAATGTAATGAGGATTATTGAGGATAACTTTACATTTCTACATTAGAATATACCTAAAATGCATCAAAGTAGTGTTATTGGTACTATTTTGTATTTTGAGTGAAAATGGACATATTCATGACTGGAGCACAGAGTAAATAATATGACTGGGGTATGAGGAAGTAAGTAGCTCCGCGTTACAGAAGATCGGCTAAATAAATGGTAGCAAAATAGCATTACTAAACCGCGCCATAAAAGAAGTCCCGTAGACGCGGCGCTGTTAGCTGATGAAAAATGTTGCCAACATAATGTCCCTAATCTCGTAGTTTGCGAAAAACGTATAAAAAATATCAACAATTGATTCAGGACCACAAAATCCACTACGCCGACCTAGCGCCTGTTGGAGGAGGTAGAAATGGGGTCTTTTGTTCTCTAGTTCCTCTTAGTCACTCAAGGAAAGAAATGAGGTGGCTAAATAATTCTAAGTACGAAGCCACACAGTACTATAAAGAGTGGGTAACATGTATTATTTATTTACATCAATAAATGATGGCATAGCGGTTGTTTAAATGAAAACGAAATTCATACCAATATTCCTGAAATGCGGATAATTATTATTAATAGATACAGTGGCAACTTTAACTCTAATCTATGTGTCAAACAGCTGTAGTTCATCTTTTTGACGCGGAACTTTCTTGGCGGCGCAGACTGGGCGCCGTTTTTTCATATGACAAGAGTGGCACAACAAGCCTACTGCCCACTTGAATGTAAGCGGTTACCGTAGCCACAGCACTAGACGTATCCTACAGACGTTCGTAGTACCTGTGTAAAAATGTGTCTGTCTAACTCTATGGTTA
Organism: Nymphula nitidulata; assembly: GCA_947347705.1. Taxonomy (NCBI): domain Eukaryota; kingdom Metazoa; phylum Arthropoda; class Insecta; order Lepidoptera; family Crambidae; genus Nymphula; species Nymphula nitidulata. The sequence goes on from OX374626.1 coordinate 5,242,217, forward strand.
GAACTGATAGGAATTTATGAAGCCCTACTTTTTTTTGGAGTTTATGAAATTAGGAAGCTAGTCATATTTTCTGATAGCAGAAGTGCTTTACAACATATAGCTCGATGCGCCTCTGGCCGCAGAGGTGTACCGATAGCTTACAAATACTGTCAAAGCTTCACGAGTTAAAATGTAACGAAATAAACATTAGGCTTTAATGGATTCCATCGCATATTGGTTTGAGCGGTAATGAAGAGGCTGACCGATTGGCAAAAATAGCTGCAACACAAGGCAGAGAATATAATATACAACCTTTTTACCAAGAAATCCTACATAATTACCAAAATATCTGCTATATAAATTGGAAAGAATATTTTAATGTCCGTTCCTTGGATAAGGGAATCTGGTATAAAAACATCCAATGTGAGCCCCTTCATGTTCCCTGGTTCATTAACTCAAAGTTGAGCAGGACAAACACTGTAACAATGCTTCGCCTTCGCTCTGGACACTATCCGTCAAACAAGTTTGGTTACCTTAGGAAAAAAGTTGACTCGCCAAATTGTGAAATTTGTGGAAACATTGAAGATGTCCAACACTTGTTGACGGAGTGTGTTAGGAATGAGAGGCAGCGACAACAACTGATGATCGCCCTTAAACTAAATTGCTCAAATGTCTATACCTTTCAAAGCATATTAGCCGAATGCCTATCTGGTTTCGCTAAGTTGCTCTGCGACATGGTGAGACATCGGCAGTTGTCAATGTACTCTTGATATTCTTGTATATATATTTTTTTAAGCTTTGTAAAGTACATTCATAATTATTTCAAAACTATTGTAGTAGCAATAAGTATAAGTCTACAATAGAACTGACATGTCTTAAAAGACCAAAGTCCTTATAATAAATAAAGAGAAAAAAAAACTCTATGGTTCGTAGGAATTATTCCCTGTGCGTCGACTCTCCTTACGTCGAGTATCGGTACGGTAACTCTCGTTACTTCATCGCATCCACGCTTCGTAGTGAAAAAATCTCGTTACAGTAGCTTGAGCACTACTCACGTGTTGCCTACCCTGGAAAAATAAAGAAATTAGCTATTTACAAAATTAATTAAAGTTATATTTTTGCCAACTGGGTACAAATTTGTACAAAAATGGACAAGTATAGCAAGTATAAGCGTTTATTTAAAGCATAATACACTTATTTCTTAATGTCTAAGTAGGTAGGTACTCCATTATTTGTTAACTTTCTAATCGCTTCTAGAAAAAAAAATATTACTTTGACTTGGTAACTAGATAGGTTGGCTCTTAGATTCTTTCTATGATCTGAGGGTAGGCCTGTTGCACGAGTTTATATTGCAAGGCTTGACTTTCATGGGTGATTTAATGTGAAGCAACAATGTGTTATTGAATACCCATATCTCTATTTGCGTCAAATGTGGTATAGGTTTATTGTAGTAATATTTTAAAATATCTTGTACACAATGCTGCTTTAAAATAATTATCCTCTTTCCATTATTAGAAATGTCTCAATTGTTACGGATTTGTTATTGTTGCTGGGCTGCTGGCTTATACGCCAGTGACTTGTCTGATCCAGTCGCGGACGCGCCCCACCCTGGAGAAGACCACCATGTTGCCGTTGCGGCACTCGAAGGCGTCGTTCTGCACCCACGACGCGATGCCCATTAGTCGCCCGTTGCCCACCAGGCCGCTTCCACTGTCGCCCTGAAAGTTTCAAATAATAAGTAATAGTAGAAATTGTAGAATTAAAGATAGAAATCAGCAGATCATAGAATCAAAAATTACCAGATAACAATCGATACAGTTTTGGCGTTTGTTTGACAACCGTTGGCGGCACACCAGCGTTCCGACTACGAGCACTAATAAGTTCGACCAGCCGGTCGTGATATTACCATTGATGATGATGGGTTCCATCAAGTTCCATGTGACATTGATTACTCACACTGCACGCAGCGTCGAATTTGGGCGCGTAGCCTCGTGCGCACAACATGTCTTCGCTGTTATATTGCTCCAGCACTCCGCAGACTTCGTTGGACTGAATTTGAAGGTCCATACCGTGCATCTCTGTTCGCATGGCACCCTGCGATTGAAGATTTAGGTAAAAATTAAATAAATTCAATTTCAATTAGAAATTCTAGTAGGTACCTTACATGCATGAATAAGCTGATTTTTATAGTCATCTACATAATGACTTTGAAAGAGTATGCGTTAAGAGAGAGTGAAAGAGTATTGTTAAAATACTTATCAATGAACTGCGTTCAATCTAGGGGTGTACAGACGACAGCACATCAAATGTAACAGTTGAACTACGAAAGCCGCCTCTACGTGGCTTTAGTACGAACGGAGTATAAGGGTGGTCTCAAGGTCAAACTGTAACGCTTGATGTGCTGTCTGTACAAAACACAGAATAGTAATTTACTATTTGTTTAAAAAAAGTAGCGAAGGATTGTTTTGGAATGAATGTCCATTTACTGACATCGACACGTTATACAGAGGGGTTAGCTTTCACGCCTAAGCTACTGAACCGATTTAGTTGAAATTTGGTTTGGAGATAGTTTGAGACCCTGGGAGGAACATAGGATACTTTTAGAGCAATAACCGACATCCGCGCGGGCGGAGCCGAGGGCAAAGGCTAGTCTTGTTATGAATATTTTAACTTTATAGGTTTCGGCTTAATAGAGTTTTGAAACTGAAATGAAATGAAATGAATGAAACACCAAGTAATCAGAATATGTGCTGTCATAGTAGAAGTTTCCTTTTTAACCGACTTCAAAAACGAGGAGGTTCTCAATTCGGCCGGTATGTTTTTTTTTTTTTTTTTGTTATAATGGTTCTGTGACTTGTTTATGTGTTTATTTTGCTGTTGCATTTAAACAATTTGATAATAATATTAATGTTTGTTATTTCTTCGTGAATTGTTACATATGTCCGTTTTCAATAACCATTCCCTAAGCTTAGGTGACTCTTATCAACATTTGTCTCTTTCTGTCTTCTTCAGATAGACTGAGCTGAAAAACGCTAAGAGGCTGTTAACCCTAAGCAAATGTTAGTGAAGTCTATTGTTACAGAATTGTGATAACGAGCATTAGAGAATTTTGTTCAGTTTCTTTCATGGAAAACATCGTTAATTATATTATCAGAGTAAATTACTTAATAACATAATTCAATTTAAAGCATACCCCGTGATAATCCGTTCCGTAGCCAGCGTACCCGACCAAAGTGTCCGGTACGGATTCTGTTTGGTCGTCAAGCTCCACCTTGTCAATGTTCACGCCGTCCAACTCCAGAGGTTCTGATAGTTCCGCCAGCATGTAATCCCACCTGGCTGCCACCTGACAAGAAACAACTACAACAATACAGTAGTTAAATACTCAAAGGACATAATCATAAGTAGCATAATCGACAATTGAGTTGATATAACCTAACACTTGACACAGAGGAGCTCGGTGGCGTAACGGTTTGAGCGCTCTGGTTTCGATTACGAAAACAAAGCAACTTTCGCTATGGTTGGTCCCGGGATGGGCCAATCAAATTTATAATCTCGAGTTCCTCCGTGCTTCGGAAGGCACGTTAAGCCGTTGGTCCCGGTTGTTACTGCAACCGCTTTAACCCACAAACCCGCATTGAGCCTGCGTGGTGGTGTTATGGCCCAAGCTCCTCATGTGTTTCTCCCATGTAGGAAGGCCTGTGCCCAGCTGTGGGACGTATATAGGCTGATGATGATCACTTTAAGTAAATACGGTTCTTAGACACTATTCCCACTGCCGATGATCAGCGAGAAGAGAGTAGAGCTTTTATAGCTACCCAGATGCGATTCGGGTGCAGCCTCATTCGCCTCTGGTTTGTGTGAGACTCTCCGGAACTGGACTCCTCACATAACCTCACTCAATAAAAAACTACCGTAAAGCAAGTTCTACGCTTCTACGCGCGACAGGTTTATCGCATCACTATCATGCACCGGAGACGACGATTCTGCCCACCTGGGCAAGGGATAGAAAGAAAGAAATAAGAAAAAAAAAAATTTTTTCTCATTTCTTAGGAACAGAAGGGTGTTCCCCCATGCAGGGACGTTTGGTGTAAGTGGTAAAGCCCCACTTTATCACCCTCACCTCTACTATGGCAGGTCCCGTCCGGGAACATAATTATACTAGATTACATTTTGACTTATGATTATGACCCACCTTCAAAGATCCCACTAAAACTCTACTATCGGTTAAAGACATTTATCGCTAACAGTTACGTTTAGACCAACAAAAATCCCATGGTGTGTTGTGTATTGTGTAGAATTCCTAATGTTATATTTTATTTTTTGTATACAAGGTGTTATAAAAAGGTGTAGTCATATTTTAAGGGCTTATTGTACCCATCAATACAAGCAACTTTTACTATGGGTACAACTACGAAATCGCGAGAAAGAAATCAGCTGTTCCATAGTAAGGTCAATGTACTTACTCGACGCAATGTATGGAACAGCTGATTTCTTTTTTGCGATTTCATAGTTGTTCTCATAGTAAAAGTTGTTTGTATTGATGGGTAGAATAGGCCCTTAAAATATGACTACATCTTTTTATAGTAACAATTAAAAATGTTTCGATACAGCAGGGTGTTTACTGGTCTGACCACTTCCCACTTACTGTTGAATGCAATTTAAATAGACTGAATGTCAAAACTGAATCGTATGCAGTTGAAGATATCTGTAAAAAACGTACGGTCTGGGGAGAGCGGCAGGCGGCTCAAGTAGACGAGTATCACAAAAGATGCCATGCTGGTCTCCGTGATATTGATTTCCCACATGAGTTAGGCCAATGTTGTGATCTCTAATGTGATAATACAGATCACCACATAATAATAGATCAACTTTATAATAAAATTATTAATGTGATATCTGCTGAAGCAGCTATTCAAACAAATGTTGTAAAAAAGTGTCCTAGACACAAAGGGTATGTCACAGGCTGGAATAAGTACGTGGCCGGCGCTCACAGGGAAGCTAGAGAAAAATATCATGAGTGGTTATTGGCGGGAAAACCGAGCGGTGGTCAAAGTTTTATTAAGATGTCAGAAAGTCGTAAAGTATTTAAATCTAAATTAAAATGGTGCCAAAATAGGCAAGAACAATTAAAAATGGATCAAATCGGCTCAAACCACATGGCTAAAGATTTCAAAACTTTTTGGAAAAATACCAATAAACTGAATATTAAGACTAGCATGCCTGTGAGTGTTGACGGTGTACAGGATTGTAAAATGATTGCTAATCTGTTTAGGGAACACTTTGCCGTGCATTCTTCTGTAAAGTCATTATATAAACAGGTGAGCGATGCTGTGACCTGATACTGAACGAAAAATATCTTTCACTGCTAACAGTATATCAAAAGTAATCAAAAATATGCAAAGAGGAAAATCACCGGGTCATGATGGTCTCAGCATCGAACACTTTAAGAACGCTGGGATACACCTGCCTAGGTTGCTGGCTATGTTTTTTAATCTGTGTCTGGCGCACTCCTACTTACCGGATGCATTAATGCGTACTACTGTAGTACCTATCGTGAAAAACAAAACAGGCGATACATCTTGTAAAACAAACTATCGGCCTATCTCACTGGTGACCATAGCTGCCAAGGTGTTTGACAGCCTGCTTAATAGCACTCTCACGCAGTGTGTCGACGTGCATGATGCCCAGTTTGGGTTTAAAGCGGGATTATCAACTGAGAGCGCTATCCTAAGCTTAAAGCACGCTGTCAACTAATAGGAGGACACCGGTATACGCGTGCTTCCTCGACCTGTCAAAAGCTTTTGACCTTGTAAATTATGACCTCTTATGGGACAAGCTTCGTGGTGCGGGTGTGCCGGTGGAATGTGTTTCACTCCTCAAATACTGGTATTCAAACCAGAGGAATCGGGTGAGATGGGCTGGTACGTATTCGGATGAGTATATCTCGGAGTGTGGGGTGAGACAGGGAGGGTTAACTTCACCTCTACTAGTTAATTTGTATGTAAACCAGTTGATCGAGCGGCTTAGTGCTACACATGTCGGTTGCTTTATAGACGGAATAAGTTTTAATAACATCAGCTATGCAGACGATATGGTGCTGCTGAGCCCCTCGATCAACGGGTTGAGGACACTACTGGCCATATGTCGGGAATACGCGGAGGTGCATGGGCTTCGATATAACTCAGAAAAGAGTCAACTGCTCATATTTAAAGCTGGTAAATACTAATCCACTCATGTACCGCCCGTACTCCTAAATGGTGTACCACTTAAAATAGTGGACAAATTCAGGTACTTGGGCCACATGGTACCTAGTGATCTCAAGGACAATGAGGATATAGAGCGGAGGCGTAGGGCGCTGGCAGTGCGGAGCAATATGCTCGCTCGCAGGTTTACTCGATGTACGAATGAAGGTTACGCTTTTTAAAGCTTTTTGCCAATCTTTTTACTCGAGTGGTCTGTGGGTGGACTACACGCGGCGCGCCTCCTCAGGATGCTGTTGAGGCTCCCGAGATACTGTAGCGCGTCCGGGATGTTTGGGGAGGCGCACACTGACGGCTTTCACGCGATAACACGCAAAAAAACAGCCTCTCTATTGTATCGTGTACGCAACAGTAACAACAGCATCCTGAAGTCTATTGCGGCTAGGTTTGACTGCCCTATCCAAAAAAATTGGGTTGTGATAGTGATAGGCACGGCAAAGTATTAGTATTAAAAACAAAATGTATTTTAGGCTATTTACTAACAATTCTAACATAGTTGTAAGCAAAACCAATGTTACTAACAAACTAATTAATATGAGCCTTGCTTGAAATAAATAATTTTTATTTTATTTTTATTTTATAACAGCTTGTATAGAGTACCTGTTTCAAGTCGTATTGTTCGGGGTCCAGCCAGTAAGGCCCGGCGGTGAAGAGGGGATGTATGTACAGCTTCTTCACGCGCCTGGTCACGCCCGACCCGTCCTCAGAGTTGTTGGTGCCCGCCAAGATGATGCGACCTTGCGTAAATATCGAGCTAGAAATAAGATTCCTAGTAAAAACTATCTATGGTTGTATAGTTAAAAAAGAACCCTTATAGTTCGATCATGTCCTTCCGTCTGTCCATCAATCCGCGCGAGAGTCTCAGTAGCTAGTAATAGGGGTTAAAGTATGAAGTTGCCGTTTTATTATAATAGGTACTTCGAATTAACATAGAACCTTCATGGTTTGAGATTTATGAGTGAAACTTTTTTCAAATGGTACCTATGAGGTACCGAGTAACCGTAAGAGTTCCGACGCGGAACTAACGCGGCAGAAACAGCTCGCAATATCAATGTTGCGTTTGGAGAGGGGACTGCTAATGAACGCACCGTTGGATTTTAAACGCTTTCGTGATGGAAATTTTGATTTGAAGAACGAACCACGTGGAAGACCGCCCACACAGGTGAATAACAATGAATTGAAAGAGATGGTGGAAGCCGATCCGAGCCAAATTACCCAGGAATTAGCGGCATGGTTTAACGTTACCATACCAACAATATTGACTCATTTGCGTCAATAAAATAAAAAATTATGAAAAATGGGTACGTCATCATTTGACTGATCTGCAGAAAGAAACGCGTGTTGAAACTTGTGTTGCCCTGTTGAATCGATACAGAAATGAACATTCATTCATTTCTGGGTCAGCCATTGCATTTTTCGCTTAAAGTTATGGTAAAGAATCCACTTTACTTTTCATCACATGTCAAACATCATGAAAACGTCAAACGTCATGTGATGAAAAGTGGATTCTTTACGATAACTGTAAGCGAAAAATGCAATGGCTGACCCCAGGTCAAACGCCGCAACAATGCCCTAAAGCAAAGCTTACCAATAAAAAAGTAATGGTAACTGTTTGGTGGTCTCAGCATGCTGTTATTCACTATAGCTTTCTCCGATCTGGTCAAGCAATAACGGCAGATGTCTACTGTGCCGAACTCCGAACAATGATAGCAAAACTTGCTATAAATAGGGTTTTACGTTGATGGTAAAAATAATATTTAAGAGGCTCTTGACCTATTTAGCCGTAAAATACAGCATGAAAAAACATAATTAAAAATTACAATAAATTGGTTGAAGTTATTCATATACATATACCTACTTTAAATCCCACATAGGTATATCGAATATAAAAATCAGTTGGTTTTATACTTTAAAATTCGTCAAGCGAGTAGAAGTTATTTATTATCAACCATTTTCGAAGAGCACTTCTAAATTTATTCCGCGGTAGCTGCTTTACGTGGATGGGTATATGGTTGTATATGGTTATGCCCATTCCATAGCAGTTTTTTTGTAACCGTTTTGTTTTAGGAAGTGTGTTTAATACTAATTTGTTTGGGTTTCTTTTGTTTCTCTCATAATATATCCTTTACATATATATCCTTTACATATCCTTATCATTATATAGATATCCTTAGCTTTTTTAAAAACAGTTAAGTATATTTTCATTTACATTGGTTGTTTTTGGATACGTGAAAACATTCAATACAGCAACTGCTAGCTAATACAGCAATATTTTCACTTCATTATTGTTCATTTATCTAGTTAATGAAGTTACAGATATAAGTATCACATCACAACTAACAGTTAGGGTTATCCCAATAAGTTCTAGGTAGCTGTGGCCACTAGTGGTTAGAGCTCAGTCACCCGGGTTTTTAAATCCTTATTATCCGATTACCATAATAAAGACATCAACAAGTTTTGTGAAGATTCTTTTGTATAGTTAATTGTTTTCACGATCAATTTTATTTTATTTATATAAATGAAAACCGGCCAAGTGCCTGTCGAGCCACGTGCCAGTTTTACTCAACTAACAACTTCTTTAAAGTAATTTTTAATGGAATTTGAACGAAATTTTATTTTTTTTCTATTTTCGGTAATGCTATGTTGTTCTGTCATTATCATCACCAGAGTTTCAGGTACGAGAAAGCGTTGTTTGTGATAGACTTGTTGTCCACGGATCCTTGTGTCGAAAGTGCCTATGTGACAGCAGTCAGGGGCGAAGCGAATATTTGTTTGTTGAATAAAAAAGTTGACACTTACCAATGCGCGGCTGTGAGGACCCACTCTGGGCTGATGATGGAGCCACCGCAGACCCCTCCGAACTGTACTGCGTGGGGGAACCGCTGATTGACCGCCTTAGACATATCCTGGAATCGCTGAATCTCCTGGACCTGGGGCTGCACCGAGACCGACTCGGGGACTACATTGTTCACGTCCACGGATACCACGGCCACCACTGAATTATTATCTGGCTGGAATATAGGCTCTTCTGGTGTCACTACATCATGTCCGCTTTCTGTAAACGAATTGCCTTGAATTACGACCTGGCCACGAGAAATTCCCCGCGACGTATATTCGCGCTTCTATTCGCCCGAATGAAAACAAATGTATGGCAATATACTAAGCACGCCACGCGTAGCGGCGACCGGCGACCTCGCCAGTCTAGGCATATCCAGTGGCTAGGCCGTTAGAGTTGTTCAAAAGAAATGCAATAAAGTATTCTATTCTATTCTAAAAAAGTTGTTCAAAAAGTAAAAAAATGTAAGTATGTATGGACGTATTTAATTTCATTTAGCGAATTTCCATAGGAAACGCAGCATGAGACACAGAATAATTTTTAATATGAGTCAGCCGGCGAGCTGGTAGGGGACGAAAGGCTTACATTGTTCAGATAGGTAAGTATTGCGATAGAAATAATAAGGTCAGGCGGTAGTTATCTATCCGGTTCAAATATAAAGCACTGGGGCCGGACGGCTCACAGTCCAAGGTCTGATCCAAGGTCAGCTCCAAGGATAGCTCTGGACCCCTGGAGGGGCGGTTCTATGTCTTCTCAGGAAGGAGGGCCCGCAGACTCACCGCCGTCGGGCTACTCGTGCTCAATGAGTCTAGGAAATTTTTGTGAAGGTTATCGCTTTCCTGATCACCAAGCACGCCGAGAACAAGGGCTGGACTTAGCATACTGCCAGTTCGGCGTCCACAATGTAAGGTCCACGATGGACACGGTAGCCGCCTTAAAAGATAGACTTAGGCGGTCACAACACGAGTAAGGCTGTGATCGCGGTGTCAATTATCATAGCGAATACCTTCAACAGCTTCCCCACGAGTGCATCATAGAGGAGCCACTCACGTTCCTCTAAGTGCCACCCTACCTCCACATCCTCTTGGGGACTACCTTCTCGGGTGATAGATCCTCTACGAGGACGCAGAGAGAAGCGTCCGGTCGTGGACGATGACAGCAGGTGAACCGCAGGGTTCTGTATTAGGTCCCTTACTCGTACTATGGAACCTGGAGTACAACTGGGTTCTGCGCATAACGCTATTGCTGCGGATGGATATCGTCTGCTTCTCGCGCTGGTCATGGCATCCTTGATACAAAGAATTCTCGGATTTTCTCGTGTAAAAGTGTTGTGGATATTACGTTAAGAATTCAAGATAGCATGCTTATTCTCAAATCCATGATCCGACGATCACGGATTTGTTTCGAAAAGTCTCGCTTTGTTGCACGTCGATAAAAAGGTACAGGTATAGAGTTTCCACTATCCGAATATTTTCCGACGGTTGAAAACAAGGGGCCTGATCAGTTTCAGGTTAAGTACTACGCATTCTTTACTCACTAAGTTCAGTTTCTGACCTAGCGAGTGCGCCCGCGACGAGCGCGGCGACCACGATCGTACGAAACTGCTTGCGAGAGAGCATGGCGCGATTACTTGAATCAACAATCAATCGCGCCGCTACTATATATACAACACAAATGACTAAAAAGATAATGTAATGAGCACCCCGCGCACACGCATTTATACCTTGCTTTGATGTAGATTGTAGATCTTCGCAAGTGACGTCATTATTCACATCACAAGCATGCAGGTTTTTGAATTTAGCTATTTCTTTTACAAAACTGAACAATTCTTTTGGTTGGCCACAGTAAGACTCAACGATATACAGGGTGGTGCTGTCAATGCGACAATAAATTAAAACATGGGCTATATTAGTTCATAGAAATGGTTTGCCACTTTCAAAAATATCGTATTCATTTGATAATTTCATGACATTTGTATGGAATAATATAACATTGGCTGCTTTATTTCATAGAAATGTCCAAAAAATATCAAATGAATAAGATGTTTTTGAAAGTGGCAAACCATTTCTATGAACTAATATAGCCCATGTTTTATTTATTGTCGCATTGACAGCACCACTCTGTATACAGGTGTCTAAGCTAAACAGATAATTGTACAGTCGACGTCGATTAAGCGGAACAGTTTGAACTTGAGACCGCCCGTATTCTGTTCGTGATAGAGGCGACTTTCGTAGTGCAACTGTTACACTTGATGTGCTGTCGTGTGTACAAGTGGGCGGGCACAACAGTTAGTAAGCGAAGAGTAGACAATTTAAAATTTAATTTACAGTAAATTTAAAGGAAACAATTAAAATATTTAACTGTGCACACATTAATAATGAAATAATACAATAATAATTTATCAACAAACAAATTTTCTATCAATTCATCATTGTAACCAATCTTTCAAATTATTTATAAATGCTTAGGTACTTTTTCAAACTTCTTTATGTTAATGATTTTAATCATTAATAATTCGTTAGTGGTATTGTATGTACCTACTTGTCAATTGGATGTTGAACACAATGCCAATAAAAATTTAATTATGGGACAGTATCCCTTTGTTTTGCCTAATTTTTTAAAACTTACTTATTATTTATTTATTTTGTTTAATTCACTTTATTGCACAAGGATACACGTTACAGATAAAATAATATAACAAACTGAATACAATAGGCGGCCTTATTGCTAAGCAGCAACCTCTTGTAGGCAACCTGCAGGGAAAGAAAACATCAGTAAAAGAATACGCATGACGAGGGTGCAAGAGCGGAGCCTCACAAAAGCCAATATACTTACTTGCAAACATTGCAGTTTCTCTTCTCCGTCCACACCAAGGAACCATATGACTAAAGGCCCAAACAAACATCCTCGCTACTAGCTATTTTCCAACCTCTCTTTACGACCTATCCATTGGTTGGGCTGGCTGACATCTTTCAGTATATCAGTCCACAGGGTCTGCTATCTTGCTAAATTCCACTTTCCTGAGTTTCCTGTCATGTGCCGATCCCGGTTGTTTCGTTTCAGGTTATCGTTAACTATTGGCTCTGCCGGTGTGGAAGTCGGCTATCGCTCCAAAAAGTATCCTATGTCGGTCCCAGGGTCTTAAACTATATGTCCCCCTTATTATAAAACGTGGACTAAAGTTTGTCTTGGTTTAAAACCGATGCTGTCATTGTGTCATTGTCTTTCTTATAACAATTAAAAGAGACAGTATCAGTTTTAGACTAGGACTAAATTTAGTCCGCGTTTTGTAATAAGGGGGTATATGTCCATGCTTACTAAATTTTATCTAATCTGTTTAAGGGCTGGGTTCCCTTTGTCACTTGAACAATGTATGTACTTAAAATGTTGAATAAAGTTGTCTGTTTGCAGCATTTTGCTATAGCCCAAACTCCTCGTGTCCACCCATGTAGGGACTTAGGGAGACATGTGCCCAGCAGTGGGAGTAGTGGGACGTAAAAGCTGGTGATGATTTTTAAATAGTGAATGTCATATTTTTCAAACTTTGCTAGTAGGTATTAGTATTACTTACCTTATGGTTTGCGGATTTAGGTGTAATAAAATATTCGTACACTTACAGAGATTAAAATATGCATAAATGTTCTGAATTTTATTTATAACATTATACCTAATAAATATTTGAAAGATATTCGAAAAAATCATGTCCCGTAGCGGGAACCGATCCCACCACGTTTTACAATCCGGGCGATTGCTATAATCACTGAGCTACCAAGTAAGTCATTGAGGAAATTCATTGGTTCGGTTCTAAGGGAGTCTATCTTTATCTTTTGTCAATGTTATCTAATATCCAAATATTACAAAGCATTAATATAGACTCCGGATAGACTCAGGATCCTCTCATGGTAATTGATACAATATAGGTATAAATAAAACTGAATAGATTTTAAATTAAACTTTAATACTCTCTTCAACGTCTACAGATGGATAAGACCAGTATCGCCGACTGTCAAAGAGGGGGGTATATCACAAACATACATAACGCAACTAATCTCAAGAAATAACTAAATTCTAATAACGATATTAATACAAATTTGTATTGCTTTTAATTATCACTAAAATTGCTTTGCTGCAAACTTTTATTTATGACAAGTAAATAATTTCGTACAGTTTTAGTAAATAAATTTAAGAATATAGGTAGCTGTAACTATAGTTAGTTATTGATTAGATAATGAAACTGATAAATAATTTGCTGAAGACATGTCAGATAGATTTTATAAAGGAGATGTTTCGAAAATGTATGGAGGCCGGTGCTTGTACGGTTCCAAGACTAGAGAGAGTTATATGAAAGAAAGAACGGCATATTAAATATATATTAAATTATTATAAAAATAAATATAAGTCAGAAATGCACGGAATACGAATAGTAATGTAATATTATGACGGCAGTTAGTCAAAATCAACGCCTATTACGAATAATATTTATTTTAGTGTTTTAATATTGTTAAGATAACCGAACAAGAATAAAATACTAAAATAAATATACCCCGTGATAGGCGTTGATTTTGACTACCACCATAAAAGGTTATTAAGTATTCGTATTGGCGGAATATCAGTCTTTTACAAATATTCGTAAACCTACCACAAATATTCGTATCTCCCAAATATTATTACGATTTTTCGTATCGTTTTAGTATTTTTATTTCATGAATTGTTTGAGTTTGACGGAACGCACGTAACTCGTTGACACGTCATCGTTTCTCTAGTTAAATTATCTGGAACAAAACTTGCAAATGCTTGCTTATCTATTGAAAAAAATTGGCTGGCGTTGATATGAATAATTAAATTAAGATAACAAAATAAATAAATGCAATTTTTGATTAACTGTATAATGTACGAACTTATTTCACGAATATTTATTAGATTAATTTAACTTAGTAAATGCTGTATGTTATCTGTAAGTATAGTCTCTTATTTTAACATTAAAATTTTGTTTAAAGGTTTTTTCACGCTATTTTCAACTTATTAAATAAACACAGAGGTTTTAATTTTTTTGACTAGCCTTATTCAGATTAATACTCGTGGAAGGTTTCACGTACAATTTTGAAACATCTCCTTTATCATAGTATATCAAATTACAATCACAATAGAGTCATGTGATGGTTATGTTATTATGTTGATTTAATATAAGTACAATATTAAACATAACATCGACAAAAATTTTTTTGTTACACGAAATTAAGGGTATATTAAATAAGCAAGATGTAAGTAGGTATACAGGTTTATTACATTTGCTAATAAATTAGTAGGTATTTTTCATTTTAGATTGGGTCGATTCAATATAAGATTTTCGTTCCAAGACCCTTGCCTGAGTTGTTATAGCATTCTTATATTAATTGGTTCATCGAAAAATGAACTTTGTCGACTTTTGGTTCGGATCACGATGAACTAAATATTATTTAAGAATGTTATAATATGAATGTGTGGTTAGGGCACATAGATTATTACAAATATTTTTTATTTGACTCTATTTTCATGATAAAAATTTAGTCATTTTAATATAGCAGCTCCAATTATTAATAGCAACAATAGTATTAATAAAATATAATTTTACTTTCTCACCAAACTAATTTGACCGCTACATTGAAACAACGTTTGTACAGTGTTATTTCGAAATATACGTGGCTACTATAAATTGATGAATTCTCACAGAAAAATAATGTTTATACACTATTGTAAATACAAGTTGTACCTCACGGAAAATATTCCTTATCTAAAAATATATAAAGGAAACGGTAACCTCCATACCTACTACGGGATCACACCGGTGTTCACTCGCGCTGACACTACCCTCCGGCTAGCTGACGCCACTAGTATAAAACCTCAAGTACACTTTCTTTTATCATATTTAAAACATATTTATCAATTAACAACTAATTAAAACAAGAGAAGTTTGACAAAAGTGGACTTTAAAGCTATCAAAAATACATTTTCAACAACCGTGCAAAGGAGAACGAACTAAACGAGCCCATACTATCCAGTGTCAGTTGCAAATGTTATATTTTGATTTAATAAAGTTATTATTCAGGTTCAAAGTAATGTAGGAAAACTTCTATTCACAACTTACATGCGTTGTTCTTTTCTGCGCAAACATAGGTAATTATTGTAATAGATAGTGTTGTGTCATTCCTTTATTTCAAAACCATGAATATAAAAAATAAAATTCAAATCGATAAACACGAAATATCAAGTTTTTTTTTATTCCAATTCGACTCTGTAGGTATTCATATTTTAAGTTTCGTATGTGTAAGTCAATATTAGTATAAATTGCAGTAAACATTTGGATGTTGATTGCTTCTTTCATGAATTTGAAAAAATGTTTCGTTTATTATCCAATCATAGAAACTATGTATGTAATATATGTCTCTACCATAATATGTCGCTAATAGGTTTAGAAGTTTACAAAACAATAAACAAACCAATGTTTTTTGATTGAATATTAATTGCAACAATATTAATTAAATTAAAACGGTTATAAGTTTCGTCTGTTATTTAATAAAAAAAAACAAAACTATTGCGCTAAAGAGGATCGTAAACAGTTTGATTTCCAGATTCCTAGCTGGCGTTTAATGTTGTTTTTACCAACAGTTTTGTTTCGTAATTAATCCAATTAATTCTCACTAAAGTTTGTCTCGATTTACTAATTGAATTAACAATAGATTTATTCAAATTTAAGTTTACAATATGGTTTCTCATGGACACATCTTGTTCCATCTCCCTATATTATTTTTATGACATTTGATTGAGCGTTCACTAGACTACTTTTGTCAAACTTCTTAACAATTGTCATCTATTTATTGCTTGTTATCTACCTAACTACTCAAACTACTTTTACTTCTAATAATAAATATTACGATCTATCGAGAAACTAACAGGATTGTTGTATAAGGAGTAAGGACTAGCCATAATGAAATACCTATTGGCATTTAAGACAAGCAGCTACGCGGTCGGGAGAAGCCATGAAGCGTAAAACACCGATAAATATAAAAATATACCACTTTTTGGTCTTTGCCGTCGTTATAGTAAATCATACAAAATGGTACAAAACATTACACTTGATCAGAATCTAGCGATTTGGTGCTCAAAGATCAGGTGCAACGTAGAATATAATGATACAAATGCGAGGAAGAACTTACGTTATTCTAATACACTAACGTTTGAAACCGAATGTCTGAGCTGTCTCATTGATTTAACATTAAAAAAAAATACACAATGTTGCTACGCTTTGTTTGTAAATAGCGAAGACTATTTTTTCAAACATTCACCAATTCGACGGTAAATTTTATTAAAACAAGCTGTCCAAAAAAATTGTAGGTATCATTTTTTAATTTTTCTATAGCAGAAAATGCGCTATATGATGACATCTTAATACTGTCTAATCATGTGGTAACATGGAGTGTATTAATTATGGTTTATTATTGATAGAAGGATCGAATTTTGGTGTTATTGTTAGATACAGAAAACAATAATAATTTCACTTGTTGTCACTTTTTATCATTGAATTGATTGCAGGGCCGTCTTTAACCCATTAAGAGCGCTGGACACTTATAACTTAATAATTTTATGACTAATACGACATAGGACTATTTTATTAACAACAGGCAAACAGAACTTGGGGCATGGATCGCAGGATCTTGGGCACTGCCCAGACTGGTCAATGGAAAAGAAGGAGCCGATTGACTGTGAATGTAGAGTCATAGTTTGATATAAAATTATAGCTAAGTACATAGAAATCATCGAACTCCTCGAATGCACCTACTTATTTCCGTTCGAGAGCATTGATTATCATCTACATAGTTTACTATAACATCAAACCTTGTGAAAATAAACGGAACATAACATTTTATAATTGATATCTTACAATTTAATTCTTGAAGCATTTACAAAAGTATGATTAAAGCACAATGATCACGATTGATAAGTTTCTCTGCAAAAGTTATTAACATTAAACTTTTTTATGTTATGTGATTAAAATTGCGCCCCCTACGTATGAGAACAAGTACACGAAAATAATAATTTTAAATTTGCTTACACCAAGGAAACTCTCTTGTTAGAAGGGAGGAAGGTTTGCTTGGAGTAGGGGAATTATGTTATGTCCGTGTACAGAATAAAGCATATTTTATGGAAATTATTTATTTCGTCGAATCGTCAAGTGGTCCAAAGATAAGGCCGTATTTCCATTAAATCTGTTTCCAGTACCGCCCGCCCGTATTTAAGAGCAAATCTACACTTAGGTTACTGCCAAATATTTTTTTTGCGGATTTCTCTTTGCAGGAAATGCGGCCTACACAGAGACACGTTAAGGTCCTGATGGTTTTCTGAAAACTATTACAGTCTACTCATATCTAATTAATTGTGAAGTACAGTCAGAATCATGAGTAACTAAACATTTTAGTACCATGTCACAACAACTTTGCTTTCATTTAGTATCTATGGTAGCAAGCCACTATTATTGTAGCGCAAATAATACTCAGTTACCTCTGAGTTCCACTGCACATGCATTGAGAAAAATGTACTAATATAGACATACACACATGTACATATATATGTACTGTGTATGTAATGCATACTATTTGCTTTGTATAACTATTCTTGTTGACCGATGATAAATACGTTAGGAATTAATGACGTCGACATAATTATCACAATATTTATTCGAACAATACCTTATAATAATATTCTCGATAATAGTGTGGGGATAGAACAGTTCTAAGAATTGTATCTAGATGTAGAAGGAATAATTTTATAGTCTGCAATATTCTAATCTATGAGGACAGACTGAGTGGGACAACATAAGGAGAGTAGTAACAATGTAACTCTATACCTAAATTGAAGCCTACAAAACCTTAGCAGATCTCGTTCGACAAGGTATGCCTATTAATTGTACTCGAATCCTTATTATTAATTTTAAACTAGATATTATAAACTGTTCGCTAATTTAACAACCTAATTATTGTTAAAACCGTTGTTACTTAGATCATTGGGAGCCATACTATTCAACGTTATCTTTTCGTTATGAATTTGAAAGAGCAAGTTAAGCGACACTATTAAATTGAAATTTGATTTTTTATCAAGAGAAAGAACGATTAGAGGTTAGATAAAAACAGGTAGATATATTATAAAGTTCGATAGTTTGAATCGGGTTTTAACTGGACAATAATGTGCCTCAGAACTTCAAAAGATTTAACACCAAAAAGGTCCTCGTAAAAAAAAATTGTACTGACAAATTTTTTACTTTGATAATAGGTATACCTAGGTATATCTAGATACGTATATTATGTATACCTACATATAACGTAGTTTATGTAGCGTTTGCCGGAAAATCGAAGGGAAAGGGATCACTTTTAATTGACTCTCTTATTTGTCACTGGCTATGCCTAATAGGTATTGTCAAAGTCAAAAATTTATTAATACAAATTCTTGATTTTGACAATACCTATTAGGCAGCTACATAAATAAAAATATAGTTTATCAAGCGTTTGCCAAAAATCGGAGGGGGGGGGGGGGGAGGGGGAGATCTCTTTTAATTTACTTATTATATTCTGTGGTAGAGTTATCTGAGGCACACAATTTTCCGCTTTTAATAAACTGTCGGTAATGGAGTAAGCTAATCTATTTATCGTCTATAGGCCATAGTATTGTCAACTAATGATTGCTGGATTCTACTTTCCACCGTTTAATCACACGTTTTTGATAAACCCTCGGTTGAATTGTCAAGATATTTATAACAAACAACAATTTTAAATTGAGAAGAAATAATTCTTATTCGACGAATTAACACATTTTATTATTACTGGTAAATGAGAAATAGATTTTTCACTTCACCCTAAAAACAAAAGGCTTTACACCAGATGTTTACAGTGAATATATAATAACATAATGAAGACATAAATTTATCGTTAATTCTTTTATAAAGGTTATTTTGATGTACCTAGTTATTTATTGTACAAAATCAGTTTATTTAGTTTTTGATTTACATAAAATTGAATTATTTTTCTATCTAATTTAAACACGTATTTTAGTAGATAGTATAAGTACAGAGCTTCCATCGTTCGCACTTAATAAATGGCTTAATCATCATCACAATTTAATTACTGGCACTTTTTCATTGCCATGCCTTCTGAGACAGCAGGCATCTTAAATGCTATGCCACCATACAATTTTTATACAATACAATTACCGCACCGAGTCATAGTCGCAACGCGTCTACTGGTATTTAATTGTTTGTATTTCTCCTATTTTCAGATATTTATTATCTCTAACACAACAAAAAATATCATATCTACAAAGTTGGTAAGCATACAGGTTGATAACAATAAATGGATACACAAAAAATTAAAACATGGGCTATATTAAAAATGTTATTAGTAGAAATAGTAGAAAATAGTAGAAATGTTTTGCAACTTTCATAAACAGCATATTCATTTGGTAATTCCATGACTTTTTCTATGAAGTACTATAGCCCATGTTTTAATTTACTGTCGTATTATCATCACCACTTTGTATATTTATTAAAAAAAAACACCAAGAATTAATTGGAGAGACTTGAAAGAATTCTTCACTAAACGATTGTTTGAGAGTACTTGAGAGTAGCTGAAGAAGATGAACAAAAACCAAATATTTATACAGGGTGTTTGGTACTCGACATAACGAGCGGGCATATTTATATGGCAATGTTGACATGGGTAAGTATGTCAACATTGTCATATAAATACTAAGATTCAAAACTGTAAAATAAATTTCAAAATTCTTCATAAAATTAGTTTGGTTATACGTCGTTAACTTTTGATGAGGAAATAATAGTTAAAACACTGTAAATAGAATTAAGTAGATATGGAGATATCTACATAATTTATTTTCTCATTAAATATTTTATTAATAATAACATATTTCAATAAATGGATAGTTGTTCAAATGTTTTATTAATGAAATATTTATCGTGATTGTTATCTTCAGCACCTACCTAATACACAAGTGTCCGAGTTAATATTTTGATTTGACCATAAAAGGATAGTAAGGTAAGTGCGTGAAGATTTAGGTAGTGATTGAAGTAACTTTTATTGTAAGTTTTTTCCTTTGTATAAATAATTAACTTATTCCCCTTCTCAGATTCTTTTCGCTATCTCGTCGAATAACAACTTCAATGTCAACATAAAAAAATATAGCACAATGATAAAATTATCTCTAATAAATATTGTCTACGTAATTCAAGAGATACCTACTTACGAGAAAAATATAATTCAAATTAGTTTTGTAAAACTAATTAATTAAAACAAATATTATCTTTGAGTAATACTTCCTAAATGGCGGATTATTGGAACCGTCCGTCCTAAGATAATTAATTAATATTATCTATTTACGAGTACGTCGTGTGCTTCGCTATCATAGACCGGTGACACCGTGGTACTGTCATTACTTCTGATAGTAAGGGAGCTTTCAAAATGACATGCTAAAGAGATTTTTCAAAATGTATGGAGACCCAGCCAGGTCTATGTACACTATACAAAAAATAGGATAAAATATGAAGAACAGTGTTCAATTGTCTATTCTCTTTTTATTTGCTTTGTTGCGTGTTGCAATACAAGAATTTTCATAGAAAAAACTGGAACACAACCAAATATTCATCATGGCGCGTATGTCACTTTGGTGACTGTCAGCTGTCTTCTATGTCACCCGCCATATTGCCATATTGAATAACGGTGAAATCGACGAGAAATTTCAACTTCTGTACAAACAAACTATGAATGAAAATGATTTATTAGTATTTTTCGTGGATTCAGGAGATTTTACCTGATTTTTTGAGATACTGTACATATACCTGGCCGGATATGAAACATCTCCTTTACTCTTAAAACAAGGTCATGATAAATTATTCTAATATTCATAATTATCATCTTCTTTATCATTGTTTCAGCATTTGTTTTCTTGCAACTATGTAAGTATTGTGCGAGTCAAGAAATGTATTCTATTTTCTTTAGTAAAATATTTTCAAACGCTGATCTTTACCGAGCCGTTGAGGGTTTCGGCCGCACGGTTTTCCACACAGACTTCGAAGTTCGAAACTTTGAAGTCGAAAACATTGGAAATGGAAGAACCGATTCTAAAAAATCTGCCATGTATAAGCAAATCAGGCTAGTCTAAAAGGCTATCAGGTAAAAGTCTAAATAATAAAGAAATTACCTACACTGAAAAATATGACAACTGAACTTTTGATTATCTGTAACTCAAAAAAGTGACTACATAACCTAAGGTAACACCTAGCCAAAGATAATGTTGCATAGAGATGCACTGTTTTGTTAATCTGCCGACAAACTGTTATGCAGTTTGGCAGATTGCGAAAATTGTATCAGTTTTTACATCTGTTCAGATAAATTAAAAAAAATATATCAAAAAGCTGTAATTACATTTCGCAAAATTTTGGTTATAACTAATGTAACCGAAGTAGCAAGCCTAAATATTTCTTTCAGTGTATTGGCAATTTTTGGTTTGTATGAAAAATCCTCTAATAACTATTGAGATTAGCCTGACTTGCTTAGGCGTAAAGTCTTATTAGATTCATTTGGTCCGTTTCTAATATTTTCGACTTGAAGTATGAAAAGGCGTGCGGCGTAAACGCTCTTAATCATGAGACTTATTTTCGAAGCGAAGATCAATTGACGGCTTAATTTAGTAGAAATATTTAACACACGCAACAATAACGCGATTCAAACGTGATATTGGTGAATTAAATAAATATTTCGCAATTTTTGATCCGTCGATAGATCGGCGTTTCAATTGAACATGCGCGGAAATATCACTAAGTAAACTTTAGTGTTTGTATTTATCTACGGGCGCGACGACTGACAATTTATACATTATTTTTACAGCGTAAGTAAAATCTATACATTATTATTTAATGCCGGCGGATTAGAATTTAATAAAAGTTTCTCGTCTAGCATAAAGATTTTGATGTCAAAGATATGTTTGTCATACGTATATATATTCGACGCATGACTTTTGTCTAGAAATAATATTATTTAATCTATTTGGTGTACCTGACAGTTTAAGTCACTCAAGAATTTACGTTTTGATTAAATAGTTATGTAGTTGATCAAAACAATCTTTGATTTATCACAGTTTTCCGAAGGTTAATCAATATCTCACTACTTCATCAGCTGTCCATTCACCTTACTGTAAACAGACATCATTCAATTCATTCAACAGCCATTCGTCGTGACATAATTTAACAGCAAATCAGTTGATCAGGGTCTTGTAAGTTGTCAAGACATCGGCCACTCATTAGGCTGATTTCGCTACACTGTGGAAAGAGCAAATCGACTCTGAGCTTGCAAAATAGCACGGAGCATGTCAACGTAACAAGTATCTGGCGTGACGTGGCCTGGTAATCCTGGTATAGGCGCGACAATCGTATTGCTACCCTATTAATAACCTATTTACGCCTAAAATTGCCTGCTTTTAGAGTAGCCATAAAATGGCAAGTTCTAATTTACTTGATTGGTAATTCTATGCACCTATCACCATTCCTTATTGCAACGAGTTACGTTTAATTGAAGTCTTAATCATGCATGCTATAAGATGCCTCGGAATGAAGAGGATTTTAAAATAAGCAGATCATGGCCAAGATTCTACGGAGCATAAATTCATTAAATACGAAATTTAGGCCGCCTCAAGAGCATGCTCAAGCCTTCGATTGAGACGCACATAATGTTATTACGTGCTCATGGCTAGCTTATATTTTGCGAGTGTTCAGGAGAGTTGCCGATCTACTTACAGCTGTTAAGTCACTTTGCCTTTCAAGTAAAATGAAAAGCGAATCGGTTTTCATATTTTTTCCCAGGTTACCCCTTCCTGAAAAGGCACTAAAGCATAGTATGCTCACGAGTGGCAGGCTACTATCCTAAATCACTCGTAACATGTAAACAGCCATTAGCGTTTCAGTGAATCATATAGATCGCAATAAGAGTGGTGCTGAATTGATGCTTTAGGCAAGCTAGAGCCGGGTATGCGAAGTAGCCCAGAGATGGTGGAGCGCGGCGGCGAGGTGCGGCGGCCAGGCGGGGCGGGCGGCGGGCGGCCGTCAGAGCTGGCGCAGCGGGGCGCGGCACTCCACGCGCGACATCCACGCCAAGTCGCGCGTCGTCACCTGGAACATCATCATACAACACCGAGATTAGCCTACAAAGGTGCACATGAAGTGTAACAGTTGCACTACGAAAGCAGCCTCTATTACGAACGCAGTAAGGGCGGTCTCAAGGTCAAACTGTTACGCTCTCAGATCATAGAATTAAGGTTACGCTCGATGTGCTGTCGACAGTACCATAGGGAATAGGAGACAGTCAGAAGTATATTATAAAACTTTAGTACCTACTATGCCACACCAGCTTTTCGCTCGCAAACGTTGGTAAGTATAACATGAATACTAAAGTGTTAGTTAACTTCTGAGCTCAACCGTTCGATGATATGTCTGACCAAAACTTCGGAGCGGACTAAACAACAATACACAAAGTGTAACTTCGAGTTTGAGGATTTGGAAGCTTTTAATGGGACGCACACATGACACAGACTGAATGAAAGAATGTGGCCTATAGGCTATACCGCATGTTGTTTCTATCACTCAGGATTCAGTATCGCACCACACAGCATCACAGAGCTCGTCCGCGCATCTCCTTAGTTTGAATATTTTGGGGACGTCATCATCATCATCACCAGCGTATAAGTAATACTTCCCACTGCTGGTCACAGGACTTCCTATATGGGAGAAACACATGAAGAGTTTGGGCCATAACACCACCACGCTGGCCCTATGGTGGGTCAAAGCGGTTGCAGTGACAACCGGGAACAACGGTATAACGTCCTTTCCGAGCACGGAGAAGCTCAAGATCACAAATTTGATTGACCCATGAAAGTTGCTTTGTTTCATCATCATCATCATCAGCCCACAACACTCCACTGCTGGACATAGGCCTCTCCATACGAACGCCACTTGGCTCGATCCATGGCCTGCTTCATCCAGTTGCTGCCAGCCACTCTGCGGAGATCGTCACTCCACCGAGCCTGAGGACGTCCCACACCGCGCTTGCTCATCCGTGGTCTCCACTCAAGTAACCGCTTACTCCAACGGTCATCAGTTCTGCGGATAACATGGCCGGCCCACTGCCACTTCAGCTTATTACTAATTCGGTGGGCTATGTCGATGACTTTAGGTCTCCGTCGGATCACCTCATTCCGTATTCGATCTTTCAGAGAAACTCCGAGCATGACCCTCTCCATAGATCGCTGAGCGACTCTCTGCTTTGTTGTCGTGATGAAACCAGAGCGCTCAAACCAATCCGAGGTCCTTCAGGGACGTATCATGGTGGTAATCATCATGATGGGCAATAAAATGGGGTTATTTTAAAATGAATGAATAGAACTCTCCTGGGCTTGCAAAGAATGGCTAATCATTCTAGCGTTATGATGACAATTTTTGCCCCAACCCTAGTCTAATGTGCAGCAAAATAATATTTCCAATAATACCTCATGAATAGAAAGATTATTTTGGGAAATAGTTTGAGTTAATATAAAGCTAAGGTTTTGTCGACAAAATAAATAAAATCTTCAAAAATCTTTCATTCCGGAATTGAAATATTTTGTTTCATAGAAAACAAATCCTTTTTTATTTTTTTTTAAATTCATAAAAGGTATTTATTATGGATTTTTCATATTATTATTATTTCATTACAATTTATTGCATTACAGTTTGTTGGATTGAAAAAGTTTATTATTCAAGAAGAAAATAACAATACGCACTTTGACAGATGACAAACAAACATTGCCAGTGCTAAGATTGTTATTACAATCCAGTTTTGTTTTACGTATATCTCAGAAACCGCATCTTTAAACATAAAAGTTTAGGTATCTAAAGATACTTTGTCTTAATAATATCTAATTGCGCCCTTAGTCACTTTTCGACGTTACAGTTTTTAGGTGGGGCATGGCTTCATACTAATATTAGCGTTCCCCTTTACATAGGCGGCGGTTACTTCTTTCTCTAAGATGGTTCGACTGTTGGGTGCTTGAATGCATATTGGTACTATTTTCTCAAGTTATCCACAGTTACCTGGTGCATAGAGTAGACTGCGAGCACCACGAGAACGTG
Source organism: Nymphula nitidulata (assembly GCA_947347705.1). Taxonomy (NCBI): domain Eukaryota; kingdom Metazoa; phylum Arthropoda; class Insecta; order Lepidoptera; family Crambidae; genus Nymphula; species Nymphula nitidulata. Next base: position 5,267,490 of record OX374626.1, read on the forward strand.
CATGATGTTGTGAGAGTTGAGGCAGCGGTCCACCGCGCCCGGGAACCACTTCTCCGGGATGTGCAGCGCGCCGATCACGCCGCCACCCAGTGACACCGCATCCTGAAACCATGTTATAGAAATCTTCAATTTATGAGTGCAAATTCTTGTCTATTAAGTGTCTTTCTTAAAAAAGTTTTTCATTTGTAAAACGTTCCTATTGCGTTTGTGTCAAGCTGTCAAATCGTTTTTTTTTTATATACAGCTAGATGACAAACAAGCTGACGGCCCACCTGATGGAAAGCGGTAACCGCCGCCTATAGACACCTGCAATAACAAGGAAAAATCACTTGATATTGCAGGTGCGTTGTCATCCTGGGGCCATCGTATGAAAAGTAATATTATACAAGGGCGGTCTTATCTCTAAATAGTTATCTTTACCAGACAATCTTTGTATAGACAGGATTACGATAAAATTAAATAAAATTCATGACCGTATTCTGTAAACTTAAATCTTACTATGCTGCATATTAATATCACTATCAATAAAGAAAGAAAACGATGAAAAAATATATGCTCCAGGCGGGACATATATTTTTCCATCGTTTTCTTTCTTTATTTGTAATTGTTACAATAAAGTAGGCGTTTAAACGCATCAAAAACATTAAAATGTGATTAAAATAGCTTTTCTCACCTCAACTGGAAGTTTAAAAATACTTGTAAAAGTATTCTTTCGGATCATGAGAGGTGTTAACTTCAATGAGTGGTGAGATAAAACGTTGCTTAAAAAAGTTGGAAAAAGTAAAGAAAGCGGTGAAGAAATTAGCAGGTTATACCTAGTGCTCCGGTGGCGTAGTGATAATCGCATCTGGCCGGAAATCAGGAGACGCGGGTTCGTGTCCCGCCTGGAGCATATAGGTAAGGCTTTCTATGGGTTTTTAGGTGCTACGAGCGTATAAGCTACGGCAAACTGTTATAGTAAGAGGTTGCCGTAGCTACGCTTATTTGCCATTGCACCCTTTTCGAGAAAGAAAATTTGTATTTTAAGTATACTATCTCAGTTAGATTAAGGAGTCCCGGGATGAAAAAATCAGGAAAATATCACCTTTCCTACAAATTCCGTTGTTTTATAATTTTACACTGGTTGTTTTTTAAGTTCATGACTGAACAACTTGAGTGCGAGAAAAATATTTTTTTTTGGAGTTTACTCCTTAAGAATCGATTTGCATATATAAGGGGCCCGGTATGAGAAAAATGTGAGGAGTAAAATCTATCGATGAATGACCTCGTTACGTTTTTGGTGCGCATCCTATGTCGCGCAACTTTCTAATTTGGTTGTGAGTGTAGGGTATAGGGACACGTGCATAGGGTATACTGCAAAGCGACTATACCTATATGTTAATCTGATAATAATAATTACATAATTTATCAACATTCCTAATGATATATTTATGCACATCTGAAATTGACTATTGTAAAAAGTTTATGTAAAATATTTCGTCGATTAGTTATAATACATGTATATGAAATGAATAAATATATATTTATATATGTATATTATTCTCATTAATTTGTTAATTTACCCTTTCATACAGTATCAATCTTTTTTAAGTTAAATAAACTCTTTTTGCGTCTGGTTAGACTATCGAACTTAAGGAGTAAACTCCAGTCGTGCGTCGGAGCTGACACACACATTTTTTTTAAATATGAAACGAAAAGAAAAACTGTAAAATAATCAGAAAAAATAAAGTCTTTCTTTTAATATTCAGCTAAACGGTATTACTCCAATTAAGTCAACAAGCTTTAGTGTCAATAAGATACGATATTATGATATGTACGATATGATAACCGATACGAATATTTTATGCTTAAGAAATAGAAAATAAAAGCAACACCAATTACTTACATTACATTATATAGATTTAGGTTACGACCTGAATCACAATTTAAATAGAATTAATGTTCGTAAACAAAAGTATTACTGCATAATCCCACCACAAAATCACGCACAAAGAAATTTAGTTCCTCGTTTCTTTGTCGTACTTCCAGAACTTGGAATTCTTTCCCAGCGCATGTGTTTCTTCCTTCCTATAACATGGGATCCTTCAAGAGAGGCGTGAAAAAGCACCTTTTCGGCCGGCAAGGTGGAGGCGGCTAGTGCAATGTCCATTCTGCACTAGCTGTCTTCGCATATGGACTCTCCTTACCGCTTCACATCAGGTGGTGTTGGGTCAATTGCCGTGCTTTGTATAAAAAAAAATCGAAAAATACTGTCACTCATAAAATATCAGTAATATAATACACATATCCTATCTATCTACATTTATCTATAGCAGCTGATAACAATTACCAATAAACTGTGAGCTTTATGTTTTCTTTTCTATCTGTTCCTCTGAAAATGTTGATGTTTTTGCGATTGACTTTTTTGAATGAATTTGATTTTGTTTATTGAATAAAAAAAACAATAGAATTATTAAAGAAAAAAATCCGATTATTTAGGTGTTTTTTCCGATTTATTATTTATCGTTATTTTTTACGCATTCTCAATGCTACAGCGATGAGGCTATGATGTTTTCGAACGTTTTGTTCACGCGCCATGGATCTTTGTGGTTTATTTAGTATAAAATAAGTATTCTAATATTCTTAATTTTTGATTTTAACATTATTAGAAATGTTTGAAAAATTACTTAGTAATTAAAATATAATAAAACTAGAAAAATTTCACGTCCTGAGGCAGGAATCGAACCCGCGACCTTTCGCAATCCGGGCGACTGCTCTGACCACTGAGCCACCCAGGACTTGGGATAACCCTGTGAAATTCTTCTAGTCTATCTGTTATTTGCGTTTATGAGCTAACGTCCACCCTACAATGTCGAAATATTCTATTTCAACATCCGAAACGAGTATTTTTACAAATACCTGCGATTCGGTTAAGTTGGGGCAGTGCTTTCAAATATTCTTAATTTTTTAATATTCTTAATTCTAATATTTATAGAGGATAGTGACGATAATACGGCAATAAATTAAAACACGGGCTATATTACTTAGTTCATAGAAATGTTTTGCAACTTTTAAATACATCTTATTCGTTTGATAATTTCTTTATCTTCCTATGAAATAATATAACATTGGCTGCATTATTTATTAAATGTCATGAAATTATCTAATTAATAAGATGTTTTGAAAAGTTGCAAACCATTTCTATCAAATAATATAGCATATGTATATTATATAGCAACCTGTATACGTATATTACCTATACATCTATCTATATAGATTTATACAGGTATATTATAAATCTATATACATCATTATATGTTTTTTTTTCATTCTTAATTAGTTATTTATTGTATCAGCACCAATGTCTGCCTTCAACATTAATAATAACCATAATTGTGTTCGTATACGTTATTGTTACTCGTGCAATGTTAGCGATCACTAATTGCGCATTAGCCGGGGGTCGGCGAAGCCCCATACTGTCGAAGTTTATGCCGCCGCCGGCCAGTTTAATCCATTTAACACATATTGTATTACCTACTAATGCCGTACGTTTGAGCACGTCAATATTTTTAGTGGCATTGATGGGTTCAGATTTATAGCCATAACTTGCTTGCTTACGTTCTTTACATAAGACTACGTTATCTCTATTTGTGTCCACTGCGATATATTGTCTTGAGTTTGTTAAAGCTAAAAAACACTTTCAAACATTTATTTATTTAATCAAAAACGCCTTAGACAATTTTGCTAGTTACCCGTTAAAAGGAGTGTTTGATAAAATAAAATAGCTGCTCAAAAGATATCCTACATGTGTTTATAACTCATTTTTAACATTTAAAATAACATACGTTTTATACCATTTAGATCTGTTAAAATTAAATAAATAATACTCTGTTCAAACATAGCCTTTGATTAGATACAGCTGTAAATATTACTGTTTGGGGGAAATAAAAATGATGTCGGTAATAATTTCTAATAGCCAGAACGTCGTTTGTTCCACTTGCCGCGGACGATCGGCGGGGCGGCGGTTTCTTCCCGCTATAACTAAGTAAACTTTAATTAAAACGTCCGACTGGTATATTGGTCTCGTGTTGTATTTAATTAAATGTCAATTAAAAAGATAACCAAAAAGCTAAATGCTCACGAAAATAAATACACGATCAGCAAATATTCTATAAATCATTGATTTCGTAAATATTTAGAACTTTTTGGTGTTCAATCAGTTTCTTCAAACCAAAGAAACACATTAAGATCGTTTAACTATTTCGGTGAGGATTGTTTTTTTGTTATCTCTTTAATTTATATTACCTAATAGTTGGCTGGACGTTCAAATGACAATAAGAATCAAAAGTAGTAAACTCAACTTCCTAATATAATCAAATTAATTAATGATACTTTTACAATGTAATTTAATTTTATTCAATGTATTTAATTCAATTTATGCATAACAATTCGAGGATTCGATTCATCTATGGGGTGTCCAAGAAATAGTACGAAATACTGCAGAGGGTGATAGCTGGGATCAATATCTACGAAAATAACTTAATATATGTTCAGCGAAATTTTACGGCTTTAAAGTTATACAAAATTTTCCGAAATATCGAAAAATCTCTACCTTGAAACTGATTTTTTAGCATATCTCAATAAAAATTTCTTTTCCAGTGTTTTTTTTTACATCAAATTATTCGTGAATAGGTAGTTACTCTACTCATTGATAAATCTTTTTTTTTATCAAAAACAAGAACGATTCCATGAAAATAAAATTTTTGTTGAAATTTTCGCAGAATGATAGATAGAAATTCTTTATTTTGCACATTTACATAAACATCACAGAGATAAAACAAACACAATATGCCAAAATAGGCGGTCTTATCGCTAGAAGCGATCTCTACCAGACAACCTTGTGGTAGGGAGTTTACTTACTAAACAATAGGTACGAAAAAGTGTCAAAAGTGAAAATTAATTTAAAATTATACATATACATAAATAAATATATATTAAATAGTAATAACAATAATACATAAATATATATTCACATTTGAAGGAAATTTAGGTAAACAAAGTGATTGGAGGAAATTAGAAAGAAAGAAGAAGGATCAGAGAGTGAGGAAATATTTATACACCAGATGTTTAAAAGAAGATGTAGATTGAGCACGTTTTATATGGAGAGGAAGACTGTTCCAAAGCCTAATAGCAGGTACAGTGAAAGATTCATTATAGGCATGAGAGGAATGGGAAGGGAACACAAGGAGAAGGGTGTCGACGGAGCGAGTGTTCCTGCCGTGGGATGACTGAAGGAAGCAAAAGCGTTCCTTCAGATATGGGGGAGTCTTAGGAATGATTTTCATATCACTTAATTTTAACCTACAGTGGTGAAAAAAAAATGTATGTTTGACTTTTGTACAAAATGCTTAAGAAATTGCTTGTTTAATGGTGATTTTAGATAGATACAACACTAGTGCGTTTTAATTGAAAAATAAGAAAAAATGGTATTCTAGTCCCAGAGGAGTCGATTTTGTTGAAAATGTAACTAACGTAATTTAGACAAAAAACCATTAAGACAGTAAGTAATAGCTGTTTATTTACGCAAATTGTTATGAAAAAAAAAGTTGTGACAATAATATGCGACAGTAAAATGCAAAAATCGACCGTAATTTAAACCTCAAGGGATAAGGTGATAATAAAAAGAACAGAGGACTTAACTTAAAGAAAAAAATATTTAATAACAATAAATCACAACAGATGCTCGAATTGCTTCCCTTGTCCCCTCATACATGCTCGACATCTTTAAAAACGAGTTTTTTCAGTCTTCAAAAGCTTATTTGGGGTAATTTCTCTCACTGCAGTGGTAACCCTTGCTCTTAGATAAAATCTACGAAAAACTAAAGATTTTCGTAGATTTTATCCTTGATGCAGGCCCAATAAATTTAGGTCTGGAGACCATATTGGTCTGCCAAACCTCGCCCGAGTAGGCTCTCACTTGTCGTCCATCATGAGCAGGGCACCACAATCATTCTGCCGCCACATCAATTCTCTAAGCTCACTTGGGAGAGCCTACTCGGACGAGGTTTACCCAGGCAGATGGATTGGGCGACTGGGACCAATATTGTGGCCACCTAGGTCTCTTAAGACTGAAAAGCTCGTTCTTAAAAAGATGCCGAGCGTGTATTACGACTCAAGAGAAGCAATTCGAGCATCTGTTGTGATTTATAGTTTTTAAATATTTTTTTCTAAAAGTTAAGCCCGCTGTTTCTTTTCCTATCACCTTATCCCTCGAGGTTTAAATTACGGACCATTTTTGCATTTAACTGTCGCTATTATTGTCACAACTTTTTTCATAACAATTTGCGTAAATAAACAGCTATTACTTACTGTCTTAATGGTTTTTTTTGTCATAATTACGGTACATTTTCAACAAAATCGGCTCCTCTGGAACTAGAATACCATTTTTTTCTTATTTTTTAATAAAACGCACTAATGTTGTATCTTTTTAAAATCACCATTAAACAAGCAATTTTTTAAGCATGTTGTACAAAACTCTCACATACATTTATTTTCACCACTGTAGGTTAAAGTTAAGTGATAAGAAAATCATTCTGCGAATATTTCAACAAAATTTTTATTTTCATGGCAACGTTCTTGTTTTTGACTTATTAATGAGTAAAGTAACTATTCACGAATAATTTGATGTAAAAAAAACACTGGAAAAGAAATTTTTCATTGATATATGCAAAAAAATCAGTTTCAAGGTAGAGATTTTTCGATATTTAGGAAAATTTTGTATAACTTTAAAACCATAAAATTTCGATGAACATATATTGAGTTATTTTGGTAGATATTGATCCCAGCTATCACCCCCTGCAGTATGTCGTACTATTTCTTGGACACCCTGTATAATAGGGATAAATGGTCTTATTCCAATCATACTAGTACCTTAAAAGAAATACCAGCAAGGCGACCGCCTAACTCAAAGTCATATCAATAGTATTGCTTTGAAAGCTATATTTGCTATAAAGCATTGTTCAAGAGTCATTAATGTTTTTATGTTTATTTAGTATATTTCTAATATTTATATGTATACATATTATTATATATTTTCTACGTTATCAAGTATCCATAACACAACCTCTTAATGATGGTTACTTGTATGAATATTATTATTATTACTATTGCCTTCACAGGCGGTATGAAATTACAATACATGACGTCATAAACCGTACTAATTTTCAAACCAATGTATTAAGGTAGTCAACCCGCAGACAGCCTAGCTAGACCAAGATGGATGCCTTTCGATAATCGCTTTCGCTAAAAGGGAAATATGAGATTTGACATAAGCCCTCGATTGACTTACAGACACAAATTTCAAATCCCTGTGTTTGCCATGAAGCGATAGTCGAATCACATCAGATTTTGTTGACCTTTTGCGAGAAACATTATTCAATTAAAAGTTTAAAACTGTTGCCATGGTATGGGGGTTCATTAAAAGATTACTCTAGAGCTTAGTTTTCTTAATAAGTTTGTATTGTCATGTTTGTAGGTCATGGGACCAGTGGGCTAAGCTGGTGTCCCCTACTTGGCGGGGGTCCAAGCGACCCGATCTCAGTCCGGGCCATTAATTCCATCCCACCATTGCGTGCTGAACAGCAAATTATGCTCATTTGTTACTAAACTAATGTAGCTTTGATAACTTATTATTATTGTGTACGGTAACTCGATTTATAATAAGGAACTATAAGACATAACAATCGTATACAGGGCAAAAAAATCAGCTGTTCCATTCCATACAAATAGGTCGAGTAAATATTACAATTTGTATGAAGCAGCTGATTTTTTTTTCGCGATTTTTAATTTATTTTTTATCAAGTAAGTCTTGCTTAGGTTGACCAGCACTGCCATCTGCCTTCGTTATAGAGAGCGTCCCTTTTACACCCTGTATGTAAGTAAAGTAGGTATAGTAGGTAGAGTCTTCGATTGCCTTTATAATTATTACTTATTACTGATCATCCATACATCAACATAATCGACTTTGATTAATATGTATGATTTGAAGTCAGGCTTTTACTTGATTTAGGTGATATAATGTAGGCACTCATACAATTACAATACAAAGGTAAGTATCTAAGTACTGGATTCAATTAAAAATTCACACTAACATTGTAAGAGACTGTTCACAAGAGCTGTTAACATGGATTGCGATTGTGTTACATTTTAAAAAACTTCTACCTAAGTTTAGACGTAATCCACCTAATCAAGTTCTCCCATCGATAAGAGCTTGCCCAAGATTCAAATTAGCATCATGACGACTGTAATCATATTTTTGCGCCAATACTCTCCCCTCGCTTTGAGCTTGGCCAAGATTCCGTGCGCAGAATTAGTTTTTAAAGACGTCAGAATAACATCAAAGAGGATTGAATCACTACGTTAGAAATAAAATAAAAAAATACACTAAAGCCATTGGTAAACCGGGAAAGATTTATACTTTCTTTTAGCTTAACCACTTAATTTGCCAATACCTACCAAGAAGGCTGGTTACTACAGTGAATATAAATATAGTCTTATATTCTCTTTGGGAGCTGTAAGATGAAGTTTCACTTCACGCTTTTTTGTGATATATATAACCACTAATCGTTGACCCGCATTGATAGACGCAAGACGTTCATTCATGCAATTCGGCAGTGAAAAAAACAATAATGAAAAACCGCTAAGCGACGACGTCAATTTTTCTACGTAACGGTGTTGTTTTTTTAAAAAAACAACTAACGATTTTGTAAGACAGGTATTAAGCAATCCATCTGCGAAATGTAAACATAAAATCAACGGGAGAGACCTTAGTTCAGCAGTGGACATCCTAGGCTGGTGATAACGATGTGGGGATTCTTTACATGAAGTGATGTGTAAAGAATTCTATGTATGGTAATGGTGTAATTGTTTTGAATTGTTTTTTAGAACTGAGGAAGACAAATGCTCGAACTCTATCCTGTTCTAATACTTTGCGGAGCTCATCATCCTTAGGCAGTAGGTACTGATTTCTAAAACAAACCGCAGTAAGTGAGATCCATCCTGACACTAATCCTCGATTTCATTATGACTCACTACTTTCCTGTCTTGTACTGGTATTTACATTTATATCGTTATAGATAATAGAGAAATATGACGATATTTTGTGGAAACGACCATAGGAATGTTCAGATATTGAAACACGATGGCAAAAAAGTCTTCTTATAGTCATCTAGGTAGAAAAAAAAATGCTACCAACAGTCCATACGCTTAAAGTTTCACTTTATCACGAGACCACCCATCAAAGGGAGTTTGGGCCATAAATTATATGTTGTGTCGTTGTGCTATGGCCAAAATAGACTGGATAGCCGCGGAACATTATCTCGTTTCGCTTCTTCTAAAGTATGGCCATGCCGGACGTTGTTTTGTTCTCCATCAAGGTCAACCACTGGTAAGGTAAGGAGCAACCATTCCTCTGGTGAATCCCCCTGTTGCCAACTAAAAACTTCCTAAAAAAAGATTTATTAAGTGACTGTGGTCTTCTATAACGATTATTATTTACCTACTAGCTTTTGCCCGCGACTTCGTCCTAGTGATGCCGACTCTATTATATTCTATAGCCGATATTTTTCAGAGATAAAAAGGTAGGCAATGTGCTATTCCCGACTTTAATCTAACTCTGCGCCTTTCATTCTGATTTTTTCAACTGTTCTTGAGTAACAGACATCTATACAAACTTTGACATTTATTTTATTATTAGGTTTAACAAGAGATAAGCTAATCTCTGTTATATTTTTAACCGAACTCAAAAAAAAGAAGGAGGTTATATGTTCCACTGTATGTATTTTTTTTGCATATATGTTCACCGATTTCTCTATCAATTGTTTTTTATTCGATAAAGTATGCCTATTGTCACCAAGTCAGGATCTGATGATGGGATCGCAGGGAAATCAAGGACAAACCTCAAATTTTATAGGCACTTATAACCTTTTTTACTTTTTTCTCATGTTGATGAGCTAGTGATGGTAGGTCCAACTCTTTAACGGTTATTGGTTGGAAGATAATCTTTTAAATGTTATAGGTACGTATTCACGAATAGTTGTATTCAATCGGGTTATTCGGGTGAACTGTTGATGGAAGGTAAAACTCCGTAACGGTTTGGAGTTAGATAATACTTTATCAGTGGTATGAAACAATATTATGTATTTCAACCAAAGACTGAGAGACAGACAAGTCAATAGTACTGACGGTCACCTATCTAGCTTTGACCTTAGGAAACCACTAAAAAAAATTAAAATAAACAAAAATAAAACCGACTCCAAAACACTATAAAGGTAAATAAAAATTAATTTTAAGTACCTAGGTAGTACCTCTATCTCCTAAAAAATATTTTTAGGTGTTGGTGGTAAGCTGTTTCCAGAAACAATAGAAAGTGAAGCACCAACTCCAAAAACAAATTTTTAGGAGATAAGTACCATGTCACAACAACTACGCAAAGTACGTACTCAAGATCGGTGTGACATGGTAGTAAAATGTTCAGCTACTTCTGTGGGCGACTGTACATAAATTTAATTTTAGTGTTTTAAAGTCGGTTTTATTTTTATTAAAAAATTTCTACACACCTGTAGGAAGACGTGCAGTATGGCGTGTGGGTCGCCGCCGCCGAGCCTGGCTGCGCGCGCGCCGGCGAGCATCAGCCGCATGCAGAACGGCGCCGCGAAGCACAGACGCCGCTCCCACGGAGACCACGCACGCATCGCCTGTATATCATTGTGTAGATACAAAATGGTTTTTCCTTGTCGTCACGATTATAATACAAGCAACCAAGTCAATCAAACGGCTCCGGTCTCATGCCTCCCTTATCCCGCATGATTTTTTAAAGCTTAATGTCTACCTAGGTCGTGGAGATATCAGAATTTATCCGGGAAACTATACTGAAATTTATATATTACCAAGGATGATATAATAAAGTATTACCAATATACATATACAATACTGCCTTAAAAGTTAGGGGTTATATTAATAAATGATACGATTATTCTTATTTTAACATTATTATAAATGTGTGAAAAATATCTAAACTAAAAAAAGGTCACGTCCTGGGGCGGGATTCGAACTCGCGACCTTTCACAATCCGGGTGATTGCAATGAATCTCAAATATTTATTGCAAATTAAGTGTTACAAGATCTTAAGTTAATATTGTTATTACAGTACTTACAACTTAACCATCTGAGCTACCAAGGACTTTTGATAACCCTGCGAAATTCCTCAATTCTTTGTATTTGCGTTCTAAGCTAAAACCTACGATGTTTCTATGGTACGATTATATTTATAAACCCTATTTTAAGCCAGTCTTGTAAAGATCAATTTTATTATACTTCTTTGTTTCCCACGTAAGTTCTGATAACAAAAAACGTCTCTACATTTCTAGAGACGTTTTACGTGTATAGATCAGCTGATTTATTTCGCAATTTCAATTTTTTTTTGAACAAAACGTGTATAAGATGACCGTGACTGTCCTAGTCTTGGTTTTCGAAAGTGTTCGCCTTACACCCTGAGTAAGTATTAGAATTAGAAATAATTAGATTAAATTTTCGCGCTGCTTATCATAGATTTCGGATTTATGTCAAGAATATTCATTTATTACTTAGTTAAACACTAAGTAATGAATATTCTTGACAGTATCAGTTTCTATCATTGTTAGAATATAATCTGATATTTTTTTATAAATAAAAAAAAAAGTTTATTGTTGCTGAACCAGAGTATTGAATGCAGGAATACATAGGTAAAGTACGTAGTAGCTAGGCGTTTTCATGACAATGTACGGTCGGTCAAGAATGTGGCCTACCGTCTACCACCCTACGGTTGAAGTTCATTTGTACGTCATAAAACAATAGGGTTAATTTTCCCTTGCAATAATATGAGGTCAATTACTAATGCTTTTTCTTTTTCTTTTAGGAATATCAACCAACACTTTCCTTGTGTTCCTAATTTAAATTGTTAGTATCGCCGCGTAAGGCTCTACATATCGCTATTCTGATTACAGAGGATTGTTTTTTAAACTGGTAGACCATTTTCTTGGCCGTACGTAGGTCGTTGACTAGTTACCATGTTATGATAATTTTACCAACCTTATAGAGGCCAAGTATGCTGCCGAGGCTGTATACCGCGAGGGCTGCGTACCGCAGCGGCGCGGGCGCACAGTACACGGTCGCGGTTACCATGGGGATCGCGCCTGGGAAAAACATCAATACAAATAAAGTTTATTGATTGAATCCAATTATTTAAACTGATCCCTATAGAAAAAAAAAACTTGAAAAAAATTGATTTGAGTAATCAAATCATTATCAAAGTTGTAAAATTCATATACATACATACAAAGTACGGTAACACTTTCTTCGACCTACTTAATTTAGATCTTTGTAAATACACGTTGTTAACTTAAATTAACTACCTGTACTGTAGTTGGGTCTAACTTTGATTAAAGTAATATGATTAATGGGTGCCGTAAATAATAGGCAGGTTTAGGTACTTTGACCATTAATCGTTAAATGGATGTTGTTTCGATGTAGGCTGAGCAAAAGTTTGGCAGGACTACGGGATAACGGGATAATCGTGGTAAATTTTGGCTACTCACTAAATACATAATGTTACAGATTACATGTCTGATATCAAATTTTAAAAAGGTTGCCATTACAAAAAATCTTGTTTGCGAATCGGATCAAGTATATTGCTGCGTTAGTGTGTTTTGTTTTATGATAATTTCTTGTGGATCTTTTGCTCGTACAACTTTGCTTTAAAACATTACAGTTGTCTTAGAACTGTACTGAACAGTCGTTTTCAGTATTAAGGTATCTACTTAAAGTTATCTTCACCTATCTGGAATCTGGATTAATGTAGCTGAAGGTTAAGTAAGCGTTAATGCTACACTTTGAGCACACTTTTATACTAGTCCACCCGACGTGTTGAGTAATCCTATTATCGGATTAATTTATACCAAACAAGTAAGAACATTACGCGTCAATTACGTTTCCCGCCAGTCACATCGATGTGGACGTAGACCCGCCTTTGGAACGATAAATCAAACGATAAACAACTGATGCGGGCACAATATGGACTCCCAAATTCCATCAAAGCCCACGTTGATCGATATCATGGCAATCACTGATTAGCTTAGGCGTTATGGGTGCGTCTCAAGTTAACATAAACGGACCGTAAATATATAAAAATGTATATTTCTAATGAAGTTGTAGGTTAATGAATTTATTTAGATACCAAATTCAAAATATAAATTCATTTTTTTATTTGCTCATTAAGAGTACATTGGATCTTTGTAAACATTTATATACAGGGTAGAAAAAATCTATGGGCCCTGCCCGCCTAGCATGACCACCGAAACGCGATATGATAAAGCCATTTATCGCTTTCGAAATTTTTTCTATATTTTTTTTTACTTTTAGCTGGTTCGATTCCCGGGTGAGACAAGCGAAGTTTAGAAGATCTTTGAATGCAGTTTTGTTTCTTTTCGAAAAAAAAGGAATGTTTCCTTTCAGCAAAATAAGCTAACTAGAGGATTTAAAGTAGTTCCCCCCTAGGGCCCATAATTTTTTTTCCACCCTGTATGTATAGGAACTTACACCGCGAGGTTTCGCAAATTTAAGGACAACAAGCCCATTTCCAATCAAAAACTTTAATAATTATTTAATTTCCTAAATATTATTAATTAATACAATTCATGACAGTCAAATCAATTTGAAAAGAAGGAAAGAAACATTAAAATTAAATTAAAAATCTCACACACTAATTAACATAAAATATCTATAAATTATCAAACATATTCCATATTCTTTTTCAAAAATATTATAGTTTATGATTTTTTTAAAAGAAGCGGAGCACTCTTTTTTTATTTATTATTAAGTTTTGTCTTTCATTTTACAAAATCTACACCGCCAGCCTCTTTTGCAAAACTTTCAGTTGGTAACTTGCAGGTTCTGTTACAAAAGTTTGGGCCATTACTACACAATGAACAGAAGTTTGCTGACTAAAACAGCTATATTACTAGATAAAACATTAATACTCGTATTAACTTTCAGCAAGCACTAATTACTTTCAAGTGAATTATTATTCATATAAATCTCTCAAAATAATGGCAAATGTGTCACATCTGACACACTTTGAGGAGCTCGGTGGCGTAGTGGTTTGAGCGCTCTGGTTTTGATTACGAAAAAGTTGCTTTGTCAACTTTTGCCATGGTCGATCCCGAGATGGGTCAACCCACCACCGCCCATGGCCATGCCAACCTCGCGGTTATAATGGCCGAATCGTGAGAGATGCACGCGGAACCTGAGACTGAACGCTACCGCGCGCAATGCTTGACTCTTTACATATTCTTTAACCGACTTCAAAAACGAGGAGGTGAGAACCTCCTCGGACAGAACATTCGGCCGGTTTTTTTTTGAACTCTTGTCCATGTCCGACACCACAGTTACGCCTGCGGCGACGAACTCCCAGCTCCTCCCTACTGCGTCTCCCTCTCCAGCCTACTCCGCATCTTGTGCCACTGGTGCGCGAGCTCCCGCAGCCTCCCGAAGTTCGCCTCTGAGCTAACCCGGTCCATGTAGTGAACAGGACCTTCCGATTCGCGGCTTATCCCATCCATCATGTTCACACGCAGGTCCTCATACAGCGGACATTCCCACAAGACGTGCTGAACGTCCTCTTCAGCATTCCCGCACTCTCACATACTGTCATCTGCCAAAGTCATTTCATGCAGTCTCTTCCTGAAGCATCCGTTGCCGGTGAGCAGCTGCGAAGTCTGGTAGTCCGGCACGACCCAGCGTGAGCCGAGTCTGACCGCCACGTTCGGGAAGAACCGATACAGCTCCCCACCTTTCGTCTCTTCGTAACATCTCTTCTGCCATTCGTCCACCACCTCAGCCCATATACCGCGCTTACGTCTGCCCAGCCCGAGATGGGTCAATCAAAAATTGTCATCTCGAGCTTCTCCGTGCTTGGTGAGCACGTTAAGCCGTTGGTCTTGGTTGCTAGTGCAACCGCTTTAACTCACCAACCGCATTGGGCCAGCGTGGTGGTGTTATGGCCCAAACTCCTCATGTGTTTCTCACATGTAGGAAGGCCTGCGCCCAGCAGTGGGACGCATATAGGTGGATAATGATGATTAATTCACTTGAAAGTAGTTATATAAAATCTCAAAATGATAGCAAAGGTGTCACACTAACAAGGTTGCTATTATGTTTTGAGAGATAATAATTCACTTGAAAGTAATTAGTGCTTGCTGGAAGTTAATATTAACTAAAACACATCAGTAAGACATTATCTAATCTAATCTAATATGTATATGAAATTCTCGTGTCACTTTAGTTACCATACTCCTCCGAAACGGCTGGACCGATTTTCATGAAATTTTATATGTATAATCAGTAGGTCTGAGAATCGGCTACTATCTATTTTTTTGGTCATATTTTTTTATGGCAAAACATTGTTTACGGGGTCAGCTAGTATTACTATAGAAGTATTTCCACCATTACGGTGTACCGTAATAATAACAATGGAGTTAATGGGCAAAGGTAATATTTATTTATAGCTTCTATAATCTAAACATAAGTAGCTGCACTCAGCATGCTTTGCAGTACCCGTAAAGAGAAAACTGTTAGGTTTTATAATCCAGGTAGAGTATTTGGTAGGGTGTCCTGGGGACGCCCGCGCCCAGATCACCCTACCAATGTTTCATCACAATCTGATTGCGGTTTCGGAACGCATAGGGGACAAACACACATGTACATTGATTTTTATTCATACAGACTTTACACTTTAGGACACCATTATAGATAATCTTTTTTTTTTTTTTTTTTTTTTATACAACTAGATGA
This sequence comes from Nymphula nitidulata, assembly GCA_947347705.1. Taxonomy (NCBI): domain Eukaryota; kingdom Metazoa; phylum Arthropoda; class Insecta; order Lepidoptera; family Crambidae; genus Nymphula; species Nymphula nitidulata. The sequence goes on from OX374626.1 coordinate 5,283,354, forward strand.
CAAACAAGCTGACGGCCCACCTGATGGTAAGTGGTTACCGCCGCCTATAGACACCTGCAATAACAAGGAAAAATCACTTGATATTGCAGGTGCGTTGTCATCCTGAGGCCTAAGATGAAATGCCGTCATGCCCAGTAATTACACTGGCTACCTTTCCCTTCAATCCGAAACACAGCGAACTGTTTCACGGCTGAAATAAGAAATGCTGAATCTTAATAATTTTTTATTTTATTTTATGACATATTATATCCTTAACTAAAATTTTAGTGCAATATCCTTTACAACGTTGAAACATGTAATTTCAGAACATAATAATAATCACACTTCATTCCTAAGTTTTATAAAATTGACATTTCTAGATTTAGCACCTTAATAACTAATTTCAGTTCTCCAATGCTCCAGATTTAGAAGGTCGATTGAGGGCACGGCGGGTCTATTCCAGGGCTGTCTGAGTCTGACCCATCAGTGGAACACGAAAAATTTTAATGAAGGCCTTTTCAGCTGAAATAAAAAACCTGATCCTACATCTTTGTTTTAGATTCCATTTTTAGAAATAACGTCATTATTACGGTAAATTTAGTGAACCTGTATTGTATTTGTTAAAATGCGTCATTATTTGTAATATAATAGCTTTGAAGTGTAGGCAGTGTTAATTATAATATTTCGTATTTTACTTTTGATAATAATCTATTATGAAAGGTCTCTGTCATGTAAAGTAGGTACGTACATAATACGTACGTATTTTGTATTTTATTTTACCAGCAGAGACAGTGTAGTTGGCTTGAAAATTAACATGACCGATAGTATGTAAAATAATACTTTTGGTTTTTATTACTCTTCTGTAAATTTAAAATTTAGCTATAATTAAATTGAACCTTGCGGCAAGTTTGAATACTTTACGGAATACTTTTTTAAAAATACTTTACGGATTTTACTTCGATAGAATTTTTAGTAAAAACAGTACAATACTAGGTGGTAGGCCCGTATGTAGGGTCGCCTGGGTAGGTACCACCGCCTTTCTTATTTCAGCCGTGAAACAGTTCGCTTTGTTTCGGATTGAAGGGAAAGGTAGCCAGTGTAATTACTGGGCATGGAAGGCATTTCATCTTAGGCCTCAAGATGACAACGCACCTGCAATACCAAGTGATTTTTTCCTTTTGGCCGTCAGCTTGTTTGTCATCTAGTTGTATAAAAAAAACAATGTGTCATCGTGAGAATCCTCAATAATCCTTAAGGTATCCAGCCAATCTTAGCCATCCAGACACCTGTTCCATCAAACAAAGAGACATCGCCATTTGCAGATCCTACTTGCAAGAGCTTGAAATCCCAAAGGATCTCCAGTGTAATTGAGACCCCGATCATTCCGGATGAATCAACTTATGGGGTGCGGGAAGATCTTTTCTGAACGGAAAATATGGTCAAGATTCAATAATGTTGTTGGTAAAATAGATTGTAGTTAGTTTAGATTAGACGACCGACTGGCCGAGTGGTCAGTACCCCTTACTGTACTGCCTACTCGGTCAGGAGTTCCGGGTTCGAATCCCGGTAGGAGCAAATGTTTGTATGATGAGTACGAGCATTTGTTCACGAGTCATGGATGTTTACATGTTTACTTAGTATATTTCTTATATTTATATTATACATATTTCTCCGTTATCTAGTATCCATAACACAAGCTCTCAATGATCCTTACTTTGGGCTAGATAACAGGTGTGAGTGTATGAATATTATTATTATAGTTCTGTGTTAGACAGTATTACTTTACCAAAATGTAGCCTTAATTGTGTTTTTAACCATCTTCAAAAAAGGAGGAAGTTATCAATTCGTCTGTATGTTTTTTTATGCGTTATAGTTCCCAATTGGTCTCATAAAAATATTTTGAAAATCCATTGGGTACTTTGGTTTTTAAATCAAAAATACTGGAAAAATTAAGTCGTCTACGTATGCGAAGTTGCGGATATTTGCTTTTCTATGAATTTTTAGTGAAATGATACGATAGTAGAAAACAACATAAACTCACGGTCACCCATCTAGCTTTAACCTGCAAAAGTTATCACTAACAATTGCAAAAAAAAATTAAATAAAAATTAAAACCGACTCCAAAAAACTGAAAAGGATAAAATAATGAAATTTTAGTAGGTACTCATCCCCTAGGAACATATTTTTGGAGTTGGTGCTAAGTTGTTTCCAGAAACCATAGATAGTGAAGCAGCGACTCCAAAAATATATTCCTAGGGGATGAGTACCTAGGTACTAAAATTTTATTATTTTATCCTTTTCAGCTTTTTGAAGTCGGTTTTAATTTTTGTTTTTTAATAGTTTCCCCGATTCCCCGTATTATTCTAAGTTTTATTTTAGTCCTGTGTATTAAGAGCTACTTACATTTGAAGTAATACGTATCCTGTTTTATGTGTTATAAATAAATAAGTATACAGGGTGGTGCCGTCAATACCACAATAAATTAAAGCATGGGCTATATCAGTTCATAGAAATGGTTTGCCACTTTCAAAAACATCTAATTCATTTGATAATATCATGACATTTGTACTAAATAATATAACATCGGCTGCATTTTTTAATAGAAATTCCATGAAATTATTGTTAACATATATTTGAAACTGAATGTTTCAAATTCGAAACATTTATAGTTTTTTTACACCACCTGCTCGACAATGCCATATTACATATCATGCAAACCTTACGTAAAGCAAGTCATTAAAGCCCTTGGCTTTAGCCGGGGTGTAATGTTGTACTGAATCTCATTATAAACCGCTGGGTTTGGCAGATTCAATTTTCATAGTTCTTATTGCAATGGCCTTAAAGTCTAATTTCGTAATAATAGATCAACTAATACTCGAAGGCCGGGGCCCGGCCGCCGGCGCCGCATCATTCTTATTTGAAAATCGAACGTAATTTGAAAATCGAACTTCTTCTAAAATTGAGCTGGCCACGGCAAGCTGAATGGAACACATTTGAAATTAAACAAAAGTCGCGAGTATTGTAAGACGCTGCAATAATATACCTACGTAATAACTGCAAAGATTTTATGAACATATATCAAAATAGAAGAAAAGTTCCGTTAAAATGTCGAGTGACGAAAGTGATTTAACTCCCGAGTCCATTAAATTGTATGCCATAAGCATTGTATAGCATTCCATTTGACGACCGGCTGGCCGAGTGGTCTGGCGAGTGGTCTGGTAATGGCCTGGGGTACACCCAGGTAGGAACAAATGTTTGTATGATGAGTACGAGCATTTGTTTACGAATCATGGATGTTTATATATTTAATTAGTATATTTCTAATATTTATATACATACTATTATCATTATTTCTCCGTTATCTAGTATCCATAACACAAGCTCTTAATGATGCTTACTTTGGGCTAGATAATAGGTGTGAGTGTATAAATATAATATAATATATAATATTGTTCATAATCTACTCCCAGATAAGTCAAAGGAAAAATATCTGAAAGCCTACAACGATTTCGACAAATGGAAAACTGAAAAAGGTGCAAAGTCTGCAAAAGTTAGTAGCCTTGCTTTTTTTATTGTCTCGCAAAAGGTGAGAAAAGTAAAGTACACTCCTCGGGGATAAAGCTGTTTTTGTCTTGGGCGCGCTTGAACCCCTCACTGCGCTCAGGACTCGTCTTAATTCTACTATTCTTATTAACCCGTGAGAAGGCGCGCTATGAGCATTTTGCTCACGCAAAAACATATTACAATTTTTTTGGCGTTACAAGCCTCTCAGTACCTTCTCAAATTGTCACCACCTCTCCCTTGATATAACTCACTCGTACTTCAAAGTCACTTCGACATAGTAGTGAAGTGTTTTTGCAAGCTGTGTCCCAAAACGCGGCATTTTGATCATCGCGCGCCTATCCGCGTATACATTTTTTTCTGAACATGATAATATTTTTTCACTGTTTATTGTTGTTTTGAGAATGTGATTACATTTTTTATAATGTCTATAGTATGAGGACTAATATACGTACGAAGAACATCCAGCAAGACATTCAAATTTATTCCTGGCTAGAAAAGTCTGATTCTGGTGAAGTATTAGCATGAGATCATAAGGATACAGTGCGGAACCGTATAAGCGACCCAAAACAACATTTTACTTCAGGTAATTTTTATCTGTTTCTAATAACGGAATTATGTCTGGACCTAGTGGCTGTTGTGCCAGATGGAACAAATGACGCTAAAAAACATGTAATGCGTGTGAAAACGTGTGCAGTAAATTACTCTACATGGAGCACGTGACTTTCATGTGCAATGCAAAACATGACAGAGTTATTACTCGAAATTTCGTGGAAAACTAAATTATTCAAAATTATTTTGTCATTAATTTTTTATTGATTTTTTTATTAAAGTCTGCCAAAAGTTAAGGCTAAAGCTTAGAAGATTTTTCGATTTTGCATAGAACTGAATTTTTGGACAGTAAGTAAAGAAAAACACTTTAATATACTAAATTGATGTTATTTTATAGATATTATTTTTAAAAAATCCACATAATATCATCCTTTATTGAAAAATATACATTTGAAACAGCGTGAGCGTTTTGCGCGCGCGCCTATTCGTGTACTCTTTTAGGGTGTGCCTTCTCACGGGTTAAAAGCGATTCGTGGTTTTCGCAGTTTTAGTTGTGGAACTGTCAAAACGGTTCAACTTTGTGGTGGAGGAGGAGGTCTGTGGCATCGTAGCTCCTAAACGAATGGAGCGATTTTGTTTTTTTTTGTTGTTGTTTGTAAGCTGACGTAATTATGATGGTTTATATTGTATGAAGAATCAGTTCAGACGATTCATTACTATTAGCTCATTTTCTGCATAATAAATGGGTTTTACTATCTTTCACAGATCCGATTGATTTGAAATTAGGTGTACTGTCACTTCGGTGAAATTGCCATGACATCCTCACCTCTACCGTCAAAAAGTCTGCGGGATGCTTAATTCTTCAGAAACTTAAGCAGATACTTATAGAGTGTTTGGGCTCATAAGAATAGTCTCAATGAGATGGTGTTAGATAGATGATCAACCGGCTTAGATAGATGATCATAATGGCCGGGGGCTACTTAAATTTTTTTTAATATTTTTAACATAGTTTCAGGCTAAAAAAAATTTAGAATAGTTTTCGTTCTAATTTGCACAAAAACACCCGTTTAAAAATAAATACAATATGCATGGTTTGAAATGTAATTTAGCGTAGATGGTTATCATGTATCATTATTGAAATGTGTGACAGTGTGACACACGCAAGATTTGCAGAAATTATAAAATTACAGCAGCCTTCTCTTTTTTCTTCTTCTTTTTGGGTGTATTCAACCAAAATGACTTTGCTCTCTGCTTGCATTTTGTATGAATTCAGAAACATAATTATATACGTTCTATATAGTTAACCTTGTATCAACATTTATATTGCTGGCAGACTGCTCGACATCTGTGTCCAAGTGCAACCCTCCTCTGTGCCTCGTAACTTCGCCTCACTACGTTTAGTACAGCGTTTAGTAATAATTGGTGTGGAACGTAAACTTTAACAGAGAACATGCCTCGAAAGTAATAGCACGTTTCATGGTTGGTGTGGTAATGACTCAATTTGAGTAACGACTTACTCTACGCGTATATCTATACGTGAAACAGTTCGGTAATTATGGTGGTTTTTTATCCATTAAATTTTTAATCATCATTACACAACTTTTTTTTATACTACTAGATGACAAACAAGCTGTCGGCCCACCTGATGGTAAGCGGTTACCGCCGCCTATAGACACCTGCAATAACGAGGGAAAATCACTTGCTATTGCAGGTGCGTTGTCATCTTGAGGCCTAAGATGAAATGCCGTCCAAGACCAGTAATTACACTGGCTAACTTTCCCTTTAATCCGAAACACAGCGAACTGTTTCACGGCTGAAATAATAAAGGCGATGGTACCTACCCAGACCGGATCTTAAACCACCAGCTGATCCGATACCTAGAAGATCACTCATTAATTAATGATCGACAGTACGGGTTTCGGCCGAACCGGTCAACGGGTGATCTTCTAGCGTACTTAATGCATGTCTGGGGTGAAGCTATTGACAAACGTGGTGAGTCACTGGCAGTTAGCCTTGACATTGCCAAAGCGTTCGATCGGGTCTGGCACAGGGCTCTTCTCTCCAAGCTCCCGGCATACGGTCTGCCCGCTCAGCTCTGTAACTGGATTGCCGGCTTCCTGCATGAGCGAAGAATCCGTGTCCTCGCAGATGGATGCGCTTCGCGGTTCATGTCAGTGAATGCTGGTGTACCACAAGGCTCTGTTCTATCCCCCACACTCTTTCTTCTTCATATCAATGACATGATTCCGTTAGGAAACATTGATTGCTATGCAGATGACAGTACAGTGCATGGGGGATATTATGGTCGCCCAGGGGCTGGGCGCGCTGAAACCGAGAGGGAGAGAGAGAATCTTACCATTGAGCTCGACAGGGTGTTGAACCTCGTATCTGAATGGGGATCTAACAATCTTGTTGAGTTCAATGCTAAGAAAACACAGGTGTGCGCGTTTACAGCCAAAATGTCGCCGTTCCTTCCCCTCCCGTCTCTTCAGGGCACGACTCTTTCGGCACAGGGCTCCCTCAATTTGCTAGGTATGGAGATATGTTGCGATCTGAATTCCAGGAACTACATCGAAACCGTGATAAAAACAGCCTCACGGAAGCTCGGTGTCCTGAACAAGGTGCGTCGATTTTTCACGCCTGACCAATTATGCCTGCTGTATAAAACTCAGGTCCGGTCTTGCGTGGAATATTGCTCGCACTTGTGGGACGGCTCCGCCAAGTACCTACTCGATGCCCTGGACAGATTGCAGCGTCGTGCTGTCCGTATCGTTGGCGATGTAGAGGTCACCAACAACCTTGAGCCTCTGCAATTGCGTCGAGACATTGCGTCGCTTAGCGCCTTCTATCGGCTATATCACGGAGAGTGTTCTGAAGAGCTATTTGACCTTATCCCACCTTCCTCCTTCCTACTCAGGAGCACGCGTGCCGGTCTTCGGAGTCATCAATTCACTGTCTCCACCTCAACATCACGTACAAAGAAATTTAGTAGCTCTTTTCTTTGTCGAACTTCCAGAACTTGGAATTCTTTGCCAGCACATGTGTTCCCTCCTTCCTATAACATGGGTTCCTTCAAAAGAGGCGTGAAAAAGCACCTTTCGGGCCGGCAAGGTGGAGCCAGCTAGAGCAGTGTCTGAACTGCACTAGCTGTCTTCGCATATGGACTCTTCTTACTGCTTCACATCAGGTGGTGTTGAGTCATTTGTCGTGCTTAGTATAAAAAAAAAAAAAAAAAAAAGACGACCCTACATACGGGCCTACCACCTAGTACACAAGAGTAGTTATTGAGTACAATTTTTGGTAATTAGCTTTCTGGATAGCAAAATAATAATAGCGTTATCTTTCCTGAATAATATAGCACTGTAAGGTCTGTCGATGTCGTGGAGAGCAGACCATAGTGCTATAATAACATCTGAGGTTTATTATGATTACTGCGCTCTAAACTATGCTCAACCGTGGTGTGGTAGTGTGAGACGAGTAAAGAACATTTACGCAATAGGTAAATAAGTAATAAAGAATTATGAAGGAATAAATTTAAGATGTTTAGATGTTTACTTTTCAATAAATTGTACTCTTTGAAACAACATTTCGTACCTATACAAGCGAAATTCGTCGTCTATTCGAGCAGGTGAAGCATCTAACTACGAAGAGAACAAGGCAAACCAATCTCGAACCATTCATAAATGTTGTCCGAGAGTCATCGAGAGGAGAGGTTAGTAGAAATCAGTGAGTGCCTTCGATGGGACGCCCACGAGGGCGGATGGCACTCAGCGCCTGGCACTTTGCCGCACTTTGAAGCCCCTGTCTTCTAAATCCAAAAGCCATTAAAATCAAGAATAACATAAAAGGGAAAGATGTTATTTTTCAGTTAAAAGCCTTTATTCAGCTTTATAAACGGCGTATTTGAATAGAGCAGAAAGTAGGTCGCGCCCGTTTGATGCCGCGCGCTGACAAGGTTTTGTGCAGGTGGATGTGGCCACATTAATTTGGAAATGGAGTATAAGACAAGCTTCATAAAAATATACCTTGTTTGCCGAGTTTTATAAAGAAAGTCAGTGAAAGGTTTTGGGTACCATTTCTATTATTTGAATAGAAAAGGTATTTTCAAAGCTCCATTAGTTTCATTATAGTCCAATGCCTGAACTGGATGGTGTATAGGTATACACACATTTATATAAATATTAATTACAGATAAATAAATATTAAAAATATAAGATCTATGGTATTTTTTAGGTTTAATACCGCGGATCAAAAAAGTTGAGCTTTGGGCATCAATTATTTTCAGCAGGTTTTTCTAAAGAATATTGTTTTTGCATATTCAAGCTTATAACTTGGGATATAAAATTAAGTATATATATTTAATTATACTTTTTTTTAGATTGAATTCTCCAACTCTAGCAAACAGCTTTTTGATCAGAGTAAAATGCAATTTTTGGTTTAATGAATTGTAATGGATTTAAAATTAAAATTTTTATTCTATCTACTTATAATAAATAATTTGAAAATTATACTCTTTCTTTCCATACTCGTATAACTTTTGTCTTGGGTAGTAGCCGAGTACCATCTTCCATAAAAATACAGAACATCGGATCTCGTTTCAAATCACGATAATTGAAAATAATAAAAAGAGGACGAAAATGTTACTTATCATTAAAACATTCATTACCTTCTAGAGAAGAATAATCATTGCTTGCGCAATATTACAATAGAGTGAATAATAATTTTAAGCATATATATTGACTTATACTATGATTGTAACCCTGTATGCATTATCAAGATATACCCACAAGGTGTATATCCTTGTGGAGGTGGTCGATCACACCGACCGCGCGTGGTGATAGCTCGCTTGTCCCTTCCGTTACCCTAAAATTATACCTTTAATGCACCCTAAAGTTGCTTGTCCACCCATGAGTAGACGAGCAAATCTCTGCTTTTTGACAAATAAATATGTGCTTTATTTTCTTACCTTAAGATTGGTTTTGGACTTTCGGGGTTGTGCGATTGTCTATTATTGAGCTGTGAATTTAGCACAGCTATCTTATTTATATTAGTAGAGGCACAGATAGAGACGGCATGAAATTTGAACCAGGTCTATGTAAAAAAATACTCAAAAACAATATTTTTTTTTACATTCTAATACGTAATTTCTCAAATTAAAATTTGTTTTTGAACCAAATCACATCGAAGAGTTTATGCGTTCATATGTAAAGTAAAACCCAAACGTTTTATTTAAAGAAAAGATTATACAGAAGATACCCAACATTATTGACACTAGTAACAAAGTTAAAAGTTATATAGCTTTTGCACAAAACCAAATTATGTTTAAAACTGCTAGATCATATTTCAATTGTATTATGCGGACCAATCAATCTTGAGATAGTGTCACTAGGTTTTTTAGTGAAATTATTAAAACCAAAACAAACCTTCAAATCGTGAAATAGAGCAGGAAAATTACTGCAGAGGCTAATGGATAGAGTTTCCAAGCCTTTACAGAGCAGCGGCAACCAAAGTCCGCTACGGCAGCAGCCGTGCTACATTTCCACTGGTGTTTTTAGAGCAGCCAAGTCTAGATAAAGAGTATTTATGATTTTTATTTATGTCGCAGTTAGTCGTACGAAATTGGGTCAGGAACAATCAATAGGGTAGTTGACATCTTTTTCATTATTTCATAAATAAGAAGTCTAAAACTCATAGAGAAATATTGCAGAAGAAATAGTATGTTTAAAATCAATAGTTTCAGATACAGTGGTATGTTCGTTAAGTTGCAGCGCATCGTCTAAAAACGCTCCATATAAAAGCGGAACATGTGACGTCTCACATGTTGCCATAATACTAAAAAATGTAGGGGCATATTGATAAAATCAATGATAACTATGTAATATATATATCTTTATTCATAATTGTCATGATAATAGTTTTTTAAATTGATGTAAGATAGGCAATTTAGCTTAATTATAATTATTGATAAATTTTGAAAAAAAAAATACTTTTTTTATAAATTTTCTAAACGGTACATTTTTGACAATATTCCATAAAATTGGAAAATGGGCGGATCTGGCCGAAAATCAGGAGACGCGGGTTCGATTTCCGCCTGGAGCATATTTTGTAATTGTTACAATACAAACATTAAAATGTGAATATTCCATAACTTTTAAATTTGAATTTTATTGCTTTTATGTGTAACATACCGTAACAGTAGCGTTTTTTTTCAAATCTGTGAAAAGTAGCGCCATCAACATCCCTATTATTTTTAGCAACTGTAGACTCCAAATTTTTTTGTTAAAAGGATGATGAAGAAATATTTTTTCTGCACAAATAAATACAATTTATTCAAAATTTAAAACTAAGAAGTATGTACTGGCCTAGAGCACAAATAAGCATAGCAAGTTATCGGATTGACACAGGCAGTCTATGCACCAAATGCACAGCAGTGATTGGTGGGTGGGCCCGGAGAAGCGGGGATCGACAGTAAAGCACAGACTACACCGCGAGCTGCATGGCTGGCGAGGCGAGCACACGGAAGAACGATCCGCATCTTTTCATACTCCAAATTGTTCCAACCTGGAGTTTTTCTAATAACACTTCTACCTACAGGCCCTTTGTCTGAATGTGCCGCCTTTACCACGATTTATCCCACACTATAACTACCTACTTAGACATTTTTATCTCCAATCATAAACATCTCAAATCAAGAAACGCTTCTATGATTCTCCTTTATTAAATTTAGGTAGGATATATATAGGTAGTAATGGTTATAGATACTACATTAGTGGGTACTCTTTGTTCTCATATAGATTCCATTCCAAATAAAATGTAAAATTTTATATCACCATCTAGCAAGTGTCACGTGTTTTTGAGCTGCGGTGTGCTGTATTGTGTACCGTATTGACTGTATCCTGTAGTATGTACTGAACTACCAGACTGTCCAAACAGCTGTCCGTCCGTCTAAGTCAGCTGTCGTATAAGTTCAGCTCACCGAAGCTTTAATTAGCTCGAATAGATTCGCTCGCTTTACTTTGTCAGCTCGTTTAGCTTCGCTCGCTATGTGACCTGCGCTTTAACCAGTCTCTAAACTAACTCCTTTGAATATGACGTCATCGAATACGGGTGCACTGTAGTGAAGTGAAAGCTGTAGAGTCGACGACATGGAGTGCGTCAGGACCGCGGGCGGAGAGTCATGAATTTAAATAAAACGTGTGCTATCATTTAACAGTGTATAAGTAGTTTTTTTTTTATACAAAGCACAACAAATGACTCAACACCACCTGATGTGAAGCGGTAAGAAGAGTCTGTATGCGAAGACAGCTAGTGCAGTACAGACACTGCTCTAGCCGCCTCCAACCTTGCCGGCCCAAAAGGTGCTTTTTCACGCCTCCCTTGAGGGAGAACCCATGTTATAAGAAGGAGGGAACACATATGCTTTTCAAAGATTTGTGCAAAGAACTCCAAGTTCTGGAAGTACGACGAAGAAACGAGGTACTAAATTTCTTTGTACGTGATGTTGAGGTGGAGATAATGAATTGATGAATCCGGAGACCGGTACGCGTGCTCCTGAGTAGGAAGGGGGAAGGTCGGATGAGGTCAAAAAGCTCTTCAGAGCAGAGGTGCGATTCTGTAACGAATCTTGAAAGAAAGAAAGAAAGAAAAAATATTTTATTTAAATAGGCCACAAAGAAGCACTTTTTAATCGTCAAAAAAAACACATTTTTACAACTATCACAAAAAAAATATTAACTAACAACGTCATAGTCTCTGTCTGTCTGTCATGTCTGAATTTACACCGGTTCCAAAAGTTGAACTACCGAGAAGATTCCGGCAACAAACTCGTGTAGTCACTCTTTTCAAAATAAATATTCAAATATAATGTTTGTAGTTAAAAAAAATATAACTTTTAGCAGTGCAGTGCCGCCCAGCGATAAAAATAATTAAAATTAGAAGAGAATCTATATCATCGTACCGACAAAGTAGGTACCCAATGTCAAAAGTATTATCGTTATTTTCAAGCTATCTGACAATGCACAATCACAAAATAGGTATACAGAGGTTAATAGTCATAATACTTACACGTAAATAAACTTAAAAACATTTTGGAATTTTAATGTTTCCACGCATTCTTATCATCTAAATATTCTTGGACCTTATAGTAGCCTTTTTTCATTAAAGTTTGTTTGACATATAACTTAAGTTTGTGAAAAGGCAGTTCAGTTACATTTGGCGGGACTTTGTTATAAATGTGTATACATTTCCCCATGAATGAGCGACTTGTCTTGTGAAGTCTAAAACTTGGAACAGCAAGTTTATTTTTATATCTAGTGTTTAAGTTATGAATATCACTATGTTTTGAAAAGGTATGTTTATATTTGTGAACATAAATTATGTTCTCATATATATATTGAGAAGCAATGGTCAAAATATTAATTTCTTTAAATAAATCTTTTAGTGAATCACGTGGATTGAGTCCGTAAATAGCACGCACAGCCCTTTTTGTAAAATAAAAATGTCTTCAATGTCGGCTGCTGTGCCCCACAATAACAAGCCATATGACATGACACTGTGGAAGTAACCAAAGTAAACAAGTCTTGCTGTTTCAACATCACACAAATACCTAATTTTTTTAACAGCATAAGCAGCTGAACTAAGTCTTTTACATAGGGACGAGAAATGAGGATACCATTGTAAACGAGAATCTAACTTAATTCCCACAAATACTGTAGAGTCAACACATTCAATAGTTTCTTCATTGATTTCAACATGAGTACTAACCTGCCTTACATTTGGTAAAGTAAATTTAATACACTTTGTTTTCTTTGAATTTTACAATAAATTATTATTTTCAAACCAGGATAGCACTTTTGAAATGGCATTATTTACATCCTCAAAGTCAGTTTTAGTTCGGTCTATTTTAAAAATTAGTGAGGTGTTATCTGCAAACAGTACCGTCTCACACAATTTTTCTGAAAAGTAAGGGAGGTCGTTGATATAAATTAAAAAAAGCAATGGCCCTAATATCGAACCCTGAGGCACGCCCATATGCACAGGCGCACCAGAAGACTCAGTTTTGTTTATAACAACTTTTTGAATTCTATTGGTCAAATAGGATTCAATAAGTTTTAATGAGTTTATTGATACACCATAATGCTTTAATTTACCCAATAATGTTTGATGATCAACACAGTCAAACGCCTTGGACAAGTCGCAGAAGATACCTAGAGCATCCTGCCGATTTTCCCAAGCATCAAATATGTGTTTTATAAGTGCAATTCCCGCGTCTGTAGTATTTTTTCCTTTAGTAAATCCGAACTGTCTGTTGTGAAGCAATTCATTTCTCGTAAAATGAGAAAGCAATTGGTTAAGAATAATTTTTTCAAAAATTTTGCTAAGAGTTGGCAAAATAGAAATGGGACGGAAATTTGTGGGGTCATTGCTATCTCCCGCCTTAAACAAAGGTATTATTTTACTTAATTTCATTTGATTGGGAAATACACCATCATCAATACTCGCACCTCACTTCGCAAGTCACTTCGAATTCAACTGTCAAATAGAACAAAAAATGTATGAAAATTTGCTCTATTTGACAGTTGAATTCGAAGTGACTTGCGAAGTGAGGTGCGAGTTTTGTTACAGAATCGACAGGCAGCACTCTCCGTGATATAGCCGATAGAAGGCGCGATAGAAGAATAGTATTTGTTAGTCAACGAAAATGATTTAAGTAGTAGTTCGAGAAATAAAATTATAACGGAAAAGAAAGTCCATCGCCAAGCTGACGTCAGGTTGGCGCGTGGAAATAAAACGACGTAAAATGCTTCCGAACTAAAAAATAGTATATAAAATCATGTTCAATCTTGTGCAGGCCATTATTAAAGTAAACGCTAAGCCTTACAAGGCAGAAATAATGATTAGTTTTTGGTACTCTTCGTTATTTTATCCGCATCAAAATTAAAAAGACTTTGTAATATCATCACTTCATGAAAATTGGCGTTTAGAAGCTGAGAAATGGAAAAGTATTCCTAAAACATTATGCGTAGTCTATTTTAGTCAGTAGTGTAAATATAAAATAAACACAATAAAATCCTTAGAATTAATAGATCTAAATGTCATTTTTTGCTTTTAGAGAAATTAGAGTTGAATGATATTTTTTTCCAATGTTTTTCAAACGATGTTCTATAGTTAGAATGTTTAAGTCTACATTACAATACTTCTGCTCAGTAGTAATTTAGTTTTCTAATGATTTCTTTAGAATCTTCTAAAAATAAATTGCCTGAGACTTAAGTATTTAAAAAATAATTGTAACTTTTTCTCTGTACCTAATTTGTATGTTTTGTTACAATCTTTCGGTGTTTTAAATTTTAGCCATCCCAAATTACACGGTCGCGTTAGAGGCTTTTGTTAATTACGATCTTATATTCTCTTTGTTTGGTCGCACTTCACTGGTAAAGTAAATTAGATTTGCAAAATAATTATTTCCATGGATAATCTACCACTGCAGTCCTCATTAGTAGCGGTTAGCGGTAGCCTTAAGATGTAAGTATTAATTTAAATTTAGATCACAGTAAAACACAAGAAGAATAGAATTTATTTAGAATTGACTTTAATATTTATTTCTTTATCATCGAGGATAACAGAACGGTTGTACATTGTGTTTTACTGTAATCTAAATACAAGTTAAAGTAAATTCTTAACTACATAACCGGACTTTTATAATTTTAGTTTTACTGTATAGCTGTATGCGCGGTATTAAATGTCTAACTAAAATATTTTAGTATGTAGTTGTTTTAATTTTATACATTTCAATTCTGTGTATAAATATAAATGTAATAAATGCATAAGTAAAAACTTAACACAGCGTTATTTTTGTATTTTATTTTATAGTCTCATGTATGTTTACGAGTAGTAAGTATCTACCTATTAATATAGTTATGTATATGTATTATTACAACAATTAAATCATACCAATTTTCTACTACAGAACAATTTCCAATGTCAGGAGACAAACCTTACCCTCATCACATATTAACCTTTACGAATTCAATTATAGAATTTCAAAACTTTCCACCTACTCCCCATCTAAATTGCATGTTGACGTTAGGAAAATGTTTGCCAATACAATACGAGTATAATAGTAACTTGAGGACCTTCGAAAACTTAGTGGTTTACGACGAGGCGACACACAGGTCAGTTGGACCCTGCTTAATCATACCAGGGTCGGGTTTATTTCTATCAAGAACTGAAATAGTTGTCTTAGTATTAAATATTTATTACTTGCTCTAACAACAAAACGGTTTATTTTATTCCAACGCCGGCGTTAAATCTGAAGTTTTAAGAAGCATCGTTGATAATCCTTATAATTTGGTGACTGGTTTCACAAAATTCGTAAATACTATTTTAGGTACATATCACACTTGATATCATGGAGGCAAGAAAACCCAGTAGACCTCCGAAGTAGGTCGCCTTATTGAGGCGTGGCGCACACTCCAGCAGCCTTTGGTCGTGCACACTAATTAAACTTTGTAGAACTTTATATCAAGGCCTGTCAGGGAACCGCTGGTCCATTTCTGTTTGAAATAAATTTTATTAAGTATATATAAATTTTATTATATTTTTGTAATAAATTTTTACTACCATCTTACCTAAGTCTGCCGCCATAACAATAATATTAACAGCATTATTGTGTTCCGGTAATTGAAGGTTAGCCAGCCAGTTCCTCTGTGATTGAGGAACGAGGGCGTAGTTCGCTTCCATCTTGGGTCTTATCATCACTTACACCATCAAATGAGGTGAAGGCCAAGAGCTACCTCGCTAAGAATAAAAAAAACTGTTTATAGCAAAAATACAGGAACTCATATTTTGTTGAGATTTTGAGAAGCAGAGCACGATTATGGTCTGCGGAAACAAATAGACATTAATGGAAATACTACTCGCGCAAGACAAAGAGGTGATAAGTGGGGACAAGATTTTTAAAATTCAAAGCAGTATAAATGAGTCTATATCACCTAGTGATAAACAGACTGCTGAGGCCAAGACACATTAACAGCATTATCACACTGCAATAGCTGTCACCATCTTACCGACCCGTAAGGTTCCTTTTTCAAACATGCTTGGAAATTTGAGCATTATTTTGACAACCTTATTCGAGATAAATGGAAATTGCTGTATTGGCCACATACATTCGAGCAGCAGCCGGCAAAAGTTGTGTGAAAATTCATATCTGTCGTGTTTTAGCGGCCAATTAAATTACTATGTAAACTTATATCTGCAGTGTAATTTAAAAATGGAACGATCTTTTACTCCGAATCATGGCAACCAAGGAGGTAATTTAATCAAAGGTTTTATATAAAATGGTAAAAAAGTCCACTTTAAATTATAACTGTATTTTCAAATAAAAAGTTGTGCCTAGGAGGTACTACTTAGTTTTAATTTCCGCGCATTATTTTAGAAAAGTACTATACAAGCCTTGGCCACACACAACTAGGCATTGATGGATTTACGTACAGGAATGTACTATTTTACGCCTCTTTTAAAGTTCTTCGTCACATAGGTTTATTTTATAAGGAGGGGAACATAAGTGTTGATAAATAGCTTTTCTAAATCTCTGTTACAACCAAAAAACTGTTTACAAAAAATATAGAGAATTAATGTATGATCCAAAATATTTAAAACTTTAGTACTTACACTAAAGTTTGTAGATTACTTAGTTCATTACGATTAGTGACTGGTTCCAAAAATGCCTTTAATTGTATATATACTTTTGTAATTGCGTGACAATAATTTTGGAATTTACTGGTAGCCATATTTAATTTATATCGAACATCATAAATTATACATACGAGTTATTTTATAAATTAAAAAAATACCTACATTCTAAGCGAAAGTGACTTTTGATTTCTTTTTGTATAATTCGCTTAAATGTACTTTACATCACTTGAATAAATGACATGAAATAATTATGCTGCATGACTTTTTTAATGGTTGAAAACATCGTATCTGTCCTTTAATTTCCGAGATTCAGTATGAATAATTTATACCTCAATGAATTCAATGAGGGTTTGTACTTAACAATCACAGTTACTTACAGTCTGTGTCATTACTTATTTATAACTTCATAGTACCTACGATTTACTTTCTGCAAAATATAGTTCCATATTTTTTTAGAGACAGTAATGGAGTACTTAGCACTATAGAATAACTCCTCATTGTTTCTCCTATATAGGGCGGTGCCGTCAATACGACAATAAATTAAAACATGGGCTAAATTAGTTCATAGAAATACTTTGCCACTTTCAAACATCTTATACATTTGATATGGTCATGACATTTCTATGAAGTAATGCAGCCAATGTTATAGTATTTCATACTAATGTCATGAAATTATCAAATGAATTAGATGTTTTTGAAAATGGCAAATCATTTCTACGTATATAGCCCATGTTTTAATTTATTATTTCATAAAAATGTCATGAAATTATCAATGGAATAAGGTGTTTTTGAAAGTTGGAAAACGTTTTCATGAAGGAACTCATAGCACGTTTTAATTAATAATATCGTATTGTCGTCACCAACCATGACAGTTGGTGAGGAGTTCCGTTGCTTATCTCCGAAGGTCTTCATCAGATCAATAATAAATCAAAACGGGACCAAGCTGGTAAAATAGGTGTTTGTTATTTGTTTGGGTGAAAGGGACCTAACAATAAAGGCTTTCTGACAAAAAAAAAGTACTTACCTGAGGTTATGTTGATTTATGGACGGCTTAGTTAAAAAAAATGTGTTGCAAGTCGAGTTTCTAAATTTCTTACATGAAGTAAGAAGTTGCTATTATATGCATTAAGCCGATAAGACCTAATTATAGAATTTACAGATGTTAAAGTTTTTTATTCGGAAGGTGTCGATTTTGTAAGTTCTTTATTTATTTTAACTATCTCAAAAAAACAGGAAAAATCTCTTGAGACCGCGAAAAATACTAAAAATTCGTTGTCATGCATAGTTTGTTTGTACAAAAGTTGAAATTTTTCGTCGATTTCACCGTTATTCAATATGGCAATATGGCGGGCGACAAAGAGGTCACTTATAGTACACCATAGTGGGCCTAATTCTGGGAACACACTTTAATTCTAAATTTAAGTACAGTATATCTCTTTCTCGCAATAAGTCATAGGAAAAGATAGCAAGAATCTGTTTAGAGCTGTCAATTAAATTTAGATAGATTTCATAGAAACCATAGACAATTTTAGACGGCATGTACGGAGGTGCCTCCTAAACACTGCATTTTAGCACGTTCAATAAGGTCGAAAATTGAACGCACCTTTCTAAATGTCAATTTATATGACAGCCATCCTTTTCGTATTCGATTTGAAAGAATGAAACAGACTGAACTTAAATTTAAACTTATCATGTGTTCTCCAGAATTAGGGCCAGTGACTATGCGCCATGATAAATATTTTCTATAAAAAAATAAAAGTTTAAAGTTTTTTCTATAAAAAAAAAATTTAAGTACCACGCTACAAAGCAAATAAAAAGAAAATGGTCAATCGAACACTGTTTTGCATATCTTTACCTATTTTTCAGTATAGTGTACATAGACCTGGCCGGGTCTCCATACATTTTTGGAACATCTATTTTCATTTCTTCAATTCAATAAAAGGAATTGTTAAGGTGAAAACAGCGTGGCTTAAATTAAATCGGCTGAAGCATCTCAATTCATGAGAGTACCTACTTAAAATAAAAAGGATTTCTGAAGCACTAACTGAAAAGTTTTACACGTGTCTATTAAAATGCTAAATTATTGTTAATACCATAGATATAGATATAGATATGTACCATAGATATGTCTGAAACTTTCAGTAGTATAAAACAAAAGTCATCAAACAGTTTCGAACACGATAAGATAAAATGTAACTTATTACCGGTGTTTAAATAGGTAATAGTGCAAAGTAAGAGTTTAAAATGTTTCAAGTATTATCTTTCAACTGAATTTAGAATTATCTGATTTCAGAGATCTATAGATACTGAATGACTCAAGGAATTATGTAATTAATCCTGCAGCTTCAGAAAAGCTATACGAGTACAACAATTACACACATACATATGAGTCACAACCAATTTTCTATTAAGTGTGAGCGCCGGCGGGCTGGTAAAATTAAAAAAGTTAAGAGCTTAACATTATGTGGTTTTAATTGAAAATAAGAAGAACATACTCGTTGCAAAGAAATATATAACGGCGGTCCTGTAAGTATATGGTTGAACTGTTACGCTTTATGTGTTCTCGACTGTACCATAGAACAAAAAACTGTTAAATTATTAGTATTTTTCGCGGACTCAGAAGATTGTTCCTGATTTTTTGAGATCCTGTACATATATTTGGCCGGATATGAAACATCTCCTTTATACCTAAATTAATTTAGTACGGGTTTTCACTCGATAATCACAATTCTAATCTGTATCATTAGTTATAATTTTATTTTAATAGCACAATGAGAAAATTGTAGAAACCAACAGATGGCGCATGGCGTATGAAGTCGACAATAGAAATGTTAAAGTAAATAAGTGCACTCTGTTTAATGGTATGTTGCTAAACACCGATCAAGGCTGCAGTAGTATGCTATACGAGGGTTGAGTGTTCTGTTTCAATTGATATTGATATTCAATTACAGAAACAATATTGACCAGTAATACCATTTATATTTAATGGGTCGTAGTGTATGCTACTTTGTGTGACTACATAATAATCGCACAAGTTAAGTTTATCAGTTTATTAGAAAGCAGTGTATGAGCCCTTGCTTAGCTCACACACTGACCTGATATAGATGACCTGATGGTTTTTGATAATAACAACACTCAGAAGTTTATACTCTTGATTTATTATGAATAATGTGTATACACAAAGAAAGGCAGCTCTGAACTCAATTAATATGATTAAAAATAACTTATTACAACTCGCATTGCGCAATTATGTTTTGCTTATGCAAGCAAGCAGGAAATAACTGTACTTCGTACAAGCAGTATAGTAAAGATTGGTCTACGAGTATTATATTGGCTTGAATTGTTCGTTATGTAATTAAAGGAGATGTTTCATATACGGCCAGGTATATTTACACTAGCTCAAAAATCAGAAAAATGGATTCAGGAGGAATCCGGGAAAAATACTAATAATTCGTTTTTGTGCAAAGTTTGTTTGTACAAATATTGAAGATATTCATCGTTTTCACCGTTATTCAATATGGCACTAGTAGGTATTGAACTTTTGAAGGAGATAGCGAATTTTGTTTTCGTGATTTCACATAGTCCCATAGTGAAAGTTGTTTATATTCATGTGTAGATATTTTTTGAAAATTTCGGCCATGCTGAAAAAGGAACCTGGTATAACTAATTATTAGGTTTAGGTTTAAAGAATTTTATTCTGATAAAGCCATTACATTGTCAGTATTGGCACTTACATGAGAACATAACTAATTAACAGATTGAAAACTGTTCCTGTTCACAAAAGCAAAATAAGTTATTTTTTTTGTTTGAGTTACAAATTAATCATTAAAAATTCAATATAATGTTCTGTTCTGTATATATTTTTATAAATGTTGCCTTTTTGCCATAAGTCATAACGTTTTTTTAGTTATTTGATAATTGTTGGCATAAGTTATAGTAGAATAATAAAAAAATAGTTTAGGCTAGACTACAGAAAAAAATACATACATACGTACTTCCAAAATTATGGCTACATTAAAAATGACAATTCTTAGGGAATATTTTCTTTTACTTAAATTCTCTCATTATAATAGAAAACAGTTGACTGCTGCCTTAATACAATACAATTAAACTTCTCAATAATGATATTTTTAATTCTAGTAGGTACAAAAGTTATGAGCTAATGTAGATATAGAAATAAAACTAAACAGCAATTTCACGCTCAAACCCAAATATCATAGACTCGTTTGACGCATTTTATTTAATTCCATATAATTATCGGGTTATTGTCGTAACAATAACCCAATAATTATTATTTGGGTTATTGTCGTAACTAAATAAAACGTAATTAAATAAAATGCGTCAAACGATGCACTCTGCACGTTAAACGAGTCTTCGCTTTTTACATGTGTGAGTATTTTATTATAAAGTTGTGCTCCTTCAAACGATATCACAGTGTTGCCGCAATTTGTGCGCGGGTTGGGTAGAACAAGAAAACTAGCGCGGCGAGTGCCACGTGCAGTGACAGATTTTTGTATTAGCGTAATGTTAGTATGGATGTTCTTATTAAGAATTTTACAAATTAAAATAAAAATGTTGAATCGGTATAAACTTTTGATATTCATTAAGTTTGTTTCGTTGTATATTTTCTTTGTGGGTGTCAGATAGTGATAAATAAAAAGCAACTTTACAAATTAAAATTAAAAACTTGAATAACCTAAGTTACTTTTGTTTATTATTATAATATAATTGGAATGTTTTTAGTTCAGATTCTGTATCAACTCATTTTAAATTTGTTTGTAATAGCAATAGATAATCGATGTCATTGAGTTCAGGATATAATTATTGTGTACTTCGACGACCGGCTGGTCGAGCGGTCTGTACCCCTTGCTATACAGTACAGGCTACTCGGTCAAGAGGTCCCGGTAGGAGCAAATGTTTGTGTGATGAGCATTGGTTTACGGGTCTTGGATGCTTATATGTTATTTAGTATCATCATCATCATACCAGCCTATGATGTACACTGCTGAACAAAGGCCTCCCCCACCGCTTTCCCCATCGCTTAATTTGGTATATTTCTAATGTTTATATACATATTTTCATCATAATTTCTCCGTTATCTAGTATCCATAGCACAAGCTCTTAATGATGCTTACTTTGATAATAGGTGTGAGTGATGTATGAATATTATTATTTATTATAACTTCACGTACCCTACCTATTTGACATCAGCCAAATGGTAGATACTTCGTAAATGGAAGGAAGCATAATTACTAAACTCTATGCTATCGTATTAAGCAGTTCCAATATGGTGAGAAATTATAATCTGACTACCTATGTTGATAATTCTGATAAAGCCTTTATAATATTTTTCATATACTTACCCTAAATAGAAATATGAGATCCAAAGAAATAATAAAAAGGGTACGCATAATGTACACCTTGCGCTTAGCGGTATAAATCATCATTAGGCCGCCTCAATTTGCCGGGACGACCGAAAGATCTAAGTTCAAAGGTAATAGAATTACAAACGATGCTAGCTTCCCTTTGGATGGAGACACTTACGAGCTCCAAAGAATTCGCCGAAATATGGACTCACTGAGAATGATGTTTAAAGTCCTAACTTATATTTGACTTTGACAAACGAAAAATTTAAGTACCTACCTGCCTCTAAATTGGGAGCTGCCTTTAATTTATGGAATGAATGAACATTGACTTTATTTTGCCCTTACCTACTCACTGCTTGCGTCTTCCTGCGTCTCTTCCACATTATAAAGCTAATTTTGTTGGACAATATTTCGGTAGTGGCACTAATAAATAAACTTATAAGCGATTATAACAACATTGGATAATTTTATCTCAAAATGTTTATATAATTCCATACATCCCCAATTTGTTCAGATTAAAAAATAGCTTCCTAGATCAAATACTTTTTTAAATTTAATAATTGTAAGAAAATATAGGTCCCTAATTAACAACGTTTTTTACCCAACAGTTGAACCAGCATTTTGTATCAAATACTTAGTTGAAATATTATAGTTATTTGGTGTTCCCTAATAGCTGGCACTTATAAAATAGTAGGGACTCCCTATTTATAATGGCATAATTTTGACATTCATAAAGCCCCCGAGGGTATTCCGCGCATTGACAGATTAATAGAGTTATCAAGAGTTATATCTGTCGCCGCCATCTGGTTAAATGCACCGCTTAATTGGATGCCTAGCCCGTTGATTAAACGCCGGCATCCAATTAAGTATTAGGCCGATGGTTAAATGAACTAGACTCACTTAACGTTTGACGACTTGGCGTATTGAAAGGATCGTCTTGTACTGAAGAGTTTTGGTTTGATTGGTAGGTTCAAGGTTTTAGTTAATAGCTAATAGAATAATAGTTAGTAGTTTTATATGATTTGTGGCAGTGTGAATGTTGTTACAGAATACGATGAAAAATTCGAGACAAAATATTATACATTACATTATACGCCGTTACCTACACATGTAACGGCGGGAGTGCCTACTTTATGTATTTTGAATATTATTTATTTATTTAATCTTTAATTGCACAAAATAAGTTACAAATTGGCGGACTTAATGCCATTAGGCATTCTCTACCAGTCAACCGGAAAGTTGTTTCCAAAATGATAAATGACGATATGATAATGATACACTTATTCGACAAAACGTTCATCTATTGGTGGCCGTTCATTTTTCGGTGCCACTGCCATTTGTAACATAAAAGTTATTTCATCAGATTGTTTACGCATCAATATTTATAATCGTATTTTGTTTAGGAGCCAGTAAACAAACAACATATAACACGCCGATGGGCGGGGTGGTAAGGGATGAAAGGTTAAAAGGTAGTATACTCATGATCCATCAATAAAGCAACCTTAGACATGGTCTAAGAACCCAACACTGTTCTCTGATTAACATATTTCTACGTCAAATGCTAAAAAGAGAATGATATCATTGCTTATTAGATACTCTTCACGTACACATTAAAATTGAACTATTAGAAGGTGCTTAATGAGGTGACTCTTTTGTTCAGCTACATCGGCACTTTGAACTACAGTGAAAGCTCGCTTTGTCAAATTACATACGACGATAACTACTTCAACTTTAAAGAAAGCCTAGACAAATTTTAATAAATGGATTCTTTTTGTTATAACTTACTTGAAAATTCCTTTCGATTTTCTTTGTGCCATTTAATTTTCAACAAAATTAATAATAAGTTTTTTAATAGAAAAGCGAAGTAATAATGAAAAGCTCTACTTATTTATTACATAATATTCAAGGCTTGCTATTTTTGTGAGGTCACAAAGTTCTACGGTAAGAGCTTCTCATGGCGGGCGGCGAGCAGCACGCCATGCCCCAATCAGGCGCTGCCTTGCTGCACTTGACTCGGCTCTCAAAGGTCGACTTGCTTAATTATGTTCGCTTTCTTTCGTTTTTATTCACATTTTTCTCGAAACTAAGCATTTCTCTACTTTCTTTTTCTATAATGTATTCCTTTAATCATATCGTCGGTGGGTGGGTCGGTGGCGCAAGACCGCGTAAGAGCAGTTTGCAATAATGCGTATGTGCTTTTTGTTTATTTCACAGGATGGAAAAAAAAGATAATATCTTGGATATTTCTACACATTTCTTTGACTGAGCTTGTTTGGGACTTCTCTGGGTGTTGCTTAATGAGAATCTAGTATATGCGAATCGGCGGTAAGAGCCCGCTGGCGCGATATTTCAATTTTGCGACTTTTGTAAATACGCGGTATTGCAAACTGCTCTTACGCGGTCTTGCACGCCCACCGACGAAATCCAGTTATTTTTGTAAAACTCCCCGGAGGAATTATAACAATTAACTTACGTACAGACATCAAGTGTAACAGTTGCAAAGAAAGCCGACCTCTATTGCGAATGGAAAAAGTGCGGTCTCAAGGTCAAACTTTTTCTAAATAAAACGCATGATGTGCTGTCGACTGTACCTGCCATTTATTCGATATTTTCTAAATAATATCGTAGAATACTTACTTATTTTTAACAATTTTCTATTACCCGTCAATTGATTGGTTCTGTGGTTAAAGAATCATATAATTGCCACTTCACCCCGTCAAGCTTCAGATTCCAGACACATTTGATTTTTGAATTGTCATTGCCCTCCGGAGGGATAACGCCATAGCAGAAAAAATTTAAAGGCCAACTATTTACGCACAATGCTATGTGCACGAAGACTTAGTGGAAAGGTATTGTCTTGAGAAACAAAATAAGAACTCAGTTCATAAGATAAAACTAGCATTTATTAATGTAAGTTTATCCTAAAGAAATCTAATTTAAAAAACATCTTGTCAACGGAACGCAAACCGCACTAACCCAATTTAGTAAATGGAAAGAGATTGGATGTGATGGGTGCACACATGTGATGCGAAACGTGAAATTTACGATTTACGTTAGCCATCGTAGGCCGTGCGCTTATTGTTTGTATTGAAAAATACCAGCCGACGGTATCACATTAGACCTGTGTCTATTGTTCACGGTGTGAAATCGATTTGTTACATGAAGCGTAATGTGACCTACCCTTTTTGATGGCGGCTTATGATATAATGTTTGGTTTTGACTTTTGCCTTTTTAAGCGTTAGTTTCTGAAAAATGCCAAACTGGACCGACGCGACGTGCGATTTGGGAGTGAAAATGTAACAGACAGACACTTTCGCGTTTGTAATGCTATATGTATATGGATTATTACTTTTGACATTTCTCCCAATACAGTGTGGGCCCTGTAACTTATTTTTTATACCACTAAGGTGGCAATCAAGCATACGGCCCATCTGATGGTAAGCGGTTACCGTAGCCTATGGACGCTTGCAACACCAGGGGTCACTTGTGTCACTTGCATATTGCCGACCGTGTAAAAAAAATGGAAAAAGAGATTCCTTGCAGTATCCACAGTTATTACAAAGGGGTCATAATGTTCCAAAAAACTCTTTTATCTGTTCTGTGGTTCCCAAGTTCTCAAATTAGTAAAAATAGTCATTTAAAATTAAGATTTCCCATCAATGAATTTCCACATTGTTATATAAATTGATACCGTGAATTTCGATGAATTCTAACATGTATTATTGTCACTATTATTTATAGCGACTGGACACAATATCTATAACACATTGTTGCTGACTCGATTAATTTTGTTAGAAAATAACAGTAAAAGTTTTTTTCATTATAATTAATACTATTTGGACGTAATTACTGATTAGTTAAAGGACGGGTATGTATTTTACTTTTTTGCTCCTGTTACAGGGCTCAGCCTGTATATCCATTTGTTTTTATACATAAAGTTTTTATTAAATTTAATGGATCTTGATGCCATCGGTTACGCTGGGTGCCTTATTA
Organism: Nymphula nitidulata; assembly: GCA_947347705.1. Lineage (NCBI taxonomy): Eukaryota > Metazoa > Arthropoda > Insecta > Lepidoptera > Crambidae > Nymphula > Nymphula nitidulata. The sequence goes on from OX374626.1 coordinate 5,309,498, forward strand.
GTCGTCGGCCTTTGTTATTTTTTTATGGAAATAATGTACGAGGGCTATAGGCATCTATGTAGGTAGGGTACATCGTTCTTCCAGATTCAACCTATAACTTGAAATAATTTAGCTGAATAAGATGGAGGTATCCTAAAACATAATAATTTATTATGCTTATATTGTATTTGAAGTGAAAAACAGTCCAACTTCAACGTAAATAATTTTAAAGACCGTTTAATTTATATTTTCAAACAATGAGATAGTTTTACAATATACAAATTAATTTCTAAGTGATTATCGTCATAGAAAATTTATTACAGTCCAATGTTTGAGCTTATAAATCTGAATTAAAGTCCGTATCGTAAGCGTGTCACCCCACGAGGCGGTCTAGTGTTTTGGCCTCACCTCGGCATTCACCTGCGTTGACCTATATACGTCGTTTTCCCCTGTTTCTTTTCACAGATTTACAAAATCTTTTCAGCAACATAATTGGAAGTTGTTAAAATTTCAACACTTCAATTTGTTTCACGATAATGAGAAAAGAATCGAGAACAAATTTTAGTAGCTAGCTTAATTAGCTCCAGAAAGCATTATGTAATTGTAATATGTATGAGTTTGTATTATGTACAAAATAAGTAACTAACTACCTATGCTGTAAAATAAGAAAACACAGTTCTCGAAAGCCTATTAAAATGTCAATTGATGTAATGGTACGGTTTAAGGTAAATGTTTTTCTCGCGTACGTGAATCAATGTTTGAATGTTTCTCCCCAATGCGCTTCCAAACTATTGATCAGATGTGATGTGATCAAACCGATTCTTTGGATGCCCGCGAAGGTTCCTGGATTTTAAATATTTTTTAAAATTTTCTATTATAAAAGCTAACTGTTCTCTCTTTACGGGCATTGCATAGCATACCCAGTGCAGCTAGTACTAAATAAACATACCTACAAACATCCATGCCTCGTGACCAAATTATATTAGATTTAATTAATTTAAAATCTCATAATTATTATTACGTTACAGATAACTAAAACGATAAAATGCAGACACAATGTACAAATGCAGAAGTGTTGTACCAATAATTTAACGCTGTACCAAATTAATAATGATGCAAGTACCTACTCAAATCAGATTCGCATCCGCTCCAAATTGCAGGTGATTAAGTGATATAATTGATATCCATTAGCATCAAATACTTATTGGATATATGTAGTTCATGTGGGCAATGTCATGCTGCGCTCTCTCCGATGGCTAATTTCATTTATAGGTAGATAGAAAGCTATACTATAATCAATAGACATGGCGCAACGTATCTTGATTAAAATTGGATCATTTGTATTTGGGTCCGGAACTGAGGATCGTTCCATCTAGATTATTTGATTCATTGATTCAGATCACACCTATTACGTGCAATTTTAAACCTTATTGTAAACATTGTAGAGTTCGATTCCAACCGTTAGAATTGTTTGTTACAAAAGAGCAATTAGAGTGAAAGGGTGCCTTTTGGTACTTATTTCAAGGAAGGTTGTATGTTCCAAATGCGAAAGGAACCAGTGATCGTCGTGTGGCTGATATTAATGCATTTTGGGCATTTTTCCCCTTATTATAAAATGCGGAGTAAAGTTATTACTGGTCTAAAACTGATGCTGTCACTTATATTTGTTAAAAGAAAGACAGTGACAGCATCAGTTTTAGACCAGTAATAACTATAGTCCACGTTTTATAATAAGTGGGTATGGGTCTTAACATACAACATGACCACTAAAATCAATATTATGTAGTAGGTTCATATGTAGAGTCGTTTGTGTATACCTCTACAGTGTGTTACGGAAGTCCAAAATAAAATTTACATAAAATTTAAGTTATGTTCCGTCACCTTTGAAAGTTTGACCCCATTACCTCTGAAAGTTTGAGCCCTTGCTGACCAATTTTATTTTCCATTTTTTTTTTCTTTATTAAGGAAACTACAGCTTTTACAGTACATACACAGGGCCTAGCTTGTAGCTCGAATGAGTCAGAGCATTGATGTTTTACTAATAATTACTATAATATTACTATTCCGATTGAAGATAGTATCCCAAATAATATTACCTACTTTAAATATTTGTTAATAACCAGATCGCGTGTAATGTCGTGTCGTGCTAATTGGTGTGACTTTGATTATTATCATTTATGAGACATTATACAAACACAAAGTATATAATGAATAAGTAAAATATATAAGTATTTATGGGTCCACTGTCTCGCGCAACTTACATATTGTAACGGTTTGTGAGAAGAAAATTTGTTCTCAAATTCCCAACGGAGACCAACTACAAACATTTTTATGCCAGATCGCACAATTTGCGGGGAACTGCACGACATTTTTCTTAAGTTCTGCGTGTCTGTATTTCTCTCGGGATTTTAATTATTCATCCTTTTGAAAAAGAATAGTGACGTGTTTTTCGTGATGTCGGTTACTACATTTTCCCATAATACACTATTTCGGCCGTTGATAACTTTAGACAAACTTCGAGAAGACGTTACGTCGTAGTATCTACGGACTACGAAGCTACGACGGAACTTCGAATTCTCCGTCGTAGCGTCGATGTTGTCTGGTCATGAAAGCTGTTTTATGATTTAATTTCAGGAAGCTAGAGTTAATTGTTTTCCTGTGGAGAATGATCATGAATTCACAACACGGTACTTGATTTGCATGCATTTTTTTCTAAATGTATGGGAGTTTAGAATTTAAAATTTACAATGTATAGCATTTGCGTATTCAATCGCTGAATGAGTTGAAATTTTAAATAAAACATTAAGGCTGCCTCTCCCGACGACGCCCCATGAATAAAACATACCATGAAGATTGAACAAGCCTGTTTCAGTATTCAGGATTTAGAACTGATTGATAATAAAACAGTAACCAATCTACATGATTTTTATTGTGGTTTGGTAAAAGCTTTTATTACTGTTTTCTTTGTTTTATGAAATGAATTTCACTGGCATGTTGTGACAAAGCAACCTTTATCATTTTGAATTATGCATCACGCGCCCATGCGATGCATGTCACGCATAGGCGCTTTAAATTTTTTCTTATTACTCTATTTATAACGAATGCCACCATCTGGTCGAGTAGTCAGTACCTCTCCCTACTAATTTACTTACTTACATAATTATCATCCGATGTCTAGTATATTATGTGCAAAAAAGATACAAACGCTTACTGTTGTAGTATTGCCTTACTTTTATGATAAGGTTTTAGGTTATAATTGGAACGTTCCGTCGCATACTGCCACAAACGCAAATTACCCGATACGCAGATGACCATGATTATTTACGCGTCTTACCATCTACGCAGAATACAACCAACTATAATAATTGGATTTTATTTTTTAGGAACTTCTTAAAAGATATATTTATTAAAATAGGCATTTTAAGTTTATAAGTATACACATGAGCGCGGTGTTTACCTGTAAGTGGTTGTTACGACAAACTTAACTTGTGAGAAATAATGGCATGATTTTAGCGGAAACAACTGTTGGTAGACTTAATAAAAATATTAACATATACTATGTATCAGATTAGACCTGCTATATCCATATATGGTGGCTGTTATTCATCATCACATCATCATCAACAGACTATATGCGTCCCACTGCTGGGCACAGGCCTTCTGACATGGGAGAAACACAGGAGGAGTTTGGGCCATAACACCACCACGCTGGCCTAATGCGGATTGGTGGGTTAAAGCGTTTGATGTAACAACCGGGACCAACGGCTTAACGTGCCATCCGAAGCACGGAGTATCTCGCGGATTAGATTTTTTTGGTTGACCCATCCTGGGATCGACCATGGCGATAGTTGCTTTGCTTTCGTAACCGAAATCAGAGCGCTCACACTACTACGCCACCGAGCACCTCTGGCTGTTATTATTATTACATATTGTAACTTGGTAGTTTGACAAATATGTACTCTACCGAAGAATTTTTCCTGGTTACTTACGAGAAGGACTTACACTGGAAAAATAAAATAAAAAGTACTTACTTAATTGTAACTATAATTTCAACTACCTGGAACTTAACAAAAGTAACTACTGACTACCCAAATATAAAGGAGCATAGCGATAGTCTTAGATTTTCGCGACAATTACACATTAGGAATAACATTACTTTTCATCCCCCCATCTCGGAAAGAGTATTTTTGCTCTTCGATATCTGAGTGCAAAAGCCGTTTTTATCCGCTAGAGGGTAAAGTTAAAATGAATTTAGAACATCATGTGCACTTAGTTTGTGAATTCCAAACATCATTAAACCTCTTTACTTCTACTTCCATGGCGCCGAATTTATCATGCAACCTTTTTTAACTTGTTAAAAACTCAGACTTGGCTCCTTTTTGGTGTACTTTTTGTTTAATTTTGTAAAAACGTTTCGTTTCTTTACGATTGAGGCTGCGGGAAGGCTGAAGATGTCAGCTGATAATGTAACATCCAATTGAACACGAGAGAAATCACGTAAAGTCATTTCAAATGTCTTTACGTGATTTGTCATGTACATAGAGAGACAGCAGTTTTTAAATGTGCATAGAGAGAGCAGTTTTGACAATTCAAATAAACCGTAAATACACCCCGGCAACTTTTTGTTTAAGTCATATGCCGAAGTAGTTTGGTTTGGTAGTGACTCACCTATGCTTTGGCTGACCCATATGCCCAGCATGTCGAGCTGCAGCAGCCTGTGGTAGAGACTGGCGCCGTGCGCGTGGTTCATAAACAGGTGGTACAGGAAGGAGCCGCACCACGGCGCCAGTGCGCCCAGTAGGTGGCACATGGAGAGGAACCACGAGCCGCCGCCGCCCCATGGCAACAGCCCCGGCAGCACCGCCAATATATACACTAGGGACACACCTGCAACAAGCAAGTAGATTATAGAAGCAAATATATAGGTAGGTACTTCAAGTGGGTTGGTGAAATTGCTTTGGCAAAGCCGTGGCTACCCCCGTGAAGGGCAGTGGATTTACCGCGGAGTTTTAGTGGGTATTCCCAGTGCCAATACGATCAGGCTTTGGGTGACCGCCCGTCGCTTAGCCAGCGGCAGGTAGGTCCGTAAGCGGATTCCTCCCCAAAAAAAAACAGCGGTAGTTAAATGGCTAAGATATCCAATCTAATGATCGCTTTGATATCCGCGTGACATTTCATTAAAAATCTACATTAGGATTCAGAATTGTACATTTTCTTTTTTTAAAATTGTTTGTCACGAGTTCTAGTTATGTTCAGTCTAACCGTGATCATGGCGCAAGACCAAGTGCAGCAGGAGTAAAAAAAGTTTTATGATAAATATCCGGAATATAATTCTAATTTTCATAGAAATATCCATGTTAGAACGAAGCTACATGAATATTACAAAGAGGTAAAGTTTACAGTTTTGGATTTAGAAGGTAATTTCCGAAACTACTTGTCAGGTTGTAAAAAATCTTAATAATAAGAGTGGATTTTATAATACAAACTGCTCTATATACGCGGGCAGAGCCGCGGCGATAAGATATGGTCTGTCACGAATCTCCTGTACCTCATCATCATCACCAACTTATACATGTCCCACTGATGGGCACAGGCCTTCCTACATGGGCGAAACACATGAGGAGTTTGGGTCATAACATCACCACGCTGGCCCGATGTGGGTTGGTAGGTTAAAGCGGCTGCAGTAACAATCGGGACCAACGGCTCGACGTGCCTTCCGAAACACGGAGGAGCTCGAGATAACAAATCCTATACTTATTACTTATTAATAAAAATATATTGTACTAGATGGTAGGCCCATATGTAGGGTCACCTGGGTAGGTACCACCGCCTTTCTTATTTCAACCGTGAAACAGTTCGCTGTTTCGTATTGAAGGGAGAGATAGCTAGTGTAATTACTGGGCATGGACGGCATTTCAACTTAGGCCTCAGGATGACAACCCACTTGCAATATCAAGTGATTTTTCCTTGTTATTGCCGGTGTCTATAGGCGGCGGTAACCGCTTACCACCAGATGGGCCGTCAGCTTGTTTGTCATCTAGTTGTATAAAAAAATATTACTATATTAATAAAAACTTATTTACACCTTAACCTCGGCGACCGATAGTAAGGCTCTGTCTTTTCTTAACACCATCATAACGAGGTAAAAGATAATTTACCTACATACAAATAATAAATGTTGGTTAAACTATTTGTTAAACATTAAAATAAGGTATAGGTAATCTTTTGCATATAGGAACAGCGCTTTAACATCGACCTGAGAAACCGGATCTAAGCATACTTTATATGAAGTAGGCTTGACAACGTAATTTAACACTGAAATTGTGAACTTTTCAACTTGACATCACTGTCGAAAATAATATCAAGCATTGACTTAAACTACTTATATTACAGAAATCATTGATATCAGGGCTACATGCTACTTATAAGTACTAGATATCATAAATACACACATAATCGACTATGATGTTTTATTATAAAATAACAATGAAAGTATTCTAGTGCATGAGAAGGAAAACTTTTTGCCGTTTTACTAATTAAAGGACAACATTAATTAACATTTAACATCACTAACTAGATGACGGTTGATGGTAAGAAACTCTGAGTAAACAAGCAAAGAAGTCGTTTTAATATTTAATTAAACGCAGTCAGTGCTCGCTCTCCAGAGAAGATGTAAGTATCTACGCAAAATAAGTTCGTACCTATATAGGCTTACTTCGGAATCTTTGGATTATAATTTAGTTACACCAGTGTTTTGTCTCCTTTCCTCGAATTCAAAATGTCATTCGAACAACAAGAAACGTGACAGAATAACGTGTATTGTGTACTGTTTACAATGGTTTATGTAAGATCATTTAGAAAGGCATTAATTCATACATGACTCTCGTTCTCTATTTTACGATACTAGCTGAACCGGCGAACTTTGTACCGCTTCAGTAGCAATAAAATTAAATCTTAAGATTGATATCAAAAGGGCGTTGGTGGTATAAGGGTGAAAATTTAGGGTTAAAATAAAACATAAATTGTTTTAAAAATAAAAATTAATTTTGGAGAAGAACACCCTTTTCACCTAGGAGTTTAAAAATAGCCTATGGCCTATTCTCAGATCTACCAAACATACAAAAAAAATTTCATGAAAATCGGTCAAGCCGTTCCTGAGAATTTCGATTACAAACACTGTAACACGAGAGTTTTAGATATTAGATCTAGTTTGCATAACCCAGGTTAATTAGGATAGATTGACCTGTGAATTTAGATGGCACTGTTTATGGTAGGTATGTACTATTATTTACATAAAATTACTAGCATAAAAAGCAGGCACCAATCTTCGAGCTAAATATTCACATCTTGTCACTTGGCAACTGAAATAAAGCTTAAAGCCTTAAACAGTGAGTGAACGTTCTGAAATGAGGCCAATTCGAGTGAATGTTGAAGGAGAAGCCACAGATTGTAGCCGAGAGGACCTCGTGCCTCGCTTGACGTTGACGGATGTTCATTCATATATACCGGACTGCTGAGTTTTATCTACATTTAATATGAAGCTTAGGTGCCACCACATACGACTTAAAATGTGTTAGATAATATTACATTAACATTTTTTAACATTCAGTAACACGTTAGATAGATTAGTAAATGATAAAAAGATAGATTTTTACTGTCATAACTTTTTTTCATACAACTATATGACAATTATTTTCTTATGATTTGACAAACAAGCTGACGACCAGGTGGGCACCTGGTGATACGCGGTTAGCGCCGCCTAAATACACCTGCAATAACAAGGAAAAATCACTTGATATTGCAGGTGCGTTGTCATGCTGAGGCCTCAGATGAAATGCCGTCCATGCCCAGTAATTACACTGGCTACCTTTCCCTTCAATCCGAAACAAGCGAACTGTTTCACGGCTGAAATATAAGAAAGGCGGTAGCTTATCGTATATAAGACAATAGAAGCGTGTTGCCTTTTACTAGTAGAAGCGTGGCGACGTTGCATAACTTCAAGTGAACTATGTGCACGACGAACGGTGGAACAAGAAATATTACTTACTATTCAGTTTCTATTTTCGGTATGGTTACAGTGGTTTACTTTCAATGCATAAATCTAATAGCTTTAAAAGCTACGACATATTACACTTAGATTTTCTATTTCAAAGTTGTGCGACTCTACAGTGAATTGTTGTTGTACTGTAAATATGAAAAAAAAAAACATAATTAAGTAGGTCATGTATTCCTCGCGACATCCAGGTTCCCATTCTTTAATCCGTAGATTTACAGGCTTATTACTAGTTCAGGGTCAGTGCTGTCCGGGCTTGCGGGGTGGCCCCTAACTCTAAGCAAATATTAGTGTTTATTTGAAATTGAAAGCCAATTTTGCCTTTAAAGGGCAGTACGAAATGACAATATGACGTCACTTAGAAAAATAACGATGTATTTAAACGGTTGCCCCGCTGGCACTGGACCTTTGATTAAAGACTTTTATACTGGTTGTGCCGTCAATACGACAATAAATTGAAGCATGGGCTATATTAGTTCATAAAAATGTTTTTTTTTTTAAATAGTTTAGCTTATGTTAGTGCGTTAGTTAATGCGTGTGTGCGCACGTGTGTGTGTATGTGTGTGTGTGTGTGTGTGTGTGTGTGTGTGTGTGTGTGTGTGTGTGTGTGTGTGTGTGTGTGTGTGTATGTATGTGTATGTAATATGGCGTCCATGCCGTCTTCCTTGGTTTTTATTTACTTAGGTGTTGTTGAAGTTATTTAGATTATTAATTATGTGGTTGATGTGGCTCAGCAGCAGCTCAGATGTTGTCGCCTTTTCAATAATTTGGTTTAGATTATGAGGGTCGATGTTCATAAGGTCACAGGCGGTTATGAGGTTATGTCTTGTTACGTTGAAACGGGGGCAGTTATAAAATAGGTGGTGGAGTGTTTGTGTGGAAAAGGAGACACAAGGCTTCTAAGAGCTAATTATAATAGCCCATGTTTTAATTATTGTCGTATTGACGGCACCACCCTGTATAACCAAAGAGCACATTTTTATTTTAGTATTAAAAAACTACAACTACGTGTATAGCAGTAGGTGACAATTCTTTTTTGTTTTTTTTTTCTATGCAATAAAGTTTTTTTCTAACCACATCAAAACAACGCGGACTATATCCAGCAGTTTCTTCGATGTTGTAATTACCTAATTATCAAATTTTAAATAGTTATCTTGTTGTTTCTTCTTCAACCCACGCTTTTAAACTACCCTATTAGAGAGCCGTTACAGTTTCGATTTCATCCAAAGGCAAAATGCCTACAGTACGATTCGCATAATAAATATTTTTTGATAAAGAAATTTTCAATCCTCATCTACGACTTTGAATAATAATGCTAAAACATAATTATTGATTTATTAATGCTAAAACATAATGATTACAACAAACATCTTCTGAAATATATGCACAACTGAAATATTCAGAAAGATCGCACGTGAACATAAGGTTTTTTTAGTCTACTTAAGCGTAAGTATATTTTTATAGATATGTTTAAATTTCTTACAGTGTAAAATTAATATTACTTTTCGACACAAGTGTGGAAAGTATATTATTTCCTCACGAGTCCCTGTTTGCTTCTATATTTAAGGATGAAACTTTTTGATTTAAAACCTCCTTTATATATTTGGATGTTATTATGTAGGAGAAAAACAAAAAGCACTACTTAGTGTAAAACGAATAACTAAACGTAACGCACGTTAAACACACATGGAAAAGTCCACTTTGAACAAATGTATTAAAAAACAATGCAAGACTATTAAACTAAAATATCAAAAAAAGTGTATGACATCATACATTTGAAATTGTGGAATATCTAATTGAAGTCTCGAAAACAGTTAGTTGTCGTATGTACATGGTTAGCAAAGCATCATTAACTAAGTAAAGAAGAAGAGGCCATTTACTAAGTAACGTATTAAAGTTAATGGTATAAATAAAATGATCCAATAATCTTGATGCAATTAGTGGATAAACTAGTTGCTTTTAATAAGTAGGTGTGACTTGGTATTGAAAGAAAGAAAGAAAAAAATATTTTATTTAAATAGGCCACAAAGAAGCACTTTTAAATCGTCAAAAAAAAACACATTCTTACAACTATCACAAAAAATATATTAACTAACAACGTCATAGTCTCTGTCTGTCTGTCATGTCTGAATTTACACCTTATTACCCACGGCTACGTAATAAGGTAATGTTCAGTCAGAAAAAGGTAAAAATTTCCTATATTCTAAATACATTTAAGGCCTCGTTATCGAACAGTAAATGTTTTAATAGTTCGGCATTAACAAAAATAGCTGGTGATAATTTAACACCTTAAACTATTTTTACTGTATGTACCTATACATGTGAAAATAATGCCTACTACTATTTATTTACAATTTGTTACAAGAAACTGAAATCATGAAATATGACATTAACTTAGTCTAATACAGTAAGTATAGTTAAACATATTGAAACTTTACATTTATTTATACCCAACAGAAAAACGTTTCCTCCATTACTTGATTTAGAGAAAAGCTATTTTGAGAAACCCTAAACAGCTACCCAAATTTTGAGTCAGAACAAGACTATTACTTAAAAACTCGCATTAATCGTAAAATAATGTAAAAGAAAAATTGTCAGAGAATAACTGGTATAGTTAAGTATTGGGGAGCGGACTCGGTGGAGTGTCCCGGTGGCTACATTATAGGGGTGGAATAGGGATGCACGACATCAATAATATCGTGCAAATAAGTTGGTTTATAAAACAATATTACAAAATCTACTGTGTCTGATATGTTTTATGGCTATGATCTATAAATTGGCCAAAATGTCATTTTTAATCATAAATCCCATTTACACTACACTAAACTAAATACATACCTACTTGTAATTTGTAATCATATTACACTACTTGTCTAAAGTCAAGTATGATTACCTATTATGTTTTATGTAAAATATTCGTGTAGATACCTATACGATAAGCAACTTAAAAAACTATTACATTATAAGTTATATGTAAGTAAATATAATATTTTTCATCCCCCCATCTCGGAAAGAGTATTTTTGCTCTTCCATATCCGAGTGCAAAAGCTGTTTTTATCCGCTAGAGCAAGGGGTCTCCAAACTTTCCAGCCTTAGGGCCATAATGATTACTCCAGTAAGTTCCGAGGGCCAAAACCATATTATATAACTAACCTTCTCCAAAATATGAAGTACACAAAAAATGTTTACAGATCTAAATTAACCGATGAGCATCTTAAATCTCTTTTAATAATTGGTACAAGTAAAATTAGTCTACAACTACAAACTATTGTCAGTGGAAAATCTCAATTACATAAATCTCATTAGTATTTCATATGTCATTATGCTTGTTATAAGTTGTTTTACATGTCTTTACTCATTACAATTCTGTGTTTCTTTATCCAACTTATCACAAAACCAATAACAATAAGCCTACAAAAATGTTATGAGTAGTTAGCCCATGACCATATCAATGTAGATGTCATATCAATAATTATTCAACATAAAATTAGAATACTTCAGTAAACTAAATTTAATTTGCTATAAAAAAAAGTTCTCTAAAAGGAGTTTTCAAGTATGCTAGCTCTCCGCGGGCCGGACAAAATCTGTCCGGGGGCCGGATGTGGCCCTCGGGCCGTAGTTTGGAGACCCCTGCGCTGGAGGATAAAGTAAATTTGAATTTAGAACATCGTGTCCACTAAGTTTGTGAATTCAAAACATCATTAAACCTATTACTTCTACCTACATGGTGCCGTATTTATCATACAACCTTTTTTAACTTGTTAAAAACTCAGACTCGGCAGCTTTCTTAGTCTACCTTTTTTTATTTGCTTTGCGCGCGCCATTTTCTTTTCAAGTAAAACCTTTGGCTAAAAACAAGAAACTTCAAAACAAGTGAAATACCTAAAATCTGTGACACTGTTAATAATGCGCAAATGTTTTTTTTACATTTAGTAATTTTCTCGCTGAGGTGGGATGATAAGTTACATTTTGCACTCGAGTGCAAAGATTTTTCACCTCGTGCTCTTTTGATTCCCACGCTAACGCTCAGGATTCTAATTTTTAGAATCCTTCGCTAGCTCGGCCGTCAAAATTGAGCACGCCATTAAAAAGCAACTTTGCACTCTTGTATAATAAATAACTATTAATGTCTCTCCCTCTGCATCATTACTTGTTCACCCTAGAAGATTATTGGAGGTTGCAGTATGCAAAGTGAAAATATGATTGCAGACATTTTAACGAAATGCTTGTGCATGGCCCAAAGATAAAAAGATTCATTTCAGATTTATGTTTGAAAAGTAAATTGAAATAATCGGGTACAGCTTCAGAAAATATTTAATTAAAAGAGGGGGCACTGAGTATGGTCATAGTACTAGTATACTAAGGTGCGTTCACATTCGTTCAACTAAGGGTGTGTAACACACATGCATTGTGTTGATTAAAGATTTTCTGTTGTTCTAAAATGTATTGACTTATAATATGTAACAGATTAGGGGGCGTATTGGAGGTTGCATGGCCAGAATACAGGCTGTTTTAATCTGATACTTTTTATATGTCAATATAAAAATAGAGAATATGTTTTATATTTTGTTTTACTGTCTTTTCTATTGTGCATTTTGCCTGTCAATAAATGTCTTATAGTGAAAACACCTATTAAACAGCCTAGCTAGAGTGTGCTAGAGCCTTTACAACTCAGTCATGACATTACATCACTAAGCGCCTTTCTCCATGATAAAGCCGATAGGAAGGCGCTTAGTGATCTAATGTCTATCGGCTTTATTATGGAGAGTGTTCTAAGAAGCTTTTCGACCTTATCCCACCTTAACTGTCTCCATCTCAACATCGCACACAAAGAAGTTTAGTAACTCGTTTCTTTGTCGGACTTCCAAAACTTGAAATTCTTTGCCAGCCTAGCACATTTGTTCCCTAATTCCTATAACATGGGTTCCTTGAAAAGAGGCGTGAAAGGCACCTTATGGGCCGGCAAGGTGGAGGCGGCTAGAACAGTGTTGCTTCAAGCTGCTCTAGCTGTCTCCGCATATGGACTCTTCTTACTGCTTCACATCAGGTGGTGTTGAGTCATTTGCTGAGCTATGCATAAGTCAGTTGCGAAACGCTGCGAAAATAAAATTTTAAAAGTCACGATTGCGCGGCTATTGCCGCTGCAGGGAATCGTTTGCCATGGGTTCTGAACAACTCATAGTAAAGAGCTGTTGGCGTTTATACAGCACGCCATCGACACTATGGACGAGGTCAGCATACTGCAGATCTGCAAATCTAATTTTAAGGAGGAGGAGAATTGTACTGGCAAGGCGCTCGTCTTCCAAGCGCTTGGCAAGGCAGATCAGATGCCGTCACGCCGGAGGAATGGTAGCGAGAAGAGTCTCCAGGACATCGTCACCTTGTTGAAGGTGACCGACCCGGCCGACGTGCCCGTATTTGTGGCGAGGGAGTTGCATAAATTACCCCCCGTTACGTTTGATCACGTTGACGTCACCAGGCTGCTGAAGGACATAACATCTTTAAAAGCTAGTTTGTCCGAGGTGGTATCTAGATTGGAAGTCTCAGAGAAAATTACTTGCGTACTGCGCTAACGACTTTACGCAACATTACTTCGGTAAGTAGGTCACCCGAGACTTCTAATGTAAATATCCGTCGCGGGGCGCAAAACGCATCCGTATGCAGTTTTGATTCAGCTAAACTGTATGCGTCACCGACCACCGCCGTCACTGAGCAAGATGCCCCGAGCCCCGCCACTTGCCCCTCTGCTCCGGTACAAACGTCACGTGCGACTGCGTCAACTCCTCGACGCGCTTATGCCGCTGCCGCAGCCAAGCCTCCGGGTGCTCACCCTAAGAGGCGAAATATGGAGGAGACGAAGCAGCAGGAGGTCGTTAGAAAGGATGTAGTGCATACATCGGATCCGCTACAGACTCAGTGTGACTAAGAGGGTTTCCACAAAGTGGAGAAGAAGAGGAAGCTCATTCGTCGGAATCAGTGCGGCACAGCACCGGACCAAAACACTTGCTGCGACCAGCAACACCAATAACGCAGCTCTACGTGTCCCTTGTGCATGACTCTGTAACGGCCAACGACGTTGCAGAGTACATACGGGTGAAGACAAACCTCACCCTGAGAGTCGAACGGTTGGAGAGCCGCCACAGGGTCAATTTTAATTCATTTGTGGTGAATGTTCCGAACAGCTGTCGACCTTTTTAATAGAAGAGTTTTGGCCGAAAAGTGTCGTATTTCGTAGTTTTCGGGGACGGCTACCAGACACCGCGCAGAAACGTCACACGACGTCGAACAATATTTTAATAAAGTGATTTATATGTATGGTTAGTCTTTAAGGTATATATAATGTGGGCCTATGTGTTTATACGTTGTAGTTGTTTATATTTTAGCACAATATAATATTGATATTTTTTTTGTTGAATTAAATCAATCGAAGCGGCCGGAAACATCACTAGTGCGGACTTAGTGAGGGTGCGCAAATTACAGGTCTACACGCGAGCTAGGCGGCATTAGCTGCCAGGACATGATGTGTCAAATGATAATTACAGATTTAAATCATAGGATTCAGTCAGAATATACGTTTAGTACCTGTAAAGTACGCCTATCCACCGAGGAATTGTATCTAACAAAGCTCTGTAAATTTTGCGACTTTATATAGACCCCAATGGAAAGTTATCACTTTTTTCTTATAATTAAACGAGTTAAACATCACTTTCTGCTCACAAACGAGTAGAGACAGGCATATCTCCCACAGAAACAAAGAAAAGTTTGACGTGAAAGTTGGTGACATACTTAACGACTATACCTATTTGGGTTGCAAACGAACGGTCTTTTTCGTTGCTCTTAAGGTCGTAATTTCATCTCATCCAATATATTTTGATGTTTCTTGACACGATACTGCTTAAGAGTGTTTACACCCCACAACTTTTCACACAAACTTTTAAATCGAAAACATTGAAAACGAACAAAACGTTTGCAATAAGACTTTACATACCTTAATCTGTCAAGCCGCAATATACCACCGGGGGCTATGACAATTGAAAAATCAATTGTGTCTGGAATCTCATGCTTAACGGGTTAAGCAATTATCAGAGCATTTTTCGAAAAACAGTCATAATGTGCGAAAGGAATTTTTACCGTTTCATACAAACCAAAATTGCCAATAATTTTATTATTATACTTTCAGAAAAGAAAAAAAGAACTTTTGAGACTAGCGTGACATGGCATGGGAAGTTTTATTACAATCGGTCTATTCCAATATTTACGACTTGAAAGTTTGTACGGAAAGGCTTGCGGCGTTAAATACTCTGTAACAATCATCAGGCCGCCTGATGTTAAGCGGTTAACATCAGTACAGTATCAGCTAGACGCTTGCTAAAATCAAGTGAAGCGTTATGCTACCAGCGTAGGAGACAAGTCCTCCTCTGTTGTATTAACTATAAATACTCGTTTGTAACCAAAACTGAATGTCAACTTGAAATATTTAAAATAGAGCAATAATTGATTTACTTCAAAAATATATCGAGTCATAATATATTACAAATTACAAATATTTCCACATCCTCCACAAACACATTGCTTAATTGGAGGTGGTGACCTGCCCCCTTATTCAGAAACTGTCAGATCACGGATACGAGTCGAAAAGTCACATATCGTCTCGCTTTGACGCACGGTAATAAAAAGTGACAGCTACAGTTTCCGATATTCGAATCTTTTCCGACGGCTGTGAATAAGGGGACTGGCAGGCACACCACACTACCAAGTAGTTTTATATATTTTAGATCCTGTCATCTGTAAGGCTATTATGTGGTTCCGAACGATCATTATTCGAGGGGAAAAGCCTATCGCAGTAACGCTCTACATATAATTATAAAATTCAATGTGAAAGTCAGGATATATTTGAGAGTTGCAAAACATTTCTATGAACTAATATGGCCCATATTTTAATCTATTGACGTCACCACCTGTATAGTACCTATGATGATTTTTGAATAATTTTACTAATTTGGGCAACATACTTAAAAGGGTTGGTTGATAATTCACTCCATATTTTACACGCTATAAAGTTTTTATTATTCGACGCAAAAATATTCATAATTATGATAAGAAGGCAACACCTACATTTACTTCGAGAAGCTTTTATAGCCTTATAGTTAAAAAAAATGGGTAATATTGGAGGTTCTGCATCACTTGCTCTCGCTGAGCTCGAACTGCGCGATCCAAGAGCCACCAATTTTACGGCCTGAATTCTACATCTACTGCCTACCGCGGTTTTTTTATATGTTCAAAGCAGACAGAACCAGTTTTGCGTCTGAGGTATAATATTGTAGAAGCGCTTTTACATCAAAGCAATTGTAACTTTGCTGACATTGTTTTTCTTAGTAAACGTAAAAGAACTATTAAATGTAATATAGTATTGTCAGATACAAAACATTGCAAATGGAAATAGTACTTATAGCACCTTGAATCTCAGTCATTATGATGAAAGGGAACGGCAAAATATTTACGAATAAAAACACAGAACTTATAAGGCTTTAGCAAAACTGAGTTATTCGATTATTGGTTAAAAATTATCTAGTATTAAACTGAAGTTATTTAATTCCTTAATGTCGAAGAAATTTCGGTAGTCATAAATCACAAATGTTTTTGTGGGGACGACAGTGATCGTTGTACGATTACTGAACGACTTGAACTAATATGTTCTTTTAGTAAAGACGTATTCAGTAAATAAGCCTTTTATTATTATTTATACAGTGTGTTAAAAAATCCGAAATAAAATTTAAGGGGTTAGTTTTGTTCCTTTTCAATAGTTACCTCTGAAAGTTTGTGACACCTATCAGACAACTTTTATTTACCGTATAAATTAATAAAAACATCAAACAAGCGCTGCTTTTGATAGTTAACGTTTATCAAATATTTGATTACAACAGTCCGCGAATCAAATTACGTAACGAGACTTGCACAACGTAGCAATTGTTTACCGAAGCACTTTCCGCTCTTCTTTATTTTGTACCGCAAAGCACTGAAGTCCGTAGGCACGGTCAATTTCGCAAGCAATTTGCCTCCATAATCCGTAGCTGACAATTAATTGGAACATACAACGAGGTAATTGCAGGGAAATTGGCGAATCACGGGCTGCTACCGCGGCGCTGCTGCTATGAATGATCGCAGACTTCAATTTTAATTCTATTTATAAGTTAAAACCGAGTGTGTAATGACGTGAGTGAGATTAAAAAAAGCACTGCAAACAAACCTTCCTTTACACTACGCTTTTTAATTAAAAGGTCTTTTGCCGCTGGCAGAAATTTCTTTAGAAATAAGGAGTGCGTTTGTACTCATATTTTTTAACCGACTTCAAAAACGAGGAGGTTCTCATTTCGGCCGGTATGTTTTTTTTTCTATGTATATACACCGATTACGACGAAATTACTAATACGATTTACGTGATTCTTTTTTTGTTCGATGCGGAATAGCGGTCATTTAGTAAGTGCCATAAAAAATTTTTCAAAATCAGTTCGGTAGTTTGGTTTTTATAAATAAAAAAAAACTGAAATTAGTAAGTCGTCTACATATGCGAAATTGCTAATTTTTGCTTTCCTATGACTTTTCAGTGAAATGAAACGATACGATAGTAGGAAACAATATAAGTTGACGGTCACCCATCTAGCTTCGACCTTAGAAAGTTATCACTAAAAATTGAGAAAAAAAAAATTTAAACAATAATTAAAACCGACTTCAAAAAACTGAAAAGGAAAAAAAAAATTTAATTTAAGTAGGAACTCATCCCCTAGAAACATATTTTTGGAGTTGGTGCTAAGTGGTTTCCAAAAACAATAGAAAGTGAAGCACCGACTCCAAAAATATGTTTCTAGGGGATAATTAAATTATATAATTTTATCCTTTTCAGTTTTTTTGTATTATATTGTTTCTTTTTTTAATATTGTGTGTGTACAGACGACAGCACATCAAGTGTAACAGTTGCAATACGAAAGCCGTCTTTATTATGAACGCAGTAAGGGCGGTCTCAAGGACAAACTGTTACGCTTGATGTGCTGTCGACTGCACATGAATTTATAAATAAATAAATACTCATAGGGAAGTCATTGGAAACACCTCTTTCAATGAGTCGTTACTTAACTACTTCAACTAAAAGGTACATTTTATCATAATACTAGCTGACCCTGCAAACGTTGTTTTGCCAAAAAAAAATGTATAAAATAGATAGTATTCTCAGACCTACTGAATAGACATATAAAATTTCATAAAAATCGGTCAAGCCGTTTTGGAGGAGTATGGTAAGTGAATTTTTGACACGAGAATTTTATATATTAGATATTATGTTTTTTGAGAAACAGAAATACGCAGTGCACAGCTTTTTTCCATGTACGTGAGTATGGCCGCCAAAAATTGTACATTCGGGAAAAAATCTGTGTCCTTCTCCTAATAGTATTGATAATTCCTTAATGTCATCTTATTTAATGATAAATTGTGTGGTTTCAACATCGCATTATATCATGTTTATTCATATAAATTATTTAAATTCATTTTGGTTTCATTAAATGAGCGTAAAAAATTTTTTCGTTGAAGGTTAATTTAAGTACCCATACAAAAATCATGTGTCCAATACAGACATCTTATACTTTGAAGTTGAAAAATATGCATTAACTGTTTTGCAACATGTTAAATTTTGACATTTTTAAACTTATTTGTCAATTATTTAGCAGTACTATTTTCTTTTTAATAAAATAAGGTAAAAAAAGAAAAATAAACATATTTAAATATGTGTCTCGTTTTTGGTTCACGAATGTTACTTCACGTAAGTTACCGATATAAAAGACTGAACATGCTAGATTCCTACCCTGTAAAAATGTTTTTAAGTCGTGGCAAAACAACGTACTACAGGTAAGCCAACATAGGGGAGAAATCGCCATTTTTTTCTCTCTGAAAGTGAACGTCAAGGTGGCCGGCACTTTTGTCTCGGAATTTTTGTGTGATTTCAAGTGAAAATATGCACGGTAAGGATGCAAATTTATTACATTTATTTTAATATGTGTATGTAGAGGCTATTGGTTTAACAATTAAAACTATGCAGCGTCTTCCATCTTCAAAACTGACGCGAATATATTTTTTTTAGGTTCTGACCACAGTGATTTTAGTTCACGAATGATACCATGTGTTACTATGTGCGTTACGTAACATTCGTGATCGAATGTTAGGAATAGTATACACTATAGAACTCAAAGTTATACCTAGATTTTCATTGGAAATTAAAATTTGTATAATAGTAAGATTTTTTTAAATATTCACTTGTGCATCTATCCCTCCATGCACCATACAGGGTGGTGCCGTCAAGACGGCACAATAATTTCAAGACATTTCATGAAATTATCAAAGTATTAGGATGTTTTTGAAAGTGGCAAACCATTTCTATGAACTAATATAGCCCATGTTTTAATTTATTGACGGCACCACCCTGTAGGTATATGCCCATTTATGATGTCAGTGTTTATTTTTAAATTATATTTAGTGTTTTGTTATATTTTTTATGTATTTTTGTATATTTATTTATATAATTATGGTCTCTTTACTGATTTTTGCAGAAACATGCCACGAAAATAGAAAAGAAAAGAAGGAGTGCGTACGAGAGTATGTACTTGCACCGAAGACCAACTTTATAATTAATATTTTATAATAAAAATTAAGAATGTTTCTTAAACAAAGGTTTTTAAAATTTAATTATGATTATTTGTATAATTTTTAAAAAAGATAACAATTAAAATATTTTAAAAAACGTAAAATGTTTTTTGTAATTCGACCCATGTTTCTTGGAGACAATTGCTGTTTCAGGAGTAGAACGACCTCATAAAATTTAGTTGGGTTTTTCGATTACACAGTATAAAGGGCATCTATCCCGCACTGCAGGCATCTATCCTTCTTAGTATTTTCATAGTGTGACAACAATCCATACAGAACGAGAAGTTATTCATATTAATGAATATATTCAAAATTGGGAGGTTTTTTAAAAAGTAGGGCATCTATCCCGGTTTTACCCTAACCTCTTTTGTTTTTAATTATTATACTAGCAATTACGATTTTTTCCTTAATACTTGTACATTGTACACTCGGCCTAACAAAGTTCACATGTGTTACTTTCATTCACGTATGTTACCGTGTGTTACTAATTCACGACTGTTACTGTACAATTTTTGGCGGCCATACTCACGTATAGTTTACAATAGAGACAAAATCTGTTCTGACTGATTAGATAGATACCGAAAACAAATGAAACACCGAAGTACTTACATTTCAATAAAATCCCAGTCACTTTATTGAATGGACTGTTTAATTTTTAATACGATGCAAAATCTAGCTTTAACTACCTTAAAAAGCAACCTCGTCCGATAAAAATGTCGTAAAAGCTCACCTTATCAAAGACTCCGTGTAATTTACTCAACAAGAAAATTACATTTCGCAATAGGTATTTCCTGTGAAATGATGGTTCATTTTACTGGATTCTTAATGTCACCTTGTTGTTGCTATTAATAGAAATATATTTCGCAGCTATATATCCAATTACCCCCAACTTTTTGATACCATTACTGCACGTAATTTGTGGTGTCGAAAAATATGCTAGAGATACAAAATAATGTAAATTTTTCATTTTTCAAATATTTACATTAACTGTTCTTTCACAATTTTTCTTGCAGTTTCCGCCAAAGTTATACAAGTATGTCAATCCCAGAAAAACTTAGGCAATATTTTTGATCTGCTAAACTAGGCACAAGTGGTTATATGGAAGTAGATTTAATATTTTCAGGAAGTTTAGCACATATCATTTACAGGTTTCTTCTAAATATAATTACTCAAATACGAAACATTTCACAAGTTCTTTTACATGATCTTCTACGTTTTTCTTATCCCCTAGATTCATAACGAACAAGGGAATTAATAAAAATCGGAGTCCTTTTCATCAGGTCGGAGATTAATTATTAGATTTTCAGGCTTCTCTACAGGCGTAATATATATTATTACAGAGTGGTGCCGTCAATACGACAATAAATTATAACATGGGCTGTATTAGTTCTTAGAAATGGTTTGCCACTTTCAAAAAGATCTTATTCATTTGATAATTTCATGACATTTCTATGAAATAATGCAGCCAATGTTATATTATTTCATTCAAATGTCATGTTGCTACGGCAACGGTAACTGCTTACCATCCGGTGGGCCGTATGATTGCCAACTTAGTAGTAGAAAAAATGCCACTAATTTGGTAATGGTGTTATGGACCAAACTGCTCATCACTTATTAGGAGTATGGGCCCTAACACCACCACGCTGGCCTAAAGCGAGCTTGCTGCCAGTAAAAACCGGGACCAACGGCTTAACGTGCCTTGCGAAGCACGCAGGAGCTAGAAATCACAAATTTTGATTGACCCATCCCGGGACCGACCATAGCGCAAGTTGCTTCGTTTTTGTAATCGAAAACAGAGCGCTCAAACCACTACGCCACCGAGCTCCTCATTTCTCTCGCGATTTATGATATTCTGCTTGAAACCAACTGCAAAATTTCCGGTTGGATAAATGCTAAATAGTTTGTATGATTTTTTTAATGTGTACTTTATGTGTAACTTTTTATTTGTTTGTAAGAAAATGTGAACTGTGACTTGTATTTTGTGGGTGCCTATGTTGTTTTGTATATTATTGTAGGCCACAAGTGGAACTTTTATTTTATGTTCCACAAAACATTGATTAGGTAAGTGGCGACTACTACCGATGGCGATAAGTTAAGTAGAAGAGAAACTCAAAACAAATTACATTTCTAAGATGTGCTCAAAATACAAGGTAATGACACTTCACCCACACCTTTTCAGAATAAGACTTATGTACCCACCATAACATCGTTAACTTATTTTTCGGGGAAAACAATTTATTTGTTGATATTGTAATGCGAGAATTCTCTTCCATTACTGTTCTCATAAATCAATAAGGAAAATATAGTACATTCAGTGAAATAAGATTTTTCTAGATGCTCGGAAATTGAAGTCGAATACTTACATAGATTTATTAAACAGAAAACGCGGACAAACTAAAGAAAATGTAAAGTAATGAGGCGGTTAGTAAATTACAAATAAAGAGGGGATAACGATGAAAAAATATATGCTCCAGGCGGGACTCGAACCCGCGTCTCCTGATTTCAGGTCAGACGCGATTACCACTACGCCGCCGGAGCACTAGGTTAGGTATAATCACTAATTTCTTCATTCTTATATTGAACTCAATTCATTTTAAAATTAAATTTTGATTATAACTTCTTATTTTTTATTTGTTAAGAAGGAATACTTACCAATCCACCGGCTCTCACACAATAGAAATTCTATTGTGTCTACAAAGGAATAGCGTGCTTGTGAGGTGTAAGGTGCCTATGACACTGATACTAAATTCGCTTGATATCTCTCGCAGCTTGTACTTTATTCGTCTTGTGGTTTGAGATCAAGATTATAATCGGTTTTCACAAACTTCGTAACATCGAAGTGCTTTCAGTTACAGCGGAAATCCTGCTTACAAAATAAACAGACATAAAACAGTTTTGTGTTTAACTGATCCCTTTGGGTACGATCGACTATTACCCGTTTGAGAAATGTTTAATTGAAATATTTTCGACTAAAAATATATGTCCCTATAATTTAATTCTGAATGTGAATTGTAAACCCACGACTACAAGTAGCTCTACCAGTAGATATCTTAGTGCTTAGTGCTTAGAGCGCCTAATTTAAAAAAAAATCATTTTACTGAATAAAATGAACTGGGCTTATTAAGATGTAATATAAGAGTTTTTGGAAACTAACTATTAGTTATCAAAGCTTTTTATGTAAGCTTTTTTATTCTTCCAAATTGGGAAAAGCGGTGTGTGCTGATTCTGAAAATTTAACATAATTAAATGTACATAATTATACAATAACGGTAACGACAATACGACAAATTATAACATGGGCCATATTAGTTCATAGAAATGATTTGCAATTGCAACTTTCAAATAAGTACATCTAATTCAATTGATAATTTCATGACATTTCTATGAAATAATATAACATGACGTTGACGACCGGCTGGCCAAGTGGTCTGTACTGTACCTCTTGCTATACAGGCTACTCGGTCAAAAGGCCCCGGGTTCGAATCCCGGTAGGAGCAAATGTTTGTATGATGAGTATGAGCATTTTTTTCGAGTCATGTCATTGATGTTTATTTAGTGTGATCCTCTGTGGCCGAACCACATTTAAGTACTCAGATGACCTAGTTCGAAATAGGAGCTACCTGAAGTCTACCTTCATAGAATTTTAATATTTATATACATATTATTTTCATTATTTCTTCGTTATATAGTACCATAACACAAAATAATGTTTACCTTGGACTAGATAATAGGTGTGAGTGAGTGAATATTATTATTATTAATATTGGCGCATTATAGTGTCAATTCTGTTATCGATATCTTAAACTGAAATTAAGATATCGGACTGATTTTTCAGTTTTATTATTATATTTCCTCGCTTTATCCTTCAGATATTATAAACCAGGTAGTCCCTTAAACGTACTAGCTGGTTCATAATATCTCCGCATAAAGCGAGTCCTAAAATAATGATCGAACTTCACTTGAGAAGTTCGTTTGGTCACTTATTATAATTAAGTATTGTAAGCTAGTTGCCGCCCGCGTCTCCGCCTGCGTGGACGGCCTATAATGCATCAAACACCAAAGGTAAGTAGTCTTTTCTCGGAATCTATTTCCATACCAAACAACTAAATACTTTTATCGGCTTAGTATTGAAAGCATAGCAAACAGACAGAGCTACTCTCTCATTCATAACATTAATTTGTATAATATTATTTGTTAAATGCTCAATACTGTTCACAATAACATCGTAATTTACGTAGTTAACCCTAAATTAGCCGTAGGCGTGATTGACTTCAAAAGCAGCTTTATTATGGATGATGTTAATACTATGGGTGAAATAATATTTGAGCTCGGATCTCTTTAAAATTTAAATTGTCGCTTTAATTTGTTTGTATTGTAACACAGTGATGGTAGAATCAGAAGATAATAATATAATATATTACAAGGGGGGCCCTGAAAGTTTTTATAACTGGTTGCTTGTAATGTAAACAAATAAGTTTAAATTTTGAAAATGGAACTCTTTGCCAAATATCATTTCATATGTTTTACGATTGGCGGCAAATTTAAAATTGCCTGAGTCACGTCAGCATGAATTCAACATCAGTATTGTGCGGCGTATGATAGAGACTGACATAAGAGTGACCTATCAGCAGATTCGTACAAGCTTGGGCATCGGTATGAGTCAAGTGCACAAAATCCTCCACGAACAGTAACCGGTCAGGAAGCTATGTGCCTGGTATCCCATAATTTGACCAAGGCCGATAAACTCCGTCATCTCGATTGTGCCGTGAAATGGTTCAAATATTTAACGGAGGTGACTCAAATGCTGTGCTCGACATACTGTACGGGTGACGAAAGCTGGATTTACTGTAAACGACAGTCTGCTCAGTGAGTATTTCCTTGCGAGGAGTTGCCGACTAAAGTAAAGAGAGGACGAAGAGTGGCAAAAAGATGGTGGCCTCGTTAATACACGATAGAATACATGACAATTGTTTTAAAGGATCGCAAAAGAGGTACTGCAGAGTCGGTCAAAAAGGTCGGGAGAAACGACCTCGCAGTAGGATCCTATTCTTCTCCACGACAACGTTTTGTCGCACACTGCCAAGGGAACGATCGACTATCTGGCGACGTCAGACGTAGAAGTACTGGGTTACCCGCAGTATAGCCCCGACTTCGCACCTTGCGATTTTTATTTAATCCAGAAAATAAAAGAAAAACTTGTAGGAATACGTTTTATGGACGCCGAGGAAGAAGAGGCTGTGTTTCAAAAGATCGTCGAAGAGACCCCTAAGGTCGAATGGGCAAAGTGTTTTTCTCAGTGGTTTCCATAAGTGTGCGTGCTAGGGGTACTGATAAGGACGCCCGCGAAAGTTCCTGGATTAAAAACCTTACAGTTTTCTCTTTACGGCCATTGTAAACCATTCCGTGCACAGCCAGTAATTTATAAAAATTAAGCAAAAAAAGAATTTTTTATGTTTTTGAGTCTGCCAGTGGCTACGCTAAAGTAGATGTCGGCTATCGCGCCAAAAGGTAGCCTATAATAATAATAATAATAATAATCGTTTGTTTCGGCCCTTTTTTACATCCATATTTGTAAGTAACAATTTACTTAAACCTACGTTAGTAACATTATTAATTATATTGGATTAAAATTACAATAGAACCAGAAAAATGAATTTTTTTTTTTTTTTTTTTTTTTTTTTTCATGTTCTATCATAGTATATTCCAAAAATATAATGTTATACATAACATTGCTTTTTTAGCGTAACGTCATTTACGACAGTATATTTAGCCAAGTTCTAATTTGTAAACATAGTAACTTGTCAATCATTTACTTTGCAATCGAATATTGGAAGAATTAATAGTTGTATTGTAAATTTGAAACATAAGTCATACATAAAGGAATAAAAATATTTTTTTTTTCATACATGTCATAAAAGAATTGTTTATCTTTAAATAATAGTTATTTCGCGGCACGGTCGGACTCTATAACATGCGTTGAATTTAAATGTTACAGCATCGGACCGTACGTCCAATTATGCGCTTCATGCTAATTATTTATTTTAAACCCCTGTTATAAATATTTTAAAATCTAATTCCCATCAGACCACCGTCCGTGAAGACAGCTCCTAACATGTCGCTGTCAGAACTGAACTCGTGTATGCAGAGCACTGAATTATGCAACAGCGGAGGCCCCCAGACGTGAGCCAAACCCGACGCCACGCCCCCTGTGACCCGCTCACACAGCACTATTTATTTACTGATAAAATAGAATATCGATGTGGATAAAAATAAAATAATGCCAATACTTCACACTTCGCACACAGTATATGTGAGAAGCTTTCTTAGTATTATCTTTTTATTTACAAAGGAGCAGGTTCTTGATTCGAGGTGTGTATATTTTATAGGTATTTACTTCTTAGGTATTACTCCGTCAAATATGAACCGATTTCGACAATTTTTCCTTAGGTTATTCGGTAGATATTCTACCACATAGGTCCCATGCCCTATATGAAATTGATAGAGTGATTTAATTAGAGATAAAGAACGGAGCTCCTCAACAGAGAACAGTAAAACCATAGTAAAAACAGATGAGAATAAGAGGTTAAACCAATAGGTATAATATTTAACCTGTCAAGCATCAGATTCCAGACACAATTGAATTTTCAATTGTCACAGACCTCCAAGGGTATAACGCCGCTTGACAGATACACCAGTGACTGATAAACTCATAAGACGCCAGCAAATCTTGAAAATTCAGAGTAACACCTTTCTTCAGCGGCGGACAGCACAGGCTGGTATATGATTGATGATAATGATGATGAAAGCGTAAGTAGTTCCCAAGAAGCTACGAGGGTCATTAGGCTGGTAACCGTATGGTTTGTTTGTCACCCTTATTTTACAAAATGCGAGGCAAAAAAAAAAATTTGGGACTTAAGAAAAAGTTGCCTTAATTCTATTGTTAATTTTCATTTTAACATTATTATAAATGTTTGAAAAGTTATTTACTGGCGGTGGCATCACACACGGCGACGCGTCGTCTCATGCTTTGCTGTACTGGGGATAGCATATTACCATGTTAAACTTAGTAACACGTACTGTGCCTCGGTTATGGCCCATGAATTATAAAGGCTAACCGCTGCCGCCCCGGTATGATGGACGCGGACTCCGACCGCTTTGATGTGGGTATTATGGACTCAATATTAAACATTAATTTGAATTTAGAATCCTCACATGGCAACATCCATTGTATCTTTACTTTTTAATAATTGCTTGTGGGTTTTCTATAGACCAACTGTTATTTAAAATCAGAGATGAGCTGTAGGAATATATTACTCTCGAATATCTCATAGCGTGGACATAAATTTAAATGCCAGGCGTAACAAGATGGAGACGTATTCGCATCCATATTTAACAGATTATAAACGTAAATAAAGATGCTCCATTTCCATGTGAACCGACTATTTGAAGTGAATGGGAAATTCTATTTCCGCAATCAAAGAAATTCCAATTCAGTCAATTTGCAATACTCGTTTGATAAAAGAATGAGAATTGCTTTAATCCGGTCTAACGCCTCCAAGCTTTATGCCCAATAGTGATTTTTATTTCTTTGTAATCATAAAAGCTAAACATTTATTGAGGAGTTTTCTTTTTTATTTAGTTCAATTGTACTCATTAAAGCTTCATTTATTGTAACAACTTAATCACGCCAGAACGGTTGAACGGATCTGGATGAAATCAAGCACAGAGATAGATTATAGTCTGGACACCCTTTGGATAATGCAGACGAAGTCGCGGGCTGTTGCAAACATAAACAGTTACTAGTCGACAACCAACATTAATTGGATATTCACCCCACATTACGTGATTGAAGTTCTTAGCTCGGCAAATAAACTTTATTGGCAAGTCGCATGTACCGTAATGACTATGATTGCTGTTCTAATGTTGACATGAACTAACGTATTCAAACGTCTGAATAATGTAGGCTGCAGTGAAAACGCGTCTCTTCGGCGGCGTGACCTGACATATCACGTAACTTACTTCGCTTATGTTTAAAAGATTACATAGAACTGCTCTTGAATATTCTACACCTAGGCTGTTCGATATGTGTTTTTGCGGTGAGTAAGGTCGCCAGAGCTAGTTAAGAAAGTCGAAAGCTGGTTGCTAGGAGGTGTCTTGTCTCCTCTTCCTCCGCTATCAACAATACGCTTGCCCTTGATTTTTACGCGTTATTACGCGTGAGTATAATGCTTAATATGCTACAAGGGGCTTTATACTACGGCAACCGCTTTCTATCAATTAAGGTACTACGAGTGGCTATAGGCTACGGCAACCGCTACGACTGTCTATCTATAGGCTACGGCAACCGCTACGAGCGTCTATAGGCTACGGCAATCGCTTACCATCAATTAAGGTGCTACGAGCGTCTATAAGCTACGGCAACCGCTACGAGCGTTTATAGGCTACGGCAACCGCTTACCATCGATTGAGGTGAAAGAAAGAAAGAAAGAAAAAAATATTTTATTTAAATAGGCCACAAAGAAGCACTTTTAAATCGTCAAAAAAACACATTCTTACAACTATCACAAAAAATATATTAACTAACAACGTCATAGTCTCTGTCTGTCTGTCATGTCTAAAAAATATATTACCTAACAACATCATAGTCTCTGTCTGTCTGTCAGGTGCTACGAGAGTCTATAGGAGAACCGCTAAGAGCGTCTATAGGCTACGGCAACCGCTTACCATCAAGTGGATCGTACGCCTAGTTGGCCACATATATATTAATAATGTAAGTACATGTATGATGCAGCCGCGTGCGTGAGTGGACCCCACGCAAGCATTGCACAGGCCGCCATGTCTGGGATTGCCAAAGTGACTCTTATCTCCAATTGCGCGTAACCTGGCTGTTAGGCCGTTTTGTCTGGGGGTGGGTTGGTTAAATTGCTTCAGCAGAGCCCAGGCTACCCCCACGGAGGGCAGTGGAGTTTAAGTAGGTACTTTCTCTCCCGTACGCTTAGGTTGTAAAATGAGCTACCTGCAGAGGCTTTCTCGAACGAGTACAGCATGGGGCTATTCAAAAAAGGCGTGAAAAGGTTTTTACAGGGTCTGCAACGCACAAGTGATAACCCTGGTGTTGCAAGCGTCCATAGGCTACGGTAACCGCTTACCATCAGATGGGCCGTATGCTTGATTGCCAACTTAGTGTTATTAAAAAAAGGTATATTACCAGTGCTGTTATTAGCGGCATGTCAGTAAGATTTCTACCAGGAAAAAATAGATATATGCACAGGCACAGTATAAATAGCAATTAAAGAGCCGTAGTAACTGTGGAAGCGGCTGGCTATTAAAATCTGTTAGATTACAGAAGTTCATTTAGTGCAAGGATTAGTGCGAGATATTCATTCCGCGTCGGCAATATGGGGATTAATCAAAATGATAAAATTTTAGGCAAATTATTACTCCAAGTTTTGTAACTAAAATATATTTTGTTACTTTAGATACAAATATTAATAACTATTTCGGCAAATAACCGTACTTAAACACTATCCTAACCTCCTCAGCATAATACATAGTTGGTCCAAGTATATAGAACTTTCGGTCTTTTGGGCTAAGAAAGTATAATATAAAAAAAATAAGTAAATTATTAATGTTTCGTTTTTTGAAACAATTTTATAAATATTGAGATCGAAGTCAAACTTTTGAACGTAGTATATCATGTAAACTACAAATCGAGTTTTGATGAAATCTTTAGTGTTACCAAGATTATACAAAAATAATTCAATACATAGGTAGATATTATTATATTATAAATAAATTTTATATTTGTTTGGAAGCCCTAACAGATTAGCTAGCAGATGTGAATATTTTGCAATTACAATCATTTGAAATACCAGACGTGTCGTGTTGATAACCTCCTTTTATAAGTCCGCCAAAAAAGGATCAACCAAAAATCAGTAGCTACGATTTAACTATATTCACTGAGAATAATTTAATGAAAATCTCAAGACACAATTATGTAACAATCCACTACCTTCAGGTGACGGACAGTAATAAGTTTAAGTAGCAAACGCGATTGGCGAACAGCCAAGAATTACACAATCAAGCTTTTTAGGTGAAGGCTGTATGTAGTCATGGTTCACGCCCCGGTAAAAGTAAAGAAAATGTTATAGAAGCTCCGTAGCCACAGTTTAGCCAGCGTTATACGGGCTTGCTCTTTCTATTGTGATCTTTTTATAAAGAAAACGACCTTTGTTAATTCTACGTGATTCTACCCTTTCTGTGCGACGGTACCAATGAAAAAAAGACTTCTCAAAAGGAACAATTAAATTACACTTTTACTTGAACATGATGCTTTTTCCGTCCTAATTGTTTTTTTGCAAACTAGTACTAATTAATTTGACAGCATGAATTTCAATACATATAGATGGACAAGTTATTTGTGTTATTTACGATTTCACTTTTATACATTTTTTAAGAGTTGATCTGTTTTGTTTCTTTCACTCAAACGTCAAATGAGAAAGAAATACAGGTTTACACTGTTTTAATTAACTAATTCGTCTAACGAATTTGATTCTCGAAGCGTCCACAATGTTACTTATTCCTTTAAACAAAAATGCTAGAATATTCCTTGTCTGGTGAAACATGCTGTTTCTCTCACTACGGCTTTATGGTTCTTCGCTTCTGTACTTGTCTAGTATAGGGTGCTGTCTCTTTCACCACCGTTCCAGAAAGTTCTTATTAGGTGCTTGTCTAGTATTAGCTCTATCTCGTATACTCATAAGTAATTTTAAATGCAGACGTCAAATCGCCTAAGGAAATCGTGGCATTGCATAAGGCTCCAGAAACGGCCTGAAAATATGTTTCAACGACTGAAACCGATGGTTTTCGTAACTAGGTCAAAATTTTCTGACCTTAAAATCTGACTGAAAAGGTTTGTAAGCCCGCAAAAATTGAGTTTAAAGTTAGGTAACGCCACCACGCTAATACTGCTTGCTTATATTTTCACTAAGTTATTAAACTTTAAATAGCAAAGTCAACAAATATATGCTAAGTTTGCTATTCCTTTTATCGCCATAAGCCCGCCGGCCGCGCGGCCCATCGGTCACTGTCATCTCGCATTTGTTTGTCGTGCGTGTCCCGGCTCTTTTATTACATTCGGCATTCCTTTGTATTTGGTACTGCGCTCTAAACCTGTCTGAAGGATTACTTGCAGATAGGTCGTTAGAATTGGTGCGAGATTTGTTTTTTCTTGAATAGAAAGTGGACCTTTGCGAGTACGCTCTCTAAGATGAACCACTAATGATTTTTTGATGACTATTACGGACGTAAGTAAGAAAAGTGTAGAATTGAACTGAAATCCTGTTGAACGATGAAATAATAACGAAAATGGTTGAAAAAGCACAAATTATGGGAAAAGATAGAAAACCACAAAATGTCACAAATCACCGTAACAAAACTGACAAATGCACTAGAATTTTTATGTCAAAGTTAAAGCTGAAAAAGCTTAGAAATAAACAATTATGCAAAGAGGTGCGCAACAATGAACTCTAATTTGAAGGATTCAAAGTTGGTTTTTGCTTTCGAAAAGCTACAACAGTCATTGCATTTGCTTGTTTATAGTGTACTAGTAGCCAACTGCGGCTCCGCCCACGTGGATATCGGTTACCGCGCAAAAAAGTATCATTCATCCTTCCTAGTGTCTCAAGCTATCTCCATACCAAATTTCATCTATATCGGTTCAGCGGTCTTAAGCGTGAAGAGATAATAGGCAGGCAGACAGAAGAGATAATAGCCAGTGTAATTACTGGCCATGGACGGCATTTCATCTTAGGCCCCAGGATGACAACGCACCTGCAATATCAAGTGATTCTTCCTTGTTATTGCAGGTGTCTATAGGCGGCGGTAACCGCTTACCATCAGGTGGGCCGTCAGCTTGTTTGTCATCTAGTGGTATAAAAAAAACAGACACACTTTCGCATTTATAATATTAGTATGGATTTATTGATAACTAGTGACCGCCCGCGACTCCGCCCGAATAGATCTCGGTTATCGCGGGCTTCTTTCTTAGGATGTAATCATCTCCATGTTAATATTTATCTAAGTCTTTAAGTTTATGACTCAAAACGTAACATACAGACAAACAGACAGAAACTTTCGCACCTGCAATAACTAGAAAAAAATGACTTGGTATTGCAGGTGCGTTAATTGTCATCCTGAGACCTTAGATGAAATGCCTTCCATGCCCAGTAATATCACTGGCGACCGTTCCCTTTAATCCGACGCATAGCGAATTGTTTCACGGTTGAAACGAACTGAATATACTGAAGCGGTTCTTAAATTCTAAGTATTGTCAAAGTCAACATTTTTTAATGGAAACGGCCCGGGGGCGATGCGGGGGACCCTGTTACGTAAAGAGCGGGCGCGGTGAGGTGCGGGCAGTGTAACAGGGCACATGAGAAAAATTCCAAACTAAGCACTCCTTATAACTTAAGTGACGTTTAAGTATTCGGCCGGTAAAGTGTTAAACTATTTACACAATACAGGCCAGAACCCACAGAGCACGGTGCAGGAGCGTTGCGGGAGAGGGGAGGGATGATTTTGTAATGCTAGAATTCTTAGGTGCGTCGTTCACTGGTAAGTCAAGGCAAAACGTCGCGGTGGCGACGCGGTGACTCCTAGGCGTCTCTACGTAGAGTCGAGGCGCAGTCGGAGGCAAGTCTAAATCCTGTTACTATAGTCAGATCGTGTTTGTTCATAAATACAAAGATTTAATCGAACAATTTCAATGAATTTCTCGTTAGTTTCAAAATCGTCACGCATATTTAAAACGTCTGAACGAATGATACGGAATGGCAAAATTTCGTTGAAGTCGTGGCTCGCGGGCACACTTGAGCGCCACTCCTGCGCCTGCACCGCGCCTCCGCCCCACCTTCACCTCGCCCGTGCCACGGCTCTAGTATACGAGTGCAGTGCCATTTATTTCTGAACAAAACCTTGCAGCGGCAACTCCGCCTCGACTGTTGATCGTGTGAGCGACGGGCCTTATACACCTTGTGACAAAAAAAAGAACGGTCGCGTTGCGTTGCGGGCTGTATAACAACCCTGTTACTTATGTACCCACATAAGAATCAATTCTAACATCACAAAAACATCCCGCCCTGTGCTCTGTGGGTACTGGCCTTTACACTTCACCCCTAGCACGAACATTTTAAAATTTCGATCGTGTTCGTATCGTTCACGCAGGCTTGAAATTTCAAACAAAAGCTAACGTAACTGCTCGATACGATGGTGACTCGGTGAATTTAAAAGTGTTCGTGCTAGATAGGTCAGTACCTATCCTAACAGTTGTACCTAACAGTTTTTACAAGATTTAGGGATTGATTCCTTTTTCGTCGTATTCCTGATTGGACATAATTCTTGTTTCGGCACATTCCTGTTTGGACGTATTCCGTTTTTGGCACATTCTTGTTTCGAAACATTTTAGTAAATCAATTAAACTATTAAATACTTGTGACTTTGCTTGCGTAATAAAATTAAATAATATTTTTTAGTAAAATATTTTAATATAAGAAATTAAAAGAAAAGACAAAATTTGCTATTTATAAAGATAAGTCCAACTTCAGGTCTGTTAGCATTCATTGCTTAAATTAAAGGATAAAACCCCTTATAGTATAAGCAAATCAAACACGGAACACATTCGTTGGTTATGTAGGCATGAAGAATAAAACTTATGAATAATATCTTACTTGTAAAGTCTGGATCATTCGCGTGTTCCTACCAGTCTGGGTAAGTAAAATTCGTACGAAAACGCGTCCAAACTGAGCGGAGCCTTATATTCGACCGATAGCAACATAATAGTAATATGTAGAACTACTCCTCATTAAATAGCAACGACTACCACGTACCGGAGCTAGGGATTTCCATCTCGGTCTAATTAAACTTGCATGCTCGCAATACTAACCACTTGAATCAAATATTGAGTTTAATAAAGTTTCATAACACCAGTTTAACCTCGAGGTTCGTGCGCGGAAGGATTATAGGAGCTGTTTAGTTAACCCCTTGTAACTTAATTAACACTATGTATATGGCCTCAAGGGATATAGGTGTATTCATGAGATCTCTTAGGAAAATATGACCAAAAGGCAAAACGTAGGATGACAGTACAATGCATGGTGGATATAACGTTTGCCCTGGGGCTGGTCGCGTTGAAACCGAGAGGGAGAGAATGAAACCTTATATCTAAATGGGGATTTAACAACCTCATTGAGTTCAATGTTAAGAAAACACAGGTGTGCGCGTTCATAGCCAAAATGTCGCCGTTCATCTCCCTTCCCTCTGTTCAGGACACTACTCTTTATTTAGCACAGAGCTCCATCAACAATAATAATAATTAATAAAACTTTATTGCAGAATTTGTGCTTTAAATTACATTCTAGGTGTTAAAAAAATTACAAGTCCGTCACAATTACCTCAATAGGCATACAATATTTTTATGGTACAATTACAAGTTTACACTTCAAGTCAACTTTATTGATATTATGTAGAAAATCGTAATTCTACTTACGTTCTTCGTTCTGTATAATATTCTCGGTAAAAATATGTAGGGAATCATTGAATTTCCTATCTAAAACCACAAAATGTTTACCTTTGTTGTAATAAAATCATATTTTAACATCTATAAATCATGTTATGAAATAAAAGGAATATTAGAGATTTATAGGTACAAGTGCGTGTTTCAACAAAGTTTTTGTTTTACATTAATATAATAACCTGCTGTTGAAGGGAAGGTAGATAATCATAACACTAATAACGTTATAGCACATTGAAGTCATATAATACCACTATATTGTCATCAAGTTAAGGTTTTATAATAACCTCCACGTTTGTAGACCACATTGTTTAGATGATAATTATAATAATGCCCTTATTATGACGATACTATCTGTACAAAAACCTTTTTACAACTAAATCATTTTTGCGGCTTATTTCTTGGTAAGTAAACATTTCAATTAAAACTATTATATATTCGTCGTATAATTTAGTTGTAAAAACGTTTATTGGACGTTGTAAATAGACTTTTAAGTTAGCCGACTTAACTAAGTATCACATGTATAACGTCAATATGATGAATGCAGTTAATATTACCCATTATAAAACCCCTAAAAGACTAAGTTGTACTACTATTAATTTATTTTATACGACTTGTTTATTAGTTTATCATAATAATCATAATATAATAACATAATAATAATAATAATAATTAATCATATGTAGGTAGCTACTATTTTCGAATTGACGTCTTACGCTTGATGTGCAGCAGTTTAACTATAAAAAGTTCAATAAATTTTATAAAAACAACAGCTAAAACTTTTGTTCTTGTAAAAGTTACAATAATGGGTACAATAATCACGAAAGATTAATAATGATGTATCATTATTATTAATCTTTCGTGATTCGCCCTTACCAGAACGACGCTAGTAATCTTCGTAAAGTTTTTGAAAAGAAAATGTGTTTTGAAAAACTATTTTAGTTAATGTTCTAAAATATTAACTTATAAGATACTTATTTACTCGTATAGTAACTGCTTGACTGTATGACTGCTTTTATAAAGCACTGTATTTGTACTTGTATTCTGCAATTGAATGGTGATATTATAAAATTAACAACACAATGTGTTTTGCCTATTTTATCTAAAATGCTAGAAAGCGCTATAAAAACGAGAGTAATTGATTTCTTGGAATCAAACAGATTATTAAAAGATTACACTAGACGTAGTACTGACAGCATTGGATGAGTCGCAGAAGGGTTTGAGCATCTTCTGCGATTTATCCAAGGCATTTGATTGCTGACGTCATGATGTGCTGCTGCATAAACTTAGTTTCTATGGTTTTGAAGGAAAAGAACTTAACATTCTTAAGTCATATCTCCATAATAGGCAAAATATTGTGTTTGTTAACAACGCTAGATCCAATACAGAAATAAGTGATATAGGAGTTCCGCAGGGTTCAATACTGGGTCCGGTGCTATTCTTAATATATATTAACGACTTAGAAAATTGTTTACCGAAATGGGCTAGAATAACATTATCTGCTGACGATACTCATATTTTCATTAAAGATAAGAGAGATGATATTTTGGAAGATAAGCGAATATGTGTCATCAATAAACTTAAACGATGGTTTCAAATTAATGGTATAGTCTTAAATGAAAAAAAGCGCAATTTTAAAATACAGCAGTAAAAAGCTAACTCAGGTTCCAAGTGAGGAAGTGCAGTTTATTGGATGTACTATAGATTCTACGCTCAATTTTGGCAAACATATAGAGAATATATGCAAAAAATTGGCAAGTGCAAATTATGCTCTCTTTAAATTTAAACCTATTGTGGACAAAAAACATTATTATCCGTATATTTCGCATATTGTCACTCCATTATAAGCTACGCTATTACTGTTTGGGGTAATACTGCTGAAGTAGGCCGTGTTCTTATTTGCCAAAAACGGTCTATAAGAATTATTAATGGACTTCAAAGACTAACATCGGCGCGAGCATACTTTGTTAAAAACCGAATCATGACCGTAATATCTTTATTTATATTCAAATCCTTGTTAGAAATACATTCACGACGGGATGAGTTACCTAAAAAAGGAGAAACGCATCACTACAATACTAGGAATAAGGAAAGAATACAAATATCAAGAGTAAGAATGAACAAAACACATAAACTAGGAATTAATTTAAAAATCAAAGTAACATATTTACCGTTTTCAGAATTCAAAAATAAAATAAATTTTTTTTTAGAAAGACATCTATTTTACAACCTATCAGAGTACATGGAGAGTAAATTTAATGACATATAAACTGATTATTGACTATTGTTTTGGTGCTTTTGATGGTTAAGATTGCCCACTTTAATTTTGCATGTTATTTTGGAATAAGTTTGATGTGTGAAATATTTAAGTATTGTGAAATGAGAGATTATTGACATGCCTAAGTTGCGAACTGTAACAGAGGGTAAATATAAATAAATAAATAAAAAGGAATTATTAATTTACCATGAAGTAGATATATTTTTATTTAATTCATAATTTAATATTTCAGGTATTTATAGTCTCATCTAAATAGCAGTAATATTTAACTAAATCACACTTAGGAAATAGAAATCTATGTGGAATTCGTGTCACTCTTTAATTGATTACACTTTTCATCAATACATACCTTTGATTAAATATTTTAGATAGATTCATAGTTGAGAATTTGTGTAGGTAGAATGCCTTTGTTATTTTTAACTCATGGAAGTAGAGTTCAATAATAATTCGACTTTACAGTAACTCACCATTGAATCTGTGAATCTATAGTGACAAAAAAATTGGACCACATGGGTACATTCATGTTCTAAGATCCCGTTGACTGAGCACAAAACGTTTTAGTCATTTATTTTACTGCCGTACTACTGCCATTCTAAACGAACAGAATTGATCGCCACTCTTGCTGTACCCACACTCATTAATCTTCGCACTAATGCTTTCCAGAGCTTTCTAATCATTCTTTAGCTGATAATATTTTATAAGATTATTCACTACACCGAATATTATATATTATTTTCAATACGATCGGAGTATCGGACGGATAATCGCAAAACCCGTATTTTATCGAAATCGTAGAAGACGCGACTATGATCTATCTCTTTTTTTATGGAAAGATATCTCTTTTGTGGCTTCCGATACTGTTAAGGGACCGCTTAAATCTAAAGCAACATGAGGACATTTCCCGTGATTTCCTGAAAATACGGATATTACGATTCTCCTACGACATAACAAAAGGATGTACACATTGAAGTAGGCAGATACCTACCATATAGACATTGTTCTTATGTGCAAATAAAAGAACTTAAAAAAAATATAAATCCAATTGCATAAATAAGTCAACGGCCACTCAAAGATATTTCAGTTTCAGTTAGTTTAAGATAATTTATGTATTATGTTCATAATAGAATGTACTTCACAGTATTCTAGGTATTTGAAGTTCCAATATCGGCATCAATGCAGATCGCATTCTCTGATATACGGACTATTAAACGGGTGGCGGTTCGCTTTTATAGCCCCGTCTATGCGATGCTATATAGACAATATTCGTGTAGGTAAATATTGATATGGGATACCAACAAAGATATTTAAACTAGATAGGATTGTAATGTATGGTGCTAATGACCCTTTTTGTGTTACAATATGAAGGAAGAAAACAAGCATTCGGTTCGTGGCATGAAAATTCTGTTTGAATGGTACCTAGCAGGGGTGTTACGGATATTCGAATCCCCAGCCGCAATTATGCGGAACATTCGCATTAATTCAGACATCTGCATTATCAACTGATGCAGAGTTTATACGGATGCGGATTCATATCTGCGACAAGTAACGACATGTACAGAAAGTGGTGAGAGAGCCGCGTGCCTCACGTATGTTTGCTATGTTTGATATGGAAATGAAATTTTGATTAAGTATTATATTTTGTGCATAAATAACATTTAAGATTGATAATGTAAGTATGTTATATAATATTTGCATTTTGAATACGTCAATAGAATATGTCGGACTTTTATGATTGTATAAAATCTTATTAACCATGTTTTTGAAAATAAACATTCTATTCTATTCTATTCATACCCCGCCTCTTGCAATGTCATACTTGTTAAACAAAGAATAGCTTAAGTTCTTAAGATCATAATATAGTATTACTCATCATTGAATATCTTTTACTCCTTGTTCCATAGTTTGATAGAAAATACAGCATAAAATTTTCTAATTTTCAATGTTAGGAAAGTAATTTAAAAGTCAATGAATGTTACCAATACTCATAAACAGTTTTTTAAATTGGCACGTATTTTATGATTCACGAACGTTATTAATTTCATATCGTTTGATAAGTTTGACTCTGTCTGTCTGTATATCTGTGTTTCTTTCTGTCTGTGGCATCGTAGCTCCTATACGAATGACCCCATTTTGATTAAGTTTTTTTTGTTTGAAAGCTGACGTGACTAGGATGGTTCTTAGATATAATTTATGAAGATCAGTTCAGGCGTTTAATGACTATCAGCTCATTTTCTTCATGATAGAAGTATTCTAATAACTTTCACAGATCCGATTGATTTGAAATTAGCTGTACTGTCACTTCGGTGACATTCCCATAACATACTATTATTTTATTATAATTAAAGTATACAACATATTTGACGACCGGCTGGCCGAGTGGTCTGTACCCCAGGCTACTCGGTCAAGAGGTCCGGGGTTCGAATCCCGGTAGGAACAAATGTTTGTATGATGAGTACGAACATTTGTTTACGAGTCATGGATGTTTATATGTTTATTTAGTATATTTCTTATATTTATATACATATTATTATCATTATTTCTCCGTTATCTAGTATCCATAACACAAGCTCTTAATGATGCTTACTTTGGGCTATAAATATATAAAAAAAAAAAAAAAAAATACTAACCTTGAGCTGAGCCTGCAGCATCAAAAAGTCTGCACGATCCCTAATTCTTCAGAAACTTACAGTAGATATAGCGTGCTGGGCTCTTAAGAATAGTTTCAAAGACATCTCTTTCATCATCAAAAGCTCTATCTTACACCATCGTGTAAGATAGAAAATTAATAAGGCCGGGGGTTACTTAAAAAATTCAATTTTATATTTTTGATGATAATGTTGTTAAGAACAAGAGACTAGAATAATCAGAACTCTTATGTCATACTTATTGCATAATAAGTTTTGTTGCTTTGTTACAAAATCCTATTTCTAATATTCCTAGTTTAAAAATAGTAAGCAATAATTATAGCTAAGTGAGTTTCCATTAGCATTTCGTGACTGTACGATGCAATTTAAAACTCAATTTAAAATGAGGGGCGTATTGTATTGGTCGGGCGGCGCGGCGCTACGCGCTACGAACGCGAGCGGCCGTAGCCACTCGACATTCGCTACGAATGCACCGTACTTTTTTCTCTAGTCTATGGTACTTTCTCTCGGAATCGAGAATGCTTTCGCAATCCTACAATCCTCGCTATAATGCTCTTGAATGTTCATCTCTGTTCATTCGTGGAAATTTTATTAGTATTATTAGTATGCTTTTACAAATACTCAATGCAAAGAATTCTTTGCGGTTTTATGGAAAGAAGGCACTTTACTTATTTCTTGCAGAAAGCTTTGTAGAATTTTCAGACGAACATCAAAACATAATTTCATTGTAAAGTATAATGGAAAGTAATGTTTATTTTGATATTATAATATTATTAAATTCATCTCTTATCATTATTTTTATTTAAATCATATTATTTAAATTCATCATTATTTTAGCATGGGACGATAAAGTATTTTTCGCACGTATGCAATAATTTCTCAATTGCTAGAGAGTTCCTTTTATTGTAAAATTCTAAAGATATTCACAAAAAATTTAAGTACGATACAGGACAGGTCGTGTTTTATATAGGACAGAATAATAGTTATGTAAGATCATCTTGTTTTAGGTATGTTTTAATTACGGAATAATTTTTGGAAGGGATCTAAGGAATTATGCTTAGGCCGCTTTTCGTTTTCATTAATCATGATGTAACCCTATGGCATACTTTGAGATTTCTGAGAGATACAAACTATTACGTATAAAGACAACCTTATATTTCTGTATCCTACTTATCATTTCTGCGATAGTCTATTTATAGTTAGAAATATTTGGCTTTGTGACTTATACGCTCAATTGGCAATTTCATACTGCCATTAGTGTATACCTTAGTTCCCAAAGTGGTCCAGGTGGACCCCCAGGGGTCGACGGCAGACTCGACGGGGGTCTACGTTGGCCTATCTTATCTTCACATTTTTTGACCAGTTTTGGAAATATGGAATATGGAACCAGCTAAATTTTGAAAGTGGTCTATGAGAAAAACTGTCTGGGAACCTCTTAATACAAGTACTAGTGTTTTAATAATTACCATGTGTGAGTATATTAATAGTCTCGTTGTGGAAGTAGAAGAGGCTGCGCACACAGTCAGCCCAGCCCTGCAGCGGCCGGTAGCCGGTGAGCACGTACGGGTTGAACTGAAGGTGCTGCGGCATGTCCCGCCAGTGCAGCAGCTGCACGCCCGCTCCCGCCGCTCCCACCGCTCCCACCGCTCCCACCGCTCCCGGCTCCCGCCCCTCATTATCACAGATACGCTCCAACGACTTTTTTCTCTTCTTCGGCCCTTTACCGTTCACTTCTTGAATTGACATGTCGAACATTTTTGTACAGGTATCAGGTACGCTCGGTACGTCTCTCATGACAGCGCGTCTGTTGGAAGCTGTGCGTGGAGCGGTGTCATGGCCGGCGCGGATGCGGAGCGACGAGCGGCGAGTTTGTACGGGTGTCACAGACGCGGCGTTAGGCGCGAGGGCGCGCGGCCGCGGGTCGCGCGACTACCGGGACCGCGCGCTCGCCCCGCTGCCGCCCCCGGCCCCCGCACTTTTGCGCACTGCGCAAACCCGATCAGCTGATTCCCGCCAGAAGGTCGACCCTTCCCTGAATCGCACTTTCACTCAGCTTCAACTTCAACGCGCATCCCGCCGTCCGATGAAAGTCTCTTTCGATTTAGCACGTGCTCCATTTAATTATTTTTTACATAAAAGCTTTGATGTTACACTTAATTATGGATCTGATTTTTGTATATTAAATTTAATTATCCCATTAAGTGTGTCATATTTTAATGTTTTTGATGCGTTTAAACGCATACTTTATTGTAACAATTACAAATAAAGAAAGAAAATGATAAAAAATATATGCTCCAGGCGGGACTCGAACCCGCGTCTCCTGATTTCCGGCCAGACGCGATTACCACTACGCCACCGGAGCACTAGGTATAACCTACTAATTTCTTCGCAGCTTTCTTTCCTTT
Organism: Nymphula nitidulata; assembly: GCA_947347705.1. Lineage (NCBI taxonomy): Eukaryota > Metazoa > Arthropoda > Insecta > Lepidoptera > Crambidae > Nymphula > Nymphula nitidulata. Next base: position 5,351,115 of record OX374626.1, read on the forward strand.
TCCAACGATTATAAAGCAAAAATATTTTTTTCGGTCCGGTTTCGGTCGGTCGGGACCGAGTTGCTATAAAAACGTTGGAAAAGGAAAGAAACTATTAAGTGTGGTCCAATATATCAATAGCAGACGTTTTTATTATATTTTCGAAAGCTTCTATGTTTCACCGAGACAGCTGAGATATTTTAGTAACTCTGAATCGAAAAAAAATAGCCGTATCGTGCAAATCATCAGGCTGGGCTTGTTATGGCACCCAAAAAATCAAGCAAGCCATCGACATCGTAGCGGAAAACCATTCCAAGAGTCAAAATCAAAATCAAATCAAAATGTCTTTTATTGCGATAAATAGGGTTCTTACATTGGTGGAAAAAAATAATATTTAAGTCGCTTAAAACCTATTTAGCCGTAAACTACAGCATGCAAAAACTATATAAATTAAAAATGACAATATAATTACAATGTCTATACATAAACCGACTTCAAGTGCCACATCGGTATATCGAATACGAAAGTCAGTTTGTCTTATGCTTTAAAAATTCGTCAATTGAGTAAAAGTTGTTTACTAGCAACCATTTTCGGAGAGCACTTCTAAATTTATTCTGCGGTAGCTGCTTTACGTGGGTAGGTATATGATTGTATATGGTTATGCCCATTCCATAGCAGTTTTTTTGAAACCTTTTTGTTTTGGGAAGTGTGTTTAACACTAATCTGTTTGGGTTTCTTTTGTTTCTGTCATTAATATCCTTAGCTTTGGTAAAGACAGTTATATTATCATTAACATAAGATCCCATCTCAAGGATATAGAGACAAGGTAATGGTAATATTTTCAGTTGTTGAAAATAAGGTCTGCAGGAAACGTCAGGCGGGATGTTACAGATAGCGCGTATGCATCTTTTCTGTGCTATAAAAACTTTGTGATTATTTACTCCGTTTCCCCAAACCAGCAAGCCATATCTTAAAACAGATTCAACGTAAGCAAAGTACGTGGTCAATGCCGTGCCTCTGCAGGCCACTAGCGCCAACTTATAGAGAGCATACGAAAAGCTGTTTAGCTTGTTGCATACTTTTTCCGTCTGCTCTTTCCAGGTAAATAGTCTGTCAATAATTATGCCTAAGAAGCTAACACTTTCAGCATTCCGTAAAATTTGTCCGTTATAGTTTATGTCAAGAGGGTTATCTTTAAAATTATTAAAATTAATGAAATTTGTCTTAGATATATTAAATTTCAAATTATTTCTTTGTAACCAATTATCTAATAATGTCAGTGTATTTATTATGTCTGTTTTATGTTGGTCAATAGTAAAATTAATGTCAGAGGCTATAATTACAGAAATGTCATCCGCGAATAATATAATTTCGTGTTTAGTCACATTAATTATGTCATTTATATATAGTAGAAATAGTAACGGCGAGAGAACACAACCTTGAGGCACGCCGCATTTATTTTGTTTGTAATCTGATTTAACCGTTACGGTATTATATTCCGAATCTATATAGTCTATTTCTACGCATTGTTTCCTATTAGGTAGATATGAGTTTATCCAATCGTGTGCGAGTCCCCTTATGCCGTATTTTTCAAGTTTTTTCAATAATATATCATGAGAAACCAAATCGAATGCCAAAGACATGTCAAGGAATAATACTGTTGTAATTTTTTTATTATTTACATTTTGTAGAACTTTATTGACTAGATGGAACGCTGCATGTGTGGTGCTTTTGTTTTTCTGAAAACCGTATTGGTTTTCGTGTATAATATTGTTTTGTTTCAGGAATGCAACAAGTTTATTATACATGACCTTTTCAAATATTTTTGAAACTACCGGAACAATGGTGATAGGCCGATAGTTTGATACATCCGTTTCATCTCCTTTTTTATAAAGTGGTTTCACTACTGAGTATTTAAGGTTATCTGGAAAGCTTCCTGTTTCTATTGAGAGATTTATAAGGTGGGTTAATATTTTTAGAATATGTTCCTTAGAAGACTTTATAATTTTTGTATTAATGGAGTCATAACCTTCTGATTTGGTATTTTTTAAGGACATTATTATTTGATTCGTATTTTCTTGTACTATTGGGGTTAAAAATATGGAGTTTATGTTAAAGTTATTCAGTGTCAATATACTCGACTTATTACCCGAATCAACAGTTTTATTAATATAGTGATTATTAAAAATATTTGCTATTTCAGAGTGTTCTAATATTTCTGTACCATTAAAAGTTATTTTATTAATTTGTTTTTTTCTTTTGTTTTGTCCTGTTTCATTTTTTATTACAGTCCATGTTGCCTTACCAGTATTTCTACTATTCATAATATATTTTTTATTTGATAGTTGATAGTTGTAGAGTACTGTCACGAGCAATAATATGTGCCGAATTTTGTCAGATTGTGACTCTTATTTCATAGTTAGTAGAGACTAAGGATACGACCATGTCAAAAATGGATATGTCGCAGCCGTCTGGTTAAATAAGCCCCTTATTTGGACGCGTGGGCCGTTGATTAAACGCCGGCATCAAATGAAACGTGAAGGATAACTAGCCAAGTCATTGAGCGCAACGTTTAACCAGGTGGCTAAACGTCGTGTCAGCCGTCTGGTTTAATAAGCCATTCAATTGGACGTCTAGGCAGGTCATTAAATTAAAAACCTTTTGCGTGGTTGGTAGGTTTCTTTCATGGCCACTTATAAACGAAATCGTTTTGGTTATAGGTAAGTGGTCATTAAAAAAACCTTGAATATACCAATCAGTACCAGTCGATCCGCCTAGCCATCCAATTGAGCGGACTTTCAATACGAAAAGTTGTTAAGCGTTGAGTGACTAGTGCAATGCAACTATCGGCCTGGGCAGTTAATTGGATGCCGGCGTTTAATTAACGGCCTAGGCATCCAATTAAGTGGCAAATTGAACCAGACGGCGGCGACATATCCATTTTTGACAACGCTGGCCGAGTGGTCTGTGCCATTGCTATACAGGCTACTCGATCAGGGGTCCCGGGATTGAATCGGGAGCAAATGTTTGTATGATGTGTAAGAGCATTTGTTCACGGATCATGGATGTTTATGTTTATTTGTATTTTTATTTTTTTATACTAAGCACGACAAATGACTCAACACCACCTGATGTGAAGCGGTAAGAAGAGTCCATATGCGAAGACAGCTAGTGCAGTTCAGACACTGCTCTAGCCGCCTCCACCTTGCCGGCCCGAAAGGTGCTTTTTCACGCTTCTTTTGAAGGACCCCATGTTATAAGAAGGAGGGAACACATGTGCTGGCAAAGAATTCCAAGTCCTGGAAGTACGACAAAGAAAAGAGCTACTAAATTTCTTTGTACGTGATGTTGAGGTGGAGACAGTGAATTGATGACTCCGAAGACCGGCACGCGTGCTCCTGAGTAGGAAGGGGGAAGGTGGGATAAGGTCAAATAGCTCTTCAGAGCACCCTCCGTGATATAACCGATAGAAGGCGCTAAGCGACGCAATGTCTCGACGCAATTGCAGAGGCTCAAGCTTATTTAGTATATTTCTAATATTTACATACATATTATTATCAATATTTCTTCGTTATCTAGCATCCATAACACAAGCTTATAATGCTTACTTTCCTTACTAGTCCTTACTATCCTTATCCTTACTAATATTATACATGCGAAAGTAACTCTGTATGTCTGTGTGTTACGCGTTCACGCCTAAACTACTGAACAGATTTAAATGTAATTTGGTACAGAGATAGTCTAGAGTCTGAGAAAGGACATAGGCTACTTTTTAAGGCGAAAAAAGGTGTGTACCATGTTGAAATAGGGGATGAAAGTTTGTATGTAAAAAGTCAATATTCCACGCGGACGAAGTCGCGGCCACAGCTAGTATTATTATACAGTGTGTTAGGGGGACGCTCTCGGAAACGAAGGCTAGTGCTTGTCACCCTTAACACGACTAGCTAAAAAATAAATATGTAATCGCTAAAAAAAATCAGCCGTTTCATACAAATTATATCTACACGGCCTGTTAGTATGGAACAGCTGATTTTGTTTCGCGATTTTAAAATTATTTTTAGCAAGTTGTGTTTAGGGTGACCATTACTGTCAACTGCCTTCGTTTCCGAGATCGTCGCCCTAACACCCTGTATATTGCTTGCTGTCGTATCAGCGGTGGATGCAGGGATGCTTCGATGAAGACTTTGCAAAGGTATTTTCACGATGTGGTTGTCTATTTTATACTCCTCGTAAAATTAAGTGTAGTAAAATTCTGTTGATACATAAATCTTTGTCAGTAATGATAGTGTACACGCCATCGGATGCAGTAGTAAACTCAACGATATCACGGATGCAGGTACTTAGTTCGGAGAGTGCAATTATTGATAGCGCAGCTGTAGTTTGATAGACAGTGCTTACATGTCGGGGGACTATATGCGCGCTCTGCATTGTAGGTGCAATCAGCTTCAAAAAGGTGTAAATGATTTTCATTGATTGATTATTTTTATATACGAGTTTGTAGTCTTATGGCTTTGTAAAAACTCGTGGGGAGGAAACACCCACTGAGCAGACTGCTTTTGGTTTCGGGATCATAACAGGAAATCCGAGTCACTTCCGTTAAATCTTTGAACATAATTGCAAAATTAAAAATTTTAAGTAACCCCCGGCGTCATTAATCATCTATCTAACACCATCTCATTGAGACTATTCATAAGAGCCCAAACACGCTATATATGCTGTAAGTTTTTGAAGAATTAACCATTTCGCAGACTTTTTGATGGTATAGGATCAGCTCAAGGATAGTATGTCATGGGAATGTCACCGAAGTGACAGTACACGAAATTTCAAATTAATCGGATGTGTAAAAGTTAGTAAAACCCTATTATCATGTACAAAATGAGCTGATAGTCATCAAACGCCTGAACTAATCTTCATAAATTATAGCTAAGAACCATCGTAGGCACATCAGCTTTCAAACAAAAAAAAACGATTCAAAATCGGTCCATTCGTTTAGGCGCTACGATGCTACAGACAGACACACAGATACACAGACAGATACGTCAAACTTATAACACCCCTCTTTTTTTCGTCGGGGGCTAAAAAGAGGTACAGTCACGTCGATAATGATGTAAATATTATAGGGCTTCAAAAATATAGATACAAAACACCTCATTGCTAATTGCTACTAACAATTATTTATAACTTGTAAACTTTGTGTCAGCATTGCTAGTCTTGTGTTTCACCGTGCACACTTATTTGCTTAAAATGAAATTGTTAAAATAATAAGAAGAATAACAGAGGCGGCGGGATTCCTCCTGCAGCCACTGAGTCATAGACCCTTTTGTCTTAAATTTATTAAGGTCTATCTTGTCTGTAACTATTTATTCTGTTTTTTGAGACAAATAAACTATATTTCATTTATTTATTTATATATAATAGAGTCCATACTAAGTATACATATTTTGAAATTTTGAGTGTGTACCTACATATTTTCAGACGCTACTGTACCTACTATACATTTTACCTTTTATCCCATGCCAGCCGCTGACGTTCATACACAATGGACCAAATTCCAGAAGGCTCATTTTGGTTCTAGCCAAGGCATCACAACGATACAAGACATGCGTAATTGATTCCTGGCATACACCACATGCTCGACAAAGTTGTGAAAGGGACTTTGGGAGTTGCATTTTGTGTAGCATGTGGTTGAGGCCAGCTTATATTCTACCGTTTGCATAGATGTATGTACTCCATCCTACTACCTCCTACACTCCAAATCCTTCCTAGGGGAGGAGATAGGAGGATGGAGTAATTACATCTATGCAAACGGTAGAACAAAAGCTCGCTTCTTGGTTGGGGCGCCCACAGGGCATTTTGCTACTAACCACATGCTACATAAAATGCAACTCTCCCCAACAACTTTGTCGAGCATGTGCTGAATGCCAGGAATCAATGATGCATCTCTTGTGTACTTGTGATGCCCTGGCTAGAACCTGAATGAGCCTTCTGGAAGTGTATATCCAAAGCCAGAAGAGTACAGGCTCTTTCTGCCTAAAGATATAGTAAGGCTTATGGCATCTATGTTCTGGACACAGGAAGAGTAAACGCAGGGGAGGCACAAAAGATCCCAATGGGTCGAAGTGCTCTGTGATTTAATCATGGCCCCACAGTAAGATAAGGTAAGATACTACCTCATCCCCTAGGAAGGATTTGGAGTGTTTTAATTCATCTGTTTCTTATGTAATTGCGTTGTCATAAGAAACAGTAGAGGAGGAGCTCGCTGGCGCAGTGGTATGAGCGCTTTGGTTTCGCTAACGAAAACACAGCAATTTTCGCGATAGGTCAATCAAAAACTTGTAATCTCTAGCTCCTCCGTGATCCATGCTTCCGAAGGCACTTAAAGTCTCGGATGTAACTGCAACGTTTCAGAAAAGGAATTCCAACACTACATTGATCGTCTGTTGTTTCTATCATTACTGAAATCTCAATCGTGTGAAAGGCGATTATAATGCTATAGACTAATAGCTACGATTGCTTTTCTAAGACTTCATAGCAATTTTTGAACTCTCTGAAAGCTCAAATAACTCTGATACTGACTGGACCTGGTGACTGAATTACAGTCAGTGAATGACATTCTGTGGCATGGATTCAAAGCTTATTTCTATGATCTGAGGATTTAAGCCGGGGCTCGACCGCGAAATGAACGAGGTCATTAATGTGTCCTCCTAACTCGCAACGATAATTTTCATAGTTGAGGCTCGACCGCGAAAGAGGTTAGCGGCGCGGTGTAACTATGAAATATGACAAACCTTCAACCTTCTGAATAAACCTTCAAATAAACATGGGACGTATCTCGTGACAAGGTCGCGTGCGCCTACAAAGACCCCCATTAGTGGCCCAACGCCCTACGCTACGCGGCGAAGGTGGCTGACTACTGGTAAAAATTGCCATATTTTGTTTAATGTTGTTTTTTTGTTTAATTACCTGAGTATGATTATTACATTTTTATTATTTGAAGAATTAAAAAACGTTCAAATAAAAGTATGTGAATTGACACATATTTTAAGAAACTTAAAAAATAACATTACTAAAAATGGATTCCCGCTAAAAGGCTGATTACTGGGTGTTTTGTAACACACTGCGTCACTTCAAACTTGCTTTCTATTATCATATACCTACTAGGTAGGTATAGCATATTCGTATTATATGCTTGAAAATTTGACCAGCTGTTATCATTATGAGGTAACAAAGATTTATATAGGTAAAGCAAATATTTGTAAGAGTTAGTTCATTCATAATGATCAGTGTTAATATTAGTCGTGTTCCGAATTAATATTTAAGTGTTCAAAGAGAATAAAAAAATATTTATTAAATTCAGAGTTTTAAGGTAGGGTATTCAATTATTATGCCGTCAATACCACAATAAATTAAAACAAGGGCTATATTACCCTACAAATGGTTTGCCACTGTCAAAAATATCGTATTCTTTTGATAATAAAACACACACACACACACACACACACGCACGCACGCACGCACGCACATAAATAAACAACAAAAACACAAACACACTTAACACACTTAAAATTAGGTAGATTATTATTTTATTCTGTTCTAAACTTCATTTATGTTTACTTTATATTCAATATAGATAATGTGAAATATAAAATAATCATGTTAATCTAGATAAGTAATGTTTACCTAATTTGGTTAATAAGGTTGTCAAACTTATTGTCTAAATTCTCTGGTAAAAATACTTTGGGTCACTGCGATACAAGCGTTGCTTAGTGCAGAGACCGGTAGAAATTAAATTTAAATTGTATCTTTTAATATGGAAATAAATAAAATAAATAAATAATTTCACGACATTTTTATGAAATATCTATGACATTGTTTTACCTAACATTCATCTAGCCCAAAGAGCTTGTGTTGTGGAAGACGAAATATCAATTTCGTCTTAGGCCACAGGTTGACAACGCACCTGCAATAACAAGTGATTTCTTCCTTGCTATTTTGCAGGTGTCTATAGGCGACGGCGGATACCACAACTAACCACCAGCTTGTTTGTCGTCTAGTTAAATAAAAAAAAGTTATTGTTTAATATTTTTCCGTGATCGGTATGTTGTCTTTCTTCCTCGCGGTGAGTCAGTCATATTTATATATTATCCATAACTGTCTCAGAGGAAACAATATTTTGATGATTAAAACATTGTTTTGATAACTCATTAAGACTTAAGTCTCATTAAGCCCTGGAAGCTGATAAAAATTAAAAACCATTGTGTCTGTAATGTGTGTTATACATAGGTATATCATACGTAAAATGAAATTAAAAACCACGTTTATCAGTCATCATCATCACCAGCCTATATACGTCCCACTGCTGGGTACAGGCCTTCCTACATGAGAGAAACACTTGGTCATGTAAGATTTAGGCCCATGACAATGACACCATCACGCTGGCCCGATGCCGGTTGGTGGGTTAAATTGATTGCAGTAATAACTTAGTGTGCCTTCCGAAGCACGTAGAGATCAAGATTTAGATTTTGATTGATTATAAATAACGAAATTTGCTGTTTCCCTAATCGTTGCTCTGTATCTCAGCATATCCAATCTACTCTATGGTTCTGTGATCGAAACCAGCCCCCATAATCACATCTGTCGGAAAATATCCGGATTTCTGAAACTCTATTCCTGTCACTTTTTACCACGGCGCGCTAAAGCGAGACGGGCTGTGGCTCGAATCGAATTCATGATCCGACGGTTGTGAACACACTTATTTTATAAACCTACACCACTTCGCACACACTAACACAAAGTTCGCCTCGACATAATTTTTTAACTAAAGTAATAAAAATCTTGACTGACACCACAAAATCCCGCCAAACCACATTACTCTTTGCCGCCAAACACTCCTCCATTTTTTTGGTAATTCTCTCTATAAAGGGAAGGCAAAGGGAACTAACGCCCATACAGCCATGTCTTCAGTATTTTGTTATTTCTTCTTTTATTGCATTAAAATACTGGCGTAACACATTTCCATGCTTCTTGGGAGTATTTGACACGAAATATATGATGACAGTCACTTTATGTGCTACTTGATGAGGTGGACAACCACAAAAAAGTTCTCATCGTATTTCAGACCATAATAATAATAATAATAATAATCATTTTATTTGCAAAAATATGGTTACAGAGGATGAATAATAACTGAGGATGGATAATCACTTTTATTCTAATAATCTTTTAGTTGCACGTCAACACAAACACATGAATAATAAAACTACGCCGCTTTTATAACTCAATGTTCGCTCCGACACAAATTTTAATGTAATAAAAATTTTCACTGACGCCACAAAAACCCGCCAAACACTCTCCTCCTTTTTTTAATCTATAGGTATATTTAGATTTACGGCCCTGTTAACAATACCTTTTAAGCTAGTCATGAATGTATTTTATTTATTTCTTCATTTAATTAATGCATTGAACTGAGGGTGTAACACATCTGTCCCAAGATGACATTGAAATGTGTTATCATCTAACGGCCTGGCATCTAACGGCCTGGCCACGGGAACGGGAGGCAGCGGCGGCGGCGTCTCGGCGACCACTGCGCGGTCACGACGACGCGCTGCGAGGCCGACATCGATACAGCGGGCAGTGGTCAAAGAGTACATGCAGTGGTTGCTTAGATGCGAGACGCAGGACGCGCGTGCGGTGAAGTCGTGGCCAGGCCGTATAGAATGCAAGCGTTCACTCACAAAGGTGATCACTGGAGCCGGTATTGTCGCGACTTGCTCACTCCCACTGGTATCGTGGAGCTAAGCCTCGATTCGTTCACGTTGTTCGGCTGGGCTCTTCTTCATCATGCGAGTTTGTGTCATATTCTATAGCGGTGAGGTCAGCTGCGAGTTTCTTCCTTATAAGTTCGGCTTCTTAAAGAACGCCTTAAGTTGCACATCCTTTCTTTGTTGTACAAAATTCTAAATGATCTATCGATCTATCTATTTATATAATACAGTATTCGTAGAATATTTTATAATATTGGTATATTTCTAAACCATAAGTATATTTATAAATAATTATTATATTTGATGCACTCGGTCTGTCTGCTTTCCACAAAGTAGTGTCTCACACATTTTGGGTTGGCTGGAATTGATCTCTTATAGAGATAAGTCCACCCATGGTCTAACTTATTTTTTAAATTAGTTGTTATTTGTTATTATAATGTGCAATTGCGCAATAAAGAGTAGGTATAATTAATAAATATTTTTGTTGTTTGATAGATTCATGCTCGCTGGACTGATCCGATAGGTTGGACCTCGGTTGGACAAGTGAAGTAAGGATGTCGGAAATCCGACAGACAAACGCGTGATCAGATTTCTACCGGGCTCGCACATATTATTAAGAGATACGGTGCAATTCGATCACTTTGATGAATCTGTAGCAAATCGTGACAATTGATTGTTTCATAAAATTACTTGTCGACCGTTTACTTGTTTGAAATGGATTATTAATGCAGTAAGTACAGTATTTGAAAAATGGAAATCGAACTTCTTCTCTTACTTATGTGGTAGTAAAACTAATTCGGCTACTGAAAAGTAAACCTAGAAAAGAGTGTGATCAGAGTAGCCAATAAGCGAAATCTGTATTTGCATGTAAATATTGTAAAGGAATTAAGGTTCTATCCAATCCGGAAATCGAATCGTCGACCACAAAGTGTAATACTGTCGATTTATCGGCACGATGTTAATGATTGCATGGGTTTTTGTTGCGATCTCCGATATCGTCTTCGATTATGTAAATTAATGATATCTAATGATATACTTATAGCGTCGATTCATCTTTTCGATCGGTCTCAAACAACGACGGATCGTACCGTATATGGGGCGCTCTGCCAGTGCTGAAGGCCAAGACAACAAGACAAGATGCCATTTGACAATCACTACCGCTAAATGGAAAATGTATGAGATTAGACATTTGCTCTCGGAATTCAATCCAAAACCCATACATTTTCCGCTTAGTGATTATCGAAAGGCATCTTGTCTAGGGCAGTCTAGGGCACTCGTATTCAAAGTACTCTGTGCGCACTCTGCTCTTCACGAGCGTTAAATTATGTATACAAAATCGTCAAAAACGTTTAGTTAGGTACAGAGTAATGTAAGTTTATGGATTGTAAGATAGGTATCCGAACGCATTGTATTTATCTGAAAGTTGGCACTATGAACATTTTAGTTCTACTGATTTTCAATAGATGGCGATATACGCAACTGTTTCCGATATGCTTGCAAACTTTAATTCTTTATTTTCATTATTTGAGTATATTTTCACTTTAATTTATCTATAACATAATTTATATTTCATAACGCTATTTAAAATGTATAAAAGTTCTGTAAATATGGAATATTAGTATAAAAGTTTGTTTTTCATAGGGAAGACGTTTGACTTTATGGTTTTGGTTTTACGCTATCGCAATACAACCAACCAACCAACAAGCTTATTGGATTTGGATCGATGTTTGGGCCTCTATTGCGAAGAAGCATTCTTCAAGGTTCTGCATCGCGAACTTGGAATTGCCTTACTAATTTTACTCAGCTACTGTGGTGTAAATTAAAATATTTACGTGAATTGAGGGTAAGTGTAATTATTTGTACCTGTTACCTTACAATCTGATGTGATAGGGCTCCTGTGAGCCATAAAAATCAACATGGCGTCTCAGCGTGTGAAATGTAAATAACTGTTGACATTTTATCCCATCCACTAAATGACTAAATTCACTATTTTGCAATCTATTGCAAAGTACCTTTAATCTAAGTGGTGCACAAAACATTGGTGCAAAGTAGATTTTGTAAATATCATAATAACGGATGAACATCTACGTGTTACACTTACAGCTGGTGCTAGTAAGGCTAAAAAGATATTGTAGATCGCTTCCCATTAACGTATGTTACTGCAGTTTAATCGCTCTGTCAAATATCGATTGAAAGCGATTAAAGGTTTTGATGTTTTCTAGTCATTATTAATAGTTTTGCATGCCATTTAAAATTTATGAACATTCAGTATCCGAAAGTTTTTATCAACTTACTCATATCTACTTGTAGTTGTGATGAAATAGTAATGCTTGTAATTGGTTTTGTCCACTCTGACCTTATAATACCTACATATCCTAAAAACAGAAAGGGATAATACCCAGTGCATGTTGGGTGTATTTAGTGGTCTTACTTTTTGTATATTCCTCTTTTAGTATTCGTCCGGATAAGGACTAAATCATTTATGTTTTTCAGCTTATACTGCTTGGATACGAGTTTTGATATCCTTGTTATGGTAAGTGGAAGTACCAGAAGTACTTTCCCAATTGTGTGTAAACTTATCAAAAATGTCTATGACCTTGCTATTTTTGCACTGCTAAGCATTAATTTTATGTAAGTTAATTGTGCTATGATGTTGTAATTAAAGAACTTGAGGTTAAAAAATAATATGTAGTTTATAAATGGAACTTTTACCAATCTAAATATGCAGAACATTTAATTTTGTACCTTCTGTTGGTCTCAACTAATAAAGTATAATTTAAGTCTGTATTAATAGACTAAAGTTGTATGTTATGTATGTGTTTAATTACAAAAACATTTTTGACTGGTATGCACACATGCATGAATGGATATGAGAGGAACAGTGGGTCAATTCTGCTATTTATTTACCTAAATGGATCGGTAGCGGTTCATTATCTTTACTAATGCGGTTATAATACAAAAAGGTATTCCACTAACATTGCTCTTAACACCGGAATGCAAATGAAACACTCTTGGTTGGTTCAACTTATGCTGGATAATTGATCATAATGTTGCAAGAAACAAATAGTTTACCTTAGTGAGTTGACAGTTATTAACTTTTGACAGTTCAACCAAAGAAGTATTGGTTTTGGCTGCCACAAATGTCAAATATATTGCATTAATGAAATACAATACAAATATTCTTTGCACACTATACAGTACTACTTGCGATTTTGTGTTTGTTAGTAGAATACCAAACTTAAACGTTTTGATTGCACTTTTAGATCAAAATACAATAGCAGAATTGGGGGGCAGGATTCATGCAAAATTGTTAAGTTAAATATTAATATTAAATTTATTTATTTTTATTGGATGTACAGTCGATAGCATATCGAGCATAACAATTTGACCTTGAGACTGCCCGCCCCTATTACAGAAGTAGTAATCCTTTCCTAATGGAGGCGGCATCTGTAGTGCAACTGTTACACTTGACACGGTGTCTTCTCTACAAGAACACCATATCAAATTTAATACTTACTGTTAACTGCTCTTAAGCAAAGTGCATGTGGTTTTCACAATTTAAAAAACTTGCACGTCATGATCTCTTGTTGTCTTGCTACATGACACGCTTCACCATATGTAAATACGTCTTTATGATGTTAAAAAATTGTAAAGCTCATCTGAATGACTTATAATATGATATTTCATCATACTAAAAAACTACCTTGTCGTTTTACAGTGAACGAATACTGAAAAGCTTAACAAATTAGGGCCTTCATAAATGTTTTGTCAAAGTCAAAAATGTTCAATGATAGACATTAAAATGCAACATATTAAAATAAAGTGGAATTTCAGTATTCATCCATTGTATAAGTACAGTCGACAACATACCAAGCATAATGGTTTGTCCTTGAGACCACTGTTACTGTTTCGTAATAGTGGCAGCTTTCATAGTGCAATTGTTACACTTCGTGTTCTGTATTCTGTACATTAATTATCTAATAATAAATAAATCTATAAATATCAGTAAATTATTTTACTGATTGAAATAATGTATCTAAATTACCATATTTTGAAGGGCATATCGAAACATCACATGTTTTCTGTGTAGATGTAGGTGGTACAGTCACCCTCAAAAAGATGAAATGTGAACACAGATCTATTTAATGTAATCCATTTAGTAATACTTAACATAGTATGGATCCAAAGGAAAGAAATATGTTATCCACTGCAAAACTCATTTTTATTTTTTTCATGAACTCTGTTTCATTTGAATGATACAGAATATAAAAATTGTATTGGCATCAGAACTAAAAGTGTGTACCAAATATCATATAATTCTGTCATCAGCATGGGGATCTTTAAGTTACTAAATTTGACTCAAACCTAAATAAACTAATAAACAAATAAACCAACAAACATGGCAAGCTAATTATAACTGTTTAAACCATTGTGTGTGGAAAGTGTGGCTTGATAAGTTAACCAGCGTCTGAGAGTCTGTCAATAATGCTGACTGTCACCCATGCCTGCATGTCACATGGTAAAATGGCCTTGGAAATCAATCATTAGAAATTGTGACAAAACAATGACTAAGTACGACTAAATTAAAAACCCCACTACATTACACTAATAAAGCTAAATTATTAAGTATTTTTGCCTTTTTAGTGTATTAAGTAACATTTCAGCTTTGTTACAAATTGACTGTTTTTGCTTACCTCGTTATTAAAAAGTAGCTGTATACATCTTTTTGAGATTATGTGATTACTTGTTTTTGTAGTTTGGGTGCACACGGCATATAAAATTTCCACATTTCTGATGTTTTGAACTGTGTGTTTCCCTACAATTGAAAGTTGAACTGCATACCATGTTTCTTACCTTCAGATGTATACAATGCTATTGATAAATTAATACTTCATAATCGATCTGTTCACTTTATTTCCTAACATTACATTTTAAATTGTTTTATAAATAATATCTATATTTTGTAAAAAAATTGAGAAAAAAGATCATGTTTTCTGTCAAAATGTCTTGAATTAATTTACATAAGAGACAAATTTACCTAATAAATCTTTAATAAATCATTTTAAAAAACTACACAGGTACCTACTTTAATTTGTATATCAATGAACCAGCGGGCCGACCACCTATTTAAATGCATTAGTTTGGAAACTGATAATGTTTATGAAACTAACATGGCTTGCAAAGCAATACTTTAAAACAGCTTTGAGTTAGGTGGTCGCCCGGCAAGACACCAAATTGGGCTAATTACTAATGAATGGGTAATCACATATTGATTATCACATTGAACCATTTCGCTTTATCAGCATACAGCAAAGCCATGGCTATGGTACAGCACATTCGACCACCATCATTCAGCTATATGACAAATCTAGAAATAATTGGCATACAACTAAAAATTATCAATTTTATGGATTGATACTGCCATGCTTTATTCTTGGTTTGAATTTAGAATTGCCTAGTAAACTTGAATTTGCGGTTTTCAGATGCCGCGCACTCGTAGGAAGCACTATCCCTCTCACTCGAGGTCGAGATCCCGCTCCTATGAGGCGAAGAGGCGTCGCCTCGATGACGGAGCAAGAGAAGGCTCATATAGGAAGAGAAGCAGAAGCAGAGATCGTGACAGGTAGGCTTATGTTCTAAATATGATATTACATTAGTTGCTGTATTCAAGCTAAACATTTTATACCATTAGGTGAAATTAATTTATACACACTTTCAGTGGTGTGTCTTACTGTGCGAAAAATGATATACAAAAAACTAGACTTGAGATTTCAAAGTGTAAGAAAGTATGTCCACTACAAACAACAATGTATTCATGGACATTCTATTTTAGGTGGATTATAGTGCACCCCTAGAAAAATAAATAACTCCATTTTTCTAAGAGTGCATCTATCTGTGCTTTAAATCAATTGAACTTACACAAGCAGAAGCACAGTCCTCGCGCATACACAAATCATCACCATGGTCTGGACAAAACATTAAAACCATTATGTACTAAAATTATTTGTATTATAACAAAACCTCTGTACACCTAATTTTCGTTACTTTATAGACGGCCGCACATCTATTTTAATCATAAGTCATGAATAGATACTTATGGTAACTACAAATGTCTAGTATTTTACTTGATCTGCAGAAAGAAGGATAGTGGGCCTTTTCTCTGCATAAAGGAGTTCAACATACTAATTATCATAATTAGGGCGAGTTTAGCTCGTATAGATGAGTCTAGTTCTTGGATATTATTTTTATGTAGTACTACTGATAATTGGGTTATTTTGATCGGGTTGTGAATTCCATTCATTAGACAATTTTTCAATCGTCAGATAGTATTTATTTACACAGGTTTAATTATATTAATGTTTCGAAAATCTGTCAATAGGTAATCTCTGCAAAATCCTTCTTCCTTACAATTCATAATGACAGTTTTAGACAAATTCCCTTGCATTAATATACATAGACCCTAGCTAGACATAAATCTTGCATTAATATACATAGACCCTAGCTAGACATAAATGAGGGCTCATTTATGTCTAGCTAGGGTATATTTCTAGCTCATTTTATAATCAATGATTACTTTAAAATAAATAATAAAGAATTCTATGACATGATTATTCATTGAGAATGTGTCTCAAGTCTCGAAGAAAAGAATATTTCAATAAATTCTCATTTCTCATTAAACGCTTCCCACACGCCATCTATAGGAAACATTTGGTTTCACTTGAAGCGGTTATCAGTTCTGACATTAGTGTTACAGATTTCCGCTAGGTGGCTTTCGTTATGTATTTTACTTGTGCTTCCATAGATGGCGATACTTTACACTTATAACAAGATTTATTTATATATTTTGTCCTTTTTTATAAATGTTCATTATTATTATTAATTTACCGCTTTCCTTAAATACATTAGAGGCCCTTGTATTTCGGCCTGGTCATAATGGTTTTTTTAGAAGCTTAACATATTATTTGCTATATGATATGACAAGAGTAAGTATAAAATTCACAAAATTTTTACTTTAATGTTTTAACTATCGTTTCAATTAATTGCGGAAAGTATAATAATAATAATAATTAACGAAGTAGGTATTGTAATGGAATGGAAATGTTGTGAATGTAACTGTAAAACATTTCGTACACGACCAAACGGTAGACTTGCCCTTAGGCACCCTGGGGTCAGAAGCCAGGTGGGAAGTTCTCTTGGTGCATTCACTGACCTCATCTTCACGATGCATTCGCTGATTGTATTGGAGATGAAACAAGATTTGTTTGATGTTTAGATTTGATGTAGTTTTCATTTTAGCCATGACATTTAAAATCGCGATTCAGAAATAAACTTATTTATAATACGGCCTTAACAATGATAGATGGGTACAACTAAGCTATGATGCCCACTGGTGTACCGGTACTTCCCGACAAAATTGACGGAAAAAGCCTGTTCATCAGTGGACCAAATAAACCAAAATAAATTTATAAAATGATAACTAAAAATAGCAATATAAAGACTCTGTTACCACATAATTGCCATAAATGATTATGGTGTGTTTGTAATTTTTTTTTACAACAAATTAATCTGTAAAAAAGACAGTCATTTCAATCGCTTAAATTCAATGTAAACAAAATGTCAACTGTGTTATTACGCCCGCAAGTGATAAATTTGAAAAATATCCGACTCAAGATGCCGCCGTGAAAAATGTGTTCGTTGGTGCGATAAAGAAGTAATTTTACAGAGCTGCCATTAACTTAAATTATGTTCGTGGATTCCTGGTGTTCTGTGCACTTTTTTGTTCTCGTTCGTCAAGAGGTCCCAATCAATTATTATTGTATGATTAAGCTGGACTGTATCGTGTCGTGGTATGGACTAAGGAGCGCTGCCACCGCCGCCCGCGACCTCCACAAAGGTATCTTTACTTTTACACTAGCTTATTACAAGAGCGTTGCACACTTTGTGAGATTTATTTATATTTTCGTTGCTCCCATTTCTATTTGATGACAGGTTTAAATACTTTGTCTTTTCCAGCTGATTGACAAGTGTAGTTAGTAAGTGAGGACAGACACTTAATTTCTCATTTTAATTTGGACTATGAATATTCATAAACCTATTGTACCTGTACTCAAACTCTGTACATTGTCACATACTAACCCGCTTTAGGTGGTTAACTAAGTAGGTATTTAACTGAGAAATGGAATGAATTTTTAACGTCTATTCCAATCATCCCCTGATTTAGCTATTCAGTATGTAATTAAGCGAACACATTAAATTGGAGGCGATTTAAACAGTTTTCGTCGTTACTATAAATCACTAGTCGACGCACGATAGATGAACACGCAATATATTTTTTTCATCGAACTGGCAATTATGAATGGAATTAATCTAACGATAGACAAAACAGTACCTAGCTACTTACGCAGTAGTTTCATTTAATCTGTATTTTTAAATATTAGGTTGTATAACAAAATAATAATTGTAGTGCCATTTAAGTTATTGTCCATGCCAATATAAAAAAAGTTAGTTCATCTCCAACAAAAACGTCGTTTAATTGCTTTATACTAATAAAATAATAATTTGTTTACGATTACGGTAAGACTCAAATATTCCTGCCACGCTGGTCCCTGTTCCAACGTTTGGTGCAACAACACATTAAACCCTAATGAATTCAACGAGCGCGACTATAAATTGATATTTCGCACAAAGGGTCCGCGACAGTAATTGTCGGTTGCCTGTAAATTCCGTACGTACGTGTTGTGAAAATGATTTCTTTAATCGTACCACGAAGTATGATTCAAGGATATGGATATGTCGCCGCCGTTTGGTTAAATCAGCCGCTTAACTGGATGCCTAGCCCGTTAATTAAACTGGCTAGGCATCCAGTCCTGGATTTGGCATATTGAATGGATCGTCTTGTACTGAAAAATTTTGGTTTAATTAGTAGGTTCATCGTTTTTTTTATGACCACTTATAACCGACATCGTTTTGGTTCTAAGTGGTCAAAAAAAAACCTCAAATAGACACAAAAGCTCTTAGATTTAAACGAGCCGCCTAGGCTGTGGCCTAGGCGTCTAATTGAATTGTTAATTTAAACCAGACGGCTGACATCAAGTTCAGTCACCTGGTTAAACGTTGCGCTCAATGAGTTGGCTATTTGTAGTTCAGCCGTTTGATTGGATGCCGGCATTCAATCAACGGGCTAGGCGTCCAGTTAAGAGGCTGATTTAACCAGATGCCTGCGACAGATATTTAGCTAACGCCAAACTGTAATTTATAACAATCAAGACTTGAACCTTGCGTATAGTGTAATTCTCTACTGATAATCACGTACCTTGGCCCGAGGGCCTTACAATATTCTTTTCTTCGAATTATCACACAGACATGACAATGTATATTATGTCGGCGTGTTTACAATTTCTTGTCTTTCGCAACAATATTGTGCCAAGGATCTCCGAAATGTCAATTACTAAAACGGTTATCTTTATGTTATCTTTTAGTAAACTGAGCGTAATTTTGGTTATCACCAACTGGTATCACGTCACCTTGTCAGCTCATTTGCGAATTTTTCTGAAAGCACGATTACACACACTATACATCTATGCATTTCACTTCGCGTTGTCACGCTAGCCGTGTTCCAACAGTTGTGTGTAGCATTGTTTCCAAAATAATAAGCTCGTTCTCAACCGAGGAAAGTTTTCATGTCTTTGTTTGACGAAGTGCATGAAATGTTATAGTGCTATTTAGGTGTCGATTGCGTACTTCGAATTTTGCAAGTTAGGCTGTCTGTTTTGCGGTTTGTGTACAGTGACAAATGGTGACGCGAACAGCGCGGGGGGTAGGGGGCGAGAGGAGTTGTTCTTGACACAGTAAAACTAGAAGTGCAGTAGGTGCAGCTGCAACCCACGCGGAGCTTTTTGCAAGCGTATGATATTTACGGGTAGTAAAGTAACCAGTCTAGACTTTAAAGTCTTGCACGACATTGTTGCTCTTCGACGGAACGCGTTCTAAACCTTTATTATAGCGCGACATGCTTGACAGGCAATCGTTTTGTTATGATAAGAGCTTTTATGTAAAAGATTTTAAATCGAATTCGTATTTAATTTGTATTACCTATTAAGTTTGTTTAGCACGTCGTACAACATAATAAAGCGTTAATAAGTAGTGTTCTTACTGTTTCTAAGGTGGTTGTGGTTATATGCCGGTTTATGATGGTAAGGATCCAGTCATAGGTAATCATAAACGATAAAAAAATATATGCTCCAGGCGGGACTCTAACCCGCGTCTCCTGATTTCCGACCAGACGCGATTACCACTACGCCACCGGAGCTCTAGGTATAACCTGCTAATTTTTTCACCGCTTTCTTTCCTTTTCTAACGTTTTTATAGCAACTGGCTGGATGGCTTACCTTGAAGTTTAAAAATACCTGTAAAAGTATTCTTTCGGATCACTAGAGGTATTAACTTCAATGAGTAGTGAGATAAACTTTGCTACAACGTTAGAAAAGGGTGAAGAAATTAGCAGGTTATACCTAGTGCTCTGTTGGAGTAGTGGTAATCGCGTCTGGCCGGAAATCAGGAGACACGGGTTCCAGTCTCGCCTGGAGTATATATTTTTTCATCGTTTTCTTTCTTGATTTGTAATTGTTAAAAAAATATCTCGCACATTATGGCCAGCCCAGTTGAAACTTCGTTAGCAAGCGCATGTAACAACGACGCATCGTGTTGTCATGATAATGCTGCATTATTTTTGATTTCACCGCGTTCTCTGGTGGTATGGCACGCGCAAGATTTATCTAGCGTGATCTGCGTAGATCGCGGCCAGAAACGCTTTCCATGTCGCGAGGCGGAACGCCGCTCGACGCCGATTTATGCGCCGTATCGCCAACTCTGATACGATCCAATCGGCGATTTATGCGCTCGCCCGTTGTCCGTTCGTTAGCCTGCCTGCACCAACGCACCACTCGCTCGCCCGTGTTGCTATGCCCCACGGTCGCTAGCCGTTTCTACAAACACAAGTTACCTTAATATTTTTTTTTATCTCACAACTGTATCATACCGGCGTGCTACCAGAGTTTTCCATCTGTAAATGTTTTTTTAGTAAAAATACAGCTTGAGCCACAATTAATCCCATTTCTGAGTGATATAACCGTAATTTTATAGTAATCACAATGTAACGAACGACCCACCAAAACCGCATTTAGTCAGCATTAGGTCCTATACCACGGTGGCGACCCTAACAAACACCCTGTTTCTTAAAAAAAAAGAAGACCTGAGTAGCTTTTGATCGTAGAAAACTATCGTGCTATACGCTTTTAAAACTTAATTACTCACGTAAGTGGTATAATAATTGATGTGTTCTCAAGCGATTATTACTACCTAAACAACAACAGTAATAATAGCATTACTAAAAAAACATCACGAAATACTCATTAGCCTATTATGATGGAAAAAATACCATAATGTTTCCTCTCGAATATGTCACACACACTATAATTTTGACAAACGTGCAGTTAACAAAATGATTTCCTTCTCCTGTGCTAAGGTATCGGATTACGATGGTACGAGGTCGCAGCTCATCATATCCTGTTATTTTAACAATAGCCCATCGGCCGGCCTTGTCATCTCGGCGGCGAGGGTCTCGCCAGGGTCTCCGCGCGCACGTCTCCCGCGCTACTCGAGGATTACACCTCTGCATTCATTAAGCTCACAATCGACTAGTACATATAGCTTTGTTACGTTAATTACAGCGAGAACGTATCAAATCGATGTTACGAACACCAATTTTCTTGTTTTTAAACGTGTCGGATTGAAAATGACCCTATAAAATTAGTCCAGGATTGATAATATCGCGTCGGGTATTAAATTAAAAAAATGTTTTGTCTCTTGAACCTTCCTATTGAAAATGTTTTTTCCTTGATATATACAACCCAATAATTCAATTGGTGGCGTGCTGCTCCTCCGCAGTGAATTGATCGTGAATGGGATGTCTATATAGGTCCTATTTATTGTGACGAATGTAGACGTTCGGTGCTATTGTGATGTGAGTCAATAGACACATGCGACAGTATCACTGACTGTCAGTAGACACATGGTTATTTATCGCGGTATTTATGTATCTGATCCGATGCGCTACGCAAAATAAAGCTAGCCACTTGCTTATTTTCTAAATTTAGATAATGTCTGTGCCAAATTGCATGTCAATTGCTGTTCTGTATTCTAATTACAGTGGGAAAGTTTGATTGAAGATCACCAAATTATATATTTTATTGTTATGATTCTCAAATTATTTTTATAATTGTGATTAAAGAGTTCATGATTTATAATTTAAATGCTAAAAATGGTAGAGCGGATATAATTAAATAAGCGGACATATGTTGGTAAATATGAAAATATTTATTAAATTTTTGAAGTATTTAAATCACTTAATCCAGGAATAATAATACTATATAGGTATTTAATATAATATTCTTACACTTGTACCGAAATGTCTAATCCTAAATAAGCATTTTTGATAAAGTAACAAGTGTCCAATGGATGGGTTGGGTACTAAAGAACACACAGATGTAAAAATAAACTTAGGTTTATGGCATTGACTGGAAAAAACGGAAAACATATGGAAAAATTAAGATTAATAATAGTACTTAAGTTTTTCTCCCGCTAAGAGGAAGCTTAAAGGGCTCTCAAGCTCTACCAGCGAAATTCCTTAATTTCGTTGTTAGAGCTTGAGAGCCTTTTTAAGAGCCCGCAGTGTAAGGACACCGCTGGCCCTTAACAGGGCTCTTCTTTACTTTGAAACTACCGGAGAAAAGCCTTGAGAAAATTTAGTATATGTATGTAGCATGGACACAAGACTATTTAGAATCATGGATGTGTCTATCCTTCTTCAGACTCATTTTATAAAAAGTTGTTTGGACATCTGCGATATTTTAAACATTGTTCTGCTTAGGTTTATTCTTCTAATTTTCTTCACTTCACCCGGTAATTTTTTCTTTCTTTTTCACGTCTCTACGAAATCTACGAATCTATGCTGTAGGAAGTGGGACACATGTGCTTTCAAAAAATCCCAAGTTTTTGAAGTACGATAAAGAAACGAGTTACTAAACTTCTTTTCTCGTGATGTTAAGGTGAAGATAGTGAATTGATGACTTCGAAGACCGGCACCCGTACTCCTAAGAAGGAAAGGGGAAGATGGGATAAGTTTAAAAAGATCTTAAGAGCACTCTCCGTGGTATAGCTGATAGAAGCTGCTAAGCTGTAATTTAAATATACTTAGGTATTTATATCTAGAGTTATTTACTCCATCTTATTCTATAAATGATGGGCAAGAGACACTTTCCTGACTTTGAGGGGTACTAAGATTCAAACAATGGTCCTATTGTCACGTTCGCGGAAAACGTCCAGCGCGACTGTCGCGAACTTTTATGCTTGATCGGATCGATTTAGTTGGAGAAAACAACGCACACACCGGCCATTGCGTCCGCCAGTAGACAGACATTCATTGACGCTGGTGACATAATTATTTAGAACAAAATAAGTTTCTCCCGTCGCACTACTTTTACCTAACATTCAACAAATTTAATGTCTTTTACCGTATTACTTGTACTATAATTTGGAAAGAGATCTAGTTGACGTATAAAATGTCTGATTTCCCAAGTACCACAGATTGTTGCTGACACCTCCAGGTTATGCAAATAGTAGAAGCGGTATAGGAACATGTTATATTTTAATAACTGGTTGTCAAAGTAATGCAGAAAGTGCACCGAGCCGCAATATCTGGTGTGGCTGGTTGCAGAGAAGCCGTTAGTTGATGTTTAGGTGCAGACAGGAGCGCAAGCCGGTGCGGGATCGATTAGTGAACCGGTCCCCGCAGTACGTTGACTCCCGAGGGCCACTGCCTGCGCCTACGGACACAAATTGTGCACTTCTTGCAATTGCATACTATCCCTTCCCCCGCACCCGGTTGCCATACGGCTCGGAGCAAGGACTTTGTCTATAAACTTTAACTACTTAGCTTTACATTCTGTTGTTCACTTAGTTTGATAACTTACCTAATCAAAAAGCATTCAGTACATATGTACCTACAAGTTTAGTTTGTAAGATATTATATCACACAAGGGAACTGTAAACCACCTCTAGTTTCACCATACCAATGACGGGTTCTTCAAGTATCTGGTTGTTTTAACTGCACACGTCCGCTCAAGTGTAATTGGTAGCAGGTGCGCGCAGGACTACCCGCTTGTTGTGACAATTATAGGAAAACTCATGGTTTTTTCTACTCTCAATACCGGTCTTGCTTCGTCTACGGTAACTTGGAGACATCTAAGTGAAATTAGGGAAATTTCTGGTCACCTATCTATCTATCTAAATAACCTTCTATAAAGTGTTTTATAGTATCTTTTATATTTCGAAACCACCCTGATTTTTTAAAATAAATTACAGACATCATGATAAGCATACATATGTATAGATTTCTTTTGTTTTATTATGTAATAATAATTTAAAAATTAACATGAAAATAGTATAAAAAATATCATTACTTGTAATTTTTAAAAATCTTTCTATTTTTCGCTACACGTATGCAGAGTGATTTCTCGAAGGAACTTTTAGTTCTACAAGCCATGATTCTCATAAAATTAGTGTCTTATCTAATTTCTCTAAATGGTGTTCGCGTTTAGTGTAGAATGTTGCATTTAATAACTAGAACACATAAAAATATAATACACAATAGGATGAATAAATTATGCAGTTGATTATACAATAGATAGGAGGAAAATAAATATCGCAATTACAGACCTATATAATCTTATTCCAACATGCATAACATAAATTCCGTCTACGTAACAACATTAGCCCCAGCACTAGGGACTAAATAGTCTTTTTTACTTTTGTAATTAGTCAAGGGGCACGGTATATTTTTATACCTGCCTACCTTTATTGTTAGTAATACAATATTTTATTTTATTGTTTTATTCCAAACAATTATTTGGTTCGTTGTTTGACGTGACATAATAAAGTTGCATATCAAACTAGTCTTAAACAAGATTGAGGATGTGCTAAATCAATAATAATTGATATGTGATTGTATGTGTAAACAAGAGGCAAACGGTACTGATTAGACATGATAAGGTAGTGTCTGGTGTAGTCCTGGCTCTATTGGTGCAGTAGAAGCAAGGAGGCGAGGGGTGCGAGAGGCGGTCGGCCGTCGAACTCGTGTGGGTCGGGGGTCAGCGGCGCGACACGCGTTCATTAGCGCACTCGTGCGCCGGCGCAGTTGTTCCTACAGTGCACACAGGATGTAAATATGCATTCCAAGGATGCATCCATATGGACAGAGCCAATAAAAACAAATACCTCGAGGTGAATGCACAACAAAAGTATGATTTCTTTTATTAGACAATGTGACCCAGCCAATACTTGGAAGGTCGCTGGCCGATGTCTGTCCAAGGCCCCAATCACGGAAGATTTAAAATTTGTTTTCCGCTCGGTCCAAATTGTCACAATATACCTATACTAAAAATGTTTTACAATCAGTGCAAAATGAAACATGTAACCTCTACTCACAAAGTAGAAATAATACTAAGTTAAGTATGCTCAGGTTTATGTATCTTCAAAAATAAACTATATATGTACCTACTTCTCGTTTTCTGTCACTGAAGATGAAGAGTTATATAAGTACTGAGTTTACGTTATAACTTGAAGTTTTGCAAATTTTAAGTATAATTTTGCCAACCTGTTTATTAAGTAAGTATGTCAACGAAAGTGATACCCATCGTCAAGACGAATTTGAGACTAGTATCATAATAATCTAGACCGGTATAATTAATCTAATTCCAATCTTGAGACATATGCAAT
This sequence comes from Nymphula nitidulata, assembly GCA_947347705.1. Lineage (NCBI taxonomy): Eukaryota > Metazoa > Arthropoda > Insecta > Lepidoptera > Crambidae > Nymphula > Nymphula nitidulata. Next base: position 5,376,692 of record OX374626.1, read on the forward strand.
GAATCAGTATGAGTCAATCGAGAAAGTAAACCAGTGAGCATTGTTCCGAGTGGATGCGCGGTGTACCGAGTGCGTGGGCGCAGGCAGCGGCGCGAATTAAAGCAGCTCTCTATTCATTACTCATAGTTATTGCTATTGCCATTTTGGGAGACGAAATCAAGTATAGGTTGCTTATATTATAACCTGTATACTGATTGAATATTATTTTTAAGATAAAAGAGGATTATTTTTGCACTTTCCCCTTCACGGGCGCCGCACACGAGTGGCCTTTGTCTCCGTATATCCATTCACGCCCAATGGGTGTCTATTTGAGCGTACCACAATGACTATAAACACTAAATGTAATACTGCATTTAACGTCTTATTTCACAACCCAATATCGACACTCCAACTGTAAAACCTAGCAGTGTTTACTTTTACTAATATACACAAAAAGTATAATAACGTGATTGTTCATTGTAGAACTCGCAGCCCGCACTAGACAGTATATGCAATAGAAGCATGCAAGAACGTTTAATTGCTACTACTGTATTGTTCCATCTCCGCATCTCTTCTGTCTCCAACTTAATCTTATGAGAAGTAAGTGGGAAACGGATTATGTATAAAGTGTCTCAATAAACCTTTTTTAACCCGTCAAGCATCAGATTCCAGACACAATTGATTTTTCAATTGTAATAGTCCTAGTTCTCCGGAGGGAAAACGAGCTTAACGGATACATATTTATTTATTATAATATTAAAAACACAATACGATACTAAGTTTTCAAATACTTAGGTTTTGTTAAATTCGTGGATCGGAGTCGTCCATACCTACACCTTATATTATATAATTACGAGTATACCAAAATTAAAGTGATGCTGGTGTTTGGTAAACTTACCTAAACTATACTATTTCATACACATAACATAATTATTGAAACAGAGGCGACTAAGACGTTATATATGCTTAAGATTGCAGGATTTGCAGGTCTATGGGACAACACCAAACCTCTGTTAAAACACACAAAATGGGCAGGGGCATCTGTCATATATGGGTTTATGAAAATGGGATGTGTAATATATGTGATGTAAAATAAGTCATGATATATCAGCCTATGATGTCCACTGCTGAACAAAGGCCTCTACCATCGATTTCTAAATAGAACTATTCTGCGCAGCCTGCATCTAACGGCTCCCCTCGACCCTGACCAGGTCGTCTGTCCATCTAGTGGGAGGTCGTCCTACCTTGCGCTTTCCGGTACGTGGTCGCCAGTCTAGAACTTTAACGGCCGTCTGTTCTGCGTGATAAATGCCCTGACCCTACTGCAACTTGCTAATCCTATGAACTATGTCAGTGACTTCTGTTCTATTACAGATGTCCTTATTTCGATTCTATCACACAGAGAAACACCAAACTTAGTTCGTTCCATAGCTCGTTGGGTGACTCCGACCTTGTACAGAAGGCCCGTAGTAAGCGACCACGTTTCACAGCTGTTTGTCACTGGCAACACATTCTGGTCGGTCGCAGACTTAAAACAAGTTCATATTCGACAAATTCAGAATTAGTTTCCTACCAGAGAGGAAGTAAAACGTAGACCACGATCCCCTGAAAAAGATAGTCTAATCTGGCTTAGGGACGAATCCAAGATGGACTTATGTACAGGTGCTGGTGTCTATGATAAAGATATAAAACTGTATCAAAGCATGGGCAAATTTGCAATTGTTTTCCAGGTGGAGACGTATGCAATTATCCTATGCGTGATGAAAATAAAATTTAAGAACAACGGACTAAGTATAGAACAAAATACCTTTTTAAGTGCCAGCCAAGCGGCTCTCAAGGCACTTGGCTCACCGTACATCAACTCAGGCCTAGTCCTGAGCGCTCGCTGTACATGCCCTGAACAAACTTGGTAGACATAATAGGGTGAGACTGAGCCATGTGTGGCAAAGGTTAATGAGAAGTCTAATGAATTAGCAAGGAAGAGCTCAGATAAAACATACGTGGGTCCTGAGTCCTTTTTAGCACTTTCACAAAGTTTCATAAACAGCCATTAGAGAGCATGTCAAAACAGACACAAGGCTGAATGGAATAAAATACCGGGATTAAAACGCTCCAAATCCTTCCTAGGGGAGGAAGTAGGAATGGAATACCTTCAGTTACTGTAATGGGATTGCTATATGTATACATGTCATTTACTTTGACTACAAAATTATTCATAAATTTGATAATTTTGACACCAACTCAGAACTTATACAAAATGTACCATTATTAATTATGTCATATTTGTTTATTCAACCTTCATTTTCTTACTAGTACCTCAAAGACCTACTGCTGATCATGTTTAAAACAAGGAAGGTCTCTGATAAATAAATAACATAATATTATATATATTATGGAATAAGTAAATTAATTGTTAAACAATTCTTAACGCATACCTAGGTATCCAAAATGGCTTTCGCCGTCGAAATTATAATCCGTGACGCGGTTTTCACTTTCACTATAGCTGTGTCAATCAAATTCTGGAACACAATTAGAGGAGACTAATTAGCTTAAATTTAAGAAATCTTTGTAGGCGTTACAAGTTTATGCGACTAGTGTCAGAGGAGGCCGGGCTTGCCCGCTGCACTGTGGGCGGAGACGTCTAGTGAAAGCTACATAAACGAATAGATTATAATTATTTTGTTTATTGCCGAATCTATTTCATGGGATCAGCCTAGAATAAAATAAAATTACGTACATTCATTATAGGAATTATATTACATTTATTGCTAAATATACTTTAAAACTATGTTAATGATGGCATGCAATACAAACAAACCCACTATACACAAGTGTTTAGTTAACGGTTGTGCCCGATTTTATTTTAGAATATGTGTCGATAGAGTATCGGATAATTGATCTTCATTGTATTCATATGAGAGATAATCGAATACACCTAATAAAATATGCACATACTTGTTAAATACTCAACAAATCCGTTAGTTGTGTGATTCGCTGAAACACGGTTGTGATGCTCTATCTATTGTTTATACCGGCCCGTGGGTAGTCTGTTCAAGTCGGATATTAAATATGGGTTACCCACAATGTAGAGGTACTGATTTGTATTACTATGTATTTATATTCTCAACGTGCTATACATGTAAGAAACAACCGCGGGGCGATCGCCTAACATTGGTATGAACATAAGTATGTATTGCCATATTGAATTCAATAATGACATTTACTGACGTGTGTCATTGCTTTTAATAATGACATTGACGTCTGAGTGTTTTAATTGCTTTCAATAATGACATTTACAGACCTGTTGATGTCATTATTGAATTCAATATGACAATGTGACGCCACAAACCATACTTATGTTCATACCAATAAAGTTAGTGTGCAAATTATTAACGCACAGTTACCTGTAGAATCTTTAATAATTCGCTGAGAAGTAATTTATGCGACCTTCCAAGAAATATTTTAGGTACAGTCGACCACAGAAGTAGATTAACGCTTCAGTACCATGTCACACCGACTATTGCGCTCGTAAATAATAGTTGCTACCATACTATATTACCGCCATTGCACAGAATTACTCATAATCTAAGAGACGGTTCACTCTTGAACAATAGTCAAGTTTATTTATAAAAATTTGTCTACTCTTACGATTGTTACCTGCTTGCACTCGAAAATGTTACTTATCTTGTGACACGAGAGGAGCTCGCTGGTGTAGTGGTTTGATCGCTCTGGTTTCGTTTACGAAAACAAAGCAACTTTCGCCATGGTCGATCCCGGGATGGGTCAATCAAAATTTCTAATCAAATTTCTAATCTCGAGGTCCTCCGTGGTTCGGAAGTCACGTTAAGCAGTTGGTCCCGGTTGTTACTGCAACCGCTTTAAGGCGATCTATCGAAACGTTGTTTCGGCCAAGACCGATAGGGATAGAGATATGGCTGACTCAGCGGGAGGAAAAAAGACAAAACAGCGATCGCTCGTGAAAAGTAAACGAAATACACAAATTATTTTATTAAAAAATAACCATATGGACTACAAAAAAACGCTTCTACACGATTCTCAATATTAATGATATCAATCATTTAAAGTAATTTCCTATTGAATACAAATTATCGTTCACCAATAATATTAAGTTTTCTTCTTTATAAGAGGTATTTTCGGAAATAAAATGTATCGAGGCAAATTCCTTTAATCGTGTTTTCGTTCTACTCGTATCTAGATAAGGATATGAAGTAACGTATATCTGATTTTCAGATTCGTAAGATCTTTCAGCAACGTATGACATTACTTATAAAAGTGCGATTTTTTTCAATATATCGCCTTAACTCACCAACCCGCATTGGGCCCACGTGGTGGTGTTATGGCCTAAGCTCCTCATGTGTTTCTTCCATGTAGGAAGGCCTGTGCCCAGCAGTGGGACGTGTATAGGCTGGTGATGATGATGATGATGATGTGACAAGAGCGTTCATATTCATTTGGGCACCGTTGACTCCGAACCGGTTTGGCGGCAAGAGCATAGGGTTCTCATCAAAACACTTCTTACTCGTCAATTAATAAAGATGTTTAATAACACGAGACGCAGAGTAGGCTGAAAATCGTCTTTCATAGATATACATAGAAAAGTAAGTTTTCAAAGTTTGGATTTTTTGTTGAAAATAGCTTCTGCCCACTGAATACTAAATCCCAATAAGTCATCTGAGTTAATTTGGCAGCAAAATAATTGACTCATTTTTTTCTTATAAAAATTTGTATAAAGCCGGCATGAAAAGACCGCGTATCTCTGGAACTGTATAGAGAACCGTAATATCCTTTCAGGCTATTTTTCATATAACTAAGTATTTTTGATTTTTTGACATATCCCGGTTTTACAACTGGAGATTTTTTTTTCAAAAATGGACGAAATCTCGGAACATTTTCTTTTTTTTTATTTACAAGTTTTATTGATGGGCGCGTTTTTATTTTTTATGAACAAGTACATAACTAAATTTATATTAATTTAATTTGATAAACGAATTAGAAATACATAACTCTACGAGAAACGGCAGTTCGAGAAGGGGACAAATACCATCTTAATCCATATTATTACTAAGTGCATCAAGCCCGACTGCAATTTTATCTACCAAATCAACAATGACTATAAAGGCTTCATGGGCTGAGCTTTAAGCTTTAGACATTACTAAGAAAAGAATAATAGAAAGTTTGACTGAAAATGTGCAAGACAAGGAATTTACGCTAATTTCCAAGTGGGGCTCCTTCACTCAAATAATTCTTATGCTGACTGTACATCGATTTGCTCTCCTGATATTATAGTTTGCAGAATCGCAGCAAATATACGTACCATCACTTGGCTAACCCAGTTATGGCAGAAGTCTTATCTGGAAACTCTAAGAACCTTCACGCCTTGTGTTCTTCATTGGCGGTTCCTGATCCACGTCGATAAGCATATTAAGTTCATCTTTAAATTTACCCTGAATATTTTTATTTCACACCTCCAGAATTCCTCTGTGTTCTTCATCTCTAGCAGACCATTTCTTAATGTCGAGCAGATATGCAGTGTATAACAGGTTTTACAATAAAGATGTGCGAGTTGCCAACTAAAGTGAAGAGAGGACGAAGAGTAGAAAAAAGATGGTGGCCTCGTTCTTCGGAAGGACAGATCATTACGCGTTAATTGTTTTAGAGAATTTAGAGGATTGAATAACAGTTACTGCATTGTGGTACACTAACATTTGTTTGCCACTTGTCTTGGAAAAGATTTGGGAAAACCTACTTTGCAGTATGATCCTCCGTCACCACGACAACGCAATCTGCCGACGTCAAACGTAGAATTACTGGGTTACCCCGCCTTATAGCCCCGACCTCGAACCTTGCGATTTTTATTTATTCCGGAAAATAAAAATAAAACTTCGAGGAAAACGAATTATGTACGCCGAGGAAAAAGTGGCTGCGTTTCAAAACGCCGTCGAAGAGACCCTAAGGACGAGAGAAACGCCGGCCAAACATACCTATAAACTGCGGACTGACATAGTTATTGTGACATGGTACTAAAGTATTGTACCGACCAGTAAAATATTTAATAACTCTACCGGATGCAACCACGATTGTAACTTTTCGATTCTATTGAAACTTATACTAGTGGTATTGAGTAGTAATGATTGTACCCATTAGTTATTCTGTGGTATGACCGACCTGCATCTTGCGAACGCGACTCCTCCGACATTAAAGACTAATAGACATACATACATGAATATTCTTAAAATAGGGAAAATAGTTTTGTTAAATCAATTTATTTGGCACTAATTTCTGGTTTTCACTATTCATTTTTTATTGATAAGATGCAAAAATAAAGTGAGATTTGGTAGTATCTTTGGGCCAAGTTAACTGGCATGAATCGGCCTGAAGTGCCAGGATGTTGACGACCTTAGCCTGTGTATATTTTTTTAATATTAGTTCTGACTTCCGTTCTGTTCTTGACATGATTTGCTTAGATTATAACAAAATACGATGTCCTCATTTTTCGACTATTTGTCGCACTGCTCGAAATTACTTTCGAATGTGACCGGTACTTAGTGGGCCAAAATGCTTGAACAAAAGCGACATTGAATAGACTGGCGTAATGAGTGTACGTACACTAAGTTTTGAATGTAATGCGATATGAAAAGATGTAGGGAATTAGGACACCTGGCCGATTAGTGATGGGTTCGGTTAGTTTTATTTAACATTAGACTAAAATTTGGCATGTTACATTAAATGTAAATTCGAGTCACATTCTCCATAAATTATTATTGTTGCGTCTAATTTTATTCATCATATTTACTATCAATTCAAATGAACATTGTCTTTGTTAGGAATACTTATATCTCTTTAGCATCCCTTTAGAACATTGCTGTATTTACCCAGTTAATATTGTTTTCCGTTTCTTTCATTTAAATAAATAAATAAGTGAAGTGTACTTAATGATAATGATGGCGAAGTAATGAACGTACAAGCACTGTGTTCAATTTCCTCTAGTCAGGTCATCACTGTACAGTTAGTCTCATCCTGACTCATCACTAGCAAATGATCGCGTTAACCCAAATTGTCGAGAACACAACTGCTACACTCATGACAATTATTTTCGATTGCTTTATTTACTTTCATCGAAGCACGTGTGGCGTATTTGGGTTTGTCTGTTCTTAAAGAAAGGATTGCTTTGTTATGTTGATGTATCTTAACATTAAAGATAATTAATTAAAACTCGTGATAAAACATTATGAACTAACGGTGTTGCGACACATTTAATTTATACATTATTTTGCTTATAAAATAATAAATAGTCTCAGCATTCGCACGTGCCCATGAATCGTGTCACGGAGTACTTGCAAACTTACACAAGACTTTGACTCATACATTATCCCTTTGTTTCTAAAATGTGGCGATGTGTAGCACTGACATTGACCATCACATTCTACCATACACGGTATACATTATAGGAAACGTTAAAACATGTGGCAATTACATCTATTCAGATATTTAGCATCTTGATATGACGTTTTATTGACATTTTATGCAGCGACGTGCAGTTATACCTACATAGGTGGATTTCATAAAGAATATTTGAAACTAACAGCGACTGCTTTAGTCAGTTATGGAAATAGAATGATTTACTGTCTTTTTTGTATATTACAAAAAATATGCGATGGTGATGAACTCGTGAGTTCGCGTGGATCATCGGCGGGCGCGGGTCACGATTACGGAAATTCAGTCACCTGTTGGAGTTGCGAAGGACGGCCTGATTGTAAGATTGCACGCGTAATTAAATTGGACGTTGCATGAACTCGTATATGATGAGACCTTGCGGTGCATCGATATCGACGATCCTAAAGGGAAGACAAGTAGGTAAACAAGGTTTCCGTTTAAGGATTGGCAATGCATCGGCCGCCCACGTTTGTTCAGATATCGATGGAGGCGTCGCACTAAAACACTACAAACGATCTTTCGGCAATTTGTTCATTCACGGAAGTATTTACTGGCACTGGTCTGCTCCGCTGTAAATCGATTTACTTTTGACTCATAACTTATTACATATATGGCTCTATAGGCACAAGGTAGGTGCGGGTAATAAGGCTTATCTAAGAGATATTTGAAATAAATTACTATTAAATTTAAACAAAAAAATAGCTACTTCTGCAACAAACATGTTTGTAAATACCTTTTTTTTTCGGAGTGGAATCCGCTTACAGACGATACCCTAAACCGCTGGTTAGGTGTACCAGCGGACCGTCGGCTAGACGTGGGCCTGTGCAGGGGTCGCCCAGCGCCTGATCATAGCGGCACTGGGAATACCTGCTAAACCACTCCGGTTTCCCCATGCCCATAATGGAGACGACCCGGGGTTTGCCTAAGCATTTCACCGAGCCGCCTCCGGGAGGTTTGTAAATACCTAAAATACATAAATAAAAATTAAACATTTTTAAAAACCTTGTCAGTGGGCATTATTATACTATAATGGCATACTGTAATGTATGGTATACTTAATATATAAAATTTAAAATTTTAAGTAACCCCCGGCCTCTTTAATCATCTATCATTGAGACTATTCTTATGCGCCCAAACACACTATATCTGCTGTAAGTTTCTGAGGAATTAAGCAGACTTTTTGATGGTATAGGATCAGCTCAAGGTTAGTTTGTCATGGGAATGTCACCTAAGTGACAGTACACCAAATTTCAAATCAATCGGATCTGTGAAAGTTAGTAAAAGCCTTTCATCATGTAGAAAATGACCTAAGAACCATCCTAATCACGTCAGCTATCAAACAAAAAAAAACAAATCAAAATCGGTCCATTCGTTTAGGAGCTATGATGCCACAGACAGACACACAGATACACATAATAATAATAATTAAGTAATATTTTGGTAATTGAGATCGTATACCGTTCGTGGTGTCACAGGCATTCCTATTTCGCTAAATCTTATTATTTTGCTAATAAAATTAACTTCCTGATCGTCACTGGGTATGGATTTTCGACCAACTGTTGTTTTGAACTGCCGTCCTGGAGATGATTTCTAATGGTTCTTCTATATTTTATACCTCTCAGCTGCTTTATACCTGTTCAGCCTTCCACGTACGGAAACCTCAGAGTGGAAGCTGCTCGAAAAGCTGACTTGTAGTCGTTTTCAGACCAAATCCACAATGGTCGTTTGGGCGCCATCGTGGTTGTAGTCACTAAAAACCAATCAGTAAACAGTTGTCATAGTTGTCAGTTGTCTTATTTAAGTACATTACTAACATTTTGGGAAAGATATAAAATGAACTTCAAAACAGACAAATACTTACCTATACAAAATAAGGAGGGTAATTAGGCCTACGGTTGAATTTGGCGGGCCTTAGTTATAATAATTATATAAGCAAGTGTTGAGGAGCTTGGTGGTGTAGTGGTTTGAGCGTTCTGGTTTCGTTTACGAAAACTTGCGCCATGTTTGATCCCGGGATGGGTCAACCAAAATTTCTAATATCAAGCTCCTCCGTGCTTCGGTAGGCACGTTAAGACGTTGGTCCCGGTTGTTACTGTAACCGCTGCCAGCGTGGTGGTGCTATGACCCAAACTCCTCATGTGTTTCACCCATGTAGGAAGGCCTGTGACCAGCAGTGGGACGTATATAGGTTGGTGATGATTAAGCAAGTGTAAAATTGCAAAAAATAATTAGATTGATTCGGCCGAGTTCTTATAACTTGAGCCACCGGACTGCCCCTCACAATAAACTCCACTCTGGTGGTAGCAAGCGAGCTATGCGTCGTACGGCTGGTTGGAAGTGCCTACGAGTGCGACTTAAAGCGGCAAAAATCGTTTCAAATTGTATTTTTCTTTCATAGGCCTTATTACCCACACCTACCTTAAATTGTAATAGGTATTAATGATAAATTTATGCTTGGAAATTCAAGCCCACGAATTGTGTTTAAAGATGTCGAGAGACCCATTGTGATAACTCTTACATTTATCATTACAAAAACTTGCGCTTTCTATCGGCTTCTCAGAACACGAGCAATAAATCTTGATCCTGTGCGGATGGCAGCTCTTATTAATTACTATATTTTCTACATTTGTTGGGATCATCCAATATGGAAGTCTATTGTAGATCAACATCGGAGCGTAGGAGGTCTTCGAAGCTTGCAAATTCGTTTACGCAATCAGATTCAGAATTCTTATGTCGCGTAAACAGTGCTCACTTTTGTTTTTATAAGTTTTAGCAGTTTGTGCGGTCTGAATACGGCCTTGATCTGCGTCTTTGCCACAGCGCACGGAGGGACACGCTCCATACAAGGGCGGTCATAAATAGTTAAAGTCCTGTTACTATCAATACATTGTATTATTTTAGTGACTTATAGTTGTAAAAGTGTTTTAGGAACATTAAAATGAAAGAAGTACATGTATTTACGGAATAAAAAACGTTTACTTCAGTAAAAAACAAATATAAACAATAACATACTTTTACCTAAATTTATCATGAACAAACACTTAAAAATTGGAATGTAAAACATATATTTTAAATAAAATAAGAGTCAAAACATTGATAACATTATTTAATTATAATAAAATAATAGAAATAAATAAATTAAAATTAATTAAATACAAAAAAAACAAAACAACTAACAAAATACAGATAAATTATTCTTATTCTAACAATATTAAACATGTAACAATTCTATTACACTTTGTGACAGAGTATTTTTCTTTTTAGGGGGAAGTTTCCGAAGACTTGTAATATAAGGATCTGAATGTAATAATAGTCGTTGTATTAAATCTTGATTGGTAACTTCACGTGACATTTTTCGAGTGTGACTTCGTCTATAAATTTTGATATACTTATTTGTCGCTTCAGCAGCTTCTTCGGAAAGTTCTCCTATAGATAACAATGCATAACTTATAATATCTGATCCATGTACGAGCACCTTGTGGACAGAAGCAGGAAGACTATACCACGGATATTCCTCGACCAGGCTGTATGCTGTTTGTAATGCATAGTCTTTAAACTTGCATTCATTAATTTTATGTCCAGAAGATAACGTTTGTAATATTACACAACAACGATCTATGAGATCCTTATTCAAACCTGTAATTTCAGCAGATACAGCTGATTCTAAAAAAAACTTCCTGGCCGTGTTTCCGTCGTTAGACGTCCCGCTTCCACCACTACGCGGCTTGTCAACTATTAAACCTAATCGTTCCCTAAACTGGGACTGTACATATTGTTTTTTATTTGATAACAATTGTTTATCACTATCTAGCCTAACTTGCCATTTTTTTATGTCTAATCTATATGAAAGATGAATAAAATATTCGAAGAAACGTATCCAAGAATGTAGTGGTGATAATCCAAATTGGTATCTACTCTCTATTACAGGTTTTTGTAAACATTCGTCTATTTTATTCATCTCTTTAGGGGTAGCATTACATATATAACATCTACTTGTAGATGTTTCACTTAAAGCACTACAAATTTTACCATCTACCATTGAAAGCTGCAACTTATGAGAAACGACCAATTCACGATTGTCGATCTGAATAAAAGTAGGTTGCAAACTTTCAATTTTATCCTTAAAATAAGCTTCCTCTTGCAAAGACACTGCTGTGCTTTCTTTCAAAAATTGAAATCGAATAGGACGGCAGTACCTAGTGGAAGAGGGTCGAGGATTTTTCCATAAAATTTTACAATTATCTTCAGCTAATTTTACAATAATTTGAAGGGGTACATAAGATGTTACAAACAAACTACTATCTTCTAAAGTTGAATCTGAAAAAAATTGTTTGTATTCACTATGTCCAGTGCTGCCATCGAATCCCCATTTCCCAAGTAAAGAGATATTAGACAAACAATCATCAGGAATCTGATCTAAGACCTCTTTTTGAGATTCAAGGATTCGAGAAGCTGTGTGATCAAAAAGACTTTGTAATTCAACTTCAGCTGAAGACTCGGAAACAGTTATATTAGAAGGGTAACATCTCTGTTTCGCTTTAGTAATTTGTTGGTAACATGGTAATACATTAGGAGAAATCTTACTATTAACAAAGTTTTTAATTAATAAATACTGATGTTTTGTCAACTGAGCATCAGTCACAAGTGACAAGACATCATCAGTGCTAACTCTAGATATACACGAATCGAATGAACAGTCTGAAACATCAAGCAATGCACTCACAGTAGAATCATCAGACTTTGACAAATCAGCTACTCTCCGACGTTTAGTCCTTTTACTACATTGCGTAAAAGGTTTTCGAGGACGACCACGTGAATGACACGGCGACGTTTCAGACGGAGTACATTGCTTATTATTTTTCACAAGTTGAATTTTTTCAATAACATTAAACCAATCGGAATTCTTATATAAAAGCTTGGTTTTATCCCTATTACATTTTTTCCAGAATCGAGCAATAGCTTTACATAAATTATTAACAATTTTCTCTAAATAATGAATATCAATGTTCTCAGCATCGTTCAGAGTAGTCAACAAACTTTGTAGGACTTGACGACACTTTTCCGAGTCATTATCGGTATTGACAGTTAGCCATATTTCAAGAATATGCATTCTTGAAAACGAGCATATATATAAATTACCTAAAACAAAAAAAAACGGTTAAAATTCAGTCACAAAACCTACACAAAGCACTAAGACTAAATAAACTAATTTCGTAGCAAATGCTACGAGATAATCTGGCAACCGTAGCACCCTTGTCATCGCCAAAAGGGCAGATAAGGGCAGCCAAGTTTTAATTTTCCTAAGATAAGAGAGTCTAAAGATTATGGTGCAATATACCTCCATAGTCGGAGCGAGTGGGAACATATTTAAAAGTTTATTCAAACTTTGAATATTAAAATATAATACTCCAAGAAAAGTCGCCTCGTAGCAATGACATACTAAAGAAAATATATACTAAGATACAATTAAAATAAAAATATTAATTATTACATACCCTGTTCTTGGATATCCATTTCAGAAAAAACTCACACAGCACTCACAGGTCCCGCAATGACAACAAATGACGTCACGCTTTTTAATGACTCACTGATAACAGTATTTACGATTGGCGATGCGCTCTCTTTGAATGCACAATAGATAATGAAGGCGCACTCTAATTACTGACCTATTTATAGTTTCAGAAGGTACCGCAACTATCCAATGTAACGACAAGGAATAAAATGTAAAACAAGAAAGCAGGTTTTTAAGATTTATGACCTATGGATGTCCCACTGTGCAGCGTATGACTTACCTATCCGCGGTAGTCAAGTGACGAGTCAGATATTTTGATTAGTCTTACAAGGCCTCCATTTTAATAATTTTTTCCGGAAAAGGAATACTAATAACCAATGTATGCAATTCATTCATAATTTGCAGATAGATGCACACACGGACATGTAATGAATAAATAATAGAAAAGTTCGGATAATTGAGTTGTTGCAACCCGGATTATTTTCTTGACATCGCGATCTTCCTATACTTTATACTCAATTAGTTGTTGAACACTTGTAAATAATTTCTCTGTCGAATATCAACACCCACATGAGGATCAGTTTTGCGTCGCAACACAATTGCCATCTCCTTTCTAATCGCACATCATAAGTGTGGCGGCGACCCCGAATACAAATTATGGGAACAAGCATTTTCGTGTATGAAGGATGGCGAGCGGCAGTAATGTCGACACCTACGCGCTCGTTCGACGAATTGAACTGTATTATGCGTCGTCGGGTATGACAGCTTTCTGCCCCAATTACAAGCTACGAGACATACCTGCTATGTGGGAAAACCTAGTCTTGAAATGGTAGCTACTTCTTCCTTATCCTAATAACATCCTAAAGAAGTCAGCTAAGATAAGACCGGATTATCGAATATGGTGACAGCTTAAGTCATAAACAATCACCAATTTAACATCCATTAACGGGTGTAAATTTGATGTCAATTTGTTGACAGCAGAAGTTACATAATATTAACACCTTCGATGGATCACCGTATGTTCTTTAATTCTCCAAGAGACTAATTTGTCTCCTAAAGCATCCAGCGTGTCTCTAACTCAGTTTTTGTTTTGTTTGTTGTCTGTTGTCTGGAGGAAGGCTCTACCAGAGGCGTGAGTCACAAACACGTACAGGATCTTTGTTGTGCTTCTGAGAACCGCAACGGGCACGTCTTTGTGGGAAAGGTATTTTTAATGCAGGTCGACGGACTGATTTCTCCTGTCCAATGTTACAAAGCTAAAAAATAATTAAATGCTCTCTTTAATTTGATGCGTTAGATTAACTGTTTTCAACGTCTGCGTCTTCTTTACTCACATTTCTAAGGGAAAGGATATTTGACTTACAAAACTAATTGATTCTTCGAGTCCTTATTTTCTTTGTCTTAAAGCTTCGACATGCTTTGGCAATAACTCATAAAATGTTTATTACCTGGTAAGCAAATAATTGAAATACCATGAATTATATTCAGCAAGAAATCTTCACTAAACTGGACTGTATAAAAACATTTTGAGCAAAGAATACATTTACATCGATTAGTTTTTATTTGGCGCCTAGTGCATGCAACGCTAGGTTTTTCTGAATGCAGACTGCTCAATCTTGGACAAAAGAACCAACGATTAGGTAGGTAGTGTAATTTATGTTGCGTAACATCTGAGAATATTGGTAGAGAGAACTTTCTTTAGCACTAAGTGTAGCACAAACTTAGCTAGACCAATACTATCACTTTGTTCCGTGTATAGGTTTCAAAGTTGAATGACGTATAAAATAAAGTGAATGACGCGCCATTGGGTATCAAAGTAATGTTCAGTTAGTTGTTTGAGTGATTTTGAGTTTGACCTCAATGATTAACGAACACCGTTACATTTGACTCAGTTTTTATTGCATTACCTTTTGAAATGTCATATTCAATCGACGACTAATTTCAAATTTGTCATTAGTTTCGCATATTTGCTTAACTTAAAAAATATTCCAAAAGTTTATTATGAAATCAATCAAGAATATACCCAAAAATTCGTTTAAAGTCCGTCAATATCCGTTAATTGCGCAAAAATTTAATATTTATGTATTTTCTCATCCTCTGGCAAATATTTTATGGGGTTATTCATTACTATTATTGCATAATATTGATGATATGTTTTATACTTTAAAATACGAAAACCTATGTTCAAAATGAAATCAAGTTACCGTTGGGTATTACTTGCTGGAAATAAAAGATGTTAAGTTTGCCAGATTTTTTTATATATTTATCCATGAATTTTATATCTTTAAGTATTCAAATAACTACCTATGTTATCCATTTCAAGCATCAGATTCCAGATACAATAATCATTGATTCTTTAATTGTCGTTATACCTCATACCTCCATGAGGTATAACGCCGCTTAACTGATTAAATTATTAATTTAATCAGTTAAGCGGCGTTAAGTGAGGTGGGTTTAAGTTACTAATGAAAAATACTTGTGTCAGATATTTTTTCAAATTAAGAATCTCTTGCATTTTAGGCGAAACAGTATAATATAAAAGTCCCCCTTACATTTTAGGTTTTGCAAAAGTTTTTTTTTAGCTAAGCTGTAGCTATTGTAGATGGTAAGGAATCCCAGGGCTCCAGGAAGTCCATGTATGGACGCTATTTTGATAAATTGTTTAGATTGTGTCGGACTGGCTGGCCAGATCAGGTTTCTGTGGGACCACCATTTATGGCATAGGATTAAATCACTTTGGTCATTGCTCGAGTCTGCACAATAATAGCACTGATTTAGATCATTTAACTAATACGTACCATGTTACTTATTTTTTACTGCAAGTCTATATTGACTTTGCATTTGTGTCGATCCATCTTCGCGGTCCTTGATTATTAACATAATAAAATCAATATTCGTTATCGTTATAACCGATATCTGTGCGTGACTTACGCGTACTTCATTTAGAGCGAAATAAATTTACGGAAATCATTAATATTCTTTACTGTGAACTGTCTAATGCGACCTCTTCCTGGAGCTCATTTCATCTGGTAAAGCCATAATAAATCAATTGACACTAATTGGCAATCGGGTAGTTTCTCTAGGCGCATACTCGCTAAGTGAGGTGGGTTTAATAGCGTGTGCTAGACAGTGACCGATTTTTCTTTCGTTAGTCTAGCTAGGCGGCCTAGTAATGAACCATTTGGGTCATTGGACCTCGCCGTTTGATGGCGACTCGCCGCCTCCGGTACCATTATTTTTTGCCGTCATTTACGTGCCGCCAATTGAATAGTCTCAGATAGACTAAAGCGTGCCTCTCAATGTTTGCTGTTTTGCATGTTTTGCTTTGTTCGTTTTAGGGTTATAAGATTAACGTGTGGGCTGCTCAAAAGGTGTATCCAACGGTGCTTTAGGGAGATTTTGATACTGACTAATCATCACGCAAATTCTGATTTGTATAAACGAAAACATATTATGCAATGATAGATTTATTATATTGGCTAGTTGGTTGTTCATATTTATTTTTTAAATATAATCAATATAGATATAATCAATTTTAATTATGTATCTGGCATTCGCCTTGGAATAAATAGGTATGCCATAGGGTTTTTTAATACATGTTTAATTTTCCACCCTACTTTACAGAAGATATAGTTTAGTTTATTCTTTATTGTACACAAAACAACTTACAACAAAATTTACAATATAAAACATGATGTACACAGGCGAGCTTAACACATAACTGTGTTTTCTACCAGCAAACCTTATATAAAGAGCAGCCAAATAATATTACTTAATATAAGTAGCAGCCAAATAATATTACTTTTTAGTGTTGTATTCCTGCGGTGACTAGGGTCGCTACAGTTCGTGCTATGCAATCAGTTGCGCTTTTTCTTTCCGATGTTTTATTTTCCGTAAAATAAAAGAACATTGACATTAAGATTCTGTATTAACTTTCTGAAAAACTTGCCGCTGCTTCGCCGACGAATTTGTCGTCGATGAACGGTTCGCCGACAAATCCAAAGGCCTTTTCTTAAATACCAGATAAAATATCCGAATCTGCTTGGTCATAAAAAAAATAACCGTGAACTCACTAGTAATGACTTGATTTCTGTTGAATTATTTGAAGTGTTATTTTTTGAATGGGTTTTGAATGTGTCGGCAAAACGTTCGTCGACGAAAAATTCATCGGCGAAGCGTTTCACATCGATCAGATTCTCACTTGTGATGAAAAGTAGACCCCGTAATATTTTAATAAGAAACGTCCCAAAAACAAATTGCAGCCAAAAAGTTGCATATGTCAGCATAGTGGATCTGGTTGCTGGTATTATCCATTATACCTAGCTTCTTGACATCTGGTACAGTAATTACAAAATAGATATTCTATCAAGAATCTATATGATGGACAAGCTCGTTGTCTAACAACCAATACTTATCGATTACTCCTGTCCAATCCTTCACGACAACATACCGCACATGATCTTTAAAATTATAGGGGCTTCGACGAGAGCTCTCCCTCACCCACGTTTGGCGAGTGCCAAACATTGCTCTAACAGCTTCTTTACGGAATTTAGATAATTAAAAACCATTTAGGAAGTTCATCGATCCACAGCTGATGCATCAATGGACTGCCGTATTTTCAAATGACCCGTACTTTCATATCCAAAAATTTGTACTATTAGATTTTTCTAAATTTGAATATGTATTTTTAAACAACACATGCAACTTGACAAATATCATAGAGGTACTTGTAACATGGTATACTCTTCATTTAAATTGGAATATAATACACTGAGCAACTAAAATAGCAAGCTTTTTCGACTTTTCAACAATTTGTCACCGAAATCAGATTTTTTAGTTGCTCATTTATTATTTTTTGGTTGATTAGGTTAAGGTAAGTATGCTGCTCAGTTAAATACAAACCATTTATATTTAGAGGAAAATGTTAATTAAGGTGGTGGAATAAATATGACCGTAAATAACAAGGCTGTTTTAAGCGTTACTATCAATATGTCACATATAGGTCAAGTAATGTTGCGATGGATTAACGCCCTGGAGGGTATAGAAGCATACGAGCGGTAAATCGCTGGCAGTGACATACATTGTCATTGAATTAGCAATAATGCCCCTACACTGCTTCATTTTTATGATTCAATAAAAAAAATCTTAGGAAGTACTAATTCACTCATGAGAGTGTTCAATCGATTAATTTAACTTGTTGTCAATGCGCCTTTCAACTTTCTACTGTATTCGGCAACTTGTAAATTCGCCTCTTACTGCAGCAGTTGTTTGAATTGCGACTTAGGAATGCTTACGTTCCAAATAGTATCGTAAAATTAAAGCCTGCCTGCTGCAGAATGAAAAACTTGTACTGCTTATGACAGTGATATAGTAGGTTATAAACAAATCTTTTATTTATTTGAAACAATATCGGAGTCACTTGCATTGTTAATGATTCAACGATACGTAGAAAATATTGCGGAAGACATTTTAAATTTTTGAAAGATATGATTCTTGTGGCTGAATAACATTGACCATCTTATCTATGTAGGTTTGACTAGTCTTCCTATTGTGACAAAAACGATTTATGACGTTAAAATTTCCTTGATGGTCCTTTATTTACACACCATATGTTTTGTCTTTTGTATTGAACAATCTGTGCTATAAGTTAAATTGATAAAATGTTTAATTACTATTTTCTGTCGATATTTAACGCAGGAACTGAAAACCCGCTTTGACTGATAAAACAAAGTTCGGGATTCATTATTAACGGTATTCAAATTCAGTGAGTCATAAAGATTTCTAAAATTTACGGTAGCGGGTACACGAACCCGGTATATTAAAACTTAATTCAAGCTTAAACATTAGGGTATCTGTATTTATCGGATACCGACCGCATCAGCTGGCAACGTTACGTGTAAAACCGTTTTTAAATACGGGTATCCGACCTAAAATTTAATGTACCGCCATTACGGGTACCCTTTATATTATAGTATCATTTGAGTGATGGATTTTTTGATATCATAATTTTCGGGTACCGTTATAACCGGTATTTAAAAGCGCAGAAATGGTTGGATACCTAAAAAATAACCGATCAATACCGTTTAATCGGGTACTGTTACAGTCCCTGAATTTCAACTCTTACGTTAATTGTTTTTGGTCCGCCTTGAATAAGTCCTGGAAATATTCTTAAAAAAAATTTAACCCGTCAAGCATCAGATTCAAGACACAATTAATTTTTCATTTGTCATAGACCTCCAGAGGTATAACGCTGCTTGACAGATTAATTGATTTATTGAAATAAAATCACTTTACCGGACTTAATTCGCGTTTATCGCATTTTCATTTTAATCGAGCTTAATCAAGCAAAGTTTATTTCAAGTATTTCAAAGATGTTCTCGTGTAAACATAATGTTCTGGAGCTAGGTGGCGTAGTAGTTTGCGCGCTCTGGTTTCCATTACAAAAACAAAGCAACTTTTGCCATAGTCTATACCGGGACGGGTCAATCAAAAGTTGTAAACTCGTACTCCTCCGTTCTTCGGAAGGCATGGTTAAGTCGTTCGTCCCGGTTGTTACCGCGACTTTAACCAGACCTGCATTGGAACAACGTGGTGGTGTTGTGGTCCAAACTCCTCATGTCTTACTCCCATTGCCTGTGCTCTGCAGTGAGACTTATATAGGCTGGTAATAATGATGATGATGATGAAATGTGTATTTTGTAGTTAATAATAAAAGTATAGTTTTAGCGTTTGAACATTAAGTAAATCATTTACTATCAAATTCGTGCGCTGTTTTGTCAGTGGCCTACATGCATATTAAATATTTTGATAGTGTAATTATGTCGAAACTACTAACTTTCAATACCTATATTTTAATTTACTATCAATATAGGTACGTAATATCTTAAATTATTTTGACAATGTGATTTATATTGTTTATTTTAAGTATGAAATTTAATTTGTTTCAGGTAATAAATTTTCTGTTATAATTGCCGTACAAGACATGTTTAAGGTGAGATCGCGTATTACTGTAAGTCTCGGAATTTATGTAGCTCTCTACTCACGGTAACAACCCAAGTGAAAACTGAAAAATTATATTAGGTCTTTAAAAGTATGAAATTGTCGCTTTGTATGAAGTATTTAGTGCAAACTGTAATTACCATACTATGGTTTTTGTATTAAATTTGAAATGGGCTTGACCGATTTTTGTGAAATTTTGTGGATCCTTAAAGACGTTCATTTTTAAGTAGGTAAGTACAGTAAAAAAAAACAAATTTTAAATAATAGAAAATAATTACAACAAATCTAAACATTCAAATCTGCTACATTTTCTACAAGCTCTTTGACCCTAATTTTCTTCAGATTCTCATTTTCAATTAATAAATTTTAACAAAAAATAATAATTCAATTTGAATATAAATTGTCATATTTAGGTAGACATTCATATAAACTGATTTGGAAAAAACGGCAATTTCTTATTTAAAAACCTATCATTTTTATTTTTAATGTATTTTTCTACTACTTAAAAATTACTTAGGTATATTATAGTTTATATCATTGATAGTTTTTAATCAAAGACATTCACGTTCGGTGCGCTTTGCTAGGATTGTTAAAAATACTTCATATATTTTTACGGTCAATCATTATAGCAGTGAAAGTTTATTTTTATAAATTAAAACAATTAGTACGTAAAATTAGAAAAAATGTAGAACTCTACACATCTTATACTGATTATGATGTTGTACTTTGTCAGGACTACGTTTGAAACAGACTTATGGTATTAAACTTTTATTACCGAGTGCCTTAAATTAAAACCTAAAAGAATAGAGACCCGAGTGCACTCGGGCTGGTGCAGACAAACACTCCAACTGGCTCATAGCTCGCATGTCGACGACACACTGGTGTGGTAGCGAAGGTCAGTGTTCCTGCGATTCCACCCGTAATGCTCTGATGTTAGAGTCCCAAGTGGTGGAGTCGCAGGAGAGAGGCGGTGGCAGCGGTGGGGTCCTCGCAGCGGCGGCCGCGCGCTGCCTCCCTCAGTTTAGTCGCAGCGGTGCACGCACACCGCACGCAGTTCTCGCGCGCGCAACGAGAAGGTATGCACGCATACGGCCCGCCGCACCACAACACTCACGCACTCGCTTCCGGTGGCTGCTCTCCTTTGTCTGTCCACATTCGCCTTATCGTATGCTACACATACCGAAACGATAAATAATTGTTTTGGTCATTACGATCTCGATCAGTGAAATAACGCAGGTTAGCGAGAGTCGTAGCCATCGCAAGTGTGATTGTTGTTGTGACCAAAAGTTAAAAGTGCCAGTTTTCTAAATGAAAAGTGTACGTCAATCGGGATCAAATAAGAAAATGTGTTGAACTAAACGATTTCACAGTGCTTTTCCTTCGTCATTTTGATAATAGAACAATAACTAATGCCTACATCAATAAACATGGCTAGAGTTATCTCATATATTTATTCATAAAACAGCCTTAACGCATTCATACATAAATGCAATTTGGCCTTATCGATCAAGATCCACTTAACATTTAGCTTGATTTAATTAAATTTATTTCTTTTTGTTTAAAAATAATATAATAAGGCTTGAAGTGGCCCATATAGGATGTTTGCACAGTGATGTGTTTGTGTCAGTGCAGCTGGAGTGTAGACAGGCGAGGATGTGTCGGCCGCGGGCCATATGGCAGCGGCTCCACGGGCCATATTAGGGACACTACCAAGGCGACACTTGTTGCACTTATACGGCATAATTGCTCCACAAAAGACACTTGAATAACGTCTTATCACTCTTAAGACATAATAGATACATTTAACACCGGCAACTGTTCAGATATATCTTTCTTTTCAACCTTAATTTAGTATGTGTCAAATTTAAGGATCAATGGCGTAAAAGCATAGGAGATACAGTTGACAAGTGTATTATGCAAGCTGGTAGCTAAGTGGACGTCGTCGTCGGCCGGGGCGGTTCGTTGACCAGTGCGTCGTCCTGCCGCGCTGTGCCGCCCACCGCGAAGGTCGGCGCGTATAGCCCATCGACACATCCGTGCAATCTTTGCTAGATGCACCAACCTACAAGTTACTTTTCCAAGTAAACAACACTAAGTTAAACACATTTTCTTATTTCTTCTCAAACTTTAGGTATAGCCGATATGTGTTCAGTGTGCCCGATGCAAATATAAGTTTGTGAGTGAACATAATTAAAACTGCCAGTGGAAATTTTGATCTCAAAATGGTGACTTCGAGAATACCGGCTTATTCTCTCAATTCGGAGTTCAACAGGGAGTTCAGAAGTTTCCGCATCACAAGAGCCACACCGCGGTCGACTTTGTACGCTCCTGCCATAGTTCCCATACACGAGTATCCTAGGGTGAGCGTGCATGAGCGGAGAGAGGCGCTGAAGGCGGCGCTTGCAAAGGCTTGGTCGTCTAAAAGTAGTGACAAAAAGAAGCATGATACGTGGACCGTTCCCAGCGAGCAGAATAGAGTCGGCATAACAGCCGCAGATTTCACAGCTAAGTCTCAGTATAAGAACTGTATGAACGGCGACGTGTCGAGAGTTGCACTCGTTAAACATGAATTCGAAAGTAAGGATACCGAACAAAAGGATTCCATAGATAATAGACTAAACAGCGACCAGCCTACGAGCTTCAACTACAGCCGCGTCAATGGAAACGGCATAGATATTAAAGAAACACTAAAAAAGGGCTGTGATAAAGGGTTACACAAAGATTTAAGCTATAGCGACTACCTAAATAATGTTCCTAAATGTAAAACTAGTTTCGAAAATAATTTTCTTAAACAAAGTCATGAGGAACGGCACGTTAAACGAAATGGATACGATGCGACGTCCAAACGCGTCGACAACCTAAATAATATCGATTTTTTAAGCCGGAATGGCGACTTGTATGATTCTTTGAAGTATTCGCGATCAGCGAACGGTACAGAATCAGTGCAATATAAAAGTTACGGTAAGACGGACACCGTTAAGAGTAAATTGCTCAGCACAGATAGTCCCAAAAGCGTGACGTCTTGCAACGGAGAGAAAATAAACGGATACGTTGGTCCGGAGCGACGCACCGGCAAGGAGCAGCAGCGCGGCCTTACGAACGTACCCAAGGCGGTGGTGGAGCAGCGGCTGGCCGAACTGCTCGAAGGGAAGGTAGCCGAGCTGCCTACGCTCTTCCGCGGTATCGACTCCTGGACGCCCAAGTCGCAGGCCTTCCAGAAGAGCATGCGTCAGCACGAGTGGAGTGTATCGTATGTACCTACAATAGTAACGAGATGCATCTTACTAACCAAATCACCGAAACCATTCTTACATCTGGAGTTTTTGTGTGAGCGTTTGAGATTAATCAGATTGACCGTAAAATATTATTGAAGTTTTTAGTCTCGCACGCACAGGTTTCTACAGAAATAATTTTCGTAAGATTTAGTTAATCAGAAACTAATTAACTTTATTTAGTGCATTTCATTATTGTTGTCTTTAAATAGAGAGATGTACAATTGTACACAGTATATTTCATCATCTTAACATTGTTTTAAGAATACCGTTGCAAAGCGGAGCGGTGGCTTATTTACGTTTTCGAAGCCTTAGAAAATACACTTTTAAAGTTTGTAATATGACCCTGACCATACAATTAAAACGTACGTCCGTTCATTGCCATTTTGTCGTTTGGCTGAAATTATTATACAGTGAGACAGTAGCGACGAGGGTTCGAGGACTGGTTGTGCAAAACCATTGCACAACCGTTGCCGTGACTCACCATCATTGCGCTTTATTCCATCCCGCTGCTAGCGGTTGCTTAATCTCCTTGCTCATTCATTATCGCCATTTTACCAAACATAACTTTAGTCAAATAATAAAAGACTTAAGTGCTCGAATCGTTGTCTTCGGTTTGGTATAACATTGACCAATGAGTCCATTGCATTGTTATATAATATAAAAGCGTGCTAGTGGTTTTCAAACCTTATTCTGTGATCGTTTTACGTGAGTAATTATAAATGCAAAGAAATTGTTATTTTTATTATTCGATGTCGATGCACAGTTGTTTTGTAATGTGCCCAACGTACTGTAAACACATGCAATTCGTGGGCGCCCGGCTCAGTCGATACTCAAAAGATTCGTCTTGATAGTGTTCGCAGTGAATGTTTCAAGGTCCCGTCCTGGTTTGTATGCTCGCAAAGGATTTGTCAACTGGGTAGGCGTTGTGACGTAATGAATATCTGCTGTTTATCTGTTTGTCAAAATTGAAACAATTGCCATTATCCGAGCGCCTGTTCGCAGATTGTTGAGAAAGTGATCACGGTTCAGTAGCTATCACTTTAGTTTTATAATGCCAGCTGGTTAAATTAAAATTGATCTTTGAAGAGATGATACTATTTACTTTTTCGAAATTACTATTATTCTTGTCACTAACAGTTTAACTTGTGATTGTGAATAAATTAACGGCAGGTATGTTTTGTTGAGCCCTGCCCGGTCATTTTAAAATGCTGTCGATTTAGATCAAATACCGTTGAATTGATTAACTATCATCCCGTGTAGTACCTATTACCAATAAGAATCTAGTTGTTATAAAATAGGTCCATGTTTCGGTTCACGGAATGCTTCATCCCCAAAAATAGTCCTTGAGAGATAAAATACTTTTAGAGGATTTTAATTTTACTTTTACAACATATCAATTTCACCAAAAAAATATATGGGATATCAACCATACTAATGGCAATATTGACAGGCAAGTCACGAATAGTAGAAAATAAATGTCAAAAGCTGCGATACGCGTATGTACAACTTTCACTGGAACTGGTCTCGCTGGCACGCGTGCTGCACTACTTGCTGGGTGTATTCTCATTGGACAGCAACACTATACTGCCTAATTATACTTTAAACTTATCGGTATACATATCGCGTAGATTACATAAATACTTGCGTAATTAACTTACACCGTATCTAATTGAATTTAGAGAGAATTCGTTGCATATCATTTGTGTATTCAGTTTGAGAATATAAAATTCATATTCGTACGATATTAATATATTTGTAGATGTGGGATTTTGTAAATATTTTGTGACGCCATAAGGACTACGTATCTAATGTGGTATTACAAAGCCATACATAGTATTTTCCTTTAAATGATTCACGGTAATTTATTTATTCTTGGGTGAAAAACCGTCGACATAATTAGTCCACTAAATGATTATTAGATACTTGTTTTATCCGGTACATACAACAATAACTCGTCCAACCGGTAATACGTAAAACGCGATTTTTATAATTAAGCAAATTTATTGTTTCTTTAGTTAGTCAATTTGTTTAAAATTGATAGTTATAGTATATTTGGATCTAATAATGCCTTAGAGAGCATTCTACATTTAATCAAAACTTATCGATAACAAGTGAACCCTAGACAAATAAATACAAGTCGTCCCAAACGGAGTGAATAACTTGGTGCTACCATAAAAGTTGTTTAGATCCATGCTTGTCATTGACCCGGGGAGCGCGGGCGTGCGATTAGTCGCGGCTGCATCGCTGACACGGTTCACAGTAATCGCTCATCCGGCGCGGCCTTGTCTGCTACAGTCTGTGCAACCGCAGTCCGGGCGGCCTGCTCACGGGTCGCCCTATCATACCACTAAACCGAACACTCACAAAAAATGACCCGCTTTAACACCAAACTGCTCAGGATGTATGATCATTCGACCGGAAAGTAAATAATGCTCCATTGGTTTACAGTGATTGTGTTCCACTGAAAGCTTTCACGTTCTTATGATATAAAATTTTAAAATTATTTCGTATTTAATTTTTGTGACAGATACAATTGAGCTAAATTCAAATTTTCATATCATTGATGACATCCGATTTCAATCATTTGTTAGATTTTAATTTTAATTTTGTGTTTTACTTTCATTAGGTATGTACAAACATATAATATATTTTATTTATTCCTTCTATTTCTTGCACCCTTTCTGTATTCTCCCTCTGCATAATATGTATATCACCTTAGGTTGCCTCGAAGAAATTGCTTTTTAGCAATAAGGTCGCCCAATTGTACTTCTTTGTGTGCAATAAAGAATATTTATTTATTTATTTTAATGTCATTTTCTGTATTTAAGACTAGCGATCCTTGACCAGAACAAAGTTCGTATGTCATGTCGCAAATTGGCTTTCAATTTCGTAACTTGGCCACAGTATGCGCCGACCTCTTTATCGACTATAGTCATTGTGCCTTGGGCGTTCGTTCTACTCTCGCGATTTGCCTACCCACTACCATAATGACCTTAGTGGCATTATTTGCCATTTGAAAAGCATTTAGGTGAACTAATAAAAATTCAAATAACAATATAAAACATCATCACGAACTGTAATCTACTTCTAAGTGGTAGAAACCTTTCTACAAACGTTAAATAATGAAAGTAAAACCATAAAATGCATAATCAGGAAATTCCAGTACATCACTAAACGATGATTCAATCCTAACACGTGTTTAGTGTTTCTAAATATAAAGAACCGTTGTAAGAATACCGTTGCTGCTTGAACGTTGACCGCATTATAATTATTATTGTTACCCTTTATCGTGTTTTCAGAAACAGTACAGTAATTTGTTCACTATTCTTGTTGAAGATATTATAACGTGTTCAATGTGAATGATAGTAAAGTTCTCATGACATCCTTCCTGTCTGAGATAAATATTATTAAACGCAATAATTATCTTTCTCTTTATATCAGAGCAAGCCTCAAGATGTAAATTATTATATCTTGGTTTTCCGTCCATTATTTCATAATCATGTAACAACTTTCTCACACGGTTTCTACCAATATTGACGTGTGTCGTTATCACAGGACACTCCACCATCGGTCAGTGGAATGGAAAGTATAAGTTGTGTTGTGACATCGTACGCGAGAACGTTAAATTTACATCTAGTTCCGCTTTCACCTTCGATGACCAGGATAATTTAAGGGCAAGGAAATGAAAACTCCTATATAGGTATGTTAAAAAAACGAATTTTATCTTCCTTGTGACCTACCGTAGTCTTCAATACAAGTGAAAAATGTTAAATAAACAAGCTGATGTGCCAAAATGACGTCCACTAGTAGTGTGGCTAGTTTTTGATTTCTAAGAGCCAGTTTCCGAAAGAGGGACACGTAACAGCCGTCGCATCGATAGTGTCGATGTCGTCTGTCATTGAAAGTGAACGTTCCGGTGTTTGTTATTCGTAAGACGTGCCCCGTATTGTTGAGTGCTAGCTACCTGTGCATGTCTACATCACCGTTTGTAACGTTTAATATTAACACTGTTGTGTGGTCATAGAAGAACGTTATATCTTTTTATGCACTAATATTTACTTTTATATGAACCAATATTTATACTACTACCATGACGTCCTGTAGTTGTAGCGTTAACCGTCTTCAATAGAGGGATTTGTGATCCCTTGAAAACTTGTGATTTTACAAATACATAATATTAAACAGTTTGTGTTTGATCCCTAAACGATGTTAACTTAGATCATCTAATCAATAGTCATGTACGTGCTCAAGTTCAACTTCTCAGCAATCTATGCTGAACAATGTGACATACGACCGTCATAATGTATAGAAACACCCGCGCAATCGCCGACGGCTACACCGCTTCGAGGTGACGCTCGTTCGTTTTAGGAATCAGAACATATAGGTTTTTTGTTATATTAAAGAAGACTGTTTTTTGGCCTTTATTTTAAATAATTCTGAACAGCAATGTGATATAACCTCTTGACAAAGCGAAAAGCTACTCGATTTTAAGTCAATTGCATTTTTCAAGCTGCCCGTTTGTCTAAAAATGTTCCAGCAAAAACTTAACTCAGATTTGCTTTTTTCGTATTTCAAGTCATAAAACATGTCAACTACACCTACTGTTACATTTTCTATTGTTACATTTTCTATTGAATATTAAAGTTTTTACTATAATTTTAGCTGCAGCTCCATATATTAAAAGTAAAAAGAAATGGTCCTTATATTAATGCAATAACACAACGCAAAAAGCAACTATATCATTATTTCTCCGTTATCTAGTATCCATAACACAAGCTCTTAATGATGCTTACTTTGGGCTATAATAGGTGTGAGTGTATAAATATTATTATTATTATAGTATGGCATTTTTCATGTTCGTTTTAAAAATAAACGGGGGCTATAAATTATTTTTAAATGCTCTAAAAATTATAAATAATTATACCTTTTCACCCTTTAAAGGTTTTTTTTTCTTTTATACAACTAGATGACAAACAAGCTGACGGCCCACCTGGTGGTAAGTGGTTACCGCCGCCTATAGACACCTACAAAAGGTGGGATTGCTGTACAAAATTAAAATTATTTTAAGCCCAGGCCTCATACATTTTGTGGTGCTCTCCTTTGTATAGTATATTAGTCGTTTGTTTTAGTAATAGTATTGCTCATGTTTATGATAGGTACGCCAAACTTCGCTTTTTCAGAAGTAGGTATGTTTCAGAATATCTTACTTACCTTATTTCAAAAATTAAATGTGGCTGCTCTGCATTTTATGAGATTTGTGTTTTGCTAATTAGTAAACTGTCGTAAAATAGGTGATTTATAATAATAATGCTACATAGTGAGTTGCAATGGTTCTATTTTATGAATGTGTCACTAAGCCTGGGTAAACCAATTAAGTATGCGCAGTTTTTAATTCTATTAGACCTTACTGCGTTTCCTACAGTCGGTCGTATGTGTGGATTCTTGTTATTTATTGTTGGTTTTTTATCGTATTAAATCATATAATTAACAATTATATAATAAGTAACTGAAAATGATATCTTTGCTGACAAAATATCGATGTGAGAGCTATTCAAGTCTAAAAGAGAATATCAAGTCTACCCCTCAGGGCTTGCGAATTTGTTGGTAAGTAAGATGTGAAATCTTAATTTAAATATTACCTTGTCATTTTTATGTTCTATATTAATTGGTTCACAATGGGTAACAATAATGATCCAGTAAAATATTGTAATTGTTCAAAGCCTGCAATGTTTATCTACGTCCTAAGCTAAAGAAAGAGAAACGAGCACCTATCACGACGGTCCATTATTTACTCATTTCTGGTTTTAGTTCTTTTGAAATGTTTTTTAATTGACTTCAAAACCATTATGATGATCAGTTTGATGCGGTGTATATATTTTTCCGAGGTGTAGGCCGATTTTAATAGTTTTGTTTTGATTTGCGACGGTGTCCCATCATCAACTTAGTCGCGTAAGGATCTGTTGGCAACTTCTGAGATAGGTAACTGAACTGTTGAATCATAATCAACATCATCATTACCAGCCTATATACGTCCTATTGCTGGGCACAGGCCTTCCTAGATGGCTGTTTGGGCCGTTGCAGTAACAACCAGGACCAACGCCTTAACGTATCTTCCGAAGCACGGAGGAGCTCGAGATTAGAAGTGTGTGGTTGACCCATCCCGAGATCGACCATTGCGAAAGTTACTTTGTTTTTGTAATAAAAATCAGAGCGCTCAAACTACTTTACCTACGAGCTCCTCACCGAAATGTTGATTAGAGAGTTGAGTTGTTGAGAAGTTGAGTATAGTCAAAATTAAATGTGCAGATGTTGAAGAAAATATTGGAATCGTGTCGTCTTACATTTGTAATTATTCCCAGTACTGTTAATTTTGACGTAAGCTTTTTAATCTGTTACTATTTAATTCTATTTGTTGACGAAAAATCATCATTATACTTCAGCGTGAATATCACACATTGGTATTTTTCTTTGACGCTGCTATCCGTGGTGTTTGTTTTGAAATACGTATTGACTCGTCACTTCAGTAATTGTACGAACGACTGACGTCTGAGAGTAAGTAGTGTATTCGCGACCGCAGCCCGTGCCAGTCCTTGTCGATTCACATAGATTTACACAACACAGATGTTCATTGTATTTATTGATCTCTCATTCATCATCGTGTCTTACTGTACGGTTCTCTACTTTTAATACACATTGATTGTGAATTTTGTTTACATACCACCATAAAAAACATTAAAGTCATTACATATCGCATGTATATTTGAGAAATATAAATACATACACATAATTAATGTATACTATAAATAAATCATTGGGACAGGGCATAGTCGCCGGTCCGCGGTACGGGCGATCCTTAATGCTTGCTGCCTACCTACGATCGACAATCTCGCACAACTTGTAGATCCTTACTCCGCTTGCGAGGAACGTTCATTGACGTTAGTAAACTGATAACTCATTCGCTCTTAGCATACTCTCTGATCTCATCTAAACATGTCTTGTACGATGCCTCAACGTTGCTATGTTCACTAACCCTACAGTCTACTGAACGATGATTTCACAGCTCGGAGCACTCGTGGAGGCGGAGGAATGAACGTTCCAAACGGTCACATCACAGGCGTTCACCTACATCTCACAGACGGAGGAGACACCATCGCGATGAATCTTCACCACATTCACCTCCTGAACAGGCGAGTCTCTTAATTTGTTTTTTAATGATAAAGTGTGAAAGGTTGGAATGCTATAAAACAAACCCTTCGTTTGTCATCGTAAGTGTCCACCCGAAACCAGTCTACAATTCAATTGAGTGCGGGTCCTTAGGTAGATGTCGTAGGCGAAGTGCGGAACCAGAATAAAGCGTAAACGTCAGCGTGCCTGTTTGGGATAACACGCGGGACGGGTTTGGCTTGCGCGTGCGCGTGCGCCTTCGCCCGTGAAGATGTGCGCGAGAGACGGCGACCTCCTCGCTCTTGCGCCCGTTCTATTTGTGTTCGCCTTCGTCACTCTGTACGCCTTCAGTCAGTCGCAAAGCTCGGCCGGCCGCCCGGCGCGTCTTTACCGCCACACCGAAATACTAGCCCGCCGCGCCGGACTGCAGGCGGGCAGCGCGCGAGCCATGGCTGCTCAGCCGCCGCGTCAGCCACCTAACAATCTGTTGTTCTGTGGGCCTCCACCTGACTTACCACACGTGCTCTTGTTACCAAGTGATAGTCGTGATCTTTGTAACTTCGTCGGTACTTCCGATGTTACCCATAGATTAACAAACGATGCAGATGCTTTAAACGAAATAAACAACGTGGGTGTAACTACATACGAAAATTTTTACGAAAACCAGGTGGAGCAAGACACGTTTCATAAAGATAGTATAATAATATCAGATCCCCAAATACCACCGGAAACATATCTGCGTAGAACGCATAGTTTTGATATTTCCGATATATTTACATCATCTACAGATGTTGATTCTAGTGTATTTCGGCATAGAAGATCTGAACCCGATCTATCAAAATATGGATTGTTTGTTGAAGCTGAAGTAACTGTGGAACCATTTGGACCATTAAATCCCCCTCCACTTGTGCTGAATAATCCATTTTATGATGGTTCATATGCATTAGATCCTACACAACTAAATAGTGCTATGGTTGTTCTGCCTGAAAACTATTTAGCCTTTGAAGATTCGTTTGTTCCTACGTTTGATTATAAGCCAGAACTTTTAGCTGAAAATTTTAATCCAGATTTATACTACGATGGAATACCAATGATACCACCAAATGATCCGTGGGCGACATATGGGATAGACAATTCTGCTTTTCAATATTACTCTCCGCATTTTGAAACGCCGATAGTAGATCAAGATGCTATACAATATATACCTCTGACTGATTTAGATTATGCAATTCCTCAATATATGAACTTACCATTAACAGAACCAAGTAAATTAGAAACACTTGTAAATTATAATAATAGTCAGTCAGAAGAAACTAGCAAACATTTAGAAAACACTAGTGATACCAGCGAAAACTGCATGACTTTTCCTCAAGAGAATGTTAAGTCAACTGAGTCTATTGTTGTGAACAATTTAGTGAATGAAGATGACAAAGTGATAAAACCAGATTCTCCTAACAGAGAAACATCGATACAAAGCGAGGAATCATTAAATGCTGACATTTCTATCGACGTAACTTCTAGTTTAGCGTTTATTCCTAGTAGTAAATATTCACCGCAAAGACCTCAGGGCATTGGCGCGGACGATACTAGTAATGATACTTCGCCTTGTTCTACGGATTACCACGAAGCATCTGCTTTAGATTTAATACAGAGCCTCGACGAACTATCATGTTGTGAAAGTGACTATTCACAAAGTAGAGATGAAACTTCGCCGGTGATACCTGAAATATCTAAAGTTAAAGCTACTACTGTGACATCTGAAACTGTTAAAGAAACAAGTAACATTAGTGGATCTCATTCGACGCCTACAAATTCGTCGTTAGGCAGTTTACCTCTTAGCAAATTACCATCCATTCCACATCTTGATACATTACCAACAAAACTACCTCCTGTACCAACTACATTACCTCATGATCAAGCTGCAATCGTAGAACCAAAAGAACCTGTAACTGTTATATCAACGGTAATTAATGTACCTGAAATATGTAAATCATCAAGTAATAAACCTAATAGGCTTTCGACAGAGCAAAATATCCCTACAATTGTGAAAGTACACGATAAAGACACTAAACCCTCACGGCAACCTCCGCAACCACCTGCTGTGCCTCCTTCTTGGTTGCCGCCTAAAAAACCTTTTAATGACAACTCATATTGCACAACTCAATCTACTCCGCAAATATGTGTTCAAAATGCTGAAGGTCAGCCAATCGCAGCTATAAAAACTTCGAAGCCCTCCCCAAAAGCGCCTGCTACATCCAACCATGACCAGGAGGCAGAGGAACCGCTACCGTCGTGTTCGTTTGCACCACCGCCGCAGCCGGCCCCTGCTTCCCAGCTCAAACCCGATAAACAACCTAAGGAAGACGAGGTCAGCTTGACATTATTATAATTATAAATAAACAAAATATTGTTTTTAAATAAATAAATATATAGACGTATTCAAAGTAACTGCGCAATGCTTTGCCAACGGGCGTATATTGAGAGCAATGCGCATCTATTTTAGAGTTTACTATTGGGTCAAGGATTTAATTCATCACCTTCATGATTTGACTAATTTACAACTGCACTAATACTGTTTCCTTGTGTCAAAGAAATCTCAAGGTTATTTCTTTCACTATTTCTTGAATATATTCGTAAACAATATGTGTTATATTAGTATCTTGAAAATGCATTCTGTATGCTAAAATGCTCGTTCTTGTGCTGTATTTTGTAACATTCCAAGCAATTGATAATAATTAGGTGTATACCTCCTGCTGAATTCACTCGAGGATAATTATTTTGAAGGTTTTTGTAAATTTACACAACGTTTCAATCAACCAAAATAGTTTCAGAACGAAATAGTTATAGACTGTAAAGCTATGCGACTCTTAATAGCTACCGGTAGATGGCGCCACGTGTTCTCCCGTTGATATTAGCGCATGCGTACAGAAATAGTACCATGATGATTACCTTCACCTAGCGAAAACGCCGGTGGCGATGTGTATTATGATATCAAAATTGTTATTTATTTGACGCCTACATAAGTAGGTAGATAAATTATAATAAATGAACAAACGACTGAAAGCAAATACTATCAATTGAACAATAAGTCCTAAAGTTATAGTCCATTTTTCGTTTGGGTCGAATATGTAAACAAACACCAAAATTACAATAGCAATCTAAAAATGTTTACCACCTTAAGATTTATAATTGCATTCATAAATTTGTGTCACAGGGTCGGTGATTTAATTTAATTAATTAGACATAGGGCATGGATTTTTTTACACACGAAAATCGGTCGCTTGAGGTTACTAGTACATAGATTGGTAAAAAAAATACAAAATGTTATTAAAGAAATGATTTTGATATTTAAACACTCTTTTAGTGAATATAATGTGCTTCACAAATATTAAAAAGTAATAAGTATGTAGACTTAACGTTTTAGCCTGTACTTACTAATATTTTGACAGTAAATATTAAATTCAATTTCTTCTTTGATGACTTTCTGCTATGATTTAGCCAGTATCAAGTCGTCAATAAATACTGTAAGAAACACATTATTTTATTACATTAAGTTTAAATTTTTTAGCAAATACTTAATAAATAAAAATATACATAGATGCCGAAATTATTACCAAAACTATTTTTAAATATGAGTTTGCATTTTAATTGTGCATTAATATAAATCACAACACAGACTTGATTCAATGTGTACTCTGATAATATTTTATTAATTCACAATCAAGAGCAATAAAAATCAATCACATAAATAACCAAAATTGACAAAAGGTTTGGTCGATTCAGCCAGAATAATTATTTTTCAGGACACTTTTTCGTTGCAAATCCTGTAACATAGCTTTTTTTAATATGTTTGCCTGATTTTAGTAGTTATTTTTTCCTTATCCGATTTAGAGCTGATTTTTCAATCCCCAGATAAGTTTTATCCAGAGAATAACTTTGACAAGTTGACAGTCAATCCATAGAAAATCTGTCAAAACGTCAAAATTATTCTCTAGATAAAAATTATCTGAGGATTGAAAAATCGGCCCTTACTAATTAAAAAATATAACTAAATTAAAAATGTATTAAAAAATAATAAACTAAAAATTAATAAAAATAAAAATATTTAAAGAAGAAGCACCTTAACAGCTTCAATTTGATAAATAATTTATCGTGGAAGGTTTTCAGGTAAAATTTTGGAACATTGACTTAAAAAACTATTAGAATTTATAATACATCAACAAAGTCTAATAACGAGACCACGTTTGCCGCTCACTAGCATTAATCGAGGTTCATCAAGTGGCGTGCGTTTCAATTGTTTTGAATTGCAGAACCAAATCTATAAATTGAAACTTGTTGAGGGCAGCCTGATTCGGATTTCATCGTGAATAAATCGCTTCATTTCTTGGACTTATTTGTACATGTTTTATGATTTTATGTAGATCAGCTTCGACAATTGCAAAGAACTGGTTATTGTAGTTCAGAATAATAAACTGCTCGGTTTAGTTTATGTTGTATCAACATCTGTATTAAGATCCACAATACCTACTGAATAGAATATACAATTTAGTTTTTATTATTAATTTTTTTACTATTCTGTATCACGTTAGTCACGTAACGTCACAAGTAGTCACAACGATTAAACGTTTGCCTCAACGTGAGGCGTGTAAGGTCAAGACCGCGATAGTGAAGATAGCGTTTCTATCGCGTATCATTAATACTGTACCAGCGCTGCGAGATACGGGACTGATAAATGCGGTGGTACGCCCGGTGCCCACCTATCTATTTGGTAATGCCCAGTTCCTTCCGGCTAACCTTGCCGATGCCGACGACGGCGAACGCCACGCCACGCCACGCATACCGCAATAAGCTTCAAAACTTAAATATAATTTGAACTGAAAGATTAATAAAATTAAATATGAAACACTTGTAAAGCGCAGTTTGCTTTTAATTGCGAAACAATAAAGTTTCTGAACTGTAATGAGACGACCCAATTATTTTATGAAAGAAACTTGTGAAAAATTTACTGAATAATTTTTCCTATATGGAATGCATAAAAAAGCCTACCTTTGAAAATAGTAAAGGCCACATAAGTTGTTCAGTTTCTAACTACAAATGGAATACAGCGGTTGTATTGCCATTTCATAAATATTGTTTATATTTAATTTATTTTAAACAAGTTTTGACAAAAAATGTTTTGATACTAGTATGGAGTGTGGAATAATAAAATAATTATAATCAACTTCAACTATAATATCAACTGCAACTTTAACTATGCTTTTGAAGTAATAAAATCAATGGAAGAATAACAACGAAAAATAGTGTTAAAGGAGAATAAACTTTGATAATTGGAATATTGAAACTGATGACTAAATACTCATACACCAAAGACTTGCTTTGTCGCGGATCTATCCTGTTTCAACTGAAATCCATTTGTGTCTGACGTTTTTAATTAAAGTGCTTCAGCGCCTATTGCCATTGACTCAGTCCGCTCTCAGACGCCCGCCGAGTGGAACGAATTCTTATTTTTTATTGTAAATATTTATTATTATTATAGTGTGAGATATTTTGTTGCCATACATTTGTATGTCATGTGTCAAGTTCGTTTGATGAAAAATTGTGCTTGGCTGGTGAATTACACGCCACTGAACAGTTGTGAGCCAGCCGTCACTGTGCTTGCCCGCCCCGGAACGCTCCACCGCGCCATGCTATGTGCTCTGTGTTATCATTGGTTATAGTGCAACTCAATAATGGCAGAGATATCAATAAAACACGACACCGCGAGAGTGCCCTTACGACTAGCCTCCTTTTATGAACTATACAAGCGATTTCTCAAGGAGCACAAGTGCAAGTGGCATGATGTTGCAAAACTGCTCTCTGTAGCAGCGGAGATCCTTTTTGATGTAGACGGTGCGTGTAGTCGTCTCGTGGGCAAGGTCAGTTATTTTCGCAAAAACGATTTTTTAAATTTGCAATTTGAAATGTAACACCAAACGTATAACTTAGATTTGGCATAATATAGCCGCTCTTATTAAACAGTTTCAATACTTCCCCTTACCCTGTGCAATGAAATGCGGACCAATAGCGTCACAGCACTTTTTACCTGCTCTTATTATTATGCGTTATTATCCCCGAACCGAGAACACCGGCGGCATGTTGTTATTCTTGACAGTTTGCATGAAATGCTCGTACTTCTTTTAAAATGATCTTTACTTTAAATGTATGCTCCATTATCAGTGCCGATGGATATATTGCATCAGTGTTGTTCTTCTTGTTCGCGATTTATATCATAACATACCGTAAAATGAAAACTTTAAAAATTTCGTTTCTCTTAGACACATTTACGAAATACAGTTATCCGCTGTTATTCAACAACAACGTTGTTCCCAAGGTACGTTTACCTTTTGATTACAGCTGTGTAAATTAATTAATTGACATCATGCATGCATTCCGTTTATATGATAAAATCATGAAATAGTTATTTATGTAAACCGACAATTAAGATACTGTCAATATAGATTGTTCTTATAATAAACTATCGATTAATGGAGCTTATGCAGTGAAAGAAGAAAACTCGGGACTAAGCGAGGTCGGTGCGATATGTTGCTGCATAGAATGTTTGTTATTTTCGTAGTGCTTCCGTTGCACCAATACTTACGTGTATTGAGAATGCCAGCACAAGTCACAAGTTGTCGGATTATGAAGTAATATCACAGAATTTTCACTCTTTTTATAAATACATAAAGTGAAAACTATTATAAGAATTTGGTAGACATGGACAATAAATACTTAAGAGCCTATAACACAAATCGTTTACAATGATAACCGTGAGACACGTACAGCGTTCGTGTCAGTGGACGTTTTTTATCGAATCGCCCGCATCCGTTCATTCCCGATGCGACGACAGACTTCTCCATACAATGCATCTCATCGAATTAGATAGATAACGCACGAATTGAGCTATGCTTCGATTTTAATGTCCATGAGATGCAGATAAGAAAATATGACCTATACGATAATTATTGTTTATTTTGCGAGATGGATGTGTTGCGTGTTGGCCGCATGCGCAGGCGGCATTGTTTGGTGCTCACACACGTCCCACTGACCTAATTACTTACCTAATTGACTGAACTATCTTGGCGCTCGAGCTCACTGTTCAGAGAAAGGTGTGTCATTTACAAAATTCATACGAATCTTACCACCATGAAATTGAAACAGATTTTTTGCTCATCAACACGCT
This sequence comes from Nymphula nitidulata, assembly GCA_947347705.1. Taxonomy (NCBI): domain Eukaryota; kingdom Metazoa; phylum Arthropoda; class Insecta; order Lepidoptera; family Crambidae; genus Nymphula; species Nymphula nitidulata. Next base: position 5,414,295 of record OX374626.1, read on the forward strand.
AAATAGTAAACTAAGAAATAAAGATGAATTAAGTCAGAAATACAGCTTTCATAAAAAATATTATGTAAAGGCAGTTCACACTGTCTTAGACCATAATAAGTGTAAACAATAATGCACTGTGAGCGTGCCAATGATGTCTGGACACACTACCAGGTATTTTGTTCTTATGGTTAGCATCGATTTTATACGTTTAGATTTTGTCTACAAAACATACTAATTTAGCTTACACATATTATATTGAAAGCTGCTTCAAAAATCTGTCGAAGAATTCCAAAATTAAAGCGTGTACCTACTCCCAATGCTTGCCAAATTAAAATCGGATATACCTTTCGTGAGTGGGATGTCATTAGTAATTTGCTATCTTATAAGATATATGATGAGTGAAGTGTGTGTTTCAGTCACAACTTTGTAATGAAAATTCATGAAATATTCTTAGTTAGGTTTAAAATGGAAATTTATAATAATTACCTATGTTTACCCACATGTTAAGATTGAAAGAAAATGTCATTTAATAAAGAACAATAATGTTAACGGTCACCATTTTAGCAAATCTACTACTTTATTTGCTATGTGAAATTTGATAAAATTTGCAATTCATTACAATCAAAGAGTGTGATGCGAAGAAATGCGTCTCACGAGCACACCGGCAGTGCGCGGGAGGGCGCTCCCACGGGTTGCCGATATTTTTAGTCCGCGACCATTACTTGGCACCGGCGGCCGCACTCGGGTGCGCTAGTGATCTTTCTGAAATTCGTTCGCACTTAGGTGCGCTCTCAATCTCGAATAGACCCAGTCTAATGCCAGGTGCCGAGGCATTCACCGCTTTGTAATAAACAATGTGTAAATTTTATTTCTGTGTGAAATTATGACGTTTTTTGAGTATTACGTAATTTATCCAGGTTAAAGTGAGTGTCATTTGGATTAAACAAATAAAGTCAAAATAAACATCATGACCACCTTAAGTACCAGTGGAAATGGTACAACAAGCCCGCGGCGTCATCGGTACAGCCGCTCCTCCACCACTAGCGTGACTCAGCTGCTGTCCGACGGCTATTCTAGCATCATCAACCGACTGACCCGTCGAGGACCCTCTGAAAAGTCCGATATATCAGATACTAAGTTGAGTGCTGCACGGACCCGATATGATGATAAGTTATTTTCGAATAAAAACAGTGCTTTATCAAGTGTCAGACGCTATGAAAACACGAGACATATTTCACCTTTTGCACCTATTTTATCATCAAGTATTAATTCCTCGAGGAAAATAAACGATGACCGTACGTACTCTGGTTACCTGAGCTCGCCCAAATCGCGTCTCGACTCTTCTCCTTTACATACAAGCTCCAGCCTTAGCGCTCTCGGGCGTAGTGACTCATTCCGTAGAGCTCATAATACTATGAAAGAGAATAATCTGTCTCCATTCACTAAACGTTATCCTCTCAAGGAAACTAATAATAATATAGATAGCACTATGTTATTGGGAAGTACGCGGACACGATTAGAGGATAAATATTCATCAGTCCTGGACAGGATTGCTGTACAGAAAAAAGAAAGGGCGAGAAAAGGAAAAGACGACCGCGATAAGACATTAGAACCGGATACAACGTTGCCACGTGGGCTTATGAGGAGCTTAACTACCGCTGTGTTTGGAGAAAGTTCAATAAAACGTAATAATTATTCACGTGAGAAAACTAGAGATAAAACACCGTTCAGAAACACAGCTGACCGGAGGATGAAAGATAAGGAAGAACTAAAAAATGGATACGATATTCCCCTCAGAGATCGTGCACACGTTGGGAAAGATAGAGACAGTATTTATAGAAGGCATCACCGAAGATCACATAAACCTGAAAAAAGTGAAATTAATGACAGAAAAGGAAAATTAACCTTGCGACCAATCGATATCGACATACAATCGGGAGGGCGCGACTTGATCTCTCCGTTGAACAGCAGCAAAACCAAAACAAACGCTGCTAAAACACCGGCTTCTTCCCCCACTGTAGAAATCGGTAGACAAAGACAAATATATTTCCCTACCAGCGACGAAGACGATGATGATAAAACACCAGTCGGAGATAGAATTCTAAACGAGAGGGAAACGAGACGTAAAGAAATACAGAGTCTCATAATGAAGTATGCTCATCTCGACGAAGTGTACGGCCGCATCGGTGAAAAAAACGGCAACAATGCGACGAACGAATTGGTGGCTACGAAAAAACCAGAACCATTGGGAGTCGGGGATGTGGTGGCGCTGCCGCCAGAGCTGCGCAGCCGCCACCGGCCGCAGCGGCCGCGCCACCTGCTTCGGCGCGCGGTCACGCCGCCCGTAAGCACAAGCTAACCGCCTGCGCTCTGTGTGCCGCGCTAACATACGCCCGGTCCGTTGTTTTCAATATACACACATATAGATGTCCCAATATCGACGTACCTGTTCATTAATTACGCGTACACATCATTATTACATGCCTAGTCTGTGTATGATAATAAAAAAAAATTACTTATTAAAAGCGTTTACAAATAAATGATTACTATAACTTCATGAAACGGAATGCATGCTTTTTTTATTCGTGGAACCTGTCAAAAAGTAATAAAAATATGGTAGGGTAGACAAACAAATTCACATGTGACGATTTACTACTGAATTACCGCACAGGAATTGTAATGTCGGAATTCAAATAGATCAAAACAAATGTCTGCAACAATGATAGTGCATGTGATAACATTTTTCGTGCGTGTTCTCAAAACTAACATGTCACTTTTTTGTGTTAATATATTCCACAGTATAAAACGAAAACGATTTATTGATTCGGTCGCTTCTAGTGTTAGTGTGATGACTAGTGTTAGTATAATGATTGATATTTATTGTACACGATCTGTTAGTGGGATCGGGTGGACACTGATTCCTAAATATCCAATTCGAACGGTGATTGTGGAAGAGCCATGAGTGTTTGCGTTGCACCGGACCCCTTCCTCGGTGAGCCCCGCCCTTCCCGTCCGGCCCCGTCCCGTGGTAGTGGTGCGCTAACGCGGGCACCCGAGCTCGACCCGACTCGGGCGTCCGCCTGCGCCGCTCCGCAGCGCCCACCCGTCCGCCCTTTAACAGCATGTACGACACTCCATACAATTGTCGCTTGTCTGACGGGCAACCGTTCCATTGTTTGATTGTTGGGTACAACACTACTCGGGTCGTGGCGATCGCGTGGCGCTCTCCGTGGCTTGTGGCATCGTGGTGCGTGTGGCGTGATGTCTGCGGCGTGTGGCGCGCGGACGCGGCTCGCGGCGACTCCGTGCGGCGCGGCGCTGGCGCCCTGCAGACCTCCCGAGCACGCTCATCCGTCAAGGACGACAGGGACGGACATCTGGTGTACTGGCCCGGCTATGTCATGGGAGCAAGATGTTCGTGTCCACACCATAACTTAACCAATATGTTTCACACAGTACACACATACACTTACCTGCATACACATTATGTACTCACACATTTAAGCATTTAAAAAACTTCAGTCAAACTTAATCATAAACACACTAAAAGACATCAGCGAATTCAAAAGCCGAACTAGCTTGAATGACCAGATTCAAACCCTTACAGTTCAGTGAATCGCGTTTTAAAGAAGATACGATAATCTTTTAAAATTTTCATTTTGATTTTCAATATTTTAAATCAGCAATAATTACTTCTATTGTGCTCATTAAATCTTTCGAAAAGTCATGTTGGAGCTGTAAATATTGGTTTTGTTGCTCATTTATTATTATTTTTATTACGAATTTTCTTTATCATTATTATATTTTAATGAGTTTTCAAACCAATTCAAATTCCATCATGACTTTGTTTTTATACAATGCACTAATTGTGTTTACCTTGGTTTAATTACAGACAAAATCATCGACACGCTAGGTGAGGGCACCTTCGGCAAGGTGGTCGAGGTGAAGGATTTAGAAATGTGAGTATCAATGTATTTTTTTTTTATACAACTAGATGACAAACAAGCTGACGGCCCACCTGATGGTAAGCGGTTACCGCCGCCTATAGACACCTGCAACAACAAGGAAAAATCACTTGATATTGCAGGTGCGTTGTCATCCTGGGGCCAAAGATGAAATGCCGTCCATGCCCAGTAATTACACTGGCTACCTTTCCCTTCAATCCGAAACACAGTGAACTGTTATATATCATGAATAAACTTTTGAATGCAAAGTCTTGTTGCACTTATTCTACATTATACATATGACTTTTCCTTAAACATTAAAGGAATAGTTACGATTTGTTTAGCAAAATAAATAAATCATAAATTCAAAATGAAAATCAATGTTCAAAAAAAAGTGTATGTACTGTGTATATTGAAAAATACTTTTTTGTAGACAGTAAATATGTTTTCTTATTCCTACATATTAATTGTTGTGCACACATCGATATTTCTTTGTGTAATGTAACGATAAATCTATGTTGTTTGGTAGTGATATTATTATTTTTAATCGCTCAATTAAATATTATGTAAATCGTCATGGCTCAAGTACCCTTCCGAGGTGTCGTTCACATTTCGACGCCGGATGATGACACACTACTTGGCGCTACATACCTCCGCTGCAATTACTCAAAATCTATTATAGTTTGTTTATACTAGGCGTCTAGGTACTTTCCGTCCCTATTGCCAGCAAATTCCGTTTTTTGTTCGCTTCGGTGAAATTATAATATTCTATTTATACATTTCAGGGAACACAGAATGGCTTTAAAAATAATCAAGAATGTCGAGAAGTACAGAGAGGCTGCAAAACTAGAGATTAACGTATTAGAAAAGTTAGCAGAAGTTGACCCTGATTGTAAACAGTGAGTTGTAATTGATATTTGCAATGCTCGATTATATGTTTGTGTGTCCCACATGTTGACGCCGCGGTCCGCATCGGACGCTGTAACAATATTTGACCTTGCGCGTTTACTCGGGACGTTACGGCTCCGGCTGGCAGCCAGCCAGCGTCGGCGACCGCGGTGTCAACTCTAAACCATAAAAATACCAGCTGCTGTCTTGCCCCTAATCTTCTAAATAGCAATACAGTGGCGAATGTCGCCCTTGATGATGATGCCCTTCCGCCCTTGATTTTCATGTCTAAATTAATATTCTAATTATAAATACTTGTCAACAGTTAAATAATGCTTCTTTTCCTTTTTTTCAGTTTATGTGTAAAAATGTTAGACTGGTTTGAATACCATGGACACATGTGCATCGCATTTGAAATGCTTGGACAAAGTGTATTCGACTTCCTGGTGAGTAATCTTGTTGATGTTTTAAAGACGAGTTAATTTTATATTCACAATATGGCCACTCAATATCCCAGCCGGATGAGCCGAGCTACAAGTCCATGTTCCATTATTTAGCATAAAAGTGACTCAACTTGTTAACTTCTATCGATTAGGGAATATCCTAAAACTTTTCAATTTTTTTTTTCTTGTGACGTTTTCTTACAAGTAACAAGAATAACAAATTATCCGAATATGAAATGTGAATCATTTTAAATGATAATTGTCTTTCCTTCTTGCAGTTATCTAGAGATGATAAGAACACGATTGACCCGTGAACTAGTTATGTTGTAATAAGTGTATAAATTATTACAGAATATTGTCGCTTTGATAATGTGATTAATGTGTTTGTTCCGCTTTTTGTAGACTACGCGCTACGTTACGAAACGTTATAATTATTCAAATTATTAATCATACTGTCTTACTTTTAATACTCTCACTTTGCATAAATATGTTACAAATCATCATCATCATCATATCAGCCGAGAGACGCCCACTGCTGGGCATAGGCCTCCCCCAAAGATCTCCAAACCGATCGATGGTCCGGCGCTGCCCTCATCCAACGGCTTCCCGCGACCATATATGTTACAAATTAGTAAATAATAGACGTACTTCCGAGTCAGCGTTTATTACAAGACTGAGGCTACCTACGATACAAAGCTATTATAACATTATAACTATAGATATATACTAATACCTTCACCCTTATTTCCTAATTAATTACCTTAGATTGATACTTAGCACTTAATTATAATTAAACTTAGTTCTAAAATATGATTTAATTTAACCATCAGACATACTCGTCAAATGCAAAACGTACTGGAGGTCTACGTTCTCGCTTTGACCTAAGCGGTGGTTGTGCATCTGTACTATTTTCCGATACACTGGGCGGCGTGAAAATATGCGGAGGTACGGTCTCCTTAGATGTAAATGCATCGCGTTGAGGTGATGCTTTTGATGTCGAAAACGGCGACAAGCGCGTCATCGACTCATCGGACGATCCGACCGAACCTTCCTCTATGCCGTCCTCTTCAGGTAGCACTAACGAACTAGCTCTTCGAGCTGCGGTTTTTGGAAGTATAGATATATTTTCCGCAACTCTAGGTACCCTACGTCTTAATTGGTCGATATGTCGATGAACCTCGGAACCATCGGCTTTTGTTATTCTATAGTCAGTATTACCAATTTTTTCTGATATTTTACCTGGCAACCACTTATCTCTAGAACGATAGTCGCGACACCACACACTCTCACCCTGTCCGAGTTGACGCTGACGGATCGCCGGAGTGTCTTGGTTCTCTCTCGCATTGTAGCGTTCGTGTACCCGTTGTAATCGATCCGGTTTTAATTTATCTAAACGCATTCGCAAGTTTCTACCCTGTAAAATTTTTGCCGGGCTGTCGCCGGTGGTATAATGCTCAGTATTTCTATAAGCTAATAAAAATCTATTTAAGGCTGTGTCTACATCCATTTTTTGTTTAATCGCTTTTTGAATTGCTCGTTTACATATTTTGACGGCATTTTCCGCTGCGCCATTAGACGCCGGGTGATATGGTGCGGAAAAAATATGATCGATTCCATTGTTTTTAATAAAATTAGCGAATTCCCTACTAGAAAATGGGGGGCCATTATCGCTTACTATTTGTTTTGGCAAGCCGAACCTTGCCCACATTTCTCGTAAAACTGAGATTACTGCCCCCGCCGCAGTATTTTTCATTTTAATTGCCTCAATCCACTTTGAACAAGCATCTATCGTGATCAAATAAGACGAGCCTGATATGGGTCCTAAAAAATCTAGATGTAGCCTAGACCACGGACGGTCCGGCCATGGCCAAGGACTAGGCGTATGCGCAGGCGGCGCGGCTGCTACGCTGGCACACACCTCACACGTGCGGCACACTGCCTCTAACGCCTCGTCCACTCCCGGCCACCACACATAGCTCCTGGCTAACGCCTTCGTCTTTACTATGCCCATGTGGGATTCATGCAATTCGTTTAGTACTTTCGTTCTGCAAGAAGCTGGGATTACTACACGCTGGCCCCACATAACACAGCCTAATTCACAATAAAGTTCATCCTTTCTATTAAAATATGGTTTCAATTCTTTTATGTCAACTTCTGCAGGCCAACCGTCAGATATATAACTAATAACTCTACTTATTATTGGGTCTGAAGACGTTTCTTTTTTTAGGATTTTATAGTCTAATAATAGTGCTTCTGATGCGAAATGTAAGTAAGTCTGCTCGGGCAGCTCCTCCTCGGTGGCGAGCAATTCTTCTTTATGCGTTTTAATCAAACGGGAAAGAACATCCGCCGTATTTTGATTAGTATTTATATATTCGATTTTAAAATCATATGCTGTAAGTTTAATAGCCCAACGTTGGAGACGACTCGCTGCCGTTATAGGAATACCTACGTTTGGACCAAAGATACTGACCAGAGGCTTATGATCTGTGCGTAGAATAAACTTTCTACCGTACAAATACTGATGGAATTTTTCAATGGCGTATATTATAGCTAAAGCTTCTTTATGTATTTGACTGTAATTAGTTTCAGCACTGGTGAGTGCGCGTGATGCATAGCATACCGGTCGCTCCGTGCCGTCGGCCGCGCGCTGCGCCAGCACCGCGCCGAGCCCGCGCGAGCTAGCGTCACATGTTACCACAGTTACACGCGTCATATCGTAGTGTGCTAAAACTCCGACACCACACAAAACTTTTTTAACCTGTTCAAATGCATTATTTTGTTCTTTCCCCCAAATATAATGCTTACCTTTCTTTAGTAAATCATACAGTGGCATTAAATAAGATGATAAGTTTTTGACAAACTTTCCATAATAATTTACCATCCCTAGGAATGACTTTAACTCGGTAGTGTTTTGTGGTGGGGGCATGTCAACAATCGCACTGACTTTATCCGGATTTACCCGCACCCCGGTCTTATCTACTACAAATCCTAAGTACTTGACGCTTTTGGACAAAAAATCACATTTACTTTTCTTAATTTTTAATCCACTAGAATCTAGAATTTCTAGTGTTTTTTTGATTGACTCTAAATGTTCTAATAAGGTTTTGCTCTTTATTAAAATATCGTCATAAAAAACAATGATGCCCGGTACATCTTTGAATAAATTTTCCATAAATTTCTGAAAAATGCCCGGACTCGATGCTAGGCCGTAAACTAATCTATTGTATTTTAATAATCCCCGGTGTGTATTAATAACCGTATAATCTCTCGATGGCTCATCCAGAACTAGTTGATTATAAGCCTGTGAGAGATCTAATTTCGAAAAATATTGATTTCCGCTTAATTGACTAAGTAAGTCGTCTATTTTAGGAACCGGGTATCTATCGACCATTAAGACAGGATTCAGGGTTACCTTGTAGTCGGCACATATACGTATACCGCCATCCGCCTTGCTGGCAATGACTAGAGGAGTGGCCCAGTCGGAGCGCTCTACTGGCTCGACGACGCCGGCGCGCAGCATGGCGTCCAGCTCGGCGTCGACGCGGGCCCGCAGCGCATACGGCACCGGCCTCGCGCGGCAGAACACGGGCTCGGCGCCCTCCCGCACGTGCAGGGTCACCGGCGCGCCTTTAAACCGCCCCAGTGTGTCGTCAAAAAGTGACTTATGCCTGGAAATAATTTCATTTAAAAGTTGATTTACATTTTTCTCCTCACTTACGTTATATAAACTAATTTTAGGTACTTCTATTCCTAGTTCAAAAAGCCATTGCCGGCCCATCAATGTCGTGGTACCGTTATCAATAACATACAAATCTAACATTTTTTTAATGTTCTTAAAACAAACTTCGACTTCCAAGTAACCCAGTGGTCGAATTACTGACCCGTCATAAAATTTAAGATTTAGCTTACAAGGATGTAACTTTATCTCACTGTAATTATCTTGATAAGTTTTTGCGCTTACACATGACAAAACCGAGCCGGTGTCTATTTCCATGCTTAACGATTTATTTTGTACTAACAAACTCATACATACCGGCTTGTAATCAGTTAAGGACATTTGAAACATTGGCTCTGTACAAGATTCGCTGTCGTTTTGACTGTCCTTACTTGGTCCATACGTAATATTATCATTGGTTGTCTGTTCTATTGGTTCATGTGGTGATGGTGTCAGGTGTTCCTGCACCCAGTAGCTACCCGCGCTCTGGCCGCCCCCGCCGCCGCGGCCCCCGCCGTGCACCCCGCTGCCATTGCCTCGCGCTCGCACTCCGATAGCACCGCTAAATCTGCCGCCGCGCCCGCGTCCTTGGTATCCGTTGAAGGTCATGCGCTCACCGCGTGGCCTGTACTGATTGATGTTAGCCATATCGTGTTCGAATTTGATATTTCTATTGGGACACATTCTTCTTAGGTGTCCTATATTCCTACAGTAACTACACGCGAAATTTTTATACCGACAACTTTCCATTTTATGTCCGTTCTCCCCGCACACCATACATTTATACATATTATGATTAATCTTATTAACATGCACTGTATCGATTGATCGCTCGACAGCACAGGCGTTTTTCTCCGCGGCTTCCAGTGTTATAGCTAACTTGACTGCCTTATTGTAGGTTATGTTGTCGTCTTCTGCGAACAATCTTTCTCGTGAAGTTTCGCTAGTAATACCACAGATGAACTGGTCTCGTAGATTTTCTTCTAATGTCTGCCCAAAATCACAGGTTTTAGTGAGCTTCTTTAACTCCGCGACGTAATCCGCAATTGATTCACCTTCTCTTTGACGGCGCTGTCGAAACCTATACCGTTCAGCCAATATTGAGGGTTTTGGCTGGAGATGATTCTTCATCAATTCGACCGCCTCTGTATACTTTAATTCCGAAGGCCGTTTTGGACTGGACAATGTCGATAACAAAAGATACGCATCTTCGCCCATTACTGCTATTAAGGTAGGTAATTTCACTTCTTTATCCACTTTGTTAGCGAGAAAGTACATCTCTAAACGTTCACAATACGCCGTCCAGTTCCCGGACTTAACCTCAAACTCCTGTATTTTCCCGATACTCATTTTTTTACGATAAGGCACTTGTTTACTGTTACCACTACGTTATCGCGTAACGTTCGTCCGTGTAAAAATCCGTCGTCGCCAATAGTAAATAATAGACGTACTTCCGAGTCAGCGTTTATTACAAGACTGAGGCTACCTACGATACAAAGCTATTATAACATTATAACTATAGATATATACTACAAATAATTCATAATATTATGTCACAGATATATCCTTACTAAAAATCTAAAACTATAACGACATGTAAATTTCAATGGAGTGCTTAATTTGATGATTGCCAATACAAATTTTTACTTCAAATATTTAAGATGCGTTTTTTCGCCTGTTAGCCATTTAACGCAAAAGAAAATCCTGCAGCAATAATTTTAAGAATGTTTCTTTATTTTCCAGGAAAATAACAATTACCAGCCGTATCCCCTGGACCAGGTGCGGCACATCTCGTACCAGCTCATCTACAGCGTGCTTTTTTTGCACGACAACAAGCTCACGCATACTGATCTCAAGCCGGAGAACATACTGTTCGTCGACAGCGACTACGAAGTGGTCAACGTTTACAGCAGTAGTTCTAAGAAGGTACTATACACCAGTTCACTTCCCGCAGCCTATAACCGTGCCACTGCTGGGCTCAGGCCTTTTTACATGGGAGAAACACATGTGGAGCTTGGGCCATAACACCACTACGTTCCCCCAATGCGGGTGGGCTAAAACGGTTGCACTAACATCCGGGACCAACGGCTTAATCATGCCTTCTGAAGCACGGAACACTGCTTATTAATACTACATTAGTTACTTTATTATTCATTTAGACACGTTTCATTTTGCTTCAAACAAGAACCATTCTAATGCTTTTTTTATAAAATTTATATCTGTTATTATCTACTAGTGTTTGTTATTCATTTATTGGTCTCTATTACTTTGTATGGTTTTCTATTGATGAGGAGATGGCCGGCGGGCTGGTAATGGTTGAAATATTAAACGTTTTAATAAAACGCAGTACAAAAAAAGTACTATGTTGGGACAAAAGGCTAACGAGTATTTTTACTACCTATCAAAATGCCTTTATTTGCAGTAGTACGTCATACTGATAATTATAGTAATTTACATTCAGTAATTAAAATATCACGCAAAGTTAATGAACTTTAATATTTAATTTGATTGTATTTAATGCTTACAAATGTGTATTGTGTAATTTGTAGTCTATTGACATGCTATTTAACTCGTGATACACATTTTAAGTAGCATTTCACTAGTCTACTACGTTAACCTTGTTAAATTTGAGGCTTATAATGCCAACTGTATTAGATTTATTGACTTTTTTACCTTTACCACCCCGTCGTTATTCACTCAACATTAAAATATCTATTGTCTGGCTTGTATGTAGTTGAGTAGATATGTATGTGGAAGTAGTTTTTAGAGTTTACACTTTTTTGAAATAGGACAAGGGTGGAAAGCAAGCGTACCGCCGTACGCTAATGTTAAGCGGTTACCGTAGCCTATAGACCCTCGTAACACCCTGGGCGATATTTACATGTTCCAAACTTCCAACCCCTGAAAAATCAAGAGATAGCATATGAGATAGCATATGAGACAAACGCCCCTGCTCCCAACACAACCCTTATTACTTACTGATTATCTAATTATGGTTATAAAGCTGCGATCGTCTGTAAAGTAAAGGTGCTACCTTAGTCCTCAGTCAGCCGCTATTTACGACTGTCTTGCCTGTATAATGTGTTTGTAATAATAATATATGTCAATCTATACGTTTCAGACCCACGACCTCCTGCGCGTGAAGCGTAGTGACGTCAGACTGATAGACTTCGGCAGCGCGACCTTTGACCACGAGTACCACAGCACCATAGTGTCTACAAGGCACTACAGAGCGCCAGAGGTCATATTAGGTGGGTTACTTCATCATCACAAGCCTATGTTCGCTGTTATTCGGATTGAAGGGAAAGGTAGCCAGTGTAATTACTGGGCATGGACGGCATTTCATCTTAGGCCTCAGGATGACAACGCACCTGCAATATCAAGTGATTTTCTCTTGTTATTGCATGTGTCTATAGGCGGCGGTAACCGCTTACCATCAGGTGGGCCGTCAGCTTGTTTGTCATCTAGTTGTATAAAAAAAAATTGTGTTACTGTATACACTTATGGAACCAATCTGAATATTTATGAGAGAAACTTAACACCGACACAGAATTATGTATTAAAAGGCTGGATATTTAAATTAAATGCAACTTTAAGTGTTACGACATTGTAGGGTCTGTGGATGTTCCGGTTTCTATAATATTGTGATTGGCTTAACAACATATTTGCCTATGTTTTCATTGATAATAAGGTGTAGTTGCCCCTAGACACTAAATCAGATTCTCTAAGAAAACTGCACCAGAGAAGTTGGCAGTCGAATGTTTGTTAATTAGTTTAAGATTTGTAGTCATCAAAATTTACAACTTAGGACAAAACATTACAGAGATTATTTGGCTATTTTTGAGATTTTATCAGACTATAACTAAAATTATAGCGATATATCAGATTCTCTAAGAAAACTGCACTAGAGAAGTTGGCAGTCGAATGTTTGTTAATTAGTTTAAGATTTGTAGTCATCAAAATTTACAACTTAGGACAAAACATTACAGAGATTATTTGGCTATTTTTGAGATTTTATCAGACTATAACTAAAATTATAGCGATATATCAGATTCTCTAAGAAAACTGTACCAGAGAAGTTGGCAGTCGAATGTTTGTTAATTAGTTTAAGATTTGTAGTCATCAAAATTTACAACTTAGGACAAAACATTACAGAGATTATTTGGCTATTTTTGAGATTTTATCAGACTATAACTAAAATTATAGCGATACATATCAATATACAATAAATATCACATCAAGCATAACATTTTGACCTAGAGTCTGCCCTTACTTCGTTCGTAATAGAAACTGCTTTTGTAGTGGAACTACACCTGATGTACTGTCGTAACGTCTTATAATTTTTGGCGATTGTAAAGTTGATCAACAGCAAAAAAATGATTTAATTAGCTATGCTTAGACGATGGTAGTAATGAGTGTTTATTTCCAGAGCTGGGATGGTCGCAGCCGTGCGACGTGTGGTCCATCGGCTGCATCATGTTCGAGCTGCACCTGGGCATCACGTTGTTCCAGACGCACGACAACCGTGAGCACCTCGCCATGATGGAGAGGATCCTGGGGCCCATCCCTTATAGGTACACAAACCTTGCATTACTTTATATATTCACCAGCCTATATGCGCTGAGTACATGAGAAACACAGGAGTTTGGGCCATAGCATCACCACGCTGGCCTAATGCGGGTTGGTGGTTTGACGTGCCTTCCAAAGCACTCGAGCTTCTCCATAAGCTCGAGTTTAAATTTTGATTAAACCGGTATCGACCATGGCGAAAGTTGTTTTGTTATCGTAATCGAAACCAGAACGCTCAAACCTATACGCCACCGAGCTCCTCAACTGCTTATACTGGGTCGTATTTAATTTTGTAGAGAAAATTTATGACTGTCCGGAAGTTGAAACTAACAACGTCCAATATCTTGACAGGTTTTCTCCTCGTTGTCATGGAAATGTCAACTAGGAAACCAAGATCGCACCGGAATAGAAGTAGTATTGAATTATTTATAAGAATACAGCAACTCTTTTCCTGTGAGTTCCTATTATGGGTTAAATGCGATACACTATTAATATATTATCGGGCCCCTATTTCAATGCGATAAATAACAGATTAACTCAACAATATAACTCTTGAACTTTAGTCACGAATTGTGACTCAATTACCTCATATTTATAATGTTTCGTAATTACAGAATGGCGCGGAAAACGAGAACAAAATACTTCTACCATGGCAAATTAGACTGGGACGAGAAATCGTCAGCAGGCAGATATGTTAGGGAAAAATGTAAACCACTATTGGTAAGAATATTTTTAACTTACTAAGTAGTTTATTATTGTCATTAAGTTGATCACAGTATATACCGCAGTTATATAATGATACTGTGTTACGAGGTTATTGCAAATATATTCATGGTATCAGTGTTATTATGTGGATGAATGTGCATTAAATTATGTAACCGCGGAACTGTACCGTGACATTCTTTTGTGTTGTTACAAGCTCGTCGTTTGACATTAGGAAAGTTTTATGGACATCAGTGTCAACACGAAGATTTCTTGTGTAAAGGGAACATTAAAATTCAATAAAAACTTTCATAATGGCAGATGATCATAAGATGTTAGAAATATCTTGAACTGTACTATAAATGAAAAATAATTCGAATATATTTCTTGATCATGCTTTCTATCTTTTTCTGAAATAATAAAAAAGACAATCTATACGTTTCAGACCCACGAGAAAACATCGTAGTTATTTTTAAGTTTAATTTTAACATTAATACTTCACAGTAACAATTTACAAAACTGACATAATTTAAGAATAATATACAGACTTACAACTTCTTAAAGTGGGCTTGCTAGGCGTTACAGTACACGCCCGACATACATTTTTCATATAAACAGTTGTTTCGGAAAAGGCAGGTATACTGCAATTTCTAATCTAAAATAAATGTACCGTTCTTATTTTATGGTAATTACCCTTAAGTTTGGTATTCTTTGAATGGTGGATTAGTACCGTTACTATCGATATTTAAAACCGGTTGGATACCAAAAAAGATAGCCGTTTGAAACCGTTTTATCGAATACCTTTACAGTCCCTGGTTGTGTATAGAGTCATCATCATCACCAGCCTATATACGCACACACTGCTGAGCACAGGTCCTACATGGGAGAGAAACACGAGGAGCTTGGTATGGAGTAATTTGACCTTAATTGTAATATTGTGTCTGCAGAGGTACCTGTCCAACACGAGCGAGGAGCACCGGCAACTGTTCGACCTGATCGCGCGCATGCTAGAGTACGAGCCGTCGCAGCGCATCACGCTGCGCGACGCCCTCGCGCACCCCTTCTTCCACAAGCTGGCGCCGCATCAGCGCCTCGGTACTGCTATCTAACTAAACAATGCACTTACAATGTACACAGTAAGAGCTTACGTCGCACGACTGGAAAGGCAAATTCCAAGATGGTAACAAGACTTGCCAGCCAAGCAAGGCGAGCTGTAACGTGCCACTACAGGGTGGTGCCGTCAATGCGACACTAAATTTATACATAGGCTATGTTAGTCCATAGAAATGGTTTGCCACTTTCAAAAATATCGTATTCAATTGAAAATTTCATGACCTTTGTATGAAATAATGCTGCCAACGTTACACTATTCCATACAAATGTCATGAAATTATCAAATGAATACGATATTTTTGAAGAAGGCAAACCATTTCTATGGACTAATAGAGCCCATGTTTAAATTTATTGTCGCATTGATAGCAACATCCTGTATTAACATAGCGATGTTATAGTATCCCTTTTCTAGTTTCCAATTAAAAGTATTATTCAAAATTCAAATGAAGAGGTACCATAACATCGCAATGTTATAGTACAGTCGACCGCAGAAGTAGCTGAACACTTTAGTACCATATCACAACGACTCTACCGTAAATATAGTACAGTAGCAACTATAAAGTACGTGCACAAAATCGGTGTGACATGGTACTAAAGTGTTCAGCTACTTCTGTGGTCGACTGTACCACGTTACAAAGCTAGTCTAAAAAATTATCAGGGAGTATATGAATTCTAATTTCTATTCAGTTTGAGGCTTATTTCATTTACAGTGGACTATTAGCAGGGACATAGAGTTCAAGCTGTATCAAAAAATAGCCAGGCTAATAACTGATAACAGACAAATACTGAATGGAAATAAGAGCTCTTAATCCAACCAAAAAGGATTTTACGATCTTGATTCAACTTTTTAGACTAACCTAACTTATATGCATGGGAAGTCTTATTACAATCGGTTTGTTCTTTTTTTTTTTTCAATATTTACGACTTGAGAGTTTGTATTTAAGCCGTGCGACGCTGACGCTCTTCGACCACCACAGTATGTGCCGCCTTACCTAAATCTGCTGCCATAATAATGTTAACAGCATTGTTGTGTTCCGGCAGTTGGAGGTAAGATAGCCAGTTCCTCTGTGGTTGAGGAATCCGGGTGTAGCTCGCTTCCACCTTCGGCCTTATCGTCACTTTCCATCAGGTGAGATGAAGGCCAAGAGCTACCCCTTTACGAATTTAAAAAATCAACAATACCAAGCGATACCGTGCCCTGTACACCAACGACGGCAATGATCGACATTTAGGGCGCACTTAAACACATTCAAGACATTTGATTATTTTGGAATCCATATTCTCTTTGCATTTTTTGCCTTGCCTTTATAGTTGGCGTACAGGACACGGGCGCGCATTTATGGTGTGGCGGTCAAAATGTTAAGAAAACATAGCAATATTATCTTTTGGCATATTTTTTATAACGATGTCCCGCGTTTGAATCTCGGTAGGAGCAGATGTTTGTATGATTAGTACGACCATTTGTTCACGAAACTGATATTTGTATTTTTATTACGCCCTCATATACACATTATTATTTACATTTCCCAGTTATCTAGTATTCAAAACACGACCTCAAAAATGGTGCTTAATTTAGGCTAAACAAGTGTAAGTTAATATTTGATATTATAAATATAATTTGCCACACTGTAATAGATGACCATAATGTATGTGGATAAGTAGTCAGACTACCGCAGTTTATTCATATCACACTAATAGTTAAATATGACTGTCCACTATAGTCTAAATTAATTTCAATGTTTATTTAAATACAATTTATTTTTACACCCGACTCAAATAGAATATTACAGATTAGAGCATCTCGGTGCTTAGTCTAAATTTTTTCATGCGGAGTCTAAACAGTTTTAGTACAGAATATTCTCCTCCAAGTTTATATTGGAAGTTTGCCCAAGTTTTTATCGAAGATATTGACCTGAAAGTGGTCGACATGTCTGCCTGTTCTAAATACTGTACATTCCTAATAATTGTTCACAACTCTAGCATCAAACATTTTTATAAATATCGTATGATATTGCTACTTGAAAATTAATGTTTGGTAAAAAATATATTTAGTCACCATGTCTTGTTTGTAGAAAGTACTTGGTTTAGTACCACAGTACAATATTATAAAAATAATGCGACTTATGGTCGCAATCTTATTATGATGAAAATGTTTTGTTATAGGACACCAGTTTACAAGGCCGTCGTTTCTTAGGTCAGGCCTATTCAATAACTGTTAGACGCTTTATACAGCTTATTTTTATTTTATTGCAATACATACTGTGACATGATTTCTAATTCGTTTTACTGTGTTGTCAGTGTGTAACTGATTTTTTGCTTATTTATGTTACTGTTTATAACATTGGTGTTTTTTTATCATTTTAATGCGGATTGAATCGTGTCAATATTAATTTTCATAATAATTACTGAATTACATTATGACCAATAGCCAGTACAATGCTCAATGATTCCGATTGGATGGTTTTGTATTTACCTTCTTCGGTACAATATAAGCTATTTAAATAAATCCAAGTCTACTCTAATAGTAGTAATATAGGTCATAACTTAAGTTTTGTAATGGACTTTGTTAATAATAAACGTCCTTTCGGAAACAAAGCAGAAGACTGGAACCGCCCGCGACTGTGAGATTTAATCTCATGTTCAATGTTACAGGCAATGACCGTACGCGTGTGAATGGTGAAAGTTCTGGTTCGCGAGAGCGCTCGCACTCGCTCAGCAGGTGAGGCCCGCGGCCGCCGTTAGACGCGCCGCCGGCCCGGCCTGGCCCGGCCTGGCCTGGCCCGACCTGCCCCGGCCCGGCCTGGCCCGCCCCGCCCCGGCCGACCCCGGCGAGTGCGATAGTCAATTGAGCGGGCCCGTCCCGCGTGACGTGTGGGAACTTGTACAGTTGTAATGAAGTGATAAGTGATAAAATATTTTGTCGAACATTGTAATCTAGGTAATACTTTGTTGTGAATCGGTACTTCTCAATTTGTATTTATAAATAATTATGCGAAATAAAGACTGTCAGTCTGAAATGTTCATCTGGTTTTCATTTTGGAGATATACCACCGCCATCGTGTCGATTATATTGCAATCTAGGTGGTGCCCTCGACATGTGGGCCCCGTCAGCTTTTTTGTCATCTAGTTGTATTAAAAAAAGATTAGGAGAGTGCAGTAGAAACATGTAGTAAGAGAATAGTACTGGAAACCCATAGACCTTAGAGACGATTTTTATTACACTCTCAGCCATATATTTTTATACCAAACATTTGGTGTTGTAATCAACCATCCGATAGAAGTCGGTTACCACAGCCAAGCTAGTAGGCTACAGTCAATGTCCTGGGGAAGCACTTCGATTCGAGCTCCGCTGACGTTCGCTTGATCACAACGAGCCTATATTGCTTGGTTGGGTGTAATTGGTGCCATTGAATAAAACTAGACTAGTAAATGTATAACAGCCCTATGATCGCCGTTTCAGGAAATGACAATTATGAAAATGTCATAAATTCGATACAAATTTTCAGTACGGACCCACGATTTTAGGGGTGGAAAGGGAGATGTTGGATTTGTCTATCCCCCTAAACACATCTGCCACCAAAACAATCGATATTTTTAGAGATTAAACATGATCAAAATTTGAGGTTAGGAATAAAAAAACTTACATTTTGTTCAATCTTCCAGAAAAACAACTAAAATAATGTTTTTCATCTTAAAATGTCATTTACTACAAAACAGAGCTTACTTCTGGTGGTTACATAAGAATTGGACATTAAAATTAACAAATCCATTACTCGATGCGGAAAACGCGTATCGGCGTATCCAATCGAAGTGCGTCTCACGCCGTTCAGTCTTGAATAGTTTAACTTTCTATTTATACAGGGTGGTTCCGTCAATACGACAATAAATTGAAACATGGGCTATATTAGTTCATTGAAACGGTTTGCCACTTTCAAAAACATCTTATTCATTTGATAATTTCATGACATTTGTATGAAATAATGAAACATTGGCTGCATTATTTAATTTACTGTCGTATTGAGGGCCCCACCCTGTAATATAATCTATCTCTACTCAATCGGGTCCAGGGCTCAAATACCGGTAGGAGCAAATGTTTGTATGATGAGTACAAGCATTTGTTCCCGAGTCATGGATGTTTATATGTTTATTTATAATATCTCTTTCGGTTCCAAAAAATCTTATTTTATTGAATATTTCACAACATTTGTATGAATAATATTATATATAACCAGTATACACAGACATATTTTGCTACGGGGCCAACATCGAAATCGCGAAAACTAAATCAGCTGTTTCATACAATAGTGCAAACTGCAATACCACTTTTGTATAACATTGGCTGCAATATTTCTTAGAAATGTCATGAAATTATCAATTAATTAGATGTCATTTTTCACTAGTGAATGGACAGACAGGGACACTTCTCAATATATTGATTAATATCGAAAATGAATTTTATATTTATAGTTAGGAAGATAGAACTTAATCTGACATACCATTATTATAGAAAGATAACAATGGCTACAAAAATACTCATTCTTTTTACCTTAAAGGCAACGTTCGTTACTATTAAAATAAATTGGCCCGTATAATGTATGAATGTTCGGGGCTAAACAATAGCGCGATTCAGAAGCATGCAACGCCATCTAGGGGGACATTTTAAAGGTGAACAAATGTATCATTAAAGTTCTTAGATTTGTAATGTTGATATTGCGTAGTGGGTACGTAGCGTATAGTGCGGTCAATTTAGACATTCGAAGCTACATAAATTCCCACCAAGCTGAAAATCAGTAAGATTGTTTAAAATATGATTAAAAATAAAATTTGAAGGTTCCACATCTTTCCCCTGTATGGAAAAAAAATATTCAAGGTCAAAGGTCAAAAAAATGAGTTTTTCGCGATTTTCAGCAAAACGGTAAGTTTTATCATAAAAATACTTCAAACAAAAATTGTAGATCATAAAATTATCTACAAAAAATGTATTAATACTTTTTTCTAACGAGCCACCGTTTTTGAGATATAACGATTCAAAAAGTTGTAAAAGTTGTAATCGTCATAATATGCACACGTTTCCACGCCACCTATGAGGTAGTGTACTTAGCGCGTTTTTTTCAATGTGGTTTTCCCATTAGGCCTATTCCACGGGTCAGTTGTGATCCTGTTTAATTTGAAACTATTGCAAAATAATGGATCATCATCATCATCATCACCAGCCTATATACGTCCCACGGCTGGGCACAGGCCTTCCTACATGGGATAACCACATGAGGAGTTTGGGCCATAACACTACCACGCTGGCCCAATGCTGTTTGGTCTGGTCCAATGCTGGTTGGTCTGGCCCAATGCGGGTTGGTAAATAATGGATATTAACAGAGATTGAAAAGATAAAAGCAATTTAAGTTAAAAAAAAGTAGTGAAATTTAATCGTCCGAGTCGTAACCTTCAAATTCTTCTGAATCTTCTTGTTCTTGTTCGTCTTGTTCTTCTTGTTCTTCATCCTGAGTACATGTAAACTGCGCTAATAGCGATGTATCGCATGTCGCCTCGTTGGAATCAAACGGATCCTCCACTGTTGGTGATTCAATATTAGGATACGACCGGCCTTAACAATGAGTATGCCAGAGAACAAAACAGTCCGACTTTTTTGCAACCACATTTAGCACTGCACCCATTTTTACTGTTGCAAAAAATTGTGTTCAGCAGTTTTTCCGGCGCAGATGGAAGTAAAGTTTGGACTGGTTCTAATTAATTGTTAACCAACTTCCAGCCCCAGTCTGTAGGATCTAGCTGATAACCAAGACACACTTGAACTTGGTAATATACCCGAAAAAGATGTTGATAAGCAGCAACTGAGGTAGGTAGTTTTTCTAGGAGCTTCGTACATAGAAAGAAGAAAGCGAATGCCGTTAGTGATAATTTCTTGTCGAAACATTTTGAAAACTCTTATTTTACCCCTCCTGTAAAATACAGATGTCGTATCACAGCCAGTTATTGCGTGTAAAAATAGTACCTACATAGCGTACTCATGCATATTATGACGATTACAACTTTTACAACTTTTTGAATCGTTATATCTCAAAAACGGTGGCTCGTAGGAAAAAAGTAGTGATGCATTTTTTGTAGATAATTTTATGATCTACAATTTTTGTCTGACAAATTGTTATAATAAAACTTACCGTTTTGCTGAAAATCACTAAAAACTCATTTATTTTGACATTTGACCATGAATATTTTTTTCCCCATACAGGGGAAAGATAGGGAACTTTCAAATTTTATTTTTAATCATATTTTTAACAATCTTACTGATTTTCAGCTTGGTGGGAATTTATGTACCTTTACTCTTATTTTTTGGTCTAATTTGACCGGACTAGTAGACTATTAAGGGGATAGGTACTATATACTTATGATTAGACATAGGGCATATATTTTTTCACACACAAAAACCTTTTTTGTTAAAAAACAAAATATTATGTGATAGAGAAACTTTTAAATGACGTGGCAATTTTTAAGTTAAGAAATGAGTTTGATCATCGAAAAGTCACCAATACTTTAAAGAAAAATATTAAATAAAAGTAATAAATAAGTATCTAGACTAGACCTAGCATTTCTAGGTTCTAACCACCTTTCATGCACACAGTGTGACAGAAAATCTTATAGATGATATTAAAGATGGCGCCAAAGATAAACTAAACTAAATTAAAGGATGTGAAAACAATGCATTTTATTCATTTTAGACATCATGTTTGATTGTAACGTTTACTGCTTTAGACCTACATAATCGATATTTAAACAGAAATAGTGCTAGTTTTATTTTTAATTAAAAAAACTAAAAAACACGCTTTAATAGCAAATCGAACTAAAAATCAGAAAATAAATTTTAATTTATATTTTATTCAACGGGTATAAAACGGTTTCATTGTGAAAAAGCGTGGGGTGCTTTTTATATCATATTTCTATACTAACTCTATGTTTACAAATAACTACTAATTATATATTTACAACAATTGATATCGAGCACACCACGCTTTTTTTACAATAAAACCGTTTTATACCCGTTGAATAAAATATGAATTAAAATTTATTTTCTGATTTTTACTTCGATTTGCTATTAAAGCGTATTTTTTAGATTTTTTTAAACTTTATTTTATTTTACACTTTTTAGTTCGATTTGCTATAAAACCGTCTTTAATATGTACAGATGTGTTAACAGTTGCATCTCGATAGAAAACATATTCAAGGATTTCTATGTTGCCAACATCGTTTGCTCTCACGCAAAGGACCTGTATTAAAATCACTAATCCTGGCAATCCTAATCAGGATAATGAGATAAGCTTATCAAAATATTGTATTGTCGGTGGTCGTTGATAAGTCTACAACATTTAAAGTAAATCTGATCGCTTAAAGTGGGGCAAAATTGAGCCCCAACGAGTCAGTTACCTAAATACATACATATAAACAAACAAACATACAGGTGACACTGATAAAAGCGTGTTAAAAAAGTCGGGGTTCGATTCACGAGCTGAGTACACTTTTTTTTATGTATGAATATAGTCTTTATTATTACTAAAATCGATGACATGGGTCCTATGAAGAGATTTTCGTATGCCTTATAGTTTCACACTTTCACATACTGACCGACCGATCTAAATGTGCCACCTTGTATACAAAATGTATGGGCATATTGATAAAATCAATATTAGCTATATAAGTAATATGTATATTTTTATTCAAAGTTGTCATAATATAGTTGTTTTAATTGATGTGAGCAATCTAATACCATTAACATTTTTGATTAATTTTGACATGCTGTTACAGTGAATATAGAGCGGTATATTGCCATGCTAAAAAACTTTTTTAATCAACGATCGTGGTTTCATCAAGATGGGACACCATGTCACACCCCAAATGACTCAATGAGTGCAGTTCGTGAAACTTTTGAGCAACAAATGATATCCAAGAGTTATGATATCCAAAACATTCGTAGCCCAGGATTTATACCCAATAGATTTTTTTTCTTTAGATTGAAGAGCTACCTTTATGTTCATTTAACTTTTGAAGTAGGTATTCCACTACGAAATGCCGGATCGGGTCTACATACATTATACTACTAAATAACTGTATTAGGCCTTCATATACATAATAATAATTTATCATGTCTGCAAAAGTATATAGCTTGCGTACAACTCATTTATGTTGTATAGATATAAACGCGTGTCTGCTCGTTTAAAAAACGTCGTTTGAATTGACTCTAACTCCTTGTACCTTCTTGAGTAAAAGTGGATAATTCTAATTGGGAAGTGGTCATTATGTGAACTTAGTCATTCTAGGAAGTGGTCGTCATTATGGGAAGAGGTGTGGTCCTAAAGGAAAATTTTTAGAAAGACAAAGTTCAAAGTTTCATAAATATTTATTTTAAAATTTACATAAAAATTCCAAAACAGGTTCATAAAAATTGCAACTTAAAAAACAATATATTAATTTCAATTAATCTATTCACATACCCGCGTAATCAGCAGTATCATTCCTTATCTACAGCAGTTATACCAATGAGAAATGAATATATGAATATACAGCGACATCGAAAAAATTAAATGCTTTTCCATAATTTTATTAGGTATATTGCAGCCTAAATTAGTTTTAATAATTTAAATAGTATGTACCTAATAACAATAAAATTAAGTCATTAACCGTAAGGAAGTTATACCACCACGGTAAAGAAATCGAGAATTTCCTTTAGTTTGATCGTCGCCAGTCACCACTATAATTTAATAATAACTTATTAGAGGTCCTAGACAATTAATAATATAAGCAATAAAATAATCAATATATCACAATCTTTATTCATTTCGTCTAAACTTTCGTACAGCACACAAAATTTTAAACGTGATCCTCAGCCTCTGCGCAGTACAGATAGCAATCAGTTATTTAAAATATAATAATATAACGTAAAAAGTGATTACATAAAATAATTATATTGCTGTCTGTGCTGTTATTTATTGCTAGTTTTATGCATTCATTTTTACAATGTTCACAAGGCTCTCGTTATACAATTCAACGGTATGAGCATATACAGCATAATAAAATTTAGTGCGCTAGCTGGTTTTAAGCCAGCACAATGTCCAAGGGTCAAAAAGACCAAGGAGTGAAATAGCTCCAAGTGTCAAAATGTCCAAAGAGTCAATATGCCGAAGGTGTCAATATGTCGGAGGGTCAAAATTTCCAAGGAGTCAATATATCCAAGGAGTCAACATGTCCAAGGGTCAAAACGTCCAAGGAGTAAATATGTCCAAGGGTCAAAACGCTCAAGGAGTCAATATGCCAAAGGTGTCGATATGTCCAAGAGTCATAATGTCCAAGGAGTCAACATGTCCAAGGAGTCAATATGTCGAAGGAGTCAACATGTCCAAGGCTCAAAATGTCCAAGGATTGAATGTGTCCAAAGATCCAATCATTTAGGTTCACTTGGTCCATATTTCCGTTCCGTCCACATTCGAATCTTGTATGTACAAAATGCGTAAACCTCTCAACGCATAATGACCAATACGCATACATGAATGTACGTACATATGCACAAATATACATTCGGGGAAAGCACATAATGCAAAATGGTAAAAAGGAAAAAGGCCAGGACGCCGAAAAAACAAAAAGATTGGACATTTCGATAGTTGGGCAAATGGGTAATCAGACTTATTGACACATTGAGAACTTAACGTCTGGTCATTTTGATCCCTGAAACAAACTCCTTATACAACAGTTTGTATGTGGACATTTTAACACTTGGTCACTTTGGCTTCTTGGACATATTGACTCTTTGGACATTTTTACACTTGGACTTATTTACTCATTGGACATATTGACTCCTTGGACATATTGACTCTTTGGACATTTTGACACTTGGACCTAATGACCCCTTGGACAATATTGACTTCTTGGACATTTTGACACTTGGACCTTTTTGACTCCTTGGACTTTTTGACCCTTGGACATTGTGCTCTAGGAGGGTTTAAAGTCAATTAATAAATGGCAACACTGATTAAGAAACAAAATATTCTATTCGTAGCGTGTCGCTCACGCAATTATTTTTGTAAGTATACCTAGTTTATTAATTTAATATGTATCCAATTCAAAATTTTAAAATGAGGTACCAATTTTAGAGTCGCAGCTTTAAATTTTTAGAATTTCTCAAAACCAGTAAAATATATAGTAGAGTCTTTATTATACTGTCTACATAAATAAGACACATTGAGTGTTGACATAAAATTACTGGTGTCTGCAATGCATATTCTGGAAGTTTCAATAGTCGGTTATGCCAGGGTGAGGGCAAGGTGTCATGCTCATGTGATGTCGGCTAGATCATGTCGACGTTGGGTCCGTTGGTGGGCCACGAGTACACGGGAGGAATGGCGTCCGAATAACACACGTCGTACATTTGTGCGCGGATGAATCTCTCTGTGTCGATCGGTTGAGGCATTACTGTGGCTTTACCTGTTAAAAGGATATGCGTTTATTTAGTACCTATAATAATGTTACTGGTAAAATACAATAAAACGCTTCTAAACAACTTCACAATCACGATAGACACATAAAACTCAATTGTAAATAGTTATTTTATTCATTGACAAAAATGTAGAAGTATCGACGATTTGAATTGAAAGTGACTGAGGAAACTTTACTCTTAATACTGAATACTGCCTACACGATGCACGTGCAATAACTATGAAAAATATATAAAAAAAACGTACCTACAACCTATGCGCAAAGAGCCATTAGACGTTTCAGTTCAGCATACAATTTAATTGAACTGACATAGTCTAATGTTTTGATTGTTGAGGATATGTAAGTCATTTCTTGCTTCAATTTAATTGTATGCTACAGACAAGAAACTAGCATCGTGTATATAAATGGGTCTTCACAATTAAAACGATTGTTATCTGCGATAAAAGATCGCAATTCGGTCCCCGCCCCAGACCATGTTTTTTTCAAGTTTAGTCATTTTTCTAAATGTGGACGGCCAAGAACATGGTCTACCAATTTTAACAAAACTTCGTGTCCAATCAAAATAGTGTTATGGTTGAGCCTTAACCATGGAAGAAATGCACAATTAAGACGCATTGTTTGTTACTTAAATGAATTTAAAGGTTACATGTGCTATTTTGACCTTTGTTATCAATGCATTAGGACTTTTTTCAATACACAATATTCATAATCTTTTGAGAAAAAACTCCCAATGATGAAAAAAGAAAATATCAACACAATGAAAATGGCAATCACTTGCAAGTGTTTTTATGCGAAAATTAGAATATTGTTCATCATCATCATCATCACCACCAGCTCATATATGTCTCACTGCTGAGCACAGGCCTTCTTCCTACATGGGTAAAACACAAACTATACTGACAAAATTACTATTTTTTAGTAATTTTATCGGGTAGAGAGCGTACGGTCAGTCGGTCGGGTCGGTCAAAAATATACACACCTTTCAATGTTAAAAATAAAAATCAAGGATAAAATATTTACCGATCTTGTAGGCATGTTCAACGAGTTTCTTCGCGATTCTAACAGAGCAGTTCTGTATTTCTTCGAGTGGGGGGTACAGGCTGCCCATGTCCAGGTTTTCTTGTGACACGATCTCTGCCAACGACTGTAATGACATTGGGGTGTACGGTGGATTATTTGTAGTATTTGTACAAATCAACAGAACGCCTTATTTTTACAGGATTGGCGGCATTATGTGCAACGCATGGCAGTCTTCTTTTCTGCCACAATAGGATAATTATTATATGCACGCAAAAATATTAAAAATATAAATAAATGTAGGTATATGTTACAGTTAAAGTCATTCTTATTTAGGCATGGACGGTATTTCATCTTAGGCCTCAGGATGACAACGCACCTGCAATATCAAGTGCTTCTCCTTGCTATTGCAGGTGTTTATAGGCGGCGGTAACTGCTTACCACCAGGTGGGCCGTCAGCTTGTTTGTCATCTAGTTGTATATAAAAAAAATATAAACTAGTTTTCACTAAATGTCTTTGTTACAACTAGAATTAACTGCTGTTCTAAAATGAAACCTACCAATCACACTAAAACTCTTCGGTAACAATTTTCTCTAATAGCAGTTTTAAGTATGGAGAATAACTTTGACAAGTTGACAGTTAATCTATAGAAAATCTGTGAAAATGTCAAAATTATTCTCTAGATAACAATTATCTGAGGATTGCAAAATCATTAGCAAAAGTAGTAAACTGTTAGTTAGTCAGTTTGTAAAAACAAGTTTTAACAAGAGAAAACGCGTCCTATTAAAAACAGGTTTTGACTGCTGTAACATAATAATACAATATAATATGTCTATATCGGATCTCCTTGTACGGTTTTATCAATATTTGTCTAAAATTCTTTCAGTTTAGTAAATTGTTAATGTAAAAATTTGCGCATATTGCCTCCGGTATACAAGTAGGTAGAGGTTATTTTCACATCACTTCACATACCTCAGCAGCTAGCAGCATGAAGTCGTCTGATATATCGACGATGCCGGCACACATGATGCCGAGCGCGAGTCCCGGGAAGATGTACGCGTTGTTCCCCTGCCCCGGCCGCAGCACCCGCCCGTCCTTGGTGCGGTAGTCCGGGAACGGGGAGCCTGACGCGAAGATTGCTCGCTCCTGGGAAGTAATGGCATTTGTGAGACTACTTACAGACAAAGAATGTATTTAGGTAGTGTAAGTATTAAGTATAAATGTTTTAAAAACTATGATACAATTATTGATTTTTTAATATTTTATTGGTTTTTTTAATAGCTAAGCTTATGTATGTTTTTTTTATATAAACAGGTGCTATCGGATTACACCTGTTAATATGAGCTTGTTTTTAAGGTGGTATTGTTTGCTTTGATTTGATTATTGCAGTATTAGTTTAATTACGGTTATTTAAAAAAATGGTAAATAATGAAGTGTGTATGTTCTATCACGTGCATGCTTTTATTGTTTGCCACTTTCAAAAATATCGTATTTATTTGATATTTCATGACATTTCCATGAAGTAATGCCGCCAATGTTTTACTATTTCATACAAATGTCATGACATTATCGAATGAATAAGACATTTTTGAAATAGTATAACATTGGCGGCATTACTTCATGGAAATGTCATGAAATATCAAATAAATACGATATTTTTGAAAGTGGCAAACCATTCTTATGAACTTATATACTTAGCACATGTTTAAATTTTTGTCGTATTGACGGCACCACTCTGTATAATGATGAGGAAAATATATTGAAATCAGCCCGCCTAGCATAACCACCGAAACGCGATATGATAAAGCTATTTATCGCTTCGAACTGTCAAAAATCATTGGATATAACCACATCAATTTTATCGAAACTGCGAACTTGTATTGTTTAGAATATACATGTTCGCAGTTTCGATAAAATTTCAAGATAGCGGTTATATCCAATGATTTTTGACAGTTCGAAGCGATAAATAGCTTTATCATATCGCGTTTCGGTGGTCATGCTAGGCGGGCAGAATCACCGATTAAAGTCTGTAGTTATCGAATTTCGGAAGATGGTTTAATTTTCCGCTAGGTACCCGGAACACACGGGAAAAATCCCTAGTACTCACCTCAGTATTACTGTAGGCCTCTTCAGCAGTGCATTCGGCCTTGCTGGTGGGGTTGGAGAGGGCAAAGATCACGGGACGAGAGTTGAACTCGCCCATCTTGCGCAGGATCGCCGGGGTGAAGGCGCCGCCTATTGCAGCCGCACCTGACATACAATAATTATCTTTGATTTCACTTCTCTACGTGAGGTCGACCACAGAAGTAGCTGAACACTTTAGTACCATGTCACAACGACTCTAGCGTCAATATAGTACGGCAGCAACTATAAAGTACGTGCACAAGATCGGTGTGACATGGTACTAAAGTATTCAGCTACTTCTGTGGTCGACCGTACGAGAACGAGGATAAAATAGCATATTTCGCGCTGGTATTCATGTGTAACTTATATACTATAGGGTTACACACGGCGCCGCCGCGCAGTACCGGCGCTAAAAACCCTTATACAAGGTGTATTAGAATTACAAAAAAAAGAAATTAGGTTAGGTTGTACTGTAGTAATTTGAGGTTGAATGACATTCAAATCCGATTACTAGAGTACCTATTGACATTTTTCATTCTGAGTTTTCGATAAAGAATTTCGTGTAATTCTGATACACCTTGTATACAGGTGGTGCCGTCAATACGACAATAAATTAAAACATGGGCTATATTAGTTCATAGATATGATTTCCCACTTTCAAAAACATCTTATTCATTTGATAATTTAAGGACCTTTGTATGGACCCTTTCCTAACCTCACTGTTGAATCGCAAACGTTTTTCCCTTCAGACACATATTTTTTGTTATAATAACTATGATAACGACATAGACAAAATGATAAAGACGCTTTTCATCTAATATGCTGAGTACCACTAGGTTCGAGAAGGAGAACAATATTTAATGTCATTCACTGTACAGTCAACAGCACATCAAGCGTAATAGTTTGAACTTGAGAGCGCCCTTATTGTAATGTAATAGAGGCGGCTTTCTTAGTCCAACTGTTACACATGATGTGCTGTCGTCTGTAACATTAGAACAAATCGTCCGTAGTTAGGTAGGTACACTGTGTAAGTTTTAATGTCTGTGTAAAAAGTAATTACTTTAATCTTCAATTTATCAAGCCGCGTAAGACCTCCAGAGGTCTTATTAAAAACCCAAGAACAATTAAAACCAATTGTGTCTGCAATCTGTGGCTTGACAGGTTGCAGTGAAATAAAGATTATAATGGCCCTAATTCTGGAGAACACATCCCAAGTCTAAATTTAAGTTCAGTGCATCTCTTTCTCTCAAACTGAATACGAAAAGGATGACTGTCATTTAATTTGACATTTAGAAATGTGTATTCAATTTTCGACCTTATTGAACGTGATAAAATGCAGTGTTTAGGAAGCACCTCCGTACATGCCTTCTAAAATTGTCTATGGTTTCTTCGAAATCCATCTAAAAAGTGACAGCTCTAAACAGATTCTTGTTATCTTTTTCCTATGACTTATTGCGAGAAAGAGATATACTGTACTTAAATTTAGAATTAAAGTGTGTTCCCAGAATTAGGCCCAATGTATGAATTCTTACCAATGAGCACGGAGGGCTTGAACATTTCAACAACATCCTCCAGCTTTCGCACCGGCGCGTGTTCTTTGGCGAACTTCTCCTTGTGCGCGTTGAGTCCACCGTCCGGTCGGTTCTTGACGATCAGCCCCTTGGAGTCCACCATGTAGATGCGGCTGCGGGCCTCCGCGTCGCTCGAGCCCTCCTCCTTCATCGCCATCACGCACAGCTCCGCGATGCCTAACGAAGCCTGTTGATAAATGGGATAATGACATTTGTAAATATGTTGGCCAACAAAAACTAAATAACTTTTAAAATTCGCAAAATATTTTGAATGTTGATTTTAAAGTCCCAGATTACTATTTGTAAAATGAATCATTTGAAAAAGGAAAAAATTATCTATTTTTGGGATATTAAAATATTTCTAAATTAATAAATCATCTATCAATCAATCATCAGCCGTGAAACAGTTCGCTGTGTTTCGGATTGAAGGGAAAGGTAGCCAGTGTAATTACTGGGCATGACGGCATTTCATCTTAGGCCTCAGGATGACAACGCACCTGCAATATCAAGTGATTTTTCCTTGTTATTGCAGGTGTCTATAGGCGGCGGTAACCACTTACCATCAGGTGGGCCGTCAGCTTGTTTGTCATCTAGTAGTATAAAAAAAAAACAACTTATCGCTATGCAGTTCAATTGTGTTTGAAATTTACTTTTTCTTCCAGCAGGCCCGCAAAAAGAGAAAAGGAAAAAGTTTACACTATCAGTCAGACTATAAGTATCATAGACCAAAACTTCTATCACCCTTGTTTGTATAACGCACCAGTTACAAAAAAAAACTAAGAATTTTTGGCGGCATTCAATGGCGACGATAAACATTTTTATAACAACGGTTAGAAAACTGTGTCGGTGTGGAAATTGTGTTGTTTCGAGATTTTATATTAGTGGTATTATTTGATCTCAATTTATTAGTTTTGTTAGGTATTAATCCAGTAGGTAGTTACCTCTCCAGCGCCCTGGAAGACGATGGTGTTTTCAGAGAGTTTCTTGTTGGTGACTCGCAGACTGGCGAGCAGGCCCGCCACCGCCACGGCAGCCGTACCCTGGATGTCGTCGTTGAACGTGCAGTATCTACGCATACATTTTTTTATGCTATAAGTTGTCAAACAAACTGATGGCCCGCTGGTGGTAAGTTGTTACCTTCACCATCCTTCGCCTATAGACACCAGCAATAAGAAGGAAAAATCACTTGGTATTGCAGTGCAGACATTAAGGAGAGGCTCGCTGAATAAATACTGATAAACCAACTGTTTAACTATGAAATAAAAATGATATAGTCGCTGTTATTAGATCTACACCTCGTATGATCTAAGATGTACCTGCACAGTATCGTTGTGCTAAAGAATAGTGAAGAGAAGCAAGCCCTGTGCAGCTGAGATACACGGAAAGCGTCATTCCTGTAAAGCCTGTAAACTGGATGTGGCCAAAGTTTTTGAATACAGGCAGTGCAATTCTGCCTTGAGGCTTAGAGACATTATACAAAAAGTCTAACGGCTATAATATATGTATGGTGCTATACCTTACCCATACATATATTGTAGCCGATAGAAGTCGCTATGTATGTACAGTCGACCACAGAAGTATCTGAACACTTTAGTACCATGTCACACTGACCTTGTGCACGTACTTTATAGTTGCTACCGTACTATATTGACGCCATAGTCGTTGTGACATGGTTCTAGTGTTCAGCTACTTCTGTGGTCGACCGTACTATACCTTACCCGAGTTGCTCGGTGGCGTAGTGGTTTGAGCGCTTTGGTTTTGATTACAAAAACAAAGCAACTTTCGCCTTGGTCGATCCCGGGATGGGTCAAACAAAAAATTTCTAATCTTTGAGCTCCTCCGTGCTTCGGATGGCACGTTAATCCGTTTTGGTCCGTAAGTAAATAATTTACTGGCTCAAACTTAATAGCAGCAAACTAAGCAATTTCGATCGTTTCTTCGTCGAACATCCAAAACTGCACCAGGTTTCTTCGCATCGCATATGGACTCTTCTTATCGCTTCTCATCGGATAGTGTTGAGTCATTTGCCGTGTTTTGTATAAAAAATAGTTTTGATCTATAGGAATGACTGAGCGCCATTGTAACTCTCGGGCAGCGTCAACTTCAGACCTTGGTAAGTCTTCAAACGCGGTGAAGTGTTTTGGTCTTCTGTGAACTATTTATCATGGCCATTATTAGGTCTTGATACTTACTTTCCGCGGTACTTCTCGAGTAGCCTGAAGGCGTTGGCGTTGCCGAAGTCCTCGAACTGTATGAGGCAGTTCTGTCCGAAGCGGCAAACCACGGCCTGCATGAACTCTTCGATGAACTCGTCGTACGCGGCGCCGCGAACTCTTTTTTGACGTAAGCCGATGTACAACGGGTCTTCCAGCATTGTCTCGTTGTTCGTACCCACGTCTGTAATCGCCAACATAAATTAATGTATAACAAAGATGTAAGCGGCAGGAGACCAATACGATGAAGCGCCTAGGTCCTAGGTGCTTCCTCTAATATTAAGAAGGTGATCTTTATTTACTTGACGTTAAAGTTTATGGTACGATTAACTCAGCAGTTTGACGTTTATGTTACAGTTCTATTGATATGTTGCTTGAGGCTATTGATCATGATGATTTATGACCATCAGTATAATTTTTACACAGAAATCAATCAATCACCAATCAATTCTAACGTGTTTCAGGACTATAAATACAGCAATTTTTTTTATAGCATAACTTTATTTAAGTTGTTGATTTTATACAAGCTTTCTTAAAGTTAAATAAATCTTACATGCTCTTCGAGCTGGATCCTAAGCATATGGATCATAAATACCTTCGTTTATTATATTTGATTATTCTATTTTACAAGTTTGGAAGGTAGGGTGGGTCTGTTCGCAGGCACACAATGAGGAACGAGTTGTCAGGTGTTTCTTTGCGAGATAGAATCAAAATCGATAGGGGAGGCCTTTGCTCAGCAGTGGACATCATAGGCTGGTATGATGATGATGATAATGAAAGAAAATATTCGAGTGTTTTGTCAGTATATCCTCCCCCGCTGTCTTTCTGTTTCACTCACTTTTCATAGTAAGAGATTTCCGTACGATTTTTTACAAAATTTCTCCTTTACAAACTTTATCTTGATATACACAAACACAGTTAAAAAAGAATTATCCAATTTGGTGCAGTCGTTCGGAAGTTATACGCGTACATACATACATTTCAGCGGTTCATTTTTGTTTATTATTTAAAATAAGGTCATAATTACCGAGCGTGATGGGTAAGCACTGGTGTGGCTTGATCCCGGCAAGCGCAGTATACAGTGACAGCTTCCCTACAGGAATTCCCATCCCGCAGGCGCCCAGATCGCCTAGACCCAGGATGCGCTCGCCATCCGTCACTACAATCGCGCGGACGTCAGTTTCGGGCCTACACAACGGACATGAAATTTAGAAAAAGAAACTATACCTACTAGAAAAAAATCGTCCTTAATAATTTTTTTTTTTTTTTTTTTTTTTTTTATACAACTAGATGACAAACAAGCTGACGGCCCACCTGGTGGTAAGCGGTTACCGCCGCCTATAGACACCTGCAATAACAAGGAAAAGCACTTGATATTGCAGGTGCGTTGTCATCCTGAGGCCTAAGATGAAATGCCGTCCATGCCCAGTAATTACACTGGCTACCCTTCCCTTCAATCCGAAACACAGCGAACTGTTTCACGGCTGAAATAAGAAAGGCGGTGGTACCTACCCAGGCGACCCTACATATGGGTCTACCACCTAGTAATTAATGATAATAATTCGTTTATTGCTTTCAAAGATATACAAATTCTGGTGATCGCTATCGCTATAGCCACTGAGTTACCGGAACTTTTTAAGTTTATTGTCAAAACGACATTTGAGGAGACTTTTTAATTTGATTACTTAGATAATTAACGAGACTTGTGCCAGATGTTGCTAATACCTCAGAGACATTGTGATCTTAATTTTGACATAATGTTCAACACTCACCAGTTCTTAAGCACGTCATAGACGTGTCCCTTGTCGTGTATGGTGATGAACAGTCCCCTGGGGCGTCGGTACACGAGCCCATACTTCTGGCACGCCAGGCCAACTGTGGGTGTGTACACTATGGGCATCATGTCTGATACATTCTCGCCCACGAAGCGATAGAACAGGTGCTCGTTGCGGTCCTGGAAATAGAGCTCACAATTGAGGTATTATAAGTAGGGACCTACTTAACTTATCTTCATAATATCATGTTAAATTAAGGACTGATTAAAAGTTTCATTTTCAAAATCAGAACTCAATTTCAAAAATATCTTTATTCTAAAGACCCCCAAAGAAGCTTTTTGAGTCGTCTAAAATCCAATATAATATGTTTATTTAATTAAAACGAGTACCTACCACAAAAACCGCATTAAAAATGAAAACCTAACAGTGTCATAATGTTTGTCTGTCTGTCATGTGGAATTTGAACTTTCTCTTAGGATAGAGGCACTTGGATATGGGAAATCATATTAGGGATGAGTTAAAAAAAAATTGTTAAATTTCTGAAATGAAATAGTATAATACCTACCACCCTAAAACATTGGAAGATCAGATGTTTAATGACCTTTAAGCTTTAGACCTTTATAGCATCTGCTTTTGCCACTAATTAATGTCTCGTTATATTGCGTAAAATTAGTTTGCTCTGAATTGTGAAATCCGCCAAATCACTGTACGATGATCTCAGGCCCATGAAGAGCGTGGCGCAAGTGACCTCGCCTCAGTTACGGGAACCACGCATCGAGGAACCCTCTCACCTGAATAAGCCTGCTTTATTTTTAAAGAACCACAACGAAATTATCAAACGGTATACACTCTTTGATTGTGACTCCAACCATTACAGCCCACAGGTGCGGCGTCTCCTCAACAAAAGAATTGTGTTTGGTTTGTGGATACTTCACAGATTAAGAACGTGCGTCTTTTGAAAATTCTGTAACTGATAAATTACAGATTCTGGTGATATGTTCCCGCCATGAAACAATCCGAAATTTCTGAGACGACAAAACGAAATAGTGAAGTTTGAAGCACTATAAGTTTGTTTTCTTTACTTTCATTTTGACATTTTGAGAGCATTCCTGAGGTAAACGGAAGAATAGGGTAACTTAGAATATCTTTTTAACTATTTTGTGCTTCGAATAATTGCATGAAACTCGTTCAATTTTGGTCCCAAACCTCGGAAAAATTTTCATGGTAGGTAGCCCTGCAGATTGTGACTTATTATTGCGTATATTTTCAGATAGAGCCTTTTACGCAGTCTAAATGATTGTAACAAACTGATGGTGTATGCAGGCACGTCAGTCGTCGTTAATCTCCCTTACTGTGTTCGTAATAGAGGCCGCTTTCGTAATTGATATGATGTCGTTTGTACTCTACAAAAATAACCGATTGTCTAAGTTTTTGTGTACTTACTCATACTCTGTTACCTGTTACGATACGGGTGTTCAGTATTTAATAAGATTACATCTACGAAGCAGATAACTAGGTACATAGGTACCTACTATAATGTTTAATCTATAAATTGAAGATAATTATTTGTTTGAAAATGTTTTAAAACGTACACAATCCTGCGCATAATAAAATCTTTTGTTTTCAACTAAACAAACTAGATTTTTCTACGTTTTTACACGTTTTCGAACAAACAAGTCGACTAATTGCCTATTTATTTTCCTACCTACAATGCCTACAATTTAAGCAATTGTTATATACTGGCTAATTGTCAGTTGAACAAAATTAAACAAATAGGTAATCAATTGACTAAGGACACAGGGTCATCCATTAATAAGGAAGTAAGAAAATTTGACTAAGTATATTATGTAGGTCGGTCGACGGGGGTTTTATTTGAGTATTGAAAATATATAGAAAAATCACGAAATGCCATTAAAAATTCACGAAATCATGTACTGATAGTAGAATGTGCTGATAACCGAAAAACTGTTTTGCACTGCTTGCGTATTAGATAAGCATTTCACGTGAAATCGCCGGCCATGAAAGGTATTTCAACTTAGGCCTCAGGATGACAAGGCACCTGCAATAGCAAGTGATTTTTGCCTTGTTATTGCAAGTGTCTATTATAGTTCACGGTTATCACTTAACACAAAAAAAATAATATATTTAATTATAACAAATTACGTAGTCTTTATGCTTGTGGGGTGGTGGTGCTATTCGTCTATCCCCACTAAGTACCACTGAAAACCAGCGTCATGACTCCCTACAACTGCCGAGACATTAAGCTGAGTGGGTTACCATTTTAATTGCAGGTTCATTAACTTTTATTTTATTGCTATTTTGTTTTTCATATTTTTTATATTTCTGCACTAAATAATCGCTTTTCATTTCACTTCATAAAGTATCATAAAGACTATGGCTCAAGTCTTATTTTTTTGCATGAATTATCAATTTTGTTAGAAGTCCATACAACATCGTTATAGGTGGTACAAGATTGGGCATTCTCCTTTTCCGGCATGAAACGTGGGTAGGTTATTAGTATTGTTAAAGTTAGGGCCTCTAAAGTGAACTTTTCAATATTTATCTTTATTATGTAGGTGCTTACCAATAGGCCCATTAGATATATGTATTTGTTGAGCGGGTCCTCGTAGCGCTCGATGGACAGCTTGCACATCTGGACTTGCTCCTCCTGCGTCTTCACCCTCGCTGGCAGCAGCCCGTGGATGCCCAACACCTGGCGCTCTTCGATCGTGAAGGCCATGCCCTGAAAATTGACAATTATTGTTATATAAACTATTATATACTTATTGCAAAAACATGATTTAATTTGTCACGATCCTTTTGTTATTCATGTAGATATAGGTAGTAACCAGCATTGGTAGTGCATTATTAAAAATGTAGTATTTCTTCTTTAGAACAGTAATTGACAATATTGCCTTTTTTAAAAAAAGAAGCCCATTAAAAACTAGGGAAAGGTTGCCACTAGCCAGTGTAATTACTGCGCATTGAAAGTATTTTATCTTAGACCTCAGGAGACAACGTAATAGGGATTTTTCCTTGTCATTACAGCACCCGTACCACCATCATTTATCGCGATCCAGTTTAGGACCTAAACTGAGTAGAATCGTTATATTCGTACTACGACGCTATCTACGACTATGACAGCGATGCAGTTTAGGAACCAATACTGAACCGAGCGGAATATGAATCGCTTTTACAAAGATGGTGGTAAGGCCCCAGGAGTCTATAGGTGGCTGTAGCCACTTACCACCAGCTGGGCCGTCGGCTTGTGTGTCGTATAAAAAAACTTGGGTAAATAGTTGAATACCGAGTTTGTTTATCGGATTAAGAGATTGACGAGTTTAGTATACGAGTACTTTATTAGTTCTTTCTACATTATACCTGTATTTTGTTGACAAATTGAATAAAAGTATGACAGCGATGTTATTACTATAAAAATATAATTGAATATTAAAAACACGACAGTGACTAATTTCTGTTTCCCACAGTTGAAAAAAACACAAATTAAAAACAAAGTGTAGCTGACGTCAGCCCGGAAATGAGTCGCGAAAGAACGGTGACCGGTGTGTACCAGCGATCAGCTGAGATGGAGGCCGCGGCCGCGGGTGTGACGCGCGACCTTCAAGCATCTATCAAACCCAAAGCAACCTTGATGTTTAAAAGATAAGACTTGTTTTCCAATAAGCATGTCAGTTTCAGCGACCGCTATTACGTGCCAACTATGCATCGATTTACACTTACTACCCAATTGGATTTTTAACTTTGCGCTAAGTATGATGTTATCCCAAGTCCTCACTAGCTCAGTGGTAAGCTATGCGGTTCTCTAAAGTCAGCAGCCTTGAATTCGTGGTTCTGACAGCACTGTCATACCTTTAGGCGTTTGTAAGACAACCATTTGACAACCATTAGTGACATTAGCGTTTCGACGACGAGCATGGCGTGAGCGGGAACTGTTTGTTTATGTGTATATCTTTTAAGTAAAAGTCTAGCAAATATTGAAAGAAGTTATTATGATACTTTAAACAGAAGAAAAACTAAATCGAAAAATATCGATTGCACTTCATGTCGTATCTCTAACACAGAGACAAACATACACAAGCCAAGAGATCGATGTAGATATTAGTGAATACGCTTACGCGCAGCGTTGTGCTCAAACGTCAAAATCAATGGCGGCTCGTCGTTTTTCAGTCGTCAAGCTGGATGTCGAATAGGTATTTCCATTAGTGAATCGCACTGCTGGGCAGTCACGCGGACTGTCAAAGGTTCGCTGCCGTTGATCCCGGTTGTTACCAACCCTCAGTGGGCTAACTCCTTATATTATTATACTTCTCCCATGTGTGCTGTGCCCATTAGTGTAGCTGTAATCACACTGAAGCTGTTTACTCATATAAATTCGCCATTGGCATTAAGCCAATTCCATTCAGTATCTTTTACTTTATTTTATATCTATCCAACCTATTGACATTTATTTATTTATTTATTTATTTATTTATTTGGGAAACATACAAATTTCATTGCACATAAAATCGAACACAGTAAAATAAAACTTAAATCAGCGAAGTTTCCACAGAAAGTTAAAACAGACGTATAAATATACCAACTCAATTTAAATCTAATTAAATTTTGATAATATTACTAAATAAATTTAAAATCCAAATCGAAAATATACAAAATAAGGGGAAAAAGATATTAACGATTAAATTTTACAAAGAGATTATTAATTAAGTGAACTAAAAAACTAAAAAAAGAAAACATTATTTACAACTATCATAAAAATATTTAAAAAGTAATTAACAAAAAAATATGTATAAGAAATATCCTAAATTAACTTTAAAATTAATTTAGGATAAATTATTCTATTTATTCTAATTTAGGATAAATTATAAATTATTCTATTATATTATTAATTAAATTTAATTCACAATAAAAAAAATACTAAAATAACTACAGAGACGAGCCGGTAGTTCGCATGTACAACTTATCTCTAATTTGTATCTTATAGAGTAACACATTACTGTAATTAAAAGGGTCAATCTCCTTAAATGTATTATTGTACACGGCACAAGATCTATACAGAAAAGTATTACTCAAATAGTTTGTCTTAGTTGTTGGCATAGCAAACAAATTATGGGAACGAGAACCTGTCCGAGGGCATCTCAGAGAGATATTTTCTAAAAGAAATGGTGCGTCGACGTGGTTTCTCAAAATCTTGTATAGAAACATTTGATCTCTCTCTAAGCGACGATTTTCCAGTGACACTGTGCAATTCAGAGACTGGTTGTGGCTTGAAGCCTTGAAATTAACGTACCTATACATTTTTTTACATATTTTTTCAATTGTATCAATACCAACCCTATAATGAGGATTCCAAACCGTCGACGCATATTCCAGAATGGAACGCACGAAGGAATTAAATAACAGCACAAGAGTAGAGGCCTGCCTGAAGTCCCTGCTAATCCTAAGAACAAAGCCCAGCATACGAAAAGCTTTTGCGGCTATGTGGTCGATATGCTTATTGAACGATAACTTACAGTCCAGATAAACGCCCAAGTCTCTCACCTCACTGACTCTTGTCAGAGTTTCATTATTCAAATGATAGTTAAAATTTATGGGCTTCGACTTACGAGTAAATGAGATTGTATTACATTTCTTAGAGTTAAGTAAAAGATAATTATTATTACAGTAATTACAAAGCGCATTAAGGTCGCTCTGTAACAGGGCACAGTCTAAGGGCGATTCAATCTTTTTAAAGATTTTCATATCATCAGCATAAATAAGGACATCAGAATGTTTCAGAATGGACACCACGTCATTAATGAATAGATTAAATAGCAAAGGTCCCAAATGAGATCCCTGAGGCACTCCCGAAGAAACAGGGACAAACGTGGAACAAAAGCCCTTTATAGTAACTGCCTGGCTTCTATCTCTCAAGTAAGACTCGAGCCAACGCAGGAGATCACCATGTATACCAACGGCACCAATTTTTTGTATTAAAACAGTATGTGGAATTTTATCGAATGCTTTGGAGTAATCAGTATACACGGCGTCCACCTGACCACCCCGATCCATTGAAGTCGCCACTCTATGCACAAACTCACAAAGGTTCGTTTCAGTAGATCTTTTATTGATGAAAACATGCTGCTGATCGACGATTAAGGGCCTCACAAAAGGAAAAATACAATCATACACAATTTTTTCAAACAGTTTTGGTATAATGCTTATTTTAGAAATTGGTATATAATTAGTTATATTGTGTCTATCACCAGACTTAAATATGGGAACCACATGACACTGCTTCCAAATTTGTGGCATTGTACCGCTCCTCAAAGACAAATCAAACATTAGAAACAAAGGAAACGCGAGACCGCTATGACAAGACTTCAAAAATACTGGCGGAATTCCATCCGGTCCGCAGCCTTTAGTGATATCGAGCTTTTTTAGATATTTCTCAACTAAACTAACCGATAACTCAACAGAACCAATTGAAGCTACACTATTAGTGCTGGTCACTCCCTTGAATAAATCGCAGGAGGAGGAGGATACATGGGTCTCAAAAACAGATTGAAAGTGCTTGTTAAATAGTTTACTAATCTCTATTCCATCACAAGCAACACTATTACTTAAAAACATAGTATCAGGCAGCTCGCCATTAGATTTCTTAGATTTTACAAATGTCCAAAAATGTTTGCTATTGGTTTTTATTTTCATTTCAGCTTTAACAATAAATCTGTCATAGCATTCGCGCTGCACTCGCTTCTGCCTATCACGTAATAAACTAAAAGTGTCATAATCACCCTGTCTACCATAAGTTTTCCACTTTTTATGGTATTTCAACTTCTCCTTTATAATTTTTTTAAGAGCAGGCGAAAACCAGGGCGGATACCGAGTGTCATTTTTAAAAGTCCTAACAGGGACATGGTTATGAATGACCGTATTTACG
This sequence comes from Nymphula nitidulata, assembly GCA_947347705.1. NCBI lineage: Eukaryota > Metazoa > Arthropoda > Insecta > Lepidoptera > Crambidae > Nymphula > Nymphula nitidulata. Next base: position 5,455,792 of record OX374626.1, read on the forward strand.
GTGTTATAAAACTTTGTAACAGCCACGTCTATATCACTACATTCATAGAGATCCTTCCAGTCAATTGATGCGAGTTCATTGTTTACAACTTGATAGTCAGCGGTACGAAATAGCCGCACAGTGCGTGGCATGGGACGAAGCTCACCAGGACACAGCAAAGAAATGCAAACATTCAACGCCGGATGGTGAGCATCCTCCTCAACCAGTGGCTCCGTGCACCTAGACACAACGCAACCGCCACTACTTATTATTAAATCAAGCAATCTATCATTACAATTGAAAACACCGTTGTATTGTTTAAAGTCTGAAAAACTCAAAAAGCTATGCAGAGCTTGTACAAGATTGTCTCCGTTGCTGCCACAATTAGTTATATTTAATGCGGATCCGGTAGAAGACCACTGAGCTGAAGAAACATTAAAGTCTCCCACAATTAGATAGTGATCATCAGGATTGTTAATAACGGTATCAGAAAGAGATTCAAAAAAGTTACACAAGCATTCGAAATGCAGTGGACAGTGGGGGAAGTACCCACAATAAACATGTAGTATTTCAGCTACAGATCGTGACTTAAAGCTAATAGAGATCTCAATCAACTCAGCAGCCGACCCAGGCATAGTCACAACTCTAGAAGAACGCACCAATAGATGAACTAGATACATCTAAGTTTTCTTTAAAATTCAAGTTTGATGAATATTTTGTCTTGTTTTATACATATGTATCAAGCGCATAACTCACATACATAGTTTTTGTTTAGCTACGCAACCGTTGCGTTAGCGACGACGACGGACGCAACGTTTCGGAGGCGTGTCCGTGACGTCACGATGTTTGAAATTCGCATTAATTAATTTAAAATCGTTTATTGTTTATTCACATTAGGGATGATCGATATTCATCGATGTTTAATAAACATCGATGTTTAACTGGTAAACATCGATGTTTTTACATCGATGGGTTGACTTCGATATTATCGACACATCGATGTTTTAAGAATAAAATATCAAAACGTCAACTAGGTACTAGCTTCAACTAAATGTTGGATAGTCATTATCAGATGACTATCAAGTTCAACTATTTTCCACTAGATGACACTGAAAAAACCTATCAAAGTTAATTTTTTTTACAAAGTGTGCCTAAAAAAAAAAAAACTGTAATTAATACACTAAATATAATTTACTTAATTTTTTTCGTTAACTTTTGTAATTGAAATAATAATAATAATAATAATAAACACATTTCATAAATATAATAGACAGTTGATTTGTTACCGAAAAACATCGATGTTTTAGAAGTATCGATGTATTTCAATTGATATTTATCGTACATCGATACTTTTGATTCGATGTTAACATCGATGTCAACATCGATGTATTTATAATATCGATCATCCCTAATTCACATCCACAGAAAACTTCACAGTAAGACGGCGGCGAGTTTGATAATCTTATTCTAGAAACTTTTATGATCTTTGGAATTTGTACTGTAAAACATTGTTACCTGTTGATGTTTATTTAAGTGAGTAGGTAATAGGTAAGTAGTAAAAATACTTATCCTTGAACTGATAACAGCTTAAGTTATTATTAACATTGTAACAGCAGGTTCCAGTTATGAAAGATTCAGAAAAGTTATAGAGAGCTGGAAAACATCTTGATTATTGTATTTGATAAAGAAAATAAACTCTATCGGTCTTATTACAAAACCTGGTTTAAACCTGGTCTAAAGTTAGTATTGGTTTAAACGTAGTGCGCTTTCACTTGTGTCAATATACATAGATAGAGACAGCGTCAACTTAGTCCTGGTTTAAACCAGGACTAACTTTAGTCCATAGTTTTGTAATAAGACGGTATATCTTAGAATAATAACGATAAAGCTCTAGGTATATATATTACCTGCTCATAGCCTACATAAATAAAAATCGATGTTTGTATGTTGTTCCTCTTTGCGTTCCGATAACATTGGTCAGATTGTGATGAAACTTTGGTAGGGGTTTCTGGGGACACGACGCCCGCGAAGATTATAAAACCTAACAGTTTTCTCTTCACGGGCATTACAAAGCATCCTGGGTACATCTAGTAAATTTATAAATACACCATATCCATGTAAATATGAATTTTCTTCCAATATGTTGAAAAACCCCTCCCTTTAAGTTTAGCTTGTTCTTCAATTGAGACATTGTCATAAATATTAACTCAAAGTTATGTATTTGTATGCCTAATTTATTTTGTGTAGCTGTATATTTGTAAAGGAAGAAATCTTGCACAGAACTCTCATCTAGTTTAATATACTATTACTATGGTTCATACCTAAAAAAGGTTTGGATGGTGCTTGAAAATGTTGCTTCTGTAGTCTGCTGACGTAATATTTTCAAGCACCGTTGAAGTAATATTTTTCCCGGTGCAGATCGGGAAATACGATTTAGCGCCGTTTGCTAGGAATCTTTTCAATATCACGCACCGTATGGTAATTTACGAATACTCTGGGTCTCTTCAGTCGAATATGTAAGGTGATGAACTAAAAAAATATTTTTTTATTATTTTTTTTTATACCACTAAGGTGGCAATCAAGCATACGGCCCACCTGATGGTAAGCGGTTACCGTAGCCTATGGACGCTTGCAACACCAGGGGTATCACTTGCGCGTTGCCGACCCTGTAAAAACCTTTTCACGCCTTTTTTGAAGAACCCCATGCTGTACTCATTCGAGAAAACCTCTGCAGGGAGCTCATTCCACAACTTGAGCGTACGCGGGAGAAAGTTTCTCTGAAACCGTACAGTACGCGACCACTTTGGTTCCAATTTGTGAGGATGAACTCCCTGCCGATGGCGAGCGGTGCGATAATAGAAAGAAGCCGTGGGCATCATGTCAAATAATTCCTCAGAACACGCCCCGTTATACAAACGGTAGAACACACACAAGGAGGCAAAATCTCTCCTTAGGCTTAAAGGTTCAATACCGTTTGTGAGCTCAGGATCGTCGACAATTCTCATAGCGCGTCTTTGGAGCACGTCAAATGGTCCAAGCTGGTATCTAGGCGCTCCCGCCCATAAATGGCAGCAGTACTCCATATGGGGCCTGACTTGAGACTTATACAGTAACAGTCTTTGCCCCGAAGTGAAATACCGCCGCGCTCTATTGAGCACACCAAGCTTCTTGGATGCCAGCTTGACTTTATCCTCCAAATGACTGCGGAACTGCACGTCGCTAGAGATATCAACACCAAGGATCCCGATACTCGTAGAGATGGAAAGCGGTGTGTCGAGGAATTGTGGAGCTACAGCGAATGGGGTTTTTTTAGCGGTGAACGCGCAGACTTGTGTCTTAGTGGGGTTGAATTGGACTAAGTTTAGTCGTCCCCAATCGGAGACTCTGATTAGAGACCTCTCGATTTCAGACACAAGTCGACTGCAACTTTCCTCCACTGTAGACCGAGGGGTATTAGCACGACTCGTATAGTAAGTAGGGGATGCAGAACCGGACCTTATTTAGGAACCGGGTTTTTCGGTTCCGTTTTACCGAAGAACCGGGTACCCGGGTTTTTTCGGTTCTTTCGGGTCGTGAAATTAAATTCTATTTAATTTGTTTTGGTTTTGTTTAGACACTCTATTAATCACAGTTAAGAAAATAAATAATATGGGAAATTGCTAGCAACAAATTATAACAAAGTTTTTTAAATGTGAAGCGGTAAGAAAAGTCTATATGCGGAGACAGCTAGTGAAGCTTGAAATATACTGTTCTAGCCGCCTTCACCTGGCCGGCCCATAAGGTCACTTTTCACGCCTCATTTGAAGGAACCCATTTTAAAGGAAGGAGGAAACACATGTGCTGGCAAATAATTCCAAGATTTTGAAGACAAGAATCGAGTTAATAAACTTCTTTGTGCGCGATTTTGAGGTGGAGACAGTGAATTGATGACTCCGTAGACCGCCACGCACGAGGGAAAGAGGAAGGAGGTAAGTTCAAAAAGCGATGCAATAATTCATGAAATGTCTCGCCGCAATTGCAGAGGCTCGAAGTGTGCTGGCAATAAATTCCAAGTTTTGGAAGTCCGACAAAGAAACGAGTAACTAAATTTTTTTGTGCGAGATGTTGAAGTGGAAACAGTAAATTGATGACTTCGATGACCGGCACGCGTGCTCCTGAGTAGGAAGGGGGAAGGTGGGATAAGATCGAGGAGGTACTTGGGGGAGCCATCCCACAGGTGTGAGCAACATTCAACGCAATACCGGACCTGAGTATTGAACAGAAGGCATAATTGATCTGGCCTGAAAAATCGAAGCATATTTCCATACAGAAAGAGTAGTGCCCTAAAGAGGGAAGGAGAAGGAACGGCGACATTTTGGCTGTAAACTCGCACTCCTGTGTTTTCTTAGCATTGAACACATAAAGATTGTTAGACCCCTATTCAGATATGAGGTTCAACACCCTGTCGGGCTCAATGGTAAGATTCATTCTCTCCATCTAGGTTTCAACACGCCCAGCCCCTGGGCGACCGTAATATCCACCATGCACTGTACTGTCATCCGCATAGCAATGAATGTTTCCTAATAGAAGCATGTCATTGATATTAAGAAGAAAGAGAGTAGGAGATAGAACAGAGCCTTGAAGTACACCAGCGTTCACTGGCATGAACCCCGAACACGGATTCTCTGCTTATGCAGGAAGCCGGCGATCCAGTTGCTGAGCTCTGCAACTGGATCGCCGTATACGGTCATACGGTCTGCCCACTCAGCTGTGTGAGCAGACCGTATGCCGGGAGCTTAGAGAAAAGAGCCCTGTGCCAGACCCGATGAAAAGTTTTAGCAATGTCTAACAGCCACTGACTCACCACGTTTATCTATAGCTTCACCCCAGACATGCAATAAATACGCTGGAAGATCACCCGTTGACCGTTTCAGGCGAAACCAATACTGACTATCATTAATTAATGAGACATCTCCTAAGTATCGGACCAGCTCGTTATTTTTAAAATCCGTTCCATAACCTTGCAAAGATCTGTGGTGACAGCTATTGGGCGGTAGTTAGCTGGGTCTATCGGTCTCCCTTTTCACTGTCATCAGTGGTCTGATGACTCATCACACTCATCCACTGTGAGTAAAAACAAAATTATAATCTTTTCTAAATAAAACGGTATAATATTTTTTCCACGCACAAGAATGCGTCAAGTGACCGGCAAACTAAGCAACCAAAGAAAGAGTATATAAGTACGGTAAAATGAAAAAGAGTACCTATTAAATACTTTATTAATCTGCATTTAGCTTACTTTGTGATGTGTATTAAGTGAAAACAAAAGAATGTAACAAAAAAGTATCCACAAAAGACCAGCGTCGTAGTGTCCAAGGATGCTTCGGCTTATGCTGAGTGGATTCCTTTTCAGTGACATATTTATATTGTAATTTGTTCAAATGTGTTGTATTTGGCTTCTGTAGTCATAATTATGTGTTACCGAATAAATTATTTCATTTCATTGCAAAATATAGTATCTATACTTACATGTCCAAACTTACAATAATAATAACGATTATTACTTTTGGTTAAATTAACACACCAGTACACTTTGATAATTAACGAAGCACTGACTGAGCAAGACAAACTGGTGGCGAATGAATGCTGTGAACTGCTATGCTGCCCCATACCCTTATAGTCCGGTACCGCTAGGTTTTGAGGTTCCAAAAATATTAAAGTTTATGATTTTTTGCATACAGTTAGTATACCATTTGACCAACCCAAATCATGATTTTGTGTCATTTTTGATGGTTGCTAAGGTCACAATTTAGGTATTTGTCTTTTTATGCATTATTTCGTTGAAAAGAAAATTAGAGTTGAAAATTTAACGTCCATGATGATAACAAAGTCATTACTGATATACATAAGCTTTTTGTGCCATCTCACTCCATGGGAATACTGGATTTACCCAAATACCATACCTATCGCTGTAATAGCTATAGAAAAATATTAAAGTTGGTGAAATAAGTGTTACCGGTTCTCTAACTCTAGTATCTATTGTTTAAATCATTTTGTGTCATATTCATCCATGGTATTCGGAACTATAATTTTTTTCCTATTTAACCCCCTGTAATAGCCATAAAAGAAAATTCAAGTTATTAGAGTTTATGTCTTTATTAATGTTATGGTAAAAGGAAGCTATATGCTTAATTTGTGTCATTTTAATCCATGGGATTTTGATTTATATTATTTTCAACGTTTTTGTGCGAAGAACACTAGCGCGGCCACAGCGCGGCAAAGGAGCGTAGCCGCGTAGGCATTCACGGGCTCCGGCGACCCGCTGCCGGCCGGGAGCGAGGCGCTATAATTTGTTTGATGTTGTACGAGTGGTGACTTGTGATAATTGCATAGAAAATGGAAACTAATACAACATGTCTTATTTGTGGGCTAATGTTGGGTGGTAAAGCTGTAAAATTAAAAGAAAGGATTTTATTAACGCATTAATTGCCTCCCGTAAATATACACACATTACCATTACCCCAATGCCGTTATAAATTGGAAGCGCGCCGCCCATCGGCGTCGGCGACATCTCGATAAAGTACACAGCCGCCCATGGGTTACCTCGGTATTTCGACATTCACTATTTTTTCTATGTTTTACGAGCAGAGTGATTTGTTCGATTGAAGAGCGCATTCATATTGTGAGTTAATTATTACAAAAAATACATTTTCTTTGGTGTATTACCGTTATAGCGATGGAGTGTGAAAGTGACTTCCGAATTAATTTATAGTAGTGCAAAATTGTGTCATTGTATTAAATAAATATTTTCCAAATAACATTTATGGTAAAATTTCCCCGTAAATACAAATTATTTATGTTAATTTTTCCAAAAAACCAAAATCATAATGTATTCATTTTAATTTAATTAAATTATACAGTGATTTGAGTATCTCGGTAGCGATAGCGTAGTGATTTGAACGCCATAGTTTCGATTACAAAAACAAAGCAACTTTCGCCATGCCCGAAATTTTTTTTTGTACAACTTGATGACAAACAAGCTGACGGCCCACCTGATGGTAAGCGGTTACCGCCGCCTATAGACACCTGCAATAACAAGGAAAAATCACTTGATATTGCAGGTGCGTTGTCATCCTGAGGCCTAAGCTGAAATGCCGTCCATGCCCAGTAATTACACTGGCTACTTTTCCCTTCAATCCGAAACACAGCGAACTGTTGCACGGCTGAAATAAGAAAGGCGGTGGTACCTACCCAGACGACCCTACATACGGGTCTACCATCGAGATGGGTCAATCATAATTTATAATCTCGAGCTTCTCCGTGCTTTGGAAGGCACGCTAAGCCGTTGGTCTCAGTCGTTACCACAACTGCTATAACTCACCGAACTGCTTTTTATATACAAAGCTCAGTAAATGAGTCATCACCATCTGATGTGAAGCGGTAAGAAAAGTCCATGTGCGGAGACAGCTAGAGCAGTTTGAAAACACACTGTTCTAGCCGCCCCCACCTTGCCGGTTTTTTTAACACCTCTTTTGAAGAAACCCATGTTATAGGAAGGAGGGAACACATGTGCTGGCGAAAAATTCCAAGTTTTGGAAGTCCGACAAAGAAACGAGTAACTATACTTCTTTGTGCGTGATGTTTAGGTGGAGACAGTAAATTGATGACTTCGAATACCGGCACGCGTGCTCCTGAGTAGGAAAGGGGAAGGTGGGATAAGGTCGAAAAGCTCCTCAGAACACTCTCCATGATAAAGCCGCTAAAAGGCGCTTAGTGATGCAATGTCACGACGGAGTTGTAGAGGTTCTAGGCTGTTCGTAACCTCTACGTCGTCAATAATACGGACGGCACGACGCTGCAATCTGTCCAGCGCATCGAGGAGGTACTAGGCGGAGCTTTCCCACAGATGCGAGCAATATTCAACGCAAGACCGGACCAGAGATTTGTACAGCGGGCATAATTGGTCAGGCGTGACAAATCTACGCACCTTGTTCAGGACACCTAGCTTCCGTGAGGCTGTTTTGACCACGGTTTCGATATAATTCCTCTGATTTAGATCGCAGCATATCTCCATACCGAGCAAGTTGATGTAGCCCTGTGCCGAAAGAGTAGTGCCCTGAAGAGAGGGAAGGGGAAGGAACGGCGACATTTTCGCTGTAAACGCGCACACCTGTGTTTTCTTAGCATTGTTAAATCCCCATTCAGATATGATGTTTAACACCCTGTTGAGCTCAATAGTAAGATTGATTCTCTCCCTCTCGGTTTCAATGCGCCCAGCCCCTGGGTGACCGTTATATCCACCATGCACTGTACTGTCATCCGCATTGCAATGATTGTTTCCTAATGTACGCATATGATTGATATGAAGAAGAAAGAGAGTGGGGGATAGAACAGAGCCTTCTGGTACACCAGCGTTCACTGACATGAACCACGAAGCGCATCCATCAACGAGGATACGGATTCTCCGCTCATGCACGAAGCTGGCGATCCAATTGCAGAGCTGAGTGGGCCGACCGTATGCCGGGAGCTTGGAGAGAAGAGCACTGAGCCAGACCCGATCAAAAAGCTTTGGCAATGTCAAGGCTAACAGCCACTGACTCACCACGATTGTCAATAGCTTCACCCCAGACATGCATTAAATACGCTCGAAGATCACCCGTTGACCGTGTCGACCGAAACCCACACTGACGATCATTAATTAATGAGTGATCTTCTAGGTATCGGACCAGCTGGTAATTTAAGATCCGTTCCATAACCTTGCAAAGAACAGAGGTGACAGCTATTGGGCGGTAGTTAGCTGGGTCTGATCGGTCTCCCTTTTTGGGGACCGGTTGCACATTAGCGTCGCTCCAACGCCACACACCCAGAAGAGAGAGGAAGGGGGTATAGTCGCGTTACGACGGAAGACAACTCCACTGCGCAGTTTTTCAGTACTATCGCTGGGATGCCATCAGGTCCACGAGCTTTTCGGACGTCGATTGACTGAAGCTCCGCACGTACATCACATTGCCTGATACGGATTTCAGGCATTGTGTGGCCACAATGGGTGAGTGTTGGTGGCTGAGAATTGCAGTCATCGATTCGGGAATGAGCAGCAAAGAGTTTTACCTGGAGATCGGCTATCTCTTGCGGCTTATGAGCAAGTGTTCCGAAGAAGGGTGACAGCACGGCTTTGGCCAGACGCCAGTAGCCTACGGCTTCCCGTAGGGTGCGTTAGTAATTCTTGGCCAACTCGTGCAACGCGCTGAGCATTCGCTCTGATGAGGGCCCTTTTGCAGGACTTGGTGGCATTGTTATAGGCTGCTTTTGAGTGAGTCAATATTTGGATCCCCATTGACTCGACCTCTGATCCAAGTGCCGACTGTTTGTTCTCAACAGCTAAGGCACACTCACGATTGAACTAGTGGTTACGCCTGCCCTTACTGACGAGATCGGAGTGAGGGATATAGTACTCCATCCTTAACATTATCTCACCAGCTCACTCAGCAGTAGCGCTAGCATTCGGCTCCGACTTACTGAAACAGCGCTGCCTCCAAGGAACAGATGCAAAGTAATCCCGCATACCGCCCCAATCTGCCGACGCATAGTGCCAGATGCGGCGTTTGGCCACCACAGATACCGGTGGCGACGCCCTTGGCACCCCAGCAGAAATCAGGCAGTGACCCGATGATCCCAAGGGAGCTCGAACCTCTAACCGATGGGGCAGTTCTACCAGCATGGTCAGTTTTGGGGAAACATAACCATATCTCGTGGTGAGCATTGAAGTCTCCTAAAAACACCAAATCCGCGGTTGGAAACTGCTCCTGCGCAACATCTGCCACCCGACTAAGGTGTTCAAAAAGTCGAGTTGTCTCCATGTCACCTCTGTGGGATCTGTAGAGGCAAACGTAGACACGGCAATGAATGCCCAGGTCCACGTGCACCCCGAGGATGGAAAAGAAAAGGGTCTCCGTCAAAAAAAGCAGCGCTGGCCGAGCCGTCTCAAGATGTTGGTAGACGACATTGAGGTTAGCATGAAGCCCACGGAGGTTAGTGAGCCCTACCTCAAACAGCGTGGCTGTAGTGGAGATGTGCACCGCTGTACGACCATACACATTACTTGTCGCTGCCATGGATGGATATAGGCAGTCAAATCGTGAGGCCTGTTTCGCCAGGTAACAGCCGACAGCAGAGAAGCGCTGACCCGCCGGATGGAAGGGCCCCCGAACCCTCCCGGGTATGGCCGCTGAACCCCACCATCCGGTCACCAACCGGCACGACGGACCACCCCGAGATTATGCGAGGCATGATGGGGCAGCCTCATGATCTGGTTAGGATAGTGCCCCTGTACTGTGCCACGGGCGGCCAGCGGAACAGCCGTTACTTCAGGTCTCCCTGGCCGGCGGGTCAACGCAGTCGGCGACCGGCTGGCCAAGTGGTCTGTACCCCAGGCTACTTGATCAAGAGGTCCCGGGTTCGAATCCCGGTAGGAGCAAATGTTTGTATGATGAGTACGAGCATTTGTTTACGAGTCATGGATGTTTATATGTTTATTTAGTATATTTCTAATATTTATATGTCATATTATTATCATTATTTATCCGTTATCTAGTATCCATAACACAAGCTCTTAATGATGCTTACTTTGGGCTAGATAATAGGTGTGAGTGTATAAATATTATTATTATTATGTTTACTTCTATTTATAATATCTCTCATTTCTGAGGTATTTTCTAATTCCACGCGGGTTGATACTAAGCGTGAGTAGAATAATGCTGTGTGTCACAGTGGTGTAATTGTGTGTGTGTGTGTGTACGTGTGTGTGTGTGTGTACGTGTGTGTGTGTGGTGTGTTTTGTAGCAAGTTAATTTAGACGGAAGCCATCATTGACCGCATCCATCGCGGCATAATAATATAATAATAATAATAATAATATTTATACACTCACACCTATTATCTAGCCCAAAGTAAGCATCATTAAGAGCTTGTGTTATGGATACTAGATAACGGATAAATAATGATCTCCCCAAGCATCGTCTCCCCAAGCTCTGGTTGTATGCCCACTGATCCCGGAACGCGGCCACATGTGGTCACTTGGCGGGTTTTGTGCCTTGCGTACGGTGGTCAGTAACCAGGGTTTTCACACCCTACCACGAGTGGAGCAGTTGATAGCTCAGCGATCCCTTAGTCGCCTCTTACGACACCCACGGGAAGAAATGGGCCACCGCACGGTACAATTTTTTTAATAAGATTTTAGAGATATAATTGTTTTGTTACTACTATGTCTAATAATAAGTCTACTACCTATCTCTAAAATTGTTCAATCAGCTTCAGGGAGAAATGGGATGTCCATATTTCTGAGCACTAATCTTTGCCTCCCGCAAAAAAAAAGAAATTTCTCTCGCAACAATTTTTTGTTTATATCAATGACGGCACCCGCACTTGTTTTATTTATCAAATAAAGTATGCTCTTAAGTTTTTCATTATGTAGGGCTTTCTAACGGATATGAAACTATTTCGGATTAACCGCTCTAACCATTATTAATGTTCAAATGTTTATACGTAAAAAATATATCTACTTTTACTACGACATTGTTATGTTCTGTCCACTATATACTGTCACAAAGATTGATAAATTTATACTTATATGTACACACGACAGCACATGAAGTGTAACAGTTGGAATACGAAAGCCACCTCTATTACGAACGCAGTAAGGGCAAGCTCAAGGTCATACTGTTACGCTTGATGTGCTGTCAACTATACAAAACAACAGCAGGTCAGGTAACCGTAATATGAGAAAAAAAATCCAACCAGTTTTCAACCTAAACGCAATCCGATTAAAGTACAAAAACGTTTAGCTTAATTCGGGCGTTTGTGTTAACGTGACCTTCGGTTGACTGTTCCTACTTGCTACTCTTTGCAAACGTGTGTAAATGCTCCGTGCGGTACACAACGCGCGAGCGAACTAATATTTATATAGGAAATGAAATTATGTTTTTTAAGTATATCATGAATTAAAGTGACACAAATTTTTATAGTAGATATTTGATGCTTTGATGATATTAAATGTGCAAACTCTAATAACTTTAATATTTTTTTACAGCCGCTATGGCTTGGAAAAGTTTAATCATTAAATATCTTAATAACCCATGGCTTAGTTTGGCACAAAATCATGTCAGGGTCATATTTAGGTGCCCTGAGTTAGGTTGTATTTGTTTTATAAACTATAATATTTTTTTGAAACTTTTAACATATATTGGGCCCCCTGTCAATTTGCACTGGACGAAAACGACACACACTTAGTTTGCACACAGCCTAGGCTATTTTACACACAATATTAGTATCATTTGGCACATTAAATTATTTTTGGCAGTTTTATTTATATTTTAACATTTAAGTCACAAAATATTGAATTACTGAAAATGCAACAGCAATATTTGACACAAAAATTAAATATAAGCTTTTTAGGTGGAACTGTATCCCCTTGCAAAAATTCAGAAACTTTAGAATTTTTGTAACTTAGCACCTCAAAATCGCCTAGCCGTACCGGACTATTACTAGTGTAGCCATGCCACGCCTTGCATATTCCAAGTTCGATTTATCGCAAACAATTGATTTCTTTGATGACATTCATAGGAACCGAAAGAACCGAAAAACCCGGGTAATATATTTTTAAGAACCGGTTCTTTGAGAGCTTGAAGAACCGGGTAGAACCGGGTCTTTTCGGAACCGGGTAGAACCGGGTGCATGCCCTAATAGTAAGCGTCACCAGTACTGTCATCTGCATAACAATGCAGTCAGTCAATAGACAGCATATCATTGATATGCAGCAGGAACAATGTTGGAGACAGCACCGAGCCTTGCGGGACGCCAGCGTTAATGTCCATGCTATCCGAGCAACTGCCGTCAACGACGGCTCTTATGCATCTGCTGGACAAAAAGCTAGCGACCCATTTGCACAACCCCTCAGGCAGCCCGTAAGATGGTAACTTCGAAAGAAGACCCCTGTGCCAGACCCGATCGACCGCCTTCGCTACATCTAGGCTAACTGCCAATGCCTCACCATGACTCTCAATGGCAAGAGACCAACGGTGCGTGAGATACACTAGAAGATCACCCGTCGAGCGACTGTGGCGAAAGCCGTATTGAATATCTAGCAAACATGGCAAACAATCGCCGCCTTAATTTAGAAATCCGCAAATTATTCAGCGTCCAGCAAGTAAAATTTTTTTGTTGCCAAAAAAAACTACCTTTTTGGTTTAATAAAAGCTCTATTGAAAGCATTCTATGTTTGAAATAAAACCAATTTATTTACCGGATTTAACTCGGATTAGTTTTATTTCAAAGGTGTAGTACTCGCGAAATTGTTAGATAATAATAGGTTTCTATGTTGTTTCGTAATTAGTCTTGGAGACGGATGGTCGGCGCTTTCCTTCACATTAATAAAATTTCCCTCCCTTGGGTAGTACCCTAAGCCCTAAAAAATAAACATACTTAAATTATGTACGGATTACAAATACCTGGAACAATTTGTTCAATGAAACAATGCTCTTTATTTCAATCATAATGGAAAAACAAAATGTTTGTGGCAACTGGACGCGTTTCATACAAACATTAAAATGAAGTAGGTAAACACGTTTGAACTACTGAATAATTACTTACGTGAGCTAAGCTAAGATAGAGTTTCTAATTTAATTAACATAGCGACAACTAAAACAGGTGAAACCAAATATAATATTACATACATTTACGGGCTTCTGTATAATAAACATAAGTATTAAAATGAAAAGGACTAGGAAAAAAGATACTATATTAAATGATGATGACGTGAGTCTACGCAAAACATATTGACCAAACGAATTACATAAAATCTACTAGTGAACGAAAACGATCAGAATAGACAAACATATCGCAAGCCCATACCGAAGGTCAGGATTAGGAATAGTCTGATTACATAATTACAATACATGTAGATGACGCACCCTGGAATCCACAGACGCCAAGCACTCCGGTATACAAATCGACTCCTTGCGCGGCACGAGCTGCCACCAGTCCCGATCCATTTTCCACTTAGAATCATTAAATCGATACACTTCTTCTTCACTAAGTTCTTCTCCGAAATTTCTCACAAAATATTAACGATACTTTGCCATTTCCTAGACTTAGACTCGACACTTAGTACATCGCGGCCTATTTAAAAGATTAATGGTTATTGTTTTGAAAATGTTTTTCTATACACTCGCAATGGAAACTTTTCAACGGTTTCTCAACTGTACCAGTAGTTTTCTTGCATGTCTATAATTTAAACGTTTTTTTATAATCGAATAATCCAAACATGGATTATTAAATTCAAAAAACATTTCTTTATTTATTATTATTTCCACCTGTAATTGTGTTTTTAAATGTGGGTAAGTTGCCTACTTATTGCGACGCTAGACTGGATTATTTTGCAAGTTTATGAAAGGCTGTAGGAAATTGTAGCGAAAACTTTGTTAGTAAAGAAAATTAAGGCTTTAGTTTGATTTTTAGTTGAGTTTAGTTTTTATGTAGATTCTTTTATTTAATTTGATATTGGAGCAACACATCAAAAGTTTATTAAAAATACATTCAAAATAATAGGTTCGCATAAGGTAACATAGAATGATTGGAAGAAATTTACAGGGTTCTCCCAGTACATGATTTTGTTAGAGTAGTTCGTTCGCATACTATTACACCAGACTTCATTTATGAGGAGGTTCTGAAATCGATCGGCATTTTTTATGTAAGTATGTATACCGATTACGCCGAGATTTCTGATCCGATTTAAGTGATTCTTTTTTTGCTCAAAAAAAATCAGGAGACGCGGGTCCGATTCCCGCTTGGAGCATATATTTTTTCATCGTTTTCTTTTCTTTATTTGTAATCTTTACAATAAATTAGGCGTTTAAACGCATCAAAATTCAAAAACATTCAAATGGTATTTTATCCGTTTTAGTATTTTGAAGTCGGTTTTAATTAGTTTAGTTTTTCTAGTATGAACAAAAAACTTTCAGAGAAATTATGACCTATACGGCGAACGTTTATTATACGCTATTTATAAAATAAAACTTTTACTATTTTAAGTAAAGTGGGTGTAAGTTTACTCGACGTAAAGCGTAATTAGGAACCACTGCAGTTTGTCGGCGAACATAATATAGTAAATAATATTATTATAAATTTATTAGCAAACGCCAAAGCTAAGCTATTAGCAATGACAGGTATCGGTATCGATCGGTACCATCGAAGTGTTGATTTGATATCATGACCATTGTGTTTTCCTGAGAAACAATGTAGTGAAGTGTTACAGCGTAAGTGATACATCGTAGATACTAATATTATTAGGTTTAAGTGTTAAGCAATATAAATAATTGAATAAATATGTGTTGAAAAATGTTATTATATTGAAAATTTATTCTCAGTTAAAATAAGTATACCTATTTCTCTATCTATATATCGAAAAGTTCGAAAAGTTTTTAATATTTATGGCTGTTGTTGGTGTGTTTTGTATTGAAAAAAATAATAATTACGTTTTTCCTTTTATAATATCCATAATAAAGCTTCATTAGAACTGCAATGATTACTGAATAGGTATAATGTAATAATTACCAAAGTCAGGTTCTCAACTCAATTTTCGCAGAGGTACTTCCGTTTTCTTTGTGGTTTTCTTTATAATAAAATAAATATATTGCTAACAATATTCACAATAAATAACTAAAGTAAAATGTAAAAGGAAAACTTCCGAATGACTGCAAACTCTTCATTATAGGTACTGAGACTGATATGTTATTAACTGTACGCTATTAATACAAACCTAACCTAACCGACCTTAAAAATATAATTGATCATCAAAAATTATAATTGATCATCATAAAATACCGGCAAATTAACAATTTGTAGACCAATTATTGTTTTTGATGACGACGCTAATATTTTTTGTAGGCCCTTAAAATTTTTCCCGTATTTTATTTTGACAAACATACTTTTTAGTTTTTGTTAACTTCTATGAGTACTCGGTGCAAAACAAAATACAATAAAAATTGAGGACAGTTCGCATGATAATAGTATGTATTAGTTATTTGTTAGGTACAAGGTATCGCCTATGTCGGTCGGTGGGTACCTACTGCTGATGCAGCGAATGTCTATATAGTATATCTCTTGGTAGGTCATTCGCGAATGTGAATTCTTGTTTAAAGATGGAGGAAATTGCGAATACTTATTCATTGCATCACTGATGAGTGAATACTCTAAATGTTAACCCTGTCGCTATGAATTGTTTGTTTCCGTATATAATCTAAATCTAAACATAAATTATTTTGGAGAGGGCGGGGGGGGGGGGGGGGGGGGGCTGAAGCTGAAGCTTCGATTAGGCATCAGTCTCCCAAAATCACAAATTGGATTACCATTATGTAGTGTAAGATATGACCATCGATCAAAGACCGGAAATACCGAAAATTTATTACAATATTTATCAAACGATGATAAAAATCTCAATAAAATCAACAGGTAATGGCGTCTAATACCCATAATAATCAACGAAAATTTCGTAACTGAAGCAGATATACTTTAAAAAAAACTTTGTGATCTGATTTTAATTAATCATAATGGACACCTGTTACTTCTTAAAAGGTTGTCATTGCTGATTGAATCTGTCAAGAACAGATATTTGGTATTGCTTATAAATATTACATGATTTATCAATCACGAGTTGCGTATTACAAGACTGATTCGTTAAAGTTTATGTCAATCTTATTCGTCATTAGTATACTTATATCAGTAAACTAGAATTATGATATAAATGAAATAAGTGCAACTTGTAAGAAATAATACTCTAAAAACAAAATATGAAATTACTTTTTAACCGACTTCAAAAAGAAGGAGGTTATATGTTCCACAGTATGTTTTTTTTTTGTATGTATGTTCATCGATTTCTCGGTCAATTGTGAACCGATTTTCAAAATTCTCTTTTCGAATTATCGTGTCTACGAAATAGATTTAAGTAAGCAATAAGACTTAACTAAGTAGTGGAAGGAGTGACCATAATGTTTACAGGTAAGTTACTTAAGTTCTCAGTTAATTTGTGCATTAATTAGTGCCACATTATAAAAATCGTAGGGGTCATGCAAACGAGTGAAAGACCAATTACCAAAGTAAAACAGAAAGTTCATCGTGGCAGTGTGATAGGCAACTAGAATTACATTGTTTGCCACAATAATACCTAGTTGAAAGTACCTACAATTAAAGTAATACTTACATATTTCAAGCATTAAATTGCTACATTGACACCGTTCCACATTATGAAAAATGTTTAATAAAACATTTTTATAATATGGCGAATATATCTTAAGAATATAGGTACTACCTACTATACCTCTATACCTACTGAATTTATTTGAATAACATTTCCAATATACGGAATGAAATTTATTCCGCTTTCTGTAATCTTAATGTTGTCACAAAACGTCTTTAGAGGATATTTAATCAAATCCAGTTGGAAATCACTGGAAAAAGTCACTGGAGAGATAAACAAATTCCTTTTGAACATTTTTATTTTGGTAAGTATTTGTAATTGAAAAAAAACCTGAATTACTATGAACTATGTAGGTCAATTTATATCATTAATGTAATGTGTAATTAATAGCTGTTAAATGAGAATGACAATTTATTTATGTCTAAGCGGTTCCAATGTAAATGTAAAATACTTGTCATGTCGGCAAATGCGACCTCTATGCTATGACAACGGGATAAAATACCAAATTTTCATACATTATAAAAGCGTCGTACAAGCAAGGCTACACAACAACCATGCTCTAGGACGGCAGCTCTAGTCTAGATTATTTGGATCAAGGTATATAGAGCTTACTTACTCCATTTGCACACAATAATTTTTGACCTCTATAGAGGTTATTAGTGGTTAGGTGAATTTATCAAATGTTAGTCTATGTGCATTATTCTCGGCCAGGTTATCGGCTATTTAGGAAAATATTGTAGAGTTGCTTCTAAAATTTAGGAGACCCCAGTACAGTTACTAATACTAAGAATTTAGTATCGAAACAAAATATTTTTGGTTCCATAGCTTAAAATTTGTTATATAAGTGTAATTATATCTTCACTTAGGTACCGAATTAAATGCATTGTTTGAAAATCGTAAGCACACTACATTTAGGTATAGATAAAGAAAGGCGCCAGCACTTCACTTAATAGGAAAAATATTAACGGAAAATTATTGTTCAACCGCACGTGCAAATCAATATAAAAATTATATCAAACTGTTTGCACGCAAAGTAAAAGCGAACTCTGTGATGTATTTACTACTGTTATCGCGTTGCTAGGGCAACGGTAATCCGCCCTATAATCCCAGTGTTTACCTTCCTCCCAAATGACAATTAACTTGTCCTAATTACTAAATTTGGGAGTGATTTATTCATATACTTACTTGATAAGCGATTCAATGCGTTACATGTTCAGACATAAAGCCTCATTTAATTTGGGCGCAATGTAGGTTAAACATTACACAGCTACGAATATGATAGATCGCTTTAATTAAATACAATCACAGTCAACTACTTTAATACGATTTACAAATCTTTTAAGCCATTTTGTAATGTAATTGAATATTACATGCAACGCAGTTACTTTTTCTGAAATATTTTTTTTGATATAAATTATAAAAGTATTACCTACTATTGTCGTTACTGCCATCAAGGCATTTTGCTAGTGCGTCCTTCTGCTACGGAATGGAAATAACGAATCTGTACTTTTATTATAAAAAAATAACATTGAGAATTTCAGAATGCTTCACTAATTAAATTCGCTATGACGTCACAGTGAAAATTGTAGATCAAACTTAACACTGACATTAGAGGGTTCTTTAATCCGTTCCAATAAGAGCAATTTTCCAAATGCACAAAGAAAAGCAAATTATTAAAATTTTTACTAGGGTCAACACAATTCGTACACAATCGGCCATCTTGTCATTTAAAAATATAGAATATTTTGTATAGCTATTAAATTTGAACTATTGAGACTATTGGGTTTTTAATACTCGTCCGTTTGCTTATAAAACGGTAAAAAGGGAAGGGAAAGGAACATAAAACATCTCTGTTTTTTTTCTACAGAGAAAATGGTTTCCATAGCTACATGTTTTCGCTTTTGTAAAATTATTTAGTGTTTATTAACTTTAACATATATTTAAAAACAAGAGCGATTTTGTAGCACGATGCCTACTATCACCCTTCCGTCAACTTTTCGATTGTTTCAAGCAATCGGTAGCACCATGCCTACTTTATGGAACCATCATACATCAGATCGCAGTGGGAAAAGTAGGGTAAAATCCTTATTAAAAATCTTGAATATTCGCGGGTTATCGCCTTACTATAACCAACCAAATTAACGGGACTAATCAAACATTGATCTTGAAGACCATTACTTGCAGCAGCGTTGACCTACATAGCTGCGGAGCAATGTCAAGGCGAAGGTTTTATTACTCCATACCCGCCTACACGATCGACGATTAACTAACTAGATCTTGCCTTCATCAGTGAATAATCCAAATATCGCTTTTTCCTTTCTAAGGTATCCATTATTTTATCTATTTAAAACCAACTTCAAAAAAAGGAGGTTAATATCAATTCGACACGTGTATATGGAGCTGCATTTTTTTTATACAACTAGATGACAAACAAGCTAACGACCCACCTGATAGTAAGCGGCTACCGCCGCCTATAGACACCTGCAATAACAAGGAGAAATAACTTCATATTACAGGTGCTTTGTCACATAATATGATAAATCTAATAGGTCTTCCAAATAAAATACAAAATCCTATTGGCGTATCTTTGTGCAAGCATTTCTCCTGCAGTATTATATGGTTTGTGACCATTTCTTTATTTGCTTATATTTACTTCAACTTTGGGAACAGTAAAAATTTCATCAAAATCGGTTCTGTAGTTTTCGTATAGCGGTCTGGATTTTTGATATGAGCACGAATATTATATCATGGTGTCAAAGGGAAAATATCTTAAGCCCTTGATCAAATTCTATATAGTGTACCTATATGTAAGATAATGCTGACGGTAGCTTTGAACATGAAAGTTAATCACAAAAAATTGTAAAAAAAATCTTATCCTGAATTACAAAAGTAAAAACCGACTTCAGAGGCAAGAAGCAATAAATGGTGAGGCGGAAAAGGCAATAAATGGTGCTAGGCTGTTTCCTCAAACAATAAAAAGAAAAGTATATCTATATCGACCGTCTCGTAAAATAGGTACACTTAAATTTTATTATATTTTGCATTTCAGTGTTGTTAAGTCGGTTTTATATTTTTGATCTTTTTTTGGTAATATTTTTGGTAGCATTGCTCATACGGTTTTCAATTGTCACAGGCTCCCTGGAGTCGCGACTCCATAAACTTATAAACTATACGTAAATATAAAACGTAATACCGTCATAACGTCAAAGAAACTAAGGTGTATGTGTATGTATAAATAGCATATTATGTGACTTATAATTCCCCTCGATATTAAGGTAAACACTTAACTAACAACGACTATGTATCATATAGGCCATAAATACGACGGACGTCATAAACCACTTAGGTAACCCTAACGAGCTCAGCTATAATAACAATTTGCAGTACTTATTATTATATTATGTACAGTCGACAACACATCAAGCGTAACAGTATGTCCTTGTGGCCGCCCTTACTGCGTTCGTAATAGAGGCGGCTTTCGTAGTGCAACTTACACTTGATGTGCTGTCGTCTATACTAACACGCTAAGCTTTCATTATCAAAGCCACTTTTCTTGACCTATTGTATCTAAGTTCTTGTATGAACGTTTAATTAAGGTTTGATTTTAGTAAGTATTTAGCTTTTTTGGTCTTTAATTAAAATATACCAAATAAACATACAATATACTGCCCTGACTCCTCAAAAACTATTCGCACTTATCTTACAAATACCTGCCCCTACAGGTATTCGAAGCCGGGAGCACTGGTTTAGTAGACAGGTAGCTACGACTAATCGACCAGGTGGCCGATCAAAAAATTATCAAAGTAGATATTTTATGTATTTGAACGTACCTACCAACCCGCATTGGGCCAGCGTGGTGGTGTTATGGCCCAAACTCTTCATGTGTTTCTCCCATGTAGGAAGGCATGTGACCAGTAGTGGTACGTATATAGGCTGGTGATTCAATTCAATTCGTTTATTGCCAACTAAGTGTACATAAGGTCTTAAAATATAAAATACATCTTACAACTTAGTTACCTGTGCATAGGTGCTGTAATATCACTCAAGTAATAGATAGAAAATAAAATATTTTGTCATGCTGAACTTAGAATTTGAAATAATAGTTATAATTAAAAGTCTTTAAAAATTACACTTATAAATTACAATAAAATTATATCATTAATAATTTATTTCATTTGTGTCATAATTAAATTCGTATAAATTAGTAATAAAAATAAAAAATTATATGTCCTATCTGTCATAATTACAATTTTGATATTTACCATTCAATCATTCAATACAATGCTCAGTGTCGAAAAATTTAAAATTTTGTATACATATTCATTGTTTATCATGGTGATGGTTGTTTTAATTAGTGATTAATTTATTTGTGTCATAATAAATTCGTATAAAATAGTAATAATAATAATAATTAAAAATAATAAAAATGTCCTATTTGTCACAATTATAATTTTGATATTTACCATTCAATCATTCAATACAGTGCACACAGTGTCGAGAAATTTAAAATTAGGTATATTCGTTGTTTATGATGGTGATGGTTGTTTATATAAAAAGAACTCATGGAGCGTGTAGAAACACCCTGAAACTAGAAATGTTTTTAGTTTTTTGGTAAAAGGAATCAAATTTGTTTCATTTTTTATGTCTGTTGGTAATTTATTGTATATTTTAATCGCCATGTACTGTGGACTATTATTTAGCATTTTTATTCTGGATTTGGGTAAGTAGATTCTGTTTTTATGTCTAGTGTTTACGTTATGAGTGAATTCTTCTATGTTTTTAAATATGAAAACATATTTTTGGAGTCGGTGCTTTACTTTCTATTGTTTTTGGAAACCACTTAGCACCAACTCCAAAAATATGTTTCTAGGGGATGAATACCTACTTAAATTTAACTATTTTATCCTTTTCAGTTTTTTGAAGTCGGTTTTAATTTTTGTTTAAAATTTTTTTTCACAATTTTTAGTGATAACTTTCTACGGTCGAAGCTAGATGGGTGACCGTCAACTTATATTGTTTCTTACTATCGTATCGTTTCACTAAAAAGTCATTGGAAAAGCAAAAATTCGCAATTTCGCTTATGTAGACGATTTCATAATTTCAGTTTTTTTTAATTTAAAACCAAAGTACCCAACTGTTTTTGAAAAAATTTTTATGGGACCAAATGGCAGCTATTCCGCATCGAACAAAAAAAGAATCACGTAAATCGGATCAGTAATCGCGGTGTAATCGGTGTACATACATAGAAAAAAAAAAAAAAAAAACATACCGGCCGAATTGAGAACCTCCTCGTTTTTGAAGTCGGTTAAAAATACAAATATCACGTATATATATCGATGTCAATGTAAGTAAGCTAAATTTTACGAAATATGGTCTTGTGTATTGTTGATTTGTGCTAGAATTCTTATACATTTCTTTTGCAATAGGAATAGTTCATTTGCGTTAACGCTATTGCCCCAAAGGATTATACCATACTTCAGCCACGAATAGGCATATGCGTAGTATGCTGAAATCGCCGTTTCTAAACTAGTACTGCAATTAATTTCATAAAGTGCGTTTATGAATTTTGAGAGTTTCGATTTGATGCTTTCGATGTGGTATTTCCAATTTAGGTTAGAATCTATATTTAGCCCTAGCAGGTTGAACTTATCCACCGTCTCTATTCGTGTGTCAAGAAATTTGATGTCTATAGCTAATGGTTGTTTATTGTAAGGACGGAATTCTATAAAATTAGTTTTTTTAAAGTTAATTTCCAGATTATGATCTTGTAGCCAGGAGTGTACGTCTTTTAGCGTATTGTGAATCAGTATGTTGTGTGTTGTTCTATCTGTGCACTTAATTAATATAGAGACATCATCAGCAAAAAGTATCGGCCACGTTACTTCTTTATCATTTAAACGTTTTGGGAGGTCATTTATAAATATCAGGAAGAGCACACACCCCAATATGCTTCGCTGGGGGATGGAACATGTGAGAATTCTTTCATGGGATTGAATTTTTTCTATTTCGTTATTATCTTTATTACAATATTCTATCTGCACTATTTGTTTTCTATTGTTCAAATACGATTTAAACCAACTATAAGCTGGCCCACGTATACCAGTTCCATATAATTTTAAGAGAAGTAGATCATAAGGAACTCTATCATATACTTTAGCCATGTCTAAGAGTATTCCGATGGCGTATATCTTATCATTTAGATGCTAAAGTGCTTCTGTATATATTTGTATACCGCAGATGAAGTCGATTGTGTTTTCCTAAAGACATTCTGGCTATCATCAAGAATTCTGTATTTTTCAAGAAATCGATATAACCTTCCATACATAGCCTTTTCAAAGACTTTCGAAAATGTCGGTAACAGTGCAATGGGTCTATAGTTGTTGGGGTTGGTAGGTTCATCTTTTTTATGTAATGGCTTAATTAATGCTATCTTAAGTAGGGAGTCAGGGAATTGGCCATCTTTAAAGCTTTGGTTGATAAGAAAAGTTAAAATGTCAGCACATTGTTTCAGAAGAATCGGCGGTATATCGTCAAAGCCGCAGCTATGTTTATTTTTAATTTGCTTAATTAAAGTATATACTTCTCTTTGGTCTACTGGATTGAGATATATTGAGCTAATTGGTGAGCTTTTAATTTTTTGGGCTCCGTTAGAGATATTATTACCGATCTTTCTCTCTCCAACTGAGGCAAAGTGTTCATTGAATATATTTGATATTGATTTTGGGCAATTTACTATTTCATTATTGTAGAAGATAGATAGATAGATGTTAGATAAAATGTTTATTTTAATTCTTCAACACACACATACAAAATACTAAAACATTTAACGTAACCTAAACACAAATAAAAAAAATAAAATAAAATAAAAAAAAACAAAATTAAAACATATCAAGTAGGTAGGAAATATTTGTGTGTGTGTTGTAGAAATATAAAAAGGGTCGCAGCTCAGTGTCTGGTTCTGTCCACACCGTGGGATGTGGACAAAGCACTGATATTCTGCTACAACCTGAGGGTTTTAGAGAAAAAATAAAATTGTTTGGCAATTTTATTTTATGTATTCCAGAGGTGTTTAAAAAAAAAGTGATATAACATAAAATATTTATAAATGTGTGTTCGCATGAGGCTGTAAATGTTTTATTAAACCTATAAATGATTTGGTACTGTATTGAGTGTATTAATAAATATGTGTATGTATTGTTTATGAACAAATTATTATTTATGTTAATGTATACGGAATGAAACATTCAAATGGCAAAATCCGCCACCAAGTACCCGTTGGGAATACCTATACGTTGTTTATTTAAAAGAAATGATTTCATGTGTTTTTTAAAACAAAATTTTGAGGTCATTAGTCTTATAGGCGGCGGTATGTTATTCCAACATTTGGTAGCAAGGTAGCGGAAACTGCCAGCGAACGCAACTGACTTGTGTGGGTGACATTCTAAAAGATTTCTGCAAGTTCTAGTGCCGTATCTGTCATGAAAAGGAGATGTACCTATACGTAATTTAGAGAAGAGATATGTTGGCTTCTTATACTTCACAACGTCAAACACCAAGAGAGTTCTATATTTTTATAATTTTCCACATCGTCTTCATTTTATTATCAGACTGTTTCATTTGTTTAATGTATTGTAGTCGCTTTGACATTTGTACACTTCATTTTAAATTTTTACAAAATATTTTATAATAGTTTTTAATGGTACTGTTTTTGCTCTCATTTAATAGTGTTCTTAGAATTCTTTTATGCGCTAATGATTTTTTTAAGCCAGTAGTAAGCCACCCTTTTTTTACGTCTCCCTTTATTTTTAATCTAATTATAGGTATGTGTTTATTTAAATTTTATTGTCCGTTATTATTTTGTGAAGGGAATTATAATTGTCATTAATATTTTGGTTTTTATCCATTAATAAACTCCAGTTTATTTTATTTATTGAGTTTTTAAAGAGATCAATTTTAGATTTTGTAAAAATTCTTTTTTTTATGTAACATGTTTTATTTAAATGTTTTTTGAGTGTAGTGTTAAAATGGCAGCTTTATGATCAGATAGCCCATAGTCTTCCACAAAAGACGTCTTTATTAGGGCTGGATAGTTTGTAAATATTAAGTCAATACACATTGAAGATGTTTTTGACTCGTTTGACTCTTTGACTCTTTGTGGGTTCACGAATTAACTGTTTTAAGTTATGAGTGCGCATTATATGTAACAGTTCTTGTGATAAATTATTATGATGATGATGAAAGAGATGTTTCGAATCTAATGTAGCGCCAATTCTTGTGGTCTTATAAACATTTCGCCCAAGTCATAAAACATTTCGGACCATTCCGCGGCTTACTGGCACGAGTCGCACCTAACAGAAATTTGCGGAAACCTTTTTAGGTGCTATCCAATTTTCGGATTTATGATATCATAATAATTATAGTACGTATTTATTTAACAGACAAGACAAAATTGGACACAACAAGAGATAAAATTTACCGCTGTTTAATTTTGACTTTATTCATTTAATAGTTTATGTCCAATAATGGAAAATTAATGTTATTATTTTTAAACTATATCTTTTACAGCCAGCTAGAGAATATAACAGGCCATAAAACGCGGGAAAATAAATATAAATTCTTTATAAGGAGGAAGTAAATTTGCAACTAGTTTCTGAGCTACAGATAATAAGACTCAATACACTATTTTGTCCTTCCTCGGTGCGACACGAATAGCACAAATACCAAATAAATTTAATTTAATAAATAGTTCTTAAAGTGACTCACAAGGAACTAGTTTTAAATATGTTCTAGTTCCGGATCATTTGCATTTTAGTTCTGTGTATTTTCCTTGGCAATACTTAGTTATAACAAATAAATCTTCGATTATTATTATAAGTGCGTAAGTATGGTATTGGAAGTCCTTACAAAATTAGAGTTTTTATAAGGAAAATGCATTAAATTTATTTGGTTTTAAGCTAATGATTAAATATTTAAATCTTTGCATTAGTAACAAATAAAAATTGTAAATAAATTATGATGGATTTACAACACCAACCGCCTATACATTTAAAGAAATCACATCGCAAACAAAAGAATTAATGTGACAGATTACAGACTGAGATCCTTAAAATATTTTATTTATTGACAAAATCGCTTTATTTTCAAATAATATTTTCTTTTTTTAATTTGTCACTAAAGTTACCGAAAATGTTGTCATTTCCAGAAAAGTGTTGTCATCTAGTAATAACAAGTTGGGTTAAATTTTAATGATTTTTAGTAAAGTTTTAAGTTAAAAATGCTGTAATACTTATATGTATTATGCTGTTACTAACCGCTGATTGCTTACTGTTCGGTCTTATACAATTAGCATACACCTAATAACCTAACCTGGAAAAATAGTTAAAACACTACAACGCTACATTGGCTGATTGATCGAACTGTTCCATCATGAAATTTCCATCAGCGGCGTCATCGCAAGTTATGAAAATGCTCAAAAATTATACTTGGAAACATTCATCCAATTGCTTCCGTATACTTTATGCTTTTGTAAGTAATATATTTTGCATTTATTTTCAAGCAACTCCGTTTTTGAATAAATTTTAAAATAGGATGAGTAATAAATAACTATTTTATTGAATTTCGTATTTGTGATTATATGATACAGTTATATTAACAGTTAAGTAGTAAAATAAGGCAAAATATTCACAAAAGCTATTTTACAGCATTTTCAGTGTTAGTCAATGCTGAAAAAATAATATTTTTTAGCTAAATCAAACCAAATGTATGTTCAGTAACAAAAGAGTTAACTTATGTCTTATTTTGTTGCAAAGTTTGATAAAGTTTTCAGACTATGTGATAGCCATTGTGCGTTTTCTTGTCTGGAAGTGGCTTAAGAAATGCTTATCAGACAAAGTAGACTTCTTTGTGTGTGTGTGAGCGCCAGAGAGTTCGCAAGGGACTAAAGATTAATAGGGGTACACTTTGCCGTAACTCCTTATGTACTAGTTCAGTCTGAAATAAGTCCTATAACATTTTTCTTTTCCCGAGGTAGTAAAAATAATAATAATAATACTTTATTTCAGATTATTCATCCATATTGTGTTAGTAACAATGCTTAGTAACAATTAGTTCTAGTGTTAGTAAAAGACAATAAATAATCAAATTACAATAATTTTAAAAAAACTCTCTTTTTTAAATCTGTAAGTATCATAACAGCCACAATGATATGCTGCATTTCAGTTTTTTCTTAAACAACGTACGACAAAATGACTCAACACCACCTGATGTGAAGCGGTAAGAAGAGTCCATGTGCGAAGACAGCTAGTCCAGTTTAGACACTGCTCTAGCCGCCTCCACCTTACCGGCCCAAAAGGTGCTTTTTCACGCGTCTTTAGAAGGAACCCATGTTATATTAGGAAGGAGGAAACACATGTGCTGGCGAAGAATTCCAAGTTCTGGAAGTACGACAAAGAAACGAGATTTCGTTATCATCGACGTAAATATTATATCGAAAGTTTGACTATTTTCTTTGGTCATTGTAATACGACAAGTTTAAATAACAAAACGCTTAATAATAGGCGATAAGTATTTTACATATCCAACCAAATTTTACACGATTTAGGTATTTACGATACAAAATGCTATTGTATACCCATTTTAATGATCTCAAAAATATGTTTGCTAGAACTGTGAGTATAATTAACCGAAACTTACACAATAAAACCTGAAATATCATTATTCTCTAATATATAGGACACCCAAACATTAGATTTAAGTATTACTGTTCCATCAGTGGAGCGCTATGCAGCTAATCGCTAGTAGCTGCGAGTGCTGGCAGACAGCGCCGGTCGCGCAAAATCGATAGACGGGAGCCCAGTGTCAATAGCAATGGGGCGTGCATTGCTTATTGCAAGTCATGACACGAATGTCTAGGTGGTAGTAATTTAGCTACGGACAAAATTTGGGAACTAAATGGTCTATGAACTGTAACACGCTCTACAATAAAACAATGTACGAGTAGGGTATAGATTGATCCAGCACTTTGCTGCTTAGTGTTTTGATTTAACTTGCAAGCATGCGTGTAATTTGTATTTTTTTAATTTGTTTTTTATTAACAGTCATAAATAACCTCTCAGTTAATTTGCCGCTTTGTAAATGACCTGTGTCGTTTAAAATTTTAGTTAATTCTTGGGGCTCTTTTCAAGGGGCGTGAAAACCCCTGGTGTTGCAAGCGTCCATAAGCTACGATAATTGCGTACCAACAGGTAGGCGTGGGCCATACCTCTGCTTGAGAATCACCTTAGTGACATAGAAAAGTTAAGTTAATTCAGATTTATTTATGTAAAACAGTTAAACAAAGTTGATGATATAATTGCGAATAGAGTTAGCAAACAAGTTTTTACATTTTATGGCTGTGACGTAAACTAGTAGTTTATTAGTGCTGCTATAACATTTGTTTAGATCAAAAACACCTCATATAAACGAGTGTCAAAGCGTACATAATCGTCATGGAAGACTCCATCGGGTTATTATATCTATTGATCTAATTTACGTGTTTCCATATCTAACATGTTAAATTCTCATGACATAGCTAAGCCGCCCGCTAAATACGTCATTAAATAATAACGAGGAAGTATATTTTCATCAAATACTTCATATTTTACCGAACAGTAAATGTCACTCTAGAAGGTCTACCCATTGCTCAAATAAATAAGCAATATAAAGAAACTACCAAGGTCTCACAAAATTCAATGTTAGTTGGGTGGGGGATGAGTGAGTAAGTCCTACGTTATTGGGACAATCCCGCTCTGACGTAATCACTGAAAAGATTTGGCTGTAAGTAATCTAGGGCTGTTAAACCATTTTGAACACAAATATACTACTTGTTTACTTGTAAATACTCACTTAAATTCGAGAAACTTAGCTTGAAACGTTCAAGTTAATTAGCTGTAGAAATAATAGGTTACCTATTGTATAATAACAATAACAATTAAATTACCATTACCGATTTAAGTTTAAAGCATTAGCAGACTAATAGTTGAGTTTAGGAATCAAAATGTGATCAAATCAATTCATAATTTATTGTAGAGTCCCATTATGTATGTATATTATTTAGATACATAATTACTAGACAATGATAAGTATATACCTATCGTCCCGTAGCCACGGCGCATCTCTAGAAGATTTTTTAATACGATAACTTTGTGTCTCGTTTGTGGTTGGGTATATACTTCACAAACAACGTGTTCATTGTGACTTTGCCATTATAATTTCATTTCCATTGAAGCCTTTTTTCAGATATCAAGTATTGCAGAAATATGTATAAGATATTAGTACACAGACTTAACGTTCAGTTATAAATAGTTTTAGCTTAGTTAATCCTAGTTTTTGTTGTAGCTAAACGAATTGCATACTTTATTAATATAAGACAAACATCTGACAACCCTAGCTTAAAACTTACTGTGCCCGAGTTAAGGCCTTCGTTAGACTACTTAGGGCTGATTTTTCAATCCCCAGATAAAATTTATCCAGAGAATAATTTTGACAAGTTGACAGTTAATCTATAGAAAATCTGTCATAATGCCAAAATTATTCTCTAGATAAAAATTATCTGAGGATTGAAAAATCGGCCCTAAATATGATAAAATTTTCCTCAGTAACTATCCTATTTCCATCGGTCGAGATAAATTTAGAAATTATATTGGTACAACTTTACAAATTTAGGTTCACGGCTTAGAATAATAAATAACACACTAAGGTTCACGGTTTAGGACAGAAGGAAAGTGATTTCAAGTTTTATTACTGAAAAGTCTATCTGATAAGTCAGATTACAAAAGTATCATAATATTGATTTGAACTGATACAGTAAGCCGTTTGTTATTTCATTTTATTAAAAGTTGGTTCGAGTTATTCATCGAATTTAAAATTTTGATAAGACTGCGGAAAATTGTCAAGTTTCCTCATAGTCGCTTTGATTGTCGCCTGTCAGCAGATACCGTGCAACACTTTTAAGGATCTCACATAGTTAGGTACCGTACATAGAAATCGATTAACACTTTAGTACCCTCACTACAACATTCAATGTACAAGTTGTCAAGATTAAAATGATATGTTATTATGAAAAGGTACTAAGGTATTAATTGACTTCTGTTGCTTACTGTACATACATTAGGTAACATTTGTGTGAAGTTTGTTGACACGCGTATTAGAGCCCACGTGAACTTTGACGCGGCAATTAAAGTGAAATACAAACAATGTACTACAAAACAACGAAGCAGGCTGATGGTAAACATCAGCTGATTATATGGGTCAGTGTAAGTATTCGTTTATAATACAATTTGCTGTAACTTCCGGCCGGCGATGCGTGCATCCATGACCTATGAATTAGTGGCGGGCGTCGATCTGTTGGAGCATCGGGGCTACATACCTTGTTAAGGCCGGGGTGCTTGAGCCGGTCGAGGCCCGAGATGCGGCTGACGGACTGCCCGTCGCCGCTGCCCCACACTCCGATGCGATCGCGCTCCATCACGTCAAACGTACACTTCCCTTCGCTGGCCGCTTGCGACTGCTTGGCGGCGCCGAACGCAGCGTTAGTTTTGTCTCGGTGCGCGGGGGGCGCTGGACTCATTGCGGTCTCGCTCCTGGGAAAGCGGGAAAATTTTTCAGTATCACAGATACGATGCGAACCGATGCCGGTTGTGGTCGCCCGATAAACAGATAGCGTCGGGTCCTTGACTCCGTATGAAACCACGAAAATATGCAATACTTTTTCAGATAATTATAAAGTGATATAATGCGGTTTATACTTCATTAAATAAAACATTATTTTAGTAATATTTCTACGCTATAATATAACAAAGTTTAAAAATATATTAAAATATGAGAAACAGGATGGCTACCATTACTTAGACTACGAAATCTACGGAGCTACGAATTGACGGAGCTAAGAATTGCTACGATACAGATCTGTCAAACATAAATAAGGACCCAGGCTATGATTAAAATGAGAATATAATAAACTCAGCAACTAAAAAATACTAAGTTAGCAACTAAAAATCTGTTTTGCTCGACTGTTCACGATTCGTTGCCGAAATCAGATTTTTTAGTTGCGCACTTAGTACTTTCGTTGGTTAGGTTAGGTTAGGTTGAGTATGATGCTCAGGTAAATACAAGACATTTAAATGTTGTACGATGTAATCGGATTATTCCACATAATGCACCTAGGTGAATCACTGTGAATAACTTTTATGAAATCGAAATCATATATGCAATAACTTTCAGTAAATTCATCTACATGTCTGTCGTTATATAAATACATAACTACCTATAGAATATAGGCGTATCTTAATAGAGCTGAAATTAAGTATGATTTATTGAGGGCGCGCGTTGTCATTCAAACAAACAGCCGCTTGCTGTTGAGATACTTCGAAATAAAAAATTTCATTCTTAATTCACCATCCTGCTCGTCTCACCCCTTGCCTGCTCAGCTCTACATTATTTTATAGGGTGCTTTCGGTGCTTGTCGATACTACTCGATCGTGGAGGACAAGGAATTTTTTGACTTAATTTTTTTTTATCTACACTCGTGTTTTAAAATTCGAAATAAGATCTTAAGATGAACATATATTGACATACTTTTTAACACTGGCAATAGGTAAGCCTCTACCACAGTGGGTGCGAATCTGCGTGCTGAGTGCGAATGGGTATAACACCTAGCACCTACTTTTAAAAGAAGCCTGTGGATGCTCTTACAAACGTTTCAAAACATTCGAATGAAGAAAACTAAAATTACTTTGCTACACCAGTAATTTTCTGTTACAGTGCGTAAAAATGACACGGAATATGAGTTTTCGAACCGAAACAAATTTTAGTAAAACGTTAGTAAAGCATTACCAACGGTTTACGTTGCAGAAATGCTATTTTCTATGAAACTTACTCCGTATTTATAATTATAAAGTGTTATTTACAGTTCTTTAGGAAATTAATGCTCATTTAAGCTCCCTGGGTCTGCTACTAAGTCCAGTAATTATTTTCAAGATTGCTATGGCTTATATATGATGTCATTACCCCTGTGAATTCTTGGTCCGATTGCTTAGTCCGATCGATCGGATCACGAGAACTTTTTTTACTTCTGATCCGATTCATCGGACAGAGAGGAATACAAAATTATCATAATCCGATCGATCAGAAAACTTGAACAAAAACAAACAAATAACTTCCTCACATCTCTTTTTTGTAAGGTAATAGTATTCATCGTTTTGCCCATAACATTGACATTTATAGTATGGTCATTCAGTCTGATGATTCAATTGTTCCTATCTGATGTACCTACTAGGCTACCATAAATATGTAGGAGATATTATTTAGCATACCTATTTTTTCAGAATTATAATAAAAGTAGGTATAAATAACCTCCAATATACTAATGGTGCTGTATAACAAAGACTTAAGTACGACTCTTAGTGTAACAATAATTTGGAAATAATTTTTCATAGACCCCAAACAGTTCGACCTTCGGACTACTAAGCAGTCAAATCATACTGTCACTGAATAGTTTTCACATTCACAGCCAGATACGTAATCCTACCAATTCTAAAGAAAAGTTCACTTCGATCGGACCATATATTCTTAAAGAACGATCCTCACAGTCCGCGACTCCTTAATTGAACTAAAAGTAAAAACAAGTTCACGGCGTCTGATCGATGGGACCATACGATTTAAAATAACGATTAACCTCATAGTCTAATTCCTTAGGCGGACCTAAACAAAAGTTCATTTCGTTCGATTGGTTGGACTAAGCAGTCAGACCAAATGTTCACAGGGTTCATTTTGTACCTCCTACGAAAGCAATATCACTTTCTTTTATTGCTTTACTAGGCAGGTACAAAATGACAATACGAATACCTAACCTATGACATAATAAAATAAAACCATAGAAATCTTGAAAACAATACACTTATGCGTTAGGGCCGCCATGCACATAAGTACGCGTTTTATTGAAAATGTTAATTTTACTTGATTAAAAGATTTTGTAAAACTTTCAGATGGGCTCGAAAGTTTATTTACGAACGAACATAAGAGTAAGCCCATGGTGTAAAGTATGACTTCGTTTGACACTATTCCGTTTCTATTGGGCCTTAATTAAGAATCATGAGTTATTTTTAGGGTTGTCACGAACAGGTGTGTATTTTAATAATTTATTCGGAAAGTGAAAGTGGTCTGAAAGGTATAAAACTTTCAGAGGTAACTCTTGACAAGGAACACAACCACGTTATAACTCCACAACAACCGAGTTGTAGAGTTATAATTTCAAAATTTATATTATAAAAAATTGGAAACAGTTATGTAGAGTTTAATGTAAAATATTGCTGGTCTATAAATCCATGCGTTCAGTGCAGGATGGATAGTCTAAAAATAATATACATGAATTTAAAATGGCGGTCTCCTACCTAAGGACCGCGGGACATTCCATGTCGCCTTTTTTGCAAGAACAACTCATGAAAGGGATTGTGCCTGCAAATAAATTTTAAAAAGACAAGGTGGTGATGACAGTAAGACAATTAGCGTTAGTATACATTGAATTATACTAACGCTAATATGATTATTAGATATCCATACGAAAAATCATTCAATAGTTGAGCCACACGATTAGGTTTTTCATTTACAAAAAGAAAACATTATCACTCCGTGGTTGAAGACCTCTAACTGGCAACGAATGCTAAACCTAGAAAAAATTGTTTTTTAGTTCACGCAAATGAAAGCAAAGTATACCTTACGCGTAAGCCATAAAACTCATAGCGCTGCATATTCATGCGCTGTTGCCGCCCTAGGTTAGTGACCCGAAATATCCAAATGGTGTTCTTTTTTAATTCCATTTCTGAGTTATTTAGATTGTGTAAAAAAATATTTATACAGGGTGGTGCCGTCAATACGACAATAAATTAAAACATGGGCTATACTAGTTCATAGAAATGGTTTGCCACTTTCAAAAACATCTTATTCGTATGATAATATCATGACATTTCTATGAAATAATGCAGCCAATGTTATATTATTTCAAACCAATTTCATTAAATTATCAAATGAAACGATGGTTTTGAAAGTGGCAAACCATTTCTATGAACTAATATAGCCCATATTTCAATTTATTGTCGTATTGACGGCACCAGCCTGTATATGAATATAGAAATTTATTTATGTAGTTATTATTATTTCTATAAACTATTGAAGCAAATGTTTTAATTAAATGTCATGTTGTCGTCACCACCTTGTAATAATTAAAAGGTTGTTTAATAACAATTGTTATGTGTAGACTAACTTCTTTTTGGCGTCGACACATTTATCTTGTAAAGCAAAACATTTCTTCAAAATCTACTAATAATAATATTCTTTACTTAGGTCTGAAATGCCTCTACAAAATTGCCACTACTTATATTTATTTACATACGTATCGTTAGATAGCTCTACTCAGTCAATGCTACATTACACTTACTAATTAAAATTCCTTTACCCTAAATTTCCTCTTATGGCGACAGCTTTTACAGCTTGAGAGATTACTACAAAAATAAATAAAAATTTAAATTGATTATTAAGTGGTTTATATTTTATCTGGGCGCAATTATTCCAATTCCTCACTTATTCCGTCCCTCTTTTTCTCTTTCTCTTCCTCTTTCTTTCCATAATAATGTTATACTACTATCTTTTTGTAAATGTAAGTCTCTAGAAAATAGAGACACTGCGACTTTACTCGCGACTTATTTTGTTTTAAAAGTTATTAAAGTACAAATATTTCTATCAAACATAAATACTCATGGTGGATGGATGCTTTAAAAAAAATCTGTAAATAGAGTGTCGCGCTAAGCCCTCAGCAAAATAACAAACGGGTAAGAAATAAGTAATCCAGATTAGTAGCCCCGTAGTCGCCGAAAAATTTGAGTTTTTTTTGTTTTAGATAGATAGATAATAATAATAATTTATTTCAATAAAAAGTTTGTGTTACAGTAATTAGTGGCCGGAGCCTCCTTTTAAGCAAAAGAGTGCTTGTATCAGGGGACTCCGCTCTTCCATTGAATTATTTAATGTTACATTATTAATATTACAAATATTAAGCTTAACATAATTTTAATAGGTACTTAGTACATTATCATATGTATTTATAAGCGATTAATTTGTTATAGACAGAATGTAGTTCGTTGTCGGTGTGCAAGCGCATTTGTGAGTGTGTATGTGTGAGTGAGTGAGAGAGAGATATGTGTGTTTCAGTGCATGTGCATGTACTTATTTGAGTGTATGGAAAACAATAGATAGAAATCTTTATTTTGAACATTTACATAAAAATCACAGAGATAAAACAAACACAATATGCCAAAACAGGCGGTCTTATCGCTAGAAGTGATCTCTACCAGACAACCTTGTGGTAGGGAGTTTACTTAGTTGTTTTTTCTGCATTTCTCTGACTTTAACCAAATCTCACACTCCTTCGTAACGCTATATGCTTAAAAAAGTGTACAAGGTTTTTCTTCGCGTATTAAAAGAGTTTTTTATGCAGTTTAATTTTAAAATTTGCGAATACTTGTGTGTGTAATATGCCGTAAGGTAAACTTACATATATTTTAAAGGAACTAGTTTGTTGTGAGGCAGA
Source organism: Nymphula nitidulata (assembly GCA_947347705.1). Lineage (NCBI taxonomy): Eukaryota > Metazoa > Arthropoda > Insecta > Lepidoptera > Crambidae > Nymphula > Nymphula nitidulata. The sequence goes on from OX374626.1 coordinate 5,491,617, forward strand.
ATGGTTTCAATTTTCAAAACGTTTGCGCGGACAGTTATTATTAACATTTTTAAAAAATTTGAGTGAGTCAAAAGTTAAGAATTTATGAATAATTGAACTATAGAATCTCAAATTTTTGTAAATATGTTATTCTCTTATTATTTTCGATATTTACAGTTCTATTCGTTTTTTCATGTGAAATCGTTGAAATTAAATATTTCTCTCTGATAACTATTTTTAGCCCCCGACGAAAAAGAGGGCTGTTATAAGTTTGACGTGTCTGTCTGTGTATCTGTGTGTCTGTCTGTGGCATCGTAGCGCCTAAACGAATGGACCGATTTTTATTCGGTTTGTTTTGTTTGAAAGTTGATGTGCCTACGATGGTTCTTAGCTATCCTAATTTATGAAGATCAGGGGCCTTACCACCATCTTTATAAAAGCGATTCATATTCCGCTCGGTTCAGTATTGGTTCCTAAACTGCGTCGCTGTCATAGTCGTAGATAGCGTCGTAGTACAAATTAAACGATTCTACTCAGTTTAGGTCCTAAATTGGATCGAGATAAAAGATGGTGGTACGGGTGCAGTTCAAGCGTTTCATGACTAACAGCTCATTTTGTACATGATAATAGGGTTTTAGTAACTTTTACACATCCGATTGATTTGAAATTTGGTGTACTATCACTTCGGTGACATTCCCATGACAAACTATCCTTGAGCTGATCCTATACCATCAAAAAGTCTGCGAAATGCTTAATTCGTCAGAAACTTACAGCAGATATAGCGTGTTTGGGATCTTATGAATAGTCTCAATGAGATGGTGTTAGAAAGATGATTAATAACGCCGGGGGTTACATAAAATTTTTAATTTTGTATTTTTTATCAGGAAAATTTCCCGTCATCTTTAATTGTAAATACTTAGATAAGTCATTATAAATAATCTATTAGAGAAGTATAAAAATCCCGTCACATAATATGTTTTGTATGATTGATTGTTACCAAGATCAGACATTTCGAGCATAGTAATCGACTACAAACGTAAAATTTAAGAAACGCTGTACTTGTTCCAGATAAACATATTAACGAATAGGTACTGTTATAATTAACAGTACCTATTCGTTAATATGTTTATTGTTGCAATTATGCAATAACTTCTCTGATAACTATTTAGATAAGAAATTTGTTTAAAAGTTTTATTCATTTCAGATATTAGAACTTAGTAGAAAAGTATTTCATGGGAATAATTGCAAATTTTTAGATAAACTGGATGGCTAATAAATTGATTACAATATTTTTGCTAAGGGCTTACAAAACAATTCGCGTTTTTCCAAACCTGTAATGGCCCGGGTACTAAAAAGAAATTAGTAATCTATGTAATTTCTCAAATTAAACTTACCACTTTTTGTGACAATCGCCAGCGCCATTCATTTGACGGGTGTCAAATTGACTGTTAGATTTGACTTTGCGGGAAAGGAACTCCATTTTTCAGCAAAAAGATTTATTATACCGTAAAAAATCACAGAGCTCAAATTATATCACTACTTACGAAAAACTTGAAAAAGTTTATATGCAAGCAAGACTTTTAATTATTTTAATGAAAAGAGAAATTTAGTTCATTTTAGAATTTCGAGGCATTGAATCAATTGTTTCAGTGCCATAGAGCCCAGATGAACTCTAAATGACGACTGGAGGTTGGAAACTGGCGATCTCGCTAATATCAGCAGAGACAGACATTATCAATCACTGTAATGAAATTAATTCATTGTAAACAATAACATACAAGTTAATACTATTTACATTATTACCTATATTTCCAGTTAGTGTAAGCATTACATTTGGTTCAATGACTTGCTTACTATAGAGTCAACTTAAGTAAGGGTACAATATATGGTGACAGTTTCTGTAAGTTGTTAGGTATTAACGTAATATGAAAATACCCAAAAATATGACCCAGAGAAATAACTAGCTACGGAACTTAGTGTTTTTCTTTTAGACAGTAATGCTCGAAGGGTTTTCTAAAACTTTTGTTTTTTTTTTAATTTAATTGAAAGTTATTGAACTGAAGCTACTTTCGCCAGCATTCGATGGCCAAGTTTTACGTATTTAAAATGAAACAAAGACACAGGGTTTATAAAATAATAATTAGTAATTGAGTTACATAACAACCATTAGAAAGTATGTAGGTATGATATTTGTATAACTAATCTAAAAATACTAATCAAACTGTCGATGAGGTATTATGATAATTATTTTTTATTAATAGCTGTTGTGAGTATACCCACATTACTTTTTTACATACAAAATAACTTCATTATACAACACATACTTAGTATAATTTTTAAACAAGATACTTCACATTATCAAAACCTTGATTTCCAGACCAATCAATGCTTATCTATCGATAAACATAAACTTTTTCTTGCATTGTATTCAAACTGACTGTTTCAGTTATTTATAGTAAATAACTATACTAAAATCAAATACTTCCTTGTTTTATTTATTTAACACTTTATTGTACAACACACGCTACACACGCGCAAATAATTATGGTAATATGTAAGCAATGCTTGCACAATGGGCGGCTTTATCGGTAAGAGCAATCTCTTGCAGCCAATGTTTGTGCCTGTGTGTCTGTTCCTTAAGGACAGCGGGTATACAATAAGAGGGTAAGGAAGTGTGTTTGGTAAGGAGTGTTTTATGCATAATCATTTAAAGCTGATTAATCATCCATATTTAAATTTTGGCTCGATTTGAAATTGATACTGTCACTATAATCATTATTTAAAGGACACTTGATCTAATCGAGAGCAACATGTTGAAAGTAAATGTTTGTAGTTAGTAGGCAAGTGAAGTCATGACTAGTTTGTGGTGATCGATTCATAGATAAATCACCGCGCGAATGTGACCACATGCCAGATGCATGTGAGAGCTCAAGATCACGCCAAGGGCACCTCAGAGTCAAGCCCGCCACGCGGCAGGGGACAGTCATCGGTTTAACCGATAAAAGGTCTCAATTATCTGATTGACGACCTAAAACCAATTTATTAATTAGAAAGTCACGTCAATAGGATTACACATGCATGGTGTAAGCTTTCCAAAGCGAAGACAGATGGCTGTGCTGGTCATCCTTAACACTTCTTACAAAATAAACTTTAAATCAGCTGTTCCATACAAACAGGTCAAGTAGGTAATTTATAATTCAAACACCTGTTTTTTACACTTTACATTGTTTGTAAAGACACCAAGTTAAATTGTTATGCTGCCGCGAAGACTCCCGAACTATGTATGTATTTCTCCCATTCACACCTGTTAGATAAAAAAGTTCATAAAAAGAATATTAAAATTTGACCTATGAGTGGGAGAAACAAAAGATAGTTCAAATTTCCAAAAAAAAAGGTAGTTTGAGAGTGATAGTTCAATCAAAATAGGTTTAGTAAGCGTTAAGTAAGGCCGTTATTATACTTTACAATCTTACTCGCTTTCGCTAACATTTGCTTAGCGTTAAGAGTCTTTTAGCGATTTTTTATCTCAGTCGTCTAAAAGAGGTAGAAAGAGACAAATGTTTTTAACCTAGGGACCTAAGTCACCTAAGCCTAGGGAATGGTTAGTGAAAAGGACAATTGACTGACATTGTTCATTTATTACTCCGACTTACTAGATCTGTAGATAATAAGATCCACGATCAAAATTTTATGTAATAAGTTGTATATAAGATGGCCACTTTACAGAAAAATTATTTATTTATTTTAAAAACCAACAGCGTTAATATATACTATTATCAAATATTACTTAATTAATTGTAAGGCCAATAAAATTTATGAGATATACATAGTATTAGAGCTAAGTGTGTATCAGGGACTAACAAAACGGGTCGTTGACTTAGCAGTGTAATTCTAAAACATGTTATTTTGCATGTTTTTTCAATGGTCGCATGCAATTAGGCTATCATCATCATCATCACCAGCCTATATACGTCCCACTGCTGGGCACAGGCCTAGCTATAGTAGTATTATTAATATTAATATTTATACACTCACACCTATTACCTAGCCCAAAGTAAGCATCATTAAGAGCTTGTGTTATGGATACTAGATAACGGAGAAATAATGATAATAATATGTATATAAATATTAGAAATATACTAAATAAACATATAAACATCCATGACTCGTAAACAAATGCTCGTTCTCATCATACAAACATTTGTTCCTACCGGGATTCGAACCCGGGATTTCTTGACCGAGTAGCCTGGGGTACAGACCACTCGGCCAGCCGGTCGTCCGTATTTCACGATGAACCGGGAAAATAAAATTCCTTTACCCTAAATTTCCTCTTATGGCGACAGCTTTTACAGCTTGAGAGATTACTACAAAAATAAATAAAAATTTAAATTGATTATTAAGTGGTTTATATTTTATCTGGGCGCAATTATTCCAATTCCTCACTTATTCCTTCCCTCTTTTTCTCTTTCTCTTCCTCTTTCTTTCCATAATAATGTTATACTACTATCTTTTTGTAAATGTAAGTCTCTAGAAAATAGAGACACTGCGACTTTACTCGCGACTTATTTTGTTTTAAAAGTTATTAAAGTACAAATATTTCTATCAAACATAAATACTCATGGTGGATGGATGCTTTAAAAAAAATCTGTAAATAGAGTGTCGCGCTAAGCCCTCAGCAAAATAACAAACGGGTAAGAAATAAGTAATCCAGATTAGTAGCCCCGTAGTCGCCGAAAAATTTGAGTTTTTTTTGTTTTAGATAGATAGATAATAATAATAATTTATTTCAATAAAAAGTTTGTGTTACAGTAATTAGTGGCCGGAGCCTCCTTTTAAGCAAAAGAGTGCTTGTATCAGGGGACTCCGCTCTTCCATTGAATTATTTAATGTTACATTATTAATATTACAAATATTAAGCTTAACATAATTTTAATAGGTACTTAGTACATTATCATATGTATTTATAAGCGATTAATTTGTTATAGACAGAATGTAGTTCGTTGTCGGTGTGCAAGCGCATTTGTGAGTGTGTATGTGTGAGTGAGTGAGAGAGAGATATGTGTGTTTCAGTGCATGTGCATGTACTTATTTGAGTGTATGGAAAACAATAGATAGAAATCTTTATTTTGAACATTTACATAAAAATCACAGAGATAAAACAAACACAATATGCCAAAACAGGCGGTCTTATCGCTAGAAGTGATCTCTACCAGACAACCTTGTGGTAGGGAGTTTACTTAGTTGTTTTTTCTGCATTTCTCTGACTTTAACCAAATCTCACTAATGGAATTTTGAGATATAAGAGCTAAAAGCGCGTAGTAATAAATAATAATTTATTCACAAAACCAAACAGACAAAACCGAGCTACCATATTTTTTTTTTTATGACAAGCTCAAAAAGGACTTGACATTCATCAACCTTAGTGGCCAATGTTAAGTTACAACAACACCCTCCCATAACATGGGCACGCCACAGAGCGCCATGACAGCCTCAGCTGGAAACACCAAGCTGCTCTGTGAAGGTTACATGTTTTACATGACCCAGAGACTTTGTAAAGATATCGGCTAACATTTGGTCAGTAGGTAAATAAACAATGCTAAGGTTAAGATTTTCTACTACCTCTCTGACAAAATGATACCTTACACTAATGTGCTTTGTACGTCTGTGATAAGCTGGGTTCTCTGCCAGTTTTATAGCAGACTGATTGTCGCAATACATTATTATGCTAACCGCAATACCAAGCTCACACAGTAACGCTCTAAGGAATACCGTCTCTCTACAAGCTTCGCTTAAGCTTATGTACTCCGCCTCGGTAGACGATAGAGCAGTACACGACTGTTTATAGCAACCCCAAGAAATGGTATTGCCGGTATATTTGAAAACATAGCCTGTATAAGACTTGCGGTCAGAACCCGCAGCCCAGTCTGCATCTGCATATCCCTCCAAGACGGGGCTTACATCAGATTTCTTAAATACTAACGCCTTTTGCTTAGTACCCTTTAGATATCTCAATATGCGCTTTGCATGATTCCAGTGCTCAGTAGTGTAGCAGCTATTAAACTGACTCAAGTATGCCACAGCAAATGAAATATCAGGACGAGTAGTAACAGATAAATACATCAGGCTACCAATAAGTTCCTGGTAAGGAAGCTTAGCCTCAACGTGATTATTACTGCTTACAGAGGAACTGATATTAGTAACCATGGGAGATTTAGCAGCCTTGCAATCAGTCATTCCGAAACGATCAAGCAGTTTATCAATCTTATGCTCTTGGCTAAGTTTGATACAATCAACATCTCGCTCTACCTTAATTCCTAACATATTTCTAACCGGGCCTAAGTCCTTGACTTTGAAATGCTTAAGTAAAGATTTCTTTAAAGTTACTGCTAAATACTTATCACTATAAAATACGAAGAAATCGTCAACATATAACGCAATAATTACAATCGACTTACCAACTTTTCTGACGAAAATACAATCCTCTTGTTTTAATTGTACGTAGCCCAAAGAAAGTAGTACATTTTTTACCTTTTGATACCAGGCACGTGACGCTTGCTTTAACCCGTAAACGGCCTTCAATAATCTATAGACTTTGTTCTCATTTCCAGTAGTAATAAAACCTTCTGGTTGGTGTAAATAAATATCTTCCTTTAAATCGCCATTTAAGAAGGCAGTTTGTACGTCTAAATGATCAATTTCCAGATTATATTCTATAGCCAATGACAGTAATAATCTCATAGAACTATGACGAACGACCGGTGAAAAAGTATCCGTATAGTCTTCACCAAATCTTTGGGTAAAGCCTTTCGCTACTAATCTCGCCTTATAACGAGTTATGTTACCCTCAGAGTCCCTTTTCAGTGTAAAGATCCACTTATTCTTAACAATATTTTTGTCTAGTGGCTTATCTACAAGTTCCCAAGCTTTATGAAGATTAAAAGAGTCTATCTCTTCCTGCATAGCTTTCTGCCACAGATTTCTATCTTCACAGCTCAATGCTTCCTTTACACTACTTGGCTCATAAGGTTCAACAACATTACTCACATTAGCTACGTTACAAGTAGATTCCTTTTTTCTCGATCGTAAGTTGTATCGATGTCCAGTAATACCCTGCTCAGTGGTACTGTCAACTAGTGAACCACTGTCGGAACTTTCTTGATGCTCCGCGACATCATGAGCACCTGACGACTCAATTCTAATAGATGGTTGCTCCGCCTCAATCGGCACGACATCCAAAATATCATCATCAGCATCTCCTGAAAGAAAAATAGGTAAATTTTCCGTTCTGGCTTTCGAGCGTCTACCAGGAAAAACAGATTCATTGAATACGACATCACGTGATACAATAATCTTATTATTTTCGGGATTAAACAAACGATATCCTTTCGTATTTTCCTCATAGCCTATAAAAATATACCTTTTACTTTTAGAGTCCAACTTTTTACGCTTAGAATCGTGCACATGCGCAAATGCTTCACAACCGACAACACGAAGATGTTTCAAACTAATCTTTTTACCCGACCACAACTCCTCAGGAATTTTTCCCGAAATTCTTGAATTTGGCGAGCGATTAATTAAATAAGCCGCTGTGTTTACAGCCTCAGCCCACATCCTATCATCTAAATTAGCATTAAAAAGTATACATCTAACTTTTTCAAGTAAAGTCCTATTTAGTCTCTCCGCTGCACCATTTTGTTGCGGGCTATACGGTACTGTAAGTTGATGCACTATACCCTTACTTTTCAGAAAGTTTGTCAAGTTCGAATTGACATATTCAGTTCCATTATCGGAACGTAGTACTTTAACGGTAGTACCACACTGATTTTCTACCAGTGTAATAAAATCTTTAGTGTACTTACACACATCACTCTTCTTGGCAATCGGATAAGTAAACACTTTTCTGGTGTGGTCATCAAGGAACGTGAGAATATACCTTCTTCCTCCAAGAGAAGTGGTGGGCATTGGACCACAAACATCCGTATGGATCAGGTCCAGACACGCCTTAGCCACCTGCTTATTAGGGACAGTCACAAAAGGAACACGGGTCTGTTTACCTTTGAGACATACATCACAAACTTCTTTCTGAGGATCAACCTGAAAATCAATATCATTAGCAATGCTTTTTAATGACTTTAAGCTTTCAAAGTTAAGATGACCTAACCTTTGATGCCAGATTTTCATATCAGACGAACCAAATCTAGTTAATAGATTAGCTCTACCGATAGTTGCAAGTTTGTAAACCTTCCCATGTTGCTTAGCTCTTAAGACTACATTACCAGACTTTATAAAATTACAATCTGTATTAGTAAACAAAATTTTTAAACCTTTTTGAGTCATACTATTTACAGAAATCAAATTAACAGTAAGATCCGGTACAAACATTACATCTTTCAAACTTACATTTACAATTTTACCGTCAAAGTTCACCGAAAAATTAATGTCACCTATACCGCGTACATCTAACATTTTGCCATTCGCAACACACACTTCTTTCGTCAAAGACGGCTTCAAGCAATCGAACCACTCACGACATCCTGTCATGTGGTTTGTAGCTCCGCTGTCAATAAACCAAGAATGATTGTCGCTGTTATTGAGAACTGCCAAAGCCAGATTGGTAGATACAACACCTTGTGCAGTACAATCTTTCTTCAAGTGACCTTTCGATCGACATTTCCAACACCACAGCTTCTTATCCTTATGTGACGAATAAATATTCTTTGATGTACCAGCGCGAGAATGCTTGTTATCAGGCGTACTATACTTGTTCTCAACACGCTTGCGTGTGAACAAACAGTCATCGCCAACACGCGCACTACTGTTCCATCGCCTGTCTTGTAACAATTTCTGTTTAACCATGTCTGTAGAGATCTCAACACCTGAATGTTCTAACGCCATAATCATAGGCTCATACTTCTCTGTCAAACCCTGAAGCATAATGGCAGCAAGGAATTCATCGTCAACAGGTTTCCCCATACTTCGCAATTGATCCGCAATACATAGAATCTCATTAACATAAAACTCCATAGTATCAAAATCAACCAACTTCATAGAACACAAGTTACGTAGTAGTTTCAACCTTCTGTACAACCCTTTGTCGTCGTATGCTTTTTGCAGACAGTCCCATACTTCTTTAGCGGTTTTCGCCTGTACGATATGAGCATAACATGATTTGTCAACGGTTAGACAGAGCCTAGAACGAGCTTTATCCTCCCTGCGGGATTTTTGCTCTGCGGTCTCTCCAGTGACGATCTCACCAGTCACACTACTCCACAAGTTCTCAAAAAATTAATAGATTCTTTACCTGAAAGCTCCAATCTCTATAGTTACCGGCTCCTTTTAGCTTTTCAGTATGACTTATAGCACTGCTCGAATCCATATTTTAAAACTTGTAGATCACAATAAATTACTACTTATTTTTGGCCTGGAACCATAACCTGATGGAATTTTGAGATATAAGAGCTAAAAGCGCGTAGTAATAAATAATAATTTATTCACAAAACCAAACAGACAAAACCGAGCTACCATATTTTTTTTTTTATGACAAGCTCAAAAAGGACTTGACATTCATCAACCTTAGTGGCCAATGTTAAGTTACAACAACACTCACACTCCTTCGTAACGCTATATGCTTAAAAAAGTGTACAAGGTTTTTCTTCGCGTATTAAAAGAGTTTTTTATGCAGTTTAATTTTAAAATTTGCGAATACTTGTGTGTGTAATATGCCGTAAGGTAAACTTACATATATTTTAAAGGAACTAGTTTGTTGTGAGGCAGAATGGTTTCAATTTTCAAAACGTTTGCGCGGACAGTTATTATTAACATTTTTAAAAAATTTGAGTGAGTCAAAAGTTAAGAATTTATGAATAATTGAACTATAGAATCTCAAATTTTTGTAAATATGTTATTCTCTTATTATTTTCGATATTTACAGTTCTATTCGTTTTTTCATGTGAAATCGTTGAAATTAAATATTTCTCTCTGATAACTATTTTTAGCCCCCGACGAAAAAGAGGGCTGTTATAAGTTTGACGTGTCTGTCTGTGTATCTGTGTGTCTGTCTGTGGCATCGTAGCGCCTAAACGAATGGACCGATTTTTATTCGGTTTGTTTTGTTTGAAAGTTGATGTGCCTACGATGGTTCTTAGCTATCCTAATTTATGAAGATCAGGGGCCTTACCACCATCTTTATAAAAGCGATTCATATTCCGCTCGGTTCAGTATTGGTTCCTAAACTGCGTCGCTGTCATAGTCGTAGATAGCGTCGTAGTACAAATTAAACGATTCTACTCAGTTTAGGTCCTAAATTGGATCGAGATAAAAGATGGTGGTACGGGTGCAGTTCAAGCGTTTCATGACTAACAGCTCATTTTGTACATGATAATAGGGTTTTAGTAACTTTTACACATCCGATTGATTTGAAATTTGGTGTACTATCACTTCGGTGACATTCCCATGACAAACTATCCTTGAGCTGATCCTATACCATCAAAAAGTCTGCGAAATGCTTAATTCGTCAGAAACTTACAGCAGATATAGCGTGTTTGGGATCTTATGAATAGTCTCAATGAGATGGTGTTAGAAAGATGATTAATAACGCCGGGGGTTACATAAAATTTTTAATTTTGTATTTTTTATCAGGAAAATTTCCCGTCATCTTTAATTGTAAATACTTAGATAAGTCATTATAAATAATCTATTAGAGAAGTATAAAAATCCCGTCACATAATATGTTTTGTATGATTGATTGTTACCAAGATCAGACATTTCGAGCATAGTAATCGACTACAAACGTAAAATTTAAGAAACGCTGTACTTGTTCCAGATAAACATATTAACGATTATTATTATTATGTTTATTGTTGCAATTATGCAATAACTTCTCTGATAACTATTTAGATAAGAAATTTGTTTAAAAGTTTTATTCATTTCAGATATTAGAACTTAGTAGAAAAGTATTTCATGGGAATAATTGCAAATTTTTAGATAAACTGGATGGCTAATAAATTGATTACAATATTTTTGCTAAGGGCTTACAAAACAATTCGCGTTTTTCCAAACCTGTAATGGCCCGGGTACTAAAAAGAAATTAGTAATCTATGTAATTTCTCAAATTAAACTTACCACTTTTTGTGACAATCGCCAGCGCCATTCATTTGACGGGTGTCAAATTGACTGTTAGATTTGACTTTGCGGGAAAGGAACTCCATTTTTCAGCAAAAAGATTTATTATCCCGTAAAAAATCACAGAGATCAAATTATATCACTACTTACGAAAAACTTTAAAAAGTTTATATGCAAGCAAGACTTTTAATTATTTTAATGAAAAGAGAAATTTAGTTCATTTTAGAATTTCGAGGCATTGAATCAATTGTTTCAGTGCCATAGAGCCCAGATGAACTCTAAATGACGACTGGAGGTTGGAAACTGGCGATCTCGCTAATATCAGCAGAGACAGACATTATCAATCACTGTAATGAAATTAATTCATTGTAAACAATAACATACAAGTTAATACTATTTGGGGTCCATTATTACCTATATTTCCAGTTAGTGTAAGCATTACATTTGGTTCAATGACTTGCTTACTATAGAGTCAACTGAAGTAAGGGTACAATATATGGTGACAGTTTCTGTAAGTTGTTAGGTATTAACGTAATATGAAAATACCCAAAAATATGACCCAGAGAAATAACTAGCTACGGAACTTAGTGTTTTTCTTTTAGACAGTAATGCTCGAAGGGTTTTCTAAAACTTTTGTTTTTTTTTTTAATTTAATTGAAAGTTATTGAACTGAAGCTACTTTCGCCAGCATTCGATGGCCAAGTTTTACGTATTTAAAATGAAACAAAGACACGGGGTTTATAAAATAATAATTAGTAATTGAGTTACATAACAACCATTAGAAAGTATGTAGGTATGATATTTGTATAACTAATCTAAAAATACTAATCAAACTGTCGATGAGGTATTATGATAATTATTTTTTATTAATAGCTGTTGTGAGTATACCCACATTACTTTTTTACATACAAAATAACTTCATTATACAACACATACTTAGTATAATTTTTAAACAAGATACTTCACATTATCAAAACCTTGATTTCCAGACCAATCAATGCTTATCTATCGATAAACATAAACTTTTTCTTGCATTGTATTCAAACTGACTGTTTCAGTTATTTATAGTAAATAACTATACTAAAATCAAATACTTCCTTGTTTTATTTATTTAACACTTTATTGTACAACACACGCGCAAATAATTATGGTAATATGTAAGCAATGCTTGCACAATGGGCGGCTTTATCGGTAAGAGCAATCTCTTGCAGCCAATGTTTGTGCCTGTGTGTCTGTTCCTTAAGGACAGCGGGTATACAATAAGAGGGTAAGGAAGTGTGTTTGGTAAGGAGTGTTTTATGCATAATCATTTAAAGCTGATTAATCATCCATATTTAAATTTTGGCTCGATTTGAAATTGATACTGTCACTATAATCATTATTTAAAGGACACTTGATCTAATCGTGAGCAACATGTTGAAAGTAAATGTTTGTAGTTAGTAGGCAAGTGAAGTCATGACTAGTTTGTGGTGATCGATTCATAGATAAATCACCGCGCGAATGTGACCACATGCCAGATGCATGTGAGAGCTCAAGATCACGCCAAGGGCACCTCAGAGTCAAGCCCGCCACGCGGCAGGGGACAGTCATCGGTTTAACCGATAAAAGGTCTCGCTTATCTGATTGACGACCTAAAACCAATTTATTAATTAGAAAGTCACGTCAATAGGATTACACATGCATGGTGTAAGCTTTCCAAAGCGAAGACAGATGGCTGTGCTGGTCATCCTTAACACTTCTTACAAAATAAACTTTAAATCAGCTGTTCCATACAAACAGGTCAAGTAGGTAATTTATAATTCAAACACCTGTTTTTTACACTTTACATTGTTTGTAAAGACACCAAGTTTAATTGTTATGCTGCCGCGAAGACTCCCGAACTATGTATGTATTTCTCCCATTCACACCTGTTAGATAAAAAAGTTCATAAAAAGAATATTAAAATTTGACCTATGAGTGGGAGAAACAAAAGATAGTTCAAATTTCCAAAAAAAAAGGTAGTTTGAGAGTGATAGTTCAATCAAAATAGGTTTAGTAAGCGTTAAGTAAGGCCGTTATTATACTTTACAATCTTACTCGCTTTCGCTAACATTTGCTTAGCGTTAAGAGTCTTTTAGCGATTTTTTATCTCAGTCGTCTAAAAGAGGTAGAAAGAGACAAATGTTTTTAACCTAGGGACCTAAGTCACCTAAGCCTAGGGAATGGTTAGTGAAAAGGACAATTGACTGACATTGTTCATTTATTACTCCGACTTACTAGATCTGTAGATAATAAGATCCACGATCAAAATTTTATGTAATAAGTTGTATATAAGATGGCCACTTTACAGAAAAATTATTTATTTATTTTAAAAACCAACAGCGTTAATATATACTATTATCAAATATTACTTAATTAATTGTAAGGCCAATAAAATTTATGAGATATACATAGTATTAGAGCTAAGTGTGTATCAGGGACTAACAAAACGGGTCGTTGACTTAGCAGTGTAATTCTAAAACATGTTATTTTGCATGTTTTTTCAATGGTCGCATGCAATTAGGCTATCATCATCATCATCACCAGCCTATATACGTCCCACTGCTGGGCACAGGCCTAGCTATAGTAGTATTATTAATATTAATATTTATACACTCACACCTATTACCTAGCCCAAAGTAAGCATCATTAAGAGCTTGTGTTATGGATACTAGATAACGGAGAAATAATGATAATAATATGTATATAAATATTAGAAATATACTAAATAAACATATAAACATCCATGACTCGTAAACAAATGCTCGTTCTCATCATACAAACATTTGTTCCTACCGGGATTCGAACCCGGGATTTCTTGACCGAGTAGCCTGGGGTACAGACCACTCGGCCAGCCGGTCGTCCGTATTTCACGATGAACCGGGAAACATCCTAACCACGTTTTTAGGAAGTACCTAAGCGTTTTTTTTTGTAATTAGTAAAGCCGCCTAATACTCCCGGGCGTCCCGGGAGCCTATGACAATCAAAACCCAATTATGATGGGAATTTGTGGCATGACTTAATTATTTATCTGTACGTCTCCTTTACAAATATATTAGCTATTTACTTATCTCATAAAGGTGTGCCATTGGCCATTACAAAAACTAAGAGTATACGTCATGCAGAGGAAATATACTAGATCGTTGTAGCTGATATCGAAGCTGATAACCGCTGTTTACAAACGGTAACATCTAATTTATAGGTATGCGACTATGTTGTTGTGAAAAATAACAGTTAATTGTATATTTTAAGTACGCGTCTAATATATTTAAGTGGATAAATATTATTTAAAAGTGTTTGGACTTTGGGTATTAGGAATAATTTGATCTGTAAATAGAAAAGTAACAACTAATATAAATGTTTATATAGGTAGATACTCCTGTTATTCGTCGTTTTAATCTCATGGCTGGCATCAGATTTTCGCGCCTACTTTCAGTACCATTATATGTCGCCGCCATCTGGTTAAATTAGCCACTTAGTTGGATGACTGAGCCGTTGATTGAACACCGGCATACTATTAAAAGCCTAGGACGATAGTGTTACACATAAAAACTATTTAAACCTAAAAGATATGGCATATTGTTGAAGTTGTACTGTTTAGAAAATTTATAACAATGATCTTTTTTTAAAAAAAAATTATCAAAAATGTTAATAATATTAGATTGGTGACATCCATTAAAATAACTATTATTATGACAATTATAAATAAAAACATAAATATTACATAGTTATTATTAATTTTGTCAGCATGCCCATACATTTCTTAGTAATATAGGAACATGTGACGTCACCTGTTCCGTAGATTTTCTATGGAGCGTTTTTGGACGTTGCGCCGCAATCTCAGATCATGAAATCATGAGGCCGCAACACTTCGGCCTGGTCACGGGAAATTCGCCGCGGCGAATATTTGCGCTTCTATTCGCCCGAATGAAAACAAATGTATGGAAATGTACTAAGCAGGCCACGTGTAACGGCGACCGGCGTTCCCGTGGCCAGGCCGTTAGACATACCTACTGTTTCTTTATGAGTTATACATTTTATAGTATATGAAATAACAAAAGTTCTTAACTACCCTATTGGACGTCAATGCGGATCGTCTTGTACTTGAAGACTTTTAATATGATTAGTAGTAGGTTTTAGATTTTTTTATGATAACCAAAACGATTACGGTTATAAGAGGTCATAAAAAATTACCTTAAACCTACCAATCACACAAACGGTCACACAAAAGCTGTCACAAAATAACAACCTGCCTAGGCGTCCAATTAAATGGCTAATTCAACCAGACTGTTGACGCGGCGTTCAGTCATTGGTTGCGCTCAATGACTTGCTTGATGTGCTTCAGCCGTTTCATTGGATGCCGGCGTTTAATCAACGGCCTAGGCGTCCTATTAAGTGGCTAATTTGACTAGACAGCTGTGACATATATATCAAGCCTTCCGAAGCACAGAGGATTGAGAAACCAGGCTTTATCTGTCTTTGTTGTAACAAATAAAAGTGATAGCATTAGTTATGGCGCATTGTGTCCAGAGTGTGTGACTAGAAAGGTTAATATTTATATTGTTTACAAACAGTTACATTAAATACTTATATGTATAAGTACATAGAAACAACATGACCATATAGATAAATAAATTCGAACTAATTTAAATTTTAAAACGCTTGACGCATCTTATTTGTACACCAATCTTTTTTTATCAAAATTAGGTCGATAATATCAAGGTATTAATTGATTGTATTAGGTGATAAGACCGCATTGTTTCGCATTTTTAATAGGTATTGATGGCAATTAGAATTGACATTGTTATAATGATGGCATAGTAAACTTAAAATAGTAGGTTATTCATAACTATTTTTACATTAGACATCTCTTGCTTAATTTGTAAGACCCCCAAACCAGCCACAATCCCTCTTATTATAAAACGCGGACCAAAGTTAGACCTGGATTTAAACCAATGCTATCACTTATAATAAAACCATTTTACCGGACTTAACTCGGGTTTAACTTGCGTTTTATTAGATGTTACATTATTATTATAGACTCGACGTTTCGATTACTTTAAAGCGATCGTGGTCGCGGGAAGACTGAGGAAGTCAATTGCCTTTGTTATGTTTGTAAGTTGACTACCGTCACTTTGTATTATACGCATCTTATTTGCGTAGCTCACGGTGTCAGTTTGTCGGACAGTGTAAGGACGGGCTTGGGACGTGTTCGCATGATGGGCTCCCAAGCTGGTGGTACACACCAACTATCTTCTCTATTGAAATTGGGATTTTTTGATTTCAATACCCTCACGTAACATTCTAGGGTTGAAGCGGTGTTCTTTGGAGATGATTTGGGACTTATCTAATCTGACGTAACCGGGTGAAAGAACATATAACTGACGAAAACACAGGCGCGTAACACAGAGATTATGGTTGGAGTGTACCACCAGCTATCACTGTCTTTCTTCTATCAAATAAAAGTGACAGCGTCAGTTTTTTTTTTTTTATACAACTAGATGACAAACAAGCTGACGGCCCACCTGATGGTAAGTGGTTACCGCCGCCTATAGACAACTGCAAAAACAAGGAAAAATCACTTGATATTGCAGGTGCGTTGTCATCCTGGGGCCTAAGATGAAATGCCGTCCATGCCCAGTAAATACACTGGCTACCTTTCCCTTCAATCCGAAACACAGCGAACTGTTTCACGGCTGAAATAAGAAAGGCGGTGGTACCTACCCAGACGACCCTACATACGGGCCTACCACCTAGTAAAAACCTAGCCTAAACCTACCACCTAGTAAAGTTTTAGACCAGGACTAACTTTAGTCCGCGTTGTATAATAGGGGAAAATGTTTTATATGGTTAAGGAGACACAGGCAAGCTGGTAAGGGAGGAAAATTAGCCCCATTTTTAAAATTTAAAGGAGTAGGGTATTGTGGGTTAATTTCGAACGCGGGCTATTTTTTTTTATTACGCCATGCACATCATGTACTTCGTGATACAAAATTAGGATATTATTTTTATAATTTCTATCTGGTTTATGAGAGGGAAACCCATGTTCAATGCCAGGCACCGAGTATGCTCTTTATCCTTTCCGGCCTCCTTCGGAGTTACCTCTGAGTTATCTCTTACCATCAGCCCCTGTAACATGGCAAGTCGACAAATTTTTTTCTCTTTCTTCGTCCGGGAGAAAGAAAGAGATAAAACACATTTTGTCTCACTGAATTGACATAAGAGGTGGAGAGAGTTTTTGTCAACGGCCCGTGCTAAGCCTGCATGTGAGGTTAAGTCCAAGAGTCACCCCGTTAAGAATTTAAAGAGTGCACAATTTCAAGAATGCATTAAAGAGCTAAGGTATACAGGTAGAATAAACGGTGGAATTAACTAGCTGAATTAGGTACTGCTCTACACATATTAGTAGAGTTGATAAGTGCCTCTCTGATGAGAGACAGTTCTACTCTACCGACGATGTGATCATCGCCACATAAAAAAAATTTGTCCCGCCATGTTGGTTACAGTTTCAGCTGTTAAATTATCACCCTTGCTGTGCTCGGGGGTTAACCATATGAGAGTGACGTGACTTAAGGCTCTTTTTTATTCCCTTGATATAAGTATACTAATTTCTAGCAACGACGATATTACAGATTACAGTATTCAAATTCATACAGTTGACAACAAAACAATATTTACAACTGCGTCGTCGGTTGCATTGCGACATAATTATTTTCTTACTTTGAATCTTTTGGGTAGGTAATTAACACGTTACATAAAAAAATATTTAAACTAGAAAAATCAGGTCTTGAGGCGGAGATCGAGCCCGCGCCCTTTCACAATCCGGGTGACTGCTCTAACCATCTGAGCTACCTACATAAACGATTCTAGTCTATCTGTATTTGCGTTATATGCTAACGTCTACCTACAATGTCGAAATATTCCATTTCAACACGATTCGGGGGTTCGATCCCCGCCTCAGGATGTGAAATTTTACTAGTTTAGATATTTTTATGCGTGAATATATTTTTCAAACATTTATAATAGGTAATGTTAATATAAAAAATTAAAGAATAATTCACACGTTATTCATTTACAATGGCTAAAGCTCAGGAAGTTTTTCGGTATCATTGCTCGGTATTAATTCATTATCATCATCCCACTGCTGGGCACAGGCCTTCCTACATAGGAGAAACACATGAGGAGATTAGGCCATAACACCACCACGCTGGCCCAATGTGGGTTTGAGTTGGAGGGATAGAGCGGTTGCAGTTTTAGTTTACAACCGGGACCAACGGCGTAACGTGCCTTCCGAAGCACGGAGGAGCTCGAGAAAACAAACTTTGATTGACCCATCCCGGGACCGACCGTGACGAAAGTTGCTTTGTTTTCGTAATAGAAACTAGAGCGCTCAAACCACTACTCCACCGAGCTCCTTATTATTTTAATTTTACAGAATTTATTAGGTACTTTTACTAGTTTAATAGTTTCTTAGCTTTAGCAGTGAAAATTGTGCAAATTCCAATTTCAAGCAGTATAAATAAAATAAAAAACTGACATTAGACTAACAATTGTTTAAAAAAAGATACTTAAACAGTGTCATTAAATTCGATGTAATAAGAAATTAAATAAATAATTCAAAACCAGGATTGTGAAAATAAAATTTCTCCAGAAAATACATGCAAAAGCCGAGTCAACTTACTGTAATCAAGTGATTACAGTAAGTTACTTACTCGGATTCGTTTTCTAATAGAAGTTGATGGATTTTTCATGTTATCAGCGTTTGCAATCGTGGAAATGTTTTTTTATTTGCATACGATCACATCAAGTCATTTCCCCATACGGATCTGAGGATATATTTCATTCAATATGCATTACTATTTGTTTACAACAAAATGTCAAGTTATATTATATACATGATTTTGACAACCGTGTTGATGTACAGACGACACACACACAGTACATACGTCAAGTGTAACAGTTGCATTAAGAAAGCCACCATATTAGGAACGACGTAAGGGCGGTCTAGGTCAAACTGTCACGCTTGATGTGCTGTCCACTGCACGCATGTAGCTTCTTGTATTGGATTGGAGAAAGTACACCAGCTTAAAAATTGTGGCATATTGTAAAAACTTTTGTTGTTGTCGTATTGGGGAATTGTTCCAAGGAAGTGTTTTTATGTATATCCTCCATAATATTGGAAGGCCGTCTGGTCGAGCGTTTGTCCTTCTGTACAAAGCCAGAAGTCCCGGGTTCAACTCCCGCTACGGGCAGATATTTGTATAATAAGTACGAACCTATATGTCCACGATTTTAACCCAACCAGCATTGGGCCAGTGTTTCTCCCATGTAAGAAGGCCTGTGCCTAGCACTGAGACGTATATAAGCTGGTGATTATAATTATGATGATGATTTACCTAAATATAAATTATTATCTATATTTCTCGATTATCTAGTATCTATTACAAAGGATGCTAGAAGTTAGGTGCTATATTTTAGTGTGAGAATATTACATATTATTAAATATTTCTTGTATAGTATGACCTGATAGAGTAGGTACATATAATTATTATCATGAAACTCAAATAACAGAAGACTAGAAATTGCTAGTGATATTTAATTTAGTACAATTTTCCGCTTCCAATTAATGTTACAATTTAAATGTCACAATCAGGCGACTCTACATTCTACATAGTAAAAAATTGTTCGTTTTTATAATTTGTCACGTCGCACAATACAACATCCAACAACAGAAATAATGAATATTATATTAATAATTGGTATACTACTATACTAATAATAATCACACACTCACGCCTATTATCTAACCCAAAATAGGTACCGTAACTAGTAAGTTATTACTTTCTTACTTTTTTATTATTATATTTATTTACTATGTTAGTGTAAGAACACTACGGATAACAATAGGTTTCGTGTAGTGTGTGAGCGTGTGGGCAGGCTATAAGGGACGAAAGGTATAATGAGTGTGATTAAGAGAAAATTGGGATTACTTATTACAAGATTAACTTAAGGTTGTAGCTAATATATTGTAGACCTTGTAGTAAATATATTAACTCCACAGGTCTTTTGAAACTTATATGGTCATACATTTATTTTTCTACCTTACACAGTGACTCTACCCTTTGTTTATCAAAACGTATAATATGTACATCAATAATAGAATTCTTAATTACTATAATTTAAAAATTGTTACAACTCTTTTAAATGTGATGTAATTTTTTTTTATACAAAATAGATGTTCTTTTGACTGGCTAATAAGACATAATATGGATATACTCACAACCAAAACCAGTGGGCCTTGGACCATGCAATATTGTAATTTTCTTCAAATTACCTAAGTGAGCAATAAAAAGGTAGTTTCGGAAGCCCCGTCAACATTTTTAAAAATAAATAGCTATAATAGGTCGTGACAAAGTTACGTAAAAGACTCTTTTTTTTATAGAACTAGATGACAAACAAGCTGACGGCCCACCTGGTGGCAAGCGGTTACCGCTACAAGTTACCATCGCCGTTACCTTATGCACGTTTTCACTAATATAAGCTTAGCGTTATAAGGCTCTTAGCGATTTCTATTCTAGCTCAGTCTTTAAAAAGGAGATATAAAGAGACAATTAATGTCAATAAGCGTCACCTAAGCCTAGGGAATTGTTAGTTAAAACTGACAGTAATTACTGTTAAGTTATAACTGTCAGTTTTCACTAAGAACTAAGATATTCAATAAGACTATGATTTAGAATGCAGACGAATACAAGTACTATCACTTTCTAATTATTCATGATAAAATCTCTGTAATAAAAAATCACAAATCTAACTATACTTACAAAAAATATAACGAGATAAGTACAACATAGTCATAAAGTACATAGGTACCGCCGCGATAAAGAAATAGTTTTTATCTGATAAATTATAAAATTAAATTAATAAAATCTACCTACTTGAAAAGCTTGGGATATCGAAAAAGCGAAATAACTATACATTTATTCAGCGGTAGGCGTCTTTCGGATGATATGATGATTCTCAGATTGTTATTATTATTATGAAGTGACAACGATGCCTATAGCTAGTAAGTATATTTTTATCTGTAAAACAAACAGATATTTATATTAAGTAATTGATAGTTTTGTTTAGAGGCTATTCATATTATACAGGTGGTGCCGTCAATACGACAATAAATTAAAACATGGGCTATATTAGTTCATAGAAATGGTTTGCCACTTTCCAAAACTTCTTTAGCATTTGATAATTTCCTGACATTTGTAGGAAATAATGCATCCAATGACGGATTATTTAATAGAAAAGTCATGTTTTTGAAACTGGGATCCATTCTATGAACTAATACACCCCATGTTTCAATTTATTGTCGTATTGACGACACTGTCCTGTATATCTGATTGAATAAGTTAGACTTAGCAGCAGTTACAATCAATAAATGATTTCAATAGGTAAATTTTATTAATATATTTTTTATAAGTTAAAAAAATTCATTTTGATTTTTACATTATTATAAATGTTTATAAAATTCTTTACTAATAAAAATCTATCTTAATTAGAAAAATTCACGTCCTGAGGCAGGGATCGAACCCGCGAAATTTCGCAATCAGGGCGACTGCTCTAACCATTCAACAACACAATACAACATACAATAAATCGAAACATGGGCTAAATTTGTTCAAAGAAATGGTTCGCCACTTTCAAAAACACCTTATTAATTTAATATATTCTTGACATTTGTATGAAATAATATATCACTGGCTGCATTATTTCATAGTAATTTCATGAAATTATCAAATGAATAAGATGTAGTTATTTGAAAGTTGCAAACCATTTCTGTGAACTAATATAGCCCATGTTTTAATTTTATTTATTGTCTGTCGTCTTGGCAGCACCATCCTGTATAAGAGTACCTATAAGTATATGAGAGCTCCTCATGTGTTTCTCCTATGTACGCAGGCCCATCTTTTCCATTGGGCACTATGGGCAAGTGCCCAGGGCCCCGCGATCCATGGCGCCCAAGTTCGCTTTTTGGAAATTAAGATTTTGATTAAATTTCTATGGAAATATGGATGTATAGGTATATTGTATAAAGTAATTGAATTGATAAACTACTCTTTTTTTTAAGTCGGTTAAAATAATAAAGTGCCCAGAGCCCCCAATAGGTTAAATTGCACTGTATGTACGAAGGTCTGCACCCGTACCACCATCTTTTATCGCGATCCAGTTTAGGACCTAAACTGAGTAGAATCGTTAATTCGTACTACGGCGCTATCTACGATTATGACAGCGATGCAGTTTAAGAACCAATACTGAACCGCGTGGAACAGGAATCGCTTTTATAAAGATGGTGGTAAGGCCCCTGTGCCCTGCTGAGAACGTACATAGGCTGGTAATGACGATGATTAAGGTATTATTTTATATTTTCGCAAGCACTACACATTTGAAATAAAACAAAAACCGGGTTTAACTCGCGTTTAATTAGATGTTACATTATTATTATACACCCGACGTTATGATAAATTTACAGCGTCACGGGAAGACGGGAATAATGTAACATCTAATTAAACGCGAGTTAAATCCGGTTTTGCTTTTATTTCAAACGATGATTATGATTGATAATTAGTAAGTAATAATCACGTAAGTACAGACGACAGCACGTCAAGTGGAACAGTTGCACTACGAAAGCCGCCTCTATTTCGAACGGAATAAGGGCGGTCTGAATGTCAAACTGTTACGCTTGATGTGCTGTCGACTGTACATTTTTTAGAGTTAAACTTCTTTTACGACTAGCGTAGACAGAGATTGGTTTCGGTAACCTTCTTCGCCTTCTAAGTCAAGGATGTTGTTTCGGTTCAGCTAATAGGTGGTGGAGCAAAAAGTGGTCCCTATCAAATCATTATGACTAATACAGATAAAACAATGATTTTGCCGTCTGTATTAGCGGTTGACCTTCACGCCAGTGCTGTTACTAAGGTAGGTACAGAAAAAACATACAATAAGCTGTTTACTGGTGTTCCAAATGGAACCAATCGATGACTCTCAGTTTAACCCCGGACTGAAAAAGAGGGGTGTTATAAGTTTGATGTGTCATTGTTGATTCTGTTTTTGGCGTTCGATGACCATCAGCTGATTTCCTACTTGACAATAGGGTCTTACTAAATTTCACAGATCCGCTTGATTTCAAATTTTGATTACTGACACTTCGGTGGTCTTTCCAAGGAATCCCAACCTTGAGCTGATCCTGTCCCATCATGTAGTCTGCGGGATGCTCAATTGTTCAGAAACTCAGCATATATCTGCTGAGTTTCTGCTGAGAGCCTGTTTGTGTTTATAAGAATTAGTCTCAATGAGATGGTGTTAGATATAAGATTGATGATAGCAAGTAGAATAAGTAACCCTAAAATAAGTAACCCTAAAATTGTGAGGTAAACTTAACAGTAAACCAAATTTCAAATCAATCGTATCTGTGTACTAGCACTAGTAAGACCCTTTTGTCAAGTAGGAAATGATGATGCTGATAGACATCATACACCTGAACTGATCTTCATAAAATATAGCTATGAACTATACTGATCGCGTCAGCTTTCAAGACAAATAACCAAATCTAAATCGGTTCATTCGTTTATTCATCACAATTTTGAACAAAATTGATCTTTCTGACATGACGATTTCAATGAATATCTTAAGAGATATTTATTTATTTATTTTATTTTATATTAGTTTTAAAATAGCTCCGCAACAAAATAATGATCAAGTAGGGTAAAGTCACCGGTTATCGACCACTTAAGCGACTCGTTGACTTGCCACTTCATTTTCATTATAATTTTATATGAAAACACTTCTTTCTAATGCATTAATAATATTTTACAAAAGACCTAATTTCATTAAAAAAAAGTTTAGAGACGAATCTTTAATAGGTAATTTACAAAAAATTCTTTAATGCAAAACAAGCGAAAACACTGGTTATCGGCCATTTGACTCAGATGTCGACCAGCAGTGTACCGGTTATCGGCCACATAATTTACAGTAGAAAAATAACTTTTAACTACGAGCACATAGGGTTGAAATTAGAATAACAGGGAAACAAGGACCCTTGATTAGAATTACCAATTTATTATTTTATGTAATTAACACATAATTATAACAAATAACAATAAAGAAACTATCCATGATCACAGTGCTTTAATAATTAACAATTTAATCATTCAGTATTGTCATAAAATGTCTTCAAAATTTTTCTCCTTGTAATTTTAGCAGTTTATCACAACTCTCATTCATTATTTTAAGTAATTAACACATAGTTATAACAAGTTATAATAAAAGGCTATTAATCATCACATTTTTTTAACAATAAACAATTAAATCAGCCAGTGTTTTTAATAAACGGCATCAAATCTCTCAATCAATATCTCTCCTAGCAATTTTAGCAGTTTCACACAACTCAGATTCATATTGTGCAGTTGCTGCTTGAATGTAAGACAAATCCTTCAGTTTCGTGCATTTTAGGTGATACCATCAAATACAATAATAACAGCCTATGTTCTTTTCACCCTCTTCTTCAGTGTCACTAATAAGGTCAATGCCACACGAACCACACTTAATATGGCTTCGAGTTTCTTCTGGTTTCTTTTTATTTGTCGTGGTAGTCTTTTTATTAAGCTTCTTCTTTTTTTGAGGAGGTTCCTTTTTCTTTAGCTCCCTTTCTAGTTTACGTTTTTTTATCCAATTTTCCTTATCCTCTTTCTCTTTTTCTTTGTTCTGGTGATATTGTTTCCAAGCTTTAGACGCTATAGCACTCGGGAAATGAGTTTATTTAGAACTTCTTTCGTTTTTGTGAGAACAACAGGAAATTTCAAATGTTTTTCAAATGGATCCTCTCTATCATAAGCATTAACGTCACTAGCTAAAGTTGATTCTTTTAATATGTTACATTTATCTTCTAATGTATTTCTGTTTCTTTATTTTTTCTTGACATGTCATCTTTGAGGAATCTGTAGATATTATTGTTTGCTTTTCTATTAAATTATTTTCTTCATTTTCAATTTCCTTAAAAATGTATGTATGTTTCTTGATTTTTCCTGACATGTTGTTTTTGAGGAATCTGTAGATAGTATTATTTGCTTTTCTATTAAATTATTTTCTTTATTTTCAATTTCCTTAAAAATGTCATATTCCAACATGGTAGAAGCAAAACTTTCTAAATTTGTGTAACTTTTTAATGAATTGCCTTGAGTTACAATAGGAGGTCCATTATTTTTTGTGTCAGATTCTTTAAAGCATGTTTGTTTTTCTACCGGTAAAACATCTGAACGAGCATTTAAGATATTGTGGTCGTGATTATTATTTGAGTGTAATGTTTCAGATTGAATGGGATCGAGCTTATTACAAATATTTTGTTGATTATTGTGTACTTCTGCAACAGTTATGATATAATCCGTTCATTATTTACTATGGCCGAAAACTAGATTTAATTTTTCTAGTTATCGGCCGTCCGTATTTTACTATGGCCGAAAAGAGGTGTAATTTGAACTAGATATCGGCTACTAAAATATCGATATTTCTAATGATTACAGTTTATAAATTATGTAACTTTATAGCGGCCGAAGTCTGGTTATAAAGTTACTAAAATCCAACTGTTCGTAAATATAAAGGCAACATGTTAGTGTATTTAAGATTTCCTATAAATATTAAAAATAAAAATAGAGTAAAAAATACCAGTTATCGGCCATATGCCGATAACTAAATTTTAGATGTAACAGTAACGTGTTCCCCGGCCATTAAAAATATCGTAAACAATTAAGATATTATGAGTTTTAGTGCTTGAATATTAAAATTTAAGATGTTACATGTGCGCAAAACCAAACCAATTGACAATTAATCAACAATATCATATTAAAATTTTCCTTGAAAGTCAATCCATGTACTAACATTTCTCTCTATTTTGACACACGTTCGCACACTCAATTTTCAAATAGGGACTGACAGCACAGTGTGCAGAGTACAGGGTTAAGCCGTTACGTAATAAATCGTCAAGTTCTTCCGGATCTAATGGCGCGGGAATTTTAAAAGATCTGTAGCATAGAAAGTTAATATTCAAAATAATGTGCGAAAAGGCCGATAAATGGTAGTGGCCGGCTAACAGGTGCTTTTACCCTACCATGCACCCATTTATGATTTCCAAGGCGGCGGGCGCAGGCTAGGCGGGCCGATCAAGGTGTTTTTATAAACATGATTTGAATCCCTAACAAAATTGATACTGAAATAAAATCATGTAACCCACCCAACCTACGCACGACATGTTGTTATGTACCGACATCCACGCGAACAAAGTCGCGGGCACAGCTAGTATAATATAATTGTTAATGGTAAAGTCAAAAATAAATACCTTATATTAAATTTTCTCTATGGTTAATAGGTACTTACTCTTGTTAATAACATAGTTTACTTTGTAAACGTGTGGTTTTGCTTTTCTGTTACTTTCAAGTAAAGCGAGTTGTTACGTGTAAAGGACGGGTATGTGTAATATTAATGCATTCATTGAGTGAGAATACTACTTGCTTTGCTTAGGATTTAAATATTTTATATTACATTTAATTATTACCTACTGCAATACGTATATAAACATACAGACTCTCATGCCTTACAATAAAATCCTCAATAAGTCTAGGTATTTTAACAATAAACCTTTTCTAAAATCATTTTTGAATTGAACATACGAGTAAGAGTGTAAGATGTAGTGGGCTAGTTTATATAGTTTCATACCTACAGCATATTTTGTAAACTATTATCATCAGTTAGACGACTAAAAAAGAATTACAGCTACCTTCTAAACCACACATCTTTTTTAGGTAACATTAAGGTTAACATACGGGAATTATAAAAAAAATAATTCAAAAACTTACTGAATGTCAAGTAAAGAATGTTTTTTCTGTTGTTTACTGTTCTATTCACGAAATATTTTGTACGTAAACTGCTATAATTTGCAAGTGGAAAATGGAAAACAATCAGATTACTATTTTATTTTAAATCATCATAATTGTGCAAATAGGTATCTTGTAATAGGTTCAGGTGAACTTACTGCCATCGCTTCTTTTCATTCAGCTTAACAGATGCAGAGTTTCCCATGTCGCCGGCCCACACACTTAGTTTACAAACTTTTAACGACAATAGTGGCTAATGAATTGGCTCCACGACGCGTCTTTACCAGCCGACTATCCACGATACTTTGTCCTAGCACAGGTGTACTCGGCTCAGCGCTAAGCGACCATGACTTTCCCTAGAGCAGTATAAGTTGACTTGCGTCATTTCCTCAACTTTAAACAACAATCGCCCCATAATCAAAAGTAAGCCCTGCAGTTGACCAGTCGACCCCTTATCAATTTCATAGTAAAAACAGAAATTGATCTATGAGCACCAGATGGCGTTAATAAAATCGATAGCTATCGTTTCCCTGAAAAGGTCAGTCCAACCGCGTTCTCATTACCTACATAAGCTAGTTTATAACTAGGTGACTATACACAATGTGTAATTACAATGGAAATTATTTTAGTACCTAATTATTTCTACTTCAGTAGGGCAGCGATTCATAGGTAGGTAACAGCTGAAACTTGGGTGGTTTCTTCGGAGGTTCTAGACTCCTAGTAAGTAGGTACTTCTAGTTTGTAGTACTTTCACATAATTGATAGTAAAAATATGTTATTACCTTCCCACAAGAGTAACAAAAATGTTGATTATATTCAAATAAAGTTAATTCAGGTGATATTTAATTATTAATTTTTTTACGAATTATTTACTCGTTAGTTAATACACTAGTTAGAAAATTATTGCTAAGGAAATATTATTAGGTGTAGGCACTACAGTATTTTTGGTCGGCTAAAGAACTAGATCTTCCGCGATTTAATAAAAACTTAAATTGAAAGAATGTGTCTATAACCTTTATGGCAAATTTATGATAATGACTATGTCAGAGTGACAGGCAGCCGTTGTGTGCAGGCTGCGTAGAGCCGATCCATTTGGAAACCGATGGGGCAGGCCTTTGTTAAGGACATCATAGGCTGATATGGAGGAGCTCGGTGGCGAATTGGTTTGAGCGCTCTGGTTTCGAATACGAAAACAAAGCAACTTTCGCCATGGTCGACTCCGAGATGGGTCACCCAAAATTTATAATCTCGAGCCCCTCCGTGCTTCGGAAGGCACGTTAAGCCGTTGGTCCCGGTTGTTACTGCAACTGCTTTAACCCACCAACCCGCATTGGGCCAGCGTGGTGGTGTTATGGCCCAAGCTCCTCGTGTGTTTCTTCCATGTAGGAAGGCCTGTGCCCAGCAGTGGGACGTATATAGGCTGGTGATGATGATGATGATGATGAGGCTGATATGATGAGCTACTTACATTACCTCATCTTAATACTGACATTACAAATTAAAAACAAAATGTCTTTGACATTATTTTTATTTTACTGCAAAAAAAATGTTAGGGTAAAATAAAAAAACAAAATGTCTTCGACATTATTTTTATTTTACTGCAAAAAAAATTTAGGGTAGGTACATAAGTAACTGTTCTGCAAAGGGACCTACATCTATTTTGCATACAATACCTACGTATATAAAAATCTTAATTAACTTGAATGTAGCCTATCCAAAATGAAACACCTACTATTTTATAAATAGGCACCTAGTACCTAATCCTTGGGGAATCTTGGGGTCTTTACCTAAAAATAAATGCTGTTGTAGAAATCAAAAGCATTTAAGAGTTTTTTAACTTTATCTACTTGACTATATCAACAGATTTACATTACATTGGGGCATGTACCTATACGAAGCCAATAGTTCTAGGAACCCGTGTGCAGCTTCCACCAAAGATAAGGCCCCTGGGACTTAAAAGTAAAATATATGAATTGTCTTCTAGACTATCTGCTTCGCATTTTACACTGATACGTTTAAAATATCAGTTTATCGCAGTAAGCTCGCGTTTAACATTACGTAACTATGATCGAAACGTTCGGGCACTTGTGAAAGAATAAGCAAATATAACATCCTAATAAATGCGTGTATAATCCGGTAATGTGGTTTTATTTAAAACTAGTTGGTCTAGTTGCCCACCCCGGCTTCGTACAAAAATAAATAAGTATATTAAATTTTTTATTTGCAATCTCCAATCAGTTTTACTAACTTACTTTTCATTGTAAAAGAATTTAAAAACTTTTTATGGGATTTTTTTATATAGATACCGGAAAAAAATGTGCTTAAAATAAGGAACATAACAAAAAATTAATTCACTAATTTAGTGAAGCCGTTCTGAAAGTTATGTGCGTACATACATACATTATTTTATTTATAACCGGGTGTTACAAAATTCTGATATAAAATTTGGAATTCAGGGGTTGCGGGGGGTTGATATAGTAGTATGTGCGCAGGTTGTGTGTCTGTGTATGTGGTATAACTGTACTATAGTGTATCGTACGATACGCGACAGTACGCATTTTTTTGTGTTGTCACAAGCAGGTATTCGGATTCCTCTATGGTATTCGGAAAGTAAAAGTGGTCTGAAAGGTGTCAAACCAGAGATAACTCTTGACCAGATACATAAAATATTATTACACCCGCATTTCAAGATAATAATAAAGAATTAATAAAATGTAAAAAAACAAAGTTCCATCGGCTAAATCTCTTTGCCTTCCCTATTTAAAAAGAAATTTAAAAAACCTAATTTGACATTGACAATAATGATCTGTCTGTCACATTGACTGTCTTGACACCTTGACAATTTGTAATTCATAAATTAAAAATTCATTAATCATAAAATAAAACAATATAAAAGGCAACTGTATAATTCAATTACGGTGTCTAGTACAAAGTTATTTAAATATGAGGAAAGAAGGTAAAATAATGATACATAATAAATAACCTTAGTCTATAATACGCCGTGTTGTTCATGTAAATATTTACAATTACAGAAGTTCAAGACATATTTCTTAAAATATTACGAGAAGAAGAAGATGTGTCAGCTGGGGTAGCTGCGATTAAGACCCTTTTAACTGTTATAGAAAATTATAAAGGTAAACTTGCTATATTTTCATGGAATTCACATCATGTCAAATTTATTATTCATTTGAAAGTCAAACTATGCCAAGACACTTTGACTAAAGTACATAAAAAGTAAGTTTATGTTTTCAATAAAATACTTAGTATGAAGTGAACACTTTTAATAACTATATATACACTTTACAGTGGCAACAGTGAGAGAATTGGACTTGAATCTTCAGTTGGCCGTAGATGCAATGAGGCACTGTGACCAACCTGTAACAGCTATATCATCAGGCTGTGAATTGTTTATGAGGTTTATTACTTTTGCAAAATTAGATGTTAAGGTTAGTGTCATTCTGTACATTTCAAGTGGTTTGAGGGGAGGAGGAAGTCACTCTTCGCTGCTAATTCTAACCAGATATGTATGAAATTTTATTTTATATAAAAATAAAAATAAAATTAGTTTGTAGTTTACTATAGTTTATATCACGCTAGAACCAAAGGATGGTTCAGTTGGGTTGTCACAATTATAATCAGATTCTGGTCTGGTGTTTAGCCGCACTCTGCCTCTGAACACACTTTACACATTGTCTGTGTACAAGATAACTGGCTATCTTGAAGCAAATCTAAAAATTGCATATTTTCTTAAAAATAATAACAATGCTATGTAATATTTTTCATTTGTACTTTCAATAATATGGCCTTCCTACAAAAACTTACTTACATTTAAAAGGTTTAGTACTTTATTCTTCAAGGTAATCACAATACTCAATGTGTATTTATATTACTTTTCAGTCTTTTGAAAAATGTGAACAGATAATGTTGCAGCGAGGAAGAATATTTTTAGACACTTTGCTTGAAGCAAGAGGTAAAGTTGCTAAACAGGCTCTACCCTTTATTAGTGATGGATGTGTAAGTAATTATTGTTTAATTAGATATGCCATTAAATTGTAACCCACTAATGTTTATCCACTGTGTACTCCAATACTACATGCTATTGCATTACAGCATTAAATTAAATGCCAGTGAAATCTGGTTAAAGATAGTTCTTCATTTGTTTTATGCCATTGTTTTGCTTATATTATAACTGTTTCTGTGTTCTTGGCAAAACTATTTCATCTTGGATAGCTAAACTATAGAAATCTTCGACTGACTGTAACAGTCAGGAAACATTTTCGAACAAAATGCATGCTGTACACCTAGTAGTACACAATGAGCCTAGTGTAAGCTCAGCGTAACCCTTGATATGAAATGAGTACTTTTTATTGCAGAAAATATTAACCCATTCTCGATCAAGAGTGGTTCTCCAAGCAATGCTTGAAGCAGCAAAAGCAAATAAAAGATTTGAAGTTTTTGTAACAATGTCTTCTCCAGATAATAGTGGGTAAGTATTAACATTTTTAAAAATTTTAAGTAACCCCCGGCCTCAGCATGTGTTGGGAATATCACTGAAGTAACAGTAAACTAAATTGCAAAAGAGCTGCGTGCGTGCTCACACGTACGCAGCGTATGAGCGTGCGTGCGTGCGTGCGTGGAATCTGCGTCGCTTTGCGATAATTTTTGAAGCACCTGCAATACCAAGTGATTTTTTCCTTCTTATTGCAGGTGTCTATAGATGGCGGTAACCACTTACCAACAGGTGGGCCGTCAGCTTGTTTCTCATCTTGTTGTATAAAAGTCTTCACTAGCCATCTCGCATTATATCGCAAAATGTCACCTTTATCCAAATACTGGTAAACTGTTAAGGTAATAGATATAATAGATTTTTCATAATTTTTAAAGTTCTGTGTGATGCACCAAATATGTGCGTATCTCTATAGTTTGTGCTTATATCAGCATCTATGATGTTCAGCAACAACTAATGTCATACACTGTGATTGGTTTTCGTTGTCACGTGACGTGAGAGTTATTTAATTGCATTTTGTTAATTAAATATTATTGATGATTTACTAATAAAAATCTAAACTAGAAAAATTTCACGTCTTGAGGCGGAGGTCGAACCCGCGACCTTCCGCAATCCGGGCGACTGCTCTAACCATCTGAGCTACCCAGGACTTGGGTGAACCCTGTGAAATTCTTCTAATCTATCTGTATTTGCGTTATGACCTAACGTCTACCCTACAATGTCGAAATATGTATTTCAACATCCGAAACGAGTATTTTTACAAATACCTACGATTCAAATTTTTCTATTTTACATTTTTATTAGTAAATATTTTTTTCAAACATTTATAATAATGTTACTTAAATAAAAATTAAGAATATTATTGATGATTTTTAAAAATACTGTACTAAACTATTGTGTATTTTAGGATTTCTATTATAAAAACTGTCATTATGCGTCAAATTTTTATTTTTATTTGAATACTGTACACATCCTTAATCTAATAGCTGTATTCTACACATATTTCTTACCTTATTTTGTGTCTTGCAGTAAAGCGATGCACAAACAGCTGGTAGCGGCTGGCATAGACGCCACATTAATTCTGGATTCAGCCGTGGGCTATATTATGGAGCAGGTCGACATTGTCATGATCGGCGCTGAAGGAGTCACAGAAAGTGGAGGAATAATCAATAAGGTTTGTTATCATTAATTTGATCTTTTTATAAAAAAGGCTATATTTGACAACTTTTTGTTTCATATACAGGTGGTGCCGTCAATACTATTTCTATGAAATAATGCAGCCAATGTTATATTATTTCATACAAATGTCATGAAATTATCATATGAATAAGATGTTTTTGAAAGTGGCAAACCATTTCTATGAACTACTATAGCCCATGTTTTATTTTATTGTCGTATTGACGGCACCAGCCTGCTTGAATAGTGTGTCAATGGTGAATAAATATTGCAGTAGAATAGTATATATCTGAAATAAATAGCTCCTTGTTTATGATAGCGCTTTGTTTATGAGGAGCTGTTGCATGTTGTCGTAAAACGCTCCATAGAAAATGATGCTAAATACATTGATATAAACAAAAAAGGGAAGATACGGCATCGACGCTCGGCGCGCGTTCCGGCTCAACTATGTCCATGGGCTCACTTGGCAAAAAGTGCGTCCTAGTTGCGCTTGGAATTTCAAACGAACACTTTCTCCCGGTAATTTGTTTAAATTGTGGTTGAACATTGGCTAAAATGCCGTCTTGTTCTTTTAATAAGTGTACAAACCACTCACGGAGAGAAAAAAAGTCACTTAGTTTCACTTTTCACCCGTAAAGTATATAAATTTTAAGTTTTAAATACAAATCTACTTAAAATAAACAAACCAGCCAAAATCGCCATATTGCTGCATAAGTGGGATAGAATCATACGTATAGGCATGCAAGTGACGGAGATAGCGCGTACTCCCGAGCGAACGAGTAGTTCCGAGTCCTACCGAAAGGTAGCATTACCTGGTAGCGTTAGCATAGAAAACACATTAAGAAAATAATAAGTAAAAATATATACACATTTTATGTCATGGTTTTGTTTACGATACTGCTATTTACAGATTTTCCAAAGATGAAAGAGGATACGCCTTGTAATTTGTAAAATACTAACTTCATGCATTTATTTAACTGATTGAACTTATAAATCAAACTGCTTAGTATACAATAATCAGTATTTATTGTGAATGACGCGATATCAACTTTTGTCATAAAACTCAACCTGAAATAGACTTCTTAAGTAGATCTTTTTGAATTTGAACATAATAACAATATTTTTATAATAATAATAATCAACGAAGCCAAAATGCTATGAATGAAATAAAAATTTTCAAATAATATTATAGTGATATACTTATAATAAGAGGCTAGTTATTTTTTTCTGATTTTGGTAAAGAGACCATTTTATAATGTATATTCTTGATTGTGTTTAAAAAAAATCATATTGGAGACTGTTTGTACGTTATAATAAGTACTTAATTTTGTTTGATTCATAGCATTTTGGCATCGTTGATTAAAAGATTGTTATTATGTTCAAATTTTTGGACATTTTATATGAATTTTTTGATTGTTTATAAAAAACCATATTGAAGACTGTTTGTATGTTATAATAAGTATTGATTAATAATTTTGTTTGGTTGATAGCATTTCGGCTTCGTAGATTAGGAATTACTATTATTTAAAAGATTGTTTTTGACCATTTTATATGTATATTGTTGATTGTTTATAATCCGCCGTATCAGCCGTATCAATGATACGGGTTACAAGGACCCCCAACGTGTAAGAGCAAAAATCGTAATATATATATATATATAGGCAGTACTTTCCAAAAATAATGTGGTCCAAAAGAAAACCATCCATGGAGGGGCTACCCGAAGAACCCCCATGTATGTTTTGAGAAAATTAAGTTTTTTTTGTTAATGTGAATATTGAATAAGTCTGCTAGATTAATTATACAGTTTTTAATTCGGACTAATCTAGACAAAAATATATATTTTTTTTTTATTTTGACGATATTTATATTCGTATTTTAGGAGGTTTTTACTCCGTAAACGACATAAAATTTTTCCATCTATTGGGTCAATAACCTGCAAAATATCAAGCGACTTATTCAAAGGATTCAGAAATATTATTATAACAAGATGGATTTTTTTTTAATATTTAAATTTCAATTTAGGAATCCAACCCATTTTAAAATAATAAAATTTTCAAATATATGTATATTTTTAAAATGGATTTAGAAAAGATCTACTTATAAGAAGTCTATTTCAGGTTGAGTTTGATGACACAAGTTGGTATCGCGTCATTCACAATAAAAAATGATTATTGTATACTAAGTAGTTTGATTTATAAGTTCAATCCCTTTCATAGATGCTTGTAGTTAGTATTTCACAAATAACGAGGCGTATCCTCTTTTCTCTCCTTACCGGGGACGATGGCACTTGATTTGTGTCATCTGGACCGGTAAATATATCACCGGGCCATTTAAAACTTTTTTTTCCCATGTGGCCCGGCGCCGGGCCAAGTCACCGGGCCAGATGGGATACACTCTGGAAGGCGAGCAGAGCTCGGGTAGTTGCTACTACTTAATATACTCGGTATGGAGATATGTTGCAATCTGAATTCCAGGAACTACATAGAAACCGTGATCAAAACAGCCTCACGGAAGCTCGGTGTCCTGAACAAGGTGCGTCGATTTTTCACGCCTGACCAAATAAATTTGTTTCACAAAACTCAGGTCTGGTCTTGCGTGGAATATTGCTCGCACTTGTGGAATGGCTCCGCCAAGTACCGCCTCGATGCACTGGACAGATTGCAGCGTCGTGCTGCCCGTATCATTGGCGATGTGGAAGTTACGAACAACCTTGAGCCTCTGCAATTGCATCGAGACATTGCGTCGCTTAGCGCCTTCTAACGGCTATATCACGAAGAGTGCTATGAAGAGCTTTTTGACCATAACCCACCTTCCCTCTTCCTACTCAGGAGCACGCGTGCAGGCCTTCGGAGTCATCAATTAACTGTCTCCACCTTAACATCACGCAATAATAAATTTAGTACCTTGTTTCTTTGTCGTACTTCCAAAACTTGGAATTATTTGCCGGCACATGTGTTCCCTCTCTCCTATAACATAGGTTCTTTCAAAACAAACAAGCAACTTTTGGACCAGCAAGGTGGAGTCGGTCAGTGTCTAAGCTGCACTAGCTGTAATAATTACAAATAAAGAAAGAAAACGATGAAAAAATTGTATGCTCCAAGCGAGAATCCCACGTCTCCTGGGCCCTGGGGTCCATCCAGACTAGCACTAGCTGTCTTCTCATAATATTATTGACTCTTCTTTCTGCTTAACATCAGGTGGTGTTGAGTCATTTGCCGTACTTTTTATATAAAATAAAAACAACGCAAAATATACAGGGTGGTGCTGTCAATACGACAATAAATTAAAACATGGGCTATATAAGTTCATAGTAACGGTTTACCACTTTCAAAAACATCTTATTTATTTGATAATTTCATGACATTTGTATGAAATATTATAACATTGGCTGCATTATTTCATAAAATGTCCTGAATTTATCAAATTAATAAGAAAGTTTTTGAAAGTAGGAAACCATTTCTATGAATTAATATAGTCCATGTTTTAATTTATTGTCGTATTGACGGCACCACCCTGTATATTTCGGTATAATTAATAAATTATATCTTCAACAATTTTATTAATGCTAAGATTAGTCACTGATGCTCGTAAAATATTATTAAAATTCCTAATTAAAATTATAGTATGCTTTCACAGTTTAAACGATTTTAAATAATTTGGGAATGTTTACAGTCTAAAAGCTTTTTGTTCTTACTATAGTAAAATTAATATTTTAAGTAAAAAAAAATAAGTTTCTTATTTCGTAAGATTGTTTGTTGACGGTACCGCAGTACGAAGAAGGGGAGGTGGGAGACGAAGTCGGGAATTCCCTTTTGTAATACTATACACTAACAGTCGTCTCGCTTGCACTAGGCAGTCAAGGGCGTTTATCTATCTCTGTTACCTGATTACCGAGCTTCATGCGTATTTAGAAAAAAATGTTGCTGTTACTCATGTTACTCATGTGTATGTAGTGCACGCAGCCCGTTTTTCGACGATGAAATGCTTAGGCGTACCGTATCTTCCCTTTTTTGTTTATATCAATGGCTAAATCGTGACATCACATGGCAGTGCACTAGTGGCTAGTAGCGACATTTCTTTTGTCTAGTGTTGATAAAATTAATTCATTCTATTTGGAGTATTTCACTTTGGAATATAGTTTGTCCATTTCCGGCATTTTTATGATTAATGGGAATTCCCCCTTGTAGACAGTTACCAAAGCTACCGCCAAATGTTCGCCAAAATTAGACAAACTCGACATCTCGCATTCCTTGATACAAATTTTGAAATTAGAACAAAATGGTTCTTGACGATATAAAACGTCAAATGTTGTTTATCGATAGATCATTGCTTGCAGGGCTGGTACGGTCGACTACAGATGTAGCTGAACACTGTAGTACCATGTCACAACGTCAATATAGTACGGTATCAACTATAAAGTACGTGCACAAGATCGGTGTGGCATGGTACTAAAGTGTTCAGCTACTTCTGTTGTCGACTGTACTATACCTACTGGGAACTGGTGGAGCAGTAACCAAGTTGATTCCAACGTATGTTTTGGGGGTGTAATTGCTTAAATTCAGAGGCGCAAAGACATTTGGCGCACGCTGTCTATTTTAAAGTTACATTTTCTTGAAATATTAATTATTTACAGATCGGCACATACGGCTTAGGTATAGCGGCTTTAGAACTGAAGAAACCAGTGTATGTGTTAACAGAGAGCTTCAAGTTCTCAAGGATATATCCTTTGAATCAACAGGACCTGCCCAAAGAGTTCAAATACATCTCCAGTGTGCTCAAGTCCGGCAAAGATCTGAACAGGGAGCATCCCCTAGTTGACTACACACCCCCAGCGTATATTACATTATTGTTTACAGATCTTGGAATACTCACACCCTCTGCTGTTAGTGACGAACTTATTAAACTGTATTTGTGAATATAATAGTTAATAAAATGTTTGTACAAAAGTATTTCTAAATTTTTTATACTTACATTAACCGGCTAATGTTTTGTAGTGTCATACAATCATTGTTAGACATATCAATCGACCACTGAGTTCAGCGCC
This sequence comes from Nymphula nitidulata, assembly GCA_947347705.1. Taxonomy (NCBI): domain Eukaryota; kingdom Metazoa; phylum Arthropoda; class Insecta; order Lepidoptera; family Crambidae; genus Nymphula; species Nymphula nitidulata. The sequence goes on from OX374626.1 coordinate 5,529,376, forward strand.
TGAATCAACAGCCTATGTCTATACAACTACACATCATGGGCATTCAATGCCCTGCTGGGCATTGGCCCATGAAGACTGCTGCCTTACTGCTAAAATGATAATGATGATGTTATTTCCTCCTTGTCATTAACTTTTTATTACATATTTTTTTGACATCAGTGTATGATTAACAGAATATAATAAATATTTATAAAGTCATTCATCTCAACTTATTTTCGTATAAAGAATAGCAAGCTATTTTTATTCCTCATCAATATATTTTTATTTCTTGGGTGTTTTTGAATGCGCTTTTGGTCATTAGAGCTAGGTGCCACTAGAGTGTATACCTAATTCATACAAAAAGAAAGAAAAATATATCTTCTGCTTTGTTATCCAGTGACAAAGCTTAGGAAATCAAATGACGTCAGAAAGTCAAATTAAAAATTCACATTTAATTGAATCCAAAATTGTCTGGCACTTTATTGAATATTACATGAAACAATATTTACAGTCACATTAGCATAATTATCTTAAAATTAATAAAATACTACACATTCAATAAACTTTAGTATTCATATCTCACTTTGTGTTACATTTGTCAATATAACATATAATAGCGCATACATTAGGCAAGTTTAAGGGATTTTTTACGCATTTCACATCGATGAATGAATATTCTCACATTTAACGTATGTAGGTATAGGCTGCCCGCTCCACCAAAACATGACCGAAAACATAAATCCGACTATAGGACCTACAAATCTTCTTATTTATGTGGGCGGGCAACCTAAGATATAAAAACTAGATAGCGTTATGTTGAGATCAGAGCGACTCGTCCCCCTTGCTGTTAACATAACTTTATGTTGAGAGCGGGGGAGCTCGTCTCCTTTGCTGTCAAAATAACGTTATGTTGAGAGTTGGTCGTCTCCTTTGCTGTCAACATAACGTTATTTTGAGGGCGTCTCCCTTGCTGTCAACATAACGTTGTTGAAAAAAAGCTTGTTTGTGAAATAAAATCAGTTGCCCTCGAAAATTTGTACATAATAGAAAATTATAAAAACGTTACTATCGTGACAGCGCTATGGTATACGATTTTATTTCAGCTCGTAATTTACTTCAGCAAGTAATGTTTTTCCGAAAAATATTTTTTTAAAAGCAAACCCCCATAAGAATACACAGAATACCGCCCAAATGATTGACATTCCGGCTTTGTAAAAAAAAACAATATATCTAAATAGATCTTTTTTCTTTCGTAATAATGGAAGATAAAATTTCTGGAAGCACAAATGAGAACTATCACATGTTTTATTTATTGCCACAAATTTTACGTACAAATAAAACAAAATTACTCCAAAGAAAATTAACACAAAAATATCTTAATTATAACCTTAAAACGACAAATATAGATACAATAACATTTCTATCAGACTATACATTTTATGTTTATTTCACAATCTCACAGTATGATCTTGTATACAATTTATTGTTGTGTTAAATACAATTAACTTATCAACTCTTTAAATATACTTACATAAGCAGGAATCTCCTGATGTAACATTGTACTTTTATTATTGTAAATTCTTAAAATCTTTAATATTCACTTAGTTAATAACACTTTTATATGGATGTTACATTTAGAAGGTATCAGTATAATCTATATTTTCCATGGAGTCCCTTTTTATCCCTTCAATTATTAAAATAAACGGTAGGTACTCTATCGCGATTTATTTATAGTTTACTGCCAATAGACTAGAATTATAATTTTGAACCCCCACATGGGTAGAAATATAGGAAGTAATAAAGTATTATAGTATTATTTAAAACTTTCTCTGTATCCCTTCCCTATAGACTTACAAAATAACCTTATTGGTTGCACTACTGGGAATTTTCATCTCAAGAGACTTATTAGGCCCTAGGTACCATTAGATCTGTAATCGAGTTTTACGACCGAAATTTCTATTGTTTTTTGTAGTAAGTCAATTGGGATTTAAATTCCCAGTAGTACTACAAAAAATCATTCAACAACTCGCACACTTCTTCGTCTTTTCTATTTGATACAATCAACTGTTCAATTGATTGTAATAATAAGTATGCCTCTAAAGTCATGTACCTACAGTCAATTGAACTTTTATTTGTTGTAATGAGAATAATAGACTGACTTATTCAAACGGATACCTACATTTCAAAGTAGTTACTTTCGCATAAATCTAACAAAACCATTCGTATGAAACCAACACTTCGTATATTGTCATTTTAACATTGCAAATGAGTATAAAAGTATGTCATTGTAATTCTAAAACACGCTATTCACAGTTTAATAATATAGGTACCTTTCGTTCCTTACCAGTCCGCCGGCGCTCACACATAAAACGAAATCTATTGTGACGCATAATTATGTGGGTACTTCACAGATTATATTTGTTTACTAAACACAATTGATATTCTGACGTCTAACAAACTATAAAATTAAATTTAAAGGTTTAATTTAAGAAAACCACGCTGTTTATTAATATCTAAAGGTCCCATGTCCCATTTATCTGTTGCGCAATTCGCCACCACAATATGAATTTAGATACCAAGTGTATTGACTTAAGTGTGCCTTAAATAAAACTTTATACACCGTGTTCCTGAGGTTATACATTAACTTCGGCATGTTATTCAGACTATTAAATTGATCATTTTTTTACTATGGACACTTTTGTGAATTCCAATTTCTTTAACATTTTTTATTTTCATACAAACTAAATGCTTAGATTACTCTTTACCTGAGCTGGCAACGTCGCATTTGAAACTTTGGTCCACTGTTACCTACTTTTCGAAACTTTTTTTGACGTTAATGTTTTTTAAAATTTTGACTTTTGAAACTATGACATAAAGTTTGATAGTTTTGGTTGCACAAAGTGGCAACATCTCACAGATAAAGACTCTTTCTCACTGCAAAACACAATTAAATTGGTTAAACTTAAATTACCATTAACTTAAAAACTATGCTATTTAGACTACTACCTACTTCCTTTGTACGATATGTTTAACAAGAGCTATAGAAGTATTATTCAAAGTTAATGTATATTCTCAGAAACACGGTGTATAATAACCAGATCTCAAGGGTCCATTAAAGTAGCTGTAGCACGATTTAATTTGTTTTTTTTTCATTACCTGATAAGCTTGTCATATGATTGCTATCCAATCCCCTCGTGACGTAGGCATATCTTTCGAAGAGTGTTAGTTATTTTTAAACCTAAGTCTCTTCCGTGAGGTTCCGTTATCTGTTGTAAATGTTGTCTATGCTGGTGTATACCTGGTGGAAGTGCGGCCGCTTCTCGGGCTCGTATTCCCAGCACCGAAGCATAAGGGCGTACACGTCTTCGGCGCATCCTTCAGGTGCGGGCATTCGGTAGCCTGCAATCATACAGTATGCTAAAAAAAGTCCGAAATAAAATTTAAGAATGTGTGTATGTGTGTGTGTGTGTGGGACGTTTTCCTTGTCAGGAGTTATCTCTGAAAGTTTGACATCTTTCAGACAATTTTTATTTAATTAATAAAAACAATTAATTAAGTAAATTGTAGGTACCTACTACCCGTGCACAAACTACGATATCAAACCCCCTTAACCCCAGAATTCCAAATTTTTTTTAAGTAATTAAAACGTTATTTAAATCCTCAATAGTAGGTATGTACAGTTACATAAACACTCACAAACTATTGATACTCAGAAAGTAGAATCAATTTTAAAAAAGATTAAAAGAACAGATTAAAATGAAAGTATCAAGAATGCTATCTGCCCTCTGAAGCATTCTTACATTCATGAAGCAGGCAGGTTCTTCAAAATTGATTCATCGAAAAACCGTCCTTAAGCTTATAATAATTTAAGTATTCTATATGAGCTTATGCTATGGCCTCACATTTCTAATTACAGATTTATCAAAGCCAAAAGTAATATTTCATCATCATTACTATCACCAGCCCATATACCTCCCTATGCTGGACATAGGCCTTCCTAAATGGGAGAAACACGTGAGGAGTTTGGGCCATAACACCACCATGCTGGCCCAAAGCGGGTTGGTGGGTTAAGGCGGTTGCAGTAACAACCGAGACCAACGGCTTAACGTGCCTTCCGAAGCACAGAGGAGCTCGAGATTATAAATTTTGATTGACCGATCCCCAGATCGACCATTAGAAAAGTTGCTTTGTTTTCGTAAATCGTAAGCTCCTCAATAATATTTACGAGTGGATAATTACCAGCATCTATTTTCTCTCTAGCCCGAGAATTGCTCATCCCCGAGTACGGGGTGTCTCCTTTGGAAAATATCTCCCACATCAGTACTCCGTAGCTCCATACATCACATAGCGAAGTATATTTTCCTGGAAAATAAAAACTTTTGTTAGAAAATTGACATTGATAAAGGATCAAATTGAACTTGAAAATGAATGCTCTCGCTATAACTATTTAAAACAAGGGACTTGTCTTACCAAAATTGAGTGCCTCAGGGGCGGTCCACTTGATAGGTATCTGCTTCATTCCGCCAGAGACGATGTACTCTTCCTCCTCTCTTGACATGCCGAAGTCTGATATCTTGACGATGTTGTCATCTCCGACGAGGCAGTTCCGTGCCGCCAGGTCCCTGTGGATGCAGTTCTTGGACTCGAGGTAGCGCATGCCGGCGGCGGCATCGCGGCACATCGCTAGTAGTGATCGGGAGCTTAAGTTCGACGCGCGAGTGCGCAGAAACGTTAGCAGAGAACCACCTGTAATGGAAAATGAAACATTTTACTTCGATTATTAACATCCGTCTGCATAAGATCACTCAAATAATCAATCAAGATAATTTAAATTTGCCACAAGGCGTCTAGGTTTTAGATGAATGTTTATTCCGAAAAATACAATCAAATCTTATTTTAATAATAATAATACCAGATCTGGTAATAGAACTAAAACCAGTAGCGTATAGACAAAGTATATACGATGCCCATAGTTATTTCCTTCACTGAAGTTATCCTGAAATCTTTACACAGCAGTCTGGCTACCCTCCATATTCATCCACTTACTTACATTCTTTTGCAAAAAGCTGTCATACTAAATACGTGCAGAATCGTCCGCATATTTTTCTCGTCGCAGTAAATACCAAAATAAAATCATTTTCGTTTGGCCAAAGCCCGCGTCTGTGATTTACAACCCCCGATATGGGAGATTTTTATAAAATATTATAATAATTATAACTTTATTCAGAACTTTTACATAGTATAGTAACAATTGTGTGCGATAATGGCTGCATTAGTTATAAACATTATCATGATAAAGTTTCAGATTTTGTTTAAAGCGTAGTACATAACGCGTAAAACCATTCGCAATTTTCATTGTTTCATTGTTTTCATTGTTTTATGAAGATTCGAAAACAGTTTAAAAATTCATCTGCGCAAATACCCGTGACTTGAGAACTAATATTTACATTCATGAAACATTTGGTGCTCTAGACAGGGTCACTAACCATTTATAGAAGCCAGCTGCTACCTATTTGGGAACTGTGTACACTGATAAAAGAATTACCAATGGCGGAACGAATATATATTTACCTGAAACAAGCTCCATAACTATCATTATAGGCTGCTTCTGCACAGCGATGCCGATGAGCCGCACGATGTTGGGGTGCTGGTACTGCTTGAGTATGCGTCCTTCTTGTAAGAATGTCCTCTTCTGCTCCTCTGGTAGTGCCACACGGCACGTCTTCACCGCTACTTCTTGACCCGTCGTCTTTAGCCGTGCTTTATACACGTCTCCGAAATTACCCTAAAACATGTAATGTTAGAATATAATCGAAGACTTCGACTTCAGCCTTTACCTAATATAGAGTTTGCAGATCGATTCGCTTAGCGAGTAAGATAAGAAGCACTAAGCTTCTCGAGAAGGCGCTATTATGTGTGTCCTAAGAACAGATTGACCCGCTCCTTATGTTATTGAATTCTTGATACAATAAGTGCTCGGTCTAAACCCTATCATTTAGCTGGTCGTCCCCTACACAATTACGATTTTATCGCGTAGGAAAGTAGCGTAGCACATAGCCGGCCAGATGGCAAGCGTTTCTAGCACCAAGAATATTACACCCAAAATATAAAATCAAGTTTAAGCGTGGCAATAGTTTTGGCAGACGAGAGGACGAGACGCATATCGTTTCTAAGTGAATGTGCTCTCAGGACCTTACTCCCTTCACGAACACAATCCCCCTCATTATAAAATGCAGACTAAAGTTAGACTTGGTTTAAAACTGATGCTGTCACTTTTATTTGTTACAAGAAATACAGTAACAGCATCAGATTCAAACCAGGTCCAGTTTTAGTCCATATTTTGTAATAAGGGTTTGGGTTTGGAACCCCAGATTCAACTAAATTATGAGTGGAAAACATCACTAAGCCTGTTTAGGCGCTATATCGAAATGTTGCTTAGGGATAGAAATATGACTGACTCAGCTTAGCGGGAGACAAAACAGCGATCGCACGTCAAAGGTTAACGAAAATATGGACATTATTTCATTAAAAAATAATTATTAGGCTTACAAAAAAAAACCACTTCTACACGATAATGAAATTTAATGATAATATCTACTATTTAAAGTCTAAAAAAATCCTATTGAATACAAATTATCGTTTACCAATAACCTTATTTTTTCATTTAAGAGGTCATTTCGTATCGAGGAAAAATCGTTTAATTGTGTTTTGGTTCTACACATGTCTAGATAACGATATCAAAAAAGTAGATGTATCTGATTTTCAGATCCGTAAGATCTTTCAGCGATCTATGGCATTATACATTCAAGAAATGGTTTCCCACTTTCAAAAACATCTTATTCACTTGATAATTTCATGACAGTTCTATGCAATAACCCAGCCAATGTTATATTATGTGCAGCACTCAGTATAAAAACCCGTTTATTTTCAACGTGTCGCCTTCAATCAATGTGAGCAGTACCCGTCCGATCTTGTCGAGCAGTTGCACGTCGTCGTTGTTGAGCTCCCAGTTCTCGCGGGGCACGGCGCGGCGCAGGAGCGCGCCCGAGCGGGCCGTCACCGGCACGCCGCTGGTCCGCTGCCACGCGATCAGCTCCGCCACTGACGGGAACGCCGCGCCTTCGAAGCGGTAGTGCCCCTAGACACCCATTCATATCTTTATTCGCTCTTTAGTAGGAAATTGATACTATGGTTTTTGTATTTAATTCGAAATGGACTGGACAGTTTTTTTGCAATTTTGTGGATGGTATAAGACTTTATTCAATCAATTTTTAAATAATAGAAAATGAGGAGCTCGGTGGCGTAGTAGTTTGAGCGCTCTGGTTTCGATTACGAAATTAAAGTAGCTTTCGCCATGGTCAATTCTGGGATGGGTCAACCAAAATTTTTAATCTCGAGCTCCTTCGTACTTCGGAAGGCACGTTAAGCCTTTCTTCGCGGTTGTTACTGCAACCGCTTTTACCCACCTATGGCCCAAACTCCTCATGTGTTTCTCCCATGTAGGAAGGCCTGTGCCCAGTAGTGGGATGTAAATAGGCTGGAGATGATGAATTTAAACAAAAGTAAAGATTGAAATGGACTATATTCTCATATATACCTACTCATTTTCAACTATTAATAAATTAAAAAAAAAAACCATTTGTAAAATCCTGCTTGAATGCAGTATACAAGTAAACTATGAAAATATATGTAATGTTATAATTTAGGTAGACATTCATTTAACATTATTTGGAAAAAACGGCATTGCAACAAAAATGACAATTTCATATTTAAAGACCTATAATTTTAAACAAGGGTGTTTATCAATATTCGGAGTAGTTACATACATCGATTTAGGGATTTTAGGGTATATGATCTGAAACGCTTAGGTGTTAAGTACGTGGTATAGCAAGCGATATAGTTGGTCCCTACGGGGCAATCGGGGAACTGAAATAACATTGACATCTAACAATGTTTTACATAATTAGTTGGAGAGCATTCCTATGCAATCTCATACGAAACTTGTATTGCTTTTGTGATGATGTCTTACTGACAATATTAAGTTCTAAGAACGTTCCCCAGAACCGATTTCAATATGTTTTAAGAAGTTTCTACATGACTTAATATTACGCCGACATATTTTAGGTCAACTATACGCCAAGGTTGCAATTGAAAAAAGTAACTGGCGCCATCGGTCAGGTCCACTCTCTCCCGAGTTTGCTGCTATTATTCCCAAAGTATGTCTACCTACGTACGTAAGTGATAGCATGTATGACATTTCAATAACACCTTCGTCATACTTATAGAGTGTTACACAAAACCGAACACTTATCAGACATATTTCTCACTATGACGTCAGTGGTCTGGAAAATTACGCTGATGCGGTGGGTAGTGGCAATAACACCTACACTAAGACAACTATTATAACGGCGAACAAAAGTATTCGAAGTAGATATATCCAATTTCTATTTCTAGGCTTTACAAAAAAATATCTTAGGTCATGAAAAACCTGTAAAAATTTACTTACTCTTAAATATGAAAAGATTTTTCATGATATCAGATTTTTCGTAGAAATGTAGATTAGGTTTGTCTAAATCTAAACTTTGAGTTACGATTAAGTTAGCAGTGGAATTATTTGGAAAAGATACAAACTACCGGCAAAAACAGATTCTCCATTTTCCACTTACATCAGTCGCTATTTTCGCAACCCTAAATTTCAACTGAAAGGATATCATTTCAGTTATCCTCATCATGTGATCATTTCATAGCGAAGAATTTCATTATAAATAAACCTTGATTATTGATCCATTGTACGAGCACTGAGAGGGCACTGCCGAAAGGATTGAGTGTCGTATGCTATGCGGATGATACTGTCCTCTTAGCCCGAGCTAAAAGCTTCGATGATGCGGCGAGGTAGGTCCCTACTCTAGAAATAAAACCTTCATGATGGTGCTAAGTACAAAATGCAGAAAATTTTAAATTTTTAAATTTATTGATTGTTGGTGCTTACCTCAGGCGTTGTCTGAACAATGAAATGTTTGTGCTGCCCCCAGCACACGGAGAGCACCAATTGCCTCGCGTGGTTCCTGGTCGTCTCCCGCACCAAGTAGTCGCCATCAGCCCTTAACAACCGCACCACCTCTTCTCTCGGAAGGACGCCATGAAACCATTCTTGCTCCACCAATGAACGTTCTGTTTCACTCACGTTCACCTAGACATTAAGTTAATAAGTACATTAGTTTTTAAAAGTAGTTTTTTTATTCAGGGCATAAAAAGTGTACTTATAAGTTTTAATATCCAACATTGGAATTTAACGCCATATTTAAGGAAAGGACATTTCAAAGACAATTTCAGTAGATAATAACATGTTTCTCAGAATATGATTCTAATAGTTTGAAATTTTATTACCACTCGCTGTTTATGATGTTATAAAAATAATTAACTACCTACTTTTTATAACAACTATTAACTTGACATTTAAATAATCCAGACACACTTCAAAGACAACAAAAACATACACTAGTATAATGATTCTAACAATAATATACTGTCAAAATATTCATGCCACGTGCTACAATATGAGTATTGTATATAGGTTTTAGATCTAAACCACAGTTACGTTTAACGTTATAAGGAAGTAGGGTTAGGTGTTTAAACAGTTGCAACACACAGAAAACTCAAGCATTTCATAACATACTAGTTCCTTCTCCAACTCGAGTTGCAATTGTTTCAATCTCTTCTTCTTCCGTGGAACGACAACAGGCGGTGGTAATTCCGAATGCATGATATACATCGCAAACGGATCCATTTCTCACCTCCGAACGACTTCACCACCCGCGACAAACATTATTGCTGTACTTTTTATCTTTTTATTTTTAATAGAAGTCGCGAAATCAAAAAAAAAACACGATGAACTTGACGTAAACCGCAACCTATTCACTCGCAGACGCCGCGTGCGTAAACAGTGAAACATTTCTGGAACGTCGCATACTGCTTCACCTTGATTTTGAAACTGAGTTTGAGTGAGAGTCTGTGCTATTTTAATTTTATTCGAAAGCGTATTCCGGAGCGAAGTTCGTGCGGTGTACTGAGCCTATATTTAACTGCCGCGCTGTAACAATATTGCAGAAACGGTGACGCGCGGTGGGAGATGGAAGCTTCATGCATTGTTCCCATGCCGTGCGCGTGACTACTACGCGGTTAATGGCACTCACCACACCGTTAGGACATTTGGCAATACGACTCTTGCGTCTCTTTCTGAAAACGCTTTGGCCTTTCACACGACAATGCACATAGACATCCATGCGCTTGTGGAAGCGGCGCTTCATGAGCTTGATTCGCCTCTTAGGGAGAGCCAACACTTTTACCGTATCGGCGGGTCCTTCGCTACTACTTCTGTAAGTCTTAGGTGGTAGCGCTGGGCTGGAAGGCACAGATTTGCGGCGGAAGGGTCGTGTGAAAAATCTGAAGAATGGCTTCGGAGGTATTACCGAATGGAGATGTAACCGTAGAACGTCTACCGACGCTTTTGACCCGAGCGATGTTCGGTCCTGATAATTGAATTTATCTTAAATAAATATATACATTAATAACGCGATTAGCAAGTACGAATTGAAGATAATGCACCGTACCTGATGGTCAGGTGAACTCCCATCTAAGCTGTCCACCCCGACAGTCTCCGCAGATAGGTCCGGGCATCCACTGGGCGCCTCCTCGCAGCCCAGCTCCGCTAAGGCTGACCGGATCATTTCAGCTTGTTTGGCACACTTGCGCTCTGCTACTCGAAGCTCCAATAATTTCACAGGCTCTGATGTTGTTACTGGAATTGGTGGTGGCGAATGCCTAAAACAAATACATTTTCTTTAATTTTTACTTTAAAGTATCATTGGCGATGTAATAGGTCAAGAACAACCTTGAGCCTTTGCAATTGCATCGAGACATTGCTTCGCTAGCGCCTTCTATCGGCTAGTATATCATACAGAGTGCTTTGAAGAGTTTTTTGACCTTATCCTACCTTTCCTCTCAGGAGCACGGGTGCCGGTCTTCGGAGTCATCAATTCACTGTCTCCACCTCAACATCATGCACAAAGAAATTTAGTACCTTATTTCTTAGTCGTACTTCCAGAACTTGGAATTCTTTGCCGGCACATGTGTTCCTTCCTATAACATGGGTCCCTTCAAAAGAGGCGTAAAAAAGGTTATTTTGGGCCAGCGGAGTGGAGGCAGCTAGAGCAGTGTTTAAACTGCACTAGCTGTCTTCGCATATGTACTCTTCTTACCGCTTCACATTAGGTGGTCCTGATCCTGAGTCATTTTCCGTACTTTATGTAAAAAATACCTTAATGTTGTTTTGTACGGACGATAGCACATGAAGTGTAACAGTTGCACTACGAAACCCGCCTCTATTTGAAAGTCAATAAAGGTGGTCTCTTGGTCAAACTGTTACGCTTGATGTACTGCCGACTATACTATAAAATAAAAATGTTTACCTATCAATTCCATTGACTCCATTCGTGGGCCCCGTGTTGTTGTTCTTGCATACTCCATTGCCTATGATCTCTGGTCCTTGCAAAGCCGTCTGCTTCTCTCTGTTGTCTTGTAACGTTGACTCCAACTCTGTCAGCTTCTCCTTTAGCCATTCCACCGTCAGGTTGTCGACTGTCAACTGATTTGGTTGGAGCTTGCCACTTGTGTCTTCGACGAGACTCTCGTCAAATGTGAAGATAATAGGAGATGATGGAGGGGACCTGAAATGATTGAATTTTTAAGTGATTTCTATACAACTTTTGTGACAGCCAGCTGGTAGAGAGAGTACCTCTACCTACTAAGCTAAATGTTTCGGGTTCGAATCCCAGCACCAGGAGCAGATGTTTGTATATAGAACCTGATACTTTTTTCTCGGGTTGGGTTAGAAGAGATGGCTTACGAGCAAAATGGGCGCCATTTATTTGTATTTTTACAAAATTCAGCGGAAAATATTTATCCACATGAAAAATATTTTTTAAAATTTAATTTTTAATAAACGCCAACGGAAAAAGCCAAATTACAAGTTTGGGACATCGATCTAACATATCGTTTTCTTTATTTGTGGTGTTGTGTTGTTTTTATTTCGCGTACAATTTACGATATTTAATTATGTACACACAACGGGAGTACAGGTATAATATAATATAATATAATATAATATTCATAATATAATATAATATTCATACACTCACACCTATTATCTAGCCCAAAGTAAGCATCATTAAGAGCTTGTATTATGGATACTAGATAACGGAGAAATAATGATAATAATATGTATATAAATATTCGAAATATACTAAATAAACATATAAACATCCATGACTCGTAAACAAATGTTCGTACTCATCATACAAACATTTGTTCCTACCGGGATTCGAACCCGGGACCTCTTGACCGAGTAGCCTGGGGTACAGACCACTCGGCCAGGCGGTCGTCTAGACGGCGTCTAGACGGCGGCGTCAGACAGGTGATATAAACTTACTTATACTTTTCCAAAAACTCTTTGTATTCGTCCTGCGGCCTGAGGTTTTGTACTGTCGTCTCGATCTTGCTGGAGATTTCCCTAAACTTCTCTGTGCTGAAGTCGGATCGCTGCACCACTTCTAGCAAAATACCTTTCCTGTACAACAAACGTATGACGTAAATAACACGATCAGGGAAATAACAAGCTTACAATAAATATATTGTAATAGGTAATACCTACCTATCACGATTCCATTGCGTAAATCGTTATCAAACATATTGCGGTGTCACATGAAAGTTATACACATACCTATTTTATTTTTTTATTATTATTATTTTTATGTAGAGCAAATAAAGACATTTGAATTTGAATTTTAACGTACGTATTAAATTTTATTGTAACATTATTTAAAAGTTTAAGAATATTCCAAAAACATAATTATATGTCCTGGGGCGGAATGCAAACCCTACTCGTTTTTAATGATCGTGTTGTGAAATCGTTTGCCGATTGTTAATGAACGTAGACAACCTTAAAATCTTAGCCCAATAATTATGGCATCCGCAAAATACCAGCGTCGTCGTAGCAGTCCCTGTCGCGATTGCAATTGTTTATATTAGCTATGTTTGATTTAAATTATATTTTTGTGCTAAACATCTTTTTTTTCTATTTTATTCTATTTGGCGCCTATGTCACTTTGGTGACGTTTAGTTGACTTCTATGTTACCCGCTATTTTGCCACAGTGAATAACGATGGAATGGACGAAAAATTTCAAGGTTTCTATATATACACAAATTATGGACAAAAGCGAATTATTAGTATTTATCGTGGATTCAGGATTTTTTTTCTGATTTTTTGAGATAGGTAGGACAGTAGTACATATGCCTAGCCTTATGAAACGTCTCTTTTGGTGTACTGTCACTTCGGTGACATTCTCATGACATAGGTACTAACCTTGAGCTGATCCTATACCATCAAAAAGTCTGTGGGATCCTCAATTCTTAAGAAAGTTACAGCAGATATACTTAGCGTGTTTTGGCTCTTATTGAATAGTCTCAATGAGATAGTGTTGGATAGATGATGAATGAGGCCAGCCCCCTTATTCTCAACTGTCGGAAAGAATTCGAATTTCGGAAACTCTATACCTGTTACTTTTTATCGCGCTGCGTCAAAGCGAGACGGCATGTGACTTTTCGAATCGAATCCGTGATCCGACAGTTGAGAATAAGGGGGCAGAGGCTACTTAAAATTTTCAATTTCATATTTTATTGTCAAAGCAGTCTGCGTTTTGCTGGAGTAACTGTCTTAAAACAATAGAAATCATGCGATAAGTATTAATGCTTCCTATATTTTTAACCGACTTCAAAAACGAGGAGGTTCTCAATTGGGCCGGTATGTTTTTTTTTTTTTTTTTTTCTATGTATGTACACCGATTACGCCGAGATTACTGATCCGATTTACGTGATTCTTTTTTTGTTTGATGCGAAATAGCTGCCATTTGGTCCCATAAAAATTTTTTCAAAAACAGTTGGGTACTTTGGTTTTAAATTAAAAAAAACTGAAATTATGAAATCATCTACATAAGCGAAATTGCGAATTTTTGCTTTTCCAATGACTTTTTAGTGAAACAATACGATAGTAGGAAACAATATAAGTTGACGGTCACCCATCTAGCTTCGACCGTAGAAAGTTATCACTAAAAATTGTAATTTTAAACAAAAATTAAAACCGACTTCTAAAAACTGAAAAGGATGAAATAATTAAATTTAAGTAGTTATTCATCCCCTAGAAACATATTTTTGGAGTTGGTGCTAAGTGGTTTCCAAAAACAATAGAAAGTAAAGCACCGACTCCAAAAATATGTTTCTAGGGGATGAATACCTACTTAAATTTAATTATTTCATCCTTTTCAGTTTTTTGAAGTCGGTTTTAATTTTTGTTTTTGATAAATACTGAAAGCTATGAAATTACTTTATAATTATATTAACAGCGTTATCAGACATTTATTATCCTTCCGTGAGTTATTTAGTAAACAGCCGCACTGCGAATTGTCTAAGCGTTATCATGTAAAAACTCACGATGGTGGAGTGGCGAGTTTACGGGCGACTCGAATGCGAGTACCCCGCAGTATGAACAAAAATGTTGTTTAATCTAAATATCGAAATAACAAAAACAGAAAGAAAATTCAAAGAGATATTCCAAGTCCTCGTTAGCTCAGTGGTCACCCAGATTGTAAAAGGTCGCTGGTTCGGTTCCTGCCGCAGAACATGTTTCTATTTTACTCTAGATATTTTTTTAAACAATTTTCTAACATTTATGATTTAGTAATTAAAATAGAATAAAACTAGAAAAATTTCACGTCCTGAGGCAGGAATCGAACCCGCGACCTTTCGCAATCCGGGCGACTGCTCTGACCACTGAGCCACCCAGGACTTGGGATATCCCTGTGAAATTCTTCTAGTCTATCTGTATTCTAGTGTCTTCTGTGTTCTGTTTTTCTAGTTTTATTCTATTCTTCTAATTCTTCTAGTCTATCTGTATTCTAGTGTCTTCTGTGTTCTGTTTTTCTAGTTTTATTCTATTTTAATTACTAAGTAATTTTTCAAACATTTATAATAATGTTAAAAAATCAAAAATTAAGAATATTTATGATAAAATTTGGAAAACAAAATACAAATACATACATATTGTATTTTGTATTTGTTTGGCAACTGTACAATTTACGTCCATATGGTTTTTGAGCCCAGTCCACTGATTGAGAGATTGTGGAAAATTGCCTAACTAACTACTTCTAAAATCGGTGTACGAACCATGACGTCGCTGTAGCCTCTCCCTGCCTCCGTTGCTGATCGAGCAGGGCAGGTAGAGCTGCAGTCCGGAGCGCCCGCTCACATTCTGTGGCCTCGGCTAGCAGCAGGACGTATTCATTATGAGCCCGGTGCAATCTTCTGCAAGCCTTCTTGTATTTGTCGCGGGTTTCGTCAAGCTTTCGGCTGCCTCGGCTTGTTGGGCCTGAAAAAAAGGGGAAATAAAATCTCAGTATTTTTATGGTAACAAAGACACACAGTTTATATGGCTACTCTTAACCCAGTATCGGGGAATGGGATGATTTCAAACGAGGAGTAACTCCGAACGAAATCGTAAATAATATAATAGAAAATGATAGTTGACTATCCATTTTTGCTGAGGAGTTCCATCTTATCCTCTTATTCTTATCGTAGGGTATTTACTTACTAAGTCACAGTGTAGTTCCACCATTAATCTAGGACATTCTTTTTATAAAATATGGTGTCGATCAAAAGTACGGTTCGCCTGATGCCACGCCGCTGTACCGTCAGTAGTGGCTAAGATGCTACGAGCGTCTGTAGTATTTTATAGGGGTAACGTGCGAGTATAAAATTGAGAGAAATCGTTATGTTGACAGCATGGGAGACTGCCACTGCAGGTCAGTAGGTGCTATACAGGGTCTAAGGGGAACGCTCTCGAAAACGAAGGTGATGGCTGATGGATGACCCTTAAACACAACTTGTTGAAAAATTTTTTTGAAATCGAGGAATAACAATCAGCTGTTACATACTAAATTGTAATACCTGTATGTGTAGAACAGCTGATTTTTGGTGGTTTAATTTTTTTTTAGCATTGTATGTATAGGATCGAAAATCAAAATATCTTTATTCAAATAGGCCACAAAGAAACACTTTCAAATCGTTAAAATCACATTTTTATGACTGTCACAAAAAAATTAACTACGAACGTCATAGTGTCTGTCTGTCCGTCTGTCTGTCTGTATGTCCCTCTGCCTGTCATGTCATGAAGACAATATTACAAAGTAGCAACTCCTATGCCGTAACTCTTTGAATATGATTACATTTGGTACGAGTATCATAAATTAATTTGTCTCGAGATGGTTTACATAGCGCAGCTTTTCATACAAACTTTTAAGTCGAAAATTTTGCACATACTAATATAATATTTACATCCATAAGCAAGTCAGACTAGTCTTATTAGTTGTAAGAAGATGTTTTGAAAAGTCTAATAATAACTGAGTAAGAGCAATTTTTAGCTTTACATACTAATCAAAAATCACCAATAAATTCTTTATTTTTAGTTTTTTCGTTTCTAATATATTATTATACTTGAAAAGCCGCGCGGCGTAAACCCCTTAATATAATTGTAATTGTGTTTGGTCTCAGTTCTAGTGATTGCTGTTTTATTTTAAAATAAGTATAATACAATGTGAATTATGGAATTACTTTCTGAAATAAATAAAATGATTATTATTATTTTGAAGACCGGCTTGCCGAGTGGTCTGTGCTCCTTGTTTTACGCTATTTGGTCAGGGATCCAGGGTTCGAATCCCGGTGGAAGAAAATGTTTGTATGATGCGGGCATTTGTTCACAAGTCATAGATGTTTATATGTTTATTTAGTATATTTCTAATATTTATATACATACTAGCTGACCCCGCAAACGTTGTTTTGCCATAAAAAAAAATCTCAAAAAAATAAAAAATAAATAAGTAGATAGTAGCCGATTCCCATCTACTGAATACATATAAAATTTCATGAAAATCGGTCAAGCCATTTCGGAGGAGTATGGTAACTAAATTTGTGACACGAGAATTTTATATACTAAGTACTTAAAAGATTTATCCGTCAACTAGTTTCCATAACAAAAGCTGTTAATGATGCTTGCTTTGGGCTAGTTACTAGGTGTGAGAGTATGAATATTATATTATATTATTATTATCCTTATTATCATATTTTTATAAAAATCTCCCACTTCTGGGGTTGTTTATTATTATCATTTTCATTCTATTCGGTTAAAGAGTTTCTAGAGCATAAAACTAAAAGGCATAATTATTGTTGATGCACGGTTTAAGTAAATGTAGTTACTAAAATAACAATTCGATTAAGTATCTATGGCATTTGTAATATTTTATTGTTAATTATTCAAGCTATGTAATTATAATGTTTATCACAATTTTTTATTCATACTACAACATACTAATTTGCATGTCATTTGAGAATTCAGCTTTGTAACTGATATTCCATGTAAATTACCTTATTTGTAGCAAATAAATAATACTTCTATCATAATGCACATGGCCTCGTGTTACCCTCGGAGTTACACTACCCTGTTATTGGCTGACGATTATCAAATATAGATCGGTTTGAATGTGTTGGTTAAAAATGAGATATATTACGACAAATTAATCTAATGTTAAACACAAACATTGACTTACACTTACATTTAAGGTAGTTCTCCTCGAACTTGGTCCGCATCTGCTTGTACGACTCGAGGCACTTTTGGTACTCGCTCTGTTTTCTCTGAACCTCCTCAGATAACTGTTGACAAACGAAAAATAAAATTAAGATATATCATAATAAACACAGGTCTACAGTTAAAGATAGTTTTATAAGTTTTTCTTTACTAACAACACGTTGTTAGCGTTGGATATTAGACGTAAGACGTTGTTTTGTCGCCCCCTCTTGGCTCGAGCACCCTGGAGACCCTAAGCGACAGAGGACACCTCCCCTGGAGGTGATGCCTGTCAATTAGAAATCCTCCTAAGGCAAATTTATCCCCTAGGGCTAGAGGACTCGCCGCCTCGGAGGGCTCGTCTCCTTAAAACCCCCGGTTACGCTGTACAAGCCATCTGTGGCCAACTGCAATAGTCAGTCAAAAAAAATTGTGGAAAGTAGGTAGATAATTACCATCGATATTTAATCTGTAGAAAATCGATTTATCTAATACAAATTAGGTTCCTAAGCTTGGTAACATGTTGAAAACTGTAACTTGATGTTAAATTGACTTATCGTAGAGAACTATAGTAACTATAAAGATCTAAATTTAAAAGTTCCAGTAAGGTTAATTGCGCCTGTAACGATTATTTTTTTTCAATGTAGGCTTTCAACAAAGCACTTATTGACGTCAAAATAAAAACATGAAATTTAATATTATTTAACTACTTAGTAGAAATTAAAATAGAATAAAACTAGAAAAAATTTTTTTTACTACCCTTAGTTTTATTCTATTTTAATTACTAAGTAATTTTTCAAACATTTATAATAATGTTAAAATCAAAAATTAAGAATACTTAGTAGAATTTAGAAATATAAATTATTACTAGCTTATATGATATTATTATGATTAAAAATGATCGATATTATCATAAAGATAATAAATGTAATTGACCATATAGTGATAAAAGTGTAACTAACTGATTACACATAGTCCTAAAAATTTTACATAAATATTAATATTATTAAGTATATCTACTCGTATCATCGGTACTTCGAAACCTCTTTGATATTCATTTCAAATTAAAAACTAATAAGTAGAAGCGGTGAAGAAATTAGCAGGTTATACCTAGTGCTCCGGTGGCGTAGTGGTAATTGCGTTTGGCCGTAAATCAGGACATGTGGGTTTGATTCCCGCCTGGAGCATAATATTGGTTTCATCGTTTTCTTTCTTTATTCATAATTGTTACGATAATGTAGGCGTTTAAACGTATCAAAAACTTTTAAATGTAACTAATAAGTATATAATGTGCCTTACAAAATGTAACAATGACATGTTTTACAAGAGATGCATTATGAAAATTCACACATTTAGATTTTTCAGCTACTTATGACATTAAATATTATAAGGGAGCAAATTTTTTCAATGTTTCAACCCGTGTTTTTCTCAGTTTTAATAAAATGGTGCGTGATATATAATTACACAATATTTGGTGATATTTTTTTACATACCTACCTACTGCTGATCTGGTGATATTGATCCAAAATGTTGAATTCTGACATTTTTAGGCAATTTGGTAGCATGTTGGACCAGAAACAGGTCGCCGGTAACTACTCGTATGTAGTAATACTAAATACAAAAAAATTATACATACAGTGTAACATATACCTACTTAAGCTCCTTCTTTTTTGAAGTAGGTTAAAAATTAGTCACCAAAGCAAGCGGTGAACTATTTTATCCACTTTGGGATCCACAAGTTAAATGTCGGAAGCCAAAAATCTATGTAGTTTTTATTGGTTACTTAAAGTGATGACTCTACCAAACGACTTGCGATATCGGCCCTTACCGTGATTGTCTTTATGTTGGTTTCTTAATGGTTTGTAATTAATTTTTCTTTTAAACAGCAAGGGTGGCAAAGAAGAATTATTATAAACGGTCACCGGCGTTGCCTATCACTGCCTGTAGGTATATAGGCTGCATAGGAGACCAGCCTTCCCCCTCCCCCCTGTTTCGGACGGAAAATGATTAATGCATACCCCAATGCCAGTGGGCGGCTCCGAGGCTATGTGGGACTCTGCCGCAAAGATAATGAAACACCGGCCCTACCCACTAAAAACCATCCATCCAGGGAACTTAGTAGTCGTCCGCATCCGGCCCCGCAGCTCGACCATCTCTGGTCTCTACTGCTCCCCGGAGGGATGCGGTACTTTCCCCCTACTAGGGGACTTACATGGCAGCAAAGGCAGATAAGTCTCCCCCCTCCCCCCTTTCTTTATGATGGAAAAGCTTTTACAGCTACTCAGCTGTGATAAGGGGCCACGGTTGTGTTATGTGAGACTCTCCGACCGGCAAACTCACTAAAAACCATCAGTTCTACCTAACTCGCTGCCTAGCGACGCGACTACACGGGGAACTTGGTAGTCGTCCGCGTGGCCGCTTACAGCTGAGCTCAGCAGGCCACCACAAAGGGTTAGGGATATCCCAGAAGAACGTTGGATATCCCTACCACGCCAGGTGACGATGCAGACGGTGGAGAGACCAGTCTCTCCCTGCTTCAAGCAACACAACGCTTTCTTTATAAGATCTAACAACCGTACACAACACAACACTACAAAGTAGTGTTATATTAGTCGGGCACTCTACATTACTATTTTATCAAGACTTCAAGAATTAAAAGAATCAAAATGTTAATTCCTACGGCATAAATATCCACGGCGAGTAGTTAACAAAAAGCTGTCTCGACCTAATGTGGTAATCAGCGCTCAGTGTACACACAACAGCTTTCAAGTGCCTCCGGAAATGTTTGGGATTCTCGTAGCAACCAGTCGTGAACGTCACTGGCGCGTCAGCAAACCGCGCGATTATGTTATCGATACCACACGACAGTATTCAACTTTAGAATTTGTAATCTATTTTAAAAATAAACCAATGAGTAATTTACTAACTTGTATTAAATAAAATTTAGAATTATAATAATTTCGCTTTGGCCTTTGATACTGAAACTATACCAACAGTATAGTAAACATTATAAAGTGTTGTGTAATACTTATAGTACATTTAAAAGGTAAAAAATTCGTTGAAGTGTTAAAATCTACACCTGATCCGGCAATCAATCATTTTAGGATCAACTGTTCCGTCAAAATAATCATCTGATGAATCACTTGAAGCTTTTAGTGATATTATTTCAGAACCCTATTTTTTATTACTAACTGCAAACAGAATGGCGAGGTAAATTAAAAACGCATCAAAATGATGTTAAGTAAATCAAAATACCATTTGAATCGTTGCGTGTAACTAACAACACCCTATTTAAAGGTGTAGTTAAATAAAATAAAAATGGTTATCACTTCATTATGAATAACTCATGCGCATAAGTCTTATCACTACCAAAAGCTTTATCACGAACGTCACTGATTAATTTATTATAATCACATTCCGCCTTTGTAAGTTCCCAATGAGATGATCAAACAACAAAACCATCCAACCAAGGTTAGTGCGCAATTTAGTAGGTTTTTAACAAAGTATAGCATATAGCGTATCTTGGCATTGACATTTAAAAAAAATGAAAAATATATTATAGATCTAAGTATGATAGGTATCCACGCAAATACATATAGATATCATTGAAGAATGTAAACAGCCTTCTTTTTTTAAACTTAAAATTGTTTCAAAATAAAATTAACCGCCATTTTCGAAACGTACGCATGCGCAAGTTTTGAACTTGTATTCGGACGGGCGTGTTATGAGCTCTGAAGATTGCTGCAGAGACTGCAGACCATAAAATTATAATTGCTCGTATCGCCAAAACTGCCGAAGCAAAGAGAAGAATTCCGACCACACACATCTCACAAATAGCCCGTAATAAGAACACATTAAATAAACGACACATTTGGAGAGAACGAATGTAGAAGCAATTAATTTACACATAAATAAAACAGTATATTCATACAGTTATTTATTGTGGCGTATCGTACGTATATAAAATTTTACCGATTCAAAAAGAATTTGTTATAATCAGAAAATTCTGAAATAATTGAGCCAAACCCGTTACTTGTACTTGAATACACTTTAAAAATGTAAGTCATAGCTTGAATCTTGCAACTCACTACATTTCTTTTTGTACGTTTATCACAATCGTTCCAATCTTTCTAATAAAAACTTCTTTTAAATGAAACCTATTATAATTGCGTGGCGAAAGAGAAAGGCGGTTTTTGGCTACCAAACATGACTATGAAATAAAATACAATAAAAATAGGAATTTTGAACAGGAGACATTGGTTTTCCCACGAACATACACTGGAAATAATTTATCAATCAATATAAATATTTTATGAAATAAAATTCAATGTACGAAGGCAAAAGCTTCAAAGTATGGGTGCACCTGCAATACATTGGCACCTACACCTTTTTAATGAAAAATAATACATTTGTCATCGTGATTTGAAATATTTATAGTAATTCGCTAAAAATGAATATAGGAGATGTGTCGGAAAATAAAACTTGTATAAAGCTTTTTTGCTTTGCTCTTTTCTTCGCTATAAAATTTTATTAGCATTTAGCAAAGAATTTTATAGCTAAGAAAAGTGCAAAAAGACATGAAACCCAGAATGACGCCCTGCGGTAGACCGCTAACTACACATAGTTCATTGGTCTCTGCTACTCTCGCTCTTACTTCAGCTTGATTATAGTCTTAAATGATATAGTGTTCTTCTTAATTGGAGCGGTACCTATGCGATGCGATGCCTAGTTTACTAGCCTAATTCGAAGAAATTGTAAGAATAAATCCACATTAAAAATATATGATAATATAATGTGTAATTGAAGGGAAAGGTAGCCAGTGTAATTACTGGGCATAGAAGGCATTTCATCTTAGTCCTCAGGATGACGACGCATCTGCAATACCAAGTGATTTTTTTCTTGTTATTGCAGGTGTCTATAGGCGGCGGTAACCGCTTACCACCAGGTGGGCCGTCAGCTTGTTTGTCATCTAGTTGTATGAAAAAAAAATCGTAGAAAAACGAGATCGAGAAAGTGAAACTACACTTGGTAAGCTATAATCAACATATAGGTAACGGTCTTACTTTTCTTTATTATTTGTTGTTATTTTAAAAAGAGAAAGTTTTATTTCGAATAATATCTAAACACTAGGAGAGCTAGAAACCCGTCCGAGGTGACCTGAGTATCAGTACTTAAATCTCTAATGGAATAAGTAATTACCGTACGAGAAATAAAGCAGAAAGTAATCACATTGTATCGTCGCGACATTATGGAGTAGCTTTTTAAAACTTTTAGCTCTACCTATCAAACATAATTTAACAAAATATACCTATGATACTCTTAATTGTTGATTTTAACATTATTATAAATGTTTGAAAAATTACTTAGTAATTAAAATAGAATAAAACTAGAAAAATTTCACGTCCTGAGGCAGGAATCGAACCCGCGACCTTTCGCTATCCGGGCGACTGCTCTGACCACTGAGCCACCCAGGACTTGGGATATCCCTGTGAAATTCTTCTAGTCTATCTTGTATTTGCGTTTATGAGCTAACGTCCACCCTACAATGTCGAAATATTCTATTTCAACATCCGAAACGAGTATAATAATGTTAAAATGAACAATTAAGAATATTTGAAAGCACTGCCCCAACTTAACCGATTCGTCGGTATTTGTAAAAATACTCGTTTCGGATGTTGAAATAGAATATTTCGACATTGTAGGGTGGACGTTAGCTCATAAACGCAAATACAAGATAGACTAGAAGATTTTCACAGGGATATCCCAAGTCCTGGGTGGCTCAGTGGTCAGAGCAGTCGCCCGGATAGCGAAAGGTCGCGGGTTCGATTCCTGCCTCAGGACGTGAAATTTTTCTAGTTTTATTCTATTTTAATTACTATACCTATGATACATTAGGTAGCCGTTCCGTTAATATGTTGATAGAAAAATAGCAATGTTTGCCATTAGTAAACTACTGTAGCTCAAGTGTATTCACTATTTATAAACAGTCTATTGTCAACGGTGACCCACATAGCGAAGAGGCAGACGCGCGCGCATACCTTCAGCTAGAGATCTACAAGTAAAACAACTGTTGCTTCGAGGTGACGCAGTATCGACTGAATTGTATATGATGTCATAAACATAACAGCATATTATTATTTTTCGTGCTCCTCAAAGTAGTCAAAATTAATAGTCGTCCAATTAATAATACTACTTAAACAATAATCCTATGACTAGACCCATTTCACGTTATATTAGGTACTCTAAAATTAACTCGTGACAAACTACCTTTTTGATATGATAAAGTATAATTATGTCATCATCGTCATCATCATCATCAGTCCGCAACAGTCCACAACTGTCGGCCAATATGTTGATCTTTTCAATATTATAAAAATTATGACTGATAGAAGAATCAAAATGATCCTGTAAACTGAACACTGGCCCGAGACAAGAGAATTGGATATAACAAGAAAAGCGGACTTCTCTGCCTAAAATTGGCATATGTTTTATTTATTTGACAAAGTGCTTTTGCCGTTAGTATACATCCCATCAAAACCATAAATGTGAAATAAGAGCCAAGTTCCATATTGTTTCTTATTACACATTTATGTTATTAATGGGATTTTATTTATTACTTTATTTTCCTACGTTCTTTTTACTTTCAAATCATTTTTTTTCTGGAATAATAAGAAATTATAAGAAAAGTGTAAGAAAAAATATGTATATTACATCTTACGCCTAGTAACTATTATCTAATCTGTGACCAAATCTGTTTATCAATAATTTTGAGTTTTCAGATATTTTCCTTCGTATAAGCATATAGTCTACCTCGGTACAAAATATCAAGTTTCTAGGTCATATAGAAGCGGGTTAGGTTTTTAATGAGTGAGTCAGTCAGTCATAAAAATGCCGGCTTTTAAACGTATACAAATATATCACTAACCGTTTGCGTTGCCAGTTCCTTTTTTTAACTTGGCTAGACACGCCGCCGCGTGTCTGGACCAGTAAAAATACTTGAAAATAAAGTCAATACTTAACAGAATTACTGAAACTAAACAGCTGTTTAAAGGATACAATGTTTTTACATACTTAAACGTACAAAAACAAATACCTCGTTTATTATAGATAGAAATGTTAAATGAGCTTCATATAAATAGATATTTTTTTTAGATATTTTAATTCAAATGTAAAATTTCATAATACCTGTATAGCAAGTGTTTCTGTTCTATCAATGTTTTTGTTCTACAGTCTATCACATTTTCAATTCCAATACATTTTTTTTATTACTCGAAAAATTATTAGAAAAATAGGAAAATCTTGTATCGGGGCCACCCGGCTAATCAACAATTACTCGCTTAACTCGGAAAGCGACAGATCAAATGTCATGAATGTGCATTAATTTTACTTCACCAAATTTTATTGCTTTAACTATAAAGCAGTCTGATTTGATGACATAAACTTAGTATATCTATTACTTTTACAATTATGTTCTTTACTCAACTAGATTCTACTCGCGGCTCCGCCTGTATGGAAAGGTTATTCGTGATAATAAGGGTATCTGCACTCTAATAGCGCCGCACCCGGTGGTTAAATAAAGCGTGATGTGATACATAGCCTTAAATCAAAATATAAAATAATATTATAATATAATATTCATACACTTACACCTATTATCTGGCCCAAAGTAAGCATCATTAAAAGCTTGTGTTATGGATTCTAGTTAACGGATAATTATTAATAGTATATGTATATAAATATTAGAAATATACTAAATAAACATATAAACATCCATGACTCGTGAGCAAATACTCGTATCCATCATACAAACATTTGCTCCTACCGGGATTCGAACCCGGGACCTCTTGATCGAGCAGCCCGTATAGCAAGGGGTACAGACCACTCGACCAGCCGGTCGTGGTCTTAAATCAAAATGACTTTAGTTTTTCTCGAGAATCATACAAACAGTCAGAGCGACGTTGATGTTATATGCATTGAGATTGTCATAGTAATTGAATGATTTAGCGGAAAATGTTATTCCACTTTCTTTTAGGCTTAGTTGAAGAAAGTGTTAACTCGAGTCTTGTTACAAAGAGATGTTAAGTCTTTGTTACAAAGAAATGTTTAGAAGCATGGTAGACTTCAGTGCGTGCGTTGACCCCGTGGCCCACATGCAGCGAGGTGACATGACATTAACACGCCACTTTGAAAGCCGCCGCTACCTTGGAGAAAGCGTTTTCCAGAGAAAAAGAGCTTTAATTATTGTAGCTGTAGGTATGTAAATAATCAAGCAACATGATAGACGCAATATAAAGTAATCACAACATAAAGGAGATGTTTCAGTTCCGGTCAGGTATATGTACACTATTTCAAAAAATTAGGAAAAATTCTATCCACACATCTGCTCATAGTCCAAGACTGATTGCATGATAAACGCACAAAAAAAAAGGAATAATCTCCTGAATCTTGGAAAAATACTAATAATTAATTTCAAGATTGAATTGAGACTACGAATTGAGACTACGAATTGTTCGAGTCGAGTCGTCGTTGTTGAGTCGAGTTGTGTTGTCGAGTTTTCACCGTTATTCAAAATGGCAATATGGCGGGCGACATAGAAGTCAACTAAACGTCACCTTAACGTCAATCTTTCGGCACAGGGCTCCTTGAACTTGCTCGGAATGGAGATTTGCTGCGATCTGAATTCCGTGAACTACATTGAAACTGTGATCAAAACAGCCTCACGGAAGCTCGGTGTCCTGAACAAGGTGCGTCGATTTTTCACGCCTGACCAGCTATGCCTGCTTTACAAAACTCAGGTCCGGTCTTGCGCGGAATATTGCTCGCACTTGTGGGATGGCTCCGCCAAGTACCTCCTCGATGCACTGGACAGATTGCAGCGTCGTGCTGCCCATATCATTGGCGATGTAGAGGTCACGAATAACCTTGAGCCTCTACAATTGCGTCGAGAAATTGCGTCACTTAGCGACTTTTATCGGCTTTATCACGAAGAGTGCTCTGAAGAGCTTTTTGACCTTATCCCACCTTCCCCCTTCCTGCTCAGGAGCACGCGTGCATGTCTTCGGAGTCATCCATTCACTGTCTCCACCTCAACATCACGCACAAAGAAATTTAGTGCCTCGTTTCTTTGTCCTACTTCCAGAACTTGGAATTCTTTGCCAGCACATGTGTTCCCACCTTCCTACAACATGGGGTCCTTCAAGAGAGGCGTGAAAAAGCACATTTTGGGCCGGCAAGGTGGAGGCGGCTAGTGCAATGTCTATTCTGCACTAGCTGTCTTCTTCGCATATGGACTCTCCTTACCGCTTCACATCAGGCGGTGTTGGGTCAAGTGCCGTGCTTTGTATATATAAAAAAACAAAGTAACATAGGCGCCATGATGATTATTTGACTGTGTTGCAGTTTTTACTATAAAAATTATTGTCTTGTACCACGCAACAAAGCAAATAAAAAGAAAATGGACAATTGAACACTATTCTGCATATCCGGGTCTGCATACATTTTTGAAATATCTCTTTGAAACAAATAAAAACACAGCGGTTCTGTTTTGAAATGCATTCAAAAAACTTATGTAACTTTATGCATCAATTGATCAGATCTCTCTTTAGAAAATCAAGCGGATAAGTGCAATTTTACAAATAGACAAAGCACCGATACAGAACACTGACTCGGTAGTACTCGACCGTGACTTGTGGTTGGGCTCGGGGTCTGATGAAAAAAAAGTCCATTGAGAATATTTATTTCTAACTTGATCTCTCTTACGATTCTTATACCAAATTAGAGTGAATTTATTGCTTTTCATGTGCATAATAGGGTAGATAATATTAAGTATGTCTACTGAATTATGAACCTAATGTGAAATCTGTGATGATTGCATGTCAATAATTATTACAGAATGCATAATTTAAAAAGTACCCTCCGTAAATCTAGGCTGCTACGCCTTGTCGTGCCTCGCGTTTACATAATTTAACTATAGTTACTTATACATCTGAGTTAATATGATGCTCTTGTGTTTACGTATATTCGTGATTATATTTTTTATGTAGAAAAGTTTATTTTTAAATAGTAATAGGCGACTGCTCTGACCACTGAGCCACCCAGGACTTGGGATATCCCTGTGAAATTCTTCTAGTCTATCTGTATTTGCGTTTATGATCTAACGTCCACCCTACAATGTCGAAATATTCTATTTCAACATCCGAAACGAGTATTTTTACAAAAAAAAACTGCTTACTTGCTTTTTTTTGCGAAAGGTCGCGGGTTCGATTCCTGCCCCAGGACGTGAAATTTTTCTAGTTTTATTATATTTTAATAAACCAAACTGTCGCGGATTTGTATGGTTCTTAAAATAACGAGTTAATTGTTATTTGTGTCTGTCGGTTTGAGCGTTTATTTATTATAATTATTATAAAAAGGAAAAAGTTTGCCAGTTTCAAAAACATCTTATTCATCTGTTGTATTCTTGTCATAGCTATGTTTGTATTTAGTTATTCTTTTTAACTCAAATATAAACTAATGTTATTATTTTTATTTAGTTTAACAATAAAATAAAAAAATAATTTCAATTGCTAAAAAACAAACAACAAATGACGAGAATAATCTCGCAATACTAGTAGCGACTATATATTTTGGTTTCTTTATTCCCACGTTCAAAAAAAAACGTTTCATAAAATCATACGATGTAGCAAAATAGCGCGCACGTTATGGCGTTTTAATTTCAAGATCTCTTTACAATAAACCCGATAATGACACCGCAAGTACTGCTGCGTTTAACAGGAAACTGAGTGACTTTATAAACAAGAATGTCAATCACACTGTGTTAAGGAACACGTCTTGCAAGTAACATTTTAATTGAGTATCGGCGGTGAGTCACCGGGAGCTTTCTGAGGGGTAATTCGAGTACAGTCAAGTTAAGTTTGCAAGTAGGTACCAACTGTGTTACATTGAGAAAATATTACCTTTTGATAGACAACAACTGATATGGTGATATGATTATATGGTTTTTAGGTATTTATTTATCGCAAAGCAGTCTCTTTACCTACATTTCATTACACATATTTTTATTAAGCTCCCTATAGTAAAATTTACTCTCGACAATGCCAAAAGACAAAATATATTACCGTCACACAACCTATTTTAACAATTGATGTTGTCGAGGTATAAATACTTTAATATAATAATAATAATAATAATAATAATATTTATACACTCACACCTATTATCTAGCCCAAAGTAAGCATCATTAAGAGCTTGTGTTATGGATACTAGATAACGGAGAAATAATGATAATAATATGTATATAAATATTAGAAATATACTAAATAAACATATAAACATCCATGACTCGTAAACAAATGTTCGTACTCATCATACAAACATTTGTTCCTACCGGGATTCGAACCCGGGACCTTTTGACCGAGTAGCCTGGGGTACAGACCACTCGGCCAAGCGGTCGTCAAGACACAACCTATTTTAACAATTGATGTTGTCGAGGTATAAATACTTTAATATCACTTGTAGTTTGATAGATACAGCCCAGGCTAAGTATTATAGAGGTAGTTGAGCTTATGAACGGTAAAACTAATTCCTTACATTATGTAGATGGTGTAGCCCCACATGTATATACAGACGACAGCACATAAAGTGTAACAGTTGCACTACGAAAGCCGCCTCTATTGCGAGCGTAGTAAGGGTGATCTCAAGGTCAAACTGTTACGCTTGATGTGCTGTCGACTGTACATAACAGTCTAGCTAGAGGCATAGTCGTGTAGCTTTCTCGATGTGTCATTCATGTTGTTTATGTCATTTTAGATAGGTATCCCAGGTTAGCGTGCATAGTAAACCGAGACCCGCCCTCCTGTGAGCGTAGGGACGCTTTAAATTCCATACGCGTCTCGTATTCGTACCTGCATCGAAATGCCTGAGCTTTTTTATTTTTAACTCATAACATACATTTCGGTAGAAAAACTTGGCGCAAAGAATTTCATTAATTATGCAAGCCGAGATTTTGAAAAAAAATTGATGATAGAGTTAAAAAGTAGTGCAAATTTTAGGTTGAGTGAATAACCAATGTGAATACTTATACTATTAGTGATAGGTACCTAACTTTGATTATATAACAATCAAAGGGCGAACCGATTACTTGTCCGAAATTTACTTGTCCGAAAACAGTTGACCGACGTCTTTTTGCTATATGTATTGTTTGTCATATCTTTTTAGACCATCGAAATATTATTTCACATTATGTATCATTGTACCGTATTACTTTTCACCGATTTTCAAAATAACTGTTCACAATTTGGTATAAAGTCTCTTTTGAACTTTTTTGATGATTTATTTGCTATACTTTCACTTCAGCATAACAACATTTTACGGAATATTATTTAGGCACACTACCTCTGTGCTACTAAATTGAAAAATCAGTGTTGCTATTCTGCATATATTTAATAAATCAAATTACATGTTGTATGTATGCTGCATGTTTGCTGGGAAGCTGCATGCTTGCTTGCATGTAGGTTAGGTTAGGTTAGATATTGTGACCACGCTGCATGTTGAATGCTGCAGGCTTACTTGCATGCTTGATTACTTGCTTGTGTGCTTGCATACTGCACTCTTGCTTGATTTAGCAAGTGAAAAATTTTTAATTTCACGAAACAAAATGAAAATATGGCAAATAAAAGAGTAATGTAGCGGAAAGTCCGGAAACATAATACTTTGAACAAAGCTTATTTCGGCTGAGCTTAACATCGGTAAAAAGCTTTTCGACCAAATAAAACATTGGAATAACATAAAAAATCTAATTGTTTTTAGGTATGATAGAGTGGTAAACGTGATTCCGACGGTGTGAAAAAATCGGAATGAAAATAGTCAAAAGCTTTTGGTTAAATGAAATTTGGTTAAAAAAACTAACTTAAGATAGGTAGCCCTATCAAAGGTACATACATACCTAACTACCTAATACTGTCGTAACTATTAGGCAATCTATAACTTTCAGTAATAATCTTAATAATGTAGGCATGCGCGAAAAGAATAAAACAACTACGTTTAGGCATACGGATACGACTACAAAGCCTAAGAATAAGAACCAACTAAACCAGCACTTATTGATTTTCTGTAAGAATCGCATGAGCAAGCTTCTCAAGGCCCAATATCACAGATTAGTGATATAAGTATACGTATCATCGACACCCGACACGATTTTTTTTATTGTCTATACCTATGGCGTGGAAATTAAAAAACAAAAATTAAAGCGCCATAAAAGGTTTCACGTTTAATTCGTGTTTGCAATGAATGCCGTGTATCTAAGAAATTAAGAATGAATAGAAAAGTTAGCACGTCCAAAGAAAAAACCTATACACTGAGACACCTTACGGCTCACATAACAAGAGTTATTTTACATTAACCTGAGTCTGCACTTAATGGCCGCACCTTATACCTCTGGTTGGCTTTCACCAGCCAGTCGTCTCCACACGTGCCACTAAATAAACCTCAGATCATATGATCTGAGAAATAAACCGATCAATATTAAAATATTATATGGCTAAGAAAATAAATCATTTTCGTGGAAAATTTTATTATTGACAAAATATATTTTAAGTAAGTATATAAAAATGAACATTAACATAATTAAGTATAAAGAACTTATCTTTATAAAACTAACGTCATATTTACAAACCTTAAAAAGGGACATTCAAAAAAACAACAAAAAAAAGTATAAGTAAAAGTGTATATTTTTGTAAATGCAAAATTAGTAATTATGATGACCCTCAAAAGGATCTTCGAGTAAAGCCGTCCTCACAATAATATTCTAATGATTCTTTTAGTGAATCCTAAAATAATTTCTAGTAATTAAAATAGAATAAAACTAGAAAAATTTCACGTCCTGAGGCAGGAATCGAACCCGCGACCTTTCATAACGAACAACATAACACATAACATGAACATTTATAATAATGTTAAAATCAAAAATTAAGAATAATTTCTAGTATTTTTGCTGTACTTTTGATAGTGAAAAATTCTTTGCAATAATATATCTTATACATAATACCATTAATTCCAATTAACATATTAATGTTATTAACATTATTATTTATGTAACTGTGCTAAGCAGTTAAAGCATTATGTTTTATGATTACGTAACATTACCATCGTAGTGACGATGGGAAGAGCAAATATTTGAAGTTCTATGTGCACTAGTAGAAAATATATTTGATGAACACGCGGTAACTGACGTCAATACTAAGAACAATGGTGCAGTGAGTGTAAACACTGCTTAATTAACGATTATCTGATGCTGCTGGCCACCTGTTACCAATATCCAAAGTTTTAGTATCGTATATTATGTTGTAGCAGCATATCAATAAGACGACGGCGAAACTTTGCATTAGATCTGGCAAATGGGCAGACATTTTGTGCATTTTCCCTGGCACAGTTGTGAATTTACTATTTATTATTATTAGGAGGATGAACGTAGTTTATTAGACTTATAATGATATGTATTTATTTAGGATTTAGTTCAATCTAAATAATTACCAGCTTAGTCCAGCTCTGGCTTCGGACAATAAGACTATGTTGTGGCTTTACCTGAAGCAAGAAGAAAATATATATTTTGAATTCATTTTCCTTTTTTTAACCTACAAAAAAATATATTTTATATATGGTTATCTAGTACATACTAGCCTAGTGACATAAACCACTACGTATCATTCTGTTATTTTAAACATATGTATGACTAAGACGGGATTAATTTTGAACAAACTACCTCCTAATCCAAGGGTGTCGTGGGTAAAGGTAAATATAATTCGTCTAAGTTCCTTCGCGGGGACCATTGTGGGCATTTGAGGGTTCCTTCCCACCACCGCGCCGCCCGCCTCCGGGCATTTCTCACGAACAGCTCTGTGCCAATTAGTTGCACCACGCCCGCCGATACATGCCTCGCTGCCTGCCAATTGCTGTTAAAATAAACCATTCAGACAAGGCACTGCATCTATAATTTATATCCTTCATAGTTAATTTGAGATGAGAAATTGAGAACACTGTAAATAGACAGTGATTTATTTAATCATAATGCAAAAATGTCCTGTAAATCATACATACTTACCAAACTTAACAAAGTTTCGCACTCTTCGTATGAGTTTTACTTTCATAAAATATACTTGAATATAACTTAAGATGAATAAATGCGACCAAATTTTATTATAATTTTATACAATGAGTTGTAACGATAATCATTCTATTTTATGTCAATAACTTTATATGACATTTATATAATTCCAATTTTCACGATGGACTATGTAGTGTGTTTGTGGGTGTGTGTGTAGTATGTGTGTACCTAATTAACTATCCTTATATAATGAAAAATGTTTCAAGGCATAGGCAGGACAGGACTCTACTTTCCTCTAGCTCTAACAAATCGGGTAAGTCGGTGCCGTGCTCAAAATGACTAGCAAGAATTGACGTTCCGGTCTAATTATTATTCATAATTAATATTAAAAAACATATTTATGATATATATAAAAATAAGAAATAAATAAATAAATAGCTCCGTCGATTTTTAATTTAAGATATGTAATATTTAACAAGATGGTTATAACAATTTAGTGGATTGACACTCCCATTTCGCCTATAGTTTATGTTAATTATCAGAGTATTTTTAAAATGTGTTATAATATATAAGTTTTAGAGTTTTTACTGCATGCAATTCACGCCTCTTGAGAATAATTGTACGGTCATTAAGTATATTTTTAATATTATAATTTATTTCTATACTTACTATAAAAATATACTAAACTAGCTTCTACCCGCCACTGCGCCTGCGATGGATTAGTACGTCGAGTGCCCTATTTTTAGCAAACTATATAAATTATAGCCTGTATGTTATTCTGATGTATGAGCTAATTATTGTAAAGTTTCATCAAAATCGTTTTTGCGTGAAAGAGTTACAAATCATACATTAATCTCTACGTCCATACAAACTTTCTGCGTTTATAATATTGGTAGGATATACATTAAACCATACATATTTATATAAATATTTAAATTTCTATTTCTCAATTTCATGTTGATTTTTCCATTATCTCGTATCCATAATACAAGCTTTTAATTATGCTTAATTGGGGATAGATAATTAAGTGTGAAAGTAAGAATATTATTATTATTTCTTAACTAAGTAAGTACCTGAATTATATCCGCAACGTTTTATAAAATATTATAATGTCAATAATCGTTAAAATCAATTATTATTATGTGAAAAAATAAATTACGCAAAAATGTAGAGTCTTGTGTTTGTGAATTGATATATCACTTGTATGGCAGACTGGCAGACTTAGGTAAGATAGTGGCAGCTAGCCAGGCGGACTTAGAAATACCCTACCACCAACCAAAACGAGCATAAAATTTCTGCTCCCACAGGAATCGATCCCGAACCTCTAGGTATGAGGTAGGTGGTCCCAATCACTAGACCACAGAGGTGGTTACGTCTAAAACATGTGTAAATAGGAGCTATTTCGCAATGCAACAACTGCAGTTGATTTGTCTACGGTACTGCGTAGTGCGCAGTAGGTAGGACGTTGACATGTCAGTGCGCGCGCGACATACCGACGCGTCCTGCAGTGTGAACGCACTTGTGTTGCCCTGGGTTACACCGTTAGCTTACCTTCTATTATTAGAGTTATTGTTTAATTTTGTTGTTGGATTACAAATAGGTACATATTATGAGTCGCTTACATTTGAGAATTTTAATATTTTTTGAATTCGCTATGTTAATGCAAATCATCATTACCAGCCTACATACGTCCCACTGCTGAGAACAGGCCTTCATGGGAAAAACACATGAGGAGCTTGGGCCATAACACCACCCACCACGCTGCCCCAATGCGTGTTGATTGGTTAAAGCGGTTTCAGTAACAACTGGGACCAACGGTTTAACGTGCCTTCCAAAGCACGGAGGAGCTCGAGATTGAAAAATTTTTGTTGACCCATCCCGTCATCGACCATGGCGAAAGTAGCTTTGTTTTTGTAATCGAAACCAAAGCGACCTGGCCAAACCTTTAACCTGTCAAAGTGTCAAGTCACATATTCCAGCACAATTAATTTTTAATTGTTTTAAGACATGCACATTTATACTTAATACTAAAAAGCTGAAGAGTTTGTTTGGTTGAACGCGCTAATCTCAGAAACCACTGATTCAAATTAAAAAAGTCTTTTTGTGTTGGATAGTCCATTTATCGCGGAAGCTTATAGGCAACACGCTACGAATAGGAGCTGAGCATTAACGAAAAATGTTCGAAAACGGGAAAAATCGTGTTACACCGGAAATGTTCTCCTTTAATTAAAAAAGTCCGTAACAGCAATGTCTATATTTTGAGGTTGACTCCCTATAACCGTTTTTTGGTAATCAAATTCGTCCTATAATAAGGCATTATCTGCGAAGGTTTTTTTAAACATGATATTATTGCTTATCAAAATAAATAAATTATGCATTATAAGTACTTAATTTAAAGTTACTTAAGTTAAAGTACTTAATTTTAACAAAATTTTGTTGACATCATGATTTCAATGAATATCTTAAGAGATCATAGTTTTAAAATAACTCTGCAACAAAATAATGATCAAGTACCTACCACGCACAAATTTATAATATCCAAGGCGGGCGGGCGCGGGCGGGGCGAGGTTTTATATAAACATGATTTGAATCCTTATCCTACGTACGACATGTTGTTATTTTCCGTCATCCACGCGAACGATGTCGCGGGCACAGCTAGTATTACATAAACTTATGTAGCTTATATATAAGTACCTACATACATCCCTAATTATAGTAGGTATACATATAAGACGTGTAATGTAAGTTTATGTATGTAAGTTTACAATCTACCAACTTTAATTAATTATCCGAAAACCTTGATGATATTTATGATAATATGACGATTTTGGATAGGATTTCCTAGAATACAATACATCGGAAAGATGATATGTGCAGGTATCTTAGTATTAAATCTCCAGCGGTACTTTTTGAAGTTTTTAAGTGGGTAGGTACTTTAATATGAAATACTCAGTAATTTGTTTATTACAACAATTACTTTCATATTTTCACGTAGCAAAGATAATCATAATTTAAGTGCTACAATTACAATACGCAAATAATAGAAGAGTTCTTGGTAATAGCACGCGTGTGGCACACCGGTGCTACCAAACTGACTGTTTGCACAGCTAAGCACACTGTAAGTTTGTTGATATCGTCAACCGAACTACGTAGACCTTCCCTGCCTCCTCTTATACAACCTTAGTCTAAAAAAGAAACGCGTCGCTTTATTTTTTGAAGGATCTTTCTAAAGTGGTTCAACAATCGTGTTGATGAAGTTGCGTCAGTAGTAGAAAAACTGTAAAATAATGGAATCATTGACGACGATGTCGCGTCGAAGTAGGTCGGCTATTTACCTTCATACACTTGTGCTGCCTGCAACTATTGTTCGTCGTCTCAATAGGAAAGCAGAAACTTTGTGATAATAACTTATTAAAACCTTGAACCTTCTATATTTTTAATAGACTGATAGTTTATGTAGTTAGTTGGTGGATGTCTAGTCAAGTTGTGATAATTATTATGAACTTGCAAGAGATGAATTGACTTATTGATTATGCATGAAGCGTCTAAATATGTATTTGTTATGTGGAATGGAACACCTCACAGACTAGCAAAAATTGTAAAAAAGACTCAAGATTTCTATAATAACCATTTAACACGTTACGAAGGAGTTTAGTACCTAATGCAACTCTTTTTCGTATTTCCAAAACCTATACTTCTTACCAGCGCAATGGTGCCTTGCTTCCTTTAGCATACCCATGCCCATCTTCATAAAAGGCCCTTTTTAGTGGTAAGGTGAAGGCAGCTAAAACAAAGTGTTCATGTTGTTTTTGTTGATATTTTTGCAATTTTCATGGAATATGGACTCTGCTTACTGCTTCTCGTAAGGTGGTGCTCTCCTCATTTGCTCTCCTTCATATATAAAATATGTTAAAAATCTACAGGCACTTGATAACAATTGATTTCTGTTTATAACACAATAAAATTATTTGTGTCTTAGTAAAATATTTTTCACGTTTAAAGAGCCATGCAAAGTGCAAACATGTGTTTACTAATCCTATAGAGTATAACCTCTGCCAATACTATTTATTATAAACATAAATTCAAAGTTGTCAACCTACCTATTTGTTATGCAATTTTATTTGACATTACGTAAATTGAATAAACGTTTTCTCAAATATATGCTCCGGCGATGGACTTTTACTTTTATCGATCACTATTCCGAGTTTCACTTTCCCCGCGTCATTGAACAAACAATCAAGAAAACTTTAGACGCTTCCAATCAAACTAATCGCTGGTAGATTGATTGTGAATTACACAATACCCATCACAATCATCTTCTGATAATTGCTGCATTAGCAAAAATCTATTGCAACACAGGCTACTTATTCGTAAGTTACAAGACTTAAAATACAAGCCATAACCTAAGGAACTAAGCAACATTTGACAAATAAATTGGTAACGGCCAAATAAAAGGAGTGCATATAATTACTTTGATCTTTAACATTGATATAAACAAAAAAATCTTTAAACGACTTTTTACCCTTGACAAAACATTAAAATTTATGAAGTGTTATAGTAATACAAATTTTAAAAAGTTATGGTTATTTTTACAAATAACATATACTGATGAATGAAATGTAATAATGAACACATGAAAAAAATATTGTAAGTAGGTAGTCTCAGCGCTGATTCTACTCAAAGGTCTCAAAGTAACAAACAACTCACCGGCTAACACTCGGACGCACACCACTTTAACTAGACAGTTTATTCCCGTTCTACACTTACACTAAAGTGGTTGCCGCCGAAATAAAATCAGCACTACAACACAGAACAGTTTTCGTGACATCATGAATTGCTAGCTAGAGGCCTTATTTACATTTTAATAATCTTCACAGGTAAGAAATCATTGCAATACCACTTTATTAATTTCCTTACACTGTTGGAAAAAAATCCGGAAAAATGCTTTTCTGTTTTACAATTAATTATACCAAAACATTGCCTAGTAGGTAATTAGGTATAGACGAGAACTAAAAGTAAGATTTCATGTTTCTAGGCCGGGTGTTACAGCACCGAAATAAATTTTGGAATTCGGGAGTTGCGGGGAGACGATATCATGGATGTGCGCGAGTTGTGTTTGTGTGTGTATAGTCTAACTGCAGTGTGTCGTACGATACGTAATAGTACGCATTTATTAGGGTTGTCACGAGCAGGAATTTTTTTTTATTAATTTAATCGGAAAATGAAAGTGGTCTGAAAGATGTCAAACTTTCAGATGGGAACTCTTGACATGGAACACAACCACCCCCTTAGATTTTATTTCGGACTTTCGGAACACACTGTATTAACATTAACTACTTTATTTTATCTAATTAAATTTTTAATCCATGATAATGTGAGATTGATTATAAGTTATCAAAGATTTCATTTGCTATAACGAAACCGAAGAGCTAGCCTGTAATTGGGAATAAACCGCTGCGGCTCGCGAACGACGACGTGACTGTTCCCTGCGCCCGCACTCTCCCCGAGACACGCCACACGGGTCTACTCAATGAACTGTACTGGACACAGTAGGGAAGGGTCTAATCAACAAGGGCACACTTGTCGACATGATTAAATTATCGCACTTTTATAACTATTTATTGCTTTCTATGATATTTAGAATATAATATCACCACAGTAGTCTGATTTAAAATAGGAATAAAGTTGATACTCAGATTGATACAAAGTGTAGTACAATATAATTATGCAACAAGTAAGTACTTACTTGTGTGACTCATAGTTGAATAAATGATTTAAAATGTGCAGAAAAAAATACTGAAATCCCAAATTCCACTCAAACTCCACGTGGTTATATTTCTCCGAAATTCTTCGTTATCACATTTTTTTCCACACCACACCCACAGGTTATGTTGCATCCAATCGCTGCACCGCACTTCCTCAAATTGTTATGAAGTAACGGTTTCGGGAAGAAAACTATAATGATAAAGGACCTAGGTAGTCAATAACCATTCAAATAAATCTATAAATTTTACTAGAAACTTATAACGTTCTTCGTATTGAGTCGGCTTAGTTAGATATAGTCTAGTCAATGGATCTAGATATACTTACTGCCAGCCCAATATGTTTCGGTAGGTTCGTCACCTTTTTATAAGCTGTCTACGACAGGCTCAGCAGTTTCGTATGTTTACGATAATCCTAATGATACTAACTCCTTGTAATTTATTATTCCAAAAGTCGCAGACTATAATATAGCACAATACGTTCGTTAATTTCAGTCGTTCGTCTTTATCATCTGTTTTTTAATAATTTACGATATCTTCTTTGTTCAATCATCGTTATTCAATGTTATTTAGATGTCTGTGCCAACTACATCACATACACATTTACTACATAAATGTTCCTTAAAATTGTAAATGCAATTTCAAATTAATTTCTATTTGTTTGCGGATATCAATAAACCCCTAGAATTTTTCTAAATGAACATACGTACAGTAAATATTACTTGCTGGTTTACATACCTATACGTTCTTCTAATATATTTTAAATAAAAAATACTTTCACTTCATTATAACTTTATCGATTTAATGGTAAAATGAACAACACTAAGATTTAAAGCGGCGCATTATAACGACTAGCGGCTCGGTTCCCATCTTAGTTGTTCATTTGATTTGAGATAGATACATATTAAGTAATTTTGATCTTTATGTAAAAAGTGTTTTATTAACAGAAAAGATATTAATTTTAGTATGTCAAATACCAAAAATCACTAAACTACCAATGGAAGCTCTGGATACCAAAATTATTGTGAATCATGCATTTACCGGTTTCTAAGACTATTCAAAGCAAAAGAATAATTCCAAAATCGCAATCAATGTGTATTAGAGATTTGTATCAAAACAATATTATGTGCGGTTGATCAAAGCGTGGTATAATTTATAACACCGACAAGAGTGCAACGGGTGGTCCCGATTGCGATTCCCTCGCCCGAGGACAGTATCGGTAATAGCGTTTCTAGTCATAAATACAGGCGCGATAAGTATCTGTCTTAGGGTTGCCATTAGAATCATGAAGGTGTCGTAAATAAGTAATTAGCAGTCAGCTAATTCAGTCTGCCTGCAAGCTGCCAGTCTAATAATTAGCTGCCTTAGTTAGTCTCTATATTCAAAGAAATTTGGGAAAGAGTATGATTTTTTTTTATTTTCATGAAGAGACAAAAAACCTGTACACAGGATTGCGAACCTTTTGCAACACCGGTATATTTAGTTTATTAATTATTTTTATATGAAGAAGTAGGTAATCGCTAACAAGACACATCGGTTTTCTATTATTAAGGTGAAGGCGGAGGGCTGATAAGGATACAAATGTTAAATGTGTGCATATTTTAAAATAACATTATGTTTTGCATTCAAACTATATTGTGTATACTTATGTGAGACGAAAAATTAAAATAAATACGGATTGTTAAGGGAACGCTCTTGAAAACAAAGGCAGATGGCAGCAAAAAAATCAGCTGTTCCAAACACACCATCATACCAGCTTATGATATCCACTTTTTTTCAACAAGTCGTGCTTAGGATGACCGGCACTGCTCTATCTGACTTCATTTTGGAGAGCTTCGCTTTAACAAAAAGCTATGCATATGTTCAAAAAATCTCACAGAAACTTGACTTTATGACAATAATTGAACAAATTTGTGCAACAAAATTTATTTTGTTTCAGCAGGTATCTATTAGTCGGTATCTAACAAATTAGAGGGATGTTTTGGTTGTCTACTGGCAAGGCAAGTAGAGAAAACCAAAAATCTTTATTTATTTTTTATACAACTATATGACAAACAAGCTGACGGCCCACCTGGTGGTAAGTGGTTACCGCCGCCTATAGACACCTGCAATAACAAGGAAAAGCCCTTAATATTGCAGGTGCGTTGTCATCCTGAGGCCTAAGATGAAATGCCGTGCATGCCCAGCAATTACACTGGCTACCTTTCCCTTCAATCCGAAACACAGCGAACTAAGAAAGGTTTCACGGCTGAAATAAGAAAGGCAGTGGTACCATCACAGAAAGATCCAACCAGGCAATTTCTAAACATTTTCGCTTGAAAGTTGAAACTGGGTAGGTACTTTAGTAGACCCCAGTCCTTAAATTATTGACCAATCGGGAACCCTTATTGTTTGTGAAAGGTTATTGCTCTTCATTGTTTTCAAAAAACATCTGGTCGCATAGACATTTCGGGACCAGATGTCTTTGTGACAAAAACAAAATGTTAGTTTTTGTTTTAATATTTTACCATTGTTTTAATTGACAAAAATTTTTCGGAGACACTCTTCAATACTATTGGTGGATAGTATTCTATTGGTGCCCAAGTAGGTGGCAGGTAGTTGACGACCTTTGTGTACCAAAATGATCTTAAGTGTGTCGGGTTGGACTATTCTTTGATAGTACCTACCCAGGCGACCCTACATATGGGTCTACCATTATTTCCTTATTTCCTTTGAAATCTCTACGATTTCAAAGGAAATAAAGATTTTTGGTCACAATTACGAGACTCTACTGGTTGTTTGATTTCTTTATTATTTTGAAATTTATATACGGCAGCCCTAAGCGAGCGGGACGCGCGGTGCAGAGCGGCGCAGCGCGGCGCGGGCGCCGATGGGTGGTCGGCGCGAAATTCGGCGGAGCAACCGGTTCTGAGAACGGTCGGCTATTGTGTCTGCCTGCCCGACTTGTGGCGTTAGCCCTGCACACCTTATATAGATTATGCATTCACAATATAGCACGTCAATTTCCCATGATAACTTTATTCATCATATTTTGAAGTGAATAAAATTGCCAACATTGAACCTCTATCTTCTATAAAAATAATAACAAATGTTTGTCCCCTAAGCGCTTCGAAACCATTGATTAGATTGTGATGAAATGTTTTCTCTTTGCGGGCATTGCATGCAAAGGTGTAGCTAAATGTATAAATTATAGCTTCATTTCTGAAGCCAGTATATAATAGAATATGGCAAAGTGCCAAACTAGTACCATGTGTGCATCCATTCACCAATCAACCAAACTAGCTGTAGATTTCTAAAAGTGCCTATACAATCAATGTTTTATTGCGATTCTCTATTGAGCGGATTTACTATTTTGTAGTCGTACCTGTTTTATAGTAGTTTCTGAGATTTATTGAGGTGAGGTTGATGCTTGAGGTTTATTGAGTTCGCATGTTGAGAGTAATTTAACTAGTCTGCTTTGACTGGTGGTGTTTCTTTAAGTTACACGTTACACTAGCAAAAACATCAATATAGAATTAGAATTAACTTCAGGACAGATTCCATGTTGTTTGTTTCTTGTTTGTCTGTATTTGCTTATTGATTATAATTCTTATTCCGATACGATATCATGAAGTATAACAACACTTTAAGCACTTGATTACTAATTAAGTCTATAAAATACTTTTAAATTTCGATTTTTATATTAATTGTTAGTAAATGTCTGCTAAATATTTTTGCGACCTATGAAAAGTTAAAGTACAACATGTTTTGTACTTTTTTACTTTGTAGTTATAAAGATTATACCTTCTCACCTTATCGAAATAATGCCTTAAGAAAACATTCGATAGAGCCTCCATAATAGTAATAAGTAAATAAAAAGAAACAAAACGTAAACTCTGTTCGAAACAGCAAACAGAATCAAAAGACGCCGCACCGACAATGCCCTCAGAATATCGTCCACCTAATCTGTTTTTCGTTAGGCACGCCATATTTCATCCCGCCAGCTATTGTCAATAGGTCAGAGTCAAATAGGAGAGAACGTAGCCACTTTTGTTTTCTTTTCCGAATACTCAAACAAAATAAACTGTGGTAACTGTTGTGAGCGCGCCGCCATTTGAATAATTCCCGGGGTTTTTTGTCCGCCATCTTTTCATTAATATATTACGACGGGCAATGGTGTCTAGTTCTTTTAGGGTTCAGTCCTCACACGATCTCATTTGCTCTACAATAATTCTCGGGTCCGTAATTGTCTGACGTACACATAAGCACGAATGTTCATGACGGAAAACATGTGAATAACGGAATCTATCAGTCAATTTTCGTAAATAATGAAAATGTTAATCCAAGCCTTTATGAATATGAATAGGTACAAAGTCTATAAAATTTTTGGATTTCAGATACCTAATCTCCTTAACCTTTTTATAATTATGAAGGAAGTATGTAACTTTCTTATTCCCTAAAACTACATAACCACACGTAACGCATACAGTATCTACTGTAATTATTAAATCTTCAAAACAGTTTATAGTTTTCTTGTTACAGTATATACCGATGTGGAGAAAATCGCCCTTTTTTGAAGTCGTTTGAAAAGTGAAATATTCACTTTTATTTGATGTAGATAGTATAATACCTGCTTGTGGTTATTTGAGTCAATGTATAATTATGATTCCGCAATTATCTAATTTTTTATTATCCTTATTATTTACACCCTTCAATATTTATCCTCATAGCATTTTTAGCTACAAATTGGCCACATCAGCTTTTGAGTAGATAAAGAAAATGCAGTCATTTTAATTTTAACACGCATTATCTATACTTAGAACAGATAAGCAAATACCGTTTAGTAGATTAGAATACGGCTCTCATCTTTGGGGTATCGACTCACGATTGACCGTTTATTTTTTATCATTTCTGAGTTAGATACCTGACGTCTGCTATTATTGTTACGGTGAGAGATTATTCTGACGCCCGCCCCCGGATGGTCGAGTGGCGTGAAATAAGTTATAGATCGTAATTATTTTTTTGGCAATTGCCGTGTTAAACAACTTGAGACTTCTCAATAATTTATTTATTTTTGATATTTTTATTAAAGTCAACGAAATGATTTATTCCCTGTTGTTATGAAAATCTTAGATAAATATCATAACAGACATAGGTCGCACCTGAAACACAATATGTAGTTTAATTTAAAGTAGGTAACGTAGAAAAACCTATCGATCTAATCGTGATTTTACTTAAATGACAACCATTCATATTGATTTTTAAAAAACATGTTGATTTGCTGAATTCAATTTATTCATTTACCTATTAAGTAAATCATAAAGGAAATATTGAACACGTTTATTGTAGATCCGTATAATAGTGTAGCAAAGGTAATTAGTTCAATCAATCTATAAGTTATTATTACAACAAGGAAACATTATTCACACGGACGAAATAACCAATGAGACATGAAATGTATAACATGGCCGATGTTAGAGCTGGCACAGACTACCGACTAATTGAGTTATCTCTACAAACTTGACTTAGGAAAGTGTTTAACCTTGCCAGTGACTTCTAAAAGGACAAGTCTACATAACTTGTTTTAACTAGGTATGTACACTTGTACATTTAGGCTTTATTTTCTTTACTTTTGCTTATGACTAGTTCAGAAAGTTAGCTCTAGTATGTATCTATTCTGTGCTCTAGTCTAGATGTTTCTGTTATTACTTGGGTACCTAATAATAATAACTAAACTAGAAAAATTTGTTGAACATATTTTTTTCTGGGTGGGAACATTTCTTTTAGTCTATTTGATTTTGCGTTATACATGTATAGGATAACGTCTACTGTCTACCTTCACAATATAGAAATTATTAATTTCAACACATACGACTATTTTTTCATATACTAACGGACAATGTGACAAAGTTAGGTATTGCTTTTGATATACAGTTAAAATAATACATATATGGTAAAGTATGTTAAGCAATAAAAAATCACTACGAAACATATTTGTAAATGAAACAGAGTAAATAATATCACTGACATTATTTTAATATATTCTGTATTGTGAAAGTGTTCTATTGTTCGCCTATTGATTATAAATAAATTTACATAAACTCGTACAGCAA
The DNA here is from genome assembly GCA_947347705.1 of Nymphula nitidulata. NCBI lineage: Eukaryota > Metazoa > Arthropoda > Insecta > Lepidoptera > Crambidae > Nymphula > Nymphula nitidulata. The sequence continues at coordinate 5,574,038 of OX374626.1, forward strand.
AGCGTTCTCGTCACGGAATGAATCATGAGCCTGAACGGCCACAGATTATAAATTCTAAGAAAATGTTAAAGCTTGCATATGTCAATAGAAACAATATAAAAAATATATTTGAGAACACCTGCAGTTATTAAATTTTGAAACCGCTTAGTGACTATTTCTTGGAGCTAATAAAGTAGGTATTAAGTAACAAGTCTTACAACTATTAAAAGTTTTTAAATATTACAGTCGTTTGGTGTTATTTCCTACCTGGGTACTGAGCACGTGGGAAAATTGCAAGATTATGCGTTCTTTGTGCGTACTAAGTATGTGCGTGATAAAATTGTGATGGCGATAATGTGATTCAAAATATTCCATTTATTTACTTTTTAAAAAACAGTGTAATAAGTGCCATTATTGAAATTAATGGTTACATTTACTTATTAACCTCCGACGAGAAAAGAGGGGTGTTATAAGTTTGACGTGTCTGTCTGTGTTTCTGTGAGTCTGTCTGTGGCATCGTAGCTCCTAAACCAATGGACCTATTTTGATTCGTTTTTTTTCGTTTGAAAGCTGACGTGACTAGGAGTGTTCTAAGCTATAATTTATGAAGATCAGTTCGTGTGTTTGATGACTATCAGCTCAGTTTCTACATGATAAAAGGGTTTTACTAACTTTCACAGATCCAATTGATTTGTCACTTCGGTGACATTCCCCTGACATACAGACCTAGAGCTGATCCTATACCATCAAAAACTCTGCGGGATCCTTAATTCTTCAAAAACTTACAGCAGATATAGCGTGTTTGGGCTCTTATGAAAAGTCTCAATGAGATTGTGTTAGATGGATGATTAATGAGGCTAGTAATTTCTTAACATTTTTAATTTCTCGGTTTATATGATAAAGTAACCAAAAAGCTGTTGTAGCTTGTAAGCAAAATTCCCCGGAAGCAGATTTAATAACAATGTTATCAATATTCTTACTTGAAATTTTTTGTTTACAAGAAATAGTAATGTTTTTTTGGCAGTCGATATTCTCCACATATACTTTTTCAACCCCATTAATTCTAATCTTAAAAATTAGATGGGAAAGTAGGCGACATCACATAAATTTTTTAAATAAAATTATAGAAGCGTTTGGCTTGATTTTCTGTCTAGTTTCTCAAACCGCAGTAATATCTGAGGATTAAAAAAATATCATCGTCAATTAAAGTGTTACCTACTTCTAAGCCATGGCGTCAAACACAGCACGTTCGTCATCTTTAATCATGATTTAAGTGAGCTCGAAAACACAACTGGAGTGCAGCAATTATACAAAGACAATCACGAGGAAATTGGCAATTGACCTTTCAGTTGACATCTAAATTGATGCCGAGCCAGTTCTATTGCTCTGAAATCTTTATGACATCTCTATAATTTATACTGAACTATCTGGAATAAATTTAATAACGTAAAAAAAACCTAGTGGTCGCCCGCGGTCCCGCCCGCGTGGATATCGGTCAACGCTGTAAAAACAATGCTATGTTTTTCTCAGAGTTTCAAACTATCTCCATACCAAAGGACATGTTCTGAAAATGTATGGGGGCTGGTACTCAGCTACCCCCCAAGACAAAAGTTATATGGGAAGAAAGAGTATATATTAAAGAATATTATGATATAAAAACTATAATTTTAAATGCCTGCATATAAATAAAAAATAACATTATATTCTGGTCAAAACACTGTTATCCAGAGATGTAAAATTCCATTTTAAAAAATGTGACTCATCCCAGACATAGTATAAAACGTCAATGTCGTCTATTGTCTGGTCAAATATTTTTTTAATAACTAGGTATGGGGTTGAATTGGTTCAGCCTACGACTATTTTGCAATTATATTTTATTGTAAATGCTAGAAGAACATGGCAAATTAGTTTCTGCACTTGTTTCTGACTAATAATAATGATTTCAAATTATTTTTTACTGTATTTTGTCAGAGAAACTTGGATAAGAAGCTTAGAATTCTTGTATACACTTTTCAAAATTACTCAAAAATGCAGGGGTATTAAAATGAAAAAAGGGTATATTCAAGATCCTCTGAGCATAAGCTTTCGCATAATATATAATTTATCGTGGGGGGCTTTCGAGTACCAATATCGAACATCTCCTTTCATCTAAATTCTAAATTGCTTCAACGGCTCAAGCGCAAAAAGGCAACAATCAGACAGAGTTACTTTCACATTTATATTATTATCACAGCTTTCCTCTGTGATAGCAGTAGGGGTTGATAGAAGTTATGTGGTATTATTTTCTATAAAATGTTCAATGAATGCAAAAATTATGGATTGTATAAATTTTGTTGGTTGCAGTTGGTTATCACATACATTTATGTATATTTTCTGATAGTAGCGACGTCAATTAGGAGCTTACCGAAAAACGGCGCAAAAAATTACTTATTATTTTTCCGTTTGAAATAATAATGGCATAACTATAGTAAATTTGTATTTATTGCTAACATCACTTTTGTTGTATGGTGTAAATATTTACAGTGTCGTTTATTTTCACAGTAGATTGACTGCAATCCGTATTTGAAATAACCTTTACATATTTGACAATGAATTTTTAAGAGAAAAATAATGTTTTAATAACATTTTTGAGTTTGAAACGTTTATTTAGTTTTTAAATTAATTTTAAGGTTACTTACTAACAATTTAAAGTAAGAACAATCAAAACTTTAATCTAATCTCATCTTCACAGTCCAAATAGCGATTATTCGCACGGCACTTACACAATTCACTATAACAATATAATATTACATATCATGGGTAACGATTACGAACCTCGATACCTACTTTTGCTTTTATGTCAAAAATATTTGTCTTATTTCTAATCTGTCACGGTCTTAGAACAATAACTAATAGGTACGAGAATTAATTATGTTGTCAGTGCTTTATGACGTCGTATATTTGTATGTAGTGTAAAACCTTTTCTGATGCACACAAGTTTTTGTGATCAATATTGAATACACCATTCGTAAAACCAGCGACTCTTCGGTCGAAGGTTTGTCAATTGGTGGTCACTGTCACCAACCACCGGTATACTGGAAACACTTCGCGACTGACGTGACTTGTTGCTGGACGAAAAACTAAAGCTAAAGAGATTTTGTATTCTAAATATCGTAAAACTTCATACAGGCTCTAGTATATCAGCAGCAATATCCTATCTATGAACCTTAGGTTCGTAGAGCGTAGATATAGGATTGCCCTAATAGTCGGCAATATAAAATAAATTATGTCTAAATAAAATATGGGGCTATAGAAACTTATTAGTTTTGTGTTTCTGCTGTAAGGTCGCCAGAGCTCAACGAGAAAGCGTTATGTTAGGAGCAGGAGGACTTGTCTCCTATGTTGTCAACATAACGCTTTCTCTTGATTTTAACAGGGTGATTTACAACTTGATTTTTAATTTGAGCGCCATTCAAACGTTGCCTACGTTTGAATGGCGCCGAAAGTGCTACGAGGCTACGCCCGGCAATGGTAACCGTCTCAGATCACACTACCACGCTCACCACGCTGGCCCAATCCGGGTGAGTACATCATTGTTACGGGCGGGCAAGAGCGAAAGAAAGAGACCGAGGGGTTGCGTTTTGGTACATTTGTACCTTGTACCTACCTCCGATTACTTAACCTTTCTCGATTAAAATCAAAGCCCACTGACATTCTTGATCATATTATTCAAACGATAAAAATACATAAGTTACATGGCAACATTTAAATCTAATAAAATTTGCATTGAAATTCGTTTAACCAAAACAAGAAAGATAAGAAATACATTGATTTACATAAATTATTAAAACAGCAAATAAATTTATATATAATTAGTAAATTATATGCGATACATATAGCATTTATATGACTACCTATGTTTTTCAGGTTAAGCATGTGTTCCGCTTGCGCAACTTTTAATCAGTAGAAGTGAGAAGCCTTAGGTGGTATATGGCAACTGGCTGCCTGACATGATACCTTGTTAAATTACACAATCCACTAATGAGGTTGCAACACATACACATGGCAGGGCTGGTCATATACTACTCTAAGTAATCAGTGAACTGGTCACAGCTTTTAACAAACCGGAGAATGTTTTAAATTGATAACGTATAAATTATGGTGTCATGCAATACAACGTGGACCCAAAAATGGGTCGTCCATGGGTGGTAAAAGCAAGTAGGTACAAATTCCTTGTTTTCAACTAAACCAAATTGAGTGTCTTCTATCTTTCTTTCTACATTAGCTCGGAAGGGATAGACTAACTTTAGTGCTTAAATTTCCAAAAATGTTTGAGAAAATATTATTTTAAGTCCTTTATGGAAGACTGTCAAATCAAGTTAGCACTTTTGTCCGTTTTCACTAATCATTTCTTAGGCTTGGTGACTCTCTGGGGGTGGGCTGGTGAAATTGCTTCGGCAGAGTCTATAATGCTGCCCCCGCAAAGGGGAGTGGAGTTACGAGGGAGTTTGAGTGGGTATTCCCATCGTCATTAGCATTGGGCGACCCCCACACACGCTCGTTGCCTAGCAAGCGACGGGTAGGTCTGTAATCAGATATTTCCCCGACAAAAAAACAGACTTAGGTGACTCTTATCGACATTAATTTGTCTCTTTAGATAAACTGAGCTAAAAATCGCCAAGAGACTCTTAATCGCTAAGCAAATGTGATTTACTCACATCTACTTAGCGATTAAGTCTCTTTTCTCTCTCGATTAAGAGTAAAAACAAGCATTTGTGTTATAGTTAGCTTTACGTTGTTTAAAAAGAACTTATAATGTTCAAATTAAAAGTAATATTGTAAATGAATTTTTCGTTTCTATCTCGATTACAAAAAAATGTTTCAAATTTTATTTCTCGTTTTTAAATACGGTAGTCACTGTAGCCACTTTTTTTAAATACTTACATGTCATCAGCTCAGCAGTGACACTATTCTTTAGATATCTTATTTTTGTGATAAATAATGAATGTTAGAATATTAGAAGTTAAAATAAATTGTTATCTTCTCAAAAACTAATTGTGAGTGTTACTCGAGAGTACAGTCATCTTAAATATTTTGCAAAATAACCCACGACTGCTCGTGGTGGTATTTTTGAATATTTTTATTGGTGTTTCTCATTTTATTACGCTACAACTGTGCGACGTGTTTGTGTACCTACTATAAAATATTACGTGACTAGACTACAAAAACCCGTTTCATTGCAGACATCTAAAGTAAACAGGCATAATCTTTAACGCCGCATACAATACCGTTAACTTCGCAATTATATCACACTTTAATTCTATGACATAAACCATACTCACGGTAAAAATATTATTCACTGAACAAATTTTTTGTAACATTGGGACAACATCGGAGCAAAAAGTATTTCCGAGTACAGTATAGTTTATTTTTTTCTTTACTGTATTGTTAATTACCTGATATTTTGCGGCAGGATCAGAGACTAATAATACGTGTGAGGTCACTATCTACCACGGAGACAGTGCAACGAACTATTTGAGGCGAGACATTATAATTCCGAGAATTGGACAAATGCTGCGCCTGCGTCGGGGCTGGCCTCGGCCGAGCGCCAGCTCACTATAGTTTAAAACTCTGACATAATTATTTTAAATAAATATGATACACACTAGCCTACAGCAGATTCAATTAAGAGACCCATCTAAGTATGTTGGTTTACGCAAAAAAAACTATATAGAATAATTCACAAGTAAGTAATCTACTTTTTCAAATTTAAAATCAAAATATGAGTAGGTACTTTAAAACGAGTAAAATTCCCATGAGCATATATAGGTAAGCATAATAGTTATTTGTTATACAAAAGTGCAAAGTTGCTTTTTAACCACGTGCTCAATTTTGATGACCGAGCAAGCGAAGGATTCTAAAATTGAATCACGAACGCAGCGAGTGATTCAAAAATTAGAATCCTGAGCGTTAGCGAAGGAATCAAAAGAGCACGAGGTGAAAAATCTTTGCACTCGAGTGCAACACGTAACTTTTCATCCCACCTCAACGAGGAAATGACTAAACGCAAAAAAAAACATTTGCGCATTATTAACAGTTTCAGTCAATTCTGTCAAAACGTCAAATAAACTTCTACGTCGCTAGAATCACTCATTTTAGGTTTTTTACTTGTTTTCAAGTTTCTTGTTTTGAACCTATGGTTTTAACAAATATGTCGTGAAAAGAAAATGGCGCGCGCAAAGCAAATTAAACCAAAAGTACACTAAGAAGGTGCCGAGTCTGAGTTTTTAATGCTAAGGCTACATTATCGCGATAACGCGAAGATTTGCGTTGTCGCGACAGGTGTGGCCAAAGAATTCGTCCTATCGCGGATCAACAACTCATAACGAAGTTTTATCGCGACAACGCGAACACGAATCTTCGCGATTAAGTGTGGCCGTTACAATTTAAAAAAGGTTGTATGATAAATTGGGCGTGCACACGATGGTCTTAATTCAATTTTACTTTATCCTCTAGCGGATAAAAACGGCTTTTGCACTCAGATATCGAAGAGCAAAAATACTCTTTCCGAGATAGGGGGATGAAAAGGTATATTATAGAAATTTTACAGTTATTTTCAGCCGTGAAACAGTTCGCTGTGTTTCGGATTGAAGGGAAAGGTAGCCAGTGTAATTTCTGGGCATGGACGGCATTTCATCTTAGGCCCCAGGATGACAACGCACCTGCAATATCAAGTGATTTTTCCTTGTTATTGCAGGTGTCTATAGGCGGCGGTAACCGCTTACCATCAGGTGGGCCGTCAGCTTGTTTGTCATCTAGTAGTATAAAAAAAAAAAAAAAAGTTATTAGTCTGCTGTATTTTAAGTTAGTTTTCTAAACTTACAAACGAAAATTCTCTCGGTCTCTTAGAATCTCTGATAATAATAAACTTCAAATGAATAAGTATGTTCTTCACGGTTGTTATGTTAATAATTGATCAGTCAATGGTGAAATAGATATCTTACAATCAAAGCTAATGTTAATTTTATAGAATTCCATATATGATTGTAATAACAATAGTACGATAAAGTTGCAAAATACGAACGAAGCTCTTTTTGAATATATACACAATAAAAATACAAAACCGTGACCGACACGTATTTTCAGATATTTATCTGGTATGGTTATACTTAAATGTAAAACAGCACTCTACCAAAAAAGTATTCTGCGCCTAGCACCTCGTATTTATAATAAGATACCCAAACACTTAAAAGCCCTAAATCTAAAGCAATTCAAAAGTACAATATTTGAAATACTAATTCAAAAGTGTTACTACTCAATACAAAATTTTTTAAATGACAACTCTCATGACTGGAATGTTTAGATTTATTTTATTTTATTGGCTGACATGATATTATTAGTATTGTTTATCATTTTGACTAATCTTGCATTATATCAATCATAGCATGACTCCAATTAATATGAATTCAATTTCCTTTGTGACATTTTAAATTAATAACAATTATTGACTCAGCGTGACATTTCAAAACTGTTTATATTTTATTATTTTAGTTGCTTATCAATGTAATATGTATAAGTCAATGGTTGCTTTATTTAAATTTTTTATTTAAATTTGTAATGTAATTCTAATAATTGTAATAGTAGTACTGTATTAACATTATTTTTTGCACATCCGTTATGGATAAAATGTGAAGGACCTCATATTTTATGTAACACCAATTTTATACCTACTCACATAATAGCAAATAAATTATTCTGATTCTGATAGTCTAAATTGCCTAAAATTCATCTAAAAACTGAGTTTCTAAGCTCGTTTCAGAACACCTATTGCAAGCCTAGAGAGATAGTTTTTTCACCATCTGTCAATGCAGGTGGTATTACACCTTTTATCTATCATTGTGTCAAAATATAAAACTAGAAAATTTTGACGTCCTAAGGCAGGAATCGAACCCGCCACCTTTCTCAATCCGGGTGACTGCTCTGACCACTGAGCCGTCCAGGACTTGGGATATCCCTGTGAAATTCTTCTAGTCTATCTGTATTTGCGTTTATGAGCTAACGTCCACCCTACAATGTCGAAATATTCTATTTCAACATCCGAAACGAGTATTTTTACAAATACCTACGATTCGGTTAAGTTGGGGCAGTGCTTTTAAATATTCTTAATTTTTGATTTTAACATTATTATAATAATGAAAATTACTAAGTAATTTTTCAAACATTTATAATAATGTTAAAATCAAAAATTAAAAATATTATTGTGTCATTAAATTATAAGTTATTGGAACACATATTATCATATTTATATCGATTGGAACATTGCAAATAATTCGCATATAAATTAACAGACAGTGTACATACGTCAATTGTGTGCACTGCAAGTTATTTCTGTTGAGCATATCAAATTAATATTGCTAATAAATGGCTGTGTTCTGGAGATATGAGCATGAGTATAAGGCAAACGAACTCGGATCAGGGTTATGTCTTATATGATGCTTTCAGTATTGTATTATTGTTGTAAATGTGTTATATAATTAAAAACTTACTAAGAACGAGGATTACAATATTCAATCAAATATTAGGAGAAGTTCATAATAAAATGATAAGATAAAATATTTTTACACAGGCAAAGATTAGATAATGGTTACCGTAGCTCAACCGTAGCCTATAAATTTCTAATGGTGGTTTCAAACTACGTTACAATATCGACAAACTGAATACCCTACCCACGCTTTGTCTCTATAAACAGTAACCTAGTCTAAAAATACCATAATTTGAATATTGCATAAATAAAAATTACCTACGTACTTACATTTGGTAATCACGTTCAGGAAATATCGACGAAGAAATTGTTGCTTACCTGAAAAAAAAAAGACAAATGAATAATCTTTTAAATTGCATTATAAGCTTACATGCGCTTATGAAGCCAATTTTATTGCTGAATTAGATTTTATTTCTTTAACAGCTAGTATTTTAACTAATATAAGTAGGTTTAATTAGCGTTCTTAATAAGATCTTTGGTTTAGGTATCTATATTTTAAACAAAAATGAAATAATGAATGTATAATTACTAATAATCTGACGACCGGCTGGTCGAGTGGTCTGAACATCTTGTTAAACAAGCTACTCGGTCAACAGGTCCGGGTTCGAATCCCGGTAGGACCAAATGTTTTATGATGAGTACGAGCATTTGTTTACGAGTCACGGATGTTTATATGTTTATTTAGTATATTTCTAATATTTATATACATATTATTATCAATATTTTATCCGTTGTCTAGTATCCATAACACAAGCTCCTAAGATTGCATTCTTTGGCTTAGATAATAAGTGCGAGTGTAAAAAAACATACATAATTAACTTACTGAGAAATTTCTCATAATGATAATGTGAAACATACTCTCACACCTATTATCTAGCCTAAAGTAAGCATCATTATGATCTTGTGTTATGGATACTAGATTAGATACCATATTGTTAATAATATTAGAAATAAATGAGAAATAAACTAAATAAACATCCAGGACTCGGCAACAAATGCTCGTACTCATCATACGAACATTTGCTTGTACCGGGATTCGAATCCGAGACCCCTGACCAAGTAGCCTGTATAGCAAGGGGTACAGACCACTCGGCCAGCCGGTCGTCCTAATATGTCTTTACTTATAAAATGTTATTAAAAGTAAATAATATTTTGTGTTAACCCTAAAAATCTGTTAGGAGCCAGACAGTGACGATTATGACTTGGGCTTAATAAGCTTTGGTGCAATCAATAACAACTTGAGCCACCTTGGCAGATATTATCATTACTGAAATAAATCGCTTTGAGGAATTCAATATCATCATCATCCGATTTTGATATATTGATACTAATATCATTAGAATCATCTTGCTTTTGTTAGTTGTGTAACTAATGATATAAGCTTTGAAATATTTTCGTAAAAAGTCCAAAATTGCGGTGTATATTTTATACTACACAGGTTGGTTCCGTTAATACGACAATAAAGGAATGGTTTGCCACTTTCAAAAATATCTCATTCATTTGATAATTTCATGACATTTGTATAAAATAATATAATAACATTGGCTGCATTATTTCATAGAAATGTCAAGAAAATAATCAAGTGAAGAAGATGTTTTTGAAAGTGGCGAACCATTTCTATGAACTAATATACCATGTTTAAATTTATTTTTTGTATTGACGGCACCACTCTGCATAAAAAACACACTTAAATGTTATTTATTTATTTATTTATTAGGAAAACCAACAAGGCTTACACTATTACATTTAATAGTAGTTTTAGGCATAAAAGTACCTATAACTAAGTGCAGTCTTAATTAAAGGTTGCTACGGCATGCAGCATGGCGGCATGCGGTTGCATGTTATAAAAAAACCTTCGTCTGCTGTGTTACATTTAAACAAAAATATCTACATATAATTGTTTCTCTCGCTTAGCATCATAATTTTGAATGTTTTCTCGCAGTGCGATCCACTATGTAGTTTTAATGATCCTCGTTTAGCGGGTCCTGACATCGCTTTGTTGTTTTTTTTTTCATTAAGGATTTAAGAACGTTTAAGCTGTACGGCTTTTCATACAAACTTTCTAGTCAAAAATATTGGCAACAAACAAACTGATTCTAAGAAAATTTTTCAAAAAGTCTAGTAGTAAAGAAATTATAGGCGATTTTTGTATGTATATATATATATAGCTAAAAAAGTTGTGTGGCGTAAGCAACGCCCATAAGAAACTTTACTTGTGGTCTCTTGTGTAGAATTCATTAATTTAAATTTTACTTTATTACCTACTAACAAACTAAGTAAGTGAAGCTAATAAGCAGTTTTTAGACGATACCACGAAACTTTATTCGATTTTTTTCTATTAATACCTATATTCAATTTCGTCAGCTTATTATATTTTATTAATAAATATTAGTCTCGTACAGGTATTTTTTTAGATTTCCATAATTTGAGAACTAGTTCCGCTAGTAATCATGTTTATAGGTTCTAGGAATTAGTTGATCGTGATCTTGTTTGGTTATTGGGCCGTCAGCAAAAAGTCCACTAGGAATACCGGTCGGTAACCGAACTGATACGGCGGCGGCGGCGGCAGCGGAGGGTTATTTCACGCGAGATGAAAGAGCCGGCTAAAGTTACCGAGCGGGCCGCTGCACAGTGGGACATCCATAGGTCATAAATCTTAAAAACCTGCTTTCTTGTTTTACATTTTATTCCTTGTCGTTACATTGGATAGTTGCGGTACCTTCTGAAACTATAAATAGGTCAGTAATTAGAGTGCGCCTTCATTATCTATTGTGCATTCAAAGAGAGCGCATCGCCAATCGTAAATACTGTTATCAGTGAGTCATTAAAAAGCGTGACGTCATTTGTTGTCATTGCGGGACCTGTGAGTGCTGTGTGAGTTTTTTCTGATATGGATATCCAAGAACAGGGTATGTAATAATTAATATTTTTATTTTAATTGTATCTTAGTATATATTTTCTTTAGTATGTCATTGCTACGAGGCGACTTTTCTTGGAGTATTATATTTTAATATTCAAAGTTTGAATAAACTTTTAAATATGTTCCCACTCGCTCCGACTATGGAGGTATATTGCACCATAATCTTTAGACTTTCTTATCTTAGGAAAATTAAAACTTGGCTGCCCTTATCTGCCCTTTTGGCGATGACAAGGGTGCTACGGTTGCCAGATTATCTCGTAGCATTTGCTACGAAATTAGTTTATTTAGTCTTAGTGCTTTGTGTAGGTTTTGTGACTGAATTTTAACCGTTTTTTTTTTGTTTTAGGTAATTTATATATATGCTCGTTTTCAAGAATGCATATTCTTGAAATATGGCTAACTGTCAATACCGATAATGACTCGGAAAAGTGTCGTCAAGTCCTACAAAGTTTGTTGACTACTCTGAACGATGCTGAGAACATTGATATTCATTATTTAGAGAAAATTGTTAATAATTTATGTAAAGCTATTGCTCGATTCTGGAAAAAATGTAATAGGGATAAAACCAAGCTTTTATATAAGAATTCCGATTGGTTTAATGTTATTGAAAAAATTCAACTTGTGAAAAATAATAAGCAATGTACTCCGTCTGAAACGTCGCCGTGTCATTCACGTGGTCGTCCTCGAAAACCTTTTACGCAATGTAGTAAAAGGACTAAACGTCGGAGAGTAGCTGATTTGTCAAAGTCTGATGATTCTACTGTGAGTGCATTGCTTGATGTTTCAGACTGTTCATTCGATTCGTGTATATCTAGAGTTAGCACTGATGATGTCTTGTCACTTGGGACTGATGCTCAGTTGACAAAACATCAGTATTTATTAATTAAAAACTTTGTTAATAGTAAGATTTCTCCTAATGTATTACCATGTTACCAACAAATTACTAAAGCGAAACAGAGATGTTACCCTTCTAATATAACTGTTTCCGAGTCTTCAGCTGAAGTTGAATTACAAAGTCTTTTTGATCACACAGCTTCTCGAATCCTTGAATCTCAAAAAGAGGTCTTAGATCAGATTCCTGATGATTGTTTGTCTAATATCTCTTTACTTGGGAAATGGGGATTCGATGGCAGCACTGGACATAGTGAATACAAACAATTTTTTTCAGATTCAACTTTAGAAGATAGTAGTTTGTTTGTAACATCTTATGTACCCCTTCAAATTATTGTAAAATTAGCTGAAGATAATTGTAAAATTTTATGGAAAAATCCTCGACCCTCTTCCACTAGGTACTGCCGTCCTATTCGATTTCAATTTTTGAAAGAAAGCACAGCAGTGTCTTTGCAAGAGGAAGCTTATTTTAAGGATAAAATTGAAAGTTTGCAACCTACTTTTATTCAGATCGACAATCGTGAATTGGTCGTTTCTCATAAGTTGCAGCTTTCAATGGTAGATGGTAAAATTTGTAGTGCTTTAAGTGAAACATCTACAAGTAGATGTTATATATGTAATGCTACCCCTAAAGAGATGAATAAAATAGACGAATGTTTACAAAAACCTGTAATAGAGAGTAGATACCAATTTGGATTATCACCACTACATTCTTGGATACGTTTCTTCGAATATTTTATTCATCTTTCATATAGATTAGACATAAAAAAATGGCAAGTTAGGCTAGATAGTGATAAACAATTGTTATCAAATAAAAAACAATATGTACAGTCCCAGTTTAGGGAACGATTAGGTTTAATAGTTGACAAGCCGCGTAGTGGTGGAAGCGGGACGTCTAACGACGGAAACACGGCCAGGAAGTTTTTTTTGGAATCAGCTGTATCTGCTGAAATTACAGGTTTGAATAAGGATCTCATAGATCGTTGTTGTGTAATATTACAAACGTTATCTTCTGGACATAAAATTAATGAATGCAAGTTTAAAGACTATGCATTACAAACAGCATACAGCCTGGTCGAGGAATATCCGTGGTATAGTCTTCCTGCTTCTGTCCACAAGGTGCTCGTACATGGATCAGATATTATAAGTTATGCATTGTTATCTATAGGAGAACTTTCCGAAGAAGCTGCTGAAGCGACAAATAAGTATATCAAAATTTATAGACGAAGTCACACTCGAAAAATGTCACGTGAAGTTACCAATCAAGATTTAATACAACGACTATTATTACATTCAGATCCTTATATTACAAGTCTTCGGAAACTTCCCCCTAAAAAGAAAAATACTCTGTCACAAAGTGTAATAGAATTGTTACATGTTTAATATTGTTAGAATAAGAATAATTTATTTGTATTTTGTTAGTTGTTTTGTTTTTTTTGTATTTAATTAATTTTAATTTATTTATTTCTATTATTTTATTATAATTAAATAATGTTATCAATGTTTTGACTCTTATTTTATTTAAAATATATGTTTTACATTCCAATTTTTAAGTGTTTGTTCATGATAAATTTAGGTAAAAGTATGTTATTGTTTATATTTGTTTTTTACTGAAGTAAACGTTTTTTATTCCGTAAATACATGTACTTCTTTCATTTTAATGTTCCTAAAACACTTTTACAACTATAAGTCACTAAAATAATACAATGTATTGATAGTAACAGGACTTTAACTATTTATGACCGCCCTTGTATGGAGCGTGTCCCTCCGTGCGCTGCTGGACACAAATAACAGGTCATTGTAGGGTTAACACAATAATATTTAGGAACAGAAAAAAATGAAATATTCTATATGAGAGAAAAAATCCAAATTATCTGCCTGTGTCTATTTACAAATAAGATTCGAACTCAGAAGTGTTCTAAGACTGTCAAATAAGTGAGTTCTTACTGAAATTGTTTTCATTTTCAAATTATCGACATTTTCAAAAGTAAGTTTCGAAAATGTACCTAAATAATTTGGGTGAGATTTGTAGGGAAAAAGATATATTTCACCAACAACGTAGTCTGTTATCTTCGAACGTATGAAAATGGTTATTCTTACATTTAATAACTATGCGCTAAACTTATAAAACAAAAAATATGACATATAGGTAACCATCCTCATGGGGCGGCCCTAATCATCGTCGGAGTTCGCGAATTGGAGTCGAGACGGCTATTCTCGGCCAAATGAAATAGCGGCATCGTCGAAAGGAAGCCAATTTATAACAGACACCGGCGATCTGGCCGAGGATATGCGCTTATATTGTTAAGTAATTTTGCCTAAACGCCTGCCTCCGACCAAGTGCACATTAATCCAATGTTTACCAACGTCTTCTTCTCCTTTAACGGATTTAGGTCCGAGTAATCGCAGCATATAAATATCATGATACATAATAATGCCCCGATTACAAAGTGAACCAGATAAGTGGACGTAAAACCAATAAATGAGTGACATTATTTAACAACATACTCGTGAAAGGTAACTATAGCTGTCTCAAGTTAATATTATTATAAATAAAAGCACAGTTCATGAGCAATTGTCAAATATGAGCAGGGGAACTCGTGTCAACTCACAAGTATTTCTTCATATAAAACAATAAAGAGGCCAGTGGGCGTTAGGTCTACACATATTTGGCTGATATGTTGATGATAATAAATATTATTTAGAGACTCTCTTACTCTTTTACGTCAAAATGAAGTAGACAATAGTAAGAAATAATTTTGAAAACATTTCATAAGTAGATTTAGAAGAGATGATGAAGTTTAATTCTATTTTATATCACTCTGAACACTGGCTCTCTCGTGAATCTAAATACAAAGCAAATTATTTACCGAAACAAAATCATATTAAATTATGGACACAAAGTTACATTGGAAAATAATTCTTAAGAGAATTGGAAACGACATAGGTAATAAGAATATTTTGGAATGTGGGACGAAATTTTAGGACGAACGAAGAATAAATCAAGGATCAAGCTATATGTTATTTCCAGCGTCCAATGCATACACCTGCCAACTTGAATTATATAACATATTTAATTGCGAATCACGTCACTCAATAGTGTAATTATAATAATGAGAACCGCATCTAGATTATGCAAATACTTCCCTAGTGTCTAACTGTACTCGTATAAATAACGATATAAAAAATCACATTAATAATGAATTTTTATCTCTACATTATTGGCTATACGTTAAAATTGTCTTCGTTGTGAACAATGTATGCACTTTTCCATTCTAATTTAAACAAGATGTACAGAAAACTATCTGGATGAAGTAGGTACTTTGATGATTAAAATAAATAATTAATAAAGTCTAAAATGAGCTTTTAAGTAGTTCATTTCTGTGGAGCAGACCAATCAATCAAACATTACGTATACTTACTTACTTTATCACACTTAAAGTTGCATAATTGTTATTTTACAGTGGAAAAATATATGTCTAAATAGTTCAATCGATATAAAAACTAATAAGATAAATATTTAGCGGTTATAAAGGTAAAATGTATTGTACCCGCGAGCTTTTACTAACTGAAATAACACAGGGTCGTCTCAACCTCGAACGACTGCATCATTCGTATCTACTAACGGGTCAACAAATATTGATCGTTGTTTATCTTGATCAGGGGATTTACAGCACCTTTCCTTGCCGTTAACACTTGCAAGAGTACGTGCAAAAATACCATATCATTACACATATGTCAGTCGACGCAGCAGCACTGCGCATTTTCTAAACATGAAAACTTATGTGTTGTCCGGTGATAATTTGAAAATAGAACTAATGGATAACATAAATCAACTTAAAATTGTTGGCAAAAATAACAGCGTAAAGATATTACGGAATAAAGGCAAGATACAACTGGTTGGAGACAATTATGACATAGATGTAAAAGAAAATTGCGGAAAGGTGGAAGTGATCGGTTCGTGCAAGTCTGTGAATGTTGACTCTTCGAAAAATGTTACGATGGATATTAACAATAATCTGCCCATAGGATATTCCGTTCAGCAGTACAAAGAATACATTGTGCATTATAAAAATGTGACTTTTATGTGACTCTGACAAGTAAAATGACGAAAACGTTGACATTTGCGTGAAAAAAATGTGAGATCAAAGATTATTTTTAAAAAATCGTAATGAAATTATGATCATTTGTAGTATTTAATAGTTAACGGTTATCTAGAAATATTTAAGAAATTATTTGTAATAAAAAGTTATATAAATATAGGCTATAAAATTTTGGTAAAATAAAATAGTTTCTTTACCTTTTTGTCAGATATGACCTAATGTATGTAACATATTAGTTAAATTTGCTTTTTTTTTCTCGACTAGCTTTTGTTAAAGAAAATTTAACTATTTGGTTTCCGGTTGTGAAAATTTTAATATTTTTCTCAAACACAATCAAATACGTAATTTTTTTCTTACATTTCGAAACAATATACATTGGTAAGTACAAAAAAATATGAATAAAGTATTTTTTGTGTTTTTAAAATAATTTTAAATATACAATAGTTGTTTTATCTCACTAAAGTGTTTTTAACATAATTTCTAACATCGAAGTAACAATTGATTTTTAAAATTTGAAATCACGGGCCTAGGAACAAAGTTTAAGATATTAAAAACTACTATTTCACCAAAAAAATACAACAGACATGACAACGTTTCATTATCCTCTCGATATACATATTGAAAATTGAGACATAAAATTGTGTTGTTGTGGAATGTTAAATATATTATACTGTATACTTTTTAAAGATAACCTATAAGATAATGGTTATATCGGCGGGGATTTTTTTTTTACTCATTCACAATATTACAATATTACCTATATCAAAAGATAGCAGCCCGACTAGCATGACCACCGAAACGCGATATGATAAAGCCATTATCGCTTTGAACTGCCAAAAATCATTGGATATAACCGCTATCTTGAAATTTTATCGAAACTGCGAACATGTATATAAACAATAAAAGTTCGCAGTTTCGATAAAATTTCAAGATGGCAGTTATATCCAATATTTTTTGACAGTTCAAAGCGATAAATGGCTTTATCATATCGCGTTTCGGTGGTCATGCTAGGCGGGCAGGTATTAAAACCGTTATACCACAGAATAACTAATAGTATAAGTAATACACAAAATATAGAAATAATATATAATTGTGTGTACACGTATTAATTAGGTATATATACCTACCAATATCAACATTATTCAAAAGGCTGCTAGTCCACGACTATAAAGATTTGAATAATTCCGTGTCATTTTTGCACTTCATTAATAATAATAAATATTTTTTTTAAAAAAAGCTTTTATTTACTTAATCAAAACATGCAAATAACTTTCTGTTAATGCTAAGGATAGTCAAAAGGTATAATGAGTTATATGTATTGGTATATTAATCACGGGGTCAAAATTTAGATCTAAAGTTCGAGGTAGAGGATGTTTTATTCTTCATAATTAGATACTTTCTAGCAACTTATATACATTAACAAAATTAACCAACCAAAGCGTAAACAAAACTATTTTTCTATCGAACCATGGTCCAAATAATTTAATCCTTGGTTGAACTTGGATTGGGTATCATTCAATTGCAAAAATTCGTAACATTTTGACAAGATATATAATTTTAATTTATTTTTGGTTTGTAAATGATATCCGTCCAAGAACGTGACATACTCAACCATCGATTACTCGTGCTATGTCAGCTGAAGTATCATCTACTCCTATTTTGTTGGATCTCAGCTATATCTCTAGCATAGATTAGGTAGTCTATGATCCAAGCTATAAGTAATAGGCAGATCATTTAATAATTCAATAAGCCTTATTGATACAATTGTAAAGTTGGTCCTGTGTATTTAAAAGCATCACTTATCTTTATTCTTTTATAGTATTATTTTTTAAGGTGATTTCTTCGACGTTCGAAGACTTCGTTCGACTTCGATCTTCTATTAAGCCGCTTTACTCCCGGGAACATTATGACAGAAAAATACCCATTGTATCCGGAGTGTGTGACTTGAAAGATTGAATCACCAAAAATTAAAACAATACTTTACAAATACCAATAATCTTCCCACAAAGGACAATGTACCTATAATATTATCTTTTTACATCTTATTTAGGTATAACGTAATTTCAGCTATACCATTATTTACTTTATACTATTTCGTAGTTGTAAGAAAGCCGCAAAATACTTTCATAAGAAGGCTGTTAAAACAACAAATTTACGAGACCGGACTGGTTTGGAAAAAGCTAAATTTTTACTCGTATCTTACACGTATCCGAGCAATGCGCTTTAGTTGCGCAAGCTTACATATCCAAACTTTTTCACAGCTTATTATATAAGTCAATATTGGTTGCCTAGCTTACGATAGTAGTCTAGCTCGGGCAAGGCCCAGTATCTTCACTATATTGTCAATTGTATACATATCTACTCGTACAATAATTTGTCGTTAAAGTTGTCCGTCGACTTAGTTTAACTAGTAATTAATCAGTATCTCTATCTATGCTTATTATATATAAAATAAACATCTTTATATTTTTTTAAAATATTTAGTCAAACATCCTCACTAAAAAATATGTCCTGGGTGGGAAAAAATTAACCTCGCTTCGGCTAGCCTCGTGGCCAGAGAAGTCACCCGGACTGTAAAACATCTCGGGTTCAATTCCCACCCCAGACACGAATTTAGTCAGTACTAGATATATTTCTTAATTTATCTTCCTTTTATGTAATCCTTATTGAATCTAAGTTTAGGAATTAAGGCATTTTTTTAAAGGAATCCCTTGGTACCCCTTCTACGATATCTACATTATGACACTTGAAAGTGTTCAGAAAACGCAGCGATTTCTGTGTCACTTGACTTTTTCTTGTAATTTGGCTAAAAGTATAAGGTCATATCAAGATAGACTATCTCATTTTAAATGCAATTTCCGGAGAGTCGACGACGCATGTTGGACATCTTGCTTCTCTTGAAACTTGCCAATGGTCCATACCAATGAATTTAAATACCGGGACTGTTATCTTCTTTGAATTTTTCAGCACCTTCAGTGCTCCCAAGACCTTCTCTTTTCAACATTTTGTAGGGCTCATTGAACAAGTGGGACAACTAGAGAAGACACGCACCGTAGAACAGAATTGTGAATTTGTGAGCGAATTTTATGTTTCAACTCATACAAAACAATTAGACCATTTTGGCGACCATATTTGTGCGCTCAAGAGAAATCTTTTAAGTAATAATACTTTTTTTAATAATTACGTTAAATATATAGGTTTTTTGTTATATAGCATGTTGTTATACCCTCTAATTATAATAGCGCCTAGACTTTAGTCTTGAATTGTTATTTATTTTAAGCAATGGTTTACATCTTGTTGGTGACACATTAAACAAGTAAATAAATAAAAAGTATCAAATCAAAAAAAACAAAGTTTAATTTTCTTGGAAAAATATTTCTTGTTTGACAAATGCAAATTACAAATATAAAAATACTTTTGCAAAATGCAAATAAGTATACAAGCAGTTAATTACTTTTCTTATTGCACCGAATTTCTCTACCTCCTGATTGTTAATGGGTATTTTAACCGACTTCAAAAATGGGAGGAGGTATTCATTTCAGCATGTTCAGTGGTACGATACGATAGTAGGAAACAATATATGCTAACCGTCACATATTTAGCTTCGACCTGAGAAAATTATTACTAAAATAGTGATGGTTTAAAATAAATATAACAATCTTCTTTGTTTAATTTTTTTTACAATATAATTATGTTAAATAGGGGTGGCAAAGACGCGACACATTTATGAACCGATGTAAACAAATAAATTCAAAGAGCAGTTCTTTGAATTACATTACAAAATCTTGATATTCCTATTTAATTCAGTCAAACCTAAATACAATCATTACGAGTGCTATGAAAAATGCTTTCTATGAATCTCGCGCCCTTGGCAGTGCTCCACCCGGCTCACTATACTAATGCATTACGGTATACATGATGGTGCTAATTAAAACGTATGATATGCTTCATATAATTAATTACCTGGCCTGAGTTAAACGTTATGCTTTATTTATTTATAGGTATCTACTTTATTGCACAAAATAAGTTGTCCAAATAGCGAACTTCAAAAAGTAGTCGTTCAAATGAAAATAAAATAATAATTTGGGGTTTATTAGGTATCACTACTAGCTGGCATGTCAAAAATCGATAGAATAGTGTTATTTGTGTTTAATAATTTAGATAGTTCCGTTCCATTTTTCAAGGCTACATTCAGGTTTTCGTACTTAGAAAAACAAATTATAAAACAAAGAACGGATTTATCGCTCTCCAGTGTCTTTGTTTCCAAATTTGAATTCAAAAGTATCTCTACAACCTACACCTTATTTATTTTTGTGACTTATACCTACAAACCATAAAAATATATACATAATAAGTTGTTAAACTGACGCCCGGACGGCTAGCAATAGGAAAATGGTTAAAATTATAATAATATAAAACATAAAGAATAATAATACATAATTTAATTAAATAATAATAAAATAAAATAAACTACTTCTTTTATTATAATTTACTTTAATGTTTTTAATGTAAAATTCATGACCGTGTTAAAATAAAAAAAAAATTAAAGCTGACGGACGAGGGTAGCGCAGGACCGATCAGTTCAGAGAACCTTGGGGGAGGCCTGTGCCCAGCAGTGGGCCTCTCTCGGCTAATATGATGATGATGATGAATATAAAATTGAAAATTTAAAGTAGCCCCCGGCTTCATTAATCAACTATCTAACACCTTCTTATTGAGACTAATCTTATGAGCCGAACCAGGTTACATCTGCTGTAAGTTTCTGAAGAATTGAGCATCTCGTAGACTATTTGATGGCACAAAATCAGCTCGAGGTTAGTATGGAAATACCACCGAAGTAACAGTAAACCAAATTTCAAATCAATGGAATCTGTGCAAGTTAGTAAAACCGGTTTCAAAGAAAAAACCGAATCAAAATCGGTTCATTCCCTTAGGAGATACGATGCCCCAGAGGCCCAGACAGACACACAGATACTAACACCCATATGCACAGTCGGCTCCTCGAGATTTCCTCCACTCGACTGTGACTCGACTCAGCCTCAAGGATAAAATCGGTATGCAGAATTCAAAAAACTATCCTCGACTTGAGCAAATTCCTCAGTTGAGTCGAGTAATGAACTGTCAAACTCAAGGTACGTCGCGATCTACCTTAAGGTCTCCTCAAAGGTTGTTAACAGTGCTTTTCACGTTATTTCTGAGGTTATTTTAAGTTTTATTAGCATAATGACTGATTTCTATGATTTTATTGACTAAATTTCAAGTGAGTATATGTGCTAGATACACCTTTATTAATTTACCTAGATATTGTGATGCAAATATAATTATGTCAACCGACAGTGGTGTTTAATTTATACTTTATGATAAATTCCCTCAAGCACGCCTTTACCATTTCACTAAAAACTTGCCTCCCGGCCATAATAATTTTCATACTGAACGCGAAAAACGAATGAAATCAAATAAATTAAAATAAATCATTGCAGTCGACAGTTGAGTTGAATGACAAATAATGACAGAACTGAAAGATACCTCACAGAAGCAGAACACAATCTCAGAGGAAGACGACATCCCACAGATGAAAAAAGTGAACCATAAACATATTCTCTACACTTTGCCAATATAATAATAAGAAATTTCATGACGTCATTCCTTCACTCAACCACAACTCGACTTTACTGGAGTTTCCTCAGTGGAGGATGAAGCCGTAACTGAACATACCGATTTCAAGGATGTTTTTAAGATTTCCTTGAGGTGACTTCGACTAAGGTCGAGTGGAGGCGGTTTCGAGGAAACGTCTCTGCATATCGGTGTAAGATTCACAGACAGACGCGTCAAACTTTTGTTTTCGTCGGGGGTTAATAAATGACTGCTACCACTAGCACTGCTAGCTGCTATTTTATTTTATAATATAATAATAAATTATAATTTTATTTTATATCCATATCGTTATGGGGGTTTGTGGCGGATAATAAAAGCATATTTAAATAACTTAATTATTTTCGACCACTTGTTGTTGTTTTTAACAGATTCCGCAAACATTGTAGTGAATGCCACACGATTAATAATGTTCCTTATGATACCTTCATATTATTTAACTTCACAATGATGTAGTGCTATTTATTTTTCGTGCCACAAATTTTGGATGTACGCCAAAGATTTAGGTAAATGTATTAAATTCAACATTATAGTATGATAACATAAATATTAGTTATCAATTAGAGCCAAATTATTTTAAAAGGTGCATTTTGACAGTTGTAGTTTAAGGATGGGGTGGCTACATTTCGATAGGTATGATATTTGACGACGAGCTGGCTGAGTAGTCTGTACTCCATGCTATAGAGGCCTACTCGTTCAGGGGTTCATGGTTCGACTCCCGGTAGGAGCAAATGTTTGTATAATGAGTATGAGTACGAGTAATATTTCTAACATTTATATACATAATTATTATTATCAATATTTCTTTGTTATCTAGTATCCATATCACAAGCAAGACCTTATCTAGATGAAATGATAACACTGGTCAACAAAATTTTGTAACAAGAAAATGCTGACTATTTTATAATTACCTACTTATACTGATTCAAACACCATAGTAATGTTGATTAGATCAGTTATTATGTTACAGCTACTATCCACCAAATTGAAGATTTGGCGTTTTTAAGTATAATTTTCATATTTAAAGTATTTATTTTTCGACGAGCACAGTTGTATTTTCTTTTTTATGAGTTATGTGATTCTTAAATAAAGTGTAAAACAGATATTGACAACTTTTGTTACATTTGTGTAACACTTGTGTAACATTTGTGTTTTGTTACATTTGTGTGTGTGTGACATTACTTTTAAAATTCAGCGAAGAAATTCGACGCCACCAGAAACCAAGTTATAAAAACAGTATTTTAGCTTCGTCATCACGTCATCAGACCCAACAAGACAAAACGTGGGTTCCACTCATCTGTTGTGTTACATGTGTGGGTTTTCTTACCGGACAGACGAAAAATTTGCGATCGAAACATTGTTAATCGTTTTAAATAGTTTTACCGTGGATAATTTAGTCTAAATTTTTAAGAATTCTGTGCTGTTCAGTAAGTGTGTGCTAAGAATACAAAAAACGACAGTGTTTTAAAATTGTGCAAAAACCAATAAATGATCGCTAAAAACTGCTGTTTTCTGCAAGTAAAAAACTAACTGTCATACGTACGTAATCGTCATTTTTTAATATTTTACAGCTCTGTGCCATGTCATAAATAATGCACAAGGGTTGTTAGGTTTAAAACGAAGCTGTCAGTATTTTTGATGTAAGGGCAATTTATCTTTTTTCATGGCCTCTTTGAGTTAGTAACAATTTATAAAAAAAAACTGTTTGTAAAATAAACAAATTTAATAAGTGTAAAACATGTTAAAATAAAAAATACGATTAATTTCATTTGAACGATAAATCATTTATGAGCAGTCGTAAATGATTTATTATTTAATAATCCTCAAAAATGAATACAACTTCGTTTATTGAGTTCCATTTAATTACAAGAAAAGCGAAAAATTAAATAGAATCTAACGCATTAACGAACTATATAATTATACAGAGACGATCTCTGGTCCTATAACTCCATAACGGTTATAATATAACAACACAAAAATAAAAATAAACAATTATAGAACGTCCCTTTTTCTAGGTCTCGCAAAAGTAAAATATCATTCCATTGCATAAATTACTCGTAGAAAATAAACTGAAACATGAAGAATTCTTTCATCTTAGTAATATAAATTCTTACTTATTTAAAAAAGGTCAACTTAATTTATAATTGTTTTATGTTTCGTTAAAATTGTGCAAAGTTACGTTATGTGTCTAGCTCATCTGTCAAAATGCACCTATTAAATTGTTTTGACTTGTAGTTTGAAAAAGACGAAAACATAGATATCATTACTTACACCTGTAAGTACATAAGGTCGAATTTAGGTGTGTACTTTATTTATATCTCATCACATCACCAGCCCATATACGTCCCACTAGTGGGCCATGACCTTCGTACATGGGAGAAACACATGAGGAGTTTGGACCATAACACCACCACGCTGGCCCAATGCGGGTTGGTGCATGGGTTAAAGCTGTTGCATGGGTTAAAACTGACATGTATTTATAAAAGTAATAGTTTTTATCGAATAAATACTGAATAGAAACAGTGTTTGACAAATAAATCATAAAAATATATCTCATCTGAAGATATTAGTATGTGCTACGACGTAGCAGCTACGAAATATTTCACGTAGGTATAAATACTTCGTGGAAAACTTTTTTTTAGCGATATATTTTGTATGATAAACTAAAGGCGATTTTATGTTACCGTTGATCAGAGTACCGATATATTTTTGCAACAAAATGCATTTGTAATAGAGTTATATCTCACTCCAGCACATTTTCCATTTATTTTTTTAAGAAAAAGTAATAAAATAATAAAAAAATTAAATTTAAAGGATATAGGCATTGAAAACCACTTTACAGCATTTAGCTCGCGTTTATTAATTCGTTATATTAATAACTTGCCAACTTATAAACTTATAACACAAAACTAAATGTAAAATTTACTGTGCTTGACAAACTTCATCACGTTTACGTTGATTTTCCAGTTGTTATAGATTATGTACTATTATTATAGAAGATCAACTCGCTCAGAGTATTTATATGAATGTAAGTAGAATCCATAAGTCATTAGGGACGCTCTAACTTTTTTTAAAGTACAGCTGATAAGCAGTGAAACCAATGAATATTTCCTTGCGCTGTGCACTCTAAGAATTAAAAGGAACATTCGTGCTTAGCATACATTTTTAACGCTATAATTCTAAACACACCCAAACTAGTCCAGCAGGTGGTCAGACGTCATAATCATATGCCATAGAATTAGATAACCGAGGGCACTTTCACTGATCAATTCACTTTCTTACTTACTAATAAGACGATCTACGCCCACTTGCGCAAGAGTTGACGTTGGATACATGCTGATATTTGTTGTGTGAATGGGTTAATTTTTACCGTTGTAGGTACCTATGGTGACCTATCGAGTTTTTCACTATATTAATTCGCGATAAAAAGGAATAGTCCCATGTGAATCCACTTTATACTCGTATGTATCTGTAGGCGACATTATCGGTAATTATTTCAATAAAGTGTTAGTTATTTATATGCATTATGTTAATTAATATTAACGTCTGTTTTAGCACTATACTTTCATGGTTATTATTTTGTTTTTATTTCATGTTGACTTCTACTCGCAGCTTCAGCAGTCTACCCGTGATCATGGCGCATGCAACTGCGCCGAAATATCTTGAACTCCCAACTATAAAATTACATGGTAAATATCCCGTATATAACTCTAATTCAAACGTCTGTTTTCTATTTATTTACCTGATTTCAAATACAATTATTGATTTTACAATTGTAATTAATTTAGGAGAATCTGACGTGGCTTATCAGATTAATATGTGAAGTAAACTACTTTTGAGATATTTTTCATCACACATCTAGTTTAACGCTTTTTTAACACTGTAAAAGTAATGAAGCTAGTTGTATTTTATTGAATAACACGTCTTAAGCCACGGTACCGACGTAATTTAAATCTTTTTCAAAGTAGAAAATCTACGCAAACGAAATCTATGATAATGTGGACTAATGTACCAAAATGTACAGTGGCATAAATGCTCCTAAATACCGAGAAATAAATTCTGCTTACTGGCGCAGTTCCAAATAGGTTTGTGTCATTAAATTAAGTCACGTGGTGAAAGACTTTGATTGAATACGAGGAATTTTCAAATGTCAGTTTGGTCTTGCAGAATTTTTTAACTTTACAATTACATAATTAGTCGTAAATAACAATACGACACTAGATATTGTTCGTCAGTGTCGTTTAAAAATAAATAGTGCATAAATATAGGTACTTGCTAAGTATTATAGAATTTCTCAATTTGACTGCATTTTTTTATTTTTTCAAGCCACGTAAGACCTCCAGATGACATTAAACCAATAGCAAAGTATATAAAACACTAACACCAATAGTATGTATTTGTAGGAATCTGTGACTTTGTGAGATTAATATATGTACTCGTTTATGTTACGTGATATCTTCGTAAAATCAAAACCGATTTCGACGATTCTTTTTTAGTTTAAAAGGGATTCATCCCGTTTTTTTTCTGCTTTATTTATTGGTATTTCAATTCGGCAGCTCTCTATCTATAATATTGATG
Source organism: Nymphula nitidulata (assembly GCA_947347705.1). Taxonomy (NCBI): domain Eukaryota; kingdom Metazoa; phylum Arthropoda; class Insecta; order Lepidoptera; family Crambidae; genus Nymphula; species Nymphula nitidulata. The sequence continues at coordinate 5,600,682 of OX374626.1, forward strand.
TAATGAAGATTCGGTAAAACAATTCATTCATCTAGCTTTCACCTTCATAATTTATTACAAAAATTATGAAATAAAAATTAAATTTCAAATAAAACTTAAAACCGAATACAAAAACGGTAAAAAAACATTAAAAAGAACTTCTTACTTAAAGTCATTGTAAAAACCTTAGTACATGTAGTAAGCAATAAATTATTACCTAAGAATTTGATTTGATAAGCTATTTCTTGGCATTCGGGGTGCTAGGCTGTTTTCAGAAACAATAAAAAGTAAAACAATGACTTCAATAAATTTTTTTACTAACTTTAACAAATTACTTTAATAACATTTAAAAGTATTATTTTCAAGTACGGAAACGTTATTTTTAGAAGCTGAAAAATTGCACCATTAGGAATAAAAATAGTTTTTTTATAACAATCAATAAACTATCATAGATCACAACACAGCATTAAATAAGTTAACTATTATTAGCTTACTATCACAGATAGACACTAATAAATAAATTACATCATCCTAGTCACTAATAAATTAATTAAAATTTTAAGACAAGTAGGAAATTTCCTGTCTCGTTCTTCACCTACTTATCTATCACCGCATTGAGACTATTCTTATGCGTCTAAACCGCTATACCTGCTGCATGTAAGTTCTGAATAATGAGGCATCCCACAGACTATTATTGATGCTGTAGCAACAGTGATCACTGCCAATCTGTTTCCCGAAACCTACAATTTGGACGTCTTTAAGGCTAGAGTGAATAGGCACCTTCTAGGTAAGCGTGTGTCATCGTAGGCCATGTCACTACTTAACATCAGGTGTGATCGTGGTCAAATGTTTGCCTATAAATTACAAAAAAAAAGTTGCCAAATGTCAAATCAATCAGATCTGAGAAAGTTAGTGATAATCATCAAACGCCTGAACAGATCTTCACAATTATAGCTAATAACCATCTCAATCGCGTCAGCATTCAAACAATAAAAAACGAATCAAAATCGGCATATTCGTTTCGGAGCTACAATGCCACAGACAGATACACCGACAGGCATGTAAAACTTATAATATAACACCCCTCTTTTAGCGTCGAGGTTAAAAAAGTGTTACCTAAGTGAAATAATGAAATAAATAACCAAATGCTTCATTTAAGACAGGGGATATAAAATTGAACTAGATGTCTGTAATAGTACGAGAATATTTCCTCTAACCTAACCTTTTAACGAGTTATAAAAATTTGCCTAACAAATTATCTATAGAAAATAGTATGGGCTCTGAAAACATAATCAGATCGAGATAATACTTTGCTAGGGTATTTTTAAAACGCCCGCGAACGTTCTTCTTATTATTTTTATTATTTCTGTCTTAATTTTTTTTTTTTTTAATTTAACATTTCTTTTTGCGGGCATTGCAAAGCATGCCGAGTACAGCTATAGTATTGTATAAAATATGTAAAGGACATCAACCCATGAACATTATGTATATGTATAGATATTGAGGGGTGTAATATCCCACTATTTCCATGAATGGAACTGATAGAATCGTTTTTCCTATTTTCATAATTCTATAAATTGGCGTCCGTGGTTAACGTTTATGTCTATGGATATTTATAAAATGTGATAAAATATGTCACGCCTATCCATCCTTAGCGCACTGTACGCTTACGCCGTGCGTAACTACCTACTAATTGTAAGAAAACCGATCTCACCATTTGCGATTTTTGTCGTCTTGAAAAAAAGGCTGTGGGGGCAGCCTTTTTTCTTATTTTATAATAGTGTCTTTCAAAAAAGGCTGCCCCCATAATCTCCATTTTGTATTTGCCATGGAAATTGTGAGACATATTGAGTAAATTACAAAAAAAAATGAAATCTTCAAAAATGAACCCGAAATATTATTTTACCTTGATACACTATCATAATCGATAGCTAACTTTTAATGTCAATAAATTACGGCGTTGTTATTGTATAACCATTATTGATCACGTTAGCTGTCAAACAAAAAAAGCCGAATCAAAATCGGTCTATTTGTTTAGGAGCTACGATGCTCCAGACAGACACACAGACAGATACACAGGCAGACACGTCAAACTTATAACATCCCTCTTTTTGCGTCGGAAGCTGAAAAGCAACGTTTCACTATAATGGTTTCATAAAGTTTTTCAAGAGAAAAAATAGCTTAGAGATCGTTTATAATTCTACGTGGTCAGTAAACTAGATCTCTGAACAAACGGCACTAAGCAAACACGGACACATCTGCACGCAGAATTCTTTTGCCCTAGTTTTATGTTTATTTGCGTAGACGCAAATGCGTACAAACTTCTAGATTTTCAATCCTTGACACCACTGACAAAACATCACATGCAATAATAACCTTTACGACCGACAAAATAGGTACTTATAATAGCGCACATGCATGTGTAATGTTAACTAGGCCACCTCCGGATTCAAAGATGTAAATGCCGCTGACTGCCACGACAATATTGGTTTTTCCGTACTTTGTCTTATTTCGAAACCTATAAGAAGGTCATCATTGCATAGTTCTTGTATTTTTTATAAGAACTGGGATTTACCAGCATAACTCATAATTTTTATCAGCTAGACATTAAGTTTCCAACGCCTGACTCCTCAGATAAAATTTCCGAAGCACATATTTTGTTTGAATAAAAAGAAATGTTGGATTGGAAGTACTGGCAATAAGATAATCGCTGGACAAGAAATCAGTGGTGCACGCGCCGCAGCGCGGGCGCAGGGCCAATGAACGGTGACAGGTGCCCGCCACCAATCCCAGAGCAGAACGTCACTTTACGCGGCTAGGTTAGAAATCATTGAATTATGTCTCACATCCTTTTCTACTCCCAACGGCGTAGTATTACGTCAGAGCGAGAGCTCCGCAGGACACGACGCGCTGCACTTTACCCGCCATACGGTTATCTTTGCGCAGTCTTTGTTTACTGATCGAACTCAAAAGATTGCTTTCCTTTTTTAGATATTATTACGGTAAAACTTTGCCTCTTGGGGAAAGCAATTTCACGAGTCGACTAAATATAGTCATAAGAACTACATAAAAACTTGCACGGTATCTATTTAGTCATTCCAATCACAACGATTATACGAACTCCGATTACGACAGTGAGTTCCGAGAGTTCACTGATGATGCTTATTGTTAATCATTCATTAGACGAAATGCATTCCGTTGCATACAAATGTCCTTCCTGCCGTTTTAACTCGCACCGACCTCGGCACCAACAAACTTTCTAAAGTGCTTAGTCACTTAAAGCTTAGTTTAGCTAAAGCCAATAGTATTACTGAACCGTATAAAGTTACAAATGATATTTAATCTGGAGCCACCCAATTTTGAGATGCCGATAGTATTTTAATGCGGATGCTGCGCGCGCTAAACGGCGCCAATATCGCTTGTTTTATTTACATCACAAGTAAAAAATTGGCAATTGGCCCAATCCTACAGACGCGTGAGCGTCCGCTACGATAGCCCGCCGGTTTTGAGTCCTAATGCAGATAAACAGGTTTACGGTTCACCAGACGGATAAACTAGAAAAATAAATCTACTTTATAAGCTCGTCGTTCGTTTCGTCACGACTCGAGTTAGAGATTTTGATTTGCGTTGTTATGAGCGATTCGAAGGCGACTATCGTTGATCGCAGGTGGGTGGAGTTACGAAATGATTCGATTATGCATGGAACAGGAACGATTAGCCCACATAGAAAGCGTTTACGGTAGTACTGGTCTGCAGGGAAAGCTGCATGATCTTGTTGGAACCGGCCTCGGTGCAGCCGACACAGTTCTTTCGCTGCACCGTTTGAGACCTAATTATATAGGCTCTAGGAAACGATCAGATAGGAAGCAGACGAGGAACTGGCCGCCAACCAAACCGGTCGTGGTAACGGCAATACGAGCTGTTCTACTAATATAATTGACAAACTCTTAGTGTATGCTATGGCTCTTCCATAAAATTAGCTAACGACCTTAAATAAATCATAAATATTTTATAAAACTTTTTACTGTCATAAACTTTACCACTCGAATTCTACACCGATCAACACGGAAGAATTATATGAATCAATTTATTTTCACTCAAGGTCTTCGGCTTACTTCGTGGAGAAAGATAATAATAGGACAGATTATGAGTCGCCTCGTGGTCTGTACGTGGCTTATCATCAGTATGTTGAAGTAAGAGCCTTTGACAATTTAAATGAGTCAGTAGCCGTTATCAAGCAGGACGTGATCCGATACGGTGATACTTGACTACGATGATAAAGTACACAAATTCTATGGGAATTTAATAAGGAATAATAATAACTCTAAGTAGGTAGAGTTTACCTGAACGGAATAAACCATAGATACGACGAAGGATTATCTAGCACTGACAAAATAAATAACAGCATAGTCTAAATATTTGCTTTAAAGATAAAACTTTCGGGAAATCGAGCGTGCAACTGATATTTCCTATTGTGTATATTACATAGAAAGTAAATTCATACATTAATAATAAGTAGGTTTTAGGTAAGATAAATATCTACGTCATAACAATTTAAGTAGAACTTATTAAAATTCAAGTAGTTTATGTTAAACATTTCCTAACCAATAACAATCTATAATTTTATTTCCTAAATTAGACTGAATTTTGTAATAAGCTTAATAAGAATGTCGTCATCACCAATAAAATGTTTCACTTCAATGTCGGATTCTTTTATATCATGATCGATCCCGAGATGGATCAAGCAAAATTTATAATCTTGAGCTACTCCGTACTTCGGAAGGCACGTTAAGCCGTTGGTCCCGGTGTTACTGCAACCAGCCGCATTTTTTTTTCTATACGAAAAGATGACAAACAAGCTGACGACGCACCTGATGGTAAGCGGTTACCGCCGCCTATAGACACCTGCAAATACAAGGAAAAATCACTTGATATTGCAGGTGCGTTGTCATCCTGGAGCCTAAGATGAAATGCCGATCTGCATCCGAATCCGCCTCTCTCCGCAATCCGAATCCGAATGCCGATCTGAATGATGATGATTGGGTCTGCGTGGTGGTATTATAGCCCAAACTCCTCATGTGTTTCTCTCATTATGTCATGTAGGAAGGCATGTACCCAACAGTGGGATGTAAATAGGTTGGTGATGATGATGATGAACTTTATAACTAGGTACGTAGTTACCTGAGTGAACTGCGACGAGATCTTGGTGTGGTCCTCCTGGTAGGTCTTCCTGGCCTTCCGTCGCTCAGCCATGAGGGTGGTGAGCCGGTCGAGGGCCCGTGCCTCCAGGGCCTCGGCGTGGGACCGGATAAGCCGGCTAGTGCTCTCCCACTCTTCGGTCATGGTTCGCCATGCTGACGCTATCACTGACCCTGAAGACAAAACGAAATGTTTAGGCATTTTACGTGGAAAGAGATGTTCTGGATGAGTTCTCCTCATTTGAAGCTATTTACATATATTTTAAGAGGATCGCAATAGTCATGATAAAACTTTAGGCCTACGCGGCCTACCAAATGGTTACCTTACATATCTGACTGGTGACTTAGGATGATGCAATATACTAAAATAGAATACGGAACAAGGGGCAAGAAATCCAGTAAAACACTTTTTTCAACTATAAATAGTTAACTAATTGTATGCCGCAAGGTAGCATCTTGGAGCCAACGCTATTTGTAATGAGTTCTTTGATATAAACATACTAACTGCACTCGCTATGCTTCGCAATGCCCGTAAAGATAAAAATGTTAGGTTTTATAATAAAACAATTAAATAAAGTTTTTATAATCCAGAAACCGTCGCGGGCGCATCTAGAACACCCTAGCAAAGTTTCATCACAATTTGATCAATGGTTTCGAAGCGCATACATACACACATTGATTTTTATTTATGTAGATGTGATGTTCGCTGATGATGCAACTATTATATTTGCAAAAAAATGATGATACGAATGCTATAAATATAATTATTATTTGCTTGACTTTAAAACAACTGACTGGTTAGCTAAATTTAACAGACAAAAACGCGAACAACGAGACAGAAAAAACGAACGTTTACTACGGAATTATCATTAAATCTTGACATCTCAATTAATAAAATACTAAAAGTAATGAAATTGAGCCTGCAGATTTCTTAATACTGACACAAGATGCTCATGTCAATTGGAAATTACGTTTAGTGTCTTAAATAAGTATATATGTATATTATATTGTGTTGTCCTTTATTTCAGAGACCTCAATGAGTCAAATTAATACTAACATAATTCAATCAGCAATAGCCCTACATACCGATTACTGTTCCCTGGCACTTGACATTGGCAGTATTGTCGCAAAGTACGACATTGCCATAAAATAAAGAAAGAAGAAAAATTACATTTAAAATGATTCAAGAGCAAAATTGTCTCCAACTGCTATGTTTTATCTGGCTTTAAATGTAAACTATGCACAATATATTCTACACTATACCAATACATTTTATACTAATATTCTAGGGAACCTCGTTAGTATAATTACTCTACAAACGATGCATCACAAAAATCTTTAGTAAATGTAACGATGAAACTTTAAGACCCACGTAAGAAAATCAAATTCACACAATATTTAAAAGTTAATCTGATTCTAGTGTTAAAAATAGTTCAAAAGCCACGATAATGATGAGTATCACCACGGAGTCATTCAAGATTTTTTGTAAAATTGTGGTGCTTGCTACAAAAATTAACAATAATTGCGTGACCTTAAGGTTCTGCAAACAATCTTTTAAAAAGTAGCTTTTTTTAAGTAACGCATTTTGACTTTCCACAATGACCTTTTAATGAATATTTAAACCGTGACATTATTTAACAAAAGTTTTGACAGTAGAAAAAACTTTTTAAAACTGTTCGGTACTAACCTATCGGCCTAAATATTAGCAGTAAAAAAAAATTGTATCAGTGAGACAAAGGCAAAACGTCGGTGGGCTTGCAAGACCGCGTAAGAGCAGTTTACAGTAAGTACCACATATTTACAAACGTCGCCAAATTGAAATATCGCACCAGCGGGTTCTTAGCGCTGATTGGCTTATACTAAATTCTCATTAAACGACACACAGAGAAATCCCAAACAAGTTTAGTCAAGTAAATGCGTAGAAATATCCAAGATATTAACTTTTTACTTCCTCCTGTGATGTGAAATAAAGAAAAAGCACATACGCGGTATTGCTCTTACATGGTCTTGCACGCCCACCGACGAAAAGGTCTTGTCTTTTATATCAAACTGATATTAAATATTGATTAAATATAATTGGTTCATAACTGGTTGCATTTTACTCATATCTACATAAGTAGGTACTATATTAATGTCCTAAAAGTAACTTGTTATTTAGGTTGTAATATTATCCTCATGTATCCGGATAGCAGGAAAAGTATTTTGAAATTTAGGCGGCATGTTTTTAAATGTGCCACTTGTTCTTATGGTCTAAGTGTGCCCATTAAATAAAGTCTTACTTAAGTAGAAAATGTTTCTTTAGCTCTTAATCGCTCTTAAGCTCATCACATGAGTTGATTTTCGTTGTAATGTTGATTTATTGTTGGTCAAAGCTACTTATTACTATGGTTTGTCAACCAAAAGTAAATTCCTTTGTTTTACAAGCCCAAAATGTGTTGTACTAGCGTGGTCGTCTCCATTATTATGATATAACATTGGCTGCATTATTTCATAGAAATGTCATGAAATTATCAAATGAATAAGATGTTTTTGAATGTGGCAAATTATTTCCATGAACTAAGGTAGTCCATGTTTTAATTTATTATCGTATTGTCGGCACCACTCTGTATCATGCTGAACCAGCTGTTGGAATTATTATGTTCCTTTCACAGTTCAAGTGGAAAATATTCTTGTTGGCTATGCGACAATTTCACTTATTATTACATTGGTGAGCTTAATAAGCACTTATTAATGACATAATAATTATCTGCTTTGATCTTCTCGTGAGTGTTTTGCTTCCATTTAATGGCGCAAATCAAGATTTTTATTGAAATTATTACAAAATTGTGTAGGAATGGCTATTGTGTTAAAAATGTCGTACTTTTGTGAACCAAGTGTTCATGAATAAATGGATAATCGTTAAAATAGAGGAGTATGTGGTGTTTAATTGGCGCAAAGACATTGAGACGGACATCATGGTTTGAAAAATAAATGCCTGTAAGTACGGTTTCAGAAATTAACTTATATTTTTTCCATTATTTAATTTTCTCGTGTTTGTCCACCTCATCGAAGTAACTTCATGGAGACTGTTATTAAAATATTTGGCGCCAAACTAGGGAGATTTTGCACCCTCGATGCATTGAAACGTGTTACACATCCCGCATTTCAATATGCAATAACTGCATAAATACATAATAAAATAGGAAACATCATACATGGGTAATTATCAGTCTTATAATCGAGAGACACCCTTAGATTCTGATTGTTTGTTCATAATGTTAATTTTATAAATTTAAATTTCAACATATTTTTGTTTATGTGTACTACATGAAAGGTAGGTAGGTACTATACAAAGGTAAACATTGTGTTTTATGCGCCTAGATGTTATTATAACAATGCGTCAATGTGTACAGAGTTGGCAAGACTTTAATATAAAAATAAGCTGTTCTTGTGATTACTTTTTATTATTAGGTTTTACTTCCCGACATATTATAACAAATATTTTGTAGAAAATTAGTCAAGTTAGCGGAATTAAGCTAAATTAGGTCAAATTACATGCTTAATAGTTTTTACAAAGTAAAAAACACTTAGTAAACTAATAATTTTTTACATCAAACCATGATAGGTAGATAGAAATTCTTTGTTTCGCACATGTGATTTGAGAGCCTATGACATAATTTTCATACTATGAAATATATATAAAAACAGAATTGCAATTCAATCGAGGAATCGTAGGGTAAATCTACTTTCATTTGTACGTAGACATAAAACAAATGCACCGAGATTGCCTCCGAATCTTTTGTCTGAAATGAACAGTAAATTAAATTTTATTTTATTTAAGTATGAGTTCATTTTAGACAAAGAACCTGTGGTTTGATACTCCTTGTTCAAATTGACTTTAGTCAGATTCTAATATACAAACCTATAACTCTATAATATCTAACAGCGGTCATTATCAACTAAAAAAACATTTTTGTCATCACCTAAACTAGTTTGTAACCTCTGAGGTACGTAATCGACTAATGATTCTGTACAACAAAGAAACATGTCCATCGATCCCAGACAAACTTTTATAGGTACGTCTTTTCCACAGAATAATTTGATGTACTCCACACTCAAAAAGCATTAGAAGCTGTATCATGAAATAATGTACCCAAGTAACCGTTGAAGGTAGTTTGGAATTATCCTAACAGCACGTGTGAAAACGAATAACAACATGATATTTTCAAAAGGTATTTAAAGTTCAAGGTGAGTAGGTAAGTCTTATAAGCTTTAGCTTTAAGCGTCTTGTTTAAGATATATATAAGCTTGATGTTATTGTGTTTGAAGTGAGAGCTAACCGTTAAGCTCCTCGCACTTGTCCATCTTCTGTCCTTGCGCGGCCGCTGCGGAGAGCGCTAGGGCGTACTCCCTGTCGCTCTTCATCTTGGCCTGCAAGCTGCGCTTCATTGCCTCCATGAGCCGCAGCTCGGCGTCCTGCCTCGCCAGCAGCGCCTCGTGCGCCGCCCGGCCCGCTCCCGTCGCCGCATACCCCATAATAAACCCACGTCCTCACTAACCAACACACATTGCAACACAACACAACATCACTTTCCGTTATCACCGGCACCGTGCTTTACGTCACCTCGTAACAAAATTCGATTTATTGGTCACCAGTCAAAATAGAAAGGAACGAGTCCGCTTCCCTAACCGATAAGTTTTATTTTTTTATTGCCAGCGCTCGCCCGCAGACTGGCTCAGACGAAATAAAAAAGCTATGGAACAAAAAACAGTTTCGATAGAAATTGACAGTGCTGAGCACGCTCGGAGCCCGACGTACGTCCGTGCGTGAGCGGTGCGCGACCTGAATGCCATGTAATAGGTACAGTCTCCGGAGCCGGCGGCGAACCGCGGCGCGCTCCGCCCGCTGCCTCGGAGCCTCCACCATCAGCCGCTGCGCCCACAGTTTAATACCCATGGGTTCATCGATGGACCGCTAACCCTACGGCTAAAACTCATGCCTCATTCTACTGCTTGCATCCTGAAAATTTTCTATCGAAGATTAATAAATAACATTTGTTTTTTTTTTATTTAAAGGGGTTTGAATTCCGATTAGAATAAGTCCCATATGAAAAAAACCTTTGATTTAACAGTAGTGCTTAGAAATTTTGTCACAATACAAACTCCCTTAACAATTCTTACGTACTTTGGACTAGATATGTGTGAGTCTTATCTCTAGTTGGGTGTGAATGTGGGTGTATGGGTAATAATAATAACATGAAGTGGCAATATTACCGGCGTCGGCAGCCTGCAAGTTGTCGGCGGCGCGGCGCCCCGATAAGCTGACTGATAAAATGAAAAACAATGAAAAATCACGAATTCATTCGTGGACTCACAACATCTATTTTGGCAACCTAAATACTGAATATGAGAGGAACGCTCTCGGAATCGAAAGCAGATGGGAGTGCTGTCATCCTAAACAAGACTTGTCCAAAAAAAATTGAATCGCGAAAAATAATCACATACCTAAATAATATCAGTAAAGATAATATTACCTTTAATTTAGTCTTTTCTTGCGATTTTAGCTATTTTTTTCAAGACCTTTTTATGATGCCCAACACTGCTAGATAGCCTTTGTTTAAGAGAGCGATCCCCTTATACTCTGTATAGCATGTAATCACAAAAAAGTGGGTTTTTAAAACAAACGTGGAACAATCAAAATTAACTTTGACTGTGTTACATATTATAAAAAAATATACTACAAAAGGGTGCAGCTAAATAATTCAATTCTGCCGTAGCGTGTGTTTGTGTCTCCAGAACCTTAACGGCCGGTGGGGCGTTAAGGTTCTGGAGTGGCGACCGCGTACCGGAAAGCGCAAAGTAGGACGGCCTCCCACTAGATGGACAGACGACCATCTAGTGGGAGGGAATGAAGACTAATTTATCTTGGCTTAGGTGGGCAATGCGAGAATAGTTCCACAACAGAACAAAAAGTACTGTATCCTGCCTAACATTTATTTTAGAAACAGCTAATAAGCTAATATGCTGTAGGCAAAGACTGGCTGTAGGTAACAACCGCTAGCCACATGGGCCGTATGCTTGTTCACTACTTCTGCTTAAGAAAATAAAATAAATATTCTAAACTCATGGTCACTGCTATAGTTCTTCCACAATTCAAGAATTTGGTAAATATTTGAAATGCTATATGCGATGAATTATCCACAATCAGTTTCAAGCACATTTACATATTCATAATCAACAGCCTATATGGTACGTCCCACAGCTGATCTCAGGCCTTCTTACATGGGAGAAACACATGAGGAGTTTGGGCCATAAGCGATTGCAGTGAGGACCTCAAGATTAGATATAAATTTTGATTGACCCATCTCGGGATCGACCATGGCGAAAGTTGCTTTGTTTTCGTTATCGAAATCAGAGCGCTCAAACACTACGCCACCGAGCTCCTCAAAAAAAAATTATTAGGAATGTACTGAAAAATAGAAAAAAATATGCAGAGCAGTGTTCAATTGTCCATTTTCTTTTTATATTTTTTGTTTAGCGGTATTAAACAAAAATTTTTGTATTAAAAACTGCAACACAGCCGAATAGTCATCATGGCGCCTAAGAAACTTTGGTATTGCCCTTTTTTATAACGGTGATATTGACGAAAAAAATAATATTTTTTTACATGCAAACGGTGCATGAAAACGAATTATTAGTATTTTTCTCGGATTCAGAAGCTTTTTTCTGATTTTGCGAGTTGTGTATGTACACTAAAAATTCCCGGTGTATTATATTCCTCTATGACTAAAAATTACATAAAAATAATGACAATAATAATGACATTTATAAAAATAATACAACATTGGCTGCATTATTCCATAGAAATTCCATAAAATTATCAAATGAATAGGATGTTTCTGAAAATTGCAAACTATTTCTATGAACTAATACAGCCCATATTTTAATTTATTGTCGTATTGACAGCACCATCCTATATGTAGGTTTATGACTGTGATCGGTCTAATTATACCGAACAGCTCAAAAATAGTAATTTACTGCAGAATTGCAGGCTAATCACTGAGTTTCACGACCTTTTTACATGGTCCTTCGAACCGGATATATTTGTTATAGGTACTTATTTTTTATTACAAACGGCTATATGAGCCCCATAAAGGTATCTTTGGATTAGTGGTAATCACCAGTGTTCTAGAATAAGTGACTTACAAAAAAAAAAACAAAATGGCGAATTAAGAACGCGACAATCACGTGCTTCAAAAAAAAATATTGATTCCAATTTGATGGAGTAGGCAACTAGGTAGGGTAATAAAATAATTGGTTTTTAAAGGTGATTACAAAAATATATACAATATACAGAGTGGAAAAAATCTATGGGCCCTGGAGGGGAACTACTACCCTCTAACTCCTATATGGCATTACCTAATGCCGTGACAATTAAAATTTAATTGTGTCTGGTTTATCGGTTCACAATGGGTTAAATACTTTAGTTAGCTCATTTTACTGTAAGGAAACATTCCTTTATTTTTAGAAAGAAACAAAACTGCATTCAAAGATCTTCTAAAAGTCGCTTGTCTCACCCGGGAATCGGGAACCAACTTAATATTTAAAAAGTAAACCCTCGCTATACGAATCGGTAGGATTATTGTTCAGGATAAATTTTGTTTAATAAACATTTGGTATTTGAAATGAAAATAATGTGAAAACTAATATCAATTACGAACGAGTACCTACTTTCAACATTTTTAGCGATTTTAAAAAAATGTTGAAAGTTGTCGTTCTAATTTCAAATTATTGCCCCGCGTTGCAATAAAAAATGTGTTCCATTTTTAACTTTTCCTCAGATTGCCTAGTCTAGTGTAAGAACGAATTGTGCATATAAATTTATTATTACATTTTTAATGCTTTTCCTAACGAAGTTTTCAATAAGGTACTTAGAGAAAAAATAACATTAGCAAACCTGTACTTCATACAATATCTTTGGATGTAAGAGAGATAATAAAATTAACGTATGGTTTACTTGTTACAATTGAACATTACAGATTACAGTACGAGGTAGTTAATAAAAAAACTTTAATAAATATTCAATTTCATAGGTGTTTTCTCGTACAACAGATTAGTGCGTTTGTTAGACAAATTTATCCTGCACAATAATATTACCGATTCGTTTAATAAAATAGCAAGGGTTTATTTTTTTTATTTTTCGATTGGCTCGATTCCCGGGTGAGACAAGGGAATTTTAAAAGATCTTTGAATGCAGTTTTGTTTCTTTTCAAAAATAAACGAATGTTTCTTTTCAGTAAAATGAGCTAACTAAAGGATTTAAAGTAGTTAAAGTAGTATACACGCTGCAAGGCGAACGCTCTAGAAAACGAAGGCAGATCAGAGGGCCTAGACAAGATGCTTTTCGATAACCACTATCGCTAATCAGAAATGTATGGGATTTGACATAAGCTACGCGAACGCTTTCGACTGCAAATTTTAAATCCCATACATTTTCCACTTAGCGATAGCGATTGTCAAATGGGATCTTGTCTAGGCCCTCTGATGATCCTATCAAGGACTTGTTGAAAAGAAATTGAAATCAGCTGTTCCATACAAACAAATATTCGTCTAGCCTGTGCCCTTAGCGTAAGTTTCAATTGAATTGAAACGAAAACGTTCGTCGTCGTGACAATTGGCAAATCGTTTGGAAACGGCAGCAGCTCCTCGGTTGTGATTTATTGGAAACCATTATTTTATAATGGATCTGAGAAGTGAATACGACGATGATCGCTTTCGTTTCGATTCGGTGGGAACCTATACTTGAGGTAAGTACAGATATAAATTTTTCGCGATATCAATTTTATTTCAACAAGTCATCTTTTGGAGAGCGCTCCCCTTACTTACACCCTGTACCTATGTTTAAAAGTAATAAGGTAATATATGGTATGACAAATTACAAAATTGAACTATCAATTGAATTGGTAGGCTTTTACTTTACTTCGAAAAGTTTTCAAGCAAAATCAAGCAATCAAGCTTTTCGGCATATAGTCTCTAAAGGACAAAAAACTACAGCTTAAAATCTACAATGATAGAAAATGAAATAATACAATAGTTATGGGTGTTCATTGTAGGTAGAAAAAAAGGCGGGACAAGTCTTTCTGTTTGTAATATTTGGTTTTGTGTTTGTATAATTGCGTTTGCTTGGCGTTTTATTAACCACGCGATCAAAATTCACATAGAATTAAAACACTTCCACTTTTAATGATCACAATAGAACCTTAGGCCATAAGAACAAGATAGAACTAAGAGTTTAAAATAAAAAGTTATTTATACATATTGAGAAAAGTCCCCACAGCAAAAATATTTACCTCAAAACAAAAACACAGTAAGCATATAAAAATAAGAAAATCATATTTTAAAAATAATTAACTGATCAGAGACTAACAAGTCCTTTTCTTAGGGTTCCGTACCTCAAAAGGAAAAAAGGAACCCTTACATGATAACTATGTTGCTCGTCTGTCTGTCCGTTCGTTTGTCTGTCAAGACCCTTTATCTCAGGAACGCATGGGGTGAAAAGGTTGCGTGGAGGTATGGAGTTGAAATTAAAACCATACACTCAGATCTACAGTCCCTTGAAGCTGTGACAAAATCAAACTTCTAAATGAAAGTAAAAAGATACGGCCGCTTATGTCGCAAAATTCGGCACTCTCAAGGAAATCATAATTTATATGGTATTTTCTGTAAGGCTTTCCGTTTGACCTAGAACTATGACATTTGGCAAAGTCATAAAATACAAGTAGATACACGGAAAAATCTGAAAACAATACAGTAATCAATCATCGAGGTTACACAACGATATGCGCGATCATAAATGAATGGGTGACCAAATCTTTTTATCAAGAAAAAATCGGAAAGCCGTTTAATTTTAATTAAATCTCTCAAAATAAGGGGTCCTAATTTTAAAGGTCGCAAACCTTGTAGTCTAACATATAAGTTCTCTTTCGGTTTTTACGTCAAAATTATAGTGAACTTGTCAGTTTTTAAAACAGTGTTTTTTAATATCAGAAGTTGTCATATTTACATGCAATAATAATTATTTGATGATTATTTTCGTATACAGAGTGGTGCCGTCAATACGACAATAAATTAAAACATGGGCTATATTCGTTCATAGAAATGGATTGCCACTTTCAAAAATTTTTTAGTCCCTCAACCGTCGATTATACCTAATAATAAAATATTTTCATAAACCTACACCTAATATCTAGTCCAAAGTAAGCATCAATAAGAGCTTGTAGGATACTAGATCACGGAGAAATACAGTGATACTTGGTTAAGTGGGACCTGTATAAGTGAGAAACCTCTATAGCTGGAACTCAAGCTGAGGTCCCAATACTTTAGCACTGAATTACCCTGTTAGTGAGACAAAGCAAACCCATATAACTGGGATTCGTTCTTTCGATTTTATCGTAATTGTTACCTCTATAATTAAGACGGCGAGTGTATTTTTACTGAGAGATCATCAATTTATCACCTCTCTAACGCACACTACGAATATTTTCCGTTTTTAACCCCTGACGAAAAAGAGGGGTGTTATAAGTTTGGCGTGTATGTCTGATCATCGGCATGATCAGTGGCACGTAGTTTCTAATCGAATGGACCGATTTTGATTCTGTTTTCTTTGTTTGAAAGCTGATGTGACTAGGATGGTTCTTAGCTATAATTTATAAAGATCAGTGCAGGCGTTTCATGACTATCAGCTCATTTTCCACATGATAAAAGGGTTTTACTAACTTTCACAGATCTGATTAATTTGAAATTTAGTGTACTGTCACTTTGGTGACATTCCCATGACATACTAACCTTGAGCTGATTCTTCAGAACCTTACAGCAGACATAGCTTGTTTGAGCTCATAAGATTAAAATAGTCTCAATGAGATGGTGCTAGATAGATGATTAATGAGGCCGGGGGTTACTTATAAATTAAATTTTGTTTACCAATTCTTAGTCTACGTGCCTTAATGTCCTTCAGTTTTAGTTTTGTTTTGCTTAATTGATCTTGATTGGAACCTAGCCATCAGCAACAACAATAATCAACAGCCAACATTCGATGATTTTATAAAATTCGACGACGATTTGAAAGGTTCAGGAGCACTTGCTGAAAACGACATTACTCATCTTCTTCTCCTCTTCTTTATTAGAAAATAAAGATGATGACGACGAAATGGGCTCGAAAGTAAATTTTATGAAAAATTCTAAACGCGAAGCAATAAAAGCACTAATAGCTTTGTACAGATATTATGAAATCTCAGTAATTAATGACCAAAACATCTTATATAAAATTCGCGTGTCAGAAATTTAGTTACTATACTCCTTCGAAACGGCTTGACCGGATTTCATGAAAATTTTTATGTACCTATATTCAGTAGGTCTGAGAATTGGCTACTGTCTATTTATTATTCATTTTTTGGACAATTTCTTTTTATGGCAAAACGTTTGCGGGGTCAGATAGTATTTGATAAAAATTATAACATTAATAAATATCTTATAGCTGATACTTCCAAAAGACATTTTTTATAATTGACTTATTATTTTTATTCACTACCTTTTTCTAATTTGCTAACAAGGGCAACAAGGGGCACAGACCACTGTGGTGCCGGGTGCCCCTGTGGTGCCGAACTAGAATAGCACCTCCCCATCTTGTTACGTGGGTGTCGTAAGAACCGACTTAGGGATAATCTTCCCCAGATGACGGGCAGCAGCGTTTTGTAGGTACTGGCGAATCACTGCGATCACCAACCCGCCTGCCAAGCGTGGTGATTATGGCCCTCATGGCAAACAGAACACGGTATCGGCCCCAAGTTCCCGGTGGCCCCGCTATTCCGGTCTACGATTGCGGTCCTGGTAACGGTGGAGCAGGGGGTGCCAAGAAACCCCGGCAAATATTCGGCTACCAACGACGACTGGACCTGGCGACATTTAACACGCACTTATTAAGGACTGACGAAAAAATAGTAGAGCTGGAAGAAGAAATAGGCAAGTTACACTGGGATATTATAGGATTATCTGAAGTCCGAAGACAGGGAGAAGACACGATAATCCTCAAATCCGGTAACTTGCTCTATCACTGGGAGGCCGACCATCTTTTCCAAGGTGGTGTTGGGTTTCTCGTCCGCAAGTCATCATTAACAATATTGTGACGTTTCGGAGTGTGTCAGCGAGGGTAGTATACCCTATACTTAGCAACACCAAACGGTATTCGCTGAAGGTCATACAAGTGTACGCGCCGACCTCGACACATATGGATGATGAGGCGGAAAGCAAAGAGTACATTTTTATACGGGTATAGAGGCATCACTCCATACTACAAAATATATCGCGCTTAGCGATATCTGATGATCTGAACCGGTAGACGAACAAAAAATTATTTCCTTAATAAAAACTTTTTTTTCTTAAAAAATAAATTTAAGTAATCATAAGTTACATAAAAAATGTTTATTTATGTATTTTTATTATCAAAATAAATTTTTAAAAAAAATCCCTCAATGGGATTCGAACATGGTTTTCTTGGTTTATTTGGTTAACAGTGATGAATTAGCGCTACCATTTCTACTTCAGTACTTAACTAAAATATTTATAATGGTAATTTATTGAAGAATACTGGTTACCTATTGAAACGCATAAAGTTTTTCGCCATAAACTGACAATTCATAATATTACTGGCCATATTAGTCACTTGTCATAAGCCATTTTAGCATAACTTCATGACGCATAATATAATATGGCTGAAACCTGTAAGGCATAGTCATAGAAAGGCATAATTTTGATAAGCATAAGTAATGAAAGGCATAATTTTTGTTGGCCATAATATTCAAAAAGCATGCTTATATTTAATAAGAATAACCGGCAAAATCCCTAAACTCCCAAGGAATAACACTTATTTACCACAATTTCACAAAAAGCCTAAATTTCTATGCATAAAAGTTTTTTTATATAATTGATTTGATTTTGATTGCATGCATGCAGGCAAGAAAGCAGCATGCATGCAAGCAAGAAAGCAAGCATGCATGCAAGCATAATACCTAAACTCTTCTGCATGCATACAAGCATGCAAGCAGGCATGCATGCATGCAAGCAGGCATGCACGCATGCAAGAATAATACTTAAACTCTTCTGCATACATACAAATATGCAAGCAGGCATGCATGCATGCAAGCATAATACCTGAACTCTTCTGCATACATACTAATATTTTTGATTGCATGCATGCAGGCAAGCAAGCAGCTTGCATGCAAACAAGAAAGCAAGCATGCATGCAAGCATAATAACTAAACTCTTCCTCATGCATACAAGCATGCAAGCAGGCATGCATGCATGCAAGCAGGCATACATGCATGCAAGCATAATACTTGAACTCTTCTGCATACATACTAATATGCAAGCAGGCATGCATCCATGCAAGCTGGCATGCAGCGTGCAATAGGTTCTGCTCTTCTTCGGCGCTGCGGGAAGTTCAGCCCTTCCGCCCTTACGTTACGAGTTTCATGCGCCCAGGCGAGCTTCCGCAGCCTCAGCCGCTCCAGCTCACCCGGGTGCCTGAGATTCGCTACAGAGGGCGAGGGCTGCACTCCCTCCGCGCCTCCGGCTTTTAAATTACACTCTAGTATTGGGCAGACTAGTACCACGGCGAAGGACCACGGCCATTAGAGTTTAATATAATTGATTTCGTATCTATATTGATTTCTTTATTTTTCTTCGAAATTTATACAAAATTTTAGCATTAAAAAAAAATATTATGTCGAATAAAAAAAATACTATACATAGATACGTTTTATAAAAGTATGGCTTTACTGAGTTATGCTTCATAATAGTAGGTCAAAAAAATTATGAATATGGTCGTTTATGCATAATTAAAATCTGCGTTTCAAAGTATGCTTTATAAAAACATGGGAAATGAAAATATAGATTTATATGATTATTATGTCTTTCAACAAATCTGCGTTATTATGTTTATGCGGTATTATAACTTTGCTAAAAATTAATATGCTTTTTAATTTGTATGCCTTATGTATGATGTATGTCAATTGAAATTATGAAATAATATAAAATATAAAAGAATACTGTATAAAAATTATATCGTTAAAATAATGAACACCAAAATCTCATCAAAAAATTAAAATGTCATGAAAAATTTAAAACTGCTAGGAACTGCTATGACTGGTTCAAATCCCAATACATAGGTCGCTACTCTAACTAAGTAATTAATAATTTAGGCAAGATATTATAATAAAAGTAATAGTAAGAATATTACGATCGACATAGTAAAAAAATATCAAAGTTACCTAATATTTTTCGTACCACTTGCTCAAAAAAGTGACATTCTATGCCACAAAAAGCGAACATAACAATAGTCATTTTTAATCTGTTAAAAACAGAGAAAAAAAAATGTACTGAATTACATTCATCTTCATCCTATAAGGGGAGAATGTGATTTAAATTTGGAATACTTACCGAAATTTATACTGAACTACATCTGTGTTTACACCATTGAGTTTGTATATAAAGCATTATACATCTTTTTGAAAAAGGAATACGCATTTATTGTGCAGTTATGATTATTAAATAAAATTACGAAAACCGACGAGGCCGTATGAGCTTGATGCCTTTGCTTTTCCGACAAAAAAAATATTAGTCTAGGAATTTGCCGCGTTTTTGTTTTCTTCAAATACATAAACGTTATGTAAAGTATAAAGATGCTAAATAAATGGACAGATTATACTAATAACATGATTTTAGTACACTTCCATACTGTTGTAGGCGACCTTTTTTTTTTCTTACACCGCGCGCCGGCCGGCGCGCCGCACTTCATTCAATTATTTTTTATTTTATTTTTATGCTTTTAAATCACTGGAAACTTTTTAAATAAGCATGGCAATGAAAAAACTTGAGTTTTTGACAGTTTTTTTTAATAGTTTCGTCAGAAACGGAGAAAGTTGTCGGTCACATGACCATCTTTATTCATGCTCCGGCCGCGCCGTGTCTCAACGATTTCTCTAATCGAATAAAGCAATTGAACACTTGTCTAAGTGTTAATTATTCAATTGAAAGTATAAAGAATCGATTACAAAAAAAATTTATGGCTGTATGTGGTATAATTTTTTCGCTATGAGCATTTGAAAACTTCCCGCCAATTTTGCCGCCGTGGCGCGCGGGTTTGTAATGCTTGTAGTATGGAATATTGAATAGATAGGTATGTAATTGTGTGTTTATTATTGTATGGAATAATGTAAGGAAGAAATAAAACACAATTTACGATACTAAATTGTTTGTATTTCTTAAACTATTACGTAATTAGTACTAAAAATTCGCATACCCTAAGTTTAACCTACAATTAACCACATTTCGAGGAAATACAAGTATACTAATGTATATACATTTTATTTAGGCAATTTAATGCCCTTTTCTAAAAATATAACTATATAAATAGGCCTAAAACATAGTTTTTGAGATATTCACAGCGGCGACAGATGCGAACAAGATAGGGGTTAACGTAAACTAAGTAAGGAAAAAATTAACACAATAATAATAAGAGATAAGCATTTATTAAAAATAATGACAATTAAAAGTAAAAGTTAACATTGGTCCAATTATTGATACAGAGAGTTACATTTTTGTGCGTATTCCTTTTTCAAAAAGATGTATCATGCTTTATTTATATACAAACTCAGTGGTGTAAACACAGATGTAGTTCAGTATAAATTTCGGTAAGTATTCCAAATTTAAATCACATTCTCCCCCTAGAGGATGAATGAAATTCAGTAGGTACAATTTTCTTTCCCTGTTTTTAACAGATTAAAAATGACTATTGTTATATATGTTCGCTTTTTGTGGCATAGAATGTCACTTTTTTGAGCAAGTAAGTGGTACGAAAATGTCATTTATGTTTTGTTAATATTTTTCGAAGACACTATTTTTTTATGGCTACAGCGTCATCTATCGACATGGACCTGAATTTCTAACCCATTATAAGACGACCAAATTAAATATCAGGTTAAAGGAATGATCATATTCAATACTTCAATGTTATCTACAATTGGTCGTTTAAGATATGGTTATTTTAGTATGAGGAGATATCTAGAACCATGCATACTTTCATGCATGGCTCTAGATATCTCATATTATACTAAACTCAGTAAAGCTGGTTTAAGTTTAAAGAGTATGGTGGGGATGCCAATCACAGAATACTTTTACTCCAAGGAGTGCTAATAAAACTCAATCATTAGGCATAATTACAATCTTTCTAATCTGTGAATTCAATCACAACTCAATACCCATATTTTTTTTGTTAAATTCTCCCTGTAATGGGAAGGCAAAGGAAACTAATGCCCATACAGCCATGTCTTCAGTATTTCTTTATTTCTTAATTTATTGCATTGAAATGCTGACGTTACACATTTAAACGCACGTTTGGAGAATTTAACGTGAAATATATGATGACAATCTCCATATGATGCTACTTAATGAGGTCATCATCTTACACACAATATTCACTTTTATTCTAATAATCTTTTACTTGCACGTCAACACAAATACTTGGTTTATAAAACAACACCACTTTTATAACACAAAGTTCGCTCCGACACAATTTTTAATTAATGAAATAAAAATCTTGACTGACACCACAAAATCCCGCCAAACTCTTTAGATAGCTTGCTACTATTATCTCATTTGTGTCTTTAGACAATAGACATACTCTTTCTAATCTGTGCACCAAACACTCCTTGATGTTTTTATATTTTTTTCCCCTATAAAGAGAAGGCAAAGGGAAGTAGTGCCCATACAGCCATGTCTTCAGTATTTGTTATTTCTTCCTTTATTGCATTAAAATGCTGGCGTAACAAATTTTAATGCTTCTTGGAAGTATTTGACACGAAAAGTATGATGACAGTTTCCATATGATGCTACTTGATTAGGTGGATCACCACAAAAAAATCTCATCGTATTTCACACCATAATCACTTCCATTACAATAATCTTTTAGTTGCACGTCAACTTATTCTATAAAACTACGCCACTTTTATAACATAAACTTCGCTCCGACACAATTTTTAATTATTGTAATAAAAATCGACTGACACCACAAAATCCCGCCAAATACACCCCTTGTTGTTTTTTGTTAATTCTCCCTATAAAGGGAAAGCAAAGGGTACTAATGCCCATACAGCCATGTCTTAAGTATTTCTTTATTTCTTCTTTTATTGCATTAAAATGCTGGCGTAACACATTTCAATGCTTCTTGGGAGTATTTGACACGAAATATATGATGACAGTCACTTTATGTGCTACTTGATGAGGTGGATAACCACAAAAGAGTTCTCATCGTATTTCACACCATAATCACTTTTATTTTAATAATCTTTTAGTTGCACGTCAACACAAACACTTGAATAATAAAACTACGCCACTTTTATATAACTCAATGTTCGCTCCGACACAATTTTTAATTATTGTAATAAAAATCTCGATGGACGCCACAAAAACCCGCCAAACACCCCCTTCTTTTTTTTGTTGTTGTTTCAATTCTCCGTGTAATAAGAAGGCAAAGGGAACTAATGCCCATACAGCCATGTCTTTAGTATTTCTTCATTTATTGCATTGAAATTCTGGTGTTACACATTTCAATGCATCTTGGAAGAAATTGACGTGAAATATATGATGGCAATCTCCATATGATGCTATTTGATGAGGTGGATAACCACGAAAAAGTTCTCATCGTCTTTCACACCATAATCACTTTTATTCTAGTAATCTTTTAGTTGTGCGTCAACACAAACACTTGGTTTATAAAACTACACCAATTTTATAACACAAAGTTCGCACAGACACAATTTTTTATTATTATAATAAAAATCTGTACTGATACCACTAAATCCCGCCAAACACACCTCATTTTTTGTATGTTTATGGTCTTTCTAGTACTGAAAAGGCACGGGAAAAAAATGGGCTTACAGCCATATCTTAACAATTTTCTTTAATTTTGCAAATATTGCAATGCTGGTGTAGTGTGTCCTCAGAACAATAACTAAAGCGATCTACAAGGGACTCTATCACATACCGAAGAAAATAAATTTTGACCTAGTTACCATCGTTTTCAGGCGCCTGAAACATGTTTTCAATCTAACTAATCCGATGCATCCATTTCCAGTACACCTTTTTCAGAATTTTTTAGGACAGCTTATGGCCACTTGATGCTTATATGTAAATTTTCATGACAGTGAGCATAATAGAGCTAATACTAAAAAACGACAGAAGAATAACTTTCTAGAAAGTAGTGAGATACAGCGCACTCTAATAGACAAAGACAGAAGAAGAACCTTCTGAAAATTAGTAGTGAGGCAGAATGCTATTTCATTTAAGGACTGAGTCTAATACAATGTGACCTACCATGAGATACGGGCATCCTCAGGCTTAGGCATTCTTAGGCGTGAGTCAGATAAAATCAATCCTACAAAAACATCGAAGTTATTGACGAACTGCGTAAAAATAACCAATACCAGCTCTCACACGTCCAGGCACCTTGTTTAAATTTTAAAAATCAAGAATCATTTACGCAATCAAAGATTTTCATCGCCGGTAGAGGCCCTTAAAGGGTATAGAAAGTGCGTTTTCTACGTTACAGAAGAGTGGCATAAATGTTTTCAAAATAGGTTAATTCTTATAAAAAAGTGCATTAAAGCCAAGGGAGAATATTTTGAGAATCAATAAATTAGTTTTTGACAAGTCTTAGTATTTTTTCTTCTTCACCACGAAAAGCTTTGGCGCCTTACATATATTTAAGACTATATTATTGTCTTAAATGTATACGTGGGGAGTCCTAAATATCATTTTCTTAACATATAGATTATTTACCTGTAGTCACCATAATGATATTTATTAACATAAATAATACATATTGTTTTTTTAAACTATACAGAATGGTGCCGTCAATACGACAATAAATTGAAACATGGGCCATATTAATATTAATAGTAATTGCTTGGGTTCGTTGATGGCCTGGTAGGTGGACGTGCTGGATGGATGGCGAGTAATAGTCAGGAATCTTCAATATTGTATTTATTCGACAGAGAGACCCACTTACAGGTTAACAGGCAAATGTACTTCTCTCTCTAACGCATAAAATTTGTCGTAAGAGTTATAGAAATAGGTATATGTCTCCGCCTACTATTTTAGCCAGGTTTCTATGCTTCAGTTATTGTTCTTGTCGTTTCGTGTCGTTTTTACCGTGAGTTTTTGGTGGGATTTGGTGGTGTAAGTCAAGATTTCTATTACATTAATATAAAATTGTATCTGAGCCAACGTTGTCATAAAAAAATGATGTAGTTCTGTAAAGCAAGCGTTTGTGTTGACGCCGTCAACGGGTAATTATTTTTCAAACATTTACACCTGTTTTCCAGCCCAAATTAAGCATCAATGGCAGCTTATGTTATGGATACTAGACAAAGGAGAAATATTGATAATAATACGAATATGCATTTTAGAAATATACTAAATTAACATATAAACATTCATGACTTGTGAACAAATGCTCGTACTCATCATGCAAACATCTGCTCCTGCCGGGATGTGAACTAGGACCCCTGAATGAGTAGCCTGTATAGTAAGGGTATCACTTGACCAACCAGTCGTCGAATTAAAAAATCATTTTTAAAGATAATTTATGAGAATTTGATGTGAAAGACGTTGAGAATAATATCGTGGATATTCTCCTCATCAAAGTAGCACTATAGAGACTGTCAACATATTTTTCGCTGCAAACTCTTCAAAAATACATTTAATGTTTTAACCAGCATTTTATGAAATATTTGCAGAATTCAAGAAAATACTCACCACATGGCTGTATGGGCATTAGTTCCCTTTGCCTTTTCTGTAATAGAAGAACTTAAACAGCTGTATGACCAGTCTAGTAGATTTATACCTATTTAGAAATTATTAGTAAAGTCGATGTGACACGTTTAAATTTCGGTTCAATTCAATATTGCTTCAAATGGCACTGACACGTCTAAATGCAACGTGATTGTTAAATGACATTGAAACTAAAATTTAAAATTACGTTTGAATTCAATTGGGTCAATATTGATCTATTGAAATGACGACTGAAACGTGTAAACATGAGCAATGAAAAGTGACTGAACAATTCCACGTACGGCAACGAATAAAGCAGGCGCATCTTCTGCTGCCAATTCTACCAATAAGCTGCTATATTTGTCTATACAACTAGATCACAAACAATCTGACAGCCCACCAATTATCTGTCGGTCCATCTAGTGATAAGTGGCTACCGTCACCTGCAACAAGGAAAACATGCACGTACTACAGGTGCGTTGGTCTTAAAGCTTAAAATGAAATGTATTCCATTCTTAGTAATTACTACGGCTACCTGCCAGACGACCCTTCATACGGGCCTGCCACCTAGTAAAATGCTTAGGCCTCTTGTGGCCATTCTTAGCGAAACTTGGCCATTGTGGTGGCTACCAACGCCGAGATTTTTACCTTTATTTTTAACAAAAGAAATGTTATTAATATCGATTTAGTAGTTTGGTTTTTAAATCAAATTACCTTTCTAACATTGGCCTTAAACATTCACCATTAAATATTGTGAATAAATAAATAAACAAAAAAAACAAAAATTTTACGGTTTAAGACATTTATTTTTTCAAAAAATTAACGAATGTATACTTTTATCATAAATAGGTGTGTCTTGGAGTCGGTGGTTAGTGGATGGCACCTATCAATTAAGCACTTACTTAAAAAATTCATTGTATTAGAGTTGATTCTTTTTTTATTAAAAAACATATGTTACTCATATAATAAACTATCACCCTGCTACGCTTTGCGCGACATCGCTACGAAAATGAACATTGAATGTCTTGTTGAATATTTTTATGTGAAAATAACGAATAACAGTTTTCAAATAAATAGGTACTTACTCTATTAAGTAAAATATTTTCGTTAAATTAAAATATTTATTCATACTAGTAGATCACTAGCAAGCTGACGGCCCACTTTCAGCCTTTGAGTCTTAACTTAACCCTCCGAAGGCTTAATGCCGCTTGACAGATAATACAGTTGGTGCTCAAGTAGCTACTGCTGCCTATAAACACCTGCAATAACAAAGAAAAATCAATTGGATCCCCTACAATATAGAGCATTAGTGATTGATTACAAATCTAATAAAAACTTTTTGATAGAATATTGGCCCTAATTCTAGAAAACACATGCTAAGTTTAAATTTAAGTTCAGTCTATTTCTTTCTTTCAAAACGAATACGAAAGGGATAGCCATCATATAAATTGACATTTAGAAAGGTGCGTTCAATTTTCGACCTTATTGAACGTGCTAAAATGCAGTGTTTAGGAGGCACCTCCGTACATGCCGTCTAAAATTGTCTATGTTTTCTATGAAATCTATCTAAATTTAATTGACAGCTCTAAACAGATTCTTGCTATCTTTTTCCTATGACTTATTGCGAGAAAGAGATATACTGTACTTAAATTTAGAATTAAAGTGTGTTCCCAGAATTAGGCCCATTATAAAGAGTTAAGTTAAAAAAGGTATATCAGGCAAAACATGCAAATAAAATGGTAGCATTTTGAACCTCAAGTTTTCTTAAAGTAGAAGGTTACTTTACCGGGCTAGTGGCAACACAGGCCCCAGCCGTGTAATATGGCCACTACAGGTTAGTTCTCCATATTTTATCAATTGAAAAAAACCTTGAAATTCATTGAATTTCGCTATTATTTAATGATTTTCTATATATAATTTTATTTGTTCATGTATAAGTCATGTTAAAACATCACTGTATGTACTGTGTATTGTTATCTAATAATGCTAACGTGTCATCATTTCACCTCTGCGGACGTTTGGATTTACCGCGTGGCCACATTATTAACTTTTCAAACTCGTTATTATCAAAAGTGGGTGAATTTAATGATTTTTAACGCTTTTCAATACTATCTCAAACTTCGCGTTATCTAAATTGAACATATGTTATTTGTCCTTTCAATAAGACCTCGAATAACCGCTTTCTTAAATCGGAGTAGGTCGTTCACTTTACAATGCGTCACCGCGTCATTATCCTTCAATATAATGCTGGATTATTTGGTATCCTTGATTAACGTCAATTGGTCAACACAAGTACCTACCTCAATTCTGCAATATATTTCAGGCAAAAAATCAAAGAAGGCAAAATGGGTCCGAGCCAACATCACAGACATTATTGCCGAGCCGACTACGATTCCCACGACAAACAGCTGGGCAGAAGGAGGAGATGAGGAACGTACGTATTTTTGACTCTTAATCTTAAAGTGAGTAATTATGAAACATGTTTGACAACCCTATGATGATTTGAAAGGGAAATGGCAGGTCAATGTTAATCTCGTACTTGGGGTGGACCAGCTGAGTGCTTGTCACTCCCATCGCCCCGGGAAGGTCTGAGTAAAGGTCTAATGTGTTCCCAATACATTCTAGCCGGATGCTTCTCTAAAAGGGAAGGCAGGGGAACCAGAAAATACAGTACAATGTCTAGCTGATGATCACTAACTTAGTGGAGTTGGTAGAAGGTGTTGACATTGTTACTGTTGGAAACTCCTGTGATTCGCAATTTTAGCACAATCTACGAGATGACTTTGGTCATAACTCAATTCAGACTAGTCTTTCATTGACCTGCTCCCATTATTTGCTGAGGGTTCTGTATTTCCTTATAATTTTACTCTTTAAAAAGTCAATTAAAATAAACTTACTATTATTATCATCAGTATTACTATTACTTATTGTATCTGTGAAGTCATCTGTCTCCTCATGTGTTTCTCCCATGCAGCAAGGCCTGGTGACGATGAATCTATGAAGTAATCACATATTGATTGCTGGAGTATCAGACAGTATATTTTCTATTTGTTGTTTCTGATGGGATGAAAACTTTCTTTAACCTTTTAAACATTACTTGCCCAATGGTGGAGTCACACATAAACCTATTGTGTCTGATACTGATGACTTCACAAATTGGTTGTTAACTAATTTTTATTTATGTAATATTAATTTCATTAAAAAAAATTTCAAACAACTTTACAGTTCAATTTGTTGCTTATTTTACAAATTGACTTTTAAAATGTTAAAACTTTTAAGTTTCTATTATAGTTATTGTTTATATCAAAAAAGAAATGATGCTGTTATTTATTAAACTAACAAGGATATTATTATTCATTTGCCTTATAACATAAATAATTATATCTTGGGGTTAAGTTAGACACCCATTTGAACTGGAAACTTCACTTAGATTATAATAATATTTTGACGGAAATTTGGTCAATATTAGAAGCACTTTTTATTCTGCATAAGTGATACATTAGAATAATCTCTAGTGTCACGATGATAGCTTAAAAGCCATATTTATTGAGAAACCAATCTTTACTCTGTAGTAATATATTATGAAGATTTGCAAATTTGTAAGAAATCAGATATTGATTTTCCCAAAACTGTCAGATTCTAGAGTAAGTGAAGTGCCGATGAGAAATTATAATAAGAAAGGAGAAAGGATTACTCAGGTCTCATTTGATTGACATTATCAAAATAATATAGTAATGTATGCCGTATAAGGGTAACTGTTTTTACTCATCGCGTGCAATAACATCTAGTACCATAATAATTTGTAACAGTTATACAATAAAATATTCTTATTCTTATACAATACTTGGCCTTTTAGCTGAAAGTTTTGGATACAACTCAAGGCCACGCGCCCCAGTGGTGCTGCCGTCGGCATCTCGAGCTGCCCGAGGTGGACTTGCAGTTGATGATGAATCCATACCCCAGAAACCTCCATTTATTGCCCACATCTCCAATCTTCCCTATGATGTTGATGAAAGCGCCATCGCTGAGCTATTTGATGGACTTAAGGTAAAACATTATGATGATTTCCAGACTTTAATAATACTGAAACTGACATGTGCTACGCTTTAAACTGCTGCTTAAAGTACCGATTATATCTTAATCTGTACACCACATTTGCAGTGTCAAGTTTTTAAAACCATTTATATTCAAGCTGAATGATCTTTTTTTTATAGATAATCAACTTAAGGCTGCCAAGGGAGAGTGATCGCCTCAAGGGATATGGATACATAGATTTTGAAGACAGAGAAAGTCTTATAAATGCTATGAATTTGCCAGATCTGGTATGTATTTACCTATCTACCATATTTCACAAAGATAACTATTTCTCACAGTATCATACTAATATTTATTTAACAAATTATAAAAGAAAGTGACATCATAGAGTCTTGAAAAGAGTTTGTAATATGGTAATTAAACAGGAACCTTTTTATCTGCAAACTTGTTTGAACATTTCAATAAGGAAAATGGTTATTTCTTTTACCATATTCATTGTTTATACCCTACTTAAAGAGGGTCACAGGACTCAAGCACAATGGTGAAATAGTTGTTTTGTTTGGCAGACAATAGGCGGGCGGCGCATAAGAATATGTGTGTCGACTCAGGAGACCGACCGCCGCATGGGTCGCGGCGGACGATCCGACAGAGACAGGTAATGGTTTATTGTTAGACAACTACCTGGCTAAATAAATAATGCTTGTCTATGGGAGCCTTATGTTCGAGATTTACATTGTTTTAGAGCAAACCTTGAGCAAACATTCATAGACACATTTTTATTCTAAAGCATTGAAGCTAGTACTGAATCATTATTATTGTCGACATTATTTTCTAATTTTAGTGTGAAACTGCCGACACAAAATATATTTTTTTTTATAATGTCCAAGACACACTTGTTATTTTCCTTAGTGTATTTTTATATTAATAATCTATACTCTAAATATGTGATTAATTATAGAAGTAATTAACTGTAATGTCAGGTAATGGTCTCATTATCGTTAAGTATACAATGGAAATAGTTTCATTTGTAATAATTTTCATTCTTGGTTTTACCATATTTGCGTAGTTTAGAGATAGGTACTTGTTTTAATGAAAATGCCAATTAAGCACTTACTAATTGCAGACAGAAAAAAAGCCTGTATGAGAAAAGTACAATTTGCAAACTTAAATAAGTTGGCACATAGCAACATCTTTTTACATATTGCACCTTTTGGCATAGTCCTCTTCCAACTTCTTACATTGCTCCCTGTCTCCTGGTACTCTTGTCCAGAGTGGTCCCAGTTTGTTTAAAATCATCCCCGTGTCTTATCAGGTGACCTCTGCTTCTATTTCCGTGCCTCAAGTACCATAGAGTCACCTGTTTCATTTATCTTCGCTGCAGCAAAGCATGTGACCAGTCACGTCTATTTTATCCGATCAGTCAGGATATCTGTTAGCTTTGTTTGATCTCTAAGGTCAGCAGCCCTTACTTTTTCTTACAGCTTCAGCCCCAGCATGTATAGTCCTTGTCATTCTGGGAGCTTGTCTCTTTGGTGCTTAGTCAGTGCCCAAGTCTCGCAACCATATGTTACGCATGGGAGGATACAAGTATCGAAAGTCACACACATATTGATGTGTTGATAGATTTTCTATAGATTAACTGTCAACTTGTTAAAGTTATTTTCGGGATAAATCTGATCTGAGGATTGAAAAATCAGCCCAAAATATTGTTAAAATTAACATGAACTGAATCATCTAATATTGAGGTGGCGAGAGCCTGGTGATCATAAACTAAGTTTTTCAGTACGGCATTTTAATTATACAAGTTGATTAATAGCTATATTGTGAAGTACAAATATCTTATCTTATAGTGGGGCCATGACTAAGTCACAGTGCACTTCGACCCATTAGGATCTTTTGTGCCTCCCCTGCGCTTACTCTTCCTGTGTCCAGAATATAGATGCCATTAGCCTTACTATATCTTTAGGCAGAAAGAGTCTTTAGTCTTCTGGCTTTTACAAATTTCAAATAACTAAACATAATTGATTGTTATGGTTTTAATAGGGAATATGATCCTGAGCGCACAATGGGCGACTGGCGGTCTGGCCCGCGCGCGCTTCCAGAGCAACAACAGCAAGCGCGCAGCCGCAACATGGACCGTGAGAACATGCGCGAAAGGGACCGCGACAAGGAGAGAGACTGTAAGTTATTGATTTATTTATTGTTAAACAACTGTATAATACGGGCTGGAATGGGAACGCTTTCGAACACTGAAAATTATTTGAAATCAAAAAAAAATCAGCTGTTCTATACAAACAGTTTGGAACTGCGAATTTTTTCGCGATTTCAATTTTATTTTAACAAATCATGTTCAGGATGACCACCACTGGCATCCGCCTTCATTTTCGAGAGAATTCCCCATACACCCTGTATAACAAGCAAGCTGACGGTCTGCCTGGTGGCAATTGGCTACCTACTAAGGAAAAAATCACTTTGTAATGCAGAAGCGTTGTCATCCTGAGGCCTAAGGTGTAATGCCTTCTATACCCAGTAACTACACTAGCTACCTGTCTCGAAACAGCAAACTTTTACGGCCGAAATAGGAAAGGCGGTGGTACCTCCCAGACGACCATACGGGCCAAGCTCCTAGTAAATAGTTTGATAATAAGCTACTGGCAAAGCATGATTTTATGTTACGTTACAAGTAATGTATTATGTACCAGCTAAAGCCCAAAGTATGCTAAATCTAAGGACCTATTCACATGACGTTTTTTAAATGTATCGATATTGACGTGCGTCAGCAGCTCGTCTCATCTGTGTTTGTATCGATGCAATTTTATTATTTAATAGCTAAACAAGACACACCTAACCTAACCTACTGGTGATTGTTAGGAGTAACTGGTAAATCCTAAGATTTACCATACTTTGGGGTTTAGCAGGTACATAATACTTTTTTTTTTATACCACTAAGGTGGCATTCAAGCATACAGCCCACCTGATGGTAAGTGGTTACCGTAGCCTATGGACGCTTGCAACACCAGGGGTATCACTTGCGCGTTGCAGACCCTGTAAAAACCTTACATGTAATGTTACATATAATCCGGATGCAACTTAAATCTGACAATAAACCAATTTGCAAAATATCTTTCTTAATAAATTCCATTTTCATTTTGTATGGATATTAAAATGAGTTTTGTTTGATATAAAATAAATGTATATAATGAATATTATAAGTAATCTGTAAAGCGGCAATATACCACCGGTGGGCGATGACAATTGAAAAATCAATTGTGTCTGGAATCTCATGCTTGACGGGTTAATGTACTTAAAATATTTGTTTCGTTTTCCCATTGTGGTAATTAACTTTAGAAAACAGTCTTTATTTAACAGTAAACATTACACAAATGGACAAAGAGTAGTTCATTAGACATTATGTAATCATAATTTAGGTATAACTAATTTTTCAACAGCTAGCTACAACACATTATGTCACGATGATGATAAGAGTAATTGTCAGGGCAAGCTATAATGTCACACTTAGGGTGTACACACAGAGTGCAGAAAGGTCGCCAATTTCATAACAAACATTTGCTCTTGTCCTACTAATGTTAAAATATCTGTTATAAAGGATTACAAATCACAAGAATTAGATCTGAGCTAAAAACTGCTGTTAAGCCGAGTAAGACCTCCCAAAGTCTTATGCCAATTAAAAACCAATTGTCTCTGAAATGTGGCTTTATAGGTTAACAACCCCAGTAGTTTATGACAGTTGACAGTTGTTCATGCAATAAATGGTATCTGGAATATTTGGCCTGGCAGGTTAACTCCATTCAAAGAAACAAAAAAAGAGTAAACATTTCGATTATCAGATATTCTATTGTTGAGTTGGTCTACTGGTTAAAAACACATTACAATTGTAGTTTTTTTTTTGTTTTTATGAAATCGGTTTTCTATAATGTCACTCGATTCACCTTGGGAAGGTCTGAGTAAAGGTCTATGTGCGTTGTGGTCACAAACCCACTGTCTAGAAGGCAACACTGATTACAACAGTGGCAGGGCACCAGAAACTCGGGCTCCAGAGCTCTGTCGGGGACTCCATTCGGATAAGACTGTGCCCTCCGAGTCCTTGGAAGACCCTGTGACTAGCTTTTTTAGTTCAATCTGTGACATAGCTGCGGCTACAACTCAATTCAGACTAGTCTTTGGCTTGCCCTTAAAACAGTTACTTAACCTGAGTGATT
The DNA here is from genome assembly GCA_947347705.1 of Nymphula nitidulata. Taxonomy (NCBI): domain Eukaryota; kingdom Metazoa; phylum Arthropoda; class Insecta; order Lepidoptera; family Crambidae; genus Nymphula; species Nymphula nitidulata. The sequence goes on from OX374626.1 coordinate 5,633,977, forward strand.
TGTCTTTTGGATTGTATGATCCCACATAACACTTTCAGTGCTGTATGCTGATCCCATAATAATTAAAAAAGGGCCATAAAGTTTGAATACACTTTTGACAGATATGTTCACTTTTACCAAATCTTAAAGATTCTTTTACGGTACACTACTACAAATGTAAAATCGTCTTCCCGCTAATTTCCATGTAGCAGTTGTTTCTGGTTGGTTTAATAAATAGCATGCTAAAGATCTACCACATTATGTAGTTGTGGGGGTTGTTTACAGGGGAATTGTGATAGTGAGGAAAGAAAGGTTTGTGAAAACTTCTTTGCCCACCAATTCGCATTAGACGCAAATAGGTTGTGTTAGGCCCAAACTCGTGCAGCGGGACCTAAGAAGCCTGTTGGTGATGATTCTAACAATGTTTGTAGCGAGCGCTGATAATCGTCCTGGCGGATGGCGCGACGGCGATCGGCCGGCGGCCGAGCCGGCGCGGACCCCATACGGCGGTCGGGACTCCTTCGGCAGGGAACGCTTTGGAGAAGATCGGTAAGGAGACTAAACTTTTACTCTAATCTATGTTTATTAATTGCGCCGAGGTCACCGACTAAGTGCATTGGTTTGAACATTGGTATTGTTACCGTCTATAAAAGCGATAGGAGGATGGTTTGAATGCCCTGTATTCGATTACGAAAACAAATCAACTATTGCCATTGTCGTTCCAGGGATCGGGCAATCAAAATTTGTAATCTCAACCTCATTGGTCCCAGTAATCGCATTAACCCACCAACCCGCATTGGGCCAGCGTGGTGGTGTTATGCTGGGCCTTTGCACTCCTCAGGGCTAATGCAAATTCGCGTTAAAATCAAACATACAGAAAATCGCAGCTATAATAACACTTTGAGACGTTGTGATCCTGCGTTGAGTAAGGTCGCCTGAATTTAGAATTTCGCCAGAGCACACTCTCTTTATTTTGATAGGACAGGCAGCACATGAGTAGTGCCTGAGGTGCTACCAGCGTCTATGGGCTATGGTAACCGCTTACCATCATACAATCCGTACGCTTGTCATATAAAGAAAAGGAAATTTTGAAGAAAACCATTCCAAACCACATTCAGCCAGCGTGGTGGTGTTATGGGCCAAACTCCTCGTGTGTTCCTCCCTTATAGGAAGGCTGTGGAAGGCCCAGCTGTGGGACGTATAGAGGCTGGTGATGATGATGATTATGACGGTTTTGTCGTTTTCCTGGCTCGGGATTGCCGGAAGGACGTGTTAAAACTAATATTCATTTTTGTAGTGGCAGAGAACGCAGTGGATTCGGAGGTCGGGAGGGTTTCCGCGCCGCTGACCGCGAAGGCTTTGGCAGTCGCGAAAGTCGAGGATTCGGCAGCAGAGGATTTGGTGATCGCGACCGTGATCCTCCAAAAGAAGGTAAACAAACAACTTTGGTTTATTTACACTAATATTCTAATCCTTCGACCTATTTTTTTCATAGTTGATGAGGTTAGAACCATAGTGATCCAATCCACATTTTCGTGAAAGGATCACAGCACAGCATGAAAGACTGATGTAATGATAGCCCTATATGTCTAATAAACAAGACGACCGGCTGGCCGAGTGGTCTGTCTTCTTTCTGGTTCCAAATGTTTGTATGATGAGTACGAGCATTAGTTCACGAGTCATGGATGTTTATATGTTTATTTAGTATATTTCTAATATTTATATAAATATTATTATCATTATTTGTCTGTTATCTAGTATCCATAACACAAGCTCTTAATGATGCTTACTTTGGGCTAGATAATAAGTGTGAGTGTATGAATATTATTATTATTATGGGCCTGATTCTGTAGACACACTCTAATTCTAAATTTAAGTACGGTATATCTCTTTCTCGCAATATGTAATAGGAAAAAGATAGCAAGAATTTGTTTAGAGCTGTCAATTAAATTTAGATAGATTTCAAAGAAACCATAGACAATTTTAGACGGCATGTACAATGGTGCCTCCTAAACACTGCATTTTATCACGTTTAATAAGGTCTTAAATTTAACGCCCGTTTCTAAATGTCACATTATATGACAGCCATCCTTTTCGTATCAATTTTGAGAGAAAGAAATGCAATGAACTTAAATTTTGACTTAGCATGTGTTCTCCAGAATTAGGGCCATTATTATATGTCACCTGTTAAACCATAAATATGTTTAATAAACAGATTCAAAGCCTCGGGAGCGACCCAAACTGAACCTGCTCCCTCGTACTGTGCCTCGAGAGCCCGAGGTGCCCACTAAGCCGGCGGACGGCGCCCCGCTAGACAAGGCCGAGCCGGACGCCGCGCCCGCGCCCAAACCAGTCCCCGCAGAGAAGGTGTTCGGAGCCGCAAAGCCGGTCGACACGGCCGCCAAGTTAGTACCTAGATTTGTTCAAAATCAGATACCAAATTTACTCAATGTGGGCTTGAACTAATACTTGTTGACGGCAAATATACTACAGTAACATAACATAAGTAAAAATTTAAAAATTATTGCAACTTTTTTTAAAAAAAAAAAAAATTACAATCCCATGGCAAAAGTGTTTCAGACAGCCAAATTAAGTTACGAACCTAAACCCTGATCTGCACGCATAGCTATTATTATTTGTGTTTGGGGCTTTTCTGTCCGGGCTGGACAGAAAAGTCCTTAGTCAAAAACTTCTGGATCACGGATTCGATTCGAAAAATCACATGCTGTCTCCCTTTGACGTCACCCCCTTGGGCATCAACTAAACTGGTTGTCTTCCTCGCAATCCGCAGCTCAATGCGATGGACTCCCAACCCCACTCAAAATAGGCCTACGGTCTACGCTAAGACTGAATTTTGGCCCCTTGAGGAGTATTTTAAATCTCCTCCCAGAACTTCCTCCACAAAAGTCTTTTCGCATTCCTTATTTCTTTGTTGTATTATTCAGTTAAGGCTTTATGATATCTATCCCAGTCCCCGGTAGTTTTACCCGGTTTTTAAGTTTAGATTTAAAGTGGAACACAGCTCAATCTATATTTAATGTGACATTTGACACTGACCCTAAGACAATGTTCTTTTGGTTTCTTAACTAATAGCACATTAAATAACAATCTTGCCTGTATATTGACTTGAGTGTTATATCACTTTGTGATCATGTGCTAGAATAAAATGGTCAACTAGACACCGGATCTTGCTTAATTATGCGAGGTTCGGTCGCTTTATACCTACAAATTAATAAGTGATATTTACATGGTTTTTCCTAATTAAATTCACAGTCATGATTATGTTATTTACTTGTTTTCAGGGAACGTGAAATTGAAGAGCGCTTGTTGAAACAGGAGGAGGAATCAAGGCGCGCTACCGAAGAAAAAGAGCGTTGGGGTCGTAGAGTAAGTAATTATTTTTCCCCTCTGTATTTGATATTTAAACAATTATAACTAAAAGATTCTAGCTACACAGCTAGGAAAATTAATTTATTCACTACTCTATAATGTCCTGAATACCTTACACTGCAAAATTTTAAATTTTTTATTTGTTATTTTCTCAGAACGATCATTCCGGTGACCGTCGTGGCGGTGCGAGACGTGGTAAGTAAATTTAACATTATAATATCCTAAACACTCATTTTCGAGAAACTTGAATTATGATAGCAATTACAATATGGAATCTAAATTATCTTATGTTTATAATCCCAACTAATAATTTGTAATTTCCAGACGATCGCGGCAGAGATTCGCGCAGCTACAACAGAGACCGGCGTGATTATTCCAAGGACGACAAGGACAAGCGCGACTACTCCAAGGACGACAGAGACAGGCGCGACTACTCCAAGGACGACAGGGAAAGGCGCGACTACTCCAAGGACGACAAGGAGAAGCGGGACTACAGAGACGACCGGGACAGGCGTGACTACAGGGATGACAGAGACAGGCGTGATCACAGAGACGACAAGGACAGGCGCGATGTCAACGACGTAAAGGATAGGTTAGCATTAACAACTCTTACATCAGGCTCGTAGGACCACGACAGGTTGTCACGACTGGACGTAACGACTCACTAGTTTGAAAATTGCTTTCGAGTCCTTTTAAGACATTTCGTCACGTCATGGTCAATGATTGGTCTTGGTCCTACTAATATTAAATTTCAATAATACGGGTGTTAGGGCGACGCTCTCGAATACGAAGACAGGTCGAATCGCTAATAAAAAATCAGCTGTTTCATACAAATTGTAATATTTACACGGCCTGTTTGTATGAAACAGCTGTTTTTTTTTTCTTGATTTGAAATTTGTTTTCAACAAATCGTGTTTAAGGTGACGAGCATTGCTACCTTAGTTTCCGAGAGCATTCCCCTAACACTGTATAACTCACCGAATGCAATAATGATGATATAGCTGTAGTAAGACTGACTCAAGTAATTCTGATCCTTATTTATATTGTTTTGCTTTCTTTAACATAAATATTAAATTTATATTTTGCTTGCCAGTTTCTGGTGAAATATGTGGATATTGTAACAAAACCTCAGACCACTTATGTACTATATTTCATGTAAAATAAAAGTCTTTGTCTGTGTAATATGTACCTAATGTTGATATTGTGTTCCTTGTTTAAATTCAAATCTGTAATGTGCACTCAGGAATGACGAGAAAGACCGTCGCGACAGCGATAACCGCGACAAGTCCGGGTCGCGTCGGCAGTCGCGCGACGGGTCCGCCGAGCGTAACGGGTCGTCGGACCGCAAGTCGCGCGACGACCGCAACGACCGCAACGGTCGCTCCAGCCAGAGCCGATCGCGCGACAGAACTGACGAAATCGACGAGAAACCGTTGCCCAAGTTGAAAGAACAGGAGAAACCGGTTAGTGATACTTCCCAATTACTATATACACAATTTAAATCATCCTAATTGCTTATGTAACATACTAACAATATTGCATTTGTTTTTTCTGCGTGTAGTGTTTGGTATAAGACAAATTTTAGAAATTATTGCATTTTTTCTGTAAATTTTATTTCTGCCCAGATTTACCACTAAGATCAATTTGTTTTTTTTTTTTAAATCGATACTAAATTCGTCAAGGAATTATTTCCGATTTGGAACAATCGACAGATATAACATTTCAGTCTGTGTTAGATAACAAAAAAAGTTAGTTCCACTATTACATGTTACGTAATAATTTAATGAAAAATATATAAAATTTGTGACTCAAAAAGTGGAATGAACATTTTTGGAAATGGCAGCAAAATTGATCAAGCTCAGAAATGGCACCATTATCTCAGATCATCATTAAACAAATAATCATCAAACCACCATTTTTCTGCTTTTGCTTGAACACTCAAGAATCTTCACTACCAGTATTAATTAATTGCAGCATCCAAGACTATTTAATTTAACATTCTAAATTTGCACTCCACTCATAGTCAAAGTATGTATCCCTTGCTTTTTATTTTCTTCCTTTATTTATTGTTCAATTAATCACAATAAAAGCAGTGTCTAATGCTTAAAAATGTTTCTTTTCCAGAACTTTGTAGCATCTAATAAATTCAGCTTCCTAGAAGACGCCGACGACGGCGGGTCCGATTAACAAGAGACCTGTGTCGCAACATTGCAGTTTTACAGAGACTCGAGTGTAAAGTGTAAATTAACGAGTATCAAGTGTAACGTGCGGGACTCACTGGAGCACTGTGACGATCTTGAATTTGTGCTATGATATAGGACTTGGTTAGCATAGTGTGGTGTGGATAAACGTGTATATTAGTGTTGCTACATGCTCACACTACTTCGGGGCCGGCCCCAGTCTTTACTGATGTCTGCCATTATTAGATACATCTGTCAATCCACATTATCATTTACGCAGTTTACTATAGGCTGCAGTAAAGGCTGGGGCTCGAGGTTCGTGACTATATTGTACTGATTGGTGTAAATTTTTCTATGGGTTTGTTACGTAATAATGTTGTATGAACGGTTGCAAAATATATAGGCTGAGAGCAAATATTGCAAATGATTCTTGTAATTCCATTTCATACTGATCATTGGTACAGGTGCTGCTCTCCAATTACATATATGATTTTTTTGTGAATATAATATTTCGTAATTCTTATTATACTTTACTACCATAGGAATCTAATGCCTTTATTTTAGAATGTCTTGTGTTAAATATTAGTCAATTTAGATTATTGTTAGAATGTTAATTGTATTATTTATCTTTACACTCAAAATTTGTTATTCAGATCTATGATATTAAAGGCACAATATTTACTATTATTTGCAAGTATGCATCATCCATATTGTGTGAAATGCCTTTATTGTAAAGAGAATGTTAGATGATTATTGAAATTAATGAGTACCTAAATGCTACAGGAACAATAAGGGCCTGGTCACAATGATATTTACCGTCAGAACTGTCATGACTGCTATAATTTTTATCAAGATTCTTTTTGTTTTGGTACATCTCGTCTAATTTGAATTATAAATAAATTACCCTTTTTACAACTACAGCGTTTTTATTTTGCACAGCATTAACCCCTCATAATGATCATCACCGGAAGTAAGGCAGACCCAACATCTTGAATTTTTAAATTTAAATATGCCGTCAATGTGGATTATTTTTTTATACACCTAGATGACAAATAAGTGGTAACCGCCGCCTACAGACACTTTCATCCTTAGGCCTAAGATTGGTTTCCATGCCCAGTAATTCACTGGCTACCTTGCCCTTCAATCCGAAACACAGCTAACTGTTTCACGCTTGAAACAAGAAAGGCGGTGGGGAAATAACCCAGACGACCCTACATACGGGCCTACCACCTACTAAATGTATCATCATTTACTAGGGGATATGTGGGGCTTTCGCTTAAATTGCCAAGCTTCGTAAGACCCCCGGAGTCTTGTAAAATATAAAAAAAAATTCAGAAGACAGTGGCTTGAAAGGTTACAAATATTTGTAATTTTTTTTTTTGATGAGTAGACTTACATCATCTTCAGATCTCGGTAACTACGTTGCGTATACAAGATCTATTAAAATTATTTTTCACAATACAGAATAACCGTTTGGATAGAGAGATGAAATAAAGTAAAAAATTAAATGATAGGATGCATTCCCAGGGTCTGTTTGCATACTATGGAACATTACTTGGAATGATCGACGATATCCATCTCCTTGGGCACCCGTCGGCATCGGCAAGCTTGCGCTGCTGGGTGACGTTCACAGGATCTCGATAGCTTAAGACTAACAGTACAAAATATTTGAACAAAAATAAAAACCAACTAGTCCCCTAGAAACATATATTTTAGAATCGGTGGTTCACTTTCTATTGTTTGTGATGTTTTTAAATGATAAGTACCTACTTTTATTTAATTATTTCATGGTTTTTTGGGTCCTTTCGCATAATGACCAATAATTATAAATTTAAAAATGTTTTGAAGTCGGTTTTTGTTTTTGTTAAAATATCTTTTTCTTTAGAATTTTTAGTGATAACTTTCTAACTTAAGTTTCCTACTATCGAAACAATCCTACTATCGTTTCACAAAAAAAGTCATAGGAAAGCAAAAATCCAGAATCTCTCATACATAGACAACTTAATTATTCCAGTATTTTGATTTAAAGACAAAACTTAATTGATTTCAAATATTTTTTTACCGGTACCAAATGACAACTATTCCGCATCGAACAAAAAAAGAATCATGTAAATCTGATCTAATCACACATACATTTAAAAAAACATCCCAACCGAATTGAGAACCTCTGAACCTTTTTTAAAGTCGGTTAAAATTTTATATTACATTCAGCATCATTTACAATTGGGACTAAATCTGGACCTGCAAAAGACATGTCGCACACCTGATTTTAAAGGGCAGCTTACACCCTTATTTAGCAGCAACATAACTAATTTTGCAGCACAAATGCCGGATTTAACAGCAAAATATACCTCGTTTCTTTGTCGGACTTCCAAAACTTGGAACTCTTTGCCCGCATGTGTTCCCTTCCTTCTTATAATATGGGTTCCCTGCCTTCAAAATATTCGTGAAAAGGCACCTTATGGTTGGGCAAGGTGGAGGCGGCTAGAACAGTGTGTTTCAAGCTGCACTAGCTGTCTCCGCATATGGACTCTTCTTACATCTTTAATCATTTGCTGTGCTTTGTATTTAAAAAAAAAGTTATATCATTGCAACAGTGGCTACTTATAAACATCTGAATTGAGGAGCCACCTGGAACTCGTTCAGTAATAAATGAATATTTTTGAAAAATTAGCATCATTTAGGACCTATTGTGAATAGTACCTGCGAAAATTTGGGTTCAGTTGTTGTGCTAGAATTCGAGAAAATACAACTCTTAGTATGGCTCCTCAATCTATAAACGAGAGGACGAATTTCAATGAATGTGATCAGTCAACTAATATGTTTGACATTGTGAGCAGGTGGTGGGTTTGATTTTGCAGTATGGAAATAAAATACCATGGGCATAGTGCATTTGTTAAAGGAACGCATTATATTTGGCTCCTCAATCCTGACGTTCTGCATATAATTATTTGACTGTATCTGAGACGGAATAAAAATCCAGATAAACTAATGGCCTGCGCAGACGACGGACTTTTCTCCGCGGCGGAGAAAAAAGTACGCTCCGCGAATAAAAAGTCCGCCGCGGATTTACCGCGAACTCAATGCACAAGGTGTTCGGTTTATCGTCCAACATACGTATGTCACACAAGACGGACCTACGCGGACTAAAGTCCCCCATGTGCGTTGCTTCGCCTAGACACACAAGTTCTATTTTTTCGAGGACTCTCCCGTACTTTTGTCCGGTCCGCTCTCTGCATGTCCTCGGTTATTCGGGGGACTTTTTGTACGCGGTACTTTTAATCCCTCGTTTGCGTGACTCGATACAGTTGTAAGCGATCTATTTTAGCGGTCCAAAAAGTCCGCGGACAAAAATCCCTCGTCTGCGCAGGCCATAACATTTGTGCTAAATATTATCAGTACAGTTCTGCACTGTACCTATTGTGTTATATTCCGGTATCTGAAAAAATAATACTTTGCGTTTTCCTTCTCTGTATGGCATTGACTTCTGCGCTCGACAGTTGATCAAGTGCTTGTATCAAATCCCATACATTTTCTATTTTAGCGACAGTTTTTATCATTGGCATCTTTTTTGGCCTTATCCCACCTTGCTTTTCCTTCCCAGGAGCAAAAAAGACAGTGTTTGAATTAATTACAGACATAATGATTATATTTCGTTGCTTCATTCGAAGATATAGACATAACCAGGTAGTCCTCTTATCCTACAAGGCAACGTCGCTTATTAAGAGTATTTAAACTGATTTCCGATCCGTGCCGGAACTACGAGTATTTAAAAATTTCTTATTTTTACACACAGGAAATAAGGAAATTTACAATTTTAAAAGTACATTTTTGACCAGCCGTTCCTCGTTACCCGCGCTCCGATGTCACCTCATTCTTTTGTCAAGCGAGGCAACGTTCGTACCCTCTCTCTTCATCATCATCATCATCATCATTTCAGCCGAGAGACGCCCACTGCTGGGCATAAGCCTCCCCCAGGGATCTCCAAACCGATCGGTCCTGCGCTGCCCGCATCCATTGGCTTCCCGCGACCCTCACCAGATCGTCGGTCCACCTTGTGGGGGGCCTACCAACGCTGCGTCTCCCGGTACGCGGCCGCCACTCGAGGACCTTTCCGCCCCAACGGCCGTCAGTCCTCCTTGCAATGTGGCCTGCCCACTGCCACTTGAGGTTCGCAATTCTTCGGGCTATGTCGGTGACCTTAGTTCTCCTGCGGATCTCATCATTTCTAATTCGATCACGCAGAGAAACCCCGAGCATAGCCCTCTCCATTGCCCTTTGGGTAACATTGAGCCTTCTTATGAGGCCCATTGTAAGCGGCCACGTCTCAGTTCCGTAAGTCATCACTGGCAACACACACGAATTAAAGACTTTCGTCTTGAGACACTGCGGTAGTTGGTCCGAGAATATGCTGCGAAGCTTCCCGAACGCTGCCCAGCCGAGTTGGATCCGTCGATTAACCTCTTTCTGGAAGTTGGACTTACCAAGTTGTCTTACTGTTTGTCCCAGGTAAACATATTCGTCAACAGCTTCCAGTGTAGAGCTCCCAACCTTCACAGGAGCGGGTACAACATGGGAATTCGACATAATTTTCGTCTTATCCATGTTCATTTTAAGACCCACTTGTTGGGAGACTCTACAGAGGTCGTCGAGCATTGTGCCTAAGTCCTCCAGGGTCTCAGCCATGACCACGATATCATCAGCAAAACGAAGGTGCGTCATGTACTCACCGTTAATGTTGATGCCAAGTCCTCTCCAGTCCAAAAGCTTAAACACATCCTCCAACGCGGCTGTGAACAGTTTCGGCGAAATAACATCGCCCTGTCTCACACCTCGCTGAAGTCGTATTGGTTTCGAGTTTTGATCCTGGAGGCGGACTGACATAGTGGCGTTTTCGTACAGTGACTGCAGCACTTGGATGTATCGATAGTCAATTTGGCACCTCTGGAGTGACTGAAGCACGGCCCAGGTCTCAACAGAATCGAAGGCTTTCTCATAGTCCACGAACGCTAAGCATAATGGCAGGTTGTACTCTTCGGTCTTCTGTATAACCTGCCGAAGCGTATGTATGTGGTCTATGGTACTGAAGCCTTTTCGGAATCCGGCTTGTTCGGGAGGCTGGAAGTCGTCAAACCTGCGTGCGAGACGATTCGTTATAACTCTCGAAAACAGCTTGTAAACATGACTCAGGAGCGTGATGGGTCTGTAGTTCTTCAATTGGGTCCGATCACCCTTTTTGAAGAAGAGTGCCACCACGCCCCTGTGCCATGCTTTTGGCGTTTTACCCTCGAGCATGATGGAGTTAAATAGCCTCTGAAGAGCTTTCAGGACCGCACGTCCACCTGCTTTCAGAAGCTCTGCTGTAACTCCATCGTTGCCCGGCGCCTTGTTGTTCTTGAGCTGTTTGAGAGCTACACTAATCTCGTACAGGCTGACGTCCGGGATATCTTCTGTGTAGTGTCGGGTTAATTTGGCTCTTGGATCGGTGGCCTGAGTGACAGGTGTGCGTGATGTCGCGTAAAGCTGTCCGTAGAAGTTTTCAATCTCGGCCAAAAGCGCAGGTCGTGACGTAATGAGTCTGCCGTCCTCCGTCTTCAGCTTCGTCAGCAAACTTTGTCCAAGCGAAAGATCTCTTGCGAACACTTTGGAGCCTTTGTTCCGCTCGATCGCCTCTTTAATACGTTCCGTATTAAATCGGCGTAAGTCACGTGTCAAGGACTTAGAGATCTGCTTATTGAGCTGCCGACGAGCATCCTCAGAAGACTGCATAACCATACGTCTTTCCTCCATCAGCTTCAACGTTGGCTCGGAGATTTTCTTAGCCCTTTTGTTACGGCTGGGTTTGAAGAGCTTAGAACCCACCGTAAGGACAGCTTCCACGAACCTGTCATTGTAGGTGTCCACATCTGTGCAGTCCTCCAGGCAATCGAAGCGATTTTGCAGTTCGAGCTGAAAGAGTTCGGGGTTTTGGATCTGGATAGCTGCAGGGCGGAGCGTAGACTTCATCAGTCGATACCTCTCGGATTTCACATTGAGGTTCAATGTGCCTCGTACCATTCGGTGATCACTCCCCGTGTTAAACGAATTGATCACTGAGACATCATTGAATATCCGAGTCTTAGTCGACATGATGAAGTCGATCTCATTTTTCGTTGCGCCATCCGGACTTTTCCAGGTCCATTTTCGATGCGGCCGTTTTTTGAAGAAAGAGTTCATCATAAAGAGTCCCTCCCTCTCCATGTAATCGGCCAGCATTTGACCTCTAAAGTTCCGGATTCCAGCTCCAAATTGCCCCACTTTCAACTCATCATCGCCACGTTTGCCCAGCCTTGCGTTGAAGTCTCCCATGACAACGGTGTAATGAGTTTTGGAAGTATGTATTGCCCGAGAGATATCCTCATACATTACTTCTACTTCCTCGTCGGGGTGAGTCGAGGTCGGGGCGTAAACCTGTATGACCTTCAATGAATACCGTTTGGTAATTCTGAGTATAAGGTACGCCACCCTATTCGACACACTTCCGATTTGTACAACGTTGTTCACGAGAGACTTGTGGACAATGAACCCGACACCACCTTGCGTATCAAATATTAGTTTTTTAGTAAGTTATTTTTAAATTTTTAATTCCTTGTACTCAAACGTACCAAGTCGTGATAATATCTAATAGAAAAAAGAAGAGAGTCTAGTAATACTACGAGGAACAATCGGAAGATTGAAGAATAAGCTGCCGCCAAAGCGTCGCCGAGTCATAGCGTATTCAGATACCCCCGACTTAGGAAAAACGAGTGAGTATATCAACTTAATGTGGCCTTTTTTCCTACGACTAAACTTCGGTTTATTCGAAACAATAAGACCTCGAAAGTTGGCCGTGAGTCAAATTCGAGGCTCGACCGTGAGTCGAATCTTATCAACTGAATGTGGCATTTTTCTGCGGTTTAACCAAGTGTTAAACAAAACAGTAAGACCTCGAAAGTTGGCCGTGAGTCAAATTCGAGGCTCGACCGTGAGTCGATCATTTGATGGCCCAGACCATCCGTGCCCACCCGCCGTGGATGTCCACCCGCCGTGGATACCCACCCGCCGTGGATGCCCACCCGCCGTGGATGCCCACCTGCCGTGGATGCCCACGTGCCGTGGATGCCGAGCCTCGTGGGGCCGACGAGACCGCCGACCTCACCTCGGCCACGTGGCCCGTCGCCCGAGCCATCCACGCGGCCGGTAGCCCGAACCAGCCACGCGGCCGCAGCCGTCCAAGCCAGAGTCACGGCCGCCGGTGCGGAGGACCACGTGCCTCACCTAAGCCCGGCGAACCTGGCAGGCTCTCCGCGGCCGTGATCCTACAGTCATCACCAGCCTACATACGCCCCCCTGCTGGACACGGGCCTTCCCACACATGAGGAGATTGTCACACTGCCCCATGGCGGGTTGGTGGTTTCAAGCGGTCGCAGGAACCACCGGGACCAACGGCTTAACGTGCCTCCGAAGCACGGAGGTACTCGAGATTACAAACTTTTGATTGGCCCCACCCAGCATCGACTTTGGCGAAAGTTGCTTTGTTTTCATAATCGAAACCAAAGCGCTCCTCAAAATTTCGCAGTATTGACCCAATACTTATTAAACCAGATTTTATGTCAAGATGGCTGCCACTGCTTTTGGTTAATACCATAGTATATGCTATGGTATAAAGAAAAACGAAACCCAACAATAGCTCGAAGGCCATAGGAACCAAGCCATAATAATTGAAAATAAAAAACTCGTCAGTAACTGCCATATCTGCCTCCAGGTTTCAATAAACTTCTGCCCTAACTGGTCCGAAGCGACCAGGGGGGGGCACGACCAGGGCCGAGCGCCGCCGCCACAGCCACCGCGGCCGCCGCCCGCCGCCACACGCGCCGAGCTCGCTGCCCGCCCGCCACGTGCCCAGCAGCGACGCTACCGCAGGTACACGCCGCCAGATTGATAATATGTATTTTACTATCGCTGGGCAACTTTCCCTCAATACACATGTACTAGAGTGAATTCGCGACGGGTCCCTATACCTTTGTCGACACGAGTCGAACAATTTTCGACACCAAAATGTAGTCCGTTGGAAACGGAGCTGATGCAGGTAGCTTATGAACTGTAACATTGGGGACGATATCGCTATGCGAGTCCCGTGATAATCAGTACATTTCGAACATATTCTTAGCACCTTCACCGAACAAAAAATTGTTAAATTTGTCCTAAACAAAGAATTTTATCAAATTTGTAAAGTTGTCACATTTTAAAAATGGAGGACCACATACTGGAACAAAAACCAAACCGGTTTTCAAGCTGTGACTGACTAGAAAAATCATATCTTTTATGTATTGATAGCAAAACACCATCGCAAAATATTTAATATTTGCCATAAGAAAAGGAATATCGCGAATTCTCACGTATGATTTTAACGGAATACATCACGGATTATCGACAGGTCCAAGAATATTTTGAAAAGTAAGGACAGAATTGATTATTCTTTTCCATTCACGCGGATTTACCTCTGTCATCTATCTAGATGTTATTTTGTGTATAGGGACCGATTTCGAAGAATGCGTAAAAAATGTACGCTGCACTGTACCAAGTCCTAGAATGTCTAGTTTCATAATAACTAACGATAAAAGGGACATACAACCGCAACACATTTGTAATTTGTAAGGTTTTGTCATTGACACATGTAGACATGACATTGTCACTATCCGGAAAGAAACGCAATACTATATGTAACACAGTTGGTCAATAAAAAATTGCCCGTGTGTGCTATTCGTATATTCGCGCACTTGGCGCAGCCTGCTCTGCCATACGATAACGGATGGTTTTATATAAAAAGTTTCGAGAGACTAAAACATTCAGCTCTTAAAAATATTCATATTCTCTGTCGCCTCATGTTGTATTTTATTATAAATGTCTTAAAGCTAGGTCGTAAATATTAGTCAAATTATGATACAAAAACTTATTAAGAATTACATGTTTTTTACTGACACATCACGCTCAGGCTGAGGAATGGTGTCACAAGCTAATTGCGAATAGACTTTGGAAAGATAGGTACTGAATAAGTAAGCGTTTCACGTAAATCATTGAAAGCTGTTAGCAGTGTCTTTCGGTACTAAATTTAAACGTAAAATAACTATTCTTATTTTTTTTAACATAATTATAAATGTGTAAAAAACAGATAATACTATCTAGGTTCCCGCCCCAGGACGTGAAATTTTTCTAATTTTGATATTTTTCTATGTAAATAAAATCACTGCTATACTATTACGTATTGATAATACCGCCACAGCTATTTCACGCAATTTAAATAGTCAATGTTTATTTAACAATTTTTATGTTTATTTTTATAATAAATACTATTTATTGCACTTTAGATGTACTTACACAGTAAGTTACATGTAATAGGAAGTTTACATGGATGGATTTATCTCTAAAAGAGATCTCTTCCAGCCAACCCATTTAGTATATTTCTAATATTTAATATTTATTTACATATTATTATTTCTCCGTTATCTAGTATCCTTAACACAAGCTTTTAATGATGCTTACTTTGGGCTAGATAATAGGTGTGAGGGTACCAATATTTATAAATAATTATTTGGCAATGGTAAAGAGCACAACATCTAGTTGTTCGCATCTTACTTTATCACTTAGGATAACACTGAAGCAGTCTTTAAATGTGGAAGACATAATCCAGAACGGAATTGTCTCGAGAGGATTTTCAAACGAAAGTACAAAAAATCGAGTACCCGCAGGAGGCCTGCCCCTTCACGGGTCAAAGTATAGAGAAAATCATAGCTGATAAATCTCGGGAATATCAATATTCCCTTACTGACCCTCACATCCTTGGATTACATTGCCGAATAAAATGCTTCTGACTGTGAAAATAATGAGTGTTTGTTGACTCAGGCCTGTAGAGCAAGCACCGGGCCGGCTTACAGTTGTCCCGGCAGGCCGCACACACAGACAGTATCATGTCTCTTTTAAATTGTAATGATAATTTTGTAGACCAGTCCTGGATCCATAGTGCCCCCTTTTGCTCCATACTCATTCCGACCATGCGGTTCCAATATTTTTAACCGACCGTACACATGCTGTTGCTAACTGAAAGATAGGTACCACACCGGAGACACATACTGTTTCTTTAATAGATCACAAACTATTCTAACAAAATATCTATATACATATATACTATCACTAAAATATAATTAAGGATATTGTAAAAGAAGTAACACAGGTACCCAAATATAAAATTTTGTGCACGGCACATAAATTACAAACGTTTCATATATTATATTGAATGTCAACTTCTTCAAAACCTATAGGGGTTAAATTTATTTGTAAAGAAAAGCCCGGTATATGCTCGGCTCAAACTTTAAAGGAACAGGACCCTTTAAGAATTCTTTCAAGGAACAGATAAACTCAAAGTTGAGGTCAAATGTTATTAAAAAATTTGTTTATTCCAGACAAGCACACAAAGCTGCCACTTGCCGTTGCATTGGCCGTTGCATTGGTTGGATCAAACACGCCCTGGCGAGTGCGGTTTAGACGCTGCAATGTTCGGCGCTTATAGCACCCGCCATGTCTGCCGCCACCGAGGCGTGCCTTTACCAGCGACGTCAACTGCCACCGCCGAGGCGGGCGTCTTACTGGCGTCAGCCGCAGCCGAGGCGGGCCTTTACCAGTATTGTCAACGGCCACCGACGAGACCGGCGTCTTACTGGCGTCAGCCGCAGCCGAGGCGGGCCTTTATCAGTATTGTCAACGGCCACCGACGAGACCGGTGTCTTAGTGAAGTCTTCCGCCGCCGAGGCGGTCCTTTACCAGTGACGTCATCCGTCAACGCCAAGGCGGGCGTCCCAGTGAATGTATCGCGGTAGCCAATATGAGTAATAGAACATTTATTTGATTTAATGTAGTTTAATTAAATATACATATTAACTTTATTTAACAAATTCCTTATCTTGATAATAAGAATATAGCAAAACTCTTTCATTGACGTCTCTGAACATCTACCTGGTTATGTCTATATCTTCGAATGAAGCAACGAAATATAATATATGATCAAACGAACTTACCAAGTGAAGTTCGATCCATATTATATGAGTTGCTTCATTCGAAGACATAGACACCCGCCCCACCCTAAATTACCCAGAGAGTTTTGCTTAGGCTCTCTGAAAAAATGAGGTGACATCGGAGCGCGGGTAACGAGGAACGGCTGGTCAAAAATGTACTTTTAAAATTGTAAATTTCCTTATTTCCTGTGTGTAAAAATAAGAAATTTTTAAATACTCGTAGTTCCGGCACGGATCGGAAATCAGTTTAAATACTCTTAATAAGCGACGTTGCCTTGTAGGATAAGAGGACTACCTGGTTATGTCTATATCTTCGAATGAAGCAACTCATATAATATGGATCGAACTTCACTTGGTAAGTTCGTTTGATCATATATTATATCGAGCTTTTTAAGTTACCGTAAATAGCAATGTGATAACAAGAAAAACAGTAAAAAAAAATTAAAAGTCCCCTTCTATAAAATTACCTGTAATGACTTTGTTGCTCCGAGGGTGCGATATATCTAGAATTAATTGTTTTAAAAACTCTAATGCTCGTTTTCATTAACATTTGCTTAGCGTTAAGTCTCTTAGCGATTTTTATCTCAGTCTAAAGGAGATAGAAAGAGACAAATGTCGTTAACTAAGAGTCCCCTAAGCCTAGGGAATGGTTAGTGAAAACGGACATAAGTCCGATGCTTCGTATATGTTTCGTTCTTTAAAGCTAGCCCTGTGTTTTCGGTGGTGCAAGGGTATTAAGTATATTAAAAAAAATATCTCCACAACAAAATCATGTTTATTTCATTTCAAGTCAAATTATTAAACTTATTTCAATATCATGCAAATTATATCCAAATTTAATATTACAATAAATTGTTTACTTTTACGATAGCATTTTAGGATTAGCTTTTACAATCTTATCAACATGTTGTTGAAATAGAAAACTGATCGTTAAATTATGTTCTTATATACACAAATAATTGGCGGCACTTTAAAATAAATAAATAAGTGCCTATAAAATGACAATGAAAGCTTAGTTCTAGGACAAGAAAACTAGTTATTTTTTCTTAATGTTAGTATGTTTCATTTTCAAATGAACAAAAAAAATAACGAATGCATCCTATCTTTACGAGCCCGCCGGCGTCTCTTCAATAGGAAACCTGTTGTGTCTGGTTTATGGGTACTTCACAAATTACCTAACCAACAGCCTCTACAAACTACAAAAATAATGTTTTGCGCTAACGGCACGCCAGTGTCGTTGATTACAGTGCAACAAAGACATTACAGTATCCTCTCAATGTGTCTGCGTGAACAAACAAGAAACACAAAGTGAACATTTGAATCGGTTTATACTTATAATGCCTTGTTCATTTCTTTTGCAGAATCGCTGTCATCAAAGCCTCTTTGAGACGCTTTGTCATATCTTCTAGAATATCTGCCTTAATTTGTAATTTCTTATTTCTTTCCTCTAATTCTAATGCTAATTGTTCAACTTGTAACTCCTTAAGTTTCCTGTTCATTCTAGACCTTTTGGATGCTTCGTTATTTTTGTCTCTTAATTCCCTATATTTAGATTCGTGTGAACCCGTTGACACGTTCATAGAGTTCTCGTCGATACTACACAATGAAGAGACAGTGCTCTCTCTTCGCTTTGGTGGACGTCCCCGTTTCGCCTTCTTGGTTGGTTGTGAGCCTTCGAGCGCTTTGATCATATCCTTGATAGGAACGTTGGGTTTCCTTCTGGTGTACTTTCTTCGTGTGGTAGGCTCTTGGTAAGGCGTGTAAGTTTCATCGGAGTCATCACTGTCGTACCGTCGCTTCCTGCTGCTGGTGTACGACTTCTCGTCATTGTCCGATTCCACTTGAGATTCACTTTTTGGGGTGATGGGCTCGTAGTCCATTTTTGGGGACGTCTTCACGTCGAGACTCACGTCCGTAGGCACGAATTCGGTGTCATCAGCCAGCCAATCAGTTGTTGCCTGTCAACGAAAGAAGAAATATTAGTTTATTACGATTCAGCCTGACTCTGCATACGAATAAACACTTTAAATCAAAATTTAAAGTAGATACAATACAATATCCCATTCGCTGATTACGTAAGGATGGAAAAAAATATAGCAAAAATTATGACTATTAAATTACTTATGTGTACAGCTTTTTTAGAAATCAACGACAATTTTAGAAAGCGTCTGTAAGAATCATATTTTTTAGCAACTATGCTTTTTTTTTTCAAAATAGGTTAACTCTTGATCCCACTGTTGCTCCGAGAGAATTTAAGAGGGGCCGAAGATGTAGCAAGATTACCCAAAAGGTGCCTATTGACAGAACGAGATGTAGGGTACTGCACTTAAATTTAGATTTCCCATTGTCAAGTTCTTAGTGGAAAAATATCTATACTATAAAAATTTAATATTTCCTTAATAGCGCAAATCCTCTCAACTTATAGAAGACAAAATTATTCTAAAGGCACGAAATAAGGAACATATTGGGACATGCTCGATTGAATGCCAGGTAATTCACATATCGTGATGGTGTTGTTTTTCAACATCAATTTGTTAAGCCGCGCAGGACTTAAAAAAAACATTATTTCAGGAATGTATGGCTTCAGAGGTTAATCATCAAACTGTACTTACGGAGGGTAGGAGGGTGTTAGAATCATTCTCCAGTTGCTCCACGCAGCTGACGATGTCCGGCGTGCTTATGATGTCCGAAGGCCAACCGGCGACGCGCGCCGGGATGTTGACGGTCAGCCCCTGCCGCCGATGCGGCCCCGCCGCCATACTAGGCTCTGTTCCGCTCGGTCCAAATATCACTTCTGTGATAATCACATCGTTACTCTCCAGTTCTCTAGGTATTACCGATAGCAATGTCGAATCTTCTGTTGTAATGAAGGGCATTGTGTTTTGTGTGTTTGTGTGGTATGTGTTTGTGTTGTTTGTATAATCCCAGCCGATCAGACTTGCCGTATGCACGGCGTCCGCATCTGCCGCCTGCTCTGACTCTAAATCCCCGAACACGACTGGCATGTTGTTAAAATCTAGAAATTGTTCCGGATATTGCATCTTATTGGGGTCGTTAAGGACTCCGGGACTAGGCAACTTTTGGAACTGACCGAACCCGTCTGCCGCGGGCGACAGCGGGTCGGTTGGAGTAGAGCAACTCATGCCAGTCCGTGCCATTGGGGAATTAGTGTCAAATGCCTCCCAACCGTATGGTGAGATTGGTGTGTAAGTGTTGTTTTTGGGTGCCCTTTCTTCAGTAATTTTCTTGGAATCTGTGAATTATACAATATATCATGACAATAAAATATATTATGTATGTTATCTTAGGCTTTATTATTTTATTTACTTATGTGCTTTTGTATTACTATTTAATTTAAATTTAATTAATCATCTAACTAACCCATAATAAGCATAATTGAAAGGTTATGTTAAAAATACAAGATAACGGGGAAATAATAATAATATGTATAAATATATTCGAAATATACTCAATAAACATACAAAAATCCATGACTCGTGAGCTAATGTTCGTAATCATCTTAACAGCATCTGCCCCTCCCGGGAATCGAACCCGCGAACTTTTAGTAGACAGGACTGACCCGTCAGTCAGACGGTCGTTAATAGCCTACTTGCTAGTAGAAGGTGTTACGATTCTCGTCAAAACTTACCAATGATCGGTGCTGGTTCTTCCTTGGCGGGATCTGAGCACCACTGCACCAGATCTTGGAAGAACTCGCAGTCCGTATCGTGAAACATTGTGCTGTCGTAAGATGGTTCCACTTTCAGATATTCCTGAAATTAGATAAACTCATTTTAATAAAAATTCAGACGTGAAAGCGGTAACTAAAAGTAATCTTATTGTTAAATAAAAAATGATAAATTATATATGTAAGTACTCACGGACCCGGCGTGACTCTTACCTCTGACAAGCTGGTGGTGGGCGCTGGCCAAGGTGGCATCGTTTCCGTGTTTTCGCCGGTAATCACTCCGGTCTGACCGTTCACCTGTTGATCCTTGTTTGGCTTTAAACGATCTATGTCTACCACTTTCAAAATACTTTGAGTCTTGTGACTCGTTTGCGAAAAAACCATATCTTTCGGTGTTTGAGTTGATGTACAGATTTCCGATATCGTCGCTCCGACTCGGACAGGTGATCTTTTGAGGTACCATTTTGAATAGAACTACAAAAAGAAATGATACGACGTAACATACTGTGCAGAGCATATAAAGCGAGATGGGGACGGACTTGTGGGTAGGTGGGTGAATGGTAGGAACTAAGTCATTACATGCAGTAAATAGTATTGATTTATAATAAACTTGTTGTACAGAATCAGATCGAGTTGATTAAACATTACTCAAAACTGCATGTATAATGAAATTGATGCATGACCCAAAGAAGTAAACAACGATAGAAAATCAAGTTGGATAAAGAATGTACTCGCAGATAATACCCCGAAATTTTCGAATACCGGTGATGAGATGTATACAAAATTAATTATATTATTGAATAAATATGTATGTAGATTACGCATAGCAGAAATGAATATATTAGCGAAAAGAGGAATGATGATTGCATAAATAACAAATGTATATATCGAAATTTCGGTTACTAAATATCATAATATAATTGTAAATAAGTATGAATTTTGTTATGGACCTGTAATTCTGTTATGCAATCAACATGAATGTCACCTGCCCATGGACAATCGATCATGGCACCATAAACCATTTATGTATTCGCAAACAAATAGAAATGGGTTTAGAATGTTAAGGGTTCCTCCTATACCATCCTTCCCCAATGGAAGATATTTTGAAAACGATTTTTTTGACAATGTTCCTATAAATGTTAATAATTCATACCTACACACATATTATGTGGACAAGTGAAATGGATCTAGAGAACCTATCTCCTAAGAATTGAGATGGCTTCAAAGTGATGAGACGCGCCTCGTGCTGTAGATATCTCGAGATTGGCTGTGACTTGTTTTGTCAGCGCCAAATTACCTAGATTACTATACTATTTTGTTACTTACACTAAAGATTTATATAATTATTTAAAAGTTAAAACTATCTTAAACTATTTAATTAAGTTAGAAATAGGTGAATAACTATATCAACATTTTTAAAACTAGTGTAAGTAATAGTAATAAACTTATGTAATTCAAATGAAATTAAAACTGTATATTATAGCTAACAAAATAATTTCTATTTTGAAGTTTGTTGTGCTTTTTAATGTTACATACTTGTAGAGCATTAAGCACGTTTAACTGATTTCTTATAGTAATATTCACAAGACAGTGAGAGAGAGGCTGGATTGAAGCCAATCTTAACTCCAGTCAACCGATGTCTAATCTTCAGAAGACAGTTCGAGAAGCTGGATTGAAGCCAATCTTTCTTAACTCCAGTCAACCGATGTCTAGGTAGGTGCAACATATAATGATTTGTGAATTTATACATGCAAATAATGGTGGAGGAGACTGCACTACGCCCATACAGAGAAAAATAATGAGTAACACGCAACAACAATATGAATGATTTTTTATCGTCATTTGGCCGAGTAATTAGTCTGGAAAAAGTTTTATTCATTAACTTTATTAGTATTATTTTTGTCTTTTTTTAATATTCAAATTTCGAAGTTTAAATGAAATATTAATATTCGTAAATGTAGGTAAAAGAAAATTTAGATTAAGTCTCAAAGTAGAAACTTGATTTAGGAAATCGAAAGAAAAAATCTATGTTGAAAAGAGAATGTTGTTTTAAGCTGTCTTCTGTTTTCACTTCTGAATCACCAAACCTGCGAACAGAAAAAGTTAAGGGGGAGCGAACGCAATTACTTACTTGTTTGAACTCTTCTTGAGCTCCTAATGAAATCTTAGCTCTTTAGGCGGCCAACCAACCAATTGTCCCGACTGTAGGCCTGAAACAATAAAACTATTAAGTTTTGTCGGTGATATAACATTATAATTATCATAGCCGCTCATAATATTCTAAGAACAAATATTCAACGTTTATTAGTGAATACACAAAGACGGCTTAATCACAAAAATTATCGTGGGTGGGAGACGGTGCTTGACCTCGATCAATGCACGCCGATGATTAGTTTAAACCAATACGTATTATATGTATTATCATTTATCACTCACTGTATTTTTTTATCAAATTCATGTGAGTTTGATAAAAAAATACAGTGACTGATAAACTGATAGATAAGTTACAAATATTAATTTGGGATTGTTACATATATTTTATCGATATTTTAGTGGGATACATCGAACTACAATATCCGCCTTGAATGACTGATTATAATAAACAATCTTTCCTCGCTAAAAAAAGAAATGGTGTAAGAAAAAACTACCTATCTCAAATGTCTCGAGACAGCCAGTTGGCTTAAATGGAACGAGTATCATCATTATTTAAATAACCTATAATTTTACTTTTAGTGTCAAGGCCGAAATTCCCTTTCGTTCTTTTACGTCGTAATAAGGTATTCCATTAAAAGTTCATTTTGTTAGAAGAACATTATTCAAAAGCAACTTACAAAAATTTCAATGCAATAAACTAGGTCAACCTATAAACTCGCTTTACAAAATAGTAATAAATAAACAAGAATAGAAGGATAAAGCTTCACCCTCGTGATGAATTTGCTGAATAGAAGGGAGCCCACTGACAAAAAAACCATGATTTTAACAAAAGAAACTTTCACTAGCAGCGATAGAGTCGACATTTGTATAACTCGGTCACTAGGAATTGAAAACTCGTGAGTTTTATGTCTTGACAGGTTAGAACTAGTTTGCTTTTGAGAGATAAACAATAATAGCAAAAATAGGTAGCTTTAGGCTAGCTCTAATGTATATTATATCCCGGGACACAGTATTGATACATTTATAGATGTCGTCTGATCGGTTTCCAGAAAGGTTCTTATTGGAAGATATTATAAACCGAACTAAAATATACGTTTTTACACCATATCTGCTATCTGTGATGGGCTTTATTATCAATGAAATATCTATTTTACTAGAATGAACATCACGTGGAGGACTAGGTGGCAATAAAATTATGGTGCAATAGTTGTCCCAAACTTAGATAAAATATTTTTTGTTTTCTTTTTCATTATTTTACTTAAAATAAATTTTGCAGTTATGAGTTATGTTAAAATTTGTCAAAGACTTGAAACTCTTCAAAGTAGAAAATAAAATTTTATAAGCTCACCTCGTTACGAACTAATAATGTAACGCCTCCAGCCGCGTGTCAAAACTTGCCAACTAAGTAACGATAAATAATAAATTGATGAAAGGAGTATATTGCAACTTTACGCACTTTTGAAACAAATATGTGAGTACGAAAAGAATTAGGTAAAGCTTCTTAACCACAAAAATTCACAGAGCGCGACAAGCGTCTGAAACTTGGGTGCTCAGAAAATGTTGTGCAATATTCGCGCCGCGGCAGCTCGTAGAGTTTTCCTCAATCCCCACTATTCGGCATGAGCGTTCTAAAAATAACTCAGCTGTTCGCTGATTGGCCGTAACAAATGACGTCAACTGAAACAACCAATGGTGAGAATAGCAGCTAAAGGTCACGAGACTGCTGAAGTTTTCACATTGATTCCTATACAAACTTAGGATAGGTGAATATGTAGCTAAAGAGCCGGGGATTCACGCTGCTCAGAAAAATGAGGAATGTTGTTTTTACTTTCTTACAGTGAGTCACGCACGCCGAAATATGCAAAGGGGATAGAAAGAACAAGAGCATCTTCCAAATTATAGAAAATCATTTTTATCATTAATGAGGAAGAACGAAAAAGTGTTGATGCCATTTCTTATTATGATGCAGCTTACTTATATAGTTCTAAGTTCGTCGGATTGATTTTTAACTAGACTGGGAAATTGATATTAAATTGTGGAATCATCAATTCATTGTGATACTGCGTTCCGGTCTTTAACGATGTCTTTATTTAAAAAGGTCAAAGAACTGAAGACGATCAGAAAACTAGTTTTAATGTTAATACCACGAAAAGCCCTTGAACTTGAAAATAATTTAGCCCATAAAGCTTGGTATAGCAAAATTCACTAAGTTATTAGCAACCGCACTGCTACTATACATTGACGTCATAGCGATATCTTGCCTTGGATCTCAGCAAAGAATGCCCATTAACTTAGTACCTTCAGAAGTTATTAGACATTAGGTTTCTATAGATAGTGTAGGGTACAGGTAGAAAGTTTTAAAAATTTACCATTGCCTAATTGATAAGAAACCTACGCTGTGTGCGTGCATGACCTACGCTAAATCGACATACGTCAGATAATGTATGTAGACAAAGCAAAGATAATAACTTCTCTTTCGAAAAGCTGAAAATCATTTTACATTTAGGTTTTTTATACACATACTTACTGGAGAATTTATAAAATTACATGTGGAATTTAAGATTATCTGTACTGTGTTTTTAATAAACCGATTTTCATGACTAAACTGCATTGTTCAGTCCAGACACCTTAACATAACGGAGTGTATAATAATTTTAAAGAAGTTGTCATCCTGTTCCCGTCAGAGATATAGTTATGTGTATCCTCCATGGACAAGTGTTGAAAAGAATGAAAAAAAAATTAGAAGATATGTGGCATAAGCACTAACTACACTTAAACTGATATATTTTTGTTGTAGGTAGTACTTTTGGTAAAATCTTCCACTGTTAAATTGATATAATTAACATGGCATGTAATATGTCTGTGTATTGTCTGTTTAGATTTATCAACGTTGACGTCATTACGTTATATTGGTAGGAATGTAGGCGGCTTTGGAAGTGTAGGTAATTTTATGGAGAGATAACAATAAAAATACTAAATGGTTTTCAAAGACACAAAAATTTTCTTAAAAATATCGATTTAAAAATTTTGCTTTGATGGTAATAAAATTGCGGTGTGGATAAACGTAACTTTGGTAGCTTTTTAGATAATAATGTCACAAACATTAATTTAAAACTAAAATAACTATTTATTAAAAAAATACTAGATAAAATTCATGTCCAGGAGCGGAAACTTTCACAATCCGAGTGACTGCTCTCACTACCTCGTTAGCACAACTGCTAGAGATGAAAGTCCCAAGGGACAACCCTATGAATATCATCTCTTCTGTTTTTAACCCCTGACGAAAAAAGAGTGTTATAATTTTGATGTGTCTGTCTGCGGCATCGAAGCTTCTAAAGGATTAAACGTATTTTGATTCGCTTTTTGTTATTTGATAGCTGACGTGATCGGAATGGTTCTTCTTACCTATAATTTGTGTCCTTGACTTTGGGGTTTTATGTGGTTTTAATAACTTTCACAGATCCCCTTGATTTGAAGTTTCGTGTACCTACTGTTCAGTTCAGTGGTATTTCCAAAACATGACGACCTCTAGCTGATGCGGAATGCTTCAGAAATTTTCAACAGATATAGTGTGTTTGGGCTCAAAGAATAGTCTCAATGAGATGGTGTATGACATAGATGAGTAATGAGGCTGGGGGCTACTTAAAATTTTCAAATTAATATTATTGAGTTATTATAAGCTAACGTCTGCTATCACAACGTTGAAATAATTATATGTATTTCAAAATTAATATTGGTTTAAAGAAATGCTTGATAAATGATAATTGATAACCTTATTAATTTCTTCTAATATCACATCTATAATCTAAATTATTATATTTCAACATATATATATTATTTTAAAATAAATTAACTGCTGGCTATCACTGTTTCAATGTAATTAAAATGTATCACTATTAAAATAGATATTAAAAACCGGCACTAACACTTATTTTTTCGTTATAGGTTTCAACTTATCAGTTACAATTACAAGTAATTACATAAATATAATTTAAAATGAAAATAATATTAAGTATAGTTTAGTAGAAGTAGTAGAGAATTCAACTAATTAGTTTTGAAATTAAGATTTCACAATTAACTTAGTTGCCATTACCTAAACAAACTAAAAGAGATGTTTCGTATAAAAGTATGGAGTGGAGACCCGGCCTATGTCTATGTGGTACACAATACTTAAAAATAGGAAAAAAAATATATGCAAAACCGTGTTCAATTGTCCATTTTCTTTTTATTTGCTTTATTGTGTGGTACAAAACAAGAATTTTCATAGAAAAAACTGAAACACAGCCAAATGGCGCGTATGTATCTTTGGTGACGTTTAGTTGACTTCTATGTCACCCGCCATAACGCCATAGTGAATAACGCTGAAATCGACGAAAAATTTCAACTTTTGTACAAACAAATATAAAAACGAATTATTAGTATTTTTCACGGATTCAGGAGATATTTCTTGACTTTTTGAGATACTGTACATATGCCTGGCCGGATATGAAACATATAATTTTAATATTATCTCAATCATGACAAAAATATTATTTTGTCAACCAAATTCCTTTTAGTGATTTCGGTGTTTATATTTTAAAAATGTTACAGCAATGAGCAAACATACGTGAACATTAGAGCAACAACTAAACCGTGTAATTACAGACATAGTCATTTGGTTTTGTTCAGACCTACTTTTATAATCGGTTTGTATGTAGTGTAGTAATATTATGTACCTAATTATAGTGACTCACGGCCATACAGCGTGCTTCAATGGTTTATCTGTCATTAAGATATGAGATACCTATATCAGTTGAATAGTTATTTTATTATTTAAAAATGCAAACAGACTACCACATTTTTTTCAACCTTATCTACACTTACCTTAGCTTTATTAGCTGAGGTATATTATTGTATTGACTCTGACGTCATACGGAAACATTTATTTTGATAGCGATAACAACTATACTTATTTTAGTAATTGAAAGACGACGATAAACATTATTGAAGTGCTTTGTTATTTTACTGACTAAATGGTGGACCCCGGCCATTGTATTAAAGCCAGAACCCACAGAGGCGGAAGCCTTTATTTAACAGGGTACATAAGAATTCTAACATTACAAAATTATCCCGCCCCGGAACGATTCGGCATGGATTTTGTGGGTCTGGTTCGTGGTTATTCTGAAGAACCCCATTGCTGTAGTCGTTCAAGAAAACCTCCGCAAGTATCTCATTCCACAATCTCAATGTAAGCGGGAGAAAGTTTCTCTGAAACTGCTCCCAAACATAGGCATAATTTAAAATTTACGCAGTAACAGCTAGTATTTCCCGCGAAGAGCAGTACCGCCGCGAGCTATTGGGCACACTAAGCTTCTTGAATTCCAGCTTGACCTTTTCCTCTAAATGACTGCGGAATCGAACGTCACTAGAAATTCAACATCTCTATTGTGGAGCATAGTGGGGTTTTTAGCGGTAAACGTGCAGACTAGCGACTAGATAATGGAGTTAAATTGAACAATGTTGAGTAGTCCCCAACCTTTTATGGATTCTCGATTTCAGGCAGAATTTTCTTCCACTTTCAAAGGGTATTTAGCGCGACCACTAACATCTCTACTCCAGTCTCTACTGTCATCTCCATAACAATGTATTCCGTCACTAGGTCACTAGACAGCATATCATTGATATGCAGCAGAAACAGTGTTGGAGAAAGAAACGAGCCTTACGGGACGCCAGCGTTAATGTCCATGCTATACTGCATCAACAACGGCTTATGCATCTACTTGAGAAGAATCTAGCAAACTATTTCCCCCGACCCTCAGGCAGCCTGTAAGATGACAACTTCGAAAGAGGACCCTTGTGCCAGACCTGATAGAGTACGTTCGCTACATCTAGGCTAAGAGCCAATGCCTTACCTTGGCTCTCAATACCAAGAACCCAATGTCCCAATGGTGTGTTAGGCACACTAGGCCACCCGTCGAATGACTGTGGCGAAAGCCGTTTTGACGGTCGCTGTTTAGGTCGTATCTTCTAGGTACCAGAAGAGTTGAATTTTTATAACGCGCTCGCGTGCTCTATCACCTTTGAGATAAGGGAGGTTATAGCAATTGATATGTAATTCGATAGGTCCATCTATCGCCTTTTTTGGGCAAAGGATGCACATGAGTAGTCTTCCATTAAGATGAACTTGCTTGGTGAAGTATGTACGAAAGCGCGAAAAGCCGTGACAGAATTGGATACTAATCAGGAGCACACATCTTCAGTATCACTGCTGGTATATCGTCCAGCCCCTTGATATAATGTAAAATTGAGATGTCTGGTAAAGATTTTCCGCACCATGTATATGGTAGAAAACATCCGTCATTTAAAGGTGATGTTTCATATCCGGCCAGGTATATGTACTGTATTTCAAAAAACCAGGAAATATCTCATGAATCCGCTAAAAATACTAATAATTCGTTTTCTTGCGTAGTTTTTTTGTACAAAAATAGAAATTTTTCGTCGATTTCACCGTTATTCAATATGGCGGGCGACATAGAAGTCAACTAAAGGTCACTTCAGAGACATATGCGCCATAATGAATATTTGGCTGTGTTGCAATTTTTTCTATAAAATTCTTTGACACACAACAAAGCAAATAAAAAGAAAATGGACAATTGAACACTGTTCTGCATATTTTAACCTATTTTTCTGTATAGTGTACATAGAGACCTGGCCGGGTGCGTCTCCATACCTTTTTGGAACCTCTTTTTTGAATTCGAGGCAAAGAGGGCAACACTGTAGGCCAAGTTTACATCAAGCTTACATAGTAATGATAAGGACAGCAAGAACGACCTACAAAAGCTTCCCTCGGCAGCTTTTGATCGATCGGCGATTCTGCCACGGAATACGAATTTTGCTCTGGCAATCACTTTTACAGATCCTGATTTATTTGAGCCGTGGTCCACGGCTGATAGCAGCCACAACCTCAAAAGTGTCAGCAGGCTTAAAATGCCTATATATAACTTATAAAGATAGAGCTTATGAAGATAGAGAAAAGAAGAGGACATAGGACACTTCCCTAAGCGTAAGACATATCCTAAGAGCGGACCACCTGCGATCGGCCTCGAAGATAAGATTCAAACCATTTTAAGGTAGAAGAAGAGACATTAAGAGCGTAAAGGATCCCAATCCCAAAGGAGAATGTCAAACTCAACTGAATTAAAAGCACTACTAAAGTCCAAGAGTACAAGAACCGTCAAATATTTTTCTTCCATAGCTAGCCTGATGTCGTCGGTGATTTTGACCAACGCTGTTACTGTACTATGTGCAAGACGAAAGCTTGACTGAAAAAAGGGACTAAGTAGATGCTGAGAGGATAGTTAAGAAGACAGTTTACTCTGAACGATGGATTCTAGGACTTGGACAGCACTGGAAGGATAGATATTGGTCGGAATTGTGAAAAGGCAGAAGCATTAGGAATTTTAGGTTAAGATAAAACATGGTCCTTTTTCTAAGCTGAAGGGAAGATGCACACTTCGAGCGAATAATTGGTGACCTGGGTCACAATAGGTGCAATCTTCTCCAGAATCGGTAGCAACATCTGGATTTGCAGCCCGTCATCGCCCTGTGCTTTTGAGGAAATATTACAAAGGATTTTCTTTATGTCTCGTTCATAAGTCATAGTAAAAGAAAAAGGAGTGGGAGACGGCATGGCAATGGGAGATCAGAAAGATACCTAAGAGTAAAAGATTTAATGCTGGAATTAAGTACAAGCGGAAGACTGGTAAAATGGTCTATTCCACTATGGGTTTATTCAGTGCTTCGGGCTCTATTGTAGTGGAAACACTATTTATTGGAAGATTTACCAATACCTAGCGTTTTGAAAAACCGTCATACCTTTGCTGAATCAGTGTTGTCAATGGAATTGTATGTGGCGTCTTTTGGTATCTCTACACATAAGATTGCAGTGATTTCGGAATCTCTTATACAAATCCTAATCTCAGTCCATAGAAGTCATATAATTGTATCCCGTTTAACCATAACTTTTTTGATGTCGTCACTAAGCCAAGGCGCCGGTGGATATTTCACCCTTACCCTCATTAAAGGAGCAAAAATATTATAAAGAGACGGTATTAGTTGATTTAGTTTCGATACCTTGTCATCAAGTTCATTACAATAAAAAGCAGGAGACTAGTCAATGTGGTTAACCTCAGCCCTCAAACGTTCATATCAAGGTTTTGGAAACTACGTGTGAAAAGAAATGTTGACTACGGACTTAGGAAAGGTAAATAAGGTCATGACAGGATAAGGAAGCTGGGAGTTGGTCATGCGTAGCCACCCTTTCAACATCGGACACCAGGATGAGGTCCGAAAGAGACGAAGTACTATGAGGGGCATGGTGGGTAGCATTTAAAGATAAAATATATGCATATTGACTGAGGATACAACAGAAGAGAGTTTATTAGTTGTACCTACTGAAGATAGTAGTAGTTAAATATCTTTAATGTTTTCTATACCTACCTTCTTATAGTTTTCAATTAACAGTCGTTATAGTTGCACAAAATAACTGTCTGAGCCGAAAGTACAAAGTTTTGTAAGGGTTAGTCAAGTCCATCAGTATATTATAATCAATAATAATTTTCACCGTGCGAATTATTTAGTAAAAAACTTATATGCCGGGAAGGATAAGATACTTTGATGAAAAGATAATGTTGATTATTGACTTAATGTATTAATTAGGTCTAACCGCTTCTGTCTAAAAATACTATTACATTTTATATTTCATATGAACGGCCTTCACCGTCAACAGTGCAAACACACCGCAGACACAATTCAGCCTATACAATCATAATGGATGATACAAAGTATATGCATCCGACCTACGTCACCTATTCACCCATTCGTAGCCCCAGACCGACTCGTGACTCGGAAACCCCGCAGTTCATTGCTTTTACAATGACTAGGCAATATTTTCAGATTCGCAATGGTGCTAATTCTAAGAAACTTTTTATACTCTAAACTTTAAAGTAAATAATTTAGGAATTATATTATCAGAACTGGCCATGGCTTAACGTGCTTATTGATTATCAAAATTAACCTCGACTTTGGAATATATTCAATGCAAATTTTATTAAACAATATGAAGAATTTCAAATAATTATTTATATTTATTCAGTAGTCGGCTGAATAAAGACATTAAGCGTACTACCTATTGTTACGATATTAAGCCCCGACCATTCGTAATCTGTGAGGGACCTGCATATTAGACATGATAGTTTTATGTTTGGGTAAGTGAGCCCACCGGCGATTTCATATTGGTTGTTGTTTGGTTGTCTTGGTAATAAAAAATTGAAGCACATGTCTAATTTTACTTTAGACTGGTTAAACTTTAAATAAATTAAGTAAATACAGCCGCTTATTTGTATATTATTTTTAGTTAATTAATATGTTAAGAGTTTAAATCTCTGTTATTTACTTTACTTGCATGCTATCTGTAGTAAATACACTTAGGATTAAGAACTATCGTATTAATGATAAAACCAGTAGTTTTGCCCTCTTTACTGATAATAAATTCTGAATTTAAGTTGAATCAAGAAACCGTCTTATTCATGATAACAATAAGGTAGAGTTTTCAATAACGTAACTTTTGAAGTACGTTGGTTTCAAGAATGCTTTGAGCTCAGTCATGATTAGGCCCCGGAAAAGTTGCTTACAAAGACGTGTTCAGACCTGTTGAAACTTGTCTGAACTTAGTATAGAATAGAGTTGAATAGACAATGTTTGTTTTTTCAGTTGGACTGGTTGTACTGAGTAAATAAGTATTCAAGGTTTAACTAGAACTGTCATTGTGTTTATTTTTCACATTTAATTTTAGCATTTTTTAGTTTGGTTTATATAAAAAAACTGAAATCATTAAGTCGTCTACGTAGGTATGCGAAATTGGCGGATTTTTGTTTTCCTATGATTTTTTAGTGAAACGATACGAAATTAGGAAACAATATAAGTTGACGGTGACCCATCTAGCTTCGACCTTAGAAAGTTATCACTAAAAATTGTGAAAAAAAATTGAAACAAAAATTTAAGTAGGTACTCATCCCCTAGAAACATATTTTTTGCAGTTGGTGCTAAGTTGTTTCCAAAAACAATAGAACGTGAAACAAGGACTCCAAAAAATATGTTTCTAGGGGATGAGTAGGTACCTACCTACTTAAATTTAATTATTTTATCCTTTTCAGTTTTTTTAAGTCGGTTTTTTCTATATGCTGAAGTAGTACCTATCTACTTTTAATTTTCATTTATTCCTAGGAAAGTTGACTACAGGTACGTAACTGTTAATATTATGCCATCGGTCCGAGTATCTACTTAAATGTAGTCCTGTCACTGATGTACTCGAGCACTGTCACTGATGTACTCGAGCACGTATACAAACCTATTCTAAAACTTTTCGTAAACTTTGAAAAATTTAAAAAAGCATCATAAACTGCCCACTTGTGGTTTTAAGAAATAAAAAATCAAGATGGCCGTTTGTGATGTGCAATTTCATCATAACGGTAAGGACGAGATGTGTTCGGAATTAATAATTAAGCGTCTGGCTTCGTCGTAACAGGAAAATGGTACCGATATCACCGTATAACTTTCTCTTTTCAATAAAGTAACAACCATAAAATTAATACGGGAACGGGAGTAACTTTGCAACAATATTTGACTGTCTTATTTTTATCTACATAAATAACATACTTAGGTATTAAATATAAATAGTTCAGTAAACATTGAATGTCTGTAACAGAATATAAATTCGAGAACACAATGGCATAAATTTTCATTGCTAGTCACTTATCACGACGTCGATCTCGCTTCAAAAACATACTCATTAGCACAAATTAGATGCCTACGTCATAAAAACATTTCAAAATATCCTTTAAATTTTAATTATTCGTTTGAAGTTTTGAATTCTCAAACGTATCTCCGACAGTAGTTCTTCTTCGACCGAATGCGTCGCCGACAGAATAGAATTTTTTTAAATCAAGTTTTACTTGTTTTGCACCATCTATCATCATCATCATATCAGCTCAAGATGTCCACTGCTGAACAAACTCCTCCTCAATTGATTTCCAAACGAATCGGTTCTGCGTAGCCTGCTTTCAACGTCTTCCCGCGACCCTGACCAGGTCGTCCATAGACTAGGTCGTCTGTCTATCCAGTGAGAGGCCGTCTTCCTTTGCGCTTTCGGGTACGTGGTCGCCATGCTAGAACTTTAACGCCCCAGCGGCCGTCAGTTCTGCGTGCTATGTAACCCTGCCAATGCCACTTTAACTTGCTAATCCTATAAAATTTGTCAGTGACTTTAATTCTTTTACCGATGTCCTCATTTTTGATTACATATTGTAGGGAAACACCTAACATTGCTCGTTCCATAGCTCGTTAAGCGACTGTGAACTTGCACAGAAGGCCCTTAGTTTTCACGACTACATATTTTCACAGCCGTATGTCATCACTGGCAAAACACTGATCAAGGAATTTCGGACGAGAAAATTCCCGCGATTTTCCGAACGCTGCCCATCCGAGTTGAATTCTTTGATTTACCTATTTCTCGATGATGAACTTATCTACTCACGGTAGGTATTTATTATATTTAAAGTAATAAATTATCTAGTTATTAAATTTACTATAATAATTTAACGTTACCTAATAACTTTGTATATGCTTTAAAATATCAAAAATATAACATGTTTTTAATTGAGCCCTCAGTTAGGGCACTGGCCGAGCGGTTTCTTTCCGTACGCAACAAAGCTGCCAGTGCTCACGCACACACGCACCAATAGCTTATAGTAGTGCACCTATCGTAGCGTGGTAGTATGAAGTTAGGTCTCTTTACGCTTCCTTACTCCTATGGTCATAGGTTGACCGATGAAGCTGTAAGAAAGTGAAAATCTACGAACTGTCCCCTTATCGCTGACATGGGGACAAATCAAACTTTTTATTCCGGCTTATCGGACTAATTTGTTGTATTGACGATTCAAAGGTTCTTTCGCATTATGTATTACTCTATGGGTTCTGGTGGTGAATCACTCAATTATTATAGTATTGTATTATATTAATCTATGGGTTCTGTAGCCAGTGCTTAATTCTTCATAGAAACAATATCAGAAAATATGTTTCAGAATCGGATTTTACCAGTTAAGTAAAACTAATTGAGATCGAGAATATAGTCTTATATTAGTAGGAGTTATCCTAGGATATAGGATTATTATAGGATTATAATAACACTAAAATAATGTGTTACGAATAAAACTTAAAGATTGTACCATGGGGCAAAGTAGCAAATCTTTTGTAAGATTAATGCAGGAATATAGAAATACATCAATGAAGTGAATGGAAAACAGATAAAAACTCAAATATTTAGTAATTTAGTATTTATTTTTGGGATGTTTGAATTTTTAAAGAATTTAATACTTAAATGACTGGTATAGACTTTAGCCAAAGTAGGTATTACAAGTAGAAATTAGGTATAAATTGTTTTAAAACATGTGAAACATCTGTTCAAAATATAAAGCATTATACCTACTTGATTTCTGTACACTATACAAAATAATACATAATGCTTAAATTAAATTGTACAAGGGTCTTATCGCTATATAGCGATCTCTTACAGACAACCTTTGGATGGACAGGATATACAAGAATACGATAATAATGGGTAAAGTCGTCGGCCATTAAAGTAAAATATGGTTATAAATAATAAATATGAAAAGGATAAAATAATTTACAAGCTAATTTAATACATACATACTACTAATACATAAAATAAATACGTAGACATAACTAATCATAAACTAATATATATTTATAAATATACATAAAGAGGATGAATTAGAAAACTACTGGTGAACTAACGATAGATAATATACCCTAAGCACTCTTCAAAAAACTTGATGCGATTGCACCTTTCTTATGTGTACAGAGAAGCAAATGTTCCTTTTATCTTTTTACACTAACTAATTTGAGTGTGGGAATGTAATAGGTACTTTATCTGTTTGAGGTTTTTGTAAATTGAAAGAAAGAAATACTTATTATAAAAAAAAACAATAAATATTTCTACACTTCATACCTTGACAGTAAGTTATTTATTACAATGGAATATCAGAGATAATATGTCAAAATTCAAATTAATAGAAAATTTGCCCGTGAAATTGGTATGTCTTAGATTAGACATACAATATTATTATGTAAGTATGAAGTAATACATTAGGGGGCAGTAATAGGTGAGGTTGGTTTCTTAGCCGATCAGCAGTCCATGATGACTGATGACATCTTGGGGATTTATGTTTTTTCCAACCAGTAGCGCCATCTATTAGTCATTTATAAAACTTCTAAGTCCCAAATCGGTAAATCACCCTTTATTTTATAAATTGACAGTCATTTGTTGTGTCACTCATTGAAACCTTGTTTGCATTTTTTTAGAAACTTAGCTATGTGTTACTAGGTAGTTTTGATTACCTTTGCAACAAATTTTCTTTAAATTGGCATTTCATGTAAAGCAAATCTAGTAGAAAGGTGTGCAAAATACAAGAACATTATTCAAAACTTATAGCAAAAACAAGAGTTATTTCTACTTACATTTTAACGTGTCTTCTGAAAATAACTGTCTTAAACTTCTTAATCTTGTCTTTTCTCTGGCAAAAATAATTGATACGTCGCAAATTCAAATTATTCTGCGCCAAGTTATGCATACAATCGTAATAATTCGTGTTCAACAGATTGTTTTCTTGGTTAAATGCGTATATCATGGTAAACACTTAGTGAATCAAAACACTGTCACTGATGTCTAGTTTACTCAGAACAAATTAATTAATCCACCTTGAGGGTCTTCTTATCCTTGTTAGGTATAAAGACCAAAAAAAAACTAAATTATTAACTTTTAGCAACCGCAGGTTTTTTATAGACAAAACTCGTTATCTTCCTTTGAAATGTCAATGTGTAAATACTTTCGATGTAGTTTTAACTTTAACCAACACACATGAAACGTCTTAAGCTACTTTGACAATACTTATGACGCAGTAATACACATCTATTCAGGTGAAGCTTTGAATTCGAAATGCGAAAACGGGAGCTTCTGTTCCAGATGATCCAAGAAATACTTTCTGACGCAATGTGCGCGTTCCGTTTCTCTATCCGATCAATAATCTCTACTCTACTGACTTTAATGTAAATTTTCAATGTGTATTTTTTTACCAACTATGCATTTATACCTCATAATTAAATATTTTTAAACATTTATCATTCTTTGTAATTAAAATTACTTTAATAATCCTGTTAAAGTTTGGTGTTTGATATTTTAGTTCTGCGTAAAACGACAAATAATTATTTCTGTGAATCGTGTGACAGCGTGTGACGTAAAAAGATGCTGCCGGAAATATTCTGTCCTTGTTTTTATCCTGTGCTTTTTATATAGCTATCTCTTTCTTGCTGCTGTTTAATCAACTTAGTAACTTTGAATTTTTTTTTACAATTAATTGTTGTTTTAACTTTTAATGGTAGCGAAAAATTTTTATAGGTGTAAAATAAATCGATAAAACTCTTATTTTCTTTTTAGTTTAAGGATATTAATATAAAGATAAGCTCTATCGTTCTAGATTATTCATCTTTTAGGCTTGTATGATGCAATGTACAGGCTACGTGAAATCAGAAAAGTTGCTATGTAATACTTTGGACTTTGATTGTACAGTGTTGCCAGTGGCTAATAGTCCAAAGTAACACGAGAAAACTCAAAAGTAACATTTTAAGTAAAAAGTAACATTATTTATTAGTTTATTTTATGTAGAAAACGACAGTAATATGGCACTTTAATTAATAAAAATAAGAAAGTTCTTTTCCATTAATCGAAAGAATAGTAACAGTTATTTGAGATAGTATTTTAAGACTTATATTATAAGACTACGAACTAAGTAACTTCACCACACTTGTAATATTTTATTTCCGCATTTTTTATGCCAATACGATTACCGATTTCACGCGAATTAGGAGTAATAAACAATAAAAAATAGGCAATTTTGGACTACTCCACAAAGTAGTTTTATGGCTACTAGGTGTGATTTTTTTTAGTAAATTCTAAAAGTAACATTTTAACTAACATGAGAGGGACAAAAGTAACATAAAATATTATAAAAGTTACATGCTGGCAATTATTTAGAGGAGAGATGTTATACTAAAAAATATAAAAGATTTCCATGTCAGAAAAAAATATGAGAATGTTTTTAAAAATCACTCAATATTCCAGGATTATGTAGTAGTGTTTTATTTAAATATAGGCGATTATAAACTTATAAAGTACCTACCTATTCAACTTAGTGTACACACTTCTGCAATGCAGATCAAAGTAATATAATACTCGACATTTATTTCAAAAATCGTTTGTTGGAACTTCAAAACCATGTTTGAGGTCCTCCAGATTATAGATATAATACAAAATTAAAATCTTAAATAACAGTCATTAATTTTAAAGATAATTTCGTGGGCCTTTAATGTTATTTGACAGTTCTAATTATTGCTATCTTTTTCTTAGGAGACAAATAGATACCTAACTGTAGCTTACAGATTTAGAGCGTGTCTTCGGAATTATGTTCCATTAAAATTAATAACTCTCATCTTCGATCTAAAATAAATAAAACGACAAAAATAATATTCATTAACTACATTTTTTCTGTCGTAGTAGTTGAATGCTAAAAACTGAAAAAAAATCTAAACTTACAGGTAAGTAGGTATTCACTTACATTAATTAAAATTATCTCTTCAAAGAATGACCAAGTCGGACATTAGTATTAAACACTGTATTGAGATTAGTTTAGATAAATGTAACTAAATGAAAAAATGAAAGCAGAAGACACAGATCTCTTAAATATTGTTTTTTGGTCCTTACTTACGCTCAATGCTGAATTACCTTTTATATAAAACCCCCACAGATCTCGTTTATTTATAAGGAAAAGCCTTACACGTGTTTCTGACTATAGGTGATAAAGTTACGTGGTATTAGCATCGTGGAAGTTGACGACGTGGCATGTTCATTCATACTACCAAGGATGTTATTGGTCTCTGATGGTAGGTAAATATCTATTTAATTTTGTGAATTCCCCACAAACCAGACACAAATCAATAGGTTTTGTATTGTTAAGGAAGTGCCGCGAGCCCTGTTGGTCTTGTAAGGGATGAAATGTTCAGCTGTACAAATGATATAAGTTATAATTATACATAGTACACTATTGTTGGTCGGGACAAATTTGATTTATTTATAGAACTAAATGACAAGCAAGTTGACGGTTCACCTGGTCTGGTGGTAAATGGCTACTGTCGCATAAAGACACCTGCAATAACAATTAAAAGATGACTTGATATTGCAGGTGCGTTGTCTTTTGTCATCCTGAGGCGTAAGATACACTGAATATTTTTTACTTTAATCCAAAACACAGTGAACTGTTTCACGGTCTAAATAGGAAACGCGGTTGTATCTAGTAGTATCTACCCAGATGACCCTATATGCAGGTCTACCACTTAGTCAAGTTACGTAGGTGGTAGAACCGTGTGTAGAGTGTTAAGCAAGGAAGTAGGAAGGATCTGCGTGATTTTTTAACAGGAATTCAACTTTCTCATAAATCCACCTTTTTACATCGTCATACAAAAATTAGCGTTGAAGATCCAAGGTAGTGAAATGTAACACGTTATCTTGCGTCAAAACAAAACTTCTTTATTCTTCACATATAAAATGTTTAATTATGTGTTTGATGTTTTCTTTATTATTTTCAACAGGATGACCGACCTCTAGTTAGATCAAAAATGTGTTGAGTTGAGACCGTATGAAGGGTGTTAAACCAAGGAAGTACTTCTAGTCCAGTTTCATCTTCAGACCCATAGGCCCTATTGGTAACTTTTTTTCCGTTATAATATTGATGCTATTATTTCTTACATACTGAATATAAAATTTAAGTGTCTTGCTTCGCTATAGATGTGAAGAAATTGCTTCCCTAGCTAGAATATTGAAATACACTTAAGCCGGATTTACATTTATCTGGCGTGTTGTGTTGTGATGCAGTCTGACGTGGCGGGTACCGTTTACATCTATAAAGCCGGATTTACATTTGTCTGACGCCTTACATATCATTGCTATGGTGAGATCTGTCGTGACGTGTCGTGATGCAATCTGTTGTGTTGTGTCGCATCAGAAGCGATCCAGATCGCATCAGAGCGCCAGGTATGGGGAAGCACGGGAGGCGGGGGAGCTGTCGCGTCAGACAAGTATACACGCGCCAGTGTTGTGTTGTGACTCGACAGATTTTTGTTGCAATATCGGTATGATAAAAATACTGATGGAAGTTTCTGGGATCGCTCTAAAGCTCTATTACGAGACAGTGAACGTCGCTTCAGCTTTTCTATAAGTAAAAGAAAGAAGGGGAAAGAAAAAGAAGAAAGAAAAGGAAAGAAGGAGTAGAAGATATAGTGTTCATTCAGCAACATTGCTCTCTTCGTTTCTCCTTCTTTCTTTTCTAAAAAAATGTGCCGCGACGAAAATTAAATATCACCAGGTGGGCCGTCAGCTTGTTTGTCATTTAGTTGTATTAAAAAAAATATCTTCTTCATAATCAGAATCGGAGTCAGCGGATTCGTAGAAAAACATTGTGAACGTGTCAATTTGATTGAACGTGAACTGCGTGATTTTTCAAAAATATCGTCACAAGACATCAGAATGCGACATAAAGATGTGAACGGTAGCCGTCACGTGATCACGTCAGACAGCATCACAACACGACACGTCAGACAAATATAAATCCGACTTTACCCTCCGTTCCGTATCTGCTTCTCTAACGTAGTGTTTATATCCTCTTTGTCTGCTTCTTCAGAACTGTGCTAAGGCGGGGTAGTCACAACTACTGCTTAAACATATCTATAGCTTACATTTTGTTGGTTCACAGATGTTGTATTTATGAAATAGCAGCACTGAAAAATCACCGCGCCAATTTCTACATAATTTTACAATGTCATCAAAGGGTGAGGTTTCATTTAATTTTTTCACATAGTTGGTAATAACGTATTCATTCAATAAAATTTTTTTTGAAGTGAAAGTAAGGTTGTTGCATGACCGTGTATGAATAAAAGTCTCTTTAAACAGTACTTGCAGATTTATTAGATCCCAACATAGAATATTATGATCACCGACTTCAATTGCGCATTAACCCCAAACAACCACTCTCCAAACCACAGATCCACACCGGCCGGCCACCGACTGACAGTTGCGTTACATTTCATGCATTGCATGTCACAACATCTTTCCCTTTCAATTGAAGATACAATTAAGTCTTATAAAAATATTAACTTGTTCTTGGTTTCATTCAGTTTCAATACAATTAATAATCATTAGAGAATAATAATGTTAATATGTTTATAAATACTATTTTCAGTATTGTTTATAGTACATTTTTTTATTTTTATATTTTAAACAAATCACTGTCCTGACTATGTTTAATTTTTGTAATATTCTAGTATACTATTATTTATAAGTAATTTTTACAATCTTACTATTATTAACTTAAACTTATAAAGTTAATGTTTTGCCAGAGGTGTATCAAAATCACTTATATTATTATTATTTTTAAACATTAATGATTAAATAAGTTATAAATCACATACATAATCATCTAAATATCTTGGCCTCCTCACAGATCTTTCAGGTCTCATGATACTATTGCTTCCACTATTAATATTGCTATTTTCTGGAGGTGTCATAGTATTTGATGGACAGAGTGGTAAATCCCGTACTGAAAGATTTGTAAGTGGATTATCATGTGGAGATTCAGTTGCATAATCATAATTAGTATAATCTGTGCTATTATTAACACTGTTTTTTCTCCCTCTTAATGTTACATTAGGTGGTACAATATTAAGATGCCAACGATTCCTCCGAAATTTCCCTCGAACTGTTTCTATTATATAAGAACGAGGTTCTTTACACTTTTTTAGAATTTTACCATATAGTTTTAAATCTGTGATAAAAACCCTATCATTAGGCTTAAGCTCCACTAAGTCTGCAGCCCTGTGTCTCCGATTGTAATAATATGCATCTTTTAACTTTTTTTTTATTCTGTTATCTTTTACTTCTTGCCATTTTATCACAGGTGTGTTTAATTTACTTGAAATCATAGGAAGAGTTTCTCTAAGTTTTCTACTAAACATCAATTCAGCTGGACTATACCCATGCTCTAAAGGAGTATTTCTATATACTAACAAAGCCATATAAATATCCTGGTTTTTTTTTAACAGTGATTTAGCTATTTTTACTCCTGATTCTGCTAAACCATTGCTTTGGGAGTAATAAGGACTACTAGTAATCAGTTGAAATCCATACTGTTTTGCAAATAGACAAAATTTACTTTTAAATTGAGTTCCACAATCGCTTCTAACCACTTCAGGAATCCCATACCTTGCAAATATTGCTTTACAATTAAGTATTACAGTGTCTTCTGTAAGGTCTTTTAGTTTAGAAATTTCTAAGAATCTTGAAAAGTAATCTATTAGAACAATATACCAACCATTTTCAAATTTAAAAAGATCTATGCCCACTCTTTGCCATGGCCTCTCAGGCACAGCATCTATAACCATCTCCTCTTTGTAATTCTTGTGTGTTTCTATACATTCCACACAGGATTTCACTTTATTTTCAATTTGTTTTGATAACCCTAGCCACCATACAGCTTGTTTAGCCCGTTCTCTACATCTAGATATTCCTAAATGACCCTCGTGGATTTTATTTAATATGTCTGTTTGTATATTTTCAGGTATTACTATACGTGAATTAAATAAAAGAAGACCATTTTCTATCGAAAAATTGTTTCTATACTGAAAGTAATCTTTAAAATTTCCTAATTTATTTTTACCTGGCCAACCTTTAACTATAAAATATTTTAATTTAGTGCAAATAATATCGTTTTCCTGTTCTTTAATAATATTACTCAACAACTCATCAGTTAATGTGTCATTGACAAACATATTTAATTGAAATGGTTGTTCTATGTTATTTTCTACATTTTCGGATAGTAATAATGGTTGTCTAGACAGTGCATCCGCTACACATAAATCTTTTCCTGGTGTGTATATAACTTCGTAGTCAAATCTCATAAGCTTTAA
This sequence comes from Nymphula nitidulata, assembly GCA_947347705.1. Classification (NCBI taxonomy): domain Eukaryota; kingdom Metazoa; phylum Arthropoda; class Insecta; order Lepidoptera; family Crambidae; genus Nymphula; species Nymphula nitidulata. The sequence continues at coordinate 5,676,582 of OX374626.1, forward strand.
TCGAAATCTGAGTAATCTAGGACTTAAGTCATCTAGAGGTTTTGTTTGTAAAATTTGCAATAGAGGTTTATGATCTGTCTCTAGCACTATGTGGATGCCTACTATGTAATCTCGAAATTTATTTGCAGCCCAAGATAGAGCTAAGCATTCTTTCTCGATCTGAGCATAGTGTTTTTCTGCATTTGTAAGAGTCCTACTAGCATACATAACTATATGTCTATCCCCTTTTTTATTTTCTTGCATTAATGCTGCTCCTAAACCAAAGGAGCTACTATCAGCTGAAACAATAATTTTAGAATTTGGATCATAATGTGCCAATGTAGGTGACTTATAAAGTTGGTTTTTTATTTCTATAAATGCATTTTTCTGTGGTTGATCCCATACATATATTTGATCATCTCTAAGCAAAGAATGAAGTGGAAGTGGTTTGGAGAGTGGGAGAAAAAAAATCGTCAAAGCGTTCTAGTAGAATTTTGTAGCTAGTTATCTCTTTAAACTGTATTATTATATCCTCAGCTTGTTCGCCCATTGAATATAGCAAGCAGTCAATTTTTTCTTTTTCGGGCATACTTTCATTACCCGAAAGACTCATGTACCGTTGAAATCTCACCTTATATTTTGTCCATTCTTCAGGGATAAAACTGAATTGTCCTGGAGGCATCACTTTTAGTGTCTGTAAGCCCTGTTGCGCGACTGTTTTCTGCTTGTCCATGATAAATAACTTTATCTTTTAATCGCGTACTGAATATCTGAATTTACTTTAACTTTTTACCGCTGCCACCATGTTGCATGACCGTGTATGAATAAAAGTCTCTTTAAACAGTACTTGCAGATTTATTAGATCCCAACATAGAATATTATGATCACCGACTTCAATTGCGCATTAACCCCAAACAACCACTCTCCAAACCACAGATCCACACCGGCCGGCCACCGACTGACAGTTGCGTTACATTTCATGCATTGCATGTCACAACAAAGGTGAAGGAAAAGAAAATTGCAATCTATTGTTGCAAACCGTCCAGAGGGCCTAGACAAGGTGCCATTTGACAATCGCTACCACTATCGCTAAATGGAAAATGTATGGGATTTGACATTTACAATCGCAATTCAATCGAGAGCTTATGTCAAATCCCATATATTTTCCGCTTAGCGATAACGATAACGATTATCGAAAGGCATCTTGTCTAGTCCCTCTGTTCTCCGAGGACATTTCCTAGTTTTAAAGTAGCGTCCTAGGTTTTTAACACAGACTACTTAGAGAGTTTTTAAAGCACCCTAATAAAGTCATGTATTTTTAAATTCGCATATTGAGACATATACCTACCTATCCCTGATTATACCTATCCCTTACAGAAACCTAAATGTGATAGAGAGGTAAATCAGTTTATTCTTGTTTACCGTGCCAGTGATGTAATGTGTCGATTTCTAAACTCTATCGATCTACTTAATGGAAGGAGGCAAAAATAATTCTTAAACCCATTTTTCGCCATATTTTTTTTGCTTGTGCCCAAGATGTGAACAAATATGGCGACTTTGACATTTATGACACAGCTAGAAAAATGGGAAAATCTGAAAGAAGCGTCATTAGTGGTTTTGGCGGGATTTGGTGGTGTCAGTCAAGATTTCTATAACAATAATTAAAAAATTGTGTCGGAGCGAACTTTGTGCTATATAATTGGTGTAGATTTATAAACCAAATGTTTGTGTTGATGTTACTAAAAGATTATTAGAATAAAAGTGATTATGGTGTGAAAGACGTTAAGACATTTTTTGTGGTTATCCACCTTATGAAATAGCATCATATGGACACAGTCATCATATATTTTACGTCAAATGCTCCCAATATGCATAGAAATGTGTAAAACCAGCATTTCAATGCTGTAAATGAAGAAATAAAGAAATACTAAATTCATGGCTGTATGGGCTTTAAATTCCTTTTGCCTTCTCATTACAGGGAGAGAGAACTGAAAAAAAACGTCATGTAACTGTTTGGCGGATTTTTATTTCAATAATTAAAAATAGTGTCGGAGTTATAAAAGTGGCGTAGTTTTATTATTCAAGTGTTTGTGTTGACGTGCAACTAAAAGATACTTAAAATAAAAGAGATTATGGTGTAAAATACGATAAGAAATTTTGGTGGTTATCCACCTCATCAAGTAACACATCAAGTGACTGTCATCATATATTTCGTGTCAAATACTCCCAAGAACCATTGAAATGTGTTACGCCAGCATTTTAATGCAATAAAAAAAGAAATACTTAAAACATGGCTGTATGGGCATTAGTTCCTTTGCCTTCCCTTTATAGGGAGAATTATCTTGAGTTATAAAAGTGGCGTAGTTTTATTATTTAAGTGTTTGTGTTGACGTGCAACTAAAAGATTAATAAAATAAAAGTGATTATGGTGTGAAATACGATGAGAACTTTTTGTGGTTATCCACTTCATCAAGTAGCACATTGTATTATATTCCTCTATGGTGACTATCATCATATATTTCGTGTCAAATACTCACAAGAAGCATTAAAATATGTTATGCCAGCATTTTAATGCAACAAAAGGAAAAATAAAGAAATACTTAAAACATGGCTGTATGGGCATTATTTCCCTTTGCCTTCCTTTTGTAGGAGGAATTAATCAAAAAATAGTCCATAATCTTTTCTATCTCTTAAATAGAAAAACAATACAAAATACCTCAGAACCTCAGAACAATAACTAAAGCATACTGTACTGAGCAAAATACAATCTTTTTGTCATACGAACTGTCACCCTACGGTGCGAAAGTGTGGTCCGAATTGATTGCACTCAAACAGTGCATATAGCACCGTTTTCAACTCAGAGGGCCTAGACAAGATGCCACTCGATAATCGCTGTCGCTATCGCTTAGCGGAAAATGTATGGGATTTGACATAAGACATCGAACGACTTTCGATACTTAATGTCAAATCCCATACATTTTTCATTTACCGATAGCGATAGCGATTGTCAAATGGCATCTTGTCTAGGCCCTCAGAACAATAAGGAAAGCATAGAAACATAAACATCCCTTAATCGTAAACAAATGCTCGTACTCATCATCTAATATTTGCTCCTACTGAGATTCGAACTTGAGAATCTTGACCGAGTATCATGTGGCTCAGGCTGTCTGGACAAATCTTCAAAATAGCTTACATTTAATTATGTCAATAGGGCATTTTATGTGATGGCTAAACACCCTTATTTCAGAATAGGTGACGCTACAGAATCTTAGATAATCGATCGAAAACGTGTCCAGCCAGCTTGAAAAACCACTTTTCGCTGGTCTCTCAATCTCGGCAACGGAAGTGATTTTGACCACTTTTTGCATATCAACGGGCACCACGGGCGTCACATAAATTTGTGACGGGCATCGAGCTAAAAGTTGTGTGATACTTACAGCGGTTTAGTAGAAAAATGCAAAAATCTGTGTCCAGCCAGCTTGTATTTACGTATAAAACTTCTGGCTGGCACTTCTGAATCTCAATAACGGGAGCGTTTTCGAATATGGTTCTTCTACTAACAATAGGTGACGCAAATTGTGACGGTAATAACGTTTGATTTATGGCGTCACGTGTAAGGGTTTACGTAAAATCAATTAAGAACTAGTGTCCAGCCAGCTTGAAGTTCAAGCTGGCTGGACACATGTATCTCCGCTGCCTGATGGTCTACGGCCTTCGAAATATGTTCAAGTTTTGGTGACCGGGACGATAATGATAATCTGAATTTCTGACGGAGAAAGTTTACGTAGTTTCAAAGATAAAGAGATTAAGAGTAGATATTTTTTTTCATACAAACACTGCAGTAGGGTTACCAATATTGTAGGTTTAATGTAGAACCAAGTACTTTAATGAATGAAAATCCGTGTATTGGTGATACTAATACGTAGGTATGTACAACTGTAGGTATTTTAATTGATAGAAGACAAAAGCGTAGACGTGTTGAAAGGGGATTTTTTTAACCGACTTCAAAAACGAGGAGGTTCTCAATTCGGCCGGTATGTTTTTTTTTTCTTCTATGTATGTACACCGATTACGCCGAGATAACTGATCCGATTTACGTGATTCTTTTTTTGTTCGATGCGGAATAGCTGCCATTTGGTCCCAAAAAATTTTTTTTAAAAACAGTTGGGTACTTTAGTTTTAAATATAAAAAAACTGAAATTATGAAGTCGTCTACATATGCGTAATTGCGAATTTTTGCTTTTCCAATGACTTTTTAGTGAAACGATACGATAGTAGGAAACAATATAAGTTGACGGTCACCCATCTAGCTTTGAACGTAGAAAGTTATCACTAAAAATTGTGAAAAAAAAAATTTAAACAAAAATTAAAACCGACTTCAAAAAACTGAAAAGGATAAAATAATTAAATTTAAGTAGGTATTCATCCCCTAGAAACATATTTTGGAGTTGGTGCTAAGTGCTTCACTTCCTATTGTTTTTGGAAACCACTTAGCACCAACTCCAAAATATGTTTCTAGGGGATGAATACCTACTTAAATTTAATTATTTTATCCTTTTCAGTTTTTTGAAGTCGGTTTTAATTTTTGTTTAAAATTTTTTTGTGCTATTGATTATTTACGTGCAGATAACTCTACTCTTACGATACTCTTTTTAGTGAGTAAGTATTGGTGTTTATCATGGTAAGTACGGTCGAGGAATCTTCTGGTGTACCAGTTGCAGTCGAAAATCGCTTACATCTGGTGCACCGAAAGATACGACGATACATACGACTACGACCGTACATACGTAGATATTGTGTCAGGATAACTAATGTCGGAAGGTATTTAAATCAAAAAATAGTGTTTGCTGTAAATAAATGACATTTATTTATTTGTATTATACAGGGTGGCACATTTAGATCGGTCAGTATTGGAAAGTCTAAAATTATAAGACATACGAAAATCTCTTCTTACGAACCATGTCATTGATTTTAATAATAAGAAAAACTGCATTCATACATTTTAAATAAAACGTATACTCTATCCTATGACTTTTTAGTGAAACGATACGATAGTAGGAAACAAAAGAATAAGATAAGAAAATTATCACTAAAAATTGTAAAAAAAAAAAAAAAAAACCGACTTCAAAAAACTGAAAAGGATTAAATAATTAAATTTAAGTAGGTACTCATCCCTTAGAAACATATATTTTGGAGTTGGTGCTAAGTTGTTTCCAAAAACAATAGAAAGTGAAGCACCGACACCATAAAATATGTTTCTAAGAGATGAGTACCTACTTAAATTTAATTATTTTATCCTTTTCAGTTTTTGAAGTCGGTTTTAATATTTTTTTTTTTTTTAATGTATGAATGCAGTTTTTCTTATTACTAAAATCGATGACATGGTTCCTAAGAGATTTTTGCATGTCTTATAGTTTCAGACTTTCCCATACTGACCGATCTAAATTTGCCACCCTGTATACTTACTTCCTCCGCCTTGTACCACAGCGTTGTTGTTGCCGCCGCCTTAAGTATTTGAAGCGCAAATGAAGTCGGTGGTCGTCATCTTAATTAATTGTAAATGCTTAATGCTGAATGTAAATGTTGATTCCGCTTGTTGGTGTTTTGGTTAACACACGTGTTAAGTTCTTAATCTCAAGTTTCGGTATCGAATTGGTTGTAAAACCTTAGGATTGTGTAGTCTATGTGTGCTTCATAACTGTGCAGTTCTTGTGGTGTGTTTAGTTTTTGTGTTTATTGTATATTTTCTATTTAAAGTCATCACTTACATGAATGGAAACGAATGACGAGCCCCCTGATGGGGGCAGTGATCATTCGCTTCCAGACATAAACATGGATTCTCCTAATTGGGAACCCGCTAAGAGACCTAATAAACGCCCGTCTGACTCGACCCAAATTTCAGAACCTTTAAACAAAAAATCTTCATCCCCTGCTGCCTCTAATCAGAGTACTTATACACTGCCTGAATATTTAAGCAATAAACTAAAATATACACCTAATGATGTCTCACCTTTTATAGTTCATGTCTCTCGGAAGGAACCAGACCCAGCTGCAGGGCTTTCATTAAGATTATTATACTTTGCTCAACTTCTTCATAAAAATAATGTTTCTGGCATAGTTAAAGACGGTATCAAGGCATCCGGTCGCAACCGAATCATTGTAGAATTTAAAAATGCCGACCAGGCCAACAAATTCTTGGAAAATAATCTATTAGAAAAGCATGGTTTAATATCTACAATTCCTAAATTTCATGTTACCCGCAATGGTATAGTCAGAGATATTCCCATAGAATGGTCAATGGAAGAGCTCATTAACTCCATAGAATGCCCAGACAACATCCAGCTTATTAAAGCTAGACGACTAAACCGCAAATCATTCAAAGAAAACTCCATTGAGTGGATTCCATCTCGTACTGTTGTTCTAACTTTTCAAGGTCAAAAACTACCTGAGCGAGTTTATTGCTTCCATACTTCGCTTCCTGTCTCAATCTATCAATTACCGACCATACAGTGTAATTCCTGTTGTCGCTTTGGTCATACTCAAGCCCAATGCCGTTCCAAGCCCCGATGCTACCGTTGTGCTCAATCCCATACAGGAGAAACCTGCCAAATATCTGAAGAAAAATCTACCTGTCTTCACTGCTCAGGCCCCCATTTCGCCACCAACCCCAGCTGCCCTGAACACTCTAGGCAGAAAATGATTAAAAATGTTATGTCAGAACTAAATATTAATTATTCTGAAGCCAGTCTTCGATTTCGTCCAGTCCGTCGCTCATATGCTGACACTTCTCGTATAACTCCATCTGAAAACCTTAGTCAAATTTCTCAAAATACTAACTATCTTCATGCTTCCCAGAATTCAGTTCCTACTTCTCAGTCGCAATCAACTTCATACAACAAAACTGTTTTTATAGATCGCCACCATGGTCCCCTGCAGAAGAATGGATATGATAAATATTCTCATAATAATATTGTGAACTCTCCTCCATCATCCCAACCTAATGGCTGTGCATTAAATAATCCAACTAGTCCAATTAGCCCAAATGATAACTTAGGTTCCCTAATAGTCCAACTCGTCATCAATCTTGTTTCTAAGTTTAGCGACACCCTACCGTCCAATGTCTCAGAACAGCTGCACCAACTGATTTCTATCCTTCCTCTCTTAAATGGATCACAAAATCCTACAGTGGAACTGCCGAAGCCTTAGACCCAAAAAGTCAGAGCTAATCTATCTTATCAATAAATATAAGTTCTCCATTTTGGCTATTTCTGAGACTTGGCTTAAACCTGGGTCCGTGTTTCGGATCCCTGGATACTCATGCCTCAGAGATGACAGTACAGATGGTTGGGGAGGTTGTGCCGTTTTTATAAAACGCCCCCTCTCCTTCTCTCACATTCCTCTCCCTGTCCACTCAGCAGGTATCAACATAGTTGCTGTGAGGGCGATTAATATTTCTTTCATTTCAGTTTACATCCCACATCCAAATTCCTCTCTCATTACAGAATTAGATGTAATATTATCACAAATACCTGGCCCACTTATAGTTATGGGTGATCTTAATTGTCATCATCCCCTTTGGGGATCATCATCCTGTGATTCCTTTTCTTCCATCCTGTTGGACTCTTTTGACAAATTTGACTTATGCTTACTCAATGATGGCTCCCCTACTAGGAGAACTTCGCCATCTCAAAATCCAAGTGCTGTAGATTTATCTGTTTGTTCTGCCAGTCTCGCCTCATGTCTTCTATGGAGGATTCTCCCTTGTTCTCATGGTAGTGATCACCTCCCTATTATAATATCACTTCCTTCCCCCAATTCTAACATCCTGCCTGCCCTCCCTCCTCTGCTAAAATATAAATTGGCTGAAGCAAATTGGGACTGGTTTTCATTAGAAGTCCGCAACACAGTATCTTCTTTGCCTCCCGTTACTAACGTAAATTTTCTGGACCACTACTCGAAATTTGCCGCCGGTTTAATATCGGCAGCTGATACTACCATTCCCTCAAAGAATCCATCTCGCAAGAAAATATCATCCCCTCCTTGGTGGGACCCCGACTGCACTAAGGCAGTACGACAGCGTAAAGATGCGGAACATTCGTATATTCTAAGTCTTGATATGGAAAACTACCTTTCCTTTAAAAAAATCTGTGCCAATACAAAGAAGTTATTGAAAAAGAAAAAGCACTTGGGTTGGGTCCGCTTTTGTGAAGGTCTCTCGCCACGCTCCTCTATTTCAGTTGTATGGAAAAATTTAAAAAAATTCCGATCCTCTTTATCTGTTGCTAATTCGATATTATCATACGATCCCTCTCTGTGGCTTGACCATTTTGCGGACCGTTTGGCTCCGCCTTTCGTCCCAAATCAATATTATTTCCCTTTATCCCACTATATTCCATCCCTTCCTCCCCAGGATAGGATGGACGAACCTTTCTCTTTCAATGAATTGATGAATGTCCTCAATAATGTTAAGGATTCGACTCCTGGTATGGACGGTATCCCATACGCGTTCCTCAGGAACTGCTGCCAGTCTTCTAAATTATTTTATCTTGAAATTGTAAATAATATTTTTGCAACAGGGATAGTCCCCGAACCTTGGAAACACCACATAGTAATTCCTGTCTTAAAACCTCATAAAGACCCATCCGTCCCATCATCTTATAGGCCAATTGCTCTCTCATCTACTCTTGCAAAAATAATGGAACATCTGATAAAAAATAGATTGGAGTGGATTTTGGAAAGTAAAGGTATCCTCTCAAGAACCCAGTTTGGTTTTCGCAAGGGTATGGGAACCATGGATAGCTTGAGCATATTCTCTTCTGACGTTAGGTTAGCTTTCTCTCGCGGACAACATATGGTTGGAGTCTTTCTTGACATCACATCCGCCTATGATAACGTCCTTCTTCCAGTGCTCAGGCAAAAAATGCTACAGCTGAGTTTACCTGCGAAGATAATTAACGTTATTTGCAATCTATACATGACAAGATCTATTCATGTTAGAGCCAATGAAACTATTCTTCCTCCCAGACTTGTCTGGAAAGGTCTCCCTCAAGGTTCTGTCTTGAGTCCCATCTTGTATAGCCTATATACCTCAGATCTGGATAAAACAGTTGATTGTTTCTGCGACATTCTTCAATATGCCGATGACATTGCACTTTATTATGCCGCCGAAGATATTTCTGAGTGCTCAGTACGACTAAACTCAGCACTCTATTATTTAAATCAGTGGCTTTCCGACCACGGCTTGTCACTTTCTGCGTCCAAAAGCTCTGTTGTTGTTTTTTCTCGGAAAAAAAGGATCCCTGACGTGGATATTGTCATTAATAACGATAGCATTCCAGTTCAAGACAAAACTAAATTTTTAGGTATTATCTTTGATTCCAGACTGTCGGGTATTGCTCATCTTAATTATATCAAAGACAAATGCGAAAAAAACATTAACGCCCTTCGCGCCGTCTCTGGTGTATGGTGGGGAGCGCATCCATATTGCCAAAAACTCCTCTATAATGCTGTTATTCGCAGCCACCTTGACTATGGTTCATCTCTCTGGGAACCTTGTAACAAAATGGCATTATCAACACTTGATAAAATTCAATCAAAATCCCTTCGAATTGTTACAGGTGCCATGAGATCCTCTCCTGTCAATGCTCTCCAAATAGAGTGTGCTGACCCTCCTCTTTTCCTTAGACGGCAGTTCCTTGCGGATAGATACTTTTTCAAAATTATTCAGATATCTGATCATCCTTTAATTTTTCGGCTACACCAACTTCATAATCTAATCCCAACAGCAACATATTGGTCTCATAAACAGTCTCCATGTCTGATCAAGAGCTATGACAGATTTATATCTGGCCCTCCCATATTCCAATTTCCCGGCAGCCCTCTTTTCCAAGAATTCAGTTATGATGCCATAGTATTCAATCCTCCTATTATCCTTAGTCTTGGTATCAATAAAGATTCCCCGGAAGCAAATGAGCAATTTAATTTCATAATTGATAAGGACTGGAAAGACTGGACTCTGGTTTATACGGATGCATCTAAACTCTCTCAGGACAGTAACGTTGGGTCCGCAGTTTGGATTCCAAAATTCAGAATTCTTTTAAATTTTAAATCCCCTCCTATGACCTCGGTCTTTACTGGAGAATCAATAGCCCTGAATGAAGCGGTCTCTTATATTGAATCACATAAATTAAATAAGTGTTTAATTCTCTCTGATTCTCGCAGTTCTCTAGACGACATTCTTAAATTCCCTATTCGTGCAAAAGAAAATTCCCTCTTATCTCTAAGAACGAGAGAAAGCCTTCTACGCTGCCAACAATCAGGTATAGAAGTGGTCCTGGCTTGGATCCCGGGTCATTGTGGTATTGCCGGTAACGTGACAGTAGACTCCTACGCCAAAGATGCTGTCACCTTGGGATGTCCTAAATATTCGAAATGTTTCGCCCATGATATCCGTGCCATTGCTAAATCGCTTTTGACTGAGAACTGGCAATCCATTTGGTCGTCCTCTCGCCTTATCAAGGGTAAACATTTTGGCAATATTCAACCATTAATCCCTGTTAAGCCATGGTTTTTTAAGTACCGATCAGCGGACAAGCACGTTACTTCTACTATAATCCGTTTGCGAATTGGACATGTTTGTTCTCCGGTTTTCCTGGCAAAGATTAAAATTCTGGATCACTCTTTATGTGAATGCGGCTTGGAGGAAGGTTCCGTTGATCATATATTCTTTAATTGCTCTAGGCATCCTACCTCACTTTTCAACTATTTGCCAGTTAATATACCTCGTCCTTTAAATATAAACTTTTTACTTTCTGATATTAACGCAGAAATCATAAAAAGCTTATCAATTTATATAAAAAAATACAAAATCAATCTATAAATTACATGTTCCGCTTTTACCGTTATGTTAATAATATGTTGCGTCAATGTTTCCCACTACCCCAATAATTAATTAATGAAGATCGTAGTTGTAATTGTCCGTATATTTATTCCCATTTAACCATACTAACAATATCCTCCCTTAATATTATTTTGTTTGCCCTCAGGTTGCCCGACCGATCACGTGTCTACAAACCGAACATAGTCATCAATCATAGTGTCTTCTCCAAACTCGACACTGGCGGAATTGTCAAGCCTGACATAAGCCATAAACAAAAAAATAGAATAGAATAGAATGTAAATGTTGGTGTCGTCATCTGTTGCTTAAAGTTGGTACTACTAGGACAACTGTTCGAATCATAATTATGTTCTCTTCCTTTGATTCAGTCTGTTTCATCACCCGCATGCTATACCGATTATGGCGCCCTACGACTACTTACTGAGTTTTGTCAAAAAAAGAATAATTAATATTTTCTCACTATGGTGAGGAGCTCGGTGGCGTATTGGTTTGAGCGCTCTAGTTTCGCTACAAAAAACAAAGCAACTTTCTCCATGGTCTATCCATCCATCCTGGGGATGGGTCAATCAAAGTTTGCTATTTCGAGCTCCTCCGTGCTTTGGAAGGCACGTTATGCCGTTGGTCCCGGTTGTTCCTGCAACAGCTTTAACCCATCAACCCGCATTGGGCCAGCATGGTGGTGACAGCCCAAACTCCTCATGTGTTTCTCCCATGTAGGAAGGCCTGTGCCCAGCAGTGGGACGTATATAGGCTGGTGATGATGGTGGGAAAAAATAAAAAACAAATTAACGGCGGTAAAACATTTTTTTAAATTAGGTAGGTACATACCTTATTTATTCCTTATTGCACAAAAAAGAGTAGATGTAGGTACAAATCTTCGTCTTAGCGAATATCCCAGTTGCATTTCGAAAGCTTTCACTTGGAAGCCTGGCCCCTAATCGAAGAGTAAGTAGATATACAAATGGCGGACTTAATTAGAAAAATAAACTATTCTGACAATCTGACTATGCAACTCGTAATTAAACTAGTGATGGGCACAAAGTAACACAAAATAATAAGTGGGCTCTTTTTAGGCAGCGCTGGTAGTCAATTATTATTTTGAATTAACACATATTTATGCTTTTTACTGCGGGAAAACCTTCTAATCTCTCGAAAAAAGCAAATACAATGCAGGTGTGGCCACTACCGGCCCGACAAGTCGATTAAAAAGAATTAAGAAATCACCTCACATTATTAATAGATGAATGTTTTGAAAAAAATAAAAGATCAATATATTTGAAACTACGTGAACTTTCTCCGTCAGAAATTCAGATTATCATAATCGTCCCGGTCACCAAAACTTGAACATATTTCAAAGGCCGTAGACCATCAGGCAGCGGAGATACATGTGTCCAGCCAGCTTGAACTTCAAGCTGGCTGGACACTAGTTTTTAATTGATTTCACGTAAACCCTTACACGTGACGCCATAAATCAAACGTTATTACCGTCACAATTTGCGTCACCTATTGTTAGTAGAAGAACCATATTCGAAAACGCTCCCGTTATTGAGATTCAGAAGTGCCAGCCAGAAGTTTTATACGTAAATTCAAGCTGGCTGGACACAGATTTTTGCATTTTACTACTAAACCGCTGTACGTATCACAAAACTTTTAGCTCGATGCCCGACACAAATTTATGTGACGCCCGTGGTGCCTGTTGATATGCTAAAAGTGGTCAAAATCACTTCCGTTGCCGAGATTGAGAGACCAGCGAAAAATGGTTTTTCAAGCTGGCTGGACACGTTTTCGATCGATTATCTAAGATTCTGTAGCGTCACCTATTCTGAAATAAGGGTGTTTAGCCATCACATAAAATGCCCTATTGACCTACTTAAATGTAAGCTATTTTGAAGATTTGTCCAGACAGCCTGAGCTACATCGAGTATCTTGTATATCAAAGGGTACAGACCTCTAGGCCAGCTGGTCGTCGAATAATACCAATGCATATACGTAATAAATATGTTTTGGATCGGCCCAGGCCATTTTACTACGAATTATTTGTTCCTTCTTCCACTATTTAGATCGATAGAGTTTAAATTGAGCTACATCGAGTATCTTGTATATCAAAGGGTACAGACCTCTAGGCCAGCCGGTCGTCGAATAATACCTATGCATATACGTAATAAATATGTTTGGATCGGCCCAGGCCATTTTACTACGAATTATTTGTTCCTTCTTCCACTATTTAGATCGATAGAGTTTAAAGTTGAGACATCGACACATCACTCGGATAACTGGCAAAGTTGCGAACTAATTAGTGACAATCTACAAAAAAAGTAATAAACTGATAAATGTCTCTCTATCTCTCTCTAACTCATTACAATTGCTGTAAGAAAATCAGGGATAGGTATATATCTCCGCTAACTATTTTAGCCAGGAATCTATGCTTTAGTTATACAGGTGGTGTTATCAATGCGACAATAAATTCAAGCATGGGCTATATTAGTTCAGAGAAATGGTTTGCCACTTTCAAAAACATGTTATTCGTTTGATAATTTTATGACATTTGTATGAAAATTACTATTCACGCAGCATTATTTCATAGAAATGTCATGAAATTATCAAAAGAATAACATGTTTTTGAAAGTTACTAACTATTTCTATAAACTAATATAGGCCATGCTAAGAGCCCATGTTTGGATTTACTGTCGCATTGACGGCACCACCCTGTATAACTAAAGCATAGATTCCTGGCTAAAATAGTTAGCGGAGATATATACCCATCCCTGATTTCCTGTATGTTCAATTCGGTTCAAGGCGTTTGCACTGTTCGTAGCGTGGGTAATGTTTGAGTATTTTGGAACATAAGGTCTGTCATCAGAGTCATCACTATTCACATTATTTGTCTTATAGTCATTACTTATCTGTGGCGTATCATTCTCTGTAATCGCTTTTAATTTCTCATAAAAATACGTATTTGTCTGTTTTAATTTTAATATTCATAGTTTGATAAAAATTTAATATTACTTGTAAAGTCTTTATTAGTTCTGAGTAACTAAGTAAATTAAATGAGCCAATAACATGTAAATATTGTAGAGATAGTATCAAATTGACAGTGCAATGTATTTTTATCTTGTGGCTGTTACTATTAATCGCTTAATTTATATAGACTATTAAAGTGTTACAATAAAATTGTTTAAAATTCATATCAACAGGTATGTGCAATATTTTTTAATCGCATATTAGCCGTGACCTTGAAGAGATATTGTTAGATCTTGAGAAGCAACTGCATAATTAGAAATGTCAATAAATCTTGGAAGTTTGATAATCTTACATACCTACAAGATTTTTCCAGTTGCTTTTTGTAATTCAATTTTTCATTATTATTTTAGGTCAAAATGACTATGATAGAAGGTGTGGGTGATGAAGTGGTACAATTTGTTAGTGTTCTGCTAGTATTTGCTGTGGCAGCACTGGCATGGTGGTCCACCAATGCCCGCCCAGGACGTTATCGCACTGTAGTAGTGATGCGCACCAGACCACACCACCCTGTTACAGTTAGCATACGAACAAGTAAGAGTAATTTTTATTTTCAAATAAGTTAAGTATGATCAGGATGCAAAATTATGTGCACAATGTTTGCTATTGTATTAATTGGCAAAATTTTACTTTAATAAATAAACAAATTAATGACTAGGTACTAGGTAGTATTTAAATACTAATTTTCATAAACTATCAGTAGAGCACTTACTACTCAACCGGACACTCACCGAAAATTATATTACTTTAAATATTATTAATTTCTGAAATACCCTTATCCCTTTACACCCAGTTCAATATGAATGTGACGATGCCACCGGTACTTGAGTGTGGTACTGGTGGCATTGTCACGAAAATAATTGCAATTCGTGGTAAAAAATATTTTTGGCCATTGTCACACTCAAATTGAACCGGGTGTAAAAGACACAAAAAGTAACTTTTGTTAAGAAATGCTGCATGCTGTTCAACGAGTAAAGGGCAACATGTTAAACTGTAAAAATTTTATACAATTAACTATATAGACAAAAATTATACACAGTTGAGTTCTACTTACAGGGACAAACTTGATGTTAACAAATAACCAAGCAAGTCATTCTAGTCCTGTTTCAACTTCAGACACTATAGGTAAGCTTTAATGTTTTCTGTTATCATTATCATCCATATGGTATGAATGCTTATTTCTATATTTCATATAAAATTGAAGCCATGTCTACACTAATATTACAAATGCGAGCAGACAATAGTCTGCTATATTTTCACTACTGAACTGCTGAATCAATTTAGATGAAATCTAACATAGAAATAGATTACATCCTATTGATTACTTCATTATTATTATTCTTAAAATTTAAATAGTTGTTTACACAAAGAGAAAATATAAAACATAATAGCTGTATTTAACACTTGCCAGTTTAGATAACTATCAATCATGTATTTTAGGGGTTGTCAGTGAATCAACAAAAATGTTGAGGTTAAATGTTATGGTCTGTTTGATTTTATTATAAGTATGTCATTATGGATTGGTCAATATTGTTGTGAGTTGATGTGTGATGAGTGAGTTGATTCCGTGGTTAGTATTATGTATAGACCTGTAAACTAAAACTGTCAAAACACAGAAGACATATTATATCACAACTGAGAGTCATAATATAATATGTCTTTTACATTTCTCTTAAATTAAGTTTTTTTTTAAAAGCGAGACTAGTATCTTAAGGAACTCTGTAAGATAATTATATCATAGCGGGCAAATATTAGAGTTCTAGGAAAGGCTTTTTGAATGTCTTCTAAACTAAATGACTTCAGAGTAGTCCTTATCAACTTACTGCTGAAAAGTTAACTCACTTTAATAATAATAATAATAATATGCTTTATTGACGGAAAACATTGACATGTTACAAAATGTGTTTGATTCCCGTATATTCCAAAATAGACAAATGCTTGTAGTATAGAATTGAGTGTTTGCTCCCATTTGATACATACAATTTGTCATCATAGCACTAGTACAGTATTTATTTTAACTTATTCAAGAATTAAAGGCTAAAGGAAAAAAAATGTATGCATAAATAAGATACTTCTAAATAACATGTGTTTGTCACCATCTTATAATAATATGTAATATAATATACCATCAACTCCTCAACTGCATCATAGTCAAGGTCACTTAACCAGTCAGTACTAATGATGTTCTTTATATCATTATTACTTCTCTTTCTATTTTTTTTTAATTTTATTGATATTCCTAATTTATGATTTTAACATTATTATAAATGTTTGAAAAATTACTTAGTAATTAAAATATATCTCAACTAGAAGAACTTCGCGTCCTGAGGCGGAAATCGAACCCGCGACCTTTCGCCTCTGCGACTGCTTTAACCAACTGAACCTGTTCTCAGTTGGTTAGAGCAGTCGCCTGGATTGCGAAAGGTCGCGGGTTCGAGTACCGTCTCAGGACGTAAAATTTTTCTAGTTTAGATATATTTTAAATACTAATTAATTTTATTGACATATAATAAGTCAATAAATAAGGAACTATCCAGTTACACTCCAAGGTCTTGAATATCATTTACTTCATCCAGTCCTATGGTACCTGTGTATTTTAAGGTTGTTAGCAAACATTTAAAATTTTCAAGGTTTTATTCAATTAGTAATTTGGTTTCGATTACGAACACAAAGCAAATTTCGGCATGTTCGATCATATGATGGGTCGATAGAAATTTATTGTTTGGAGCTCCTCCGAGCTTTGGAAGGCATGCTTAGCCGTTGGTCTTGGTTGCTCTACTACAACTGGTTTAACCCACCAACTCGCATCACACCAACCAGCATGGTAGTGTTATAGCCTAAATTCCTCTTATGTTTCTTCCATGTACGAAGGCCTGTGCTCAGCAGTGGGACATACATAGGCTGGTGATTATGATGACGACAATTCATTAGTGAAGCCAATTATAAAAACGCTTGACAAAATCGGTTAAAGGAACGGCCCCTGTGGTACACCCTGTCTAGCTGTATAATGCAAAAGTTTGAAAACTCCTATAATAATTATTATTTAGTTTTGATAGGATTGCCTTGCTGGTTTTAAAAAGAATTTAAAAAAATCTTTCCCCGAATATTGACTAACCTTTGCACGAGATATGTTGTTTATTCTTACATCTTGACCTACTGCGGAGCTTCCTATCTTGCTGTTTTGTAATTACTATCACTCGATTCTTGAAAAACAATAAATAGAGAACAGACTCTCATGTACAGTCACAAGCAATAACAGGTACCTACTTCTCACTGATCATGACTCTTATTCCATTTACAATTAGAGTCATGAACACCAAGAAGTGGGTACATGTTATTGCAGAGCGTTCTTTTTCTTATGTAAATGTCTAGGATAACCATTTACCATTAGGTGGGTTGTTTGCTTGCTTTTCATATTTTTAATTGAGGTCTGATGCCGCAAGTAAAACATTTTCGTACGGCTACCGTGGCACGGAAAACACAACGAAGACTACTACTTGAATTTACAGTCAGTACTATTCTATGACCATAGCACAATCTGTGACAGACTGGTTCATTGAGGTTTTATTTTCAGGTCTATTCAAACTGTTAATATCTCTTTGCAAGCTACGTTCGTATAGGTTCTTGAGTGTGGCAGCCGCGTGCCGGGAGACGCAACATTGGTAGGCTCCTCACAAGGTGGCCTGATGATCTGGTGAGGGTCGCGGGAAGCCGATGGATGCGGGCAGCGTAGGACTGTTCGGTTTGGGGATCCCTTGGGAAGGCCTTTGATCAGCAGTGGATGTCTCTCGGCTGATATGATGGTGATGATGATGAAACTAAGTTCATATGACACAGTGTAATGCTGGCACCTTAATGCTAAATTCACATTGACATTAAATTACTATTTAATTTAGGTACAAAATAATGTAATTTTTATAAAGAAAATGTTATTTGTAAAATAGCAAAATGTGTCAATTTTAATGTAATAACACTGTTACCTTCGAATGTTAGTTGATAAATCAACCAATAATTAAGAGGACATACAGCTTAGGGAAGGAGCTAACATATTCTGTAGAGGTACCCTAGAGGGTTAGGTACTGGAAGGTGAAATTAATAATTATTTCACCAATTTCAGTGGAATTTTTCACAATACCCTTACATTTAGGTGAACACTTCACATTTTTAATATGCTATTTAGTTCATTGAGAAGAAAAATACATATAAAGTAAAGTATTATTAAATACATACAGGTCAATTTTTAGTTCGTTGTTTGATGAAGAACAAAATGACGAGAAAAAACAAATATATTTAAAAACAAAGGAATAAACCTGAACCAAAGGATTATATAGTCGTCAAACAAAACCTACCCAAAAAGTAA
The DNA here is from genome assembly GCA_947347705.1 of Nymphula nitidulata. Classification (NCBI taxonomy): domain Eukaryota; kingdom Metazoa; phylum Arthropoda; class Insecta; order Lepidoptera; family Crambidae; genus Nymphula; species Nymphula nitidulata. The sequence continues at coordinate 5,694,836 of OX374626.1, forward strand.
AATTTTCAGCTAGTTTTGCGATTCTATTTTCAACCGACCAAGATTATTGATTATTGTATCAAATCTTCCATCGAATTTCGTCAGACTGCAGATTGTGTATTTGTACCTTACGCCGTAGTAAAATTGTTTTTTGCAACATCTTCTTAGGTACCGCTCTTTGATGTTATTTTGTCAGGACTTCGTCTTAAAGCAAACTCACAAAAGATATCAATAACAACTTCGAGAAAAGTAATAATAATGATATTTCAATTGGCCTCACAGCGGTTAGCACGACGGATGCGGTGGAAGACACCAGGGACAGTTCTCGAGTAATACCGCTGCAAGAGATGGACAGCATCATTGACGCCGACATGGCCATGCTCGACAATAATAGACTACATTTCTACAGAAGGATTGACTGTATGTATTTAATATACAACTTTTTAATTCGAAAGTTAAACAGAACCCCTGTTTAACTTAAAAAATTTAAATACAATATCGTAAATTGGCTATTTCCTACACATAACTAGACAGGAACAGCTTTTGTAATAGGATACAGGCCATATTAATTGTATAAACTGCCTGCCTTCAAAATAATAATAAAATTAAAATATATGGCTAGGTTTTTTTACTGGTTTAGGTATCTCCTACATTTTTTCATATCATACTTTTTATTTTTACACATAGGTACGGCTAGTATCAAGTAAGTAGATGTTCAACTGATGGTAAGTGGTAGCCATTGCCTACATACCCGTGCGTTTTCAGGGTTATGAAATAATATTGAATAGACAAAATATAAAACAATTCTCCTGCCCTTTAGTTAGATACATAATGTTGTGTAAACCATATAATGAAAACGTATTATTGCAATGTAAAATGATATAATCCCTATGCTATGTGTAATGTGATTATTAAAATGCGACTAACCAAAGTTACTTATAATACCAATGGGGTTTATATAAAATGCGCATTTCGACCCTGTAAAAATCTAGAGGACTGTTGTGTTAACCGCATAAGTGACAAGTCCTCTCCTCCAAACAACGCTTTATCGATGAGGTCTATCTCTATAGCCCTTTTTTGGAAAAACGAAATACGCAATCGAATGATTTTGACAGTTCTTAAAGCCCCTTCTTTGGAAAAACGAAATACGCAAACAAATGATTTTGACAGTTCTTAAAGCTATGTATATACCTCAAAACTGACAAAATCCGTTCATCTTTGTCCTATTTCGTTTTTCGAAGTGACTTTTTTCGAATTAAATCCGCCAACCGACCGTCGAGAATAAGGGGGACATTACTCTTGTATCTGGTTCCGATCTACTATAAGATGAAGTGGTTATAACACGTAAAATACCCTGTGACGTCATCAGCATCATCACCAGCCTGTATACGTCCCATTGCTGGGCCACATGAGGAGTTAGGGCCATAACACCACGACGCTGGCGCAATGCGCAATTACACCACTCAATAAGCAAAACAAACATTAGATCATGCACTCTAATTGTTTAATATTATCTCAGCCCCTGGAAACACACAAGGCACCGGCGAGTCAACTAGTGATGAGAGCGAGGTGCAAGATGAAACTGAACCAGCGAGCAACGCCCAAATCAGGGAGATGGACAGCATCGTCAGTGCCATGGAGGCTGATGTCACAACTGATTGTGACTTCTTTACTAGGCCTGCAGGTAGGATTTTTTTTCTTACAACTAGATGACAAGCAGGCTGACGACTCACCTGGTAAAGTGGCTACCATCGCGTATAGACACCTGCAATAACAAGAAACACTTGGTATTGCAGGAGCGTTGGCATTTTGAGCCCTAAGATGAAATGCTTTCAATGCCCAGTAAATAAACTGGCTACCTTTCCCTTCAATCCGAAACACAGCAAACTGCTTAATTTTTTTTCTGTTTATATTATTTGTAAAAACTATTTTATTTCTTTGCATATTTTGACACTTACAGTGCGATCCGCTGCGCTGAGCTAATTTCCTATCCTATTGCTGCGTTACAATGTTACAAAGCAATTAGAATATCACATTATATAAAATAAATTAGTCAATAAGTTCGCTAGATCTCAATCTGGTTGCCAATGTGCCAGTAGTGGTGAATTATTTATTGATCAGAATAAAAAATAATAAGAAATCATCCATAGCTGCTATTTGGTAAATTGAAAGGATATAGTAAAAGTTTCTATAGGATTTTAGGCCAGTTCATGGCACCATTTTTTCTTTGTATGAATCCATCTTAGTTTGTTATTTCCATAAATCTTGACTGATAGAAGCGGCAACGAAATATTTTAATTTGCTGAAAAACATCACTGAGGCCGCCATTTTGAAGAAAACAAAATATCAATGTCATAATACTATTTTGTTTTTTACGCCTTTACGTTAAATATTGTTGTTTTATTTCCTAATAGCCAGGGACAAACAATTTCGGAAAACAACAAAACGCACCAAAAAAATATTCAAAATATTAGGTTGAAAATATGGAATGTCAATTTTAATAAATGTCCATATGACATTAACGTCAACTTTTTAACAGGGTGTGCACAGTGTACATTGCACAGTTTATAGCCACTTATTGCACTTTTGGGCACTTTTGTGACTTCTTTGTTGCCATTTAAAACAATACAAACTTGTTTTATCTCGTTTTTTTTTTTGGAATAAAATTAACGAGTTTTGTGTTATTTAAAGGAAACTAGAGATTGCAACCCGGTATGTTTTTCAACCCGGCCGTGTCCGGTAACATTCGCCGCCAACCGGCCGGGTTGATGTGTTAGGTTGAAACCTTTAAAGTATTTTATGAAAATTTGCTTTAAGTAAATGGAGGAAAAAACAATGATTCAGGGTTACGGAATAATATTTATTTAAAACCAGCAAACCAACAATAATCAGTCTTAATCAGTCTCAAAATCACGAGTTTTTAATACAGAATTAGTTAGTTTCACTTATGAACGGATAAAATAAGATAAGATTTTTATTTGTAACAATAGTGTTACTAATTAAGTTTAAGCAAGCATTAGTATTCAGTAATTAAGTTTAGGGTAGAAATGATCTTCCACGCGCTGATGAAATGCCTGGATTTAGAGGATTTCGAGAAAAAGTTTGGAAAGTAGTCAGATTATTTAAGAAGTCGCCCGCAATTTAATTACTAATACTATACAGAGTAATGAGAAAGACCTGCTTGCTTAAAGTTAATTATTAATACTAATGTAACTATTTGAAAACATAGTATTAGAATAAGACACTCATAACGCAGCCTAATGTACTAAACTTGTTGTAAAGGATGAAACGGGAATGCACTGTTAACCTATTAAATGTGACTGAAAAATAAGGAAATTAAATAATATAATAGAACACAATCTTTAGCTGTATGGGTTTTACTGTTATGACAACATCACAAGCAAATATAAAACTGACAAAGTCACTAGGAATTTAGACTATAGCATTAGCTCCGAAAAGTACTTATTTTAACAGCGCAAGGAAGTTGGCGACACTTGTCTTATCAACTTAGATAGATAAACTTTGGTAGCTTTAGTAAAAACAAAACAAATTCTTAAAAGCAATAACAATATTCTTTTGATAATAACAATACCTTTAGGTATTATGACAATTGAGTGTTAATTTTCTACAAGTTGGGGCTTCCGTGCCGCAGTTTTCGTACCTACCGGGCTAGGTCTCCGGGCCCGGTACAAATTGCCGGGCCCGGTGGATGTCTAAAAGGGCACCGGGCCCGGTTTGCAATCTCTAAAGGAAACCATGTTATTCCGTACATTATTGTCTACAATCTGAAATGGTGCTCATGAGCCATGAGCTGACCCAAAACTTTACCATCTCCTTTACCACTGTTAAGCCGTCACGTTGAAACTATCATAATGTCAGTACCTATATGAATGTAGGTCACTGTCACTCTTATTGTTGCATATTAATATTTAAAATAATCACTACTCTGTTGCAGAAAACAATACGGGCGCAATCACAAACAACAAATCAGCTGTAAAGGACGACAATAAGGACAATAGCATACCTTCAACTGCTTCTAACGTAAATAAAAAGGAAACTGAGGACAATAATTTGAATAGAGAAAACTACAGTGAAGAGGACAGCACAAGTACTAATGCTGAAGCTATCAATAGGAGGAAGATACTTATTAAACTTAAATATCTGAACGATACGTTGAAGGAGGTCGAGGGTTGCCTGGATGAGCTTCTTAAGGATTTTAAATTGTGAGTATAAAGCTTGGTACTGACCAACGTTACGAGGTGTAATGTAACAAGTTACACAGCGAGCATTCATGCAGTCAGTATGTAGTGTTACGGGCAAAACCCGCGAGCAACGAGCCGCTCGTTGTGTTCGCTTATATAACTTTTTTCCAAACGCTTTGATTTCGTAATCGAAACTGACTGTTCTACGACATTGAGCTCATCAGGAAACCGTAAGTCGTTGATAAACATGACTGTTTACTTCTAGCAACCTAGCAAATATATAATTACAAATTAATTCTTGACATGACTATTAGGTCCAACAAATAAGCTTCCTGACAAATCGGCAGAAATACGTTCGAGAAACTTTCTAATCGTACTACTCTATTGTTTCCTGTCCAGGCTAGTATTATTTACTTTAGCGTTCCCTAGATTGATAGCCGACATGTTTTATCAACATATTTTTAGTTTATAATTCAACAATTTGGACCGAGTATCTGGTGAAGGTCGCGGGAAGCCGATGGATAAGGGCAGTGCAGGACCGATCTGTTTGGATATCCTTGGGGGAGGCCTATGCCCAGCCGTGGGCGTCTCGCTGATATGATGATGACTATGATGATTGAACAATAAGTCCACAGCACAAAGTTTAAAGCGTTACGTACAATCATGAATATATTATAAACATTAAACCAATTAGGGACCTACATTTCGTATTTCATTCTCAATTCTCATATGCTTGTGAAGAGGGTAGTTGGATATAAAATGCGAGTAACTAAAATTTTGATCAATCCACTGAATTTTATGAGATTACATGACCACAAATGTTGTACATAGTATCTAAATTATAAAAAAATCATGTCCTGGAGTGGGGACTGAAGTCGCGACCTTTCACAATCCGGGTGACCGCTGACCATCTCTGAGCTACTACGCACTTGTGGTGAGCCTGTGAAAAAACAAAGCAACTTTCGCCAGAATTGACTTTGTCAAAATTTTAATATTGGGCTTCTTTGTGTTTCGTTGTGTTTATGTACAAATACATTTTTTTCTCCGAACCGTACGCGTACAACTTTGTAGATATTTGAAGTTAAGTCAAGCGGTCTCATTAGAAGTTGTTATTGTATCGCGTACAACTTTGTAGGTAAACCTGGCCGCAGGGCCGAGTTGCCTGGGGTGGACTAGTGAAATTGGTTCGACAGAGCCTAGGCTACCCCCGCGAAGGGCAGTGGAGTTACCGGGGAGTTTTAGTGGGTACTCCCTAGTCATTTAGCGCTGGGCGACCCCTACACACGCCCGTCGCCTCGCTAGCGACGGGTAGGTCTGTAAACAGATTTCTCCCCGTTAAAAAGAAAAGGTATTTGAAGTTGAGTCGAGCGGTCTCATTAGAAGTTGTTATTGTATCGCGTACAACTTTGTAGGTATTTGAAGTGGAGTAAAGCGGTTTCATTAGCAGTTGTCATTGTATGTATCGAGGTGTTGATAAGTGGGTCCATTGCAGGCGCCACTTCTCGACGGAGCTGTCGTCCGAGTGTCGCGTGCGGCTGATCTTCAACGGGCGCGTGTTGCTGGACGACGCGGCGACACTCCGCGCGTGCGGCCTCCACGACCGCGCGGTCGTTCACTGCTTGGTACACCCCAAGAGGAACACACAGGTGAGTCGCCAAAGTGACATAAGCGCCATGATGAAGCAAAGTAGACCTGAGTCGATCGTGATTGACCGAATCACTTTGATTCGATCACTATTCATTCAGGAGTGATCGGGTCGCGAGCCACAAAAAGATTCGATCACTGAGATCCATTACGCGCTTAACTCGATCACTCACTTTGTTTCGAAAGACAAAATTTTCTATTTACACAGTGATAAAATGTAATCATCGTGATTAAGAATTTGAATTAATAACACAAAACGAACAAATACTTTATAAAAAATATTGATATTATTTTTAAAATACTTAAACATACTATTATTTATAACCTCGAAACATAATTACGTGTTCATTATATAACGCTATAACAACGCGCGCGCGACACGAATCGTACACAGTACCCAAAAGACCCGAGAGACCCACGTTGCTACCCGTGACGTAGGTGATCCACGACCCGTGAGCATAGAGAACCGAATCATGTGTTGTGCGGTTCGAAAACACTTGAGACTCGCGATCGATCATTTGATCGAATCATTGTGAGTCGATCACCAACCTAATAGGTCGTGATCGACCCGGGTCGCGGGAAATGATCGATCGACACAGGTCTACATCAAAGGCTGTTTTGCAGTTTTTTCTCTACAAAACAAAGGCTGTTTTGCTATAGAAAATCTCGTTTTGTATAGACGACAGCACATCAAGTGCTGGGTGTGAAACGGGCTTTAAAAGGCGATGCCCCAAAAATATATGGAGACCCGATCAGGTCCATGTACAGACGACAGCACGTCAAGTGTAACTGTTGCACTACGAAAGTTGACTAGGACAATAACTGTTTTTTATATAATTATGTTTTTTGTCTATTAAGTCTCGTCATTGTTGTCGGTTCTTTATATCAGTGTCACATCGTCTTATAATTATTTTAGAATAAAGTTATTATTTTACGTTGGTAAGTAGCTATTTATTATTGTTCAGTCTATGGTTTTATTGTAGAGTGTGGCAACATTTATATGTAGTTCTCCGCTCTTCAAAATATAACGTACTACTGCTCTCGTCGTTTTGTCGTCTAGTCGCTCTGACGTTTAGCGCTGTCGCGGCAACGTCTTATCGTACATTATCGTAATTCAGTGAATATCCGGATTTAACTTTTATAAATATCGTCGTGCATTACTTTACACAGCAAAAGTGTATATCTAGCGTTGAAGGAGGGCGCATTCTGAAGGTTTGACGTATCAGATAGCCAGGTATAAGGTGTCCTTTGGTAAGTCTGGCCTGCACAGTGTTCCTGAACCATCCTTGCGTCTGTCTGAAGCTGATCAACATCGCAGCACAACCCAAGGTTAGTGTCCACTTCATTCGTGTACAGATTTACATTTTTGTGCTACTTTGTCGCATTTTATCGAATTTTAATTATCGTAACTTCGTCTAAAATACAGTCCACTTTCTTTCTCGAACCATAACATTTGGCCCTTCGGCCGGATATTAACTGAATAGTGCCTTTTTGTCTTTTATTTATTGTATTTACATTATATTTTAATTTTCGTGTATTCATAATTTTTATGCGGGTATCTTTGAAAAATTATTCGGTAACGGTTGTGGTAACGAACGACTTATCGATTGGTTATGGTCGGTTGGTAGTATTGACAATTGATATAATTAGACCAATTGGTTGTAGCACTTCACTAGTGCGGCTCACACTTTGCACCTTTTGTCGTGACTGTATAATCTGTGATAACAGTTCAATTGTCATTGTCAATTTTTATAACCTATTTCGAACTTTGTATGCCAGTGTCGTATGTTTAGGTAAACAACATTAATTAAGTTTAAAATACTTAATTTCTATTTAACGTATCGTTTAATAGTCTTTTTAATTACCTATTTGAAAATGTCGAAAGGTGAAAGTAACATGACTGCCGATCCCAATCGCATAGCGAGAGATTATGCAATGCTCCGACTTGAGTTTATCGAAACGTCGGATTTGCTCGGGTACACAGAGGAGGATATTAGGGATATCTCTATTGAATTTCGGGATGCCCAAGTGAAAGTTCTTTGCTCGTTATCTAATGTTTCGGATCGGAATCATGAGTTGAAAACAAGTGCAATTTTCGAACAGAAACTCAAAGATGTCAAGCAGCGTCTTCGTGTAATAACAAAAAACATTGATACGAAACCTATTGCTTCTTCTTCCAATGAGCTACTTGCGAAGTTACCTAAAATTTCTATTAAGCCATTTGACGGAAACTTGGATAATTGGGTGTCTTTTAAACAATTGTTTGACTCATTGATACATAGTAGGAGCTTGAGTAACGTTGAGAAACTCCACTATCTCTTGTCTAGTGTTCAGGGGGCGGCCTACACTTTAATAAAGAATTTTCCACTCACTGATGAGAGTTATATTCTCGCATATGACACTCTCTCTAAATATTATGATAAGGAGTGCCAAATTGCAATGTCATACTATGACAAATTAGTGTATTGTGAACCTATTAAAACAAAATCTGGAGAGGAACTTGAGCGTGTTTACAGAACCTTTTCAGAGAATCTTTCAGTTTTAGAAAGGTATAATTTGCCAGACAAGAATTTTATGTTGTTTTATTTATTGTGGTCAAAGTTAGATAGGGCAACTCGTGAGGCTTATCAACTGGAACATAATTCTAGTAAGATTCCAGTATTTGAAAATGTACAGGCCTTCATTGAAAAACATTTTAAAGCATTGGGTATAATACATAATAAGCCACCAATTCATAATATTCCTGCTTCCAAGAATACCGGAAGTAGTAATCTAAATAAGTTTAAGTCAAAATCTGCTCTTGTTGTCCAGTCTGTCGTCTGTTCCTACTGTTCTGGTCAACATACACTCGTAAAGTGTGATAAATTCATTAAGTTGGATATTGATTCTCGTTTCAAATTTGTTAAAGAAAAAGGTTTTTGTATTCTTTGTTTCTCGGGTGACCATAGGGTTAAAAGCTGTCGTGTACCTGTTCGTTGTGGTGTTTGTAACTACTCACACAATACTTTATTGCATTTTAATAAAGCTACTGCCCCTGCAGTTCATGTGAGTCCTAACCCAGTGGGAAATACCGCCTTGACATCGGTGACTAATAATAGTACAGTTTTGTTTTCGACCGTTCAACTTTTAGTCAAAGATAGTTTGGGTAACTATCAAACTGTTAGAGCCTTATTAGACTGTGCAAGTGCGTGTAACTTCATAACAAAACCTTGTGCTGAGCGCTTAGGGCTGAGAATGAATTCTAGTCGACAGTCTGTCAGTGGCATAGGTTGTGCGACTGCAAGACCGCTGGGTGATTTACTGTGTGAGATCAAGCCACTAAATACTACTTATAACTTTTGTCAAAAATTCGAAGCGTTGGTGTTACCTACGATTTGTGCTGACCAGCCAATTCAACCTGTTGACTTCTCGGGCTGGGCACACATAACCAACTTGCCTCTCGCTGATCCTAGTTTTTCGGATCCAGGTCCAGTTGATATCCTGCTAAATGCGGATATATTTGCGTCCTGTTTATTACCTGGGCTCAGGCGAGGAAAGCCAGGCCAACCAAAGGCTTTGAACACTGTCTTTGGTTGGATTGTTATGGGACGTTGTGATGACACTAAATCCAATTACTCTCGTTCTCGCTGTCGTAGAAGCGATTGTTTTCTCGTATCGTTGATGAGCGGTGGGGACACTCCACTCTCGAACCTGTCGTTGGATAACTCAATAAAAAGATTTTGGGAGTTAGAAAATGTTGATTCAAAAAATAATGTTTACCTCTCGAAGATGGATCAACGTTGTGAAGATTATTTCATCAAAAATCATTTTCGGAATTCTAACGGTCGATATGTGGTTCCTTTACCCTTTGTCGATCCCGTGAACAAACCAGAGTTCTGTGGCTCTCGGGAAATAGCAGTGAAGCGATTCCAATCATTGGAACGTAAACTTAGCTCTAACTCAGAGTTGGCCAATGCTTATCGCTCTTTCATGGAGGAATATGAGTCTTCTGGCCATATGATTAAGGCAGAGCCTCCTTCGTCGAGTGTTGGTCAGTTCTTCTATATACCACACCACGGTGTTCTGCGACCTGATTCCGTAACCACCCCTCTTCGTGTCGTTTTCGATGCTAGTGCCAAGGACGCTAGAGGTGTATCTCTAAACGATACCCTCTTGGCCGGACCAAAGCTACAAAAGAGCATATTTGATTTGCTTATTCGTTTTCGTTGGCATGCCGTTGTTTTTACTGGCGACGTCAGGCAGATGTATCGCCAGGTAGTGAGTACGGATACTGACACAGAATATCAGCGTATTGTGTGGCGATCATCTCCAACTAGTCCTATGCAGGATTATAGGCTATGCACGGTGACGTACGGTGTTTCTTCGGCGCCGTTTCAGGCCCTTCGCACGATAGCACAGTTAGCCAAGGACTCTGCTGCTGATTACCCTCTTGGGGCCGAAGTACTTGCTCGAGACATATATACTGACGACGTCGTCTCCGGTTCTGAGTCTCTCGAGAGGTCACTACTAATCAGATCGGAATTGACTCAAATGTTGTCGTCGGCAGGATTCTACTTGAGAAAATGGACCTCTAATGATCAGGCTTTTCTCGCAGACTTGCCTCCAACTGAGTTGTATTCTGAGGAATTTAAGTGCTTCGAAGATATCTCTGACCTGTCTCTTAAGATCCTAGGGCTTCGATGGTCACCTAGTTCTGATGTTTTTTTGTTTAATGTTGTTGGTAAGGAGAGTCGACGGTGTACGAAGCGCACTATACTATCGGAAATCGCCCGTATCTATGACCCTCTGGGATTTCTCGCCCCCGTGACATTTTATGCTAAGTACATTATGCAACTACTGTGGACTAGTGGTATCACCTGGGATGACGATGTTCCTGACAGTATCGCGCAAGAGTGGTCACGGTTCATGTCACAGTTACCGTCGCTGGCTTCGATATCAGTTCCGCGTCGCATGCTCTTATCTTTCGTTGGCTTCCAGTTGCATGGCTTCTGTGATGCCTCAGAGCGCGGGTACTGTGCTGTTGTCTACTGTCGAATTATTGGTTTAGACGGATGTTGTACCGTCTATCTTTGTTGTGCAAAATCAAAAGTTGCACCTCTTCGCAAGCTGTCGATTCCGAGATTAGAACTTCAAGCAGCAGTTCTGTTAGCAGATTTAATAAAATCTGTCGTGGATGCATTACAACCATTCCACACTGTCGACGAAGTCTTCGCTTGGTCGGATTCGAGTGTTGCCTTGTCGTGGATTAAGTCATGTCCGTCAAGATGGAAGACGTTCGTGGCCAATAGGGTCAGCCATATCCAAGAGGTTCTTGCTCCTGATTGTTGGCGACATGTGGGTACGTCCTCAAATCCTGCTGATGGTGGATCCCGGGGCTTACTCCCTTCTGATCTCACGACGCATGACATTTGGTGGAGGGGTCCTTTGTGGTTGTCGCAACCTGTTCAAACTTGGCCTGTCTCGTTGTTGTCGTTCGATCAGGCTGAGCAAAAGGAGGAGTTAAAGATATTTAGTCTTGTGACTGTTCTCGATGAAGATATAGTGGAAACCTTGCTCAATAAATTTTCGTCATTTTCTACCGTTAAACATATCGTATCGTATATTTTTCGTTTTATTGCAAATTTAAAGTGTTCTTCGGCCGAGAGTAAGATCGTCGGGCATTTGCAAGTTTCTGAAATAAATAAAGCTTTTAATTTCTTAGTAAGACATGCACAGCATAAGGCCTTTTCGCAGGAGATTGAGTTACTGAAAAAGGGATTCGCACTGTGATCGCAGGGTGTATGAGGTGTTTTCGGGCTAATCCTAAACCAGCTCCTGCACCGTTAATGGGAGATCTACCGGCTTATCGTGTAAATAAAATCAAGCCTTTTTCGAGTGTAGCTATCGATTATGGTGGGCCTTTCGATATCGCTTTAGGTCGTGGTCGCGGAGTAAGGACTTTCAAGTCCTATATCTGTGTTTTCGTTTGTACATGTACCAAAGCTGTGCATGTGGAGCTTACTTCGGAGTTATCGACCGAGGCTTTCTTAGCAGCGCTCAAGCGTTTTATCGCGCGCCGTGGTCGGTGTTCTAGGATCGTATCCGACCAAGGCCGCAATTTTGTTGGTGCTAGTAACTATCTGGAATCTTTGATGCAGAAAGCTGCTAACTCAGAAGAGATAACATTCTCGTTCAACCCTCCTGGTAGTCCCCACTTTAATGGGCTCGCTGAAGCAGGGATAAAATCCTTCAAGACTCATCTCATTCGCGTTATCGGTCGCCAGAGATTGACGTTCGAGGAGTTTTATACCGTGCTTACTCAAATAGAGGCCATGTTGAATTCGCGTCCCCTTACTCCACTTAGCTCTGATGCTAACGATCTTTCGGCATTAACACCTGGTCATTTTCTGACTCTGGAACCTTTGTCGTTCCTTCCAGAGACTAATTTCGTCGATCAGAAGGTTAGTGTTCTACATAGGTGGAAGTTGATTCAACAGCTTCACCAGGATTTTTGGCGTAGGTGGCAGCAGGAATACATTCACACACTGCAACAGAGGGCAAAATGGACCGAATCCAATTGTAACATCACCGTAGGGACATTGGTTTTGATAAAGAACGAACAAACTAGTCCGTTGCAATGGAATATGGGTCGTATACTGACTCTACATCCGGGAACTGATGGGGTCTGTAGGGTAGTGACTGTTAGGACTGCTTCTGGTGAATACCGGAGACCAGTTGTCAAGCTGTGTCCACTGCCTGTCGACCATAATTAATAGTATCGTCTTCGTTACTCTTTCGTTTTAATTGTTATGTATTTGTATATTGTCATGTGTAATTATTTTTATGTATATGTTTATCGTAGTTAAAATACAGTGTATTTTGGTGGGCGGAATGTTCAGTCTATGGTTTTATTGTAGAGTGTGGCAACATTTATATGTAGTTCTCCGCTCTTCAAAATATAACGTACTACTGCTCTCGTCGTTTTGTCGTCTAGTCGCTCTGACGTTTAGCGCTGTCGCGGCAACGTCTTATCGTACATTATCGTAATTCAGTGAATATCCGGATTTAACTTTTATAAATATCGTCGTGCATTACTTTACACAGCAAAAGTGTATATCTAGCGTTGAAGGAGGGCGCATTCTGAAGGTTTGACGTATCAGATAGCCAGGTATAAGGTGTCCTTTGGTAAGTCTGGCCTGCACAGGGTTCCTGAACCATCCTTGCGTCTGTCTGAAGCTGATCAACATCGCAGCACAACCCAAGGTTAGTGTCCACTTCATTCGTGTACAGATTTACATTTTTGTGCTACTTTGTCGCATTTTATCGAATTTTAATTATCGTAACTTCGTCTAAAATACAGTCCACTTTCTTTCTCGAACCATAACAATTATTATCCTCCAACTCCAGCTCCTTAATACCGCCTCTGTTACGAACCCAGTAAAGGCGGTCTCAATGTCAAACTGTTACACTTGATGTGCTGTGGACTGTACCACGAAACAAAGCAAATAAAGAAAAAGGATAATTATACACTGTTCTGCATTTTTTGCTACTTTTTAGTATAGTGTAAAGTCAACAGCGCACCAACCGTAACAGTTTGACCTCGAGACCGCCCTTACTACGTTCGTAATAGAGGTGGCTTTCGTAGTTCAACTGTTGCACTTGACGTGCTGTCGTCTGTACATGGACCTGATCTGGTCTCCATATATTTTTGGGACATCGCCTTTAAAAGAAGACCATTTCACAATTCAATTGGTCAAAGTTCTATACAAGCTGGACTTGATCATGTTATTGGCTAATTCATGTAGCATCTCGTAGTTACAGATTTTTTTTTAATGCAAAGCACGGCAAATGACTCGACACCACCTGATGTCAAGCGGAAGAGTCCATATGCGAAGGCAGCTAGTTGAACCTGAACATACTGTCCTAGCCGGCTCCGCCTTGCTAACCTAAAAGGTGCCTTTTGTAGGGAGTAGGAAGTAGTAGGAAGGATGAAATGAACACATGGGCTTGCAAAGATTTCCAAGGTTTTTTAACAACTTTCAATGTAATCAAAAATATCTGCAGTTTTAGAACAGTTGCTTAAGAAACTGTCACATATCAAAAGGTATCAAAACACAACGATGTAACTGAAACAATCACGCATGCGCCATAGCTTGCGCTCCGCTGGAAACATACAAAAAATGAAGTAAAACCTCCTTGCTCATAGCGCACGTCATTAAAGCCATCTTGGACGGTTAAAACTAAATTTAAAAAAACACTGCTTTTAAATAGAAAAGCCATCTTGGACGGTTAAAACTAAATTAAAAAAACACTGCTTTTAAATAGAATCAGGATTTTACGATATGAGTGTACCAATGTTGTTTGTAGGATCACTTAAATCTTTAACAAGTGAAAGGCTATTTATTCTCATGCTGTAGTAATACGGTTGTTTTTTTCTTATTTTTGATTTGATCTAAAAGCCGCTGATCTTTAACCGCCTCTGTGGTCTAGTGGTTGAGACCACCTGACTCAGATCTAGAGGTCCGGGGTTCGATTCCCGTGGGGGCAGAAATTATCTGCTCGGTTGGGCTGGTGGAAGGGCTTTTCTAAGTCCGCCTGGCTAGCTACCACCATCTTACCTAAGTGTGCTGCCATAGCAATAATGTTAACGGCATTGTTGTGTTCCGGCAGTCAGAGGTAAGATAGCCAGTTCCTCGGTGGTTGAGAAACCCGGGTGTAGCTCGCTTCCATCGTCGGCCATATCTTCTCTTACTATCAGGTGAGATGAAGGTCAAGAGTTACCCCGTTAGGATAAAAAAAGCACTCTTTAAGGCAAGAACGTGTAAAGTAAATCAATTTGTTTAATTATTACTCCTCCGTGCTTCGGAAGGCACGTTAAGCAGTTGGTCCCGGTTGATACTGCAACCGCTTTAATCCACCAACCCGCATTGGGCCAGTGTGGTGGTGTTATGGCCCAAGCTCCTCATGTGTTTCTCCCATGTAGGAAGGCCTGTGCTCAGCAGTGGGACGTATAAAGGCTGGTGATGATGATGATGATGAATTATTACAGCCACACAACTCTGAGGAGAGTTCGGTGAACCCTGAGCAGCTAACAGAGGGGGTGCAGCAGGAGCGGCCTTGGGACCTCGAGAATATTCTCATGACCCTCGTCTCAGTTGCCTTAACAATCGTCTGGTTTTTCAGGTCAGTATGATACATCAGAGAGCAGAGTTCCTCAGGGCCAACTTCCAAATTTCTAAATTTGAACTCGGCTCTATAAAAAGTTATAAGGGTTACTAGGCGGTAGGCCCGTATCAAAACAGTTCGCTTTGTTTCTGATTGAAGGGACATGGAAGGCGTCATCTTAGATCTCAGGATGACGACCCACCTGCTATACCAAGTGAGCAGGTGGGCCGTCAGCTTGCTTGGCATCTAATTATATGTATAAACATGGAACTATCTAACTTATAATCGCAGGACTAAATACCTAAATGATCAATTTGATAGTTCACAACTCTGAAATTCAAAAGTTTAATGAACTTCATTCCATCTAGCTTGACAAATATTAATTTTTAATGAGTTTATAAAAAAGAATTTCAACCCTTGATAAATATGTTTTTAAATATAACAAAAAAAATATGTCTTTGAAAACGTAAAGCACTTCCATAATACAACTATTTAGATAACAACATCACTTTAATAATTTTTGTCATGAAATTGGTGGTTAGATTGTTACTGATTTCTGCAACAGGTAAATAAAGTATGAGTAGTGAGAAGTACGAGTGTAACCTATTTCAATGCATAATAGGAGGGTTTGACGTCAATTATACGGTGGCACTCTGCACGATGCTACTTCGATATGGTGGATAACAAGGCACGATTTAATTCTCAACGTCGTCATTCACAAAAACCCTTGTTTCACTAAACTTTTGTAATAGTATTCGCTCTGACACAATTTTCAAATCATTTTAAGAAAAATCTTGCCATTAAATAGCGGCAAAATCTCACCCAATGAGTTCTATATGCCTTGTTTTACTAGGTGGTAGACCCATATATAGGGTCGCCTGGATAGGTACCACCTATTTCAGCCGTGAAACAGTTCGCTGTGTTTCGGATTGAAGGGAAAGGTAGCCAGTGTAATTACTGGGCATGGACGGCATTTACTCTTAGGCCCCAGGATGACAACGCACCTGCAATATCAAGTGCTTTTCCTTGTTCTTGCAGGTGTCTATAGGCGGCGGTAACCGCTTACCATCAGGTGGGCCGTCAGCTTGTTTGTCATCTAGTTGTATAAAAAAAAAATATACATATCCTTACTATTTGTTTTGTATTTTCAGATGCGAATACTCGAACATGTTCACTGCGAGCGCGAGCGTCGCGTTGTTCGGACTGACTGTTTTCTACAGTATAGCCATATTTGGACTGTATCTCTCCGACACATTCCACTTCGATCGACGCCCGGCGCAACCGGTACCTACCAACTAAATTACACCTTAACTCGTAATGCGTAAGGCACATTGTGAACTCCAAAACGTAAAAGTATATATTAGGTATATATAATGGCCCTAATTCTGGAGAACACATGCTAAGTGCAAATTTAAGTTCAGTGCATCTCTTTCTCTCCATATAAATGCGAAAGGGATGGCTGTCATATGATTTGACATTTAGAAACGTGCGTTCTTCTTTTGAAATCTGACTAAATTTAGTTGACAGCTCTAAACGATCTCTTGCTTTCTTTTTCCTATTACATATTGCGAGAAAGAGATGTACTGTAATTAAATTTAGACTAAGTGTGTCTTCAGAATGAGGCCCAATATTACAGAGATTATCTGTGACTTGTCGATCTGTTTCAATATAAAAATCGTACTGTGTTTCTGCTTAGAAAGAGATAACGTATATTGCGTGACGTCGCCATCGCTGCGTACGTTATAGTGTTCGATGTTGTAAAAGGTACTAATAATGGTAGTGACGGTTTTGCATGCAATAACCTTAAGGTATTTTTATACTAACTGTCCGATATTAGTTTTCTATATGGGTCCTTCAAAAGAGGCGCGAAGGTACAAGGTTTAGGATATTATGATACTTCCCGCTCAACAAAAGGAGTGGGGGGGGGGGGAGTCATATGTTTTGTCGTGCCTAATAAAAAAGGTTCATATCCCATAATATGACCGCCCTTACTCCGTTTGTAATAAAGGTGGCTTTCGTGCAACCGTTACAATTGATGTGCTGTTGTCTGTGGTTTGGGGAGTTACAGTGAAACAGCTTAAATGATGTTGAGTAGAAGAAATCATTGATTATTATTGGATTTAATTTATTTACAGTAAAATTGTTATAAAGTACACCAAGATTCACTCGGGTAGCGCGAGTTTGTTGTTTTTTGGAAATACTTTTTTAAACTTATTCTCTCGGTGTTTCGTCTTACAATATCGTTATAAGTTACAAACCAAGTATTTACATTGTGCTAAGCGCAACAATTGCTGATGTAATCCAACGCCAGTTAGTTGTATAAATAGTTTTAGAGATCTTAAAGCAATTTAACGTCTGGTCCTAAACAAACTTTTATAGTTTTTTGTAAAACACTTCCTAAACAAAATCTATGTACAGTCGCGGACTGAAAATCTACTCCATTTTTTTTCTCGTACTGATTAAAATAAAGTCTTATATTATGGCGTAGGATAATGGCGAAATCCCGGAGGAACATGAAAGTCCTTAGGTAACTTTCAATTTGAGGTGGTCATAAAAAATAACCTTTTGAGACTGTCACTTTTTCGTTCGTAATAGAAGCTACTTCCGTAGTGCAACTGCGCATGATGATCTGCTGTCCTGTACAATCACGAGCAATAAGAAATAGCCAAATTTGACATTTTAGAATGTTTATTTTCTTTGAAAAGTCAAAAATCAAAGTTAATATTAAACCTTTCGAAATATTATTGCTTGTGTGATTATATCACTCAGAATCGAAAGACACAACAGTAATGTTTACATCCTAAGACGAGTCATTTGTTTTAGCAATTGGTTTTAGGAATGAGGAATTTAAAAGCCATTATAGAGCTTGTGATTATTATTCGTAGTCCGCGCGAGTCGTGCTATTTACTGTGATTATTTTGAAATTTAATGTATTTATTTTAATATACGGTTAACAGTCGAGCAAGGGTACCTAACTAAAATTCAGTTAAATATGTTTTTGTGATAAAATGCTAATTTAACATCCTTTAAAAAATCTACCTAAAACCCAAACCTTTGCTAGTCTTTACTTGCTTCGATTAAACAACTGTTAAAGTGTACGTCGGTCTTTATATGTGTAAAGATCCTTATAATGTATTTTGCACAAATACCGTTACCGAAATGCATAACCTACTCGAAAACAGTAATATAGTCAGCCGTCCAAAATCAAAACTTTAAAGGTACTATTACATTTTTAAAGATGAAATTTCTCACTGCGATGTATCAATAGATTAATAGATTAGTGAAATATTATGGTCTCTGCAAAAAAGTTGTAAATATAATGATCATAGGTTTATACTTAATATTTTGTATTTATTAGATGTAAGTGCGATTTTTATTTAACCCTGTTTCACTTAGTCGTAATTATTACATTTCTTTATCATCTGCTGGAATGAAGTTTTCATATGGTGACAAACTTTAATTGTTTGCAATCAACACTATTATAAAATATTATCGTAAAAGTTAATTTGAATATTAAATAACAAGATTCATTATATTATTATGTAAAGCAACTGATAACAACCAATAAACTGACACTGAATCCTTTTAAAAAATTGATTCTATATGTGATAAGGGATCTAATATCTAACACTGATGAGCACTAACAGACTATCGGTTATAAATTACTTTTGGTCTAACTATAAAGAACACACACTAAATCTAAATTTAAGTTCAGTTCATCTTGTTCTCTCAATGTGAATACGAAAAGGACGTCTGTCATTTAATTTGACACTTAGAGAGTCATGTTCAATTTTCGGCCATAACGTAGGTACAGTGGCTGCGTTCGGTAATTGCGTCCGATCAATCTTTTTAGTCTTAATCGTTCGTTTATTACGTCTAGAGCTAGTGGAGGTAAATTGTGAATCGTTCGGTAATTAGCGCTCAGATCAGTCCGACGTAAATCTGTTTGCTCCGACTATTTTGACAGACGAGAAAGATTAATCTGTTTATCTGTCATGTTGTGAGGTTATGTTTTGGTTTGATTGATATTTGTTATTGTTATTGGTGATTTTCTCGATCTCCATTTATTTATAACAAACATTTGATTTTTATTTGTGGGCGTGTTAAATGATGAAAATCGAATTATTTGATGTTGAGGAAGATAAAGCAAATAATGAAAAATAAAATCTAAAACAAGAACGAAAGCAGTAATTACCTAACCAAACCACAAACAAAAATCGAAATGAAAGACAGAAAATGAAGGTTAGAAGTTGGATGTTTGTTTGTGTCATTGTAAGCCTCCTGATCGGGCCGTTCGTTAATTGTAATTTGCTCGGATTAATCTGTGATCACGTGACCAAAAATCCGTCGCCTCTGCGATTAATCTGCGAAGCAATTACCGAACGCAGCTAGTGTCACCAACTTATCTGTAAAACGGCCAAAAGCGGAACTACTGACGCCATTTTGAAAACGTCAGTCTATTGTTGTTAGTCGTTGTACTCTTTTCTGTTCAATAGAGGATTCTTGTTTTTCTAAATATGAGAACAGTAAAAAGGCATATGTTTAATATTTCATCATGTAGTTACATATTAAAAATAGCAGAAGTTGTTTATCTTTGTAATAAGTGGCAACTTTTTCTATAGTGGCGCCATGGCTATATTCTACAGATAAGTTAGTGACACTGTACTTAATGATGAAATGCAGGGCTTAGGAAGCACCGCCCTCCCTACGCGCCATCTAATATTGCCTATGGTTTCTCTATACTAAATTCATTTGACAGCCGTAATAAAATTTTTCCTAACTTTTCTTATACTTATTGAGATATACTGTACTTTAAGGAGATTTCCTAAACATCTATAGAGACCCGGCCAGGTCTATGACACTATACTAGAAAAGAGGCAAAAATATTTAGAACAACATTCAATTGTCCATTTTCTTTTTATTTGCTTTATTTCGTGGTATAAAACAAGGATTTTTATAGAAACAACTATAACACAGCTAAATCTTTATCATGGCGCATAGCTCACTTTGATAACGTTTAGTTGTCTTCTATGTCGCCCGCCATATAACCATATTGAATAGTGGTGAAATTGACAAATCATTTTAATTTTTAAACATAAAAACGAATTATTAATATTTTTCAATCGCCTTTATATTTAGAATGTGTCTTCAGATTAGGTTTCTCATCTACTAAACCCACCATAACATAGCTCTGGTACCATTCACAAATTGGTACCGTCAAACTCAGAAGTAGGTAGCTATCGCGTGACAAGGTACTAAAGTGTTGGGCTACTTCTACGTTCGAATGTACAGACGACAGCACATCAGGCGTAACATTTGCACTGGGAAAGCCGCCTCCATGACGATGGGAATAATGGCAGTCTCAAAGTCAAACTGTTATGCTTGATGTGCTGTGGACTTTACCTTGTGATATAAAACTGTAACATCCAATGCGAATTCATGTGTGATCAATAACTATTCTTAGCAACGTACATTTCAATGTTCAGCTGATTTTATAGTTACTTGGCAGTGTATTTTCAATGTGTACATTTAATAATAAAATTATCTATTACTGTTGCATTAGTTGTCTTTGTCTCTCATTGTTTTATTTATCTGTAAAAATTATAATAAAGCTTTCGAAATTTTACTGTGTAGTTCTCGATGCTGATTAACGAAGGTTATTATTGTTATTTACTTTTTAAGGTATTAGAAAATTCAAATTAAACCATTTACATAATATACCTACATTTTATTTTCTCCCCTTAATTAAGGTTTACTTTGATAACCTCGGTGGCGTAATGTTAAAGCGCTCTGGTTTCGATTACGAAAACAAAGCAACTTTCGCCATGGTCGATCCCGAGATAGGTCAATCAAAATTTATAATCTCGATCTCCTCCGTGCTTTGGAAGGCACGTAAGCGAGCGTTATTCTATGAAACTATACGCATTTTATTAGAAAATTACAGTATTTAATTATCTTGTAATTAGATTGTAACAATTATAAATAAAGAAAGAAAACGATGAAAAAATATATGCTCCAGGTTAGATGTTACAATAAAGTAGGCGTTTAAACGCATTAAAAACATGAAAATGTGGTCGTAATTAGATTTTATTTTAAAACGACCATCATAAAATAGTTCAGTTTGCAATAACCAAACAACAGGACGGCGACGTCGGCCAAAGGACTAGCATCCACGCTATATTAAATTAATTAATTTAAAAGAAAAATATCAAATAATCTAAAATTTATTACTAGTATTATTACTACTTAGATGTTATACATGGTGGTGCCGTCAATACGACAGTAAATTAAAACATGGTCTATATTAGTTCGTAGAAATGGTTTGCCACTTTCAAAAACATCTTATTCGTTTGATATTTCATGACATTTCTATGAAATAATGCAGGTAATGTTATATTATTTCTAGAAATGTCATGAAATTATTAAATTGATAAAATTACTAGACATGAGTAACTCAGGTCTGAACCGGTTCAAAAGTTCAGATCAATTGACTTGAACCGTTGACCTGCAGCTCAACGACAAAACAAACAGCTCACGGCTCACTCGCTAGATTAGGTATATTCACCCACAGAGTCACAGTCTCACCGAGTCACAGACACGCAAGTATTATTATCAGCGAACGAACCGCGAGCTGCGAAACGGCTCCGGTGTCGGTCGGCTCGGCGCGGCGGCACTCGGTAATATTCGACTCTGTGAGTCGCTCGCAAAACAGATCTACAAACGTTCAGCTCATAAGTGAGCTGATCTGTGAACCGGTTCGCAGGTCCGGCTCACTTATGTGAACCGTGAGCTGACCTGCGGTTCATAGTTTTTTGTTGAGTTACCCATGTCTAAAAATTACCTACTTTTTTTTTTTTTTTCTTCCTTTGGCAATAGAGTAACTATTTGCCAGTGTCGATGTGAAAAGGTTGGGAAATAGAATTAATGAAAACGGATAGCGGAATTTGGAAAGAGGATCAGAGGAATTTGATTTGTTACAGGATATAGATAATGGGTGTATATAAGCAAATACATATATAAAGGAATATTATATTTTAATATTATTATGTAGGATAAACGATGATAAGACTATTTAATTATTTTTTCCGTACCACTTGCTCAAAAAAGTGACAGAATGTCACTTTGCCACAAAAAGCGAACATAGCAATAGTCATTTTTAATCTGTTAAAAACAGGGAAAGAAAATTGTACCGAATTTCATTCACCTCTAGGGGGAGAATGTGATTTAAATTTGGAATACTTACCGTTATACTGAACTACATGTGTTTACACCATTGAGTTTGTATTTAAAGCATTATACATCTTTTTGAAAAAGGAATACGCATTTATTGTGCAGTTATCATTATTAAATAAAATTACGAAAACCGACGAAGCCGTATTTGGCCGGCCGATAATTGGACCAATGTTTCGAATGTTAACTTACTTTTAATTGTCATTATTTTTAATAAATGCTTATCTCATATTATTATTGTGTTAATTTTTTCGCAAATGCTACGAAAAGTAGAGTATTTTCCTCGGTAATAAAGCTGTCAAGTCTTGGGTGAACTTATATCCCTCGCTACACTCAGGACTCGTCTTAAATCTCTCGCTTCGCTAGTGATTTAAGCGTAGACGGAGAAATTTAAGTTTTTATCATCCTCGCTACGCTCGGGAGTAAAACCTCGAGTCCTTCGTTACGCTCGCGATTTAAATCGTCACCCGCGACAGAAGACACTGCTTTATCCCCTTGGTTAATAATCTACTAATCCTTTTCAGTTTTTTGAAGTCGGTTTTAATTTTTGTTTTATAATTATCAATTTTTTTTCTGTTCATAGATAGTAGTTGAAATATAGTTTAATGAATACTTTATGGTTTAAGAGTCGAAAGAGAAATATTTAATACTTTATAATTATTCTGTACTTCT
The DNA here is from genome assembly GCA_947347705.1 of Nymphula nitidulata. Taxonomy (NCBI): domain Eukaryota; kingdom Metazoa; phylum Arthropoda; class Insecta; order Lepidoptera; family Crambidae; genus Nymphula; species Nymphula nitidulata. The sequence goes on from OX374626.1 coordinate 5,717,707, forward strand.
GTAGTAATCCTGCATTAACGATTAATGTGCCTAGCAGACAATCTGCTTTTTAATATTTTGCCTTTAAGAACTGAAGCTTAGTGCCACGGTTAGTTGTACCTAAAAACAAATACTGTTTTGGTGTAATTAACAAAGAGATCTAGGTGTCAACATAATTTTGCTTAATTGATTACATTATACCTTAATATTCTCAACAAAACAAGGTAAATTCATAGGAAATAAAATCAGGAAATACTATAAAACAAATTTTATTGAAAATAAATTGCACTTAGTTAGAAATCAACTGTGTACTAAGACTCAAAAAATACCTTGTCATGGTACCTGAAAGAAGAAAACAAACAAATTAAAGTTTTGCTATCATTAGTATTACTAAACTTTAAAATCAGTATGGAAGTACTTTGCAAGCCGATTACAGAAGCATACAGTTTTTAATTGTCATAAGACTTGCGGGAGTGTTATGCGGCTTGACAAATTAAAATTAATAATTATAAATGTAAGAGTACTTTTCAAAATAATATTGTATCTTACCGGATTGAGGTATACTGGAAAAAGTTCCAATTACCTCACCAAGGTAAGAAATTAATATTTCCAAATAAATTTTCTTGTTACTAAATAATTAACAAGCAATCTAAAATGAATTTGGATTAAGTCTTAAAATGAAATAATCTTTGATGAAATTACCTGATTTAAATCTTATGAAATTTCTGTAGCAGCAAGCTGATCCTGTGAACAATTATATCATTTATTAGATGAATTCGATGCATAAACCATAATGGCGAATTTTTTTAAATATAATTGTCAGCCATCCAAGGAAGTTTAAAATGCATGGTAAACACGGTTTGCGCATTTCATAAAGCATTGTATCATCATAGAATTGTCTTTAAATAAGTAAATTTTCCAACATCATTAAAATAAAATTATTAAATTTAAATTACCTTTAGGATTTCGGAGATGGAAGCCGACATAAGATGGTTGGAAAGGAACCTGCAAATTGTAAAACACGTGAGAATTTAAAACTAACAATATTTTTTCAAAATTTCATAAAATCGAAATGAAAAATGAGATTGAAATTAGAAGTGTATAGAATCTAAAAACCTTTTTAGTCTACATCTATCAGTAAATTTCAGTAAATATTATCGTAAATGTATAATTGTAATGTAGTAGTCTGTCAAGTCACAAAAAATGTGATTTCAAATCTCATTTTTCATTTCACTTCATGTTGTGGATACTTACAACTCCTAATTTCTATCATCTAAATGACTACAACAAAAAATCCAAATTTGTAAATAGCAATTTATTAGCCATTGGCTTTTCATCTGAGTATATAGACAAAAACAAATAAAAAGTCAATGGGACAGTCATTGGGATGTTTATCGCTTGCGGTGAAGCTGCAGCGTGTTGCGACGGATCCAGGCGGCGCGGCGGGATCCTCCCTTGGTCTGTGAGAAACGGTGGCCCTTGCCCAGGCCTCTGGAACTACGACCGGCTGACGTAAGACCGCGCATTTCACGGTGCTTGTGAACGGCATTTACTATCCAGTTGATCTTAGGGTCTCGTCGGATAGCCTGTAAAATTAGTGTACTTAGAAAACAGATAATGTTATAATTAAAGGTAATTTTAAATTAATTGATTCAGATATTTAGGTAGGTGATTTTTCAGCAAAACCTTTCAGATTGGTGCATGACATAGAAACTCATCATTACAGTAGTTATGGAAAAAATATTGCTAGTTTTTTGTAGAGAACAGGAATAGTTTTTAATATTTACCTTGTGCAAAGGATCAATCTCAAAAATAAAAAAATATACCTAGTTTTTTGTAGATATCAGGAATAGTTTAATATTTACCTTGTGCGAAGGATCAATCAGTATGACCTCAAAGTATTTGTATGATGAGTCTTGAGCAACCCAGTATGAGTTCAGTACACGAAGACCACCACAACGGCGACCAACACGCTCCTGAATACAATTTTTTTGTTGTAAAATATATGATAGTACAACAGCTAACTGATTAAGTCTAGGTTTAAAATTTTGTTATAATTAAAGGGTCAATCAATTTGAATAATCTCCCTTCAAGAGGTTAGGTTAGGTTAGATTCAGATCACAGCGCCTCCGCCTTCCTCACAGAATAAAATGATAACTGCTATTATCTTAGTTTTAGTGTTATGCCACTTTTGGGATCTGTGGGTGATAATCAGTGATCAGAATTGGGTGAGTATATTTACCTACAGTTTGTAGAACAAAGATAAAAATCAGAGACTTCATTACAATATTTTTTTTACCCAACCGATAATTTACCGGAATTTTAACTATGTAAATTCAAACATACAATTAATTCCGGTAAATTATTGGTGAGGTAAAAAATTTATTTTAATGAAGTCTACAATTTTTATCTCTGTTCTACAAACTGTAGGTAAATATACTCAGCCTATTCCAATCACTGGTGATAATACATCTGCTCAATTTTTTTGGAATTTTTATAGTTATTTCACAAAGTTTTAACACAGGGCTCGGGAGATTAAAATTTTAATATAACATTATGAAATGTATTCTTACTTGTTAGTTTAATAGTCATAGAATTATGTTCTCGTAAAATATTCTGACTAGACAATGATATATGTAATAGAATAAAATGACAAGTAATGAGTGCAATATTTGCAATATGCTGTATGAAGAATATGATAATGACTTAATTTGATTAATATTTTATTTCTTGAATACTATTTGCATTTTAATAATAAGGCATGTTTCACTTAATGATTTCTAATGTATAAAAAATAACCTTTATTCAAAGCTATCAATCTTATGCCTGCATTCAGCCTATGGAGCATAACAAAAAACGTTTTCTATTTTTCTTGAAAAGTAGCATTTTTGTAATTATCATTTTATTCTCCGGGGACGGCGACAGGTTTTTTAGGCCAATGCTATCTATATATTTAACCTAGTTATTGTTATTTCAATTAAATAAAATTATTATTATATAGTAAGGTGGGGATCTAACCTCTGCAATGGATTGCAAATTACGTGTAGGCTTCAATTGATTAACACCATGACTCTTAGGTTTGCCATATGTAGCACCTTTAGCTACTGGACGCTTGCGGCCACCACGGCGCACGCGAATTCTGAAGATAACATAACCTGCCGACAATTAAATAAGGTTAAGTTGTGTGTTTGGAACAGCGTGGACGATAAGACCGACAAAATTTAGTATGACAATGTCAGTTCTTACCTTGCTTGGCGCGGTAACCCAATCTCCTCGCCTTGTCGGGCCTGGTAGGCCTTGGAGCACGATGCATACGAGTTAATTGGCGGTACTGCCATACTCTGATACGTAAGAGAAATCGCATAACATCGCTAAGTTTTTTACGATACAACTCTTGTATATATCGGTACGCGCCCATCTTGGGAGGTGTGTGGCAGACCTAGCAACAAAATCAATACAAATTGATCAGAAGTCACATCATCGGTCTGGCCACAAGAGCGATTCAAGCGACCCATTATAACAAAACATAGTAAAGACACTGGAATAGTAAAATAATGTTAATAAGTTAGTTTATTGATACCTTGCACTAGGATACAGTAGTAAGAGAAGAAATTTTCTATAATAAATTTCAGATTACCAAGATAAATTAAGATTATGTGAAACTTACGACTAGCACACTCCAAAGACAGACAGGAAAAGACAACAAGGAATTAAAAATAGAATTGTCAGTTGTCACTTTGATTGAAACTTGAAAGGAGGAAATCAATAGACAAATTGGTAATGTCGGGCAAAGAAATTTTACACACAGCCATACACAGAATACTATACAAATCCACCGATTTGGGGCAGCGGCCTTATGGGAATTACAATAATAAATATTGGGTGTAATGGGAACGTCCTTGAAAACGAAGGCTTATATTAATTGGAGATCACGAATAAAAATTAGCTGCTTCATACAAACAAATCATTTATATTAAATCTGGGAACACACTTTAATTCTAAATTTAAGTACAGTATATCTCTTTCTCGCAATAAGTAATAGGAAAAAGATAGCAAGAATCTGTATAGAGCTGTCACTTAAATTTAGATAGATTTCAAAGATACCATAGACAATTTTAGACGACATGTACGGAGGTGCCTCCTAAACACTGCATTTTAGCAGGTTCAATAAGGTCGAAATTTTAATAAATAAGGGCAATTTATATGACAGCCGTCCTTTTCTTTTTCATTTTGAGAGAAAGAAATAGACTGAACTTAAACTTAGCATGTGTTCGCCAGAATTAGGGCCATAGCCCGAAGAATTGCGAACCACAAGTGGCAGTGGGCAGGTCACATTGCAAGGAGGACTGATGGCCGTTGGGGCGAAAAGGTCCTCGAGTGGCGGCCGCGTACCGGGAGACGCAGCGTTGGTAGGCCCCCCACAAAGTGGGCCGATGATTTGGTAAGGGTCGCGGAAAACCGTTGGATGAGGGCAGCGCAGGACCGATCGGTTTGGAGATCCTTCGGGGAGGCCTATGCTCAGCAGTGGGCGTCTCTCGGCTGATATGATGATGATGACCCCATTAACACGAGATGACATTTTATTTTTTATGTCATCTCTTGTCAATGGGGTGCTTTAATCTGTTTCATTTACTTAAAAAAAGAAAATTATACTATTAAAACTCTTCCGAATATTTATATCTATTTTTAGTATACATAGAGCCGTGACTCTATACATTTTTGGGATATCTATAAATATTTGACAGTTCTAATTGTAGCTATCCTTTTCCTGTACAGTGTGTTTTAAAAATTCGATATTAAATTGAATTTAGGGGTTGTATTCCGTGTCAAGTTAGAGTTACCTCTGAAATTTTGATACCTTTCAGACCACTCTTATTTATCGATTAAATTAATCAAAACATTGTCACACCTACTCGTGACAAACCTAAAAAAGCGTACTTTCGCGTATCGTACATACAACACGCCACATACACACAACTCGCGCACATACTACGATGTCAACCTCCACAACCCTAGAATGTCAATTTCGGAATTCTGTAACACCCGGTATATAAAGATCAAAAGATATAAAGTGCTCTTTTGGTATTAGTTTGCGTCTTCTTAAGTAGTACAGTAGTATGGTTCAAATACTGGCCACCACATGGTAAATTTAAATTTAAACTTAGTACATCTCGGTTCTCTAGTCCGTAACTTGCCGTCTTTATTATAACATCTATGATTTTTTTAAAATCCGTCTTAAATTAGTTGACAGCACTAAAAACACATATTGCAAGAAATCAATATACCGTACATAAATTACATTTACAGTGTGTCCTCAGAATTAGACCCATTATAAAGACTGACATCAATTATTTTATACAAAATCCTAAAAAAAATGAAGAAATAAAGAAATACTGAAGACATAGCTGTATGGACATTAGTCCCCTTTGCCTTCCCATTACAGGGATAATGAACAAAAAAGGGTGTTTGGTTGTGGGTATCCACCTCATCAAGTAGCATCCAAGGATATAAACTCCTTGGTAGCATCATATAGAGACTGTCATCATATATTTCGTGTCACATACTCTCAAGATGCATTAAAATGTGTTACGCCAGCATTGTAATGCAATAAATGAAGAAATATGGGCATTAAAACCCTTTGCCTTTCCATTACAGGGAGAAAGAAAACAATAAATAGAACAAATAGATAAATGAAAAGTAAGGGAAAAAACTATTAAAGACGAGGCTGTGTTGGCTATAGTTCCCCTTGCCTTCCCTTAAAAAGGGAGAGTAGTTAAAAAAAAGGGGCGGTGTTTGGCGGGTTTTTGTGGCGTCAGTCAAGATTTTAATTACAATAATTAAAAATTGTGTCGGAGCGAACATTGCGTTAGTTTTATTATTGAAGTGTTTGTGTTGACGTGCAACTAGAATATTATTAGAATAAAAGTGATTGTGGTGTGAAATACGATGAGATTTTTTTGTGGTTATCCACCTCATTAAGTAGCACATATGTGGCTGTCATCATATATTTCGTTTCGTCTAAAATTGTCTATGGTTTCTTTGAAATCGATCTAAATTTAAGTGGCAGCTCTAAACAGATTCTTGCTTTCTTTTTCCTATTACTTATTGCGAGAAAGAGATATACTGTACTTAAATTTAGGATTAAAGTGTGTTCCCAGAATTAGGCCCACTGAAGACATGGCTGTATGGGCATTTGTTTCCTTTGCCTTCCCCCAATAGGCAGAATTAACAAAAAAAACAAAAAAAAATAGTACAGTAGAGATCGCCATCTTGAAAACGGAATTGTTGTCATGTTTACGTTGTGTGTGAAAGGTGAAGTTTGTGATTTTATTTACCACTATTCAGGTGAATTTTGATTATTTTCCTTGTCGTGCTATTTTCTGATATCTAAGTATTTTTGTACGGTGTAAATTTTATGATTAAAGACTATTCTATGAAGTGTATTACATTCTCAAGATTAGGCGCCAAATTGCATTTAGTCGTTACAGTTTTGTGGCACATAGAACACTAGTTGTTTTGTGGTGGTTTTGTGCCATTATAATGCTTTTTAATTCTATTCTGGTCATCAATTGTAGGTATCCTTCATAATATATAGTATATTTTGATTTCAGAACAGAATTTGATGTAACCCTTGGCCGAGCGTTTAGCAACTTACCACAATGTTTTACGCACATTTTGTGCTGGCCAAGAAAGGCCCTTTGGCCAAGATTTGGTTAGCAGCTCATTGGGACAAGAAATTGACTAAAGCTCATGTGTTTGAAACCAACATAGAAAAATCTGTAGATGGTATTTTGAAGCCGAAAGTGAAAATGGCACTCCGAACTTCAGGCCATCTGTTGCTTGGTGTAGTAAGAATATACTCGAGGAAAGCAAAGTATTTGCTGCAAGATTGTAATGAGGCTTTTGTCAAAATTAAGGTAATTGTGGTAAAATTCGATATATAAATATTTTGTAATTAGAGAAAGAAGTAAGGTGCATTGGGGCAATTTCGATAGAATTTTCTACGAGTTAACTAGTGACTTATGTTTTGGTTGATTGTTAAAAATTTTATATCATCAACTCCTGTAGTTATTTTACCTATGTAAAGTCAATAAAACGATTTATTTTTAATACTCATTCGAATCATTAAAATGTTAATGGCTTTTCAACATTAAAGTTCTGAAATACTTAAGCATATATTTTGGACGTAGGGGTTATCTCGAACTACATTGGGGTAATGCCGAAGTAGTTGAAAACTCGATCTTTTTACACTTTGACCGACTAATAAAAAACAATCATCTATCATAAAAATCAACACATATCAATATAACTTACCAGAATCCTGAGAAAACTTTGTTGGGGTTATTACGAAGCAACAAAAATGGCGCGAAAGACACTCGCTCCCCGAAAGTTGACACTGTGCACGTGCTGTTGACATTAAAAGGTCGTGGCAACTGATGATCAAGCTGGCGACTGATTTAATATCGTCATTAAGGAAAAATCTCTAGCATTTCGTAGATTTTTTAAAATTTTCGGATTATACCCACTTTCGGAACTACCCCAATACACCTTATAACTTATATGCTAATTCAGAAATATTTTCATGCATTATTTTTAAGGTTTAGTCAGTAATGATTATATCAATGATTTTCAATCCTGGCCAAAGAGTGATCAATGAAAGCTACATCTAGTATTTACTGGAGTGCGACATACTTTTCTAGTATGACTGAAATGTATGATTAAAATAGATTGTTACAATCCTGTGTATAAATAAAATTGATGACATAGACAATTAAATTAATTGTGTCTGGTTTATGGGGGTGGGACGGGTTTATAAGTATATCTGTGAAGCACCTACATATCAGATGCAATAGGGTTTATCTTGCTTGTAACCTGGCTGGCAGGCTGGTCAGGCTACTTGGTGGAGAGGTCCCGGGTTCGAATCCTGGTAGGAGCAAATGTTTGTATGATGAGTACAAGTATTTGTTTATGAGTCATGGATGTTTATAAGTTTATTTAGTATATTTCCAATATTTATACACATATTAATATCGTTATTTCTCCATTATCTAGTATCCATAATACAAGCACTTAATGATGCTTACTTTGGGCTAGATAATAGGTGTGAGTGTATAATATTATATATTATTATTATTATTACTACCTAGTTATAATTCATGACTTCTGTTATTAGTTTTCAAATGGTAAATTGTCTATCATTCTATATCAAAATTTTTAATTCTAGGATCGACTGGACTGAAAAGTATTTAATTTAAAAAAAAAATGATTTATCATTTTTGAATAATCATCCTGCAAAACATTATTTTACAGATGGCCTTCCGGCCTGGCATGGTGGATTTGCCAGAGGAGCACAGAGAAGCTGCTATGAATGCTATTACCTTGCCTGAAGTTTTTCACGACTTTGACACAGCTATGCCTGAATTAAAGTAAGATTTTTGAAAAATTCATATGTAAAGATCATGTAAGAAGTTTATTATTATGAAAGGTTGTATCTAGGGAATGCAATCTCGTTCTCGTGAGATCTCGTTTTGCGAGATCTCGGCCTTTTTTAGCGAGATTGATCTCAGACGAAAAAAGGGCGAGATTTCGCGAGTATAACGAGATTGCACTCGAGCATAAAAATGTCTTATTCGAAGCGCAGCCTGACACGGACGGAGTTATTTGATTGATAATAATATCCCAGTTTAATCCTTCAATGCTCAGACGTCAACTTAAGATGACACAGTAATTAAGATTTAATTGTGTCTTTTTTATTAGGCTTTGATAGTCAACTCAACTTAGATAAAAGTTTAATTTTTTTTGACTGCTCGTTGTTTTGTGTTTTATAAAAGAACTGTTTTATTACTAAAAGAGTTTTGTTTGATATTAGAAGAGAAGATTGGTTGTTTCTTTCATTTGTTATTTGATACGTACGTCAAAGTTTACTACTTAGAATTTTAATAAAAATTATAGACAAATACATCAAACAATGTTTGATGCATAAAAGTCTATTGAAAAATTCGTGAAAATAAATGTTTATCTTATAATACTTATAATTTTATTTGTTTTTTTTTGTAATTTATGCATATATTGTAATTATTTGCAAAAAAATACACAAAACTGCCAATCTCGCGAGATCTCGAAATTGGCGAGATTTTGCAGTATTGTTATTTATAATCTCGCGGGATCTCGCTTGAGCTCCAATCACGTGAGATTTGCATTCCCAAGTTGTATCCTTTGATGGTGGTTTCTTCTGGAGTTTTATCAATAACAATTTTGTATAAATAGCTTTGCAGTGTTGACAATAGAAACTTGTTTGATATGTTTGAGTTACACTTACATATTGATACCTACAATATTATGAAATGGTAACATTTTTTATTATGTTAAAGTTTTTGAATTTTAACAAGCTCAATATAGAATTTTTTCTTAGATGTTTCTTCATGAATACTCATGAAAGCAACATGTAATTTTTTTTTATTAGGTCGGGTAAGTAAAGACAAAAAGAACTTACATCAATATAATAATAATTTATAAAATCAAACTATGCCATTATTGTCTTTCTCAATAAATTAAAGTTCTGAAAACTGAATTTACATTCTAGCTTATTTTTGTATGATGAGTTTAACATTTAAACAAGCAATTTAAACATTTGCTTGCAATACATGGATGTCTGTATGTTTCTTTAGTACATTAATTTGTCATATTTAAATTCATGTTATTAAAGCTATATTTCTCCATCATCTACTATTGATAACACACACTCTTAATGTTGATTGTGTGGGGCTATATTATAGATGTAGACATGTGTAGAAGAAGTATTATTATTAATATGGATTGAATTACTAAACATAAACACAAGTTTCTTTAAAAGGGTCTATTTTTCTATTATTATAATAATATTATATGTTTATATTGTTAGACTGAAAGCATATCTTGTATATTGATATATATTATACATCAATGATTTATTGCAGTGAGGTAGACATAGAAGCACAGTTTTCTCTCAACCAGTCCCGTGCTGAAGAAATCACAATGCGGGAGGATTATGGTTCATTGAATTTAGTTACTCATGATGATGGGTTTGGTGATATGGGCTTTGACACTGACAACCCAGATATTATGAGAGAAGCAATTGGCACTGAAGGAGGTCTTGAACAGGTAATGAAACCTTAAGAAAAGTAACAGAGGTTTTTCTGCTAAAATAGAACATTAGAGTTTAGGATGCCTATCTATTAACCATAAACCATAAAGGTTTACTTCTACTTTAAACAAAAAAGTATTGACAAAGTAGTGTATAATAATAAAATGTAACTGGAAACTTCAACAGTCTATTTTTTTTACACTTTTTATCATGTATACATTATACATGCTAGAATTTCATAAAATTTTTACTACTTTGTATTTGTCACGGTTTCAGATAAAAACTTTACTTATTAGTTTGGTATATCATAACATACTTCTCTTCATAGAGCAACCTCCTATTTGCTGATGGCTCATCACTAGATTTGGCCAACAAAGAGCCTGGTGTGGCTAGTACTAGCGCAGACGGTGTGACGTCACTGGCTGCGCCTACGCACGACCGGCGAATGGAGGCGGAGCCGCATACTCCCATGGATGACGGTTTCGGTGGCACTATTGGGGACGTCGCTGATTTTGGACGTAAGTTAAAATAAGGTCAACCTTGACTTATAATGTCTATAGCAACACATGTAATGTAATTTTTGTGTGTGAAATTACTGGGCATGGCAAGTGATTTTTCCTTGTTATTGCAGGTGTCTATAGGTTACCACTTAGCACCAGGTGGGCCGTCAGCTTGTTTGTTATCTAGTTGTATAAAAAAAAACAAATACTTGAAAGTGAATCAGCATCATAAAAATGTTCACCGGTATGAAAGACCACATTGAAAATGAGCCAACGGTCTGTAATTAATGGATAATAGACCGCTTTAAATGCATAACAGATTTACTCCGCAATTTACAAGACAAATCACTCAAATATCAAAAACATGTAACCTAGCAACCATACAAAATTCTTATAAAAAAGTGAAACATAAAAAAGGTTGGCTGCCGCCAACATGGTTTTTATGTCCATTTTGTCCACAATGATTAATGTTAACCATACAATTTTTTTTAATAAATAGCTGAATAGAAAACCATAGCACACATATATTTCTTTTGTATCACAGATGCAGGAGGTCTGTTCGAGGGTGATCTGTTTGGTGACGTGACTGCCGGTAGCAGTACTACCGCGGCTCCCGGCATGCCCGGAACTTCTGCGCAGCCACAATCATTGCAGGTAGATTATCAATTTCAATGAAGTAAAAAAATATAGAGCAGGTTAAAGATCTCTATATGTATTTTTGAACAGATTCCAGACACTATAGGGTAGTTGACAACTTTTTTATTTCAATTACAAGCTAATAACTCATAAAAAAATAACGATAAAGACAAATAGTAGGTTTAAAATCAATAGTTTCACAGATACAGTGGTGCGTTTGATTAGTTGAAGCGCATCATCTAAAAATGCTCCATATAAAATCTGCAGAACTAGTGACGTCACATGTTGCTATATTACTACTAAACGTATAATAATATGGGAATTTTACCTAAAAATAAAATTTTCATTTTTCCTGAGACATCTGAAGTCCTTTAATAATGATAATAATAATCATCGTCATCATTTATTTCGGATGTAAAAGAAGTGTATACATTCCATATTTTGTTAGTAACAATGTTTCTTACAGCCTATGTTAGTAATATTATCAAAATCTTAACTCTTTAAGAGAGAGGCATCATTCTTTTACTGCGTTGCCACTAGAGGTCGCTACATTTCCGTCATGAAACACCGATTTCAGCGCTCATATCGGCCATATCTGGAACTAATCCAACTCCCGCCTAAGCAAGCTGCTATATTTTTTCCTTGTGGAGCTCATAAAATATACAACGTATTACACCAGAAGGACATTACCAGGACTTTGGATGTCTCAGGAAACAATAAAAAAATTATTTTTAAGTAAGATTTCCACATGTGTTCCGTTTGACGTCCAAAGTCCTTTCTGAGAGGGAGATCTGTTTGTAGATAACAAACTAGGGGCTTGCTTTGTAAACGTTTAGGCTTAGAACGCACAAGACGACCAACTTTCTCTATTGGTCTTCCGCAGACTATTTGCAAAATATGTTATGATATATTTTTATAATTTGATTCGTTACCAAATAAATCCTTTAATTTATCCTTACTACAGCTTATTGACGATACGATTGCCTAAAGATTATGGTAACCGCTTAGTATAATAAATCTTCTGTACTAGGAAGTAAAAGGGTTCTTAATGCATTGTTGTAAAAGGATCGAAAATGTTTCTTGTTTGAAATAAAACCGCTACCATTTTATGATACAAATGAGTAATAATGTGTACAGGCGGAGATAGACGCAGCGGGTGTGGTCAGCGAGGAGGCTGGCGAAGCCGCCGCCGACGCGCCGGATTCAGACGACGATATGGGCGATCATTACGACGCTGGAAACTCACCCCACCATAGGTAAAAAAAATTAAATTTCAAGTCGAAATGCTAAAATTTTAAGGCGAAAATCAATCTTTAGATGTCCCCACGGCGGCTTATCTATTTCTACATTGTGAGATAGATGTCAGAACTATTTCAACATTGTGGAATAGATGTCAGAACTATTTCGACAACATTGTGGGATAGATTTCATAACTATTTCAACATTATGGTATAGATGTCCGAACTATTTCGACATTGTAGGATAGATGTCAGAACTATTTCGACATTGTGGGATAGATGTCGGAACTATTTCTACGTTGTGAGATAGATGTCAGAACTATTTCAACATTGTGGAATAGATGTCAGAACTATTTCGACAACATTGTGGGATAGATTTCAGAACTATTTCAACATTATGGTATAGATGTCCGAACTATTTCGACATTGTAGGATAGATGTCAGAACTATTTCGACATTGTGGGATAGATGTCAGAACTATTTCAACATTGTGGGATAGATGTCAGAGCTATTTCGACATTGTGGGATGGATGTCAGAACTATTTCTACATTGTGGGTTAGAATTCAGCTTATAACGCAAATACAGATAGACTTAGTATTTTAATGATTGTATAATACTGTTATTTTAAAAGTACTGATATTTCATGTTCATAATTATTTAAATTTAATCCCAATTAAATTGACTTAGAATTTTCTTATGTATAAAATAATAAAATGCCCTCTGATATTTCCTATACTTGAAAATAGTAACACTTAATTTGCAAATAAATAAATTGAAATTGACTAGAAGAAAATCCATTATTCCAAGAAAAAATTCATAGGTCCACTGAAAACCAGCGCAGGGATATTTCATCATCGCGGCATTAAGCTGAGCTAAAAGTGGCGACCATAGAGTAATATAATACGTGGCGACAATTTGGTTACATTAATGTTTGTAATACTTTTTGCCTTTTTCTGTGCTGTAATTTCTAATGTTATCAATAAATAAGTTTTTCTTTCTTCCTTTCTTGTTAGTAGCTCATGGATCAGAGTGGTCGCCCAGATTGTTTGTGGGGTCCGGTTACCTGCTCTATGATTTTTTTCTAGTTTTTTATTTAATTAATCACAAGTCTAAAGATACACACTCTTAATACTCAGCCATCAATGGAAACCTTTAATGTTTTATCTGTGAGGACGAGCCTTTTTGATGTATCTAAATTTTACTTAATTTTTACACTGAAACATATACCCTCTTATTATAAAACGCGGTCTAAAGTTAGTCCTGGTCTGAAACTGATGCCGTCACTGTCTTTCTTTTAACTAGTTTAGTAAGTGACAGCATCAGTTTTAGGCAAGGACTAACTTTAGTCCGCGTTTTATAATAAGGGGAATAGTGTCTAGATGCGGGTTTTGTAAAAGTGATCCTTAAATAGATTTATGTAATCAAGTCAAAAATGCAAAAGGAAGTGTGTTGTATTCAGTTGGGGCGGCTCACCTGCCCACGAGCCAGTGCCGCGAGAGTTGGAAGACGCGGCAGACCTGATGCCTCCGCCCGCTGTGCCAAGACCACCCTCTGTTAGGCCTATGGTATTTATAATTAAATTTACTACAAAGATTTAATACTTTTGTCTTCCTCTGTAAGGTCTGAACCCTATAACCCTGTTAATAAAGTTCGTAGTATCGCTAGATTTTAAATAGGCCCTAAACTAATTGGAAATTAGACTTAATAATACAGACCAGAGAAAAAATTAAGACACTATAATACAACTTAATTTAAACATAAACATTGATGCGCGCGCAGCTCTAGCACAGTGAAATGAATGTATTATAGATTACCTATATATGAGTGTAGATAAAGTAGTTTATGTGACTGCACATAACTTGGTATTAAAACACTCGCCTGATACTATAAAGACTAGCCAAAGCTCTTATTATCATTTTTGTTAGCTAAATCTGGCTATTCCTTTGAAACCTCCTCTAACATTTTTTTTATACATATTTTGTGGTAATTAATGTTAAACTAACTTTGAGAGTAATTAAAAAAGTAACTTATTTCCGACCATGTTACTTAGCTATGATAATAATAATTAAATTATTTTTAGGCACTCTAGGTCTATTGTATTTATAATTTTTTTAACTTACATGTACTATTGTTTACACATGACCGTTTGTTGCCAAAATAAAGAAAAAAAAAAGAAAAAATACATTAGATCCCCTGAAATGTTTTCTACAGGAAGTAGACGGTGGTGCAGCAGAAGCAGAACGGCCTGCTTCTCCTGTGCCAGGGTCCCCGGCCGCCGCCCCGGCAGACAATACCACACTGTTGCACAACGACGAGGAGTCCTTTGCGCTTGCGCCGGTGGACGCCACTGTACTTAAAGGTATACAAAGACTAGTATCCGCCCACGGCTCTGCTCGCGTGGAAGTCGTTTAAAAAGTAGCCCATGTCCTTTCTCAGGATGTAATCTATCTGTATATCAAATTTCATAAGTAAAAACGTAACAGATAAACAGGCAGAGTTACTTTCGCATTTGTAATATTAGTAAGGATGTATCTTTTAGCGAAATTTGAACATCCTCAATCTAAATTTAAGTACAGTATGTCTCTTTCTCGCAATATGTAATAGGAAAAAGATAGCATGAATTTGATTAGAGCTGTCAAATAAATTTAGATAGCTTGTAAAAAAACCATTGTCAATTTTAGAAGGAAAGTTCAGTAGGGTGGAAAATTGCACACACCTTTCTTAATGTCAAATTATATGACAGCCGTCCTTTTTGTATTTATATTGCGAGAATGAGATGGACTAAAGTTAAATTTAAATTTAGCATGTATTCTACTGAATTAGGTCCAATATATAGCTAAATTTAAATTGTAAATTACCTCCACATTTCACAAAGTTGCTGAGTAATATTGTTGTTTAATCACATAAAATTACAAATAACTTTTATTTCACAGGAATAACAAAAACTAAACGCAAACGCAAGCTTATAGTGGACGAAGTCAAGAATATAACAGGTGAAGAGATGAAAAACCAGCTCTCGAACACATCGGACATAGTAACTACGTTGGACTTGGCGCCTCCGACGAGAAGGCTCATGCACTGGAAGGAGACTGGTGGAGTAGAGAAGCTGTTCACGTTGCCCGCCAGGCCTATACCTTCTAGAGTGCTTTTCAAGGTACAATACATTAAATATACTTAAGCCAAGTTTAAAGAATAAATGTTAACAAACTAAGTGTCAATTTGTACAGGTTTGTCCCATTCACTCGCTACCTTTCTTGCTCATCACTTATGCAAAAAATTACTATATCTAATTAGTCTGAAGTAAAGACCATTTCAATGAATGTTCTACTGATTGAATTGGTCCACTTCAAAATACTTATAATACGTTTCAATAAATACTTTATTATACACCAAAATGATCATGATTGATTCAATATTAATTCGACTCATCATCTAAAGTGATGATCATTTTGTCCAATAACCCTTATTACGAGAGGATTATAAGTTAAAATCCCACAAAATGGTTCACGTTATACAAATACATACAGCCGAATTGATAACCTCCTTTTTGAAATCTGTTAAAACACAATAGTGAAGTGTGCAAAAGTCTAAATAGTCTAAACAGAAAATATCATTACTTAGCACTTACTTATACTAACTTATACCTATTTTTTTAATATTGTTAATATCAAATATTTGTTTTATTAACAGAAATATCAACGTAACATGACGTTGCGAAGTGAAACGGAAGAAGGCGAGGCGAGATCACCTGACCCTGAGCCCGTACGGAGGGCCGGACGCAAGCGAAGGCACGAAGAGGTAACTATTGTAAAACTATAACAGATGCCAGATGTTGTGCCTTTTTAAAAATAAATTAATAGATTAAAGGACAAACAGATCACAACCACGCCGGACGTTATGTCATGATATGGCCTACGACGGTACATGTTGACGATGTCCAAATTGTAGGATTCTAAAATTAAATGGGCAGGCAGAGAGATCTACTCCCGCGCAATGGGCTTGTATTTAACGACCTATCCAAGTAATAAAACTGATAGACCACTAAAATGTCTAAATGGTAACCAGATCATTTTCATTGTTTTTTTTTGGTGATTTCTCTAATTTATCATCATTATCTCCTATATACGTCTCACTGCTGGGCACAAGCCTTCCTACGCGGGACAAACAAACGAGCCGTTTGATTTATATAAGATCATAATGAAGGAAAAAAATAAAAATTATTTATTGCTAACATTATGAAATTACAACAATAAAAGAGGCACAAACTATCAGACACAATAATGCAACGAAATGATCGCCAGTCAGCTTTATGCAGCGATGGCGAAATATCGCGGCGCCGGTTCTCAATAATGATAATTATTAAAATATCAATTGTACTTTTATCTTTGGTGGGCTAAAACCGTGGGTAAATAAATATTGTTATTATATTATGTATATTGTAAAACACTACCCGAAAAAAAGGAAAAATTTCTTTTTGATGAATCTATTTCCAAAGGCAGTTTGATTTAATATAAAGTATTAAAACTGATAATTTTATAATTTTGTTTAGACAATCCATCCGCCCGAGACTCCTGCGCCAGCGCCTGTGCCGGAAGTGGAACCCCCAACTCCTATGCCACAAGAATATGAGCCTTCAGTTGGTAAGTATACACTATTATATTGCATTCACTGCCTGCCTATATGTTTAACAGGTACACACTTGGTGTTAATATCTATCCATTTCATAATGATTGATAACATAGCAAATCATTCCATGGATAAAAATTGGCGGAAAAATCTAATATTTTTCTAATTTTTCTCGAGTTCTATATCATTTTCACTTTCTGCATAATTTGATTTTAATTTTAATTGCTTCTAAAATTTCACTCACTGTAATAATATCACAAAACACTTTTCCTAAACGTTTACCACACTCACTAGACATTAGAAAGTGTATTCAACTGTAAAAAGTATGCAAGTAATGATCTTGTATTCTGTTGTTTTCTAATAATAAAAACATGTAGGTTGTATGTGTTGTAACCAGGGACTGTAAGGCTACCCGATGAATCGGTTGTAATGTTGATAATTCACGGGTTTCACTACAAAAACTTTACTTATTTTATTCATTTAATAAGCACAGTGCAACTGAACCAATAACGCTAATTATTCAAAATGACAAATCCAAACATAAATATAAGATTAGGTACTTACAATAGGCCTAATTCTTAATTTAAGTTTTTGAATATTTAAACATTTAAATTTAAACATTTCGTTCTCTGAATATGAATACAAAAAAGACGGCTGTCATTCAATTTGACGTTGAGAAAATTGTGTTCAATTTTCGACCTTAATGAATGCAATGCAGGTTTTAGGAAGCACTTCCCTACTTGCTT
This sequence comes from Nymphula nitidulata, assembly GCA_947347705.1. Taxonomy (NCBI): domain Eukaryota; kingdom Metazoa; phylum Arthropoda; class Insecta; order Lepidoptera; family Crambidae; genus Nymphula; species Nymphula nitidulata. Next base: position 5,735,556 of record OX374626.1, read on the forward strand.
TCAAAAATTGTCTATGGCTTCTTTATATGCTGTCTAAATTTATTGCTATGTTTTTCCTATACTAATTGTGAGAAAGAGATGTACTGTTATTAAAGGAGATATTAAAAGTTTGTATGGTATGTGGGTCAGCTCATGAGCACCATTTGTCAAGAAACTATCTTATCTTAACATAAAATTTTACTGATTAAAGTGACAAAAATATATTTTTATTTTCTGAACATCATCACAGAGGTAGCCATTTAGAGAAAACAAAATGTAAATATCTAATTACAATTTTGTTTTTTACGACTATAAGTTGAATATTGTCGTTCTATTTTTCATGGCTAATTCCTAAAATTTACAAAAACACTCAAGTGCATCCAAAACAGCCAGAACCAAAATACGGAATGATAATTTTTATAAGGGCCAATTTTTTTGGTTCATTCTTCCTATAAAGGGAAGGCAAAGAGAACTAATGCCCATACAGCCATGTCTTCAGTATTTCTTCTTTTATTGCATTGAAATGCTGGTGTTACACATTTCAATGCATTAGGAGTATTTGACGCGAAATACTTAATGACAGTCTCCATATGATTATAAGGGTCAATATTACATTGAATTAAACTTTTTTACAAGCGTCGTCATGGCAGTGGACAGTACCCTTTTAGGCACTTTAATGCAATAATATGTTCTTTGTTATTAATTATATTTTTGTCTACAATCTGTTGTTCACGAGCCGACCCAAAACTTTGCTATCTTCTTTAGCTTTAGAGTGCGGTTTCATAATAGGGCTGTTGACAACTTTTTTTTTAATTTCATAAATAAGAAGTTTATAACTCATTAAGTAATATTGTAAAAGAAATAGTATGTCTAAGATCAATAGTTTCACATATATAGTGGTATGTTTGATGTGTTGCGGCGCGTCATCTAAAAACGCTCCATAGAAAATCTACGGAACAGGTGACGTTACATGTTCCCATATCACTAATAAATGTATGGGCATACTGTCAAAATTGATAATAACTATGTATTAAGTATGTTTTTATTAATAGTTGTCATAATAATAGTTGTTTAAATTGATATCAGCAATCTAATAAAGTTCGAAAAAAATATGACCATTTTTTAGTTTTCAAAACAGTACAACTTCAACAATATTCCATATATTTTAAGTTAGAATTGTTTTTATGGGTAATAGTAGCGTATATTTTCCGAATTTGTGAAAAATAGCTCCATATTCAAACTTAGGCAACATCCCAATTAGGCCCAGTGTAAAATATTATGGGTACAACAGTCAATTTTGTAAATAGCATGATAATGAGTGTGGTAAACGCGTGACCTCGGTGGCTTGATCGTGAACTAACGTAACATTGGTGCGCGGCTAGAGTCGGAACGCGTGGCGGAGGCGGCCGGCTACCCGCAGACGCCGCGCCCGGACGACTTGGACCCGCCCCACACCCCAGGTAACCGTTTGTTCCCGTTCACTCACACCATTTTGTGTCACACTGTTACACAACGGGAAAAATATTCCCGTTGAGTAACACCGTAACTCATTGCCACTATTTTTTTCCCGTATGTATGTAGCTGGATCATCCCCTGAAGTGCCAGGCTACCATATCTATGTAGGAGATGTTTAGCATTATTTTCTTAATTTTTGATTATAACATTATTATAAATGTTTGAAAAATTACTCAGTAATTAAAATAATATAAAACTAGAAAAATTTCACGTCCTGAGGCGGGAATCGGACCCGCGACCCGCGATTTTTTCAAATAAAAAATTAAAAATATTTGAAATCACTTAACCGAATCGTAGGTATTTGTAAAAATACTCGTTTCGGATGTTGAAATAGAATATTTCGACATTGTAGGGTGGTCGTTAGCTCATAAACGCAAATACAGATAGACTAGAAGAATTTCACAGGGATTTCCCAAGTCCGGGGTGGCTCAGTGGTCAGAGCAGTCGCCCGGATTGCGAAAGGTCGCTGGTTCGATTCCCGCCTCAGGACGTGAAATTTTTCTAGTTTTATATTATTTTAATTACTCTTATTTTATTTATATAATAATCGTAGGGGTACAATAAATAACATCTCATATACTTATGGTAGCCTGGTACTTCAGGGGATGATCCAGCTACATACATACGAATTTGAACAATGATTTTACATTGTTGTGTAACAGTGTGACACAAAATGGTGTGACTCAACGGGAATAAAGGCAGGTAACTTACAGCGGTAACAGCACGGCTTTTCATACAAGCTTTCAACTCGAAAACATTGGAAAAGGACGAACCGGCCGAACCTACAAGACTTAACTAGGTGGTAGGCTCGTATGTAGGGTCGTCTGGGTAGGTACCACCGCCTTTCTTATTTCAGCCGTGAAACAGTTCGCTGTGTTTCGGATTGAAGGGAAAGGTAGCCAGTGTAATTACTGGGCATGAACGGCATTTCATCTTAGGCCCCAGGATGACAACGCACCGGAAACATCAAGTGATTTTTCCTTGTTATTGCAGGTGTCTATAAGCGGCGGTAACCGCTTACCGTCAGGTGAGCCGACAGCTTGTTTGTCATCTAGTAGAAAAAAAAAACTTGCCATTCATAAGCAAATCTAAGTCTATTATGAGCTCTTTTTCTTTTCCATCAGAGAAATTCCGTTATTGAGTCATAATAATCAGATTAGGGTCATTTTTTATACAACACCTGCAATAATATGGAAAAATCAGTTGATATTGCAGGTGCGTTTTCATCCTGAGGCCTAAGAATAAATGACGTCCATGCCCAGTAATTAAAGATAAAGATAAAATTTATTTCTGTAAAAAATTACACTGGTTACCTTACCCTTCAATCCGAAACACAGCGAACTGTTTCACGGCTGAAATAAGAATGGTGGTGGTCACCCAGGCGACCCCACTTTGCTACACAGTAAACTCTTTAAGCAGTATTAGCATAGAGCTCATTATGTATCAAAAAATAACCAGACATTAAGCTAAATGGGAATAAGATCTCATAATACTCTCTCAGGCAAGTCTAAAAAATTATCACCGGATTTTCGAAAAGTGTAATAAAGTAAAAGTAATTTATCGGCCTTTTTGGTTAGTATGGAAAGTTTAAAATTGTTCTTACTCAACTATAATACTGTTTTTCTAAACATCGTCTGTCAACATTTTAGACTAGCCTGATTTATATGCAGGGAAAGTCATATTAAAATCGATTTGTTCGCTTCCAATATGTTTGTATGAAAAGTGCATTGTTTGACTTGTTGCTTGCGTGTGCGTCGGTATCGAACATGTATAAGGGACATACAAGTATTATTTGTAATCGAACATGTATAAGGGACATACAAGTATTATTTGTAAATCTCAATGAAAAGATAGAAAAAATCTCATATTGTAAATGGCATGTGTCACAAACATCGAGAACTCTGTGTATGTTATTGCTCTTGACTGTAACTGTAATCATGGTGAATGCATAACTCGATGTGATTGGTATACACATAATTTACATTATTTTTTTGAGAAAGGAATGATTTTTTTTTGTTACTAGGGAGGCAAACAAGCGTAAGGCCTGGCTGATAAATGGTTATTGTACAACACAGCACATCAAGCGTAACAGTTTGACTTGAGGCTGCCCTTATTTCGTTCGTAATAGAGGCGGATTTCGTAGTGCAACTGTTACTCTTGATGTGCTCTCGTTTGTACTTACTGTAAATGGTTATTGTAGCCATTAGACACTCATAGCACCTTCGAAAGTATTCACGCGTTGCCTATACCCTATAGCAATCAAGAGATTATGTTGGCAGGATCCCAACATAAAGCATTCTCAATTAGCTTTGGTGACCATATATTACAGCACTACAAAATAGTGTTGAAAGCAGCAATCTCTGTAAGGTGGAAGGCATCCTACATCAGTTGGCATCTTAACGATGGTAAGCGGTCACTGCAGTCAATGGACGCTCGTAGCTCCTTGGGCACTACTCGCGTGTTGCCTGCCTAGAAAAAAACCAATAAAAGTTATACTACAGTAAGTAAGCGATGTTACTACATTGCGCTTGTAGCATGGTGCTGGTGACATTAGATAAACCATTCTCTTTTACTCTTGAAAATTGCCGTGGTCGGCAATCATGATTTAATATTTTAACTTAATATCACAGTCGTAAAATACGGTTCATCAATAACTGTAGTAAATTACATAAAATACTGCCAGAATATTATTAACAACTAATGTGCGTATAACCACAGAATAAATGAAACAAGCAGTATTTTATCTCGGGCCGTGTCGTTGTAACAGCTATCTACGGCCGTTTGGCACGAAAAGACGCTACGAGACGACACTTAACATATTTTAAATTTTTGTGATAACCATATAGAAAGTTAAATGAAACACCTAGTAATACAAAGTTATTTAAAACATAAGTATGTGTTGTCTGATGAATATTTTTAAAAACAAATTTTAATAATAGTAAAGAGAACGAGATTTATGCTGTGATAATCGTTATTATAAAATTACATAATTTCCACTTTCCTAGTCGTGTGATACTGACACCTGTCACCCGCATCACGATACAGCAAATAGTGTAAGTGTATCAGTAGTGAGTAGATGGTACAGTGTATGTTCGCGGCAGGCTTGCTGAGCTCGCTGGGCCCGCCGCTGACGCCGGGGGGCTTGGGCCCGCTGACGCCGGGCGCCTTACTGCAGGGCGGCATCACGCCACACCTGCACGCCATGACGCCGGGTGTGTACCCCGCCCATACAATCATAACGCTTGTTAAGCGAGGTTTAGACTAGTAAGTTCTTGCTGCAAGGCTATACGTAAGAGGGAGAGGTAATTATTTTCCACTCGCTCGTTTTTTTTTTTATACAACTAGATGACAAACAAGCTGACGGCCCACCTGGTGGTAAGCGGTTACCGCCGCCTATAGACACCTGCAATAACAAGGAAACGCACTTGATATTGCAGGTGCGTTGTCATCCTGAGGCCTAAGATGAAATGCCGTCCATGCCCAGTAATTACACTGGCTACCTTTCCCTTCAATCCGAAACACAGCGAACTGTTTCACGGCTGAAATAAGAAAGGCGGTGGTACCTACCCAGGCGACCCTACATATGGGTCTACCATATGTAGGGTCGTGCATATGAGCGAGCGTCGGCGGTCGTCGGCGTCGTTGAGCGCCGTCTCAATACTTGCAGCAAGAACTTGCTAGTTCTTGCGGTGCACTCAGCTAGCAAAAGGCAGGAACTGTAACCCGACCGTTTTCTGCGCTTTTTATTAAATACCGATAATAACGGTATCCGATAATTTAGATACCACCTTTTTTTATACAACTAGATGACAAACAAGCTGACGGCCCACCCGATGGTAAGCGGTTACCGCCGCCTATAGACACCTGCAATAACAAGGAAAAGCACTTGATATTGCAGGTGCGTTGTCATCCTGAGGCCTAAGATGAAATGCCGTCCATGCCCAGTAATTACCTAACCCATCATTCAAATGATACCATAATTTAAAGTGTCTACTTCGACCTTTCGGGATCTTTTGTGCTTCCCCTGCCTTCACTCCTCCCACGACCTGAATAAAGCTGCCATAAGCTTCACTATATCTTTGGGATGAAAGAGCCTATAGTCTTCTAAGTCGCGGCTTGGATACGGTGCGGCATCGTGCTCTGGGCCAACTCGACAGCGTTGAAGCTCTGACAGGGCGGAGAGATACACGTAGAAAGTTGTTTGTTAGGTTCGGTGTTTTTATAGTAACTTGCGTGTATATATTTGAGCCCTGTAAACTTGTAAGAAAATATGCTCACTATTTCAATAGGATTGGTGATATAGCGAGCTGATATGTCTCTCGCCGTTCTAATGATTTGGCCTCGTCCACGACTAATCTTGCGTTTTACCGGAATGGTTGTTTTTTTATGGCTATCAAAGTCTATAATTATCTACCGAATCATCTGAAAGCCCTCCAAGGCAGTAAATTTGAGATTACTTTGAAAAGACTACCGATTTCAGAAAGCTTTTATAATTTAAAAGAATATTTTTCTAAGAAATAATGATCTGTTAAGACAGAACACAATAGTAGAAGACAAAAAGAACACAATAGTATACTATTATAAATTGTAACTAGTCATTTAATTTGTTTAATGATAGTTTTAATTCATTTCTTTATGAAAATTTAATATTTTATATAATTGATTGAATTTATCGTTGAATTTGATTGTTATGTATCGGTATTTATTTCTCTTGCAAATTCTTTTAATATGTTAAAATGTTTAATTTGAATATTGTCAATATCTTATACTGGATGGTGCTGTCAATATGATTATAAATTAAATCATGGGCTATATTATTTCATAGAAATGGTTAATGCCACTTTCAAAAACATCTTATATTTATTAGATAATTTCACGCCATTTGTATGAAATTATATAACATTGGCTGCATTATTTCATAGAAATGTCCTGAAATAATCAAACGAATAAGATGTTTTTTAAAGTGGGAAACCATTTCTATGAACTAATATAGCCCATGTTTTAATTTATTATCGTACTGTATTCACGGCACCACCCTGTATAGGTGAATTTGTAGCACCAATTGAAAACCTTATTACTTACTATTATCATTGCCTACCTATTGGTACACATTTATGGTGAATAAATGAATTTGAATAACTCTTCCTTCTTTGGTTCAGGTGGCCTACAGCATGGCGGTATGACTCCGGCGGGACTCCATCATGGAGACCATCCAGACCTCGGCGGAATGACGCCGGCTGGATTACATCATGGTGGTGAGTTATCCCATATAGTAAATAATTATGAGATAAAGTTATAGGGAAGTGGAGGAAGAGGTCACGCACATTTGTGTTAACTGTCATTGATTTTGGGACTTTTATTAAATTTTCCAACCTTATCTCACAAGTGCACGCGGTCCACTACCAGTGAGTAGTCTTCGTTGGCGTTTCTTAAATAATTTATTATTGAAATGTAGAATGCAATATTACATAAAACACTAAATAACAAAAAAAGTCAATTACGTTAATTGGTATTTTGTTTTTTTTTTCTAACTAAATGACAAACAAACGCCTATAGACACCTGCAATAACAAGGAAAAAATCACTTGGTATTGCAGCAGCGTTGTCATCCTGAGGCCTCAGATGAAATGCCGTCCATGCCCAGTGTAGTGCTCGCGAAAATTATTATTATATTATAATTATTATAATGTGTGTTTTATTATTATTATAGTGTAATTACACTGGCTACCTTTCCCTTCAATCCGAAATACAGCGAACTGTTTCACAGCTGAAATAAGATAGGCGGTGGTACCTACCCAGGCGACCCTACATACGGGCCTACCACCCCTAGTAAGTGTTAGGTTTATAATGTCTACTAAGAGTGTTTTATTAAAATGTAACCGGTCGCCAGGAATGACGCCGGGCGGTATGACGCCAGGGCTAGAGCTAGATAGCGGTATGACGCCCGCCGGACTCGCTCATGGAGGGTTGACGCCGACAGGCTTACATCACGGCGGAATGACACCAGGTTAGTGCCTGACTGACTTTGACGTAGTTCCTGAAAAAAGTTCCAAACCACAATCACATCGAATCGAAGTTAATATTACCAAACTTAAAATGGACAACTGTATTCTTACCATTTATTAAAATTTAATAACTATGGCAACAGTACAGATGTTAATTTTGGACAGTTGATAAATTGTTTGGTAATAGTCTTCATTTCGATGTGATTGTGGATTGGAACGTTTTTTTAGGAACTACATCCTGTTATACTATAAAGCCAGAGCTAGAGCCTGTTCTGCTTTTTCCTTGCCAGCCCTGCTGTTCTTAGCAATTTTCAATGCTGCTTTATTTGTGGTCGTTGATGTCGTTTTTATCACTCCACCTAGATTTTGACAACCTTAAAAAGGAGATGTTTTATATCCGGCCAGGTAAATGTACACCATCTCAAAAAATCAGGAAAAATCTCCTAAATGCGGCAAATATACTAATAATTCGCTTAAAATCCATAGTTTGTTTGTACAAAATTTGATGATTTTTGTCGTTTTCACTGTTATTCAACATTACAATATGTAGCGGCATAGAAGTTAACTAAACGTCAGCAAAGTGTCGTAGGCGCCATGATGAATATTTATTTCACTGTGTTTTATATTTTTTTTATAAAAAAATTTGTTTGTACCAAACAAATTTGTTTGTACCGGAACAAAGCAAATAAAAATAAAACGGACAATTGAACACTATTTTGCATATTTTTATCTTTTTCCCAGTATACTGTACACAGACCTCTGGCCGGGTCTCCAAACATTTTTGAAACATCTCTTTTGGTTGATCGATGTATCATTTGTGGAGAACCAACTCTAAATCGCTATCTTTGTTAAGAATCTATTAATAAGTTAGTATGATATTAACATCATCATCATCATCATCACCAGCCTAAATACGTCCCACTGCTGGGCACAGGCCTTCCTACATGGGAGAAACACATAAGGAGTTTGGGCCATAACACCACCACGCTGGCCCAATGCGGGTTGGTGGGTTAAAGCCGTTGCAGTAACAACCGGGACCAACGGCTTAACGTGCCTTCCGATCCACGGAGGAGCTCAGGAGCGAGATAATAAACTTTGATTGACCCATCCCAGCATCGACTATGGCGAAAGTTGCTTTGTTTTTCGCATCGAAACCAGAGCGCTCAAAGCAATACGCCACCGAGCTCCTCATTAACATAAGACGTTTTAATTACTTTTAGGTGGTCTAGATCATGGCGGTATGACGCCAGCTGGTTTACAACATGGCGGTATGACGCCAACGGGTCTACAGCATGGCGGTATGACCCCAGCGGGATTACAACATGGCGGTATGACGCCAGCGGGTCTACAGCATGGCGGTATGACCCCAGCGGGACTACATCACGGCGGTATGACGCCAGCGGGACTACATCACGGCGGTATGACTCCTGCTGGCTTACAGCATGGAGGCATGACGCCATCGGGTAAGTCAATAATAGTTCAGCTTGCCTCATATACATTCAAATGTTTCGTTTGGGATATAGTTTCTTTTTTGAGCATGATTTGATTACCAGTTAGTTTTACACTATCAATTTCTTAAATGATTTTAAAAATTTTGCTATGTAAATTGTATTAAAACTGAGCTCATAATGACTGTGACTTTTGTCCATATGACATATTAAGATTTTTTTAATTTTGAGACAGGTGCTTTCTTTAGCTGTTCGATTAACACTATACATTTTGATATGAAAAGTGGTTGTAATTCAAATATGTAGGGTATTTTTGGGCTTAAATAAATTCTGTTTTCATTTAGCGTATTTTTTTATAAACGTAATTAAAACAGTATATTTTATCAAGCATATAATTGATGATAAACAAGCAGACGCCCCACCTGGTGGTAAGTGGGTAACGTCGCATATTGACGCCTGCAACAAAAACAAGGAAAAAATTACTTGGTATTACAGGTGCGTTGTCCGTTAGGCATAAGATGAAATGCCTTCGATGCCCAGTAATTACACTGGCCACATTTCCCCACAATTCGAAAGACAGCGAATTGTTTTACGACCGAAATAGAAAAGACGGTGGTAAATAAACAACCTAGTACAGTGGCTCTTTGGCTCCTTAAGTGCTGCTCTGGCACAAATATTCACGGCAGGCGCAATAATATTTTCATTTAAAAAAAAACTTGGCAAGAATAAAGTCTTATTGATGAGAAATTGGAATCATGCCTAAAATTAAAAACAACAACATACAAACCTGACTTCCTCAAACTTTCCAAGGAGATGCAAGAATTGTTCGCATTAAATAAATATTTATTAAGTACGAAATTTACTTTTATTTAGTGTACTATTTATTTAGTGTAATAAAAGTTTATTATACAAGCAGATTTGGCTCCCATTAAAAAAAAAAATATGTTCATATTTGGGTCTTTGGCCAATATGTTTGCCGACCATTGACCCAGTAGAATGCCACCACCTATTTTTCTGCTAATTATATCAGGTTACTTGCCTACCGCTACCACGTACTATTCTTATGTTACTTGTAATGTATAATTGATTATATCCAGGGTTACAACACGGCGGCCTTCTCCAGCACGGCTTGGACCAGATGCCTATGCTGCCGCAGCTGGGGTCGGAGCCGGCACTGCTTCGGGCGCAGCCGTTGCCTTCAGACGCCATGCTGCAATCGCTGCATGATCACCCCGACTACCAGGTACCACTACATTTGGATAATTTGATTCTGACTGTACCCTAATATTAATGTTCATTTGACTGTACCCTAATAATAATGTTGATTTGCGGCCGTTAAATCTAACCGTTGGGTTAGATTTAATGTGCTGTCAACCCAACTAATAACACTAATCTTGTGAGATATACAGGGTGTTAGGGGGACGCTCTAGAATACGAAGGCAGGTGGCAGTGCTGGTTACCCTAAGCAGGACTTGCTAAAAAATAAATTTGTAATCGCGAAAAAAAATCAGCTGTTTCATACAAATTGTAATATGTACAAAGCCTGTTTCTATGGAACAGCTGTTATTTTTTTTCGTGATTTCAAATATTATTATTCTGCAAATCTTATTTAAGATGAGCATTGCAACCTGCCTTCGTTTCCGAGCGTCCCCCTAACTCCCTGTATATTTTATATGCAAAGCATGGCAACTTACCCAACATCTCCTGATGTGAAGCGGTAAGGAGAGTCCATATGCGAAGACAGCTAGTGCAGAATAGACATTTACACGAAAATTCGGTTACAAAAATAGAGTAAAGAGATAATTTGATTCTGACTGTACCTTAATCTTAATGTTGATGCTGTCTGTACAACGGTTAGATTTAGTGCCCTGTCGACCCAACTAATAACTGTAATCTTGTGAGATATATTACCGTTTTATGATTCCGTACCCCTTATTATATTGTCCTGCATGTCACACGCAGGATTACCTAGAATGATGATATTAAAATTTTACATTGCCGTCTATGCCGTCTACAAAGCTACAATTTTGCAGAAAATAAACTGAAGACTTAAAAAAAAACTTAAACAGAAGGCATTTTATTAGTTGGTAATTATGTTACTGCAACTATTTTAATGTATGTTGAGCCTGCAAACTAGTGTTATGGCTAAAACTCCTCATATGTTTCTCCCATGATAGCTAGCTGAAGCTAGCGTGATAAATTAAAAAAAGTTTGATATTAGACTGAAACATAAAACTTTTAAAAAATTTTTTACAGAGTGGCATGAGTATGACAAACTTAGGATATGATGACCAACACGGGCACCACAGCCCACAACATGATTACGATCTACCTCCAACGCCAGAAAATGTAAGTAAAAGAATGTCGTAGGTCGATGGTTAATTCCTACAAATAGATCTGTCTAGGCAGATCGTCTATTTGTGTGATTGTTTTTAACTACTTAAAAACCGAGATAATTTTGGCATAAAAAAATATCTTGAATCTACCAAACAACTACAGTACTAAACGATCCGGCAATTTATGATCTGCCAGATTCAAGCAATAGTCTTCGACATATATTCAGTTGCAGTTTAGTGTATAAAATAACAAAAGCCTCTATTAGAAATATAAATTATCGTCCATGAGTTATGGGTCTCTACGGGCGTTTGTAGAACTCACTGGCTTGTAGTAATTTGTAGTTTATTACCTAGTATTTTACTGAGTAATAAATATTACAGTCTGCTAGTGTTGCAAGCGTCCATAGGTTACGGTAATCGATTACTATCAGGTGGGCCGTATGCTTGATTGCCACTTTAGCAGTATAAAAAAACTGGGTGTTTGGCACTCACCATGACAAGCAGGCATCTATCCATATTAATATAGTCATATAAATACTATAATGTTAACAAAAAATTAAAATTTTAATACCTATTTATGATACTAGTGTAGTAAGTTGGTTTTTAGAAACGAGTAGACGAAGTCGAGGGCTTACCAAAGTTGCGAGTTTGTTAATACCAATATCCGCACGTGTGACATACAACGTTTTCCAACAGATTTGCGAGAAAACAGTACAACATTATTATTATTTTAAAATATCAGTCGGAAAGACGCAACAATCTTTATCGTTCCATATGTGAAATGGCGGACATTTGCAAATGCGCTATTTTTTACAAATTCGAGAAATATACGCTCCTGTTATCCAAAAAAACAATTAAAACTTAGAAGATATGGAATATTGTGGAAGTTGTACTCTTTAGAAAATTCATAACAATGGTATTTTTTTTTCAAATATTATCTTTTGTCAGTATGCCCATACATTTCTTACTAATATCGGAACATGTGACGTCACCTGTTTCGTAGATCTTCTATGGAGTGTTTTTGGACGATGCGCGGCAACACATCAAACATACCACTGTATCTCTGAAACTATTTTTTTATCTTAACGGGACTTTTACACTTGACCTTCATCTCACCTGGTGGTAAGTGGAGATAAGGCCGACGATGGAAGCGAGCTACACCCGGATTCCTCAACCACAGAGGAATTGGCTACCTTACCTCTAAATGCCGGAACACAACAATGCCGTTAACATTATTGCTATGACGACAGACTTAGGCAAGTTGGTGGTAGCTAGCCAGGCGGACTTAGAAAAGCCCTACCATCAAGCAAACCTAGCAGAAAATTTCTGCCTCCACGGGGATCGAACCCCGGACCTCTAGATCTGAGGCAGGTGGTCTCAATCACTAGACCACAGAGGCGGTTATTGATCTTACACATACTATTTCTTTTGAAATATTTCTTTATGAGTTATAAACAATAATTGTGGTACCAGGCGGAGGAGGGGTCCCGCGAGGCTGGCGAGACAGACGAGCAGTTCGAGGAGCGCGTGCTGAACCGACGCGCCGCGCAGCTGTTCCACGCGATGCGGCCCAAGCTGGCGCTCGACCTGCGGCTAGCCTTCGCCGAGCTGGCGCCGCCGCACAACAACAGGAAACAGGTACACGTAACTACAGAAAACAGGTACACATAACTACAGGAAACAGGTACACATAACTACAGGAAACAGGTACACATAACTACAGGAAACAGGTACACATAAATACAAGAAACAGTACACATAACTACAGGAAACAGCTGCACATAACTACAGGAAACAGGTACACATAACTACAGGAAACAGCTGCACATAACTACAGGAAACAGGTACAGAAAACAACTACAGGAAACAGGTACACATAACTACAAGAAACAGTACACATAACTACAGGAAACAGCTGCACTTAGCTACAGAAAACAGGTACACGTAACTACACGAAACAGGTACACGTAACTACAGGAAACAGCTGCACATAACTACAGGAAACAGCTGCACATAACTACAGGAAACAGCTGCACATAACTACAGGAAACAGGTACACGTAACTACAGAAAACAGCTGCACATAAATACAAGAAACAGTACACATAACTACAGGAAACAGGTGCACGTAAGTACAAGAAACAGTACACATAACTACACGAAACAGGTACACATAACTACAGGAAACAGGTGCACATAACTACACGAAACAAGTACACAAAAGCATAACTACAGAAAACAGGTGCACATAAGTACAAGAAACGCAGCACGCAGCAGTTTACTCACTCGCAAATAGATTCAGTTCAACTAACCGATACTATGATGAGATGCACTGATAACATAACTATGTATAATAAAAGTAAAAATAAACCATAGTACGTAAACCACGTTTACGATCGCGATTATAGTTATTTATTATACTAGTATGGCAAGTTGGTTTTTACAAACTTGTAGACGAAAGTCGAGGGTTTACCATAGTCACGAGTTTGTAATTTGCGAGAAAACAGTACAACAGTAATATTTATTTATTTTTAAATAACAGGCGGAAGTCGCGAGAATCTTTGATTTTCCTAATATGAAAATGGCGCACATTTTCAAATGGCGCCACGTGCGCGTGTGGAAAATTAGAACTACATCTTTCATCTCATTTTTTCTTTAGTATTTTAAAATGAGACAATTGTGTGTGTTGAGCTAAAGCGCTTCCAAAGAGATCCGATCATTCAACCTATTCATTCTCATAATGTGAAACTCCTTAGTGGAATTCTTATATATATTTTAAGGAAATATAAAGAACCGTAAAGAATACGCACGGCGCCATACAACGGAGCGTGTAGTGTGGTTCGTTGTATGGTGCGTAATATTTAACTTTCGAACAATGTATACAGGCTTCGTAAATTCATTTTTGGAGCAAATATGCTGAAAAATATCAATTTAAGAAGGTTTTAGAAATTGATTACGATCTATAAAACCTTTGATTGTTTTGGATTGATTATGGTTTTTCTAAAGGTGTTGTCAATTTATTTAAAACATAAAGTTACTTTCTTAGAAGTGTCAAATGACACTTATGATTATGAGAGACTTCGTAGATTTCGTAATTGGGAAGTATAACAAGTCTTACTATGCATAAGCAAATCAAGCTAGTCTAAAAAGATGACAAATGATTTTTCGAAAAGTCCAATAAAAAGTTATTATTGGCTATTTTAGGTTAGTACGAAAAGTTAAAAATTATTCACACTCAACTATAATACTGTTTTTTAAAAATCATCTTACAACTTTTTAAACTAGCCAAACTTGTATGCATGGAATTTGCCAAGTATTTTTTGTAAGCAACAATTTTACATTGCTTATAGTAAATAAAAAACCTTTTCAGTTTCCCTTTGGAAACTAGAAAGGTTTTTACTGGCTACTTTTAGTAACCAAGTGTGTATGCGTAGATTGTAAACTATGTACATATTTACAAATTTATAAAATTATCTGTAATTTCACAGGTAGCGCAAAAGTTCTACAGTTTACTTGTTCTCAAGAAGCATCAAGTGTTAAAATTAGAGCAAAACGAAACATATGGACCTATCACAATTAGTAAGGGCGACCAGTTTGAAACTGAATCTATTTAGATAATAGTATTATGTTACATAATTATTATTTATATTGTAAAATACTTCATGCTCCCTAAGTGCAGCAAAGCGATCGTTGCTGCACTCATAGAACATGTCTGTAAAGAGAATATCACGATAATAGTGTAATAGTTCTTAAAAGATGAGCTATAAAGAGTATTTGGTGAGGTTTAGCTGTAATATTAGATTTTACGGAACTAGGTGGAGCCAAAAATAATTGTGTAAGTTGGCCTTATGACTCGAGTGCACAGAAACAATTACAACTAACATAAACATTTGGACCAAATAATATTACGAGCGTTGATCTCATGAAACAGATTGTGTAACGAATATAACAGTTTCTTTGGACTCGAATCACGAGCGAATGCGTCGGTCTTGACTTGGAATTATGTTCAATTAACGTGACTTGTAGACAATGCCTTATTTTGTTTTGCTGTAGGTTAAACCACGATAGATAATAAATGTTTACCAACAACTTACGCGGATTCATGTTGCACGTTGCATATCAATCGGCGATGTTCATATCGGAAGAGCCAGCAAGATTTGTCAATATATGGTAAAATGAGTTATTGTTGACAGCTTATCATTGTTTAAAGTTTCCAATAGATGAAATAGCTATATTGTTAACTGTCCTTACAATTCCAAATTATGTGTGTATTTTTGGTGCGCGACTAATGCGTGTAGAGAAAAATGAATATTATGTTATGATTTATTATATACATATTTATAAAGGTGTATCTCTTCTCAAGGAAGTGTAGACATTAAATCTTATTTTGTTGTGCCTTGTTGAATTAGTTTATAGTTTCACAATACAGTGTGAATTCTTAGGATAATTTATTTTGTTTGCAACTCAGTAATTGGGTCAGTACCTGCAACCGAATGTTTGATAGTGCCTGACTACAGATTGACTAATTTTAGTTAACATTTAGATATATCGAGTGAAATTATGTATGTACAAGTTATTCGACTTAAGTGATATCTACAATAACACCAAATATTTCGACGCCCACTGCAAAGGTTGGAGTAGATAAATATTTACCGTTTTATACAAGTATGGAATGTTGTATGTAGTGTGTGAATGATTTTAGTTTTTACATTTCTTTGAGAAAATTGTTTAATATTGTGTGCTATTTTATTTGCAAATTGTGCGCATATCATCTAAATTAACAGAGGATTGCATACAAATTGCCTTCACACCATGTCAATAAGTGGAAATTCTAAAATAGAGCATTAAGAATGCCTGGATATCAAATAACATAAACAATTTTGTAATACAAAATTTAAGAGTTTACCTCCTACTTTAAACTTACCTATTTCGTTGGAGGTATTCGCTTAAATGCTTTTCATTGAAACATATTTGCAATAAAATTTGTTGATAATTGTAAATTTTATTTCGCCCCCTGACAATTATAATCACGCTCATCAATAGAAAACCCGTTCGTTTACATCCGTTCGCCGCTTCAATCATGTTATTCAGCATCTCTTCGTAAGACATAATTTATTTTATCTCAAATCATAAGGCGTAATGTGGGAGAAACTGACGACATTAAAAATTGATAGTAGCACAGAACCCTTTGAAGCCCGATAAACCAGACACAATTAAATTTTAATTGTTATGGCAACTTAAGTTGCCGTCCGGGCATTGAAGGATAATTAATAATACTACTATTAGCTAGACAAGCGTCCGGTCTGTTAGGACAAATAAGCCCAATAAATCATCTGCAATCTGTGTGCTTGTGTGAAAAACCAAATAGACCGCTGCTTTTCATTTCAAGTTCACGATCATTTAAGCCGGGGCTCGACCGCGAAATGAACGAGGTCATTAATGAGTCCTAACTCGCAACGATAATTTTCATAGTTACACCGCTCCGCTAACCTCTCGCGGTCGAGCCTCAACTATGAAAATTATCGTTGCGAGTTAAAGACCGGTCGCGGAGCAGGAAGAATTTCGTACAATGACCTCTCTTAGCCTACTGACAGAAATTACAAACCTTTTTCTATTAGGTATTGTTCTAAAAATTATTTGCGAGTGAAAAAAAAGTAATGACCTAATGAATTAAATTATATCGTGATTTTTTTGAAAGAAAGCAGCATAGGTTTTAGTGAACACACTCATATTTCGGTTTTGTTGTTATCACAGAACATTAATAAATTTAGCTTTTAGATAGAGATATCTAAGTGCTATTGGCGTGTGTGTGATACTCGGATTATAGATATATTATTATGAAATCATCTCGAACATATAGGTACTTATAATTTTCTTTTGGAGATCCTAAATATTCTAATAAGACAATTGAGTCCGTAGATTAGTGATTTATATCGATGTCGTACGACATCGTGAAGGTAGACGTTATAAAACAGAAAAAGCACCTAAGGTCAGTAGTCCATTTAGGTCGCGAGTTCGATTCCCGCCCCAGAACATTTTTATCCCACCCAAACAATAAAATGGCTAACTGAGGCAAAAAAAGTGGAAACGCATTAAAATTTCATTATTTGAACATTAGCATCTTTATTACTCTAGGGACAGTTTTATCAATTTTAGGAAACTAGTTTTTAAAATTTAGTAGAGCCTGGATCAATGGATCACGGATTCGATTCGAAAAGTCACATGACGTCTCTCTTTGACGCATCTGGAAAAAAGTGACAATACCTATAGTTCCCGAAATTCGAATTTTTTCCAATTAATAGTGAATAAGGGCCAGAATTATTTGTACAGTCGACTGCACATCAAGCGTATAACTTACTCCGTTCGTAATAAAGTCCTTTTTTGTTTATATCAATCAAAGACTGATTTAATACTCCGTGATATCAATGAATAAAGGCCGCTTTCGTAGTGCAACTGTTACACTTGATGTGCTGTCTGTGATGCCTTGAAAAAGGCACTAGATATCTTTAGGCAACAAAACAATTATTTTTCTGTAAACTAAATTAAAAACAGTTTATTTTTAAATACCTAATTACATGAATTTCATTTTCAATCTATTTACTCTACGCGTATTCAAAGTACTCTGTGCTCTACGCACAAAAGTATTCTGTCATCTACTATAATCCACTCCTATGACTTCCATATTGCCCGACTGCACTTGATCGTTGAACTCACAGATTAGAAAGAGTATGTTTGAACTATCGGGAAATTCCCGAGTCAACACTAGGCTTTTGAAGAAGTATCGATATATCGATATTTTTAATTCAATATATCGATGTTTTTAGCCGATATATTTTGATCTGATATATCGATACAAAATATCCAATTTCAAAAATTGTATCAAAAACGATATATTTTTATTTTATTTGTCTTACTAAAGTCCCTAGATACCAAAACTATATAACGTTGAAATCGACGAAAAACTTCAACTTTTGTACAATCAAACTATGCATGAAAACGAATTATTAGTATTTTTCGCGGATTCAGATTTTTTTTTATTTTTTGAGATACTGTAATATACTTGGCCGGATAAGAAACAACCCCTTTCAACTAATAATAGCTTACAAATCTATTGTCTTAGCATTAGTATTTGTGACCACTAGTAATATGTATCTCATAGGTGTAGTAGGTAGGTACCACATAGAAATGTATGCTATTTTCCGCCATTTTTTTCTAAGCCACACATTAGTATATTGACTATACCCTGTCCCAAATACAAAGTCGTTTTTGACAGATTAATACGCCATTAGAATGTTACTGAGACGCATACGATGAAGACGCAAACAAAAAATAAAAAATAGATAGACTATTAAATTTTTGATCACTACAAACACAATGTAATTTTAGCGCGGTAAATAATACGTCACTTATGAATAAAAATATTTTTTTCATAAGTAAAACTTTAAGTTAAATCTTATTTTGTAATGCTAAAAGCAATTCGTTCAATGTTATTTTGTAATGCTCCGAAGCTTTGTAAAAACAATTACGTCCCTAACCTTTCTTTTTTTAATTTTAGTGAAATGACCATAATTGATCATTATTTTATTGCATAATAAAAAGGAATATTGATAAAAATACCTTTATTCCGAGAATGTCCATTCTTCTAAGGAGCTTGGGCTCACTTTCGATTGTCTTGTATGGCATCCATTTTTTGACACATTTATGCTCTCATAACATACTTTCAAATTATGTTAAAAATATAGACATATTATGTGGGGTTTTCTAGTAAAAATTTTTTGAGTCTGATACTTGTAAATATATTTAAAAAATGTTGCATGAATCATCAATTTTATAAGATGTCCATACAAAATCGTTATAGGTAGTACAGGATTGGGCATTCTCCTTTGATCGATATTACGATATTTTTTTCTCGAAATATCGACGTCGATAATGATATTTTGATAAATCTCGATATTTTTTTCACTTCCGACATCCCTACTCTACTCATGCTCTCATAGACTGGAGATTGTTTGTAGGTGATATTATGATATATCTTGCGAAAAACGGGGAAAACCCGTTCATAAACCGTTTTCGTTCAATAACAGGCCGCGGCAAATACTATTTTAGCACAGGGTTCCTTACAAATTGTATTGAAGTAGGTATCTATGCTATGTCTAACATTAGATTTTAATACTTAATTAAGCAATATTAGAATACTTTATGTTAAATAACAACTTGAGAGGGGTGTATTTGGAGCAATCAAAAAAAATTTTTGGTCTAGGTCTAGGGAACTTTCGCTCAGATTTCGCGCCGATGGAGATTACCCAGCACTTGGGATTAGATAATATTTAGCTTGCTACTATTATCTGATCTGTGATAATATTACTTCTTGGACAATCCCAGACGTGGCAGCCTGTGCAAGCGTGCGTGGGGGGTCCTGATGACGAAGGTCAGGGTAACGCAAAAGGGTGCACAGTTTTAAATATTTTCTTTTTTCAATTACAATATTTATAGGTTTCTAAGTAGTATTTTTTTATTAAAAAAAAATAAAAAGACATGGAAAAAAGATTTTTTTTTCTCAAAATTTATAAAAAATGCTAATAATATTAGATTGCCGACATTAATAAAAAAAACTGTTATTATGACAACTATGAATAAAACATTTTTATTACACAGATATATTCAATTTTGTCAATACTAGGTGGTAGGCCCGTATGTAGGCCAAAAGTATTATGTGATGTAGGGTCGTCTGGGTAGGTACCACCGCCTTTCTTATTTCAGCCGTGAAACAATTCGCTATGTTTCGGATTGAAGAGATGGACAGCATTTCATCTAAGGCCTCAGGATGACAACGCACCTGCAATATCAAGTGATTTTCCCTTGTTATTGTAGGTGTCTATAGGCGGCGGTAACCGCTTACTATCAGGTGGACCGTCAGCTTGTTTGTCATCTAGTTGTATATAAAAAAAAAAAAAAATCCCATATATTTCTTATTCATATAGGAACATGTCACGTCACCTGTTCCGTAGATTTTCTATGGAGCGTTTTTGGACAATGCGCCGCAACACATCAAACATACCACTGTATCTGTGAAACTATTGATCTTAGATAGATACACTATTTCTTTTGCAATATTTCTGCATGAGTTATAACTTCTTATTTATGAAATAAAAATTAAGTTGTCAACTACCCTATTAACGATCATCGAAATGTTTTAAGATTTTTGGAACCATTTCTCTTTAGTGAGAAGACAACGGTGGTAACTATTATTACTGTCTGAGAGGTTGAGGCCGTGTTCTTTTAATCAGGTATTTATTTTCGCGTTCTCCTTACCCTTTAGTTTTACCAATGGAGATAATAATAGATTACTGCAGTTAGCCAGATTAGATTACACACGTGGATTATAGTTAACCATTATTACAGCGAGTAGCTTGGTAGCGTAGTGTGGAGCAAGGTGATGTAGTTGTTTGAGCGCTCTGGTTTTGATTACGAAAATATGGCAATTTTGCCATGGTCGGTCCCGGGATAAGTCTGATTGACTCATCCCGGGAACAATCTTGGCGTTTAAAAATTTTGAGCTTCCTCTTGCTTCGGAAGGCACGTTAAGCCGTTGCTCCCGGTTGTTTTTTTTGCAACTGCTGTACCCGCACCAACCCGCATCGGGCCAGCTTCTGTGTTTCCCATGTAGTACGGTCTGTGGCTAGCAGTGGGACGTATATATTTTTTTATACAACTAGATGACAAGCAAGTTGACGACCCACCTGGTGGTATGTAGCTACCTGAGGAGGCTACCGTCGCCTATAGACACCCTGCAATAATAAGGAAGAATCACTTGGTGTTACAGACAGATGCGCTATTGTTATCCGGAGACCTAAGATCAAATGTGCAGTAAGTAACTACACTGGATACATTTTCCTTCAATCCGAAACACAGCGATCTATTTTACGGCAGAAATAGGAAAGGCGGATTTAGGTTGGTGATGACGATGGTGTGTTTTCAGAATTGAGAGAGTTCACAGAACTTACATTACTTTTAGGACTGAGTAGGTTTATAGAATAGCTAAGTCTAAGTAGATTTTCAGTGTTCCGTTTAAAATATCACCTACGCAAGTGTAAGATATTAAATATTATGTATGTGTTACAATTTAAAAAATAGTACTATTTCTAGAAGCTAATACTGGGGGAGTTGCACATTTTTAATTTAGTGATTATATTTTCCTAGTTGCGGATCTCTAAATCTAAACCATAAACTCGCAGCCATTGAGTGTATTAATACTGAAGTGGTACCATTGAACTCGATCACACATATTTATAATAGGTAAGTAAGTACCTAAATTATTTATTATTTGAAAAATATAAAAGGTGTTGGTACTCGGTATAACAAGCGGGCACCTACCTATGTTAACATAGTTATACAGGAACGCTCTCGAAAACGAAGGCAGAAGATAGATAGTGCTGATAATCCTATAAGTACGACTTGTTATAAAAAATTAGCTGTTCCATAAAAACGGATAGTGTAGGTACAGAATAGGTGTGACAATAGCATCAAATAATCAATGATATAATGATTTTAGGGTAAAATATGTACTAAGGGATTTAAAACACTGATTTAGTTTTATTTAAAAACCTGAGATTAATAGGATTTTCACTAAAATCAAAGATTGCCTGCAATCGGCCATTTTGATGACTGACCGCTGACTTTATTGGCGAAACAATTTAGATTTTTTGTTATTTATAAAATTCAGTTATAAACCTTTATTTAGAGGTGGAGGGTTGGTAATCCAGTGTTACAGGATACATCCTAATATAGGTATTCACCTGCCTTAATCAAGTTTGTGTTATTTATTACCACCCATGTAACATATACCTACATATGGTTCTTTTCAGATTATGGTGAGAATTAAACGATTTATTATTATTATAAATATTATTGTAAAATGTGTTTTTATTAAATAAAACTTAACTATCTAAATTAAATTAATAAAATTAACATTATCTCAATGCAAATGTTAATGAAATAGATTTTTTTTAAATTACTTGTACAGGTATTTGTAGGCACAAAAGGTGAAGTAATTCCAAATCTAATACCAATAATCCATTAGATGCGGTTGGTGCCGTTAATACGTCAATAAATTAAAACATGGGCTATATTAGTTCATAGAAATGGTTTGGCAGTTTCAAAAACATCTTATTCATTTTATAATTTCATGACATTTCTATGAAATAATGCAGGTTATGTTATATTATTTCATACAGATGTCATAAAATTATATAATTAATAAGATGTTTTAGAAAGTGGCAAACCATTTCTATTAACTAAAAAAGACCAAGTTTCAATTTATTGTCGTATTCACGGCACCACCCGGATTATATATAGTTTGGAATTACTTCACCTTATTCTGATTATTAGCCTACCTGCTCATACTTAATAAATTCAATCAAAATACCTTTGGCAAATAGTGAAGTGAGATCGTAAACAAGTCGTACCACCGCGGCCACTCCTCCCGCGCGCCTTTGCCTGCCCGTCGTCATGTCGTCAAGTGCGCTATATAAAAGCAGTCCGACCCGTGCGTTCAGCCATTTTCAAGTTTCAATTCTAATTATTTTGTTTTTTTTAGTGTGAACAAAAATGTAAGTACTTAACTAGATCATAACTGCTAAATGTTTGGGTTTTTATAAATAATCATAGTATTTCGATTTCCCTTTCAATAAATAAATAAAACAACTTTACCTTGCCAAAATTTATACTTTTATGAGTTTTATCATTTTTTATGCGACAAGAGTGGCAAACAAACAAAATAATGGTAATCTGATGTTATACTATAGGTAGTAGTAGTGGTTCTAGACATGACACTTGCTCGTAAAACCTTGGTTAACCTATATTACAAAGTACTCCGTGGTTAATACCGCCCTAATCTTTGCTCTTGTATTTCATCGCATTCTTTGGTTTCACCACTTTCAGCCATCTAGATCTGTGCCTAACATACGAATCTTTCTGTTCTTAATATTGTCTTACATTTTCGCGAGCACTACACATTTGAAATAAAACCAATTTACCGGATTTAACTCGCTTTTAATTAGATGTTACATTATTATTATTCACCCGACGTTTCGATTACTTTACAGCGATCGTGGTCACGGGAAGACTGAAGATGTCAGTTGTCATTGATAAGTTTTAAGTTAACTACCGTCACTTTGTGTTATATTTTGAGCGGTCCGAATTACGCATACGGAGCTCACGGTGTCAGTTTTTTGGGCAGTGTGAGGACGGGCTTGGGACTTTATTATTCGCATGATGGGATCCCAAGCTGGTGGTACACTCCAACCATCTTCTCTATTGAAATTAGGATGTTTTTTGATTTCAATAGCCTCACGTAACATTCTAGGAATGAAACGGTGTTCTTTGGCGAGGATCTGGGGCTTATCAAATCTGATATAGTGATTGGGTCCGTCAAGAGCGTGTTCACACACTGCCGACTTCGTTTCGCGCCTGTGTTTTACATCAGCTATATGTTCTTTTACCCGGGTGCCTATGCTTCTCTTTGTTTGACCTATGTATGAGAGGCCGCAGTCACAATCTAACTTGTATATGCCTGCATCTTGTAAGGGGATATTGCACTTGACAGGTGGTAGGAATTGGTTAATCTTCTTCGGCGGCTTGAAATAAGTTTTAATTGAAGCACGCTTTAAGATGTTGCCAATCTTGTCAGTGACACCTTTCATATATGGTAATACAGCAGGTTGACGTTCGACTGTGACAAGTTTCGCTCGGCTTCTATGACTTTGGCGTAGTATTTGCAGTTTGTTGTCCCGCAATACATGCTTGACATGCTGTAGCTCAGCTGTCAGGTGTTGGTTGTCACAGATGCCGCGCGCTCTCTGAAACAAAGATTTCCCTACGGTAGACAACTGACTGGGGTGGTGATGAGAGTCACCATTGAGGTACCTATCAGTATGGGTTGCTTTACGATACACAGTGTGGCTCAAGCTGTGATCTGGATTTCGGATAATTAAAATATCTAAAAAAGCTAGTCTATTGTTTGCCTCTAACTCCATGGTGAATTGAATTTTAGGATTGATGGAGTTAAGTTGTGATAGAAATGCAGTGACTTTATCAGTTGGTAACATCTTATTAAAAAAAAATATAACACAAAGTGACGGTAGTTAACTTAAAACTTATCAAAGACAACTGACATCTCCAGTCTTCCCGTGACTACGATCGCTGTAAAGTAATCGAAACGTCGGGTGAATAATAATAATGTAACATCTAATTAAACGCGAGTTAAATCCGGTAAATTGGTTTCTTTCTGTTCTGTTAAAAAGAACATTTTAACATTGTTGTTGTGTATTGTCTTTGTTGTTGGCGTTGATTCCCGCCTCAGGACGTGAAATTTTTCTAGTTTTATGTTTTAATTACTAAGTAATTGTTCAAACATTTATAATAATGTTAAAATCCAAAATTAAGAACATTCTAAAACTTCATTTAACATGATAAAATGCGAATAAATAATCAATAATTAAATCTGCGAGTCCCCGTATAAAGATGTATTAAACACATCAAATTGTATTTATTTACAGCTAAAATGGGTCTCTTGGCAGCACTCGCTGTTAATGCTCTAGGCGCGGGGGCCATCTACCTAACTGGCGGTGTGGCCACACCATGGGTAGCATCAATGATGGGCTTTAGCTCCACAGGAATACTGGGCGGTACCACCGCCGCTGCTGCACAGGCCTACTACGGTAACCTGGCTGCGGGGAGTATTATCTCTCAGCTCACTGCAGCTGCCATGGTCGCACCTACTCCGTAAGCATGTTTATTTTTTAACTATTCTATTGCGTGATTAAATTAGCAGGATCCCCTCCTACTAATCTAATAACACCTAAAATTTTGGGAGTGTTCATGTCGTGTCGTGTATAAGTAGGTACATATTACTTTTAAGCCAAACCAAAATAGTTAACATAATTATTTTATTACGACTAATGTTATGCTCCAACCTCCAAGCCTTCACAAACTCTTGGATGCCATACACGCTTGCGAGTTCTTTATTTTATTGTGTTCCAGACAGGCACGCAAAGTAGACGTGGAAGTCAAAATTTTCTATCATTGGGTTTCGTTTGAAATTTTTAATTTAAAATACAAACAAAAACTAAGAAAGCTTAAGGCGAGGTATTCCGAGCAGTCGTAGGTAAAAATGCTTCCTCAGCCCCCGCCAATAAGTAGCGTAACGTAAGCAAATCCGACGCGCGCGAGATGACACCGCGCCGGCCGCGGCCGCCCGGTCCAAGCGGTACGATGTGCCATAGTAAAATTGCATACAGTAACATTATGGTATTACTTTATAGATTATTTAGATAGGTACTAACTTTTTTCATGATCATACGGTCCACCAGATGGTCAGCTGTAAAAATTTGTATCAACAGTCAACCGCTCATCCTAACTGTAATATTGAAATAGTGAAAATGAGTTTGTTTGTATGTTATCTTACGCATTAACGCCTAAACCACTTAGGTAACCGATTCAGATGAAATTTGGTAAGGAGATAGTTTGAGACCGTAAAAGGGATGTAGGATACTTTTTTGAAACGATAACCAAGTTGGAGCCGCGGTAAGATACTAGTATTATCATAAATGCTATTTATATATTTTCTCAAGTCGCGCTACGTCTTACGATTTTATTTTTGAGTCTGATCAATGCCCTGGATTGACGAAGACAGCGGTGTGTATTGTGATGACCTAGGACCTAATTATATTTCCTAGCGTTCGCTACAATAGCTACATCATGAAACCGTTTAACTTGACAAAAAAATATGTATTTTATATGAGTAGGGGTAGTACTTGCACCTTACGGCCTGACCACGGGAACGGGCGGTGGCGGCCGTAAGGGCCTGGGAGTCCCAAATACCCCTTCATATTCCAGCCGCAAAAAGTTATAAAAGTTAGGATAGGTTTTTTTAATAGTTATCAGGATCTATTATTATCTGCAATATAGAAGAAGAACTCTCTACAGCAGTTGATGATGTGTTTTCAGACAATGTTACAGGTGCATTTTCTTTGTCTCCTTGTAATTTTATTTTTCTTATTTCCATTCCTCTTGTATTTCCGGGGTCTACAACCTGTTTGTATGCAACAGCTGTTTTTTTTCACGATTTCAAATGGTATTTTCTAACAAATCGTGTTAAGGGTGACCAGCACTGCCACCTGTCTTCGTTTTCGAGAGCGACCCCCTAACACGTTGTTTAAAGTTGTATACAGGGTGGTGCCATTAATACGACAATAAATTAAAACATGGGCTATATTAGTTCTTAGAAACGGTTTGCCACTTTCAGAAACATCGTATTCGTTTGATAATTTTATGACATTTATGTGAAATAATATAACATTGACTGCATTATTTCATAGAAATGTCTTGAAATTATCAAACGAATAAGATGTTTTTGAAAGTGGTCAACGATTTCAATGAACTAATATAGCCTATGTTTTAATTTATTGTCATATTGACGGCACCACCCTGTATAAAAATTCTTTTTTTTCTTGGTCCCTGACCGACAGTCCTTGGTAACTTTTGTAACCAAATAAAATCTCAATGACGTCATCACGGACTGATGATACTTATTTGGATCTAAATAATTGGTATAAGTAACATAATATTATTATTAACCTGCATATGAATGCAAATTTTAAAACAAATATTTAATTTTAAATAACGATCTAAAGAAATAATGGCCCTAATTCGAAGATGCTATGATTGTTAAGTTCAGTCTACCTCTTTCTCTCAATTTGAATACGAAAAGTATCGCCGACTTAAAATTTGACATTTAGAAACATGCATTCAATTTTCGACCTTATTGAACGTGATAAAATGCAGTATTTAGAAGGCACCTCCATACATGCCGTCTAAAATAATTGTCTATGGTTCGTATGAAATCTGTCTGAATTTAGATGACAGCTCTAAACAAAATATTGCTATCTCTTTCTTATTACATATTGTAAGAAAGAGATAGATTGTACTTAAATTTAAACTTAAGATTGTTCCTCCAGAATTAGGTCCAATGTGTTTTATACATACATATACTTACTTTTCACTTTGATAGGTTGGTGCAGAGCTATTTCCAACCCCTGAGACCACAACACTCGAATTTATTTTCTGGCGCATAAAAGCACTAAAATATAGGCCAGCGTTTATAAAACATATATGATTAAATTAGAACTAAACTTATATAAACGAAAAAAAAATTGTGTGTGTCAGCTCCGACGCACAACTGGAGTTTACTCCTAAAGGTCGATAGTCTAACCAGACGCAAAAATAGTTTATTTAACTTAAAAAGATTGATACTGTATGAAAGGGTAAATTAACAAATTAATGAAAATAATATACATATATAAATATATATTTATTCATTTCATATACATTTAGATGTTCCGGCAATATCATCTACTCTTTCTGCCATAGTTATTTGAAAATACTTTCAGTTCACTTTAGCGGAACACAATGATAAAGATTAAAACTTCACAATAACAATATTAATTATTGATATTTATAATAAAAACAGCAATATAAGTATGTCGACACTGATAGAAATAAACAAACCCAATAACCGGCGAACGTAGAGAGCCTAGAAGCATAACTTCATACAAAACTCGTCGCAAAATGGGTACCCTCGGCGGCTAGAAGAGCACGTCGGATAAAATCGGCTAATATCGAAATTATATAGCGCCCTCTCGGTCTTTTGATTTACACGCGCCGGACGGGTCATATATGCAGGATGTAACCATGCAATTTTTTTAACGACTAATAATTATATATCGTCATTTTTAATAAATATAGTAACGTTGTAAATCGGTAAACTTATTCAATTTTAGAGTTGAGATCAGAAATCAGAAATGACATGGGTTCGCTTCATTCATTTAAATAAAAAAAATCTAAATATCTGTCATGATATTATTTATTTGTATTAAGGACATAAGGAGGAGCTCGGTGGCGTATTGGTTTGAGCGCTCTGGTTTCGAATACGAAAACAAAGCAACTTTCGCCATGGTCGACCCTGGGATGGTTCAACCAAAATTTATAATCTCGAGCTCCTCCGTGCTTCGGAAGGCACGTTAAGCCGTTGGTCCCGGTTGTTACTACAACCGCTTTAGCCCACCGACCCGCATTGGGCCAGCGTGGTGGTGTTATGGCCCAAACTCCTCATGTGTTTCTTCCATGTAGGAAGGCCTGTGCCCAGCAGTGGGACGTATATAGGCTGGTGATGATGAAGGACATAAGAAAAAAATTAAATTGTCATCAAGTGGTTTTATTTCTTGAAATAAAACCACTTTACCGGATTTAACTTGCGTTTAATTAGATGTCACATTATGATTTTTTATACCCAATGTTTCGATTACTTTATAGCGATCAAGGTCAAGGGAAGACTGAAGTAAAGATGTCAGTTGTCTTTGATAAGTTTAATATTAAATACCGTCATATTTTTTATAGTTATATTTTGAGTGTTCCGATTCACGCCATGGAACTTAGTGTCCGAAGGTCGGGAAGAGTACGGGCTTGAGACTTTGTAATTCTCATGATAAGATCCCAAGCTGGTGTGGTCCAACTATCTTCTCTATTGAAATAATGATGTTGTTTTATTTCAATAACCTCACGAAACTATCTCGCAGTTTACAACTTTATTTACTACGACTTATCCTTAACAGTTTAAAATAGATACCTATACTATTTCCAGATCATTTTGTAAATAAGTAAATTATTAAAGTAATTAATAAACATACACATGTTAAAATAATAATTCTTAAATTTATTGAGAAATGTGTTGAAAGTGGCATCGTATTGTAAGGAACTGTGGCAAAATATCCATAAAGTGGAGGTTTGTTTATCATTCTTACAAAAATCATATAAGGCAACGCTGTATAAAGCCATAATTGCTTATTAGTAGGTAAATTAACTATTAAACATACACAATAACAATAAGTCGTCATAAAAGTTTGCAGAGTTAAAAGTTGAGTTGAAAATAAATAAATACTGTCACACACAAATGACTGCTTAACATCATCCACTCATCCATCCATCATTATTTGTTCAAATTGTCCACAAATATTGGGCCAACATGGCGGCCAATATTATTGTTTATATTTGACTCGATTATAAAGGTTTAGGAGAGATTTACATGTAAAATTTGATTCCAGTGTTCTTATTATGTTCACCTACGCGGCTGACACACCATTTTACTTCACTTTTGGACATATTTACTGTGATTTTATTGTTTTTTTACGAGTACATCACCGTGACGCAGTCAATGACAAACTAAATCATGGCGCGGAGTCCGATTTAAGCTCCGCCCACTTTCAACCAAATTAGAAAGTTTCGCACCAAAAACGTAACGAGGTCATTCATCGATAGATTTTACTCCTCACATTTTTCTCATACCGGGCCCCTTATATATGCAAATCGATTCTTAAGGAGTAAACTCCAAAAACAATAAAAATTTCAGAATAATTTCAGAACCGGTTTTGAAGTTATACTGTTCTGTGCAATTACACTGTGGTACAAAGAGCGTCCTACGAAATATTTAGATAATCACAAGCTGACCAGGCAAACGTTGTCTTGCCATAAAAAACAATATGTCAAAAAAAATAGATAATAGCCGATTCTCAGACCTACTGAATGAATATACATATAAAATTTCATGATCATCGGTCAAGCCGTTTCGGAGGAGTATGGTAACTAAAACTGTGAGTCGAGAATTTTATATATAAGATGAAACTTATAAAATGTATAATACCTATATATTATTTATAAATTTCGTTAATTGGATAACAATAAATTTCTAATTCATTATATAACATTTTTCAATGGGTTAATTTATTAAAATTTGATTTATTATTTTTGTTTCCCATTTTAATTAGAACCTTATTATTTACCAACTAAAACTTATTTTAAATTAACTAAAACAAACCTAAACAAACTAAAATAAACCTAATCAAACTTAAAAAAAACCTAACCTATTTTATATTTACACCTATTCAAATACAAACTATCGCGCGGGATCTGCGGAGCATAAAGCGACGTGACCTTACTCGGGAAGCTCTCGACGGGTACTGAAGTAACAGCGGAGCGTCATGATTACTCCCCGTAAATTGAATTTTATAGGTTTTTTGCCTACATCGTAATTAAAATGTATGACGTAAAAAAATCCGTTATTATCATTTTATAGATGATGAAAAGTTACATCAATTTGTATATTTTTTACGTCATTTAGTAATGTATTATCTGACTTAAATGACTTTTAAAATGTTGAGCAGAGCAATCTTTGAATTTTTTTTCTATCGAGTGAAGTATTACCAATCATGTTTCTGTCTTTACAACTAATAGATAATACGGTCAACTATATTATATAAGAATTTCAGAATTGAATGTTTTATATTCGTGGTGGTACAATCAATCGAAAATGTTCAAAACGGGAAAAGAGCGCCTTAACTGACGAAAGAAAAGATGATGGATGTTTAAAATCCATAGAAATCATACCAAATAATTACTAAATTAAGTTTTTTATTGTCTATGAAATCACAAGCTCACGCAAGCCAAACCAAACATTCCGTTTACACGCTTGCGTATGTGGAGGGTTGTTGAGGCGTGCCACGCATCTAAATGCGGCATTAAATAAATCATATTGGTATTCCCTTCCTTCTGCTTCAAAAGTCAATACGTGTCACGTAACCGCTGTGACGTCACCTGTTACCAAACACTGCTACGGGGCGATATGGCGATTTAAGCCTGATTAACATTTATCTGACGTGTCGTGTTGTGATGCTGTCTGACGTGACGGCTACCGCTCACATCTATTTGTCGCATATTTTGAATCAAATCACTCATCATAGCTCACGGAGAGTTGAGACGTTCAAAATGTTTTTCGACGAATCTGCTAACTCCGATTATGAAGAAGATTTTTTTTTAAATCCAACTAAATGACAAACAAGCTGACGGCCCACCTGATGGCAAGCGGTTACCGACGTCTATGGACAGATATTTAATTTTGGTGCTGGCACATCTTAAAAAGAAAGAAGAAGAAATGAAGAGAATATTGTGTTGCTGACTGAACACAGCTTTTTCTTTCTCCTTACTTCTTTTACATAAAAAAAACTGAAGCGACATTCACTGTCTCGTAAAAGAGCTTCAGAACCATCCCAGAAACATCAGTAATTTTAATCAGGTCGTTTTATAGGTCTGTATCTGTATCTGACAAGTCACAGACTCACAGCACAGCACTGACGCGTGCATAGGTACTTGTCTGACGCGACAGCTCCCACGCCTTCCATGCCTCTCTCATACCCGGCGCTCTGATGCGCCACAATAGATTGCATTACGACACGTCGCGACAGACTAATGTTTAAATCTAACTATAATTGATATGAAACCGATGCCGTTCTGACGCGTCACGTCAGAAGGCGTCAGACAAATGTAAGCCCGGCTTTAGACGGTTTTCCTTTTAATTGCGTCACTGCGTCTGATGCTAACAAGTGACGTCATACACTATGATTGGTGTTCGTTGTAACGTGACCTGAGTGATTTGATTGTAATATTAGATTAGATTTCTATAACGAAAACTACTACAAGGTGCGCGTCAAAATTATACTTTGATTTGAATAAAGTCAGTCAACGTCCATATTAGCCGAACCCACCGGCACGTTTCCTAAACAATATAATATTTAGCACTTTATACTTTCATGGTTATTAACATTTGAATACAAATAAAAAAAAACATGGTAAATATCCCGTAAATAATTCTAATTCAAATATAATATTTACATTTAGTATAGTTTCTTTCATAAAATAAAACACGTCGCAAAACCATTTACTTAGTTTTCTAATTTCTTTTCTAATTAGGTACCTACTCAATGTTTTGCGTGTCAATTTAATTTTAGGATACGCCTGGAATCAAAGTCAAAACCACACTTTTGATGACCGGCTGGCCGAGTGGTCTGTACCCCTTACTATTACAGGCTACTTGGTCAAGCAAGAGGTCCCGTGTTCAAATACCGGTTTTTGTTTACGTCATATATGTTTATTGCTTACGTCATATATGTTTATTTAGTATATTTCTAATATTTACCTAGTCTTGCCATAAATACTGAAACAAAGAAAAAAAAATTCTATTGCAAATAACATTTATTACTTTTTTGTACCACTTGCTCAAAAAACTGACATTCTATGCCACAAAAAGCGAACATAACAATAGTCATTTTTAATCTGTTAAAAACAGGGAAAGAAAATTGTACTGAATATCATTCATCCTATATGAGGAGAATGTGATTTAAATTTGGAATACTTACCGAAATTTATACTGAACTACATCTGTGTTTACATCATTGAATTTGTATACATATAAAGCATTATACATCTTTTTGAAAAAGGAATACGCACAAAAATGTAACTCTCTCTATCAATAATTGGACCAATGTTTCGAATGTTAACTTTTACTTTTAATTGTCATTATTTTTAATAAATGCTTATCTCATATTATTATTGTGTTAATTTTTTCGCAAACTGTACGAAAAGTAGAGTATTTTCCTCGGTGATAAAGCTGTCTTAGTCTTGGGTGAACTTAAATCCCTCGCTACACTCAGGACTCGTCTTAAATCCCTCGCTTCGCTCGTGATTTAAGTTTTTAACACCCTCGCTACGCTCGGGAGTAAACCTCGAGTCCTTCGTTACGCTCGCGATTTAAATCGTCACCCTCGACAGAAGACTGCTTTATCCCCTTGGTTAATAATCTACTATTACAGTGTATTAGTTTAATACATAAATATGAAACAATTTAAAATATAAAAAGCTTATTCGAAATGGTCTCCATTGGCTGCAATAAAGTCCTTTAAACTTTATGACCTGACGCCGAGTCTTTCTGGAAGGACCATTCTTGGTTATTGAACATGGTGTTGCTACCTTCTCAAGAATGGTATCTAGATACACTAGTGCCGATGTTTTGATACCTTTTTCACAAAAGTATGGCTCAGTCACTCCTTCATAGCTAATACCCCACCAAACCATAACTGAAGTCGGATAGTGCCCACGTTGCACTCTGTCGACTAATTGGGAAGCTTCCTTACAGCTTTGAGCATAAATACGGTCATTTTGTTTCTTAAAATGTTGCTCAGTTGTAAAAAATTTCTCATCCGTTAACAAAATTTTTCTGTGACCTCCCTTTGCGTACCGCTTCAGTAGTTGTTTTGATTTTACCACCCTTTTCTTTTTTTCATCTCCCGAGATAAAATCTTTTGCTTTCGGACAGGATTTCTTCGAATTCTTTCCGTTACTGTTTTGACCACCTTTTTCGTACGAACACTACGTGGACGGCCAGATCTTTTTTTGTCACAAACAGAGGTCTCATGGTATCATAAGCCGGTACTTATACAAACATTTTACTAATACCAAGAGTATGGAGTTTTAAAAATTGCATTTCGCTCCATACCTACTTTGTGTAATGCAATCACAGCGATTCAGTTCTCTGTATCACCCCACTCCATTTTAATATCGTAAAATATTGAACGTATTGGCGCCAAAATGAGAAAACTCAAAGAACAATCTTAAAATGACAGATTCCAAATTCAAATGTAATATTTTGTTTATTTTTAATTGTAACAGTATTTATGGCCAGACTAAGTGTATGCATATTATTATTATTATTTCTCCGTTATTTAGTATCCATAACACAAGCTCTTAATGATGCTTATTTTGGGCTATGCTATAGGTGTGAGTGTAAGAATATTATTATTATTATTTATTTTTCAGGTAAATGGCAAAAACTGACGGAAGGGGTAAATGGGATTAATATTTTATGCATGAAGAAAATAAATGATTACATGAATAATTACTTGCTGTTTTTTTATCCTTCACACTTTCGCAAACCGACGCCTTAGCACAAAATAATCAATCATCAAACACTACTAGGCCTAGCCAAATAAAAGTTATACATACTTATCTTCATTTTTTCCGTTGTATGCCACTGGATCTGCCACCGATGGCACAAAACGGAAAAAATCCGTTTAGAGCCACTGTCACCTTTTAATGAGGTTAGTGTTACAAATGTAATAGAAATATAATGAAAGTTTGTTTTTTGTTGTTTATTTAAGAATATATATTCACAAAACGGAAAAAAAATCCGTTTAGTGCCACTGTCACTTTTTAATGGGGTACACTGTAACTTCAACAATATTGCATATCTTTTAAGTTTAAATTGTTTTTATGGGTAATAGGAGCGTATATTTTCCGAATTTGAGAAAAATACCGCCTATTCAAACTTATGCGCTTATCACACGCACAAGCTTCACCATATATTCTCTTTGGCTTCACCACAGTTGTGCCTGCGCAAGCATCTCGCACGAAAACACTCAACACTTGTTACCACACGGCACATTAAGTACGCGCAAGCCTCATTCTTGTCGAAATCCTTGGCGTGGAAACAATGTCTCCTAATGAAGAAATATTTTTTATGCTATTATTTTTCAAGTGTTTGCTATTTAAAAAAAGACAACGCAAAAGTACATGCGTACATACATACATAGATACAGGAACAGTATGGCGGGAAGCGACTTTGTTTTATGCTACTATGTATAGACACGTATATATACCAAATATTATATGTTATATAGGTACCTAGGAGTGCGTGTCATTAAAATTTGACATTGACTGCCTGGGCGTCTCATGATCCTTTAAGAGTTATAAAGCCATTGCCCGTGCCAGCGGCGCGGGCGGGCAACGCAGACCACAGATTACTATGCAGACTTTCCCCTGTAAATTGAACTTTATGGACCCGTTCTCGAAACCAAGGGGGAGGTCGCGCCGCACTATAGCGGCGTAGTGTTGTGTTCCTGGTTGAGACGTCGAGACATTTCAAAAAAATCGAAAATGTATTTATTCAAGTAGGCTCCTAAAAAGCTGTTTTGAATCGTCAAAAAAAAGAAAGAAAAGAAGTGAATCCCTACCATAGGGCAAGGAAAATAAAAGGAGTTTTATCGAAATTATGAAGAAGATGGTTAACATCTTTGCTATTCAATATCGGTGTCCTCTAAAAAATTGCTGAAATAATTATTTGCTCTAGCACGTCCGAAGACATTATGATACGTCACAAAAAAAACTGCACAACACTACAATACAGACGCGCGGGCGGTCACCGCTCGATTGGAGTCATATTCAAAGTACGCTGTGACTGAAGTGCACCGCTCGTTGCTTGCCCGCCGCTGCCCGCAAGATTCGAGGCAGAGGCTTTATTGATAGAGTGATATCTAAAGGGAAATTAAGTAGAGCCACCTTCACTGCATGTACCTATCTGCATTCAGTGGTACGACGAGGAATGACAATTCCTTCTCGTGCTACTAGTGGAACAAGTTGGTGGCACGACGAGGAGGAAGAAGGGCGAGCGTCGATGCCGAATCTTCCCTTTTTTGTTTATATCAATGCCATAGGGTGAATTCTTTATGGTAATAAGACCGGAATTGGCTTGGGCAAAAAATATCGATATTTATCGCCGATATTTTTATATTCAATATATCGATATTTTTTTTAGGATATCAAATTCGATATTTTTAAGCGTGCGTTCGTCGATGTCACATCTACTACTACATGTATCTACTACTTCTACGATCTCTAAGATTAGAAAATACTAAGTTTAGGCTGTATGGCTTAGTTCCCTTCGTCTCAAATCCAAAGAAACTGGCTGTCTTGAAACATTCTTTGCCCGTGGTCCTACTGCTAGTACCACGGGCAACTATTTATGTACGTGGTCCTATCAGTAGGACTGAAACAAGAAAACGATTATATTGTATGGGCATTGGACCTACTGATGGGGTAGTACAGTCATCGTCAATATTATTAATGTTACTGCTTCTGAACAACCGGCTTCATTTCTAAAAGCCTTTTTTTTATACAACTAGATGACAAACAAGCTGACGGCCCATCTGATGGTAAGTGGTTACCGCCGCCTATAGACACCTGCATGAACAAGGAAAAATCCCTTGATATTGCAGGTGCGTTGTCATCCTGGGGCCTAAGATGAAATGCCGTCCATGCCCAGTAATTACACTGGCTACCTTAATTTTTGTTTCTTTGTTTTGTCTCGTAAATAAAACTACAAAATGAAACTAAATACTAAGTAATATTAGTAGAGTTGTATTGTGAATGTATCTAAAATTAAATCGCTGCGGACCCACCATACCCCTAGCCCTACCCCTCGGGGTAGGTTAGGACTGAACCATACCACCGTTAGTAGCGCTGGGTGCTGGGATTTAATGGAATAATAGAAAAAAAAAAACAGATACTAGAAATTGTCAATATAGCTGGATCATCCCCTGAAGTACCAGGCTGCCATATCTCTGTAGATGTTTAGCATACTGTTAAATTTTATTTATATAATAATCGTAAGGGTACCAATAAATAACCTCTGATATACTTATGGTAGCCTAGTACTACAGATTGGAAATATACATTTATTTGGTGTCAACGGATCAAATTAATCAACAGACTGAATTACATAAAAAACATACAGTGGAACATATAATCTCCTTCTTTTTTAGGTCGGTTAAAAAACCTGCTCTTATTACTCGTAGTAGAAACTACGGGGAATGCTACTTGTCAATAGTCTTACTGATAGAACCATGGACAAGAAAAAAAACCCATGGTACTACCAGTTGAACTACAGGTAATGCTACTTACCCATGGTCCTTCTGATAGGACTACGCAGTAGGACCACGGGCAACGAATGTCTAGAACCGATATATTTGTCCAGCAGTGGCCTTGCTTTTAAATTTTTCAAAAAAATAGTGGAAAAGCAACTTTTGGGCCTATTTTCGCAACAGTATAGCACCAACTCTATAAAGGGTATTTTTTTGAGTTGGTGCTAAACTGTTTCAGAAAGAATAGAAAGTCAAGCACCGCCTTCAAAAATACTTTTTTACTACATTATGAGTAGGTACCTCACTTCATATTTTTTTGTTTTTAGTACTTTAAGGGAGGTTTAATTTTTTGAAATAACTTGTTTTTAAATAAATATTTTATTTTTAGTTATTTAAGACAACTGATTTTTCCATTGTCATAGACCTCCAAAGGTATAACGCCACTTGACAGTTTAAATTACTTTTTATATATTTATTTTTTATTTAGTTTAGCTACCAGTTAACTGAATGAAAACATTAAAATAACATGCATATTGACACGCTTTTAGAATTACGCCTTTCAAGCCAACAATGAGTTTTTTTAATCAGCGAAATTTTTTTTTAATTCGTCATAAAGTTTTGAGAAATACTGGGAAAAACATAAATAGACTTAAAAAAATTGCCACCTATGTTAGGAAGCTGATATGGACTAACATATACAAGAACTGTGAGATTCGGACAATATTACATAAATACGTATCAAATTATCCGCTTTTTTGAAGTCGGTTAAAAATATGGATATTTCTTTTTCATTCGCCCATCCCTAGACCGGAATAACCGGTCTTATCTTGACAGTGTGCGTGTGTGCACCACCAAGAACTTTGTTATTAATTAGAAATATTATTCTGAAGGGGGGCACTGACAATAAAGGCTTATGATTTTGGTCTGTATCATTTAATCGCCCTAAAAATGTACATTACAGATGCCGACACTTACGTGAATAACGTTTACACTTTAAAAGTCGATGACAATAAACACGCAATTTACTAACACTGGCTTCATTAATACTGCCACAGACTTTTAACTGAAACTGTAACATGATTTTGATAATCTACTATACAGGTAATAATTGTAGATTTATATAATGTTTACATACAACATTTTATTTGCAGTTTTCCTTTATTCTACATAATTAAATAAATTGCAATCCAGATGTCCCACTAGTAAGTGTAACACTGTACATATCAGTCCTTGCATCACTATGAGGGTGAGGTTTCCTAACAACGATTCCATAGCCGTCCACTCCAGATAACACTGAAACCTCATTATGTTGGATGGCAGTAGTGTTCTTAAAAGTAAAGTGCTTAGAAAGCGAACAGCAGCAGGAAGGCCATCATGAGACAGAAAAGACCCATAGCCTCAGATAGGGCAAAGCCCAAGATGGCATATGAGAACAGCTGCTGCTTCAGGGAGGGATTCCTGGCATAGCCGATGATCAATGAACCAAACACTGTTCCAATACCCGCTCCTGGAAAGTAGAGAATGTAATATTAGTACATTAATCTTGTTCCTGTAGAACAGTAGAACTCTGTAGAAAATATATCTAAAATGAAGAAAGGGAATCACACTATCAAGATGAGTAAAAAAATAGGACATTTATTTTCATATTTGCCCAAGATGTAAACAAACACCAAACTTACAAAAAATCTCGTAAACTTTTGACTAACCCCTAGTCCAATGTAATACACATTGCACATACTTTGCTGCAACATACACGAAATAATAAAATATTTACAAAAAACATTAAATATTCGTCAATAAATACAGCATTGTAAAAATGCGACATTGTCTGACAACCTTTCTATTTTTAATTTGATCTTATCCATAGTGTTGAGTGTTTGTACTTCAAATGAGCGAATTAATATAATATCATTGCTTGAATTGTAATTGCGATTTTAAAATATACACATAAGTTCTTAGATTATTTAGGAGTTAAGTGTTTTTTTAATTTATTAATATTGAGAATAAAATGAGACGGGCTGATGGGACGAACTGACCGATAGTGTTAGGTAAATGTATTTCAAAACTCGTCATCTTTGTCAAAGTACGATAGGTACCTAATCTGGACATAATTTTTTTATAGTTTTAAATTATTATATATTAATTTAATAAATAAATATGTTTTTTCTAATATTTGTAACTGTTTTAATTATTTTTGTCTTTAATTCTTTCTTTGTAACACTCTCAAATGGCAGATTTATTGCTGGACGATTACACTTACATTATGTGAATGTTATAGTGGTTGTTATTTTGTAAATTTGGTTAAAAGTAACTATTTTAGACCTTTCTAATTGAAGGATTTCCTTATGGCCATATTTTTTACATCTTGGGCTCAAAGTGATAAAAATAGGTTATAAGTTACAGTTCTTAGTTTACAAACAGTCTACTCAAAATGTGAGATAGGTGTAAAAATAGCAGAGGTAACTAAATAGAATTGGTTCTTAGTGTGAGTCATATCTATTCAAAGCTAACTAAATACAATCTAACTACTACTATCGACTACAAAAGCTCACCTGTTCGCATTCTTCGAGTCAAAATTAAAGGATACTATAAAATTGCACACAAAAACATGCAAATAAAAGGAAGTTGTATCCACAATAGCGATTATACACTGTACAAATCTTCATTCCAAAAAATGTTCTAAAAGGCAAACAACATTAAAAATGCAATCATCAGACAGAATAGGCCCATAGCTTCAGACAGTGCAAAACCTAAGATGGCATAGGAGAATATTTGCTGTTTCAGTGATGGATTGCGTGCATAGCCAATGATTAAGCATCCAAATACCACACCAATTCCAATTCCTGCAGGAACATAGGGAAGTGTTAGGATTGAACATGCATTATGGTAACTGATGATTAGGAAATGTGTTTGAACAGAACGATCTTCTAATGTACCTAATATTATGAATTGTCAAAATAAAATGGTTAGATTTTTTTGCAATTATGCTACAGTAAAATTATTATATTATCAAGTATGTTACAGAAAAGAATTTTCAGTTTTCAATATATTTTCAAAAAATTATATAACTGTTAGTAGAACATCTTTAGATAATAAAGAATTATAAATTCAATTCACATTTCCTCAAATAATGCAGGAAATTATTGATTGTTCTGTATCCTATAGAAACAAGATTAAAAGAAAACTGAAATTCGATTAGAGCCTCACTGCTGAGGTTATATAACAATGCAGTTGAACCTTTGAAATTAATTTGATAATTAGTCCCGGGAGTATGTGACAATTAAAAACCCATTAGAAATAAAACCCTAGAATGTGAGCCTTGTTAGAATATAGTTTTAGAAAAGCATTTGCAGTGTTATGGTAAGGAGGTTAACATTACACAATAAAACAAATAGTTATCCAAATGATTATTAAAAACATGCAGTGGAAAGAAAAAATACACACCTGAACCTGCTACTCCAACTGTTGCTGCACCAGCACCAATGAATTTGGCAGCGGAGTCAATGTCTTTGGTCACTGAGGTGGTCTGGAACGAGCGCACTGCTGAAAGCTGTGTGGGGGCAGCAGGCACAATTTGTGTATGAGAGGGAACTGCTGCCAGTGGCCTGACCAGTGCTGTGTTGCTGAAGATCTGTAATTGATTAACAACAGGAGTTATATTTCAGACTCTCACCATTATTTGTAATCTATAATGAATGTAATAAATGAAATAGTATGTAATGACAACCATTACACATACCTAAAGATTTTAGGGCACTAATATTATCAGGAAGTGTTAACTAGTAATTACATAACAATGAAGTTGAAGATTATATTCAAACAATGATCAGAATATGCGAGATTCTCAACATAAAGATCAATGCATTAAATAAAATTGCATTGATTAAATGTTATTAGTTGGATTTCAAAGCCCATTTCTAATTAAAATAGTAGGTATAATGTGAAAAAAATTGTTAGGTTGTGAAAAGGAAGAGTACTTACGGCAGACCTGGCTGCAGGGGCGATCAGTCTAGCGGCAGACAGCATTTTGTGTGAATTTAGGTACGGCGAGCGACAACTGGAACAAACCGAAACTCTAATCAGACTCAGATACTTGTCATGCACCGGCTAGTGTTCCGAGTTCTAGATGTAGTACTGTCAGATCGACCGACGAACCTCAAAAGCGTTACGTAATACAAAAGAATACGTAATATAGTCCTATAATGACTTACAGTGCAAAAGTGCGTTCACGACTATAGTGACACTAATAACTGAGTTTATATTCCTGAATAGTTTTCTATTGGCAGCTTGTTATGTAAAATACAGAGGCAGAAAATGGCCGAAAGTCGGGGTTTCATTATTCCTGTGACAACTTACAATTTCACGAATAAATATTATCACTATCACACACTTAATAGCCAGAAGAAGGTTTGGGCACACTTATTTTCCAATGATGGCTTAAAATTTTATCACTTTTACACGATTAGTTTTACTCACAAAATTTCACCCACTTACCAAAGAACACCGAATGGGAGGAGACCGGCCTTTGGAATGTTATTTCTGACAGTGGTGAAATGAAACAGAGCACTAATACTACTATGCTATTGGTGGGAAGGTTTGGGTATTCCGTTCGGCGCAGCCAACTATTGATTGAGCTGCGCGAATGACATTTACTTTACGTACTAATAAATTCAAAACGTTAATTTGCGCCCTACTAAGAATAATTAAATTACCATAAAATATAAAATTAATATACATTTCATAACATCAAACATTACTTTTCTTTTTCAAAAAATAAGGAATAGGAGATAACTTATTATTGAAAAATTGATACAGTCTCCTCTTTGACTCGTAATACATTATTGTCCGACATGGCCGTCTTCATGATAAACATCTGTAAATTCAATGGTTGTGGAATAACATTCCCGAGATTAGCAGAACTAATTGAGCATATTGAAGACAAACATATTGGTAAGTTTTGTATTTGAAATAATTCCCGCTAATCCCATTAGTTTTAATCCATGACCCTGTCATACCTATGTACGTCTTATCAACGTTGTTAGGTTGTCTACATTGATGCTATTTTTGCAACAAATTTCAAATGGACGGACTTACGAGGAAATTTTTTTATGGATAATTCGTACGATCAAACTCAGAAGTAGATTTTACTTTAGTAGATATTAAGTCGACCCAACTATTACGTACCTATAAAGTTATCTATTAGTTCCCTTTGAGCACAATGGTTGGTGTGACATGGTACTAACGTTCTAAGTTCGCTGTACTTCACATTTACAATTTTATTTAATGACCTATGTTGACTAAAATCATTATAAATAAAACTATAATGTGCTAATAACGAGTGACTGAGTCTTTTAGTCTGGCTCGTTCATTAAACCCTCAGAATAGGTACTCATGATTAAACTTACTAGGTAAGTACTTACTAAATTGTAGTTAGTTACTATAATTATAACTAATTACTTACCTATTGTAATATTTGCATTGAGCCCACAGAACAGAGAAACTTTGTTCTGTGAATAAAGCTGACCTTAGTTACTTAGAAGTTTTACATGTTTTTATTACAGTTGGTTTAAAAACTAGGTACCTACCTAAAACAATTAAGCTCAAAAACCAAATTCAGTACCTACCTACTAGGTACGATAGTAAAACTTTCCTAATTTTACATCGATAGGTAATTAAACTGTCAAGCCACAGATTCTTTGTCATAGCTCATAAGCCCTTACGCGGTTTGACAAATTACTTATATACTTCTTCAGCCATCTGGATGAACGTTGCGCCCTTCTTTCAATGATCTGAGGTTGCGCCCTTCAATGCCGGCGTTTAATGAACGGCCTAGGCGTCTAATTGGCTGGCAAAATCCAGATGGCTGCGACCTTATGATCTGAGGCTGCAACATTGGATGCCAGCGTTTAATAAACGGCCTAGGCGTCCAAATAGCTGGATGCTACATAAATATACTTCCAACGTTGTTTTGTTTATTTCTCTCACTCTCGTGTTTATGTGTCAAATAAAAAAGTCGATTCTTAGTTTTTGCGAGAAATCTTTCACTAGTCCAATTAGTGTGGGAGGCGTCCCACTAGCTTAGAAGTCTCGTTTATGGGATAAGGCATGTACTCTTTGCTACTACCTACTGCTGGTTAATAAATCTGAGTTAATAACGCTCATCCTAATGAAATAGTAACAAATATATTTTTTACTTAATTCTTTAGATCTCGATCCTGCGGTTGTAGAACAAAAAGAGGCCTCGCAGCCGGCATGCATTCCCTTGAGTTATGTACTACGTTTCTTTACGGAAGCCTCGAAACGAGAAAACCAAAACCTGCCGCCGGTTCCAGATATCCGCCGCCGCTTGGTGGCCGCACCAAATACGCCATCAGTTCGAAGTAGTACTCCTACTGGTAACGGTTTTGTATTATTTTCACTGTGATTTACATTCTTTATCTACGATAGAATTCATTTTTATCATCATCAGAACAGGCTATATAGGTAGGTACGTCCCACTGCTGGGCACGGGCCTTCCTAATTGGGAGAAACACATCAGGACTTTGAGCCTTAACACCGCCACGCTGACCCAATCCGGGTTGGTGGCAGCTGCAGTTACAAACTTACAGCCGGGACCAATGGCACTGCCTTTCGAAGCACGGAGGAGCTCGAGATTTCAATTTATTCTTGATCAATTCTTTATGATGCTGAATTATTGATATGATACAGTTAACAAATAAGGACGCTACTATTGATTTAATCTAAACTAAATAGGTAACACCACTGGTAATCATAATGGGTATTATTGCATATTCATTGACGGCTAACCTTTTTCATAGCACTTGGTAAACAAAACGGAAATTTATACTTACCTAGGCACTGAAAATATTAGCGGAGGAGGAGGAGCTAGAGGAGTCCATTATGTAAGTACCTAGGTAATTAGGAGGGCTCAGTACAGTTTCAACACCGATTTTTCTGCCTCGGTGAAGGTTTTTGTAATATTTATTATACCTATACCCGTAGTCTTAGATGAATTGTTATTGTTCTAAGCCCGTAGCTTTAATTGACGTTGCTTTAAAATTTGTTTCATTGAAAACCGCGTCCTAATACCAATTTTTTGGAGTAAGATGAATCTAGAAATGCTAACAAGCTTAGATCATAGAAATTAGGGCTCAGGATTAGGACCCTATACATTTTTCGCAATAATGGTAGTATATTTTGTCGAATAGTTTTGCCAACCAAGCTATATATTACCTACCCAAATAAAAGAATGTTTGCTAATAATAGAGTGTTTAGCAGGATTTTAAATTATTAGTAGTAAATCACCTTTCAATGGGACTTTTAAAAGCATTGGAACGTTGGAAGATAATTTTATTCTGCGGCTCTAGCTTCGCTCGTTGCCAACATTGAGATAATACGAGTATTTCTTCAAAATCGTAGATAATAATCATTTGTGTTAAATTTGTAATTTGCAAAATCTTTACCCGAGACTTATGATGAACAGGAAGCGAAATGGACGAGGATGAAGTGATTAGTCCATCAGAAGACAGTAACGACTCTTGGACTACAGTTGAAGAGTACAGCTCCGAGTACATACTACGATATGGCGTTAAGTATGTATGACCAGATTACTTATTCGTTAATTAACTTATTTGACAATCTAAAGTGATGATCACTAAGTTAATTATTATTAAATTCTAACGCACTTCTGATTATGGCCT
This sequence comes from Nymphula nitidulata, assembly GCA_947347705.1. Classification (NCBI taxonomy): domain Eukaryota; kingdom Metazoa; phylum Arthropoda; class Insecta; order Lepidoptera; family Crambidae; genus Nymphula; species Nymphula nitidulata. The sequence goes on from OX374626.1 coordinate 5,780,174, forward strand.
TTAAACAGACCAGAGTCGATAATGAATCATTTTTAGGGATGGGCCGAAATTCGTTTCACATTCGGTTTAGCCGAATTTCGGCAGTTTGAACCGAACTTCGGCATTCGGCCGATATTCGTTTCAAATGCCGAACATTCGGTACAAGAAACTATTGAAATAACTTAACAATTTTGTCAAAGATAATTAAACCAACACTTCATGATCATAGTATTTTTATTTATCAAATAAGTATCAGATTATTTTTTTAAAGAAAAATAATCTAATATCTACTAAATTAATGAAATAAAAGTTGCACCAAAAGAACCAAAAATAATCAAGTGATATTCCTCAAAGCATTATCGTAAATTAAAATAAATCAAATTCTGTAGTTGTTTTAAAATAACAAAAATGAAATGAAACTAATATTCGTCTAATTAAAACCCGCGTAAACTAGTAAGAACGTGTCGTAACTACAGTAACCACCGTAAAAAGAACCGAACTTCCGCCGAATTTTGTTTTTTTACCGAATCTTCGGCCGAAGTTCGTATTCGGTTCTAACCACATTCGGCCCATCTCTAATCATTTTACAATCATAACGATTTTAGTATAATACAGTCAGTATTTAATTATTAAGGAAAAATATATACCACTTGATAACACAATAATACACAACATATGAATTACGAACAAATAAGAGTTTAAACTAAAACAATTTCAAATCTACTATCAAGAATCACGATAGATTATTCTGTTCAGATGTTTTTGGAAAATGTGTATGACATGTAAAAACTGATAAGCCCACCATTTTAAATTTTAGATAAACTATTAAGATGTAGGTCCGTAATTTTGAGCATGAATTTAGGTGGTTATGTAGAGAAAAGTCAGAAAAATGTGGTTCACGTGATTTATAGGAGTGAATGTTGTGAATAGAAGAGGAACTAGAATGAAGGTTGTAGGATAGACTTTCGAATCTCAAACACTGCAGCAGTGATTGTGGGTCTGAGTTAAGAATTAAGTAAAGTAATTGAAAAGTAAAAATGTTTTTTCAACACATGTGTTCCCTCCTTCTTTTTACAAGGACCCCAGTCCTTCACGAGAGGCGTAAAAAGCACCTTTTGGGCCGGCAAGGTGGAGGCGGCCAGTGCAATGTCTATTCTGCACTAGCTGTCTTCGCATATGGACTCCCCTTACCGCTTCACATCAGGTGGTGTTGGGTCAGTTGCCGTGCTATGTAAAAAAAAATATACTATGTTGCGCTGGCCCCAAACAAACTCGACAATAGGGCAAAACAATGCTATTAATAAATTGCTATTTGGAATTACAGACAGAATGCTTCCGCTTCTTTTGGGGCTCACGGGCAAGCAGCTCAAGAGAAGCCTTTCGCGTGCCCAGTCCCAGGTTGTAAGAAACGTTATAAGAACGTCAATGGGATTAAGTATCACTCAAAAAATGGTCATAAGAAAGACGGCAAGTGAGTATTGTATTGTACAGTATAGTGTATTGCAATAGCTATGGAATAAGAATCACAAATAGCGGAAAGTGGGTACTTTCCGCTATTCGTGACAATCGCAAAATGTTATACTTATTACTCATGGCTGTCCGACATTGAAGTTGCACCAATGAAAACCTAGACTCTCATCAGCGGGGCGACCGCTAAGTGCGTGTTCACACTAGCGATTTTTTGGGCGATTTCACGGCGAGGCGATTTAGTCGCGAGCTCGCGGCGTGCATGCGCGTGCTCGCTACGATATAGCCGCAATTTATATATCGCCGCGAGCTCGCCGTGACCACGCCGCGCCGCGAGTCCGCTTTGAATTCGAATCTCGAAATTGCATATCTCTTCCCATTCATTTTTTCTTTTATTTTGATAAGAATAGTCTTTACTATATAAGTCCCATAAAGCCAGACGTTTGCGTATTGCGTCTATAAATGAATCATTATCGAATTCCGACGACGCCATTATAACTTATCAATCACTCATGTACGTCGTGAACGAACCTGCGCTGGAGAATGGGGCGCGTGCGCTAGGCGGGTAAGTGGGTAGTTGGATGAGGCGTTCATAACCGCCGCTATATCTCCGCGCGCCCGCAGCGAGTGCGCGGCGATTATTTTATCGAGGCGATACCGCACCGAGCGCGCGCGTGCACACCACGAACTCGCGATTAAATCGCCTCGCTGTGAAATCACCCAAAAAATCGCTAGTGTGAACAGGCACTAACGGGATTGGTATTTTTATGATATTGTCATATTCTTTAGAACGATCGTACCATGAAGGCCGGCGACCGATAATAACATAGACGAGTAACTAGCCCATCCAAAATGACACCCCCAAAGAGACTCCAAAGTGGGCGGGGCTTAAATCGGACTCCGCGCCATGATTTAGTTTGTCATTGACTGCGTCACAGTGATGTACTCGTAAAAAAATAATAAAATCTCAGTAAATATGTCCAAAAGTGAAGTAAAATGGTGTGTCAGTCGCATAGGTGAACATAATAAGAGCACTGGAATTAAATTTTACACGTAAGTCTCTCCTAAACCTTTATAATCGAGTCAAATATAAACAAAAATATTGGCCGCCATGTTGGGCCAATATTTGTGGACAATTTGAACAAATACACGAGTGGATGATGTTATGCAGCCATTTGTGTGACAGTATTTATTTATTTTCAACTCAACTTTTAACTCTGCAAACTTTTATGACGACTTATTGTTATTGTGTTTGTTTAATAGTTAATTTACCTAATAATAATCAATTATGGCTTTATACATCGTTGCCTTATATAATTTTTGTAAGAATGATAAACAAACCTCCAATTTATGGATATTTTTAACCGACTTCAAAAACGAGGAGGTTCTCAATTCGGCCGGTATGTTTTTTTTTTTTTTTTTTCTATGTATGTACACCGATTACGCCGAGATTACTGATCCGATTTACGTGATTCTTTTTTTGTTCGATGCGGAATAGCTGCCATTTGGTCCCATAAAATTTTTTTCAAAATCAGTTGGGTACTTTGGTTTTAAATATAAAAAAACTGAAATTATGAAGTCGTCTACATATGCGTAGGGGAGGTAGGGGAGGGATGGGCACTTTTTCACAATTTAATGCATAAAAAATCAGATTTTTTAGATAATCAAAATTTATTATCATTTCTCATTGCACCACACATTTGGCTAGATATCTTAGACATAACTTTCTTAAAATTATAACCAGTCTCAACATTAAGAGATAATTTCAGATTAATAATCATAAGTGCCCAATGCTCCCTATGGTAGGGAGGTTTGGACACACCCTGTGGGAGGCTTGGGCATGGCCTATAAAACACTTTATATCCATAATAGTATCGAAAAATAAAAGTTAACAACAAATAAAACAGTATCGTATAGTTGTTTTTATTTTTGATCATTTTGATACCTCTTCTATGGCTCGTAATATCAAATCCTTAGGAATTTCCCGTCGCAAACCTTTCTTTTTGAATTTGAACGGCATCTTTCTGTAATTAAAAATAATTCAAATAGTTTTATTAAAGCAGGTACTAAGAATTTTAAAAAATACTCCTATACTCATCTTAAAGGACACAATGTTGAGTATAGGAGGCATTAGGCATGCCCAAGCCTCCCTTACATCAGAATGCCCATTGCTCCCTCTGTATAAATTTTCAACATAAGTTACTGGTATTTTTATTTATTTAGGTATTTAAGCGTGAATTTCAGATTAATTTATAAGTTAGTAAATACACAATAGATATATAATAAAGAATAGACATACCTTTCGTTAGTTGTCTCTTTATTACGATCCGAAACCACAACAAAATATTCACTTTTACGAGCGCATAACCTTCAAACGTGTCTGCGTTTAACAACAGGCAGAAATCGCAGATATTCTATGGATGAACAGTGTTATCAGTCGGTAAAGTAAACTATTAAATTAGGAAAAAAATAAATTCTGTGACCGGATCAGAATAAAAGGGGGGTGCCCATGTCTCCCGACTGCCTGTCCCTCCCCTACCTCCCCTAATTGCGAATTTTTGCTTTTCCAATGACTTTTTAGTGAAACGATACGATATTAGGAAACAATATAAGTTGACGGTCACCCATCTTAACTTTGACCGTAGAAAGTTATCACTAAAAATTGTGAAAAAAAAATTTTAAACAAAAATTAAAACCGACTTCAAAAATCTGAAAAGGATAAAATAATTAAATTTAAGTAGGTATTCATCCCCTAGAAATATATTTTTGGAGTTGGTGCTAAGTGGTTTCCAAAAACAATAGAAAGTGAAGCACCGACTCCAAAAATATATTTCTAGGGGATGAATACCTACTTAAATTTAATTATTTTATCCTTTTCAGTTTTTTGAAGTCGGTTTTAATTTTTTGCTTACAATATGATGCCATTTTCTACATCTTTCTCAATAAATTTAAGTATTATTATTTAACATGTGTATGTTTAATTATTACTTTAATAATTTACATTTACAATATGATGTGGAAATAGTATATGTATCTATTTTAAACTGTTAAGGATAAGTCGTAGTAAGTAAAGTTGTAGACTGCAAGATAGTTTCGTGAGGTTATTGAAATAAAACAACATCATAATTTGAATAGAGAAGATAGTTGGACCACACCAGCTTGGGATCTTATCATCCAAATTGAAAAGTCTCAAGCCCGTATTTACTCTTCCTTCGGACACTGTAAGCTCCATGGCGTGAATCGGAACACTCAAAATATAACTATAAAAAATATGACGGTAGTTAATATTAAACTCATCAAAGACAACTGACATCTTGACTTCAGTCTTCCCGAGACCTTGATCGCTATAAAGTAATCGAAACATTGGGTATAAAAAATCATTATGTGACATCTAATTAAACGCAAGTTAAATCCAGTAAAGTGGTTTTATTTCAAGAAATAATTTATTTCATTAAATTTATTTCAAGAAATAATTTATTTCATTAAATTTATTTCAAGAAATAAAACCACTTGATGACATTTTTTTTTTCTTATGTCCTTAATACAAATAAATAATGTCATGACAGATATTTAGATTTTTTTTATTTAAATGAATGAAACGAACCCATTTCATTTCTGATCTTTAAAAATAGATAATTAAGACATTACGTGAAATTGACTGTTTAAATCAGTATTATTCGTCTCAACTGTAAAATTGAATAAGTGGACCGATTTACAACATTGCTATATTTATTAAAAATGACGATATATAATTATGAAAGTCGTCATAAAATTTTGCATGGTTACATTGTGCATATATGACCCGTCCGGCGCGTGTAAATCAGAAGACCGAGAGGGCGCTATACAATTTCGATATTAGCCGATTTTATCCGACGTTCTCTTCTAGCCGCCGAGGGTACCCATTTTGCGACGAGTTTTGTATGAAGTTATGCTTCTAGGCTCTCTACGTTCGCCGCATGAAGGCACTATAAGTATTTTAAGGATATACATAAGGAGGGTATAAACCCTCCTTCCTATAACAAGGGTTCCATCAAAAGAGTCGTTAATAGGCACCGTATACTTAGGCCGGTGAGGCGGAGGCGGCTAAAACATTGTGTACAAGCATCACTAACTGTCTCCGCAAACCGCAAATGGACTCTTCTTGCCGCTTCACATCAGGGGGTGTTGAGTCATTTGTCGTGGTTTGTATAAAAAAACGCACGTTGTATTCTTGCAGTGGTGTTTACGCTCACGATGTATTCTTGCAGTGGTGCTTACGTTGGTTTTGTATTCCTGGAGTGAGGCTATAGTGCCTCACTCCAGGAATACAAAACCACAAATTAAATATTATATTATGTGCCTCTGATCTTTCTTAGAGGTGCTTCCTCAGTCGAGCTCTAAAGATTGGAATTGGAAGTACGACTCTGAAATTAATTCCGTAAACACACATTCTAATCTGTAGAAAATGAATCATCCAATAAAGCGTAGAATTATATTTTTCACATAATTCAATGTATTTTATCTTTTGATAGAAAATACCCTATATTGACAAACACTGATCCATACAATAAAAAAAATATTCCGGGGCCTAAGAAGCGTTTGACTACACAAGAGTACTTCTGGAAGAAATGGGTATTTGAAAATTATTGATATCGGTAGACTTAATTAGTCGTTAGGATAAAATTAAGTAAGTAATTGGTTTTTAGAAGATTTTAGACTCAATTTTTGAAATATCGTTGACTTGAGTGATTGAAATTAAAGTAGGTAGACTAGAATTATTATGGTAATTGGGTATTTGTGTACATTTATTGCAATAAATCTGTGATTGTTGCCGTGTTAGATATTTAGTTATAAAGTATATATACTGGTACGAGGGTCAAATTGAAAGTTCTTTGAAAATCAAAAACTGAGCAAACTAGCAAGTTATTAGTTTTAATAAATCTTATAAAAATCGAGTCCATTCACATCCAATACATCGCTTCATTCGATAGAACCACTAAAAAAAGCACTTTGTCCTCTCGTCCTCAGGGGTCTCTTCGACGGCCTATTGAAACGCAGTCACTGCTTCCTCGGCGTCCATAAAACTTCTTCCTCGAAGTTTTTCTTCTATTTTCGGGAATAAATAAAAATCGCAATCGCGAGGTCGGGGCTATACGGTGGGTGACCCAGTAATTCTACGTCTGTCGTCGCCAGATAGTCAATCGTTTGCCTGGCGGTGTGCGACGAAGCGATTTCATTATCGTGGTAAAGGAGGATCCTACTGCGAGGTCATTTCTCCCCAACTTTTTCCAAAACAAGTGGCAAACAATTATTAGTGTACCACTTAGTAGTAACTGTTTTTCGATCCTCTAAAGTCTAAAGCAATTGTCGCGTAATGACCTGTCCTTTCGAAGAACGAGGCCACCATTTTTCTTCCTCTCTTCACTTTAGCTGGCAACTCCTCGTAAGGAAAAACACCCTCTGAGCAGACTGTCTTTGGTTTCGGGATCATAACAGCTATTGTCACCCGTAACTATGTTGAACACAGCATTTGAACACCGTTAAATCGTTTTAACCATTTCACGGCACCAATCAACAAGATGGAGTTATTGGGTCTCGGTCAAATTATGAGGTATTCACTGGGCACAAAGCTTCCTGGCAGGATTTTGAGCACTTGACTCATACCGACGTCTAAGCTTGTCCGAATCTGCTGATAGGTCACTCTTTTGACAGTCTATCATACGTCGCACAATACTGATGTTATCTTCAGTCCTCGCAGTAGAAGACCGTCCCTCACGCAGATCATCGATAAGATTAGTGCATAGCTTAAACTTATTACACTAGTTGTAAGCAGTGGAACAAGATGGGGCTACATCATGAAAGGCCAATCGAAGTCTATCATAACTTTCTTGTTGACTTTTGAAAGTCATAAAAAATTATTGCACGTAAATTTTCTTAAATTCATGCTGACGTGACTCAGACAATTTTCAATTTGCCACCAAATCGTAAAACAAACGACAAAGGAATGTAATACATACTTACTCAATAATTTGAATTAGAGTTATATTTGAGGAAGTATTTTGATGGTACCATTGAAGTTATATACAAAGGGGCACCCAACTTTACCTATAAATCCGCCGACCTCGCTTTCTACAGGAAAAACAGTGTAGGTACTGTTGCTGCTACGAGGTTATTTGGTATTTTCTGTTAGGTGAAGGTCCTTTCCCAGGCGGACGCATCACTTTACCGCTAGGTACCTATATCCCGACTTCCCGACCCTCCTAAAAAGTGTATGGAACCTATACATTGACAAAAAGATTTGGCCATAGTAACTAGATACCTTCAAATGGCTTTAAATGTTTGATTTTTCAGGGTAAAAAAGGCATACAGATGCCAATGCGGCAAAATCTACAAAACCCCACAAGGGCTTAAAACTCACTCGCTGTCCCAACATTTAACTGCACCACGAGCCCCGATGGTCGTGACCGCGGCGCCGGCTCGCCCAATCACCATCGACGACAACAAACTCGTGCGTATCTATGACGCGCTCACTACAAAAGAACTACCCACTTTTACCATCCCGAAGCATAATCTGAGCGCGTTGGGAGTATTGCCAGCTGCCTTCGCTTCAAGCCAGAACAGGTTGAAGCTCGTTGCGCCCAAGGTAACTGTACAGAACACGCAGCAGCTCACACCCCTGTCGTCAGCTTACGATTTGACTAATTAGGTCAGTCCTTAGTGGTGTTGCCACCTTTTCCAATACTGATATGTTATTTGTTAACTGCGTTGCAGTAAGTTTTTTAATTACGTAATATTTCATTTATTAGAAAAAAGGTTGGCAATCCCCACATAATCGTAGGCGGGGAAACGAGAAGGGTTGCAAGAAACGAATTTAAATCTCTTTAGTTAAGTTCGAGAATTCACAGTTCCTATTTAAAAAATGATAAAAAAACTCATTCTCATCTATTTATAATTTGTTGTGCTTTATAAATATTTTATCATCCATTAAATGGCGGTGTCACACATCGCTTCCTCGCTTAAAATGAAGAACTCATTGCACAAAGTGTTATACCTATATTACTATTGCACCTTCATTTAACTGGACGTTTTGTTTGTATAAGAATTTTTTTATTTGATTATTTATTTATGTTCTTCGATTTTTGTTACGTAGAGTTTATAATAGCGATTGTGATTATAATTTTAACTATTCGTTATGCTCAGAATGAGACTGATAGTTGTATGTAACAGCTTGGCAGGCAAAAAGTTGTGTAGGGTATCTATGAATACCACTTCGGTATTTTGCTTTGTTCGTTATTTCTTGTTTAAGAATACTTCTTTTTAACGTTACGATGCGTTTTAAGTTATTTATTTTACTCGATTTTTGTAAATTATTCAAATTGGATACGTTAAGTCACCTTTATCGTCAATGATTGGTTTTAATTAATTATAGACTTTACATCGAGAAAATTGGGGTTTTTAGGCAAAGAACTGTCGAGCGGTAGTCAACTAGAGTTATCGTTGGCAAAAATCGAGCGCTTTGCTATTTTTTTACTGACAAACCAATGGGACCGAGGTCAAAAGCGCTGTCAATCTCTTTCTGAACAACGTGTGCTGGTGACATGAGTGTCGATCTTCGGTTACTGCGCTTTCAAATATGACCAATAATATTAAAATTACTATTTCGGTTGTAATTTTTGTTTACTAAAATTTAAATATCAGTTCTAAGCCTAAGTCTAGAGACAAATAAATAAGTTTCTGTTCCCGCATGAAACTAGGTTGCTGCCGGAATTTTTATTTATTTTCGGAATATCACAATTTATGACTCGATAGCGGTAACATAGAATTGATCGTATGCATAACTGTTTTAGCTTACCATAAACCGAAGGTTGTACTCTCGGCGACCAGTTTAAATTTAAAATGATAGATATAGGTACATTATTATTAAGTTGCAATACTTTAACTCTCTCCTATGTTTTATAACTGAACTCGCAAAGTAATATAATCCCTTATTTATAAAACGCTTTGATCCCAATTTTATGTATATTATGTCGCCGCCGTCTCGGTCAAATCAGCCGCTTAACTGGACGGCTAGCCCGTTGATCAAACGCCGGCATCCAATTGAATGCCTAGCCCGAAAGTTAATTGAACTAGACTCACTTAACGTTTAACGACTTGGCGTATTGAATGGATCGTCTTGCACTGAAAAGTTTTGGTTTGATTGGTAGGTTCAAGGTTATTTTTTAAAGACCACTTATAACCGACATCGTTTTGGTTTTAAGTGGTCATAAAAAATAACTTTGAACCTACCAACCCCTTAAACAGTCACACAAAAGCTCTTCGATTTAAATGACCTGCCTAGGCGTTCAATTGAATGACTAATTTAAACCAGACGGCTGACATGACTTTAAGCCATCTGGTTTACCGTTGCGCTCAATGACTTGGCTGGTTGTACTTCAGCCGTTTGATTGGATGCCGGCATTTAATCAACGGGCTAGCCGTCCAGTTCAGCGGCCGATTTAACCAGACAGCTGCGACATATACAAGGTGTTTGGTACATGGTATAAAAAGAGGGCAACTCCTGTTAATATAGTCTTAAGAATACAAAGGTGTTATTCAAAAATGGTAAAATAAATTTTACAATTTCCCATACATTTTGTTTTACTGAGTGAACTATTTGTATGAAGAAATAAGAAATTTATTTTACAATTTTGAACTTTTGATAACACCATAGTATAATGAGTATGTTAATATGGGTAGGTGCCTGCTTGTTATGCTATGTACAGCCGATAACAAATCAAGCGTAGCAGTTTAATTTTGACGTCGCCCTTGCCGCGCTCGTAATAGAGGCGGCTTTCGTAGTGTAACTGTTACACTTGATGTGCTGTCGTCTGTACTAAACACCCTGTATAATTATCTCCTAGCATTGTTGTAGGTGTCACGAATGTTCCCTCCAACCCTCCTTTTGTGCCATTATATATATATGTATATTTATGTACAAAAATAACCTAGCATATTGCGTACTTAATCATAAATTTCACACGGAAACGCTTCACTGAATTATTTATATCGTCTTACGAACATTTACAGAACGTAAAACAAAATGTTAGATTTTATAATAAGATTTAAAAAATACAAAAAAAACATTAATGTCATAAGTGTCGTATATATGGATCTAGGTTAAAATGATGTACTCTTCAATGTGATAATAATACTTAGAAAAAGTAAAAAAAATGCTTGTAATGTCTTAAAGTAGATGTAAGGCAGACCGCTGACGGTCATTCTTTTGTATTATGTTCATTTCATTCTTGTCATAATCATTTATACTGATAAATTAATTTTTGTAGAATATTGACGTTGAATAATGCGTTAACCAAAGACATTTCGGTGTTTATACCTGAGTTCTCAGACGCACCACAATCTAATATTGTGATTGCAGATTGCTTTGAATTTTGACATATTTCATAGTTACTAAGTACCACGAATTGATTATTTTAAGTGCGAAGTCGAATTTATTTAACTCATACGAAAAGTAACGAGCTTGTATTGTGTATGACATCTTAGATTAGAATTGGAGTAATGCTGCCCAATTTCACTAAAATTTTATTGTAGATATTGGAACACTTCTTGTCCTGTCATATTACTATAGGGCTTTAAAAATATTGATTAAAGTATAAAATGAAAATTACGAATGAAGCACATTTTAGTGGACAGTGTTTGATCTCTTTTTGATGTGCAGGGAAGGAAATGTCCCAAAGATGTATGGCGACCCGGCCAGGTCTATGTACACTAACTATACTAGAAATAGGCAAAAAAACACGCAGGATATTTTTCAATTTTATTGTCTATTTTCTTTTAATTCGCTATTTCGTTGTAGAAAAAAAAAACTTTTTATAGAAATAACTGCAACACAGCCAAATATTCACCATAGCGCCAATGTCACTTGGGTGTTTAGTTTACTTCAATGTCGCCCGCCATATTACCTATTGAATATTAATGAAATTGACGAATAATTTTGTATTTTGTGCAACGAATTTTAGTATTTTTTCCGGGTTTAGGAGAATTTTCCGGATTTTTTAGATATTGTATTGTGGTGTTGTTGTATATTGTATTGTGTATTACCTGGCCGGAAATGAAACATCTCTAAAATTTTTAATGTGGTCAATCTAATGACCACTGGTCTTCGGTTAGACCAGTAAATTCCATTAGAAGAAAACTCTTTTTACTGGATATTGAGTATCATGATGAGACTGAGTGTATTGACTGAATGGTGGAATTGAGCAGCTAAAAATAGAAGTAAATTGATTGAGGTGCTAATCACAAGGGACTTGGAGCGTAGGACGCATGTTTAGTATAGCCTTAATGGATAACGTTCGATCACGATGAACGATGGAAAATATATGTAAAGATTGTTGTTTATCGGCGCTGAACAGGTAGTGTGATGTTTGGACTAGCAAAGATATCGACTATTTGGCAGAATATATAGGCGTTCTCGTGTAGCCTGCACATGAGCGCAAAACTCTCATGTCGCTATCGCCATACAAGACAGCGACATCCGGCGTCAACTAGCGAGCGTTAATTTGTTTTATAATTTATGATATGACAAATGACGCAGTTTCGTACACGCTAAACTGAGCTCTATTTGCACATGTTAAGTGACATATGCCAACGCCAGAGGGCGTGCTGTACCGTCGGGGCCACCGCCTAGCTGCAGTGGTGTTTTAAGTCATGTTTTAAGAGATATTGGCATAATTTGTAGAAGAAACGATCTGTTTTTTTACAAATTACTAATTTATTATCGTCTTCGTGACTTTATTGACGTTTGGTGAATGCCATATCGTTTTCAAAATGACAACGTGACGTCATAAACGACATTTGCGGTCGCCCCGCGGGATTACGTGCGTTGCCATATACGTACACCACTACGCAGAGGCGGCCTTTGCGAGGTCGGAGGCTCTGGGCGCCGGACGGGAGAAAGCCCTTCTCCTTTTTGCAAATTATTTAAATTGAAATCTGTTACGCGAGGCCCATGCAAAAGTAAGGCCCCTGACGATTGCCCTGCTTGTTACATCTAAGGCCGCCTCTGGCATTACGAAAACGCTACTATAGAAGAGGTCGATTAAGTTGCAAAGATATCTAAAAGTGGTAACGTTACCAACGATATATTGAAAACAAAACGTGGTACCTATCTGTTATATTGTATTATTGGTGTGAAATATTTTCTAATTTAAAATACAATTTTAAATAGACATTTTATTAATACTCAATACTCAACTCCGTACGCAATAGAGGGGGCTTTCCTACTGCAAGTTTTACACTTGGTGATCTGTCGTTTGTACGTTAGTAATATTTATAAATTTAACATAATTACGAAGACAGTACGTTTAGGACCCCTTTGAACTGCAAGCTTCCTGGAATAAGCAAATTGCCGATTAGTTACAGTAAATTCTAATTGTTAACGGAATTCGTAACTAGAATATGTAGGTAGCTTTCTGCCAACTATGTCGCATTATGCATAAAGCTTAGAAAAAAGGTAGAACAAAAAGGTAGACATATATTTTATTAAACGCAGGAAACGTTCAATAATTAAGGGTATGTGATTATTACCTTTACCCTCCAGCCTTTGGCTTGCTTTGTCTTTTAAATAATTACAGTGAATTGTTTTCTTTTTCTACAATTTTACCAAGCTGTATTCATTGCATATGCATGGATTGCAGGTGTGAAATATGATTATTTGACTTGTTAGGCATAAAATAACCAAAGGGTTTTACTTTAAAATGATTTAATTTAATATTTATAGTATACAGTTGGTTTGGATTTTGTACTTTTTTTATTTGAATAGTTGATATTCAATTTAAAAATTTGGTTGCGTTTTCCTCTGTACATTATTATATTATTGGTTTGTCAAAGTTATTTGTATATTGTTGATTGGATATTTAGTTGTGTTTGTCTAAAAATTAATTATAGTGCCCACGGTTTGAAAATTAATTAAAATGTTTATTATAATATTTATATTTACTCTTAGGTTTATGTCACGCTCATCTAATGTTTTCACGTATTAAGTATAGTCATCATTTAAGACTGATAGTTGAAATATTTATAAATGTTGAATTTAGTTTATTTCTTACTCCAAAGACATACACGCTCACAATAATTTTAATGTAGGTGATGGGCCTAATTCTGAAGACACACTCTAAATCTAAATTCAAGTACGGTATGTCTCTTTCTCGCAATATGTAATAGGAAAAGGTAGCATGAATTTGTTTAGAGCTGTCAAGTAAATTTAGATGGATTTTGAAGGAACCAATTTTAGACGGCATGTATGAAGATTCAATTAAGTTGAATGTTTAATACGTCTAGTGTCAAATTATATCACAGCCATCCTTTTTGTATTTATATTGAGAGAAAGAGATGCACTGAACTTAAATTTAGATTTAGCTTGTGTTGTCCAGAATTAGGGCCACTGTTTGTATTATGTTGATTATAGTTTGACATTAACCACTACCAAAGAGTGGTTTAGAACCTCTAGTATTGATGTGTTAAGAAATGAATAACATTTATTGTGTATCGATTGGAATTGTCCATGGGCCTGATTCTGAAGAAAATCTAAATTTAAGTACAGTATATTTCTTTCTCGCAATATGTAATAGGAAAAAGACAGCGAGGTGCTTTTAATTAAGTTAGTCAATTTAACACTCGTTTATAAATGTCAAATTATATGACATCCATCTTTTTTATATTCATATTGAGAGAAAGAGATGCAATGAACTTAATTTTAGTTTTAGCGTGTGTTGCTACGGAATTAGGGCAATATAAGTGATATAACTAGAGATTCTAATTCAATGTTTTTTAATGTATGTACTTATAGGTTTTAAAAATAAAAACAAAACAATAGTTGTATGGTCATATGCAATCAAAAGAGAAGTAACACTTTCGTGATTGGTTCGCAGACTAAAAACTAATTCTGCTAAGCTAAAGTGGCACATCAATATCAATTGACCCTCATTATGTTGGTCGGTTTTCTTTTCCAAATTTAACGTTTAATTCTTGACATATTTATAGACTAAATGAACCACTGCATTATGTATTACATAGCCACACTATATCAATACCTATTTGTGTGTCGTCAATGAAATTAAGTGACCAATTTTCAATGTTGTTTACAATTGTAGATTGGAGTATCAAATCTAATTAGTGCCGAAATATATCTCTTGACATTATAATTCCCTGAATGTTATATTTGTTTAATTTAAAGCCATCAGTTTTGGAATATCAATAAAATTATTAAATGGTTGTGACTTGTGAATGACATTTAAAGGTGTCTAACATTATCAAAACGGACACATCAGATGGAAAAATATATTTTGCATCAAAAATATTCATCAATCTTGATTGTGTTAGGTGAAAAAGGAGCGTATGCTATTTCTTTTGTACACCGACGAAAATTGAAAACTAAAGTTCAGTCCAATATTACATTTTTATTAGAATCCGATCGGAGGACGGCGCCATCATTGGACGGACGATTCTAAAATGGCAATCGAGCATCATAAGTCAAGTGTATAATAACTAGGTAATTTTATCCCTTTCACCTTCAGTTGGAATGAAAGAGAGGCAGATAACTTAACTTTAGTTTTAGAGAATGAGAACAGAACACATAAAATCAACGTTTAAAAGCAAAATAGGATTACACAAAAAAAATCACAAATTGGCGTGCTTGTGAAAAAAAAAACTTTTCTAATTGATTTGGATACATATCAAAACAGTTTGAAACAAAACATGTAATACTTCAATTATAATTGTATTCAAAACAAAATGTATAGGATTAGGTTTCTTTAATTAGCATTATAAGGTCACTAAACTCCCAAGCTGCTGATCTGTGTAATCAAAGCATTTTGTATGTTTCTCTATGTTGATAATGTCATAATCTTTAATTTCGTATCACAAATAAAAACTACAGCCATACCATTTGTTGTTTTATTCACAATATACAGCAAAAATTAAATTACAAATTAATTTAATAATATTAAATATTTTATAATTTGGTATTATATTATCATCACCATCATCACCAGCATATATACGTCCCACTGCAGGGCACAGGCATTCCTACATGGGAGAAACCCATAGGGAGTTTGGGCCATAACACCACCACACTGGCCCAATGCGGGTTGGTGGGCTAAAGTGGTTACAGGAACAACCGGGACCAACGGCGTAACGTGCCTTCCAAAGCACGGAGGAGCTCGAGATAACAAACTTTGATTGAATCGTCACAGGATCGACCAAAGCGAAAGTTGCTTTGTTTTTCGTATCGAAACCAGAGCGCTCAAGCCAATATGCCAGCGAGTTCCTCGTATATTTATATTATAATAAAATCTATCAGGTACCTACGTACATGTACCTAAATGGTGTTATGGAAAGAAGGTTTTCGCTTAAACGACTTAAAATGCTCGAATGGTAATGATTTTTGTAACTTGTGTTTTTTTAAGGAAGTTATGTAGATAGGGTAGGTACTGCCTTCTGTACACAATCGAATACTAGAATAGTAAGTAGACTGGACTCACGAGCCGTTATAAAGGTGACTGCCAGGTTGTCTAAATGTTAAGTTTGTGACTAAAAACCTATTGCGGAATAAATAACGGTTCCAGACCGTTTTGCTTCGATTGTTCCACCTTGTGGTATAACGGGAATAAATGAAAACACTCCATATCAATTATTATAAGTGCTTTGGATTTTCTGGATAATCAGACTAAAGTGAAAAACTAAATTCGTATTTGGAGCTTAATCCATTCTTGCCTTGCCTCTGGAAGTAAGTATACATGTAATCAATAAGTAATATGTATCTGTTTTAGGCATTGAGAAACCATTATTTATATATTTTTTTAAATCAGTCTAAAAAGGAATAATGTCCTCAATGTTTATATTTAAAAAACATTAGTATATATTAATTTACAGCAATTATAGGTATACACATAACATAATATTACAGATATATTAAGCAATAGCTTACAGATTTATTTCCTAGTGGCTAACTGTTCGAGTAAGGCGGATATTCTCTCGTGTTTGGTTGTTTCTCGCAACGGGCATTTGTTCTGAACGTAGAGTAGTGCGCTTTCGTCTTTTTGTTCGAACGCCACTTGAGCCGCTTCTTCGTAGAATCTTTGAAAAAAAAACAAACAATAATTAATGTACAAATTAAATAGAAGTAGCTGGTGTCTACAATTACAAAATAATAACTAAGTGTACAAACTCGGGTATTTAAAAATTTTAATATATGGGGGATCCTACGATCGATTTCATAATAATACAGATGTTTATTTTTTACATTTGGCGGGATCGATTCCCGGCTCAGGTAAGTGACTTTTAATAAATCTTTGAGTACAGTTAGTTGTTGTCATATCAGAGTGTATTGTGAAAAAGATATACAATATGTATAGGAAAAAGATAACTAGAAATCTATTAGAGCTGTCAAAAATTTTAAGATAGATTTTAAAGAAGCAATAGACAATTTTCGACGGCCCTCTACGGTGGTGCTTCCTAAACACTGCATTTTATCACGTTCATTAGGGTAAAAATTTAACACACGTTTTTAAATATCAAATTACATGACTGTCATCCTTTTTTAACATGGCAACATTTAATTAAGACTGCACTTAGTTTATTATATGTATTATATATTTGTAATAATAGGAATGTAATAGTGTACAATAAGCCTTGTTAGTTGTCCTAATCTATACTAGTATTATAACTGTGAAAGTAACGCTAGATGCCTACGTTTAATCAACGGACTAGGCATCCAACGAAAATATTGTATGAACAAAGACGGGAGGACTCAACATGGAAAAGGAGGACATCCTCCTTTTCCATGTTTAGTTCTCCCGTCCTCCCTTACATACTGTAGTCCTCCTTTTTGCTAAACATCGAGCGGGACTTACTCAGTGGAGCAAAGAGAGGAATGGACTGAGTGTGCAGTCAGTTAAATCTGTAATTCTTACTCAATACAACTTCAAAAACATGACATGTGAAGATGAAGATGTGAAGATTACCAAACCTAATTACTGGGCATGGACGGCATTTCATCTTAGGCCCCAGGATCCAGGATGACAACGCACCTGCAATATCAAGTGATTTTTCGTTGTTATTGCAGGTGTATATAGGCAGCGGTTACCGCTTTCCATCAGGTGGGCCGTCAGCTTTTTGTCATCCAGTTGTATAAAAAAAAACTTTCCGAAATTGGCAGCTCAGCTAAATATGATTAAAATAAAATAAAATAATAAAAATAAATCAATTTCTGAATGTCCTTCTTTTTTACAGAAAGCCCTCCTTTTAGACCCATCTGCCGTCCTTTATCAAATTATCATCTGGCAACCCTAGTCCAGACAGACTGCGGGGTTCCCCTACGATTTTACGATGCGCCTCGCGACGTAGCGATGCGTCTCGCGGCGGCGCGCGGTACAGCGCGAAATCATTGGCCTCTCATCGCGTCGCGTCTCGGTGTGAACTTACCCTAATAGTTACCTTAAATATTCTATGAGTTCTATCTAAAAACTTGCCCTCCTATTTCTTTTCTCATATATGGGATGAAAAGCAGAGGGTATCACTCGGTCGCAAAAGTATTTTTATCTCGGGCGATGTACATTGAATCCCTAGCTGCACTCAGGATTCTGGATTCAAAATAGCCTCCTCACCGTAAAAAAAAATTCTTTCCTCCTCCCTACTGATACAATCTGTTTCCTAACTATAAATATTGGCTAAACGCTCTTGTCATAAAAGCCAGAAAAATATAAAAAAATAAAAACGTACTCACCCAGCTTTGACGTAGTATTTGACCTTCATGTCGTCCTGGCAGCGAGGCAGGTACCTCAGCGCCTCGTCGGGCTTGCGCCGCGCGAGGCACGCGTCCACGAACGGCTCGTAGCCGGCCGGAGACTTCTTCCACTTACTAAACTTCTCTAGCTCCGTCCAGTCGTCTTTCTCGCACAGAGTTATGATGCGGAGCCACCAGTATCTTGACAATGTAAAATCAATTTTTATTTTGTCCGTTTTGTTTCTCTTGACGCGACATTAAATTTAGTAAAGTCTACGTTAGGATTCTATGGACCATATCCCTTTGCCTTCCTTATTCAAGAAGAACATAACAAAGAAAGAAGGGTGTTTACATCAGACATAGCTGCATGCGTTGATTCTTTTGCCTTTACTGTTAGCCTAGCGTTTCCTCAAGTTAGTTGCAAAATAATCTTCCTATTTTTGCAAACTATGTACTATTATCATGATTGATATATGTTCGTTGTAAGTATGCTTTTAATACTTAAATCATCGCAAGTACTTTTATTACATGCTTTATAAAACGGGATCGCATATTCATTTATTATTTTATTTTTAATTTTCTTATTTCAGCCGTGAAACAGTTCGTTTTGGATTTAAGGACGCTGTGTTTCGGATTTAAAGGAAAAGGTAGCCAGTGTAATTACTGGGCATGGACGGCATTTCATCTTAGGCCTCAGGATGACAACGCACCTGCAATATCAAGTGATTTTTCCTTGTTATTGCAGGTGTCTATAGGCGGCGGTAACCGCTTACCACCAGGTGGGCCGTCAGCTTGTTTGTCATTTAGTTGTATATATAAAAAAAATGTGTTACCGTTTTTGCGTTTTAAGTTTATAAATATAAGCCAACGTGTAGCTTCACAAAGTTGAAATGATTATGTATTATTTATTATTACTAAGTTATAATCTGTACTTTGAAAAAATATAAATAGAAATAGTTACTATAATAAGAAAGGTTATATTATTTATTATAATGTTTACAATAAAAATAAGAATAATTTATGATAACTAATTACCTTCTATCTGGCATTCTGTATTCGGAGCGCAGTTTGTCCGCCAGTTTGATTTCGCCCAGCAACAGTAGTTTTCGGACGGTGTCATGGAGGGGAAGTCCCACAAAGCTCTCTCCGTACGTCTCTTGAAGGCTTGACTGTTGTTTGCATAGCTTGCGGGCGTCTTCGCATATTGATACACCTTGAAAGCATCACCAAATTGTCATTATAATTTATTTGACCACAAAGATTTACATATTAAGCACTTAGAGCCTATAATATTTCACCATACGACGCCTCTTGCCTCGGAGTAGGTAGGATACATTATTTATAAGCTACAGTAGTACATTTTTAGAAAGCCAATACATAAAAACTTATAAGGAATTTCTATGACAGTCCTCTCGGTGGGTCATCTTTGTCTGTCTGTTACGTTTTCACTCCTAAACCACTAAGCAGATTTAGATGAATTTAGGCATGGAGATAGATTACACCCGAAGAAAGGACTTAGGCTACCTTTTTGAACGATAACCGATATGAACGCGGGCGGGCACTATTAGTAATATTAAAGAGTGTTAGGGGAACGCTTTCAGATGGCAGTGCTGCCATCTTTTAAACACTTGTAAAAAAATTTGAAGTCGAGAAAAACATTTTAGCTGCTGTGTCATAGGTACAAACAAACGGAGGGATGTTGACTGCAAGTAAAAAAACAGGTTTTTCATATATGTATGTTTCGAAGATATATTTTATGTGTATAAAAAGCTTTGCAAAGTACATTGTTTGTATGATTTAGATTTTGTTGCATGGAAATTTTCAAAAAATGGCGAAACAAATATTATAAAATTAATTAAAACCATATACATATACGTTTCCTCACATTAAGTAACAACTTTTAATATACTAACTATGTATGTGTGGGCACATATTCGGTGGTCACTACCAGATTGTGACGTCACAATTCAGCATCATTATCTATGGAGCGTTTTTTGACAACTTGTAATAGATCCTCAAACAAACCGCTATACATAAGAAACTATTGGTCGCAGATATACTATTGCTTCGGCAATATTTATTGTCTATTGACATACTATTTATTTATGAAATAAAAAAGTAGTCAAATGCCCTATTTAGTATGAAACAGTTGATTTTTTGCAATTTCAGTTTTTTTTAACGAGTGATGTTTATAATGACCCACACTGCCATCTGCCTTTGTTTACAAGGACTTTTTTGTTCGATGGCGTCGCAGATTCAAGGAACCGTTCTGTAAGATTATTTATGTTGCATACCTAGATCATTCCTGCCCTTCTTGTAGCACTCCCTAGCCGATATGAGGGAAGCTTCGATGCTCCCAGGGTTGTTCTGCTCGACGGCGTCCCGGATGTGCGTGGCCGCTTGTCCGGGGAAGTCATCTTCCTGTACGTAGACTTTGCGGAGTGCCTCCCGGTTGTGGGAGGCGCAGTACTTTAGGTAGAGGGCGTGAGCGAGGGGAAAACTGCGGATGGTCAACTGAAGGACAAATAGCCATTAATTACTAATAAAAATGTATCTAAACAAGAAGAATTTATTAAAGAACAACATTATTTTTGCGAATTTAAATGCAATTGAAATCAAAGCAATGAAAGTTGTTCTGAAAGCTAGGGACTCGTCTTCAAAACCTAAGGGTTGTATAAGTCTGGTATGTGCGAAATAGCAAAGCAGCTACAGCAGTCTGGTCGGCTGGCAAAGACAGCCAGAATACTGTTCAACCCATCATCGTGGATTGTTGTATTGAAACAATCATTCAGTTCTAAGATAGTAAACTAAGTTCTGTCTTTCTGGAAAAGCCTCTAGGTGAAACTAAAGTGTACACAAAATATGCTTAATTCTATATGTGCCGTTTAGGAAAACAACTAATATTAAAGTGGGGTAATATGTCCGGAAAGTATCCTAGGCCAAGATAATAAGCTGTAAATATATCGTCGATAAATTGCTACCTCAAATTCGTGTTTGCCCATCTTCTCCTTAAGGTGCAGCAGTACGATATACACGAGGTCCGTGTCCCCACTGGCGGTGGCCTTGAGCAGGGCCGTGGGTCCTTCTCCCAGAGTCAGCAATAAAGGCACTTGAAGCTTACTGCGGGTCTCGTATTCTAAAATCTATGATTAACATATAAAGATTTAAATGTTGAACCAAACAAAATATAAAATTGAAAATTTTAAGTAACCGGCCTCATTAAATCATCTATCTAACACCATTTCATTGAGACTATTTATAAGTGCCCAAACACGCTATATATGCTGTAAGTTTCTGAAGAATCGCCCCCGCAGATTTTTTGAAGGTATAGGATCAGCTCAAGGTTAGTATGTCATGGGAATGTCACCGAAGTGACAGTACCTACATCAAATTTCGAATCAATCGGATCTGTGAAAGTTAGTAAAACCCTTTGATCATGTAGAAAATGAGCTGATAATCATCAAACGCATGAACTGATCTTCATAAATTATAGCTAAGAACCATCCAACCATTGGGGGTTGATAAAAAATTAAAATAAAAGTTAGTTTTAAAATTAAAGTTATAAATAAAAAATAAAACAGAAGAACCATAAATGTAAAAAATCGAAAATTATAGTACCCTTGTCTATTAATCTGGAGATTATGGGTTTGGGTCCCCTCGAATATATTAATTACTGATATTTCATTTTTGTTTATACAAAGCACGGACAATGAATTAACACTATTTAATGAGAAGCGCTAAGATGAGTCCATTATGCTAAGACAGATTTAAATACACTATTCTAGCCGTGCCCACCTTTCCGGATCAAAATGTGTGTTTGCACGCCTCTTTTGACGGAACCTTAGTTATTTGAAGAACACATGTGGTGGAAAGAATCCCTAGTTTTAACAGTACGAGTAAACAACGACAAAGAAAACATTACTTTTCTTTAGTTGCTAATTTAGTGCGCTTATCCATTGCTTGGTATCTATAGCAGGACCAGTCGTTTTGATTTGGGCTAAATCAAGTGGAAGTTTATTCTTGATAATGGTCTGAAATCAATAAAAAAATTAAAAAGTTTTAATTACCTTAATGGCGAGCCCTTTCCTGCCCTTCTCGTGCGCCTTCATAGCAATAGTGGAGTACGATATTCCTGGCACGTTACGTAATTTCTCGCCTATTTCTCGCGCCGCACTTTCATTATCCAAATGAGGTTGTGTTACCTGCAGATATCAAAAAAAATACAAATAAAATAAAATTAAGTAGCCCCCGGCATCATTAATCATCTATGTTAACACCATCTCATTCAGACTATTCTTATGAGCCCAAGCACGCTATTTCTGCTGTAAGTTTCTGAAGAATTTAGCATCCTGCAGACATTTTGATGGTGTAGGATTAGCATAAGGTTAATATGCAATGTGAATGTCAACAAAGTGACAGTACACCAAATTTCAAATCAATCGGATTTGTGAAAGTTAGTAAAACTCTTTATCGTGTAGAAAATGAGCTGATAGTCATCAAACGCCTGAACTGATCCTTATAAATATAGCTAAGAAACATCCTAATCACGTCAGCTTTCAAACAAAAAAGGCTATGTCAAAATCGTTCCATTTTTAGGAGCTACGATGCCACAGACATACAGATACATAAACACACAGATAGACACGTCAAACTTATAATACCCTTTTACTCGTCGTTCAAAAAGTCTTTCTTTCTTTCTTTTCTTTCTTTCTTTCAATTTAAAATATTAGCGAAATTTGAAGTGTAGTAATTTGACAAACTATGTTGAGTTCTAAACCAACAAAAATAGGGTTGGTTTTCGTTTGATCAGAAAACCTCCGCTCCGCTCATCACCGGTTCAGTGGAAATGTGTCCTTACAGACGTTCTATTTATATCGATCATAAACTAATTGTGTGGTTCCAAGAACAATCTGTAAAATAATTGCACTGAAAAAACTTTTTTGTTAATTTTAATCTTGGAGTCAGCTAAGTAATGTCAACCTTATAGCAGGCCCAATGGGACAGGACCCTAGTGCGGCCGTCTTTCATTTGCAGGTAGGCAGCGATGTGGCCCGCCAGGCAGTGCAGCCGGCGCCATATCAGACGGTCCAGCAATACGCGCTCTCCTAAGTTTTCCACTCTGGACATTGAGGATAAGGAAATGTAACAGATTGAGAAATAAAATGCCTTAGAGATATATACTTAACTAAATATACTTTTCATTAGATTTGACATAAATCCTACTAAGGCTCGACCAAGATCTCGGTCTCGGTCTCGGCATTCACGGCCATTAATCCAACCGAGAACTTAGTCTCGGTTCTCGGCTAAAAATGGCCGAATTTCTCGGCCATAACCGAGACAATAGTGTATTTGAAAACTTTCTTTAGAATGTCTAAGATCAGTAGTTTCACAAATATAGTGGTATGTTTGATATGTTGCGGCGCATCGTTCAAAAACGCTCCATAGGACATCTACGGAACAGGTAACGTGATATGTTCCTAAATTACTAAGAAATGTATGGGCATACTGACAAAATTAATAATAACTATGTAATGTGTATATTTTAATTCATAGTGTCACCAATCTAATATCATTAACATTTTAGATAAATTCTGGGAAAAATACAATTTTTATGAGTTTTCTAAGCATTATAATTTCAACAATATTCCATATCTTTTAAGTTTGAATTATTTTTATAGGAAAAAGTAGCGTATATTTTCCGAATTTGTGAAAAATATTCAAACTTACGCAACCTTCCAAATGTAAGGTATGGTATTCAAATTAACCACGCGCGTTCACGCTGGTAGCTGGGGTCAGTCAGTTCAGTCCAGGCTGCGCTGATTCGGCATAATATTATCAGTATTATGCAAAAATCTTGCATAATACTATCAATAATTTTTCGCGATTTATCTATTCTCGGTTCTCGGTCTCTATAAATTCTAGATAAATTCTCTATAAAATCTAAATTTTATTCTATTTTATTCTCGGCCGAGATTATATTTTCTTCTCGGTCTCGGCCGAAAACGAAAATATTAAATCCTGCTAAGTACTTAAATATTACTTACATCAATGTTAATAACATTACAATAATCAATGATATTTTAGAAGAAACTAATGAATCTGCACTATGGAAAGTGTAAGAAAACTTGATAAATTAAAAAAATTGGCTACAATAAAAGGATACTGTCTAAAAGTGAGCGGTATGGCCACTTTAGGATCTCGCACGGCGTTCAGCACCCTCAACCACCTGCAGGTCTTAACATAGTGGTCGGTGAGCACCGGGTCCGTGATGAACCCCTTGCCGAACTGCGCGGCGCGGATCAACATCTTCTGGATATCTGGGCTGAACTCGAATGCAGCAGCATCGATACAGTTCTGGACTGCATTGGCGAGGTCAGGCTTTACCAGTCTGATGTACTCGTCTGCTCTGTGGCTACGTTTCTAATAAAAATTCTAGGTTTAATAAAACTATATGTATAGTAAAAAGAAACCTTATTTAAATGTTAATATACAGAGTGGAGCTATCAATAAGACAATAAATGGAAACTTTGGGCTTTTTGTTCATAGAAATGGTTTGCCACTTTCAAAAACATTTGGTAATTTCATGAAATTTGTATGAAATAATATAATATTGGCTGCATTATTTTATAGAACTGTAATGAAATTTCTATGAAATAATCTTCTAGAGGCACTTATATCATTAATTTGACTAAGGATTTGGTCTATGATTTGAGTTTTAACTAACAGTGTAGGTATTTTAACTATGAATTGAAAACCCCATTCGCTGTGTCTACACAATTTCTTGACACACCCCTTTTCATCTCTAAGAGTATCGGGATCCTTGGTGTCGATATCTCTAGTGACGTGCAGTTCCGCGGACATTTAGAAGATAAAGTCAAGCTGTCATCCAAGAAACTTGGTGTGCTCAATAAAGCGCGGCGGTACTTCTCTTCGGGGCAAAGACTGTTACTGTATAAGTCTCAAGTCAGGCCCCATATGGAATACTGCTGCCACCTATGGGCGGGAGCACCTAGATACCAGCTTGGACCGTTTGACGCAGTTCAAAGACGCGCTATGAGAATTGTTGACGATCCCGAACTCACAAGCGGTTTTGAACCCTTAAGCCTAAGGAGAGATTTTGCTTCCTTATGTGTGTTCTACCGGTTGTATAACGGAGTGTGTTCTGAGGAATTATTTGACATGATGCCCACGGCCTCTTTCTACCATCGCACCGCTCGCCATCGGCAGGGAATTCATCCTCACACGTTGGAACTAAAATAGTCTCGTACTGTGCGGTTTCAGAGAAACTTTCTCCCGCGTACGCTCAGGTTGTGGAATGACCTCCCTGCAGAGGTTTTCTCGAACGAGTAAAGCATGGGGTTCTTCAAAAAGGGTTTGAAAAAGTTTTTACAGGGTCGGCAACGCGTAAGTGATACCCCTGGTGTTGCAAGCGTCCATAGGCTACGGTAACCGCTTACCATCAGGTGGGCCGTATGCTTGATTGCCACCTTAGTGGTATAAAAAAAAAAAGAATTATATTTAATTTTACCTGAAATTGTTTTGAGGCGTCAACTAAATAGGATCCTGGTGCTGTGCTGTTGATCCTGAATATCTTATCCACCTCAACAGGCACTTTTTGTATTAGTTCATGGCTGTATTCCGATATGACCCTAACACAATCCATTTCCTGTAAATTAATAGTATTTCTCAAAAACATAAACATAACTTCTCGGGTAAATATAAATAGGGTAGTTAACAAGTTTTTATTTATTTCATAAATAAGAAGTTTAGAAGTCATACAGAAAAATTGCAAAAGAAATAGTATGTTTAAAATCAATAATTTCACCGATACAGTAGTATGTTTGATAATTTACAGCGCATCGTCTAAAAAAGCTCCGTAAAAAACGCCACATGTTACTAACAACGTCACATATAATAAGAACAGATGACACCACATGTTGCTATATGACTAAAAATGAATGCACATATTGACAAAATTGATAATGATAATAATAATAATAATAATAAATTTATTTCGTGAAACACAGGTACAAATAGTTGGATTACAAATTATAAATTTCCGCTGTGTCCAGCTGATTAGCATACGAAAAAGAAATGTATTAATCAGAAAAACAAATTGCAGAAAAGTCAATCTTAGAAGTTATTTATAATATAAATTAGGAATCAGATTAAACAAAAATTATAGTCATAAACTTGTCTAAAATTAAGAGTCATAATAATTTAAAATTTGTCATTAATAAATTCATTAATACTGTAATAACATTTGTCAATTAATAATGTTTTAAATCTTATTCTAAATAAATTACTGTTTAATTTTTTAATGTCCTTTGGAATTCTATTATAAATTTTTGGAGCCATGCAAACAACACTTTTCTGTAGAAAACTAGTCCTGGCAGAGAACAAGCACAGTCTGTCTTTATTACGTCTATTAAAAGTTCCTTCATTAGGTATACGTGGAAATAAAACTGGATTATCCCTAACAAATTTGGCTATCTCCAGTATATATAACGACGGAAGTGTAAGAATTTTATGCTTTTGAAATAATGGCCTACAGCTATCGGTAGTTTGAAGCCTAAACATACTCCGTATACAGCGCTTTTGCATTTTAAATATCACATCTTTGTCGGTTGAGTTGCCCCAAAAAATAACGCCGTAACGAAGCACAGACTCAACTAATCCATAATAAGCAGTAAGTAATGCTTTAGTATTAATTGTTGAGGAAAGATTGTAAAGGGCATATGCTGAGCTACTAATTTTTCTACATATTTCAAAGATATGAGCTTTCTAGTTTAGTTGTTTATCTATTAATAATCCAAGAAATCTGGCAGTATTAACTTCTTTTATATTATTATCTTTATATGTCACTTTAATATTTGGTATTGGACATCTTTGAGTAAAATGCATTACATTTGTCTTTTTGAGGTTGATTTTTAAATTATTATTTTCGAGCCATGTAATTACCGATGTCAATGCTCCATTAATGTCGGATTCATACGAGTACATGTTATTACATTTAATCCAAATTGTGCTATCATCCGCGAATAAAGTCATTGCTTGGTTAGTTGTTTTAGGTAAGTCATTAATATAAACTATGAATAATAGGGGCCCTAGTACACTTCCTTGCGGTACACCATACATTATATTTCTTACATTAGACATATATATTTTTTCTGTTTTCGTTTTAAAGTCAAGTTTACTTATTACTGTCATTTGTTGACGATTAGTAAGATAAGACCGTATCAGGTCTAAGATATTACCTCGTACTCCATAAGTATCTAGCTTTCTTATCAGAATGTCATGGTTCACATAGTCGAATGCCTGCGTCATGTCACAGTATATTGCACATGTGGGTGATTTTATGTCAACTTGAGGCATAACATTTTTTAAAAAATCGAAAACTGCCATATTGATTGATTTCCCCTTTCTAAAACCTTTTTGCTCATTGCAGAAAACCCCAGTTTTTTCTAAATAGTTATAAATTTCATTATAATAGTATTTTTCGAAAACTTTTGAAAATATAGAATTTAAAGCAATCGGTCTGTAACAATCTAATGATTCTTTGTCGTCTTTTTTAAATAGTGGTTTTATTATTGTAATTTTAAGATCTTCTGGAAAAATACCTGTTTGTATGGACAGGTTAATTATATAACTTATATGATGGCATATATATCCGTTGACAGCTTTCACTATTTTCGTTGACAAGCCATCATATCCAACACTGTGCGTATTTTTTAATTTATTTATAATTTTATAAATTTGTTGGGGCACACTTGGTGATAAAAACATTGAACGTTGACAATGATGCAAGTTTGACGTAACTTTTGTACCAGACTTAGATATAGGCTTGATTTTATCAATAAAATGATTATTAAATGCCTCAGCTATTTGTATGGGGTCAGTAATGTAGTTATTGTTGGATTTAATCTTATTTATAGTGTGTTTTGGTTCATTTAATCTACTTTTGTTAATAATGTGCCAAGCCGTTTTCGATTTGTTGTCAGATGTGTTAATTTTATAATTATTTTGAGCACGTTTTGTCAGTGTTATAATTCGTTTAAAAAGTTTACAATAGTTCCTATATAGACTTTTATTCCTTTCAGTCGGTTTTGATCTTAAGGTCCACAGTAATTCTCGCTTCCTTTTACTACAAACTTTAATTCCACGTGATAGCCATTGTGGCTTAGTATTAACCTTTATCATAACTAATTTAACAGGAAAACATAGGCCGTAAAAAAGCTTAAAATTCTCACAAAATAAACGATATGCAGATGTCGGATCCACAGTGTTATATATCTCTGAAAAAGATAAACTTTTCATACACTCAACAAATTTTGCTATATTTTCTGTGCTATAATCAATTATATTTTTTCGCCAAAACTTTACTTTTAATATATTTCTTTTTACTGGTAGTTTGATTAATTGAGCTGTGTGATCCGACAATCCCAATTCTAACACTTCAGTCTTACATTTTTTCTTGTAATTGTGTACAATATTATCGATACAGGTATTACTACTTAATCTGGTGGGTTCCATAATAGCTATTTTAAGATTATAATTTAAAAGCAGGCACTCAAGATCTAAAGTACTATTGTTTTCTTTTAACATGTCTATATTAAAGTCACCGGCTATAACTACATTACGACAATTCATTTTTGATACATGGATTAAGACATTTTCCAACCTATTAAAAAATGTACCTAAATTAATAGGTTTAGGTATTCTGTATAGACAGATAATAACAATTTTATAATCTACAAGTTCAACTGCACAACATTCAAACACATTACTTAAGGAAAACTTTAGAACCTCTGATATTTCTCTGTATTGATGTTCGTTCTTCACAAGAATGCATGCTCCTCCCCTCTTAATATTTCTTCTACCAAAACATGCAGCAAGACTGTAATTTGGAAGGTTCAGAAATTGTTCATGACCTGCCATCATAAAGTGTTCTGTTATACAAAGTATATCCGGCTGTGTGTTTCTATCTTTGAGTTCATCCAAGTATATTAACAATGCATCAGATTTATTCAATAATCCCGCGATGTTTTGATGAAGTAGGTAAAGATGTTTAGTGTCGAAAAAATGCTGATTCGCTTTCTGTTTCATGGAGCTTGCCAGCAATTGCGTTATTATATTTTATATCTAACATTAGTTTCTGAAGATTGTTGAATACGTTATACATGCCATAGTTATTAATAAGTCCTGAATATCTGCTAAACATGCTGTAGTCGTAGTCTAGTTTCTTATTAGAGTCCAGTATATAAGCGTGTTCATTATTGATCACATCCAAATATAAAAGATTATTAAAATTCTCCACCCGCCAGTTGAACATACTTTTAAATTCTCCACATTTATAGACAGGAAGGCAAATAATGATGTTTGTGTACGTTATTTCCTGTAAGATCTCTCTTATATGATAGATCACATCAAAATTGTTATTAGTGGTTCTAAAATCTTCTTCTCCTATCATAATAACGCAGTAGTCATTCATGGTAAAATCATGCAATTTTGAGTCGATTCCTTTCAGCAATGCTTTCACATTGCTGTTTGGTTTAAGATAATGACATACATCTGAATTATTTCCAATTGTTTTCTTTGCAATAGACAAAATATTACTATGTTTGTTGGTACTTAATATGCATAACTTTTTACGTATACTGGTCTCAGTGTCAGGTAAATTATATTCTACAGTGCTTTGCACCAGTTTTTTCGACAGAGCCTCACTATGGCTTTCTTCCGATTCCGCCTTATTTGTATCTTGTAGTACTGATTTCTTTGAGTTTCTAATACTTGGTATTAGTTTTTTATTTGGTGTTTTTTTACATTGTATAGGACTAGTCGTAATTTTTTTATATAAATTGTTTTTTTTTTGTAGGTCTTCATTAATATGTTTTAACTCAGTGTTTTGTAAAGAGAGTGCCTCAATTTCTTTATGAGCACTTTGCAACTCTAGTTCCAGTGTTTCTATCCGTTCTTTTAGTATATTTATTTGGTCAATGTCATCATTAGTTCCGTCAGGTAGACTGTTACTAGTTTCATCTAATGTGTTCAATATGACCTCATTGTCAGTTTGGTTAAGCGACTTAGTGCGGCTTCGGCGAAAAGTGATGTTGTCGAGAAAATTCATTGTAAAAAAAATTATAAACTTCCTCTTAAATTTATAAAAGTTATTCTATTCTCCGCTAGATGTCACTATTTCACTTAGTGCTCTAAAATTAAATGTTTGTCTATTATAATTGCAGTATTGTTCTTCTATTTGTCACTAGATGGCGCTATTCTCACTCAGCAGAGTATTATTACGAAATTAGAGCAATCAAGAAATGTCAAAGTGATTAGTATCAAGATCTGCTATTCGTTACCAGATGGAGCAGCTGTTGTCGAGTAGATATTTTATCACCAGTATCGTAGTAGTATGTCTTAAAATTTGATTATGTAGGTACCTTCATTTATCCGTCATAAAGTTGAATAAATTGTTAGCGGTAGTCAGTAGTATAGTTTTATGATCAATTGATTTTCTGACTATAGTACATATGGCTACAAAGCACTTAAAAATGCATGCATAAAACAGTTCAGTGCTATTTTGCAGTGTCGGTGTTATTATTGTTTGTGATTATAAATTGAGTTTCTTTTAAAACAAGATATTGTTATGTGCTCACCAGTTGACATTTTCAATACTTGTTATTTCCACGATCAGTTGTTAATTTGCCTGGATAATAGTCTATGTGACCGGTGATCCGTTGAAAGCCAAGTAGGTATAACACTTTTTTACAATGATATTTGTGGTATAAAATATTGAAATTTAAATTTAAATACGGAGGCCAATGTTTATTACTTTTTTTTTTTTTTTTTTTTTTTTTTGTGACTACGTAATATGCGTGCTTTTATTCAAAATTGTAATTTTATTCATAATTGATGTAAGCAATCTATTATCATAATGATATCTAATCAATTGTCGAAAAATTTACGCTTTTTTATAAATTTTCTAAACTGTACATTTTTTACAATATGACAGAAATTTTACGTATCAATTGTTTTTATGGGTAACGGTAGCGTATATTCTACGTCTTCGTGAAAAATAGCGCTACTTCAAACTTATGCAACATACCTATTGCACAATGCTATCATTATTACATAAATAATTAAAATTCCGAAATTATTATAAATTTACTAGCTGACCCCGCAAACGTTGTATTGCCATAAAAAAATTGTTCAAAAAATAAAAACAAAATAGATAGTAGCCGATTCTCAGACCTACTGAATATAAATATAAAATGTCTTGAAAATCGGTCAAGCTGTTTCGGAGGAGTATGGTAACTTAAACTGAGTCAAGAATTCTATATATAAGATAATAAAAATATGTGCTTTTGGAAGCATTTCCTTTACAGGTTTGAAAGATAAGTCTTAGAATGACTTTTCTGCTGTTATTTATACTATGTATATTCATTTGTCTATCAATTGTTAATGACATTCAACTATTTTTACTATATTCATTTGTTTTCTAATTTACGGTGGGTCCCACGAGATATAAAATTGGATAATCTTGTTTGTCCCACCAGACAGTGAGTGTTTGAAGACATACTTGTAATTAAAATATATCTAAACTAAAAAAAAACACGTCCTGAGGCGGGAAATGAAATTGACGTGAAATTTTTCTAGTTTAGATACATTTTAATTACTAAGTAATTTTTCAAACATTTATATGTTAAAATCAAAAATTAAGGACATACTTGTACTCAAAGACTGGTGGGTCGCTAAAGACTAATGGATAATTTTCACTGCCAACTTTCATCGTTATCTTTACTTCTTCATCATAATATTGAATAAACAAACCTGTATAATATGGAAGGGACCATCGTAAGGATAACATATAGATTTCCCGTTAAAACCGTAAATGCACATAACGTCATCCCAATGTGCTATTAAAGCTTGAGAACCACACCTAAAAAAAGAATTTATTAAAAAAATAGGTTATGTATAAACAGTAGGTATCAACAAGAGATTAAAGATTTTGATCCCTATCTCATTGAGATAAGAGGCAGAATGTAATACATCATTTTGCTGATGAGTGAAAGGCCTTTCGTAAAATGTAGTAAAAAAGCACTTAATATAGACGTGGGCTTCACCTGAGACAGCTTCACGGCAGTTCACGTTTCAGTACAAGTGACAAAAAAAAACAAAAAAGTCTAGCCAGCTCTAGAGATTTTATGAAATATTTACTACCAATATTGCTATCCAAATTTATTGCTACAAGAAACACTAGCTGCATTCAACATGCAAAACAATAAATTTTTATAATCTAGGATCCATCTACGGGCGTATCCCGAACCTCCCAAAGTTTCGTCACAATCTGCTTAATAGTTTTAGAGCGGAAGAGCAATTTTTTAAGAAAAACAATATTCTGCAATCAGAAAAGAACTACATATTATGTTCAAACATAACCTACCACACCAGTTCCTTGGGTTGTTTTATAAATCCAGTGTCTATCTCACAGTAACTGTTCTTGAAGTTTGAAGAGCCAACCCACAAGTAGCCGGAGTCAGTAAACAGAGCGACGTGTCGACCATTCTGTGAGGGCACTATTGACAGAATTTGGGTATACGGGTTCTTTATTTCTGGGTGCTAAAATATAATAAACACATTGTAATATTTTTGATGCGTTTAAACGCCTACTTTATTGTAACAATTACAATAAAGAAAGAAACCAATGCCGTTGATGGCCGGACATAAGGAGACGCGGGTTCGATTCCCGCCTGGGGCACATATTTTTTTCTTGTTTTCTTTCTTTGTTTATCATTGTTACAATATAATAATCAGTTTTATTGCTATGAGACAGGGAACAGCGCTATTTTCTGCTAAACATTGAAGCCTGATTAGTATGGCAGCAATTGGCCACAGCAGAAAGGGTAAAGTGCAATCTCTATCTAGGATTTCTCAAGCGATAACAGCATAGATTATTCAAAAAGGCAATAAAAAATTTCTTTCTGGATCAAACATGGGCACGTATTCTAGCATAGCGCGCCCATCTGATGGTAGCTGCTTACCATTACGTGGGCCGTATACCAAATGGAGAACAACGTTTAGAACATACCATTAGAACCGCTCTAGAATCACCCAGTTGACATTTGTATATTTCTTTGTCCCGGCACACAAGGAATCCCACGACTGCCGAAGTTCGTAATAATGAGTTGAGAACACACCATGATGATATTGGTTCGTTTGCTCCTAAAATAAGAAATTAATATAAGTCTCAATTAAGTTGTTCACTTTTTACATAACATGAAAACTAAGCGTCGACCGAGACAGGATTTTCGTTCTCGGCCGAGACCGAGACAGAGAATAAAGTAAAATCTCGCTTCGATTGATTTGATAATAGATAAGTCCTAAAAGATGAAAATCTGCATAAATAATAAAATAATAATATGCAAGATTTTCGCATAACGTCACAATCGAGAGCTATCTCTCGCACTGACACCCAGCAGCGAACGTGAATCCTATACCGTACAAATGTCTCGGTTATGGCCGAGAACCGAGACCGAGTTCTCGGTCGAGCCTTAATGAAAACCACAAAAAGAGATGTTTAAAAAATGTATAGAGGCCCGGCCAGGTCTATGTACACTATACTGGAAAATAGGTGAAAATATGCAGAACAGTGTTCAATTATCCATTTTTTTTATTTAAATGATTGCTTGGTACAAAACAAGAATTTTATAGAAAAACTGCAACACTGCCAAATATTCATCATGGCCCGTATGTCACTTTGGTGACGTTTGGTTGTCTTCTATGTCGCCCGCCATATAGCCATAGTGAAACGGTAAAATCGACGAAAAAATTCCACTTTTGTAAAAAGAAATTATGCACGAAAATGAATTAATAGTATTTTTCATGGATTCAGGAGATTTTCCTGATCTTTTGAGATACTGTACATATGTATACCTGGACGAATATAAACATCTCCTTTATGAGCAGGACTACAAATTAAATTTAAATATACTGTTCTCATTTCATTTTAATTCAAGAAGAAAGAGATAGAATTAAATTTCGACCGAGTATGTAACCCAAACTTCTTATAATATGTGGAAGATAACAATGTGAACAAATATCACCCAAAAAATGTGCTTACTAGGTAAATCTGGAACTGATCTAACTTTCGGTTCAGATACATTGCTAAGGACAAACATGCGGTTAGTCGTAGTGATGACAGCCAGACCAATACCATGAGGGTTCGGGAACAGTTCTGCTTTGCTCACCTGAAACAGTGCAAGAGAAATCATTATAACCCAATTTAAAATTTGGGTCAAATTTGGACTTGGAAATAGACAAATATCAAATAAATTATACTAATCTTAAATATGTGTCTCTACTTTTAAAAACTGAAAGATTTTAAATAAATAATATAAACTTGATAAAAGTATACCCCCTCCTGTTCAATATCTATTTAACACTATCTCATTGAAACAATTCTTATGAGCCCAAACATGCTAAATCTGCTCTAAGTTTCTGAAGAATTGAGCATCCCGCAGACTACTATTTGATGATGCAGGATTAATTTAAGGTTAGCATGTCTTTGAAATACCACCAAAGTAGAAGTTCACCAAATTTCTAATCAACAGGTTCTGTGAAAGTTAGTAAAACCCTTTTGTCAAGGAGGAATTGAGCTGATAGTCATCAAACGCCTGAACTGATCTATATAGATAAATTATAGCTAAGAACTATCCTGATCAAGTCAGCTTTGAAAAAAAAAACAAATCAAAATCGGTCTATTCGTTTAGGAGCTATGATGCCACAAACAGACAAAAACACAGACAGACACATCAAACTTATAGCATTCCTCTTTTTGCGTCAGGGGTTGAAGAGGGCGAGTAATGTTCTTTGCTTGCCATCTTTATGTAAAATCTAATGTTCTATAGACTGTCATTATTTTCAGTTAGTGTCTTAATTAAATGTTAATTGATTTTATTGATATTTAAATGTTATTTTAATAATTTCATTGATGTATATTCCCATCCATGTTACATCCGATTGAAACATGCAAAAGAAGTGGTACGTTACTAATTTCTATAGACTTACATACTGCACCTGCTACTTTCATGGTCGGCTGGCAGATTTTATTAGAAATAAGTAGTGCCTCGGTACTCAATTGTTTTGTATATTCTCATAATAAATAAAAACTAGTCAAGTTATAGTCACAAGATAAGAACACTACACAGTCAAATTATTATTTTTTATTCACCCAATAAATTAACTCTATCTAGCTGTGACCATTTTAGCTACTAACTTTAGATATTCTTAATTTAAATTTTAGCATTATTATCCCCTAAAAAAAAAATTTTAGCATTAGTGTCCCTGCCTCAGGATGTGATTTTATTTTCCAGTTTAGATATTTTTCTACTTACTTTAGTATCTCGCACTTCTTGCCCCATATGGAATGTTTTCTGATAAGCACCAAACATATCATAAATGAGAACATCTCCACTTTCCTGTACACAAAGTAGTTGTTCACTGTCAGACCAGCCCATCTGTACCAAAGCACCACTGTTCCACTGGAATCATTTACATAAGTGCTAGTTAAACATTTTACATTTTTTATAACAGATTTAGGTATTTAAAAATTTTTTTTTACATTTTAACCTATTAATTATATTGGGACAGTTACCCCATATTTTTTTTATTTTAATAAGTACCCAGATGGCGGTAACCTCTTACCACCAGGTGGGCCGTCAGCTTGTTTGTTTTTTAGTTGAATAAAAATAAAACTAAGATCAAAAAGAATAGAATATATATCTATCGTCTGGTTTTTTGGTCCTTTTTTTATCTTAACTGGGTAACTCTTAGTCTACTGATGGTATGTGAAGATTAGGCAGAAGATGGAAGCGAGCTTCATCCGGATTCCTCAACAACAGAGGAACTGGCTATCTTACCTCTAACTGCCAGAACACAACAATGCTGGTAACATTATTGTTATGGCGGCAGACTTAGGTAAGATGGTGGTAGCTAGCCAGGCCGACATACAAAAGTACAACCACCAACCAGAGCAGAAAATTTCTGCACCCACGGATACTGAACCCCGGACCTCTAGATCTGAGGTAGGTGGTCTCAACCACTAGACCACAGAGGCAGTTAGATACTTCAGAGGATTTACCTGACTTTGGCAAAACTAAAAAGGGGGTTAATAATTAGATCAGTAAGTATGTGTATGAATCCTTTTAAAATTCTTATCAATTTTTAACTTTATGATAGGAACTGAGTGTTACTTCTAACAAAAAGACAATGCTAAACATCATTTGCATATGTCATTAATTCAAAGTCAAAAATGTAGTTATGATGATTTTAGTTATTAAATTAAATCTTACCAAAATTTTAGATATAACATTTCCAACACAATTGTATATAGTAATGACAGGTTTGCTTGTTGTCACCACTCGGACCAACTGCTTTCTGTCTCGCACCATAGCAATGGGTCCTCCATAAGGAGCTCCGCTAACAAGCATTTTGTCAAGTCCTTCATCCATAGACCAGTTCATTGAATATAGGTCAAATTTTCTGTAAAACAAAACATTCAGCCTTACCAGCCCTTAGGCACTCACACAAATTTACAAATGGTCTAAGAGATACAGGCACAAGTGTTTTTAGGCTTAGTTTATAAAAAGTTATAAACTATTTTAATACAATACACAACTAACCTATAGTAAGAATCTAGCTGAAACCAATCTGCTGTTAACAACGCCGACATTTTGTCGAATATGTATGGGTAAATATAATTAATTCGCTGATATGGAATTCAACTTTTCCCTAAACATTCGATAAAGTTATAAAAGGATAAAAAATAACGAAAACTTATAAAGAGAAATAATAATACTACTGTACTCTTGAATATCTAGTAATATTAAACTAAATAAAATAATTATTCAAATCTGTTTGTATTTAGAAAAATGTAAACACACAAAAAAGGAATAATAAAGCCAGTTTTTCATTTTGACCTATTACTTTTTGACATTGACATTTGACTGACATATTATTTTTTTTCGTTAATTTTCCCTATAAAGAGAAGGCAAAGGGAACTAGTGCCCATGCAGCCATGTCTTCAGTATTTCTTCTTTTATTGCATTAAAATGCTGGCGTTACACATTTCTATGCTTCTTGGGAGTATTTGACACGAAATATATGATGACAGTCACTTTATGTGCTACTTGATGAGGTGGATAACCACAAAAAAGTTCTCATCGTATTTCACACCATAATCACTAGTCAAACGCATCTTCTTCTTTTCATCTTCTAATTAAACGCGAGTTAAATCCGGTAAATTGGTTTTATTTCAAATGTGTAGTGCTCGCGAAAATGTAAGACAATACTACCATAATCACTTTTATTCTAATAATCTTTTAGTTGCACATCAACACAAACACTTGAATACTCAATTTTTATAACTCAATGTTCGCTCCGACACAATTTTTAGAACCGCTTCACGTCATCGATGACATAATAGCACAGTTACAGCGCTAATGCTTTCGAGGAAAATCACTTTGAGCTAACTGTCAAACTGTGGTTTGTTCATTTATTTTAGGTTATTTATGGTAAGCGAAGTAGTTGGTGTCCAGAAAAGAGAAGTTGTATTGTAATTATGAATTCACAAATACAAAAGTAAGTACTCAGATCACACTGTTTTAAACTCGAATACTCAAATGCAATAGGATTGATATGAAAATTATCATTTGACAGGTTGACACGCTAAAACTTCGGTCCGAAAACGTGAGTACGCTTAAAGCTCTGTGAGCACTTTTAGCGCAAATTTTTTTTCGGACCAGGCGATTATAAATATCA
Organism: Nymphula nitidulata; assembly: GCA_947347705.1. Lineage (NCBI taxonomy): Eukaryota > Metazoa > Arthropoda > Insecta > Lepidoptera > Crambidae > Nymphula > Nymphula nitidulata. Next base: position 5,818,197 of record OX374626.1, read on the forward strand.
TAAAGTAATCTGTGATTATGAACGTTAGCGCTGTCAGCGCTGTAATCTGTTTCTGACCGCAGCCTAAGACACTACCCTTACGGTCCAAAATACACTAACATTACCGACGTTACGAACAGTGTAAACGCCTTGAACCGAATTGAATACGGTGCTATAGTTGCGTGCAATCAATTCGGACCACACTTTCGCTAATTCGTATGTCCATAACAAAAACGTGCTGAACTGCTGAAATCATACGTTCTCATCAAAGAGTAGAGGAAGTATTCGTAGCGAATAATGTGCGATAACAAGTTTTATCAATTCAAAAATAAAATGTTCAATCAACATTTTTCACAAACTCTAAGTTATAACCTCAAATTTGACATTTGCGCACACACTAGGTATAATGACGTCGTACTGGGTTCGTACTATCACTGGGACTCGAATCGCAATTGATTTGAATGACATCAGTCAAAGCTCGATTCAAATGAGTATTTATATTGATTCAAATCATAGCCAGATTCAAATCGGCTGGCTGTTACATTTTACAAAAAAGTGGTTTAAAAGAGCTCAATTAGCACTAGCCCATCTGCCACTATTATGTAAGTACCTACTTACCGACAACGACAGCCGGTGTGACATGGTACTAAAGTGCTTTACTACTTCTGTGGTCGACTGTACTTTCCGAGTCAGGGGCTTCAAAAGTTCAAATTCGAATGGTAAATACTTACCGTTATGTCTTACCTCTGTTGACTGAAGAAAATTTATTGCATTTTCTTCCTTTTTTCCCTGAATTTACTAACTACCAATGATCAAAAATTTACAACTTAGGTAGGTACCTACATACTATAGACAACCGCGAAAACAGTATACGTGGCTTTACACTGTTGGTTCTTGACTGTACTTGCATAAATATGCAAAATTGTTTGCCATTGAGCTCAACAGGGTGTTAAGCCTCATAGCTATCTTTATGGCGATGTAACAATCTTGTTGAGTCCAATGCTAAGAAAACACAGGTGTGCGCGTTCACAGCCAAAATGTCGCTGTTCCTTCCCCTTCCCTCTCTTCAGGGCACTACTCTTTCGGCTCAGGGCTTCATCAACTTGCTCGGTGCTCGGTATGGAGCAATCTGAATCAAAGGAATTACATATAAATTATATATAAATCAAAACAGCCTCACGGAAGCTCAGTGTCCTGAACAAGGTGCGTCAATTTTTCACGCCTGACCATTTATGCTTGCTTTACGAAACTCTGGTCCGGTTTGTGTTGAATATTGCTCGCGCCTGTGGGATGGCTCCACCAAGTACCTCCCTCGATTAACGACTTAGAGGTTCCGAACAGCCTATAGCCTTTACAGTTTCTTCGTGACATTGCATCACTAACCGCATTCTATCGGCTTTATCATGGATAGTGTTCTGAGGAGATTTTCGATCTTATCCCACCTCCCCCCTTCCTACTCAGGAGCACGAGTGCTGGTCTTCGGAGTCATCAATTTACTGTCTCCACCTCAACGTCACGGGCAAAGAAATTTAGTAACTCGTTTTCTTGTCGGACGTCCAAAACTTGTTTTTTTTTGCCAGTACCACATGTGCTCCATTCTATAGCATGGGTTCCTTCACAAGAGGCTTGAAAAGACTACTTTGTATAAAAAAAATTGTTGATTTTATCGACGCGACGATTTGACAGTCGGTTACGAGATCTCAGAACACAATTTGTTTACATTATGAAATAAAATAATTTTTTTTTTGATTTAAATAGACAGGACAATAACGAGACGTGTTTTTAATTTCAGTTCATCATATCGACACTCGATCGACATGCTTTAGTGCAATGCCTGTAAAAAGAAAACTGTTCGGTTTTATGACAAAAACGTTTTATAATCCAGGAAACTTCGCGGGCGCACCCACAACACGCTACCAAAGTTTCATCACAATCTGAGCAATGCTTTCGAAAGTTTCGAAACGCTTAGGGGACAAACATACAAATATTGATTTTTATTTATATACATAGACGTTTTTTTTATACGACTAGATCACAAAAAAGCTGACGACCCACCTGATGGTAAGCGCCGCCTATAAACACCTGCAATAACAAGGAAACATCACTTGATGTTGCAGGTGCGTTGTCATCCAGGGGCCTAAGATGAAATGCTGTCCATGCCTAGTAATTACACTGGCTACCTTTTCCTTCCATCGGAAACACAGCGAACTGTTTCACGGCTGAAACAAGAAAGGCGGTGGTACCTACCCAGACGACCCTACATACGGGCCTACCACCTAGTAAGTAGTTCTCAGTTTATAATCTACGAAGCGTAGGTATAACAGTTCCTATTCATTAGAAATATTTCTTTAGCACAAATAAGTAAGTGATGCAGAAACTAGGATTAAGATCATAAGATTGGGAAAGCCTTTGAGTGTGCGGAGTGAATCGTAAAGAGCTCTCGTGGTTGAAGTTTTGCCCTCGTTAATAACTTCCATCTTGGAGACATGCGAGACCTATTAGGGCACAATTCGAACGATGTGTGGGCGAAAGTTCTTGTTTTGGTAATATGTAAAGGGACTCATCCGCTTTTATGTCCTTGCCTTTTCGATGTAGATTCAAAACGTTGACATCTCGTGGATGTGCGATATAAAAGCTCTTCGTAAAGCACAAGTTGTGGAACTGGCAGGGCGGACGAAAATCTCGGTATTCTGATATTTTGAAAAAGGCAGTTAATGAGACCGTGATATTTCTAGTGTCACAATACGGTTTCTCTGCATAGACCGAGTAATAAGAGTGGTAGCATATTATACGAAACTACTCCAGAGGCATAAGCCTAATGGAGTTATTGGCATGAAGAGTTGGCGTTGTAAGAATTCTGAGAAATGATTATATCATAGTTAGGTCTCATCCTCATCAGCCTATATACGTCCCTCTGCTGGCCACAGGCCTTCCTACATGGGAGAAACACATGAGGAGATTGGGTCTTAACACCACCACGCTGGTCCAATTAACGTGCCTTCCGAAGCACTAAGGGGCTCGAGATTATAAATTTGATTGACCCATCCTGGAAACAACCATGACGAAAGTTGCTTTGTTATCGTAAACGAAACCAGAGCGCTCAAACTCCTCATAGTCAGGCCTAGGTGTACTTAATTCCGATTCTTCAGCGGTATTAAATGTTGTAAATTATTTACGGAGGACAGCTTTAGGACTTAGATTTGATTACCACTTCTCAAGCAAGTCAAGCTTGAGGTACAGACGACAGCACATCAAGTGTAACAGTTCCACTAAGAAAGTAGTCTCTATTAGGTACGAATGAATTAAAAAAGAAGTCTCAAGGTCAAACTGTTACGCTTGATGTGCTGCCGACTCTACTTTAAAACTTGGAATCGTCCTGAATTGTTTCTGCTCTAAGACTTTTTGAGCCATTGCGATTTGAATATTTAGAATATCTATCAATGGTTTAATTTATTCACGGCGAGTAATGAAATACGCTTCAATTACTATTGCTATACTTATTAATGAGCTATTTTAAACTCGGATCAATTTATCAAATATTGTTTTTTTTTGTGAGGTTTGGCAATCGGTCGTTTAAAAGTGGAAGCGACCGTTTCTAATGTCAAGTGATGAAAAAGACACTCGGTAGGTGGATGTTGTAGTTTGTCAAATATTGTTGTTTAGTGGTCAGTGGTGAGCATATCCACAGTGATCTCAGTTTTAATCACTGGTAAACAAGAAAAGCATGGTAGCATAGAATGTAAATAAGTACTATTCTTCAGTTGTTAGGGTCATTAGTCATTCTTAATTTAATTTTTTAAAGGGGTGTTATAAGTTTGACGTTTTGTTTGAAAGATAACGTGATCAGCTTAGCTTTTATTTGTGAAGATCAGTTCAGGCGTTTGATCAGCTACTTGGCAAAAGGGTTTTCACAAATCCGATTGATTTGAAATTTGGTTTAACGTTACTTCGAGTCCATTTCCTAGCACAACAATAAAATTGAAGTTAAAATTCCGCTTTCTCCTGCACACACACTACCTACACACACGCGCGCAATCCTTCACTCACTCTCTCTTCTACACACACAAACACGCACTCACTCATACGCTCCCACACACACACACACACACACACACACACACACACACGCAAGCACACACACACACACACTTAAGGATTTCCATTTCAGGCATCAGACTCTCACAAACTTATTAAGCAGCATAATTAATGTTGTATTTAAGTATAGACTTTATTTTAAGCAAGTTTGTGAAGAGTGAATAAACGATTTTATCATTTAATATTATTATTTCCAAGACGTGCTCACCTTGAGCTGGTCCTGTATCATCAAATAGTCTGCGGGATGCTCAATTCTTCAGAAACTTACAGCAGATATAGCGTGTTTGGGCTCATAAGGATAGTCTTAATGAGATGGATGATTAAAGAGGCCGCGGGTTACAGAAAAATTTCAATTTTATATTTTTTAACTTTATACTAAGTAGATATGTTTAAAAGATATTAAGAAAAATATCAATAACACCATAACTTGGGGCGGAAACCGAACCCGCCTCCTTTCACAATCCGGGTAACTGCTCCAAGTTTGCTTCTAATTTTAATTAAAAGCGTTTTCGAACTTTGGCTTTTCATTTTATGAAAATGTTTGCAAGTGGAAAATCTTGGAAACGAACAAACTGATTCTGATAAAACTTTCCATCAATAAGCAAGTTAGGCTAGTTTTAAAAAGCTGTCAAAGGATTTTTAAAAAAGTCTAATACAAAAGCAATTACTGGCGATTTTTGGTTGGTATGAAAAGTTTAAAATTCTTCTAACTCAACTATTATACTCTTTTTCCAAAAGTCAGTCAGAATCTGTTTGTTCGTTTCTAATATTATCGACTTGAGTTTGTGAAAAGCCGTGCAACGCTAAGGCACACAAATTAAAAAAAAAAGCTTTTGTACGCTGAAAGATCTTACAGCGATCTATCTTTATCAAGACACGCGAAGAACCAAAACACGATTAGGTAAAGAATTTAGCCTCGATACCAGAGGGCCTAGACAAGATGCCATTTGACAATCGCTACCGCTATCGCTAAATGGAAAATGTATGGGATTTGACATTTACAATCGAAAGTCAATCGAGAGGTTATGTCAAATACCATACATTTCCCGCTTAGCGATAGCGGTAGCGATTATCGAAAGGCATCTTGTCTAGGTCCTCAGATAAGAAAACTTAAGATTATTGGTAATCTATAATTTGTATTCAATTGGAAATTACTTGAAATAGTAAATATCATTAATATTCACAATCGTGCAGAAGAGTTTTTTAAAATCATTTTAGTTATTTTTTCATAAAATAATTTGTGTATTTTCGCTTACTTTATACGCGCGATCGCTTTTTTTCGATTTTCCTCTCGCTGAGTCAGTCATAATTAGAGATATGACTGAATCATTTCGGCCGAGACAGATAGTGAAAGAGATCCCTATTTGTTTCGGCCGAAACAAAGTTTTGTGCTATTAACCATGTTCGCTTACTGTAGCTTTCATTTTAATTTTAATTAGCATTTTAATTTTTTCGTACGTAATTATTACTTTTCATATTCCTATCATGTGTAACATGTTGTAGTGTGAATGAATCATGTGAATTTTTATATATAGCGCGATTCCCATCGGCAAAACACTCAGCGTGATTCAAATACTAATGATCGTGTGAAAATAAGTTTATGAAGTGTTGGCAAGGTAACTATTTAAAACGCTTTTAGTGCAAATAATGAAAGTAATAGATTAAATTATATTAAAAGTTATGAATAAGAAAATTAAACCTTTCTCAGCTTCCATTGTAGTTTTATTTATTAACAATAGAATAGTTTCTACACAGAAAGGTCAAAAATTAGGCAATATTTTTTAAAATTGAAATATAGCGAGCCTAAAGGTGAATTATAATTCAGCTAAGGCCAGTTTATTTTTTGCTACAGCATGACCTCTACCACGATACTGATAGAGTTCATTTTATTGCTAAGTTAGAAGTAGGTCCTAACTAAAGTTCTTAGGACACCCCTAGAATGTAGAAAAATTTATCAGTACCGTACTGCAGGACTTGGGTGCAAAGTGGTTTTCGAGGCTTTTCCAGTACCATTAGAATCCATGTACATAAACATAACTTGAAGAGTTACAAATAAAGTAAGAAAACGATAGAAATTAAAAAGGGTAGAAAGCGGAGAATTAATTGGTAGGTTGCTTCGGTGGCGTAGTGGTAATCGCGTCTGGCTGGACCCCAGGAGACGCGGGTTCGATTCCCGCCTGGAGTATATAATTTTTTCATCGTTTTCTTTTTTTATTTATAATTGTTACAATAAAGTAGGCGTTATAAATGTACAAAATCAAACATAAATGTGATTAAATTGAAGAGCTTTTCAACTAATTAAGTCTAGTAAGTCTGGTTATTTTAAAAACAATATCTTGTACGTCACAAATCCAATCTAAACGGGCATAATTTTAAAATAAAGAAGGGTTATAAAACCAGTACAACCAGTATCATAACAGTTAAAATTTCATTTTCATCAAATAATCCATATCAACTTTCCATATTTACATTTTTTGAAAACAAAAATTCTAACGAAGTATTAAAATTTCAAATTAGCACATGATAGTGCTCCGATAACCTTAGTAGGGAAAGGTAGCTTTGGCGATTTGTAAGAATTGAGTTACAAATGTCATGTTTACAAAGAAAGTTCAAGGCTTAGGTAAATAGCTGAATGTAAGAAATCCGGTCAGACAAACTGTGCCAACAACAAAGGGGAGTCATGACATCGTTGTTAAGTAACGAAAATAACATAGAAATGTCAAAGCACAAGTCAGAGCTAAGCGACCTCGCTCCCTCTCTCGCACGAGCACAACGGTACTCGTGTCTCGGCCGCCGGCGCTTGCGCAGCTCTGAGGTCCCTGCCCTCCCGGCTGCTTGTACCGCGCGCTGCGTCCGCGCATACCGCTCTCCGTACATCTATGAAAACTGGGAATCTATTTCGAATTATTGAGTGAAACATCTGTGTAACTAATGAATAAAGTCTTCTAAAAGTCTGTGATTTGTGAAGTGAACGAAATATACAGTTTATAAGATCGGTTAAGTGAATTTTTAAATGTGCAACATCTGAAGTGGAAGTTTATGTGAATTATTGAAGAAGAACCACTTTACCGTCTACCGAGTTGAGGAAACGAATTCAAATAGGTAAGTTCCAAACCGACGTTTTGAATTTTAAATAGGCACTTTACAATATGAATAACCGTCTTCAGATTTTCGCTCGAATAGAACGTTTTTGTTTGTTACCTTTGGAATACATTAGTTTAAAATTTGCAACTTTATTGTTAAGTCTGTTGATTCTGTAGATGAACGTAGTTTTAATAAATACATTATTTATACCGTACTTGACTTCCAGACTGGCCAAGCGAAACTCCTCTATTATTATTATAGATTATTAAACAGCTTAATGTACGAAGGAGCTATCGAAAGGCTTTGTTATAAAATTCTGACGTTTATATATAAAATATTTGATTTAGACGACTTAACAAAGACTTGTAAGTACTGTAATCCGTTATGAAACTGAACTGATCTATTTGTTCGACTTGCAACATTGCTTGCGGTGGTGATCGCTATGTGTGACTGGTTGATTTGCAGCTTGCCTTAAATACAATTTTATACCGTTTTAAACAATATGTCTAAGGATACTTTGATGAATTATAAATAGCAAATGATGAATTCATAAAGTGTATTGAGTTTTATGTAATATTTCGGAATCCTTCAATTGTGAATATTTATAAACCAGATAATTAAATACATTCGATGAGAAAAAATAAAAACGTTTAAGAAGTTTCTTTGAGTCTGAGTAGTTTGTTTCAGTAAACCGATATTACGCAAATGCAAAAAAATCTTTGAGTCGCAAAGATAGAATATTTCATTATAACGACTTCGTTTAAATCTTTTCTACGAATAGTTCTGCTTCGCATCGTAGTCGTCCGTAGTCGTAGTCATTCCGAGCCGTAGACAGTCCAGCATTAAAATATTTAAAAGAATTTAATGTTATTAAGTTGGCAATTCAAATAGGTGAGTTAATGAAAAGCTTATACGAACAAATTTTAAATCGGATAAAACAGTCTCACTTTCAATATAAAGTTTCACAAACGACATGGTAATTATAATACTTAATAGATCATCTAATATATAAAATTCTCGTGTCACAAATTTAGTTACCATACTCCTCTGAAACGGCTTGACCGATTTTCATGAAATTTTATATATATATTTAGTAGGTCTGAGAATCGGCTACTATGTATTGAATTTTTTTGGTCATTTTTTTTATGCCAAAACAATGTTTGCGGGGTCAGCTAGTAATTTATACAATAATTAGAAAATAATGTGCTTTATGTTTTGTTAAAATGTCAAAATATGCCATTTTCATTGGCGATAGGTATTAATATTATTATGGTGCTGTGGTGGGTGTTATGTACCTTGGCCAGCATGGAGATCTGACCCCGCCGGACTTCCATATGTGGTTCGAGGTCAAGTCAGATTTATAGCTAAGAATCCAAATCTTGTATGTTGAGAACTAAACTATTTAACTAAGTCAAATATTATATCATATTAAAAACACAAACGTATGCTCGCACTAATATATCTAGTGTGATATGCTACGATAAGAGTATCTAATCAATTAACACTAAAAGATAATGTGTAATGTGTAGACATAAATTAATAGACAGGGTCATTAAACACTTCAACATCGGTCAAAAATTTTTTCAGTCGAACTATACAAGGCAACCTTCTTTTAATAAAACATTTTTCTAATGTTGATGCGCATTTTTTTAAAATTACTCTGTGCAGAGGTTTTGCAACTATTTTAAGTATGTAGTAAACTTACTCCGAAACAGTCAAGTGTCATAATCATGAAGTTAATTTAGATGGGCATCTTTTCTGTTTTTAACTCCCGAGTCCCGAGACGGGGTATTATAGATTTGACGTGTCTGTCTGCGGCATCGTAGCATTTTTTTTAACTCACACCTATTAGTAAGCCCAAAGTAAGTCATTAAGAGCTTGTGTTAAAGATACTAGATAACGGAGAAATAATGATAATAATTATGTTTATATTATTAAATATACTAGAAATATACTAAATAAACATATAAATATCCATGAATTGTGAACAAATGCTCGTACTCATCATACAAACATTTGATCCTACGGGGATTCGAACCCGGGACCCCTGACCGAGTAGCCTGTATAGAAGTGGGCACAGACGTCAAAGCTCCTAAAAGAACTGACCGATTTTGATTCGGGTTTTTTGTTTCAAAGCTGATGTGATCGAGATGGTTCTTAGTCATAATTTATGAAGACCTGTTCAGACGTTTGATGATAATCAGCTCTGTTCCTACTCAACTTAAGGATTTATTCTGTCAAGCGGCATTATCCCTCTGGATGTCTATGACAATTGAAAAATCAATTGTGTCTGGAACCTGATGCTTGACGGGTTAAACGACTTTGACAGTTCCGATTGATTTGTTTGGTATACCTTCTGTTTCTTCAGTGGTATTTCAAAGACATGCTAGCCTTTAGCTGATGCTGCAGTATCAAATAGTTACTATTACTTTAAATAGCTTATAAGAATGGCCTCAGTATCAGAATGATCGAGCCCAGGGGTTACTTAAAATTATAATTTGTGTATATTCTAATCGATTTCGATAAAATTTTAAAGTAATTGAATTTTTTAACGAAATCGACCAGATTAATACAAAGTAAAAGTTGTTATTTTCTACTCAATAGGTACTGCAAAAGTTTGTCTTGATTGAACCTGACCTTAGTAATTTAAGATTGTTCTCAGACATTTGTTGGGAATAAATTAATGATAAAAATATTGAGGTCTTTAAAAACATATTTGAACCGTGTAATTTACCAAACTCTAATCGAAAATAATATTTATTTTCATTGTTACACAAAGTTTCAAAGATTTCAAAAATCCTTTAACAATTGAAGCAACGGACGGCACAGTTAGTAAATATAATAGTATCTGAAAACCAACTAAATCAATAGTGTATTAGGAATTAGGCTTCATAACTGATTTTTTTTATACAGATAGACTTAATGTAAGAAATACAAATAATAGATATAAATACAAATAATATAATAATAAAATAGCTGTAATTTTTTACTAAAGAAGATACATGGCAAGAGTAAACAATGCCTCGTAAATTCTCAAGTAAAAGTGTTGTGGTCAGTTTCCTTAACCAAGTTAGAGAGTCACAGAGAAAATAGGTATAAGGTAGGTGCCTTAGAATACCTGTAACGTTAGATATTTGTTTGCTTTTTCCATTCGCTTTCTTCAAAACCTGTTAATTTACACGGTGATTAGAGGATGTGTAGATATATGGCGAGGTTAGGCTTTGAAAGTTCTTACAACATGTAAGATGTCATTTTCTCCAAGTCCCTCCAATAGATCAATAAACGGATTAGGTATATAAAGGATGTATCTGCTTAATTCGTATATCAAAATGAAAATGAAATAAAACAATTTATATATTTAGTAATACTTAAGTATTTATGACTACAGAAACCATAAATATAACAGAATTTAAACTCTCAGGCATATTATTATGCCAGATCATCCTTGGATACTACGATGCGGGTCTTCGTGGATCTAGTTTGTAAAGAAATACATTTTTGATTAATTAATTAAAATATATCTTTTATAAAATTGTTATTCATAGAAGTGGTGAAACATATTTCCCAGTTGGTCACCTCTATTGAAATGGGTTCAAAACTAAATAAAGGTAAGTAAGAGAAAAGTTATTGTCGGTGAGCGTGCAAGACCGCGTAAGAGCAGTTTTCAATACCGCGTATTTACAAAAGTCGCAAAATTGAAATATCGCGCCAGTAGGCTATTAGCGCTGATTCGCTTGTCCTAAATTCTCATTAAACAACACCCAGGAAAACCCCAATAACAAGTTTAGTCAAAGAAATGTGTAGAAAGATCCAAGATATTACCTTTTTTCTTCCATCCTGTGAAATAAACAAAAAGCACATACGCGGTATTGCAGACTGCTCTTACGCGGTCTTGCATGCTCACCGATGTTATGTTATTAATGTATGGTAAAATCTTAGGTTTCGAAACCTCTTAATTCGCCTGGTAATAAAACCCGGCAAAAATCAATTATTGACTACTAGTACTAGTTGACGCATTTGGGTCATTTGGTTATTTGGCTAAACTCGTAAGAACCGTTATAAATCGTCGCACTTACCGAGTCGCAGTCATTACAGAACACTTATTTGATCTCAGCATCCATTTGAAATTACGCTGGGAACGAGAATGTTCTTAATTTAAGTTTCAATTACAACATTATACACTATGTAGGTACTAAGGCAATAATAATAATTCAATCCAATAATGTTTTAATCAAATCTGTAACGAAATACTAGGAATACTTCTTTAAACATGGCCAACAAACAATATTAAAAAACGCTTTTACTTGTACTGTTCTGAAATGTCGGATAAAATGAAAACGAATAATAATATTCGTTAAACTTGCCTTATTTTAGTCTAGTACAAATTGTTTGTACAGTCGACAGTACATCAAGTGTAACAGTTTGACCTTGAGACCACCCTTATTGCGTTCGTAATAAAGGTGGCTTTCGGAGTGCAACTATGAAATTTGACGTCTTTACTACAATAAAATTAGTTGTTTTGTTTTATTTTGTACACAGCGAGCTTTTACAATTCCATTGTACGAGAAGCCGCAAAGTTATTCCCTACGAGTAACTTTATTATGCATAATATCTTTATATTGTGTGAGCTATAATTACAACCGTGTCTTCTGATGATAACCGTAGTTTATCAAAACAAAAAAGTAACGGGTTCAAATTATAATTTGTTTACTCTCGACATTAATTATGAGGTAAAGATTAAAATAAAATATATCCAGAAATAATTTTTATGCCCTTTGAATATGTCAGATAAAAAACCGCTAACAGATAAATGAGAAAGTCACTTTCTTGGATATTAAAATATCTTAACTAATGGAAGTACGTTACACTACTCAAATTTATAGAAAGTTGTTCATTCTTCAGTTATGTTCCTTTACATAAGATAAACTAAAATGGCATAAAATAACTTTGTATAAATTAAGCACACTTCTTGTCGGCAGTCGGCCGTAACAATGCGTGAACACCGCATAGCTTCCACGCATGCGCGCGCACAGCCAATTGAGGGATTTCTAATTTAACATGAAAACCCAAAAACCCTATATTTTATTACTAGTACTAAGTTTTATAAGTTTTAATACTGGGCTTTAAGACGGAACATGACATTCGCACTTAATCCATTTAAATCTACGTGTTCATACGGAGATAAATATTTATCAACACGTACATGCTTGTCCTATGACACCGCGTAACGTAGCAGATAGCACGTATCATTGGACCCTTTCCCGTGATACGTGACACCATAGAACAGAAAAAAGGTGTTTTCCACGCGTGACCGATGACTACTGAGGGAGAAAAGTTACAAAATTCAGCAGCCAGGTGTCTCCGACCTCAACTTGCTATTGTAGACTCTATTAGCATTGAATGTGTATTAAATTTGAATTCTATTAGTAATGAATAGTAAGCACTAAGCACTCAATGGAAAGAGAAAGAGAGTTTTCCATTCTAAAGAAGTTCCATTCTAATAATGCAAATTATTTCAATCTGCGATGTAGAGGCGGCTACATCAGTCTGTTGAAGCTGCTAATGCACTTGGTGTCTTCGCGTATGGACACTTTTTTATATACAACTAGATGACAAACAAGCTGACGGCCCACCTGATGGTAAGCGGTTACCGCCGCCTATAGACACCTGCAATAACAAGGGAAAATCACTTGATATTGCAGGTGCGTTGTCATCCTGAGGCCTAAGATGAAATGCCGTCCATGCCCCGTAATTACATTGGCTACCTTTCCCAATTCGAAACACAGCGAACTGAACGGCTGAAATAAGAAACTTCTTACCGCTTTACGCTTTGTAAGTTTGTATGATGAAAAAAATATAAAGCTATTTTGATCTAAGTATTATTTGTAATTTCTATAAAAAATCTTTAAATTATCCTAACATATTGTTTAAATTTAAATGAATTAAGTTACCTATTTATTAGTGTAGTGTTCTTGCGGCAAGGTTTCCAAAGCTCATCAAAAAATGTTACGTTGGGAGCTTTTGACTTGATTCCTATGCTATCAACATAAATATATAGATATATATTTTTGATTTTAACATTTATAATAATGTTAAAATCAAAAATTAAGAATATTTGAAAGCACTGCCCCAACTTAATTGAATCGTCGGTATTTGTAAAAATACTCGTTTCGGATGTTGAAATAGAATATTTCGCCATTGTAGGGTGGACGTTAGCTCATAAACGCAAATACAAGATAGACTAGAAGAATTTCACAGGGATATCCCAAGTCCTGGGTGGCTCAGTGGTCAGAGCAGTCGCCCGGATTGCGAAAGGTCGCGGGTTCGATTCCTGCCTCAGGACGTGAAAATTTTCTAGTTTTATTCTATTTTATTAATAAATATATAGCTTTTTTATGTTTACCAGTAGGCAGCGCATGAGGCTTCTATAGATTAGGGTAACTTACTATTAGGCAAGCCGTACGCTTATCTGCCGACCTTATTGTATAAGATGTATAAAAACACTTTATAAAATGTTTATCGCAGGATCCATCTTCATAATGGCCTGAAATGACTGTTAGTCGACTCGTCAACTCTACATTTATTGTAATCTTAATAATATAGTGTATCTACTTTCAACTATGTATGATTATCTTTAGTGAGTGTTAGCTATTAGCTAATATTCCTCACAAGACCACATTGCTACAGTCATTGCCGCTTTTGTAGAAATTAAAAAGCGTAACTCGTACACTGTAATCCCCAGTTATTAAGTGGAACGAAGCAATTTTCTAAGAATCTCGGATCACTATCAGTTGAGATATTGATAGGTGGGTATTTGTGGTAATAGAAGAGTATTACAAGAAAATATAAATTCAATAATAATAATACATAGTACTTTGGTGTTACAGAATTCCGAAATAGAATTTGGAATCCCGGGGTCGCGAGGAGTCGATATCGTAGTATGAGCGCGAGTTGTGTGTGTATAGTAGTACGGTCGACCACAGAAGTAGCTGAACACTTTAGTACCATGTCACAATAAAAATGGTGTCAATATAGTAAGGTATCAACTATTAAAGACGTTCGCAACAGATGTGTGACATGGTACTAAAGTGTTCAGCTACTTCTGTGGTCGACTGTACGTCGTACAAGCGATAGTACGCATTTCTTAGGGTTGTCACGATCAGGTGTGACAATTTATTTATTAATTTATTAAGAAAAAAAAAGTGGTCTGAGAGGTGTCATACTTTCAGAGGTAACTCCAGACAAGGGACACCACCACCCCCTTCAATTTTATTACGGACTTTTGTAACTTTTGTGTACAGGGTGTAATAAGGGCTCTCAAAAACGAAGACAAAGGTGATCCTAAACACGAATTTCGAGCCAAAGAAGGCTGTACGTAAATATACCCAATAATAAATATAAATTTCAATTTATTTTAAGCAATTAATACGCAAGACAAGATCATATTGAGAAGAGGAAAATAAAAACATTTATTTTAACTTTACTTAGAAAGAAAAAACGCGGATCGCGGGTTTGATCCCCGCCCCAGGACGTGAAAATTTTCTAGTTTAGATATTTTTCTAAGTAAATTTATTTTAATGTTAAAAATAAAATTAAGAATTTAACTTAACTCATAATAATCTTCATATAGTAACACCTTACCTAGCCCAATCTATACTTCTATACTAATATTATAAAGCCGAAGAGTTTGTTTCTTTGTTTGTTTGGTTGATCGCGCTAATCTCTGGAACTACTGATTCAAATTTAAAAAATATTTATGTGTTGGATAGTCCATTTATCGAAAAGGGCTAGCGTGATATTGTATAGCCACACAATATCACGCTACGACCTGTAAGAGCATCAATGAAAAATGTTGCAAAAACGGGAAAAATATTCCTTTTCAAAGCCTTCGTTGCGTGCGCTGCGTAAACGGTTGAAGATACACAAAAACAATGTATGCTGAAAGTGTTCCAAAAATAATGCATTAATTGCGAAAGTGTTTTTATAAACATGATTTAAATCCTTAAATGCTGAAGTAAAATCATGTAACCTACCCACCTACGTACGGTTGACCACAAAAGTAGTTGAACACTTTAGGACTATGTTACAATGACTATGGCTTCAATATAGTGCGGTAGTAAGTAACTATAAAGTACGTGCACAAGGTCAGTGTGATATGGCACTAAAGTGTTCAGCTACTTCTGTGGTTGACTGTACGACATGTTGTTATTTTCCGAAATCCACGCGAACGAAGTCGCGGGCACAGCGAGTGGATTGTTAGTGTTTTATTCTCTTTGATGCATACGTGACTATGTTAGCTTTATAATTTAAGTATAATTCAAATGTTTATGAATTTTCTTGTTAAGTTCGAATTATTCATGCAACGAACATGGCTTGAACATCGTAACCTAAGCGTGGGAGGCTCGTTCTTTGTTATTTAGTTTGTCTATAGGATACGCAATCTATAGACAAACTAAATAACAAAGAATGAGACAGATATCTAACTAGAAGCTATTAGTATCTATTTTTATTTTAAATTCTGTTCTATTTGCGAGTTTGTACCGACAGCTTTTGCAACTTTTGAAAGACTTCTAAAATTATTTATGAAATAGATACTTTAAGAAATTACTTATATTAAATTAAATAAGGATGATATAATACGTGTGCGCGTGCGTGCGTTGTAATTGTAATGTCGATTGGTATTCCAATAAAAAAAATACAAGAATGCTGAATGATAGTATGTATTGAACGTGAAAGTTTAGGAGCTTCGTCTAGTGAAAGAAAGTGAAGGAAATTAAATGCGTTTTGACTTATTCGTAAATCAGCGGATAGACTTTTAAGACTTTTATGGTTTTCACTAATTGGTAAGAATAAAACCAAAAGGTTTTAATTTCAACAAATTGAAGTCAGATATTACATCTCATATAGTAAAAGATTACGGCAAAAACAAAAAGTTATTTTCTGTAAAAACGGGCTATGATTGTACACAATCATAGCCCGTACACAATCACAATACACAATCATAGCTAAGTTTACTTCCGAATAACATATCGCCGAAAATTAAGAAACCAATTATTGTGAATTACTCCTCGAAAAGGAGCTCACCAAAGTACCTATTATTTAACTGTAATACCTAGCAATGAGTACGAGACATTAGTTATTATATTATACGTTAGTTATTTTTAAAACTAATCACGTTAATGGATCGTCAGAGATTGTTAACATTGGTAGATTCCCAAACGAAGAATTTTTAAGCTGAATTGAATTACCGCAGTTGAAATAACCCCTCATCTTTGGTTTGTTATATTTTTTTTACTCAGTTATTATCTTTTTAAAGATTCAACTTGTACCTATCTCTTTATAGGTTGTAGATAATACTATCTAATAATACGTAAAGCAGTTATCATTATATAGTTTTTATATATTTTGAAGAAATGAATGCGGTGGTATAATAGTTATATTAAGTAATTAGTTTCTGCGGATTTGGTTCCCGTGCTCTACATCCAAGAAACTAAAATTTACCCTTTGTGCCTACTCAACGTTCTCTCGCTGATAATTTAAATGAGATTAAATGGAGCTTCAATCAAATTAAACGATCGCTTTACGATTAATTATTTATGACGAGTGGCGGCCGCGTACCGGGAGACGCAGCGTTGGTAGGCCTCCCACAAGCTAGACCGACGATCTGGTGAGGGTCGCGGGAAGCCGATGGATGCGGCCTGCGCAGTGGAGAGGCCTATGCCCAGCAGTGGGCATCTCTCGGCTGAAATGATGATGATGATGATGATTTACGACAACATCTGGACATCTAAGCTGATACACCCACGATGGATTTATTTATTTTAGATAGGTACACTTACAGATAACCGTCATAACGCGGTTATAGGTGTAATAAATACACAGACTTAGAATAGACAGTTATCCTATTTTAGTGTACAAAACATGTTTAATTATGCTTACAGAAAAAAGTAAAAAAGTTGTTAGATAGTATAAAACTAAAACTAATTAATTAAAACATTGTACAACAGACAGAATTGGTGTACGGGATCGAGTATGCTTGAAGAGATCTATAATGGAGATATAAATCTTCCCTTGCATACTACTGTAAAAGTATATAAATTTTTGTTATGTATTTGGTTCAAATAAGACTCCGCTCGACCATTTTGCTTCAACCACCACGTTACCCCTCAAAAGACGGTAAAAAGAAGTCATATTTGGCAGTAATCTTCTTCAGGAGTCGAGCGTGCAATATTCAAGTGTTAAATACAGCTATGCTTAACATCTCTTAAAACAACAACGAGATCTCATCCTTTTTGATCACCCGCGATTATTTGTAGTATCACTCTAAATTTAGCAATTAATAAATACCTTTAACTTAATAAAGCGTCTACATAAATAGTGTAATATCTAGCCAATCATAAAGCTGCATAGAGTAGGGTAGAGTCGGTAATTACGAACGTAGGGAAAATCCGAACGAGGCTCCGAAAAAGATAAAGAACTAATGCTAAGTGACATTGAACATGGGTCTTCTTTTGAGGTAGCATAAAGTATAGTCAACTATCGTTTTCTATGTTTCTATCATGGTAATACACGGCCTCTATTAAAATTATCCCGCGTTAGGAATTAGATACCCCACTTCTCCCTACACCAGCTTGTTAAGCTAAATAAACTGTAATTACACCTGGCCACTGTATCCATAAGGCATGCTTAATTTGGGCTAGATAATAGGTGTGAGTGTAAGAATATTATTTAATAATAATTATTAATTAAACCTACTTTTTATTGTCAATATACCTACGTTTGCAATAGTACTCAGCGTCCACTATTAGCTTTCGCTCTTTGTAAAGATATCATTGCATTTGTTTTACGTAATTCTACGTGATCAAACGTACACTAGGTTTGCTTCCACTTTCTAATGGCCGTATCTAACTAGATGACAAATGATACGGAGGTTTTCTTAGCCAATGCAGTGAAATGTTGACGACAAGTAAAAATTTAGGTTTTTCACATATATTTTGATTGTCAGTCAATAAATATGGTGATATCACAGTTTAAAAATTTTCGAAAAATGGCAAAATAAACAAATCAAAATTAATTAAAAGTACTATGAGTGTATTTCATTTTATATAACCATTTTTGACAAAAGGTTTTTTCTATCAATAATATTTCAAGGTTTAAGTGTTTAATTCGCAGTACATAGGTACTTAGCTACTTAAAAAGCAAAGAATTCTGAGAATTTGAAATTAAAGAATTGAGTTAACAAACTTTTATACGTATTAAATACTTCTGACATAAAACTATAGTAAGGATATTGTAGTTTTAGATTATTGATTAAATGACCCGAAATAAAATATGCATGTAAACTAATAAGACAAATTGTTGTTTCTTTATTTATAACTTGTAATGCTGATTTTATGAATCAAATTAACACTAATATGCTGGTATTTCATAATGTCTCCGAAATATTATGCATATTATTACTTTGGTTTATTTCACATAATTAGCGATACAAGGACGACTTTATCATGCACGTTGCATACATTTTGGTTGTAGTCCAAACATAAAGTTACAAACGAGACACAGACAGCAGCAAATTCATATTATTTTTAATTGAATAGATTTATTTACAGAGAATTATTAGCGCTAACTTTTATGCTGGAAGTTAAGCCGTTGCTCAAGATTTTACACATTATAGGATTTTTCAAAAGTGCTTTGTGTTTGTGTGTGTCGTGTGTGTGTGTGTGTAAACACCACTATTCTCAAATCTTTTTATTATGGTGTGTGAAAATGAGAGAGTTTAACTTCACAATACGAAACAATATTCCAAACGTTAGTAAAAATGATTGCTGTCCTAGATCAGAAAGACAATGCGTGTACGAGACAATATACATATAGTGCTTCGTGAGATGCAAATTTGAAAAATCTTCACGATAATTTTTTTTTGTTACCAGTGTTTTGTTAAGCGATTTTTAGTTGGGCGTGGTATTGAATACACGAAAATCTTTCGCTCTACTGTGTTGTGACGTAGAATTAGACTAACAGAAATTTTAACAAGCTTAAATAATTTGTGTTAAATAAGGTTAGTGCTGTTAATTATCTATAAACACGAAAAATCTGTATCTACTATTTTTAATTTGTTATTTAAAAATTGAAAAGAGGTTGACCATTATATCAATGTAGTGGTATTCCCCATTCAAATAAGACCTTACCACACCTTACAGACAATCGCATCCAAATTATATTATTTTTCTAGTAAGTATTCTTTAAGAGCTCGTGATGCTCAATACAATTGAGCTGGGGGAATGATTCCTCTGCGGACGAGTAACGCTTCCTCTTGATTTTGGTCAATGAGCGAGTAATATGTATGTTTAAGCAAACACATTTTTTTATATACAACGGATGACAAACAAGCTGACGGCCTACTTGATGGTAAGCGGTTACCGTCGCCTATAGACACCTGCAATAACAGGGAAAAATCACTTGATATTGCAGGTCATCCTGAGGCCTAAGATAAAATGCCGTCCATGCCCAGCTATTCAGTTTTGTCACTAAAAACTGGATGACACTGTCCAGTTAAAAACGAAATCCAGTTTAATTATACCTATGTACAGTTTAATGGAAGTGTCCCACCAGCTTCCTGCTTACAGTTTTTGTCAGATGGGAGTAATTATAAAATGTAAATTCATCTTTTCTCTAATCGCCCATGAGATTCATCATCATCATCATCACCAGCCTATATACGTCCCACTGCTGGGCACAGACATTCCTACATGGGAGAAACACACGAGGAGTTATGGGCCATAACACCACCACGGTGGCCCAATGCGGGTTGGTTGGTTAAAGTGGTTGCAGGAACAACTTGGACCAACTTTTGGGGGGCCTAATTGAATAAAGATATTTTCATTTCATTTCATTTCAACGGCTTAACGTGTCTTCAGAAGCACGGAGGAACTTGAGATAACAAACTTTGATTGACTCGTCCTAGGATCGACCATAGCGAAAGTTGCTTTGTTTTTCGTATCGAAACAAGAGCGCTCAAACCAATACGTCACCGAGCCCATGAGATTGCGAAAGATAAAATTCGATCGTTGTTGTGATTCGGAAGTGGTGAATACAAATTTTATTTTTTTACGCTGCCTGGCGATAATATCAAAACAATATTTTTAAGTCTGCCTTATCCTTACCGCTCGTTGCTCTAGTACCACAAAAAACGGGATAACACTTGTGTATAACCAGTGATTTTGGTGGGATTCTGTAAAAACCACTTACTCAGGACTACCCATGCTGCTTTATTCAGAAGCTGTCGGATAACGGATTCTATTTGAAAAGTCGCATTCAGTCTCTCT
This sequence comes from Nymphula nitidulata, assembly GCA_947347705.1. Classification (NCBI taxonomy): domain Eukaryota; kingdom Metazoa; phylum Arthropoda; class Insecta; order Lepidoptera; family Crambidae; genus Nymphula; species Nymphula nitidulata. The sequence continues at coordinate 5,838,680 of OX374626.1, forward strand.
TTGACGCATCGTGATAAAAAGTGACAGGTATAGATTTTCCGAAATTTGAATCTTTTCGAACAGTTTTGAATAAAGGTTCTAGACGTCCATAGGAAAGAGGCCTAAGTGAAACTATTTTATTCAGGATCTGACTTAATCTTGACCGAAATATATGAAGTTGAACCGATCAAGTAGACTTATTTACAAAGCAAAACCCTGTTAAAGGGCAAAATATACCTGATGCATTATTAGTACCTATGTACATATATTCTAGGTAATGGTTTTCTTTCAAAGACTTTCGAATTCCTCGTACAGTGTCCGGTTACCACGCAATAACTCTACCAGACCTCGAGGGCTTTTACTTTTTCTAAGAATGGAGAAGGTATTCTGTAGGCTTGATAAAAATAGACTTGTGCAGCTCGTATGTATTTATGCTATAAACTTATGGTATACTTATGTACCTGCCTATAAAATTATATGAGATTTTTTTGGTATTAGTGTTACTTGTTAAATGTATAATGTTTCGTAAAAAATGAGCTTAAATTATATAAATTACAAAAAATACTTAATTTTAGTGGAAGAAAATGTTTTTCACTAAATTTAAGCTTTTTTGTACACTTAAGTACAGAAAAATGGAATTCACTCAACTAAACCATAGGATAGGCCTTAAAGCAGAAAACAGTCGGGTGAGGGTCAACAGTCCGAGGATTTTGAAGACCTACCCCTAGGTCCTGTGCAGTTCCCGCGGCGCAAAAAAAAGCTCCAAACTCTCTAACCAAACAACGGAAAAATAAGAAAAATATACTGTCGTCAAGCTAATTAAATAATGATTCCAATGATATATTAAAATATATACTTATTAATAGTAAACGTATACATAAATTCGACGACAACTTGCCGCGGGGGTGAAATTGGTCGACTCCCGTCCTTCATAGTCGCTCTTTTTACATCGTCGGTATGAATCCTTATCCTTTATTATATAGTTAATTTGTAGGTAATTTAATTAGCTTTCTATTAATACCACATTTGTGTATGTTAACATCCCAGAAAAAATACAAAAAATCTAAGGCACAACTGTGCCCGGGACGGTTAAGGTAAGGAAGACTGTGGGTGCGGCCTCCTTTTATTGCTTCTAACTCTTTAACCAAATAACGGAACAAGAAACAAAAAATACTGTCATCAAGCTGATTAAATAACAATTCCAATGATGTACTAACATCATATACATAACTAGTAGTAGATTCTTTAAATAAAAAAATAAAACTCCGCATTTACCGCAGCGGCGGAAATTTTCGTCTGTCTAACGTCCAACTTCCCGTGTTAGTAACTTATTCTACATCGTCGGTATGAATCCTTATCCCTTATTTTATATTTATTGTGTGGGAAATTTAACTAGCTTTCTATTAATACCACATTTGTATATGCTAATATCTCCAGGATAAATAATAAAAATCTTGGTAACTTTAGTTACCAAGGACAGTTGGGGCAGAAAGTAGGTCGCGCGGCCTCATATTATTCGTTGGATTGAGAAATTATAAAGTTATTTCTACAAAATAAAAATTAAACGGGCTTTATTATTAAATAAACAACGTTATTTAGTAAAAATTTTATGTATCTAGCAAATATAATAGTAATAATAACTCAACAAACCGTCATTCATAGCCGCGTTAGCGGGTCTGAACTTCGGACATTTTTAGAATAAAAACTATTTAAATGGTGAAAAAAGTATGTTACATTATTCATCACGCATAAAATAAAAATAAATAAATATATAACACCGATATAAATATACCGCCGTAATCAGGGCCTATTTTAACAATCACTTTTTCCTTATGTAGGTACTATACAAAATAATTTTTGTATGCACAGGCATATGTACAGATGTCATTGTGAAATTATGTAAAATTATTGCTTATTTGTAATTAATTATCTTATTTGTAGTACCGGTATTAAAAAAATCATTTCATTTCATTTCAATGTGGATTGTGGTAATAAAAAAACAAAGCAATGAAAGTTTATAGCGTAAAGCATCGGTAAATAAACAGACTTCGTATATAAGCTTACGCTTGGGTGGGTGCGTTGTGTTAATTGGTAACATTGTATTGTTTAATTTCCTTGTTAGGTTTCGAGTTAATCTTGTCAAAACTTCATAAACTAAATCTGAATCAGGAATACCCAGAGCAAGACAAAGATAAGTGGGCGTATGGCTGACGGGATTTCATATAACTACATTGACGATTTTAAAAGGGTTCAAATGACTAGTCTATTTGTATTTTAAGATTAGAAGTAAGAATGTTAGACATATTGATGTTGTAATAATCTCTAGCTAATCAAAGAATCTGGCGTTTTAATAAAGTTGTACAGTCTGCAAAACTACGTGATCACTTGTGATAGCTCATAAGCCTTACTGCTGATGTCGTGCCTTCATTAAAAAATAAGTTAGTGAAGGTACAATCAACATTATACCACATTTCATTCATACGTTCACAGGCGTTCTTTCGGACGTTATGTATATAGAGATAAGGCTGTAAATGTAACGTCATAAAATTAGTTCATCATTTTTAAACAAATACTAATTGTAAGCTAATGCTAGTCATTTGATTCAACAAGTGTAATCTTGAGGGCCCTATACACGGTGAAATTCACCCCAAGAGAAATTCACCGTATAAGGTGTATCTGTGTATCGTATGTTGTATCGCATCGAAGGATCTCTTCGATTTGAAATTTTAAACACAGACATCGCGGACAGAGACCCAAAAGAACTTACTCTATGGCAAAAAAGGAAAACGAACTTCTTTTCATTACCTATGTACCGGTAAATTATTAATTACCAAGAGCATCGATATGGGTTTAAAGCCTATCGAGAAAAAAAATTGGTTTAATTTTTTTTTTGTAAATTATTATTATTTACATTTTATTTTCATGAAGAAATAAATTTTTTATTATTGGTAAGAATTACCTGTAGTTTACCGGTTTATAGCACCATTACATTTGAATGATGTCTCTGTACCCGTATAAAAAAATGTATACTCTGTGCACAGACTTCTCAAAAAATCGAATCGTAGATCGCAAAGAGCCATACACTATATACTATCGATTCGTCGATACGATATGTATTGTATAATTGCATGGGTTTCCGATATTATCTTCGATCAAGTGAATGGAACATACTCTGTCGATTCGTCGTTTCGATCGGTCTGAAACGACGGATCGACGAATTGCACTGTGCTGGGTATGGGGCCCTTGAAGTTAAATGCTCTATGAGTACCGCGTCTATGGTTTGGAGTTTTAAATTTCAAATAGGCACTTGTAGTAATAAGAATAAACATGAAATGCTAAATAGAATTAAAATATTACAAGGCAGCTTTGAATACTTTATTTCCAAGAAACAGCTGCTAGCTCTTGTTCTGATCTCGCAGCCTTGAATATGTATGAACTTCCGTAAATTACTTCAGGAATCATATTACGCGCAAGTTAATTAAAAATACCACAAATGCCGGGCGGGCACCAACGCGACGCATAATTAATATGTTTTCTTATTTAATTTTCGTTAGACATAACTCCGGTTTTGACACTTTCGCAAAGTTTGTTTTGAAATTCACTCCGTACGTAATTTCTTAGAACAATGACAAATTTATAAAGGGAGCCTGAGACGAGATATACCTACTTCGAGTTATAATTGCGTACCCAAAATATGCTTCTTTGGGCTAATGCTTATCAAAACGAACTCTAAGTTATTTTTTGTTGATTTATTTTTACACAACGAAGAAATAATTATCGATTTAAGACGTTTACATATAAAAGTTCATGTCCTTGAAAGAAACCTGCTGGGTTTCCGCCTGAAATGCATTGGCTTAGAATTATTTGAAAATTAATTTGTACCGCCTATGAAAATTTTAATATTATAGCTTTCAAAGCATTGTTATGGTTTTGAGTTAGGCGCTCGCTCCGCTGTCCTGTGTCACGGTAATATGATAGATAACATTACCGTGCCTGGGTCTAGTCTAGACTTATACAAATTAAAAAAAAGTATGTTTCACCAGTCTGTTGGTTAAACGTAATGTAATCAATTCTTTCGTTTCGCGTAATGGAATAATAAAAAATAATCAAGAATTAACGAAGTAAGGTGATAAATGTTAAACTCGTAAAACAATGAGATCTGAAGTCATTATGATTATTTGCATACAAATGTACTAATAAATAAAATTTACGACCCTTCTCAGCTTGAGAGCTAAAACGCTAATTCTATTGTTTTGTGATAAAATCTATCAATCAAAACAGGTTGTGTGTACACACCTATGAAATGTAGCGTGAGAACTGTGATATTAAAAAGTAGAGCAGAATTATAGGCTTATTTAAAGCCTTGAATTGAAACTAGAGAGTACTTTATTGAAACAGCGGGGTAAGGTTCTCGCAGTCAACCATCGTAGCTGAGAACGAATTGAAACGAAAACGTTCACCGTCGTGATAACTGTCAAATCGCATGAAAACTGTGGCATTGCTGTTGTGAATTATTGGAAACCATTTTTGCTTTTTATATTAGGATTTGAAAGCTGAACACGACGCTAATCGTTTTCGTTTCGATTCAATTGAAACTTACACTTGTGATTCTTTAGTAGATACTATAATCTGTCGTGACACCATCAATGTGGGCTATTGTAGTGTACGGTCAATAAAAAAGTCAGTCATCCGAAGTGCGAGGATGTATCTTTCGATAAACAAACTTTAACGTTGCATCTCGACAAAAAACTATTTTGTCTTCTTTTAAAGTCAAAGGTGGAAACCGAATTAATGCCAATCGATAGATCCAATCTCGCAGGGCAATTCAAAGTAAAGTAGCAGATGTTTAACTCAACTTTGGTACACTTTTATACATACATCGAACATCATTTCTAAGCCATATCTGATCGTAAACCTAACGGAAAAGTCTTTGCGGAAACCTGTTCTGAGCAGCAAGGGTAAGAATCTCGAATAGGTTTGTTTCTTCCTCTACATTATTAATAATAATTATTAATCCACGAAATCAGTAGCTAAAAAACTATTAAAGTAAAAAACATTCAACCGTTTTAATAGAAATAAAAGATAAGTAGAAGATGCTAATGATTTTTTTCATAATGCAAGTAACGTGGAGTTTCGAAGCGTAGTGGTTTAAGCGCTCTGGTTTCGATTACCAAAACGAAGCAGCTTTCGCCATGGTCGATTCCGAGATGGGTCAATCAGCATTTGTAATCTCGAGCTCCTCCGTGCTTCGGAGGGCACGTTAAGCTATTGGTCTCGGTTGTTACTGCAACCGCTTCAACCCACCAACCCGCATTGGGCCAGCGTGGTAGTGTTATGGCCCAAACTCCTCATGTGTTTTTCCCATGTAGGAAGGCGTGTGCCCAGCAGTGGGAAGTATATAGGCTGGTGATGAATGCAAGTAATAAAATTTATAGTTTCTATAACATTAATGGTTAAATATGTTAGGTAAGTGCCTACCTACCATTTATTTTCCTAAATTCTCTATTTATATTTATTGCAGGATTCCAAAGTTTTCTGGAAGTGATCGTTTTTTATTGATAAAAGCATCCTTGATGGTATCTAAATTGTTGGATTTGTATAGGCGTACAGTCACTTGCTATATGTATAAGATGTATGATTTTTTTTTTCGGGGAGAAATCTATTTACAGACTTACCCGTCGCTGGCGAAGCGACGGGCGTGTGTAGGGGTCGCCCAGCGCTAAATGACACTGGTAATACCCACTACAACTCCCCGGTAACTCCGCTGCCCTTCGCGGGGGTAGCCTGGGCTCTGCCGAAGCAATTTCACCAGCCCACCCCCAGGCAACCCGGCCTTACGGCCAGGTTTCGCGCCGATGGAGATTACCCAGAGTCACTTGGGTGCGCGTGTCTGTGCCTACAGTATATTCAAATTTTTATTCTTTATTACCTAATATGAAAATAAAAATTACCTTTATAACAAAGAGGACCTTAGTGGCAACAGCAACCTGCCCCAAGGTCGATCCCGGACGGGTCAAAATTTGTCATCTCGAGCTCCCACCAACCCGCATTAGGCCAGCGTGGTGGTGTTATGGCCCAAACTCCTCAATCATGTGTCTCACGGCTGAAATGAGGGCCTACATATGGGCCTACCACCTAGTAAACGGTTCTTGGATTACTAAAACTTTAAAAAAAATATAAATCCTAACAGTTTTATCTTGACCAGCATTGCAAAGTATGCCGGTTGCCGCTAGTTATGTAATAATTACCAAGCGTATTTAAACTATAAAAAGACAAAAACCTTTTCTTCGGGCCATCGAGATATAAATCTTCGTCAGATTTTTTAATTCGTTAGGGTCATGCGCAGTGAACTCTGTGAATTTTGCTTTTTTGTGTCTTTGAAAATAGATTGTACAATATAATACTTTTTCTTTACAAATTGTATAAGGCAACTTTCGAATGAATAAAAACCGTTTAAGAGCAGGTTGGACATGCATTAGGAGTTTCGATGGTAATCTAGACGAATCGAATTTTGTAATACCTACATTTTTGTTTTTAGTTTTTTGAACTGTTTTTAAAATAAGTACTGGGTTCTTAATTGCGATGTTATTGACCCGATTTTCATGAAAAATGTCAACTATTTATTGATTGGTAGGTTTAGGGTTATTCTTTATGATCACTTATAATAACCTATAATACCCGTCGTCAAAATAAGATATATGAGCGTTTGCGATGAGCGGTAACGACGTCAAATTGGGAAATAGAAGTAGATTAACACGTTAATGTTTGATTAACGTGTTAATCTACTTCTATTGTTTTAAGATGTGTCTTTTAGCGAACTAGCACGTATTGTTGTGGTTTATCGACCCCCTTTCCCAGTATGGGAAGTTTTACTGTTACACGTGTCACGGAAGACTGGACTTGGCGTGTTAACTGCTCAAACATCAGCGATTCTCGAAGAAATGTACCTATGAGAACTTTTTAAAACTCAAATAATGTGGATTTTAAAAGTTAAACTGCTAAGATGTTTTCAGTTTAAACTTTACATAAACTACGTGTCTACGTACTACGTTTTTTACAATACGTTTACACTTATTGCAAATGAAAAACATAGTAAAATGTCTTAAAATATTACTACATAAATAACATTATCAGTGATCCTGCTATATATACCATACAGCTGTGCTCTTCTGTAAAAAAGCTCGTACCTCACTTCGCAAGTCACGTCGAATTCAACTGTTAAACAAAGCAATTTTTCATACCTTTTTACAGAACAAATCGAAGTGACTTGTGAAGTGAGATGCGAATTATCAGATATACGTACATATAGGTAACTAGGGCTGCCCGCCACAGCGAATTATCAAATATATAGGTAACTAGGGCGGAGCTAGCGTGAATGTCGGTTATCCCGTCAAAAAGATGCCTATGTCTTTGGATGTAATCTATCTCAATGTCAAATTATCTAAATCGGTTCAGCAGGGGTTAAGGAGTGTAAAGCTAAGATATAGACAGAGTTTCTTTAGCATATCTACTATTTACAAATTCCCAACCCTTTTTATACCCTTAAGCGATGATTTTGAGGATAAAACTATACTATATCCTTTCCCGCAACTCATACTATCTCCATATTAAATTTCATTTAAATCGGTTCAGCTATTATTGATTCCCCACACAAACTCCCGCAAAGTTTTCCGTTAGAAATACAAATAAAGAAAACGATGAAAAAATTGTATGCGGGAATCGAGCCCGCGTCTTCTGGAGTCTGCATTGGGTGCTGGGGGGAGCATTAGGTGTAACCTACCAATTTCTTCAACGCTTTTACTTTTTAACGTTTTAAAGTAGGCGTTATAAACGTACAAAATCAAACATTTAAATGTAATTCTTAACTATTTACCATCAACTAAATTTATCATTGGTTTGACAAGAGCATTCCCCTTTCCCGTCACGCGTGCCCGTATCTACAGCACTTAAGGCCTTTTTCACGCCCTCAGCAATTTAACCGCGAATACGTAAAGCGGCATTTCCGATAATTCGCCTTTTTTCCGACGGCTTCGGTCATTATTGGATTTTCTTTGGCAGAGCTGAACGGGTTTTAAAGGAGAGCTTCGAATGGCGTCGAATTTTGTTACAGATCTCATTTCAGGGCGGTTTGCTTGGGCTAAATGGAATTCCTCTGAAAGGTGCGGTGTACGTGCTAATTGCAATGTATTTAATTTGGAATTTCACGGTTTGTAGGATGTGTAGGACTTTAATTGCTCTTGTTTTACAATGGCTTCTTGGGGTATAAGCGAAATATAAACGCTTATTAAACTGATTTTAGTTATAATACTGATAAACATGATTTTGTTATTTTCATTTGAAATGTTACAGAGAAATAAAACATAGCGATGGAGAGTTCCACGCCAAATAGTATATTATGATACCAGTCTCTATGATTCTAATTCAATAATCACGAGAAACTTTTTCTTAGTCTTTCGAATCAACAACGTTTATTTTACCGTTACCTAAGATCGGTCTTAGAATACGGAACGTTTATTTGTTCCGTATTCTAAGACTGTTCTTAGAATAAGGGTCTCCCCACATTTATCAACGTGGAATCGGCTTGAGTCGGTCAGAAAAACCTTTATGTCTACGAAATATCGAAATATGGGTGTTACTCAGTATATGGGTGATACTATTGCCCATCGCATTGGTTCGGCTCAGACAACGCGTTGCGACTTTGTCCGACGGCGATATGAGCTATTAGCTAATTAGCTGATCGCATCCGTATGGCGCTGAAAGTAGCCGAATGCTCTAGTGTCGGCGTGTTTAAGTTTCCGAACACAGTCAAATGGCGCAGAAGACGGCCGATCGGCGTTGGACAGCAGTAAACGACGGTTTCATCTCCGACGGCAACCGAACCTAACCGACCGAATGCCGATGGTGGTGGCACGACGCCAAACGTAAGTGAACAGCCGTCACAACAGCTGAACGGCGTTGAGCCCAGTAATGTGGCGATACGCACTCCGCTTAAACCGAGTCCGCGTCGATAAATGTGGGGAGAGCCTAATAAAAGTTCCTGGTACTGTTCTACAGAACTTGTTTTTCAAAATCACACCAATTTCACACCTAAAATTTTATAGTGACATCACTAGCATATTGACGACCGGCTGGTCCAGCGGTGTGTACCCCTTGCCACGGAGGCTACTCGGTCAAGAGGTCCCGGGTTCGAATCCCGGTAGGAGAAAATGTTTGTATGATGAGTACGAGCATTTGTTTACGAGTCATGGATGTTTATTTGTTTATTTAGTATATTTCTAATATTTAAATACATATTATTATCAATATTTATCCGTTATCTAGAATTCATAACACAAGCTCTTAATGATGCTTACTTTGGGCTAGATAATAGGTGTGTCTGTATGATTATTATTATTATATTACTAGGTGGAAGACCCGTATGTAGGGTCGTCTGGGTAGGTACCACCGCCTTTCTTATTTCAGCCGTGAAACAGGGCAATTACTGTAATTACTGGGCATGGACGGCATTTCATCTTAGGCCCCAGGAAGACAACGCAGCTGCAATATCAAGTGATTTTTCCTTGTTATTGCAGGTGTCTATAGGCAGCGGTAACCACTTACCATCCGGTGGGCCGTCGGCTTGTTTGTCATCTAGTAGTGAATAAAAATGTCACACTACTGGGTACAGGCTTTCTTACATACGAGAAACACAACAGGAAACTCCTCAGTTTTATAATAATTTTAATAAAAAAATATTTGTTTGTCAATTAATGACATCAAAAGCTATATTGTTTTGTTGATTCATGATTTCATTTAAAAGAAAATATCACATAAACCGATTCGTTTTTTTCTAACAAAAGGTAAGTAGTGAGGTTAGGAGAACTGGGATCCTCAAATAACTTTGACACTGTTGAAACTTTGGTGTGTCAGTGCCCAAGTCCCTCCACTATTTGCTCATTCGAGATAGCTAGCCAAATAGAGGCAAATGTAATCTTTCCTATGTTGGAACAGTGCTTGACACCGTTTTTGGGGTTTTCGCTCGCGGAATGGCGACACTGGTGGAAGAGAATTCTAAAAATGTTTATTTAGGCATACTCACACTAGAATTTTAAGTGAATATGCTGCTAAATCATCTAATGTCCGTATTCTATAACCATTCCCTAGGCCTAGGTGACTTTTATCGACATTTGTTTCTTTCTAGCTCCTTTAGATAGACTGAGATAAAAATCGCTAAGCGACTTTTAAGGCTGAGCCAATGTTATTGAAAACAAGCATAAGTGTCATGTTTAGTTCAGTGCGAATTTAGGTAGGCTAGTGAGTTATGTTGCATTATTCGTAGTATTATCCACTTATTTGTATTTTGTTTTTAGTATACCATATCAAGATAACAAAATTAAACATTTTGTTTTCGAGAGTATTTTGATTTCTTAAAAACTTTGATAGAAGTGGTCGTAATGATATTATGTCCTCTAGTTATAATATTAGTATCGAGATAATTACTACTGTAAATAAAAAAAACTATATAGGAGAAACTCTTGAGGAGTTTGGGCCATAACACTACCACGCTGGCCCAATGGTGGTGGATGGTTGGTGGGTTAAAGCGGCTGCGGCAGTATCAGCCGGGCTTAACGTGCCTTCCGAAGATAAGGTTACGAATTTCAATAATCCATCCCAGGAACGACCATGGTAAAAGCTGCTTTGTTTTCGTAATCGAAATCAGAGCTCTCAACCTTGCCAGCAAGCTCCTCAAATAAAAAGCTCAAAGGATATTAAAGTCTTCAAGTCCACTCGCTTAAAGAGGGCACAGCTAATATTTGAACTGTTTCCACGGACACATTTAAATTCCAACCCTTTCATCTAAACGTTGATTATGAATGCAGCTTCAAATTACCCCGGGCATTGTTCACTTATGAAATTACATAGCGTCGCACGGCGGGGGCAGATTTATGCAATTTCCAACGGTGACTGGACGCTGGCTGCAGTAATGTAATTTCTATTCAAAATGCTACATTGAGCGATTAGTCGCGGGACTGTACCATGTTACAATTTACTTTGTGAAGTTCTAAGTTGGAGTCGACTTTGTAGGTTGGCGCCTGTTAACTCTTTAGCGAAGATAGTATCTCTAGGGCAGGTTGACGTGTTCGCTACCATTCCTGATAAATAAGGGTACTTTCGTAACATTTATGTCTTGTTTAATTTTGGTTAAATATTAACAAAAGGTTGTGATAAAAAGTTGATCGTAAAAAAGCACTAGACTAATTGATTCGACGAATAAAAACGCACCATTTGATGTTGGTTGCATAAAGTATAGTAAAAATAGCTGGTTTTCTCAATCCCAAAATAATAATTATCTCTATGACTGAAGCTCAACTTATCTTGCGTTTTCTTAAAGAAAAATAGCTGGATCATACCAATCAGCGGTGTGGTAGACTTTAATTACTTTTATTGAGGGTTAGTTATCGCGACTTAATGTACAGTCGACAGCACACCAAGCGTAACAGTTTGACCTTGAGACCGCCCTTACTACGTTCGTAATAGAGGCGGATTTCGTAGTGCAACTGCTACACTTGATGTACTGTCGTGTGTACAGTGTAAATCGTGCATTCAACCTTTTAGAAAACCTAGTCCTTTTAGAATTTTCGTTTCATGAGGAACAACCATTTTGGAATTGGAAATGCGATAGGATTTAAAAAGTTTAAAAATAAAAACAGAGCTTTTATTTTATTAGTTTTCGTTTATTCTTAATTTTTGATTTTAACATTATATAAATGTTTGAAAAATTACTTAGTAATTAAAATCGAATAAAACTAGAAAAATTTCACGTCCTGAGGCGGGTTCGATTCCACCCGCGACCTTTCGCAATCCGGGCGACTGCTCTGACCACTGAGCCACCCAAGACTTGGGATATCCCTGTGAAATTCTTCTAGTCTATCTGTATTTGCGTTTATGAGCTAACGTCCACCCTACAATGAAAAAAAAAACACTATCTGTATTTGAAAGCACTGCCCCAACTTAACCGAATCGTCGGTATTTGTAAAAATACTCGTTTCGGATGTTGAAATAGAATATTTCGACATTGTAGGGTGGGCGTTAGCTCATAAACGCAAATACAGATATACTAGAAGAATATCACAGGGATATCCCAAGTCCTGGGTGGCTCAGTGGTCAGAGCAGTCGCCCGGATTGCGAAAGGTCGCGGGTTCGATTCCTGCCTCAGGACGTGAAATTTTTCTAGTTTTATTCTATTTTAATTACTAAGTTTTCGTTTAATTTTAAAATTAGAATGTACCTTTACGTCAAAACATATGCATCTATCTAATGACTCATTGCATCCATCGCATTATTTTGGCGCAGGAGCTCGTTACAGATTGTCTGTTTCTGAATTTTCTAATTTTCAATTTTTATTAGCTTTGCAGAATAATGGTAAGTTTGTTTTCTGAACAATAGTTACACAAATGCTTATTTTCAGGAAATATACCATAAATTGTGTATGCACTTGAAGTTATGGCCGTATATTTCCTTCTCTTGTAATCAGTTTTTAACTTTTAGCGTTTTCAGTTATTCTATTCGGATTAATTGAAAACCAGCTAATATAAGATCATTAATGAAAAAACATCATTTATACATGCATCTTTTACTAAAGGTTATGGGAATTTCTACATGGGAGAAACACGCGAGCAGTGTGTCTCTAATACCACTTGGACGATTACTACAATAACCGTACAGATACAAAGTACTTTTTGATCCCCCATCTCGGAAAGATTATTTTTGCTCTTCGATATCTGAGTGCAAATGCCGTTTTTATCCGCTAGAGGATAAAGTAAAATTGAATTTAGAACATCGTGTGCACTAAGTTTGTGAATTCCAAACATCATTAAACCTCCATGGTGCCGAATTTATCATACAACCTTTTTTAATTTGTTAAAAACTCAGACTCGGCGCCTTCTTGGTGTAATTTTTGTTTAATTTGCTTTGCACGCGCCATTTTATTTTTAAGACATATTTGTTATAAAAAAAACATTTGCGCATTATTAACAGTTTCAGTCAATTCTGTTGGCGTCAAATAAACTTCTTTGTCGCTAGAATCACTCATTTTTACTTTTTTACGAGGTTGTTTACTGTTTTCAAGAAACTTTCTTGTTTTAAACCTATGATTAAAACCATAGGTTTTAAACTAATGGTTAAAACCATAGGTTTAAAACAAGAAACTTGAAAACAAGTAAAAAATCTCGTAAAAAAGTAAAAATGAGTGATTCTAGCGACAAAGAAGTTTATTTGACGCTAACAGAATTGACTGAAACTATTAATAATGCGCAAATGTTTTTTTTGCATTTAGTTATTTCCTCGTTGAGGTGGGATGAAAAGTTACGTGTTGCACTCGAGTGCAAAGATTTTTCACCTCGTGCTCTTTTGATTCCCTCGCTAACGCTCAGGATTCTAATTTTTGAATTTTAGAATCCTTCGCTTGCTCGGCCTTCAAAATTGTAACTTAAAAAGCAACTTTGCACTCTTGTGAAACAAATAATAATTCTAACGCAGATTTATTTCTTTATTGTAAAACAAAACACAACCTTTGTTCGCCGTACAACTGGGTTATACAGAACACATGTGGAATCCGGTAGCATATGGTATCCCTTTTCTTGCCCTTCAATATAATTATATTTTTCCAAAAACACGCAAACTTTCGATCAATTGCTGGAATGTTGCCAAGGTAAAACTATCGTTTGCCTGTTAACGGTCAAGTTTACATTGGGGTTCTAATAAACACATGTTTCCATCGGCCACGGTACCAATTTGTATGTTAATGTTACCGATTAACCTGCCTTTAGCGGGCAGTAATCCTACGGAACCTTTCGTTTGGCTTAATGTTTGTATGCAAACGAAGGCACCACGTGTAAACGCTGGAAATAACAAAATTAATTAGGCATGTAATAATAATAATATATAAAATATACAACAAAATATTGGCACTTGTGAAATTAAGTTTCCTTACTTAGTACCTTTTAATTTCAATCTAAGTTACTATGTCTCAGGTTCACAGTACTTACCGCTTGTAATTTGTGTAATTTAAGATTTAAGTCACAAACATTTGAATATCTTTTTAAATAAATTGTTTTAATAGTTTGGCAAAGCCCTCAGGCTAATCCTGCTCAAATCCTGTTCAAATACTTTGGGGTTTTCTGTTGTTTATTTAAGCTTAGCTTATTTAACAATTTTTCTGTTGTTAAATAATCATATTATTTCTTTTTACTATATTCAAATCCTAAATATCTGGAGAAAACACAATAAAAATCCTCTCAATTGATTCCACCGATTTCAATGACTTTAATGCGGCTTTAATGTTTATATTGCCTTTAATACTTTTTGTACTTCCAATGATATATTTATACATGTTATATTTAATGTGATTGTAGACTGCTAAACAACATATCAATAAATTCTTTAATTGAATATTGCACCCATAGAGAGTAACCACTACATTGAATTGAATCATCTTCTCAAGACCTTCATCATCATCATCATCACCAGCCTATATACGTCCCACTGCTGGGCACAGCCCTTCCTACATGGCAGAAACATGAGAAGCTTGGGCCATAACACCACCACGCTGGCCCAATGCGGGTTGGTGGGTTAAAGCGGTTGCAGTGACAACCGGGACCAACGTCTTAACGTGCCTTCCGAAGCACGGAGGAGCTCGAGATTATAAATTTGATTGACCCATCCTGGGACCGACCATGGCGAAAGTTGCTATGTTTTCGTTATCGAAACCAGAGCGCTCAAACCACTACGCCACCGAGCTCCTCAAGACCTTATCAAAACGTTATTTATTATCCTATTTCCTTTATCATAAATAGGTTCTTTAGAAGAAAATATGGAATATTTTGTTACGAAAGCATGGCTGAAGAGGTCTTTTACAAAAGAGGTTGACATTCTTAAAAATATCTAAGCCGTACGTGGGGTGGTAAATCGTTGAGGCTTCGTTGATGTGCTCGTTTTTTTATGAAATGGGCCTCAAAAGTAACATTTCCCGGCATTCTAATGGTCCACGTCTCCTTCATATCATAATCACCCAGAGCGATATAAATCGTGGTCGCAGCCTCTCCGCCTCCCAAATAACCTAACACCGTTTTTACATTCTCATCAAATTAAGAGAGGGCAAAAAATATACTACGTAGCAATCTTACTAAGTATCGCGCTCCGTAGCGCAGTTGGTCGGAAAATTTCCTATTATTTTCCTTGCAGTCATTTCTTTTTTTCATCTCTTGTTTTGTATAAGGCGGCATTGAACAATAACCCCGAATGCTCCTTTGTGCTCAGACAATAGCACAGAACAGTCGGATCTGAGCTTCGTTGGGCGAAGATTCAATTAATTTGAGTTGTTTGAAATTGACACCGTGAAGTTCAAACACGTTCGAATGAATGATAATTTTTAATGTGCGTTTCAAATTATTTACAAAATCTGTGGTAAATTTAAATGGGCACCAAAGCCATAAATCCTCCACTAAAAATATTATTTATGAGATCGTAAAGAAAATAAACAATGGAATATAATTTGCAAATTTGTTTTTGTTGCGGGTACAGACTAAAGATCACGAATGTGGAATAAACCTCAACGGACATAAAATTATTGTGAGTTCCAAAGTCCCAAGTAAATTATGAACAGACGTTTTTAATACGATTTCTTTTTTTTTAAAGTAAAACCTATATTCTTGTAATTATATTGAATATATTAGGAATTTATTGAGACGATTGTTTGAAAGACCTGTTAAAATACTCGCTGATGCTTTGTGCAAAAATATCATGCGGAATTCTATTGAATATCAGTAAGTATGAAATTCGGCCACTAATAGCTCTACAAGACTCTACATTTATGGCATATACTATATACTTTATTGTAATACGTCAAAAGATATCTTATGCTCCGAATAAATAAGACACTTATTTTGGCTATCTTAATCCTTTATAAATACTATCCAAAGTTATTATTATTTCATCACCAGGCTATTATAATGTCCCACTGCTAGGCATAGGCCTTATAACATGGTAGAAACACAATGACGAGCTTGGGCCATAACACCACCACGCCTGGCCCAATGCGGGTCGGTGGATTAAAGCGGTTGTAGTAACAACCAGGACCAAACAGCTTAACGTGCCCTCCGAAGCACGGAGGAGCTTGACATTATAAATTTATTTTGGTTGACCCATTCCGGGTTTATTTAACACGGCGAAAGATGCTTTGATTTCGTATTTAAATTAGAGCGAAATTTAAACCAATACGCCACCGAGCTCTTCAATAATGAACATAGTTATAATAACAAAATAACTACTGTATTTAATTTCTTTATTTCTTAAAAAAATAAATAAGATCATGTTTGTACAGCTACTAGTTATCAATTTTTTTTTAGTATATTCTGTGAAGTCCTCACAAAATACAACGGAATTTCTTGACGACTGCGGCTGTCGGACCCCTGTCTACTAAATCAGTGGCCCTGGGTTCGAATACCGAAGGGGTCGATGTTATTGTGATGGGTATGAACATTGGTTCACGAATCATCCATTTTTGTTGTTTATTTTGTATATTTCTCCGTCATCTAGCATCCGTGACACAAGCTCATAACAGTTTAATGAATGGGGTCTTGATTCGGGCTAGATAACATTTCGGTGTGAGTGTAAGAATATTATTATCATTGTTTTCTATGTTAGAGCGCCGGCGAGTTGGTAATGGACATCATCATCACCATCATTTCAGCCGAGAGACGCCCACAGCTAGGCATAGGCCCTCCCCAGGAATCTCCAAACCGATCGGTCCTGTGCTGCCCGCATCTATCGGCTTCCCGCGACCCTCACCAGCACCCGTACCACCATCTTTTATCGCGATCCAATTTAGGTCCTAAACTGAGTAGAATCGTTTAATTCGTACTACGACGCTATCTACGACTATGACAGCGACGCAGTTTAGGAACCAATACTGAACCGAGCCGAATATGAATCGCTTTTATAAAGATGGTGGTAAGGCTACAGATCGTCAGTCCACCTTGTAGAGGGCTTACCAGCGCTGCGTCTCCCGGTACGCGGCTGCCACTCGAGGACCTTTCCGCCCCAGCGGCCGTCTTCCTTGCAATGTGGTCTGCCCACTGCCACTTAAGGCTCGCAATTCTTTTCTTTTTTTTTTATACAAAGCACGACAAATGACTCAACACCACCTGATGTAAAGCGGTAAGGATAGTCCATATGCGAAGACAGCTAGTGCAGTTCAGACACTGCTCTAGCCGGATTCACCTTGCCGGCCCGAAAGGTGCGGTGCGAAGGGTCTTTGAGCCTTAGTTCTCCTGCGGATTTCATCATTTTGGATTCAATCCCGCAGAGAAATCCCGAGCATAGCCCTCTCTTCGGTGTCATTAAGTCTAATTGGTAATGGACGATAGGTTGATATCAAGATGTTAGTAAAGTTTAGTTATCTGGTATGGATACAAATTATATTTCAAATCGCAACAGTGAAACAGACGCTTATTTCATTTCCAATATTTGGTGAATCGATGTAACATGTAAGGTCTATGTACTATGCGAATGTAAATCGCAGCCGATCGGTGGTGCGTGTAAAGATAAGGGGCAGTGTACACTGGCGTCGCTCCATCGCACATCCTAGTCGATTGACATGCGAGTTGCGTCCGATTGCTACACAAAGACACCCACATGCGTGCCAGCGACAAGTTGATTAGCGTGTTACAGGGCTGTCACTTTATGAAGTTTGAATTGCATTTTATGTTAGCTGTGAAGCACCCACATATCAGACACAATGGTTTTTTAAATTTATTTTTGCGCTAGTTGTTTTTTCCTCCAAAAGTTTATAAAGTTGACAACATTTTTTTATTTTTTTTTATACAATGCACGACAAATGACTCAACACCACCTGATGTGAAGCGGTAAGAAGAGTCCATATACGAAGACAGCTAGAGCAGTTCAGACACTGCTTAATTTAAAGTGCTTGATGCCATTTTTGCGGGCTAATTACTGATTTTAATGAGTTTTTATCAACATACTGCAGGATTTTTGTCTCTTACTTTCAAACACAACGACGACAGAGAGAAATACTGGTGATGGTAATTAATAGCCTTGTATCCCTTGCCAGCCAGATTTCCAGCTCTCACAATAAAAAATATACGTGTCTGAAGTAGGTACTTTATAGCCTATGTACTGGATTTTTTCTAAAAAATGTATTAAAATTTTGCATTCGAATTTCATATTTTTGTAAAAAAAATACATCTGAATGTCGGTAATATTGACGCCACCTTCCTTGGAGGCAAACATACAAACAAACTGGATATTTGAAGACCATTTAGTACCTATAGTAAAATTTTGAAATGTATTTTGAATTAATCTATTGAAATCATAAAACTTTACATAGGAATAATTGTGTCATCGAAGTGATACATTGCTATGATAACTGATTTTTGCTCACACTTTCGTTGGACCCTGCTACTTAGTGAACAGGATTCCACCGGTAGACGGCGACATTATCTAGCACATTTTTCTAAGTACTTAATTAAATTTCCCATACATTTACATAAACGAAGTATGCAGATGCAAGTGAGAGTTGCGTAAATTAGTTTTATCTAAGTCAGTTGCTGATACATTATTTATCAGTGAAATTGTACTTTTCGTTGTCACACAAGGAAAAGGATGTGTACTGATTGCGCGTACGCATGCCTGAATGCTCTTGCGCCGGTTGATAAGTTACGGGAAATCAACGTTACTCTCTAGTGTGCACTATGATTAACGGTGGAAAGTGCAGATAAGTTGTGTCATTGTAAAATGAGTATTTACTCCTTTTGATTCCTGCCTCAGCACGTGAAATTTTTCTTGTTTTATTATATTTTAATTAATGAGTATTTACTACCAGTAAAAATACTTTCAACAAACTTGTGTAACTGTAATGGTTAGGTAACATTAATCAAGCTACATCCTCCAGTGGGCTCCTTAAACATTTAATTATGTTATACCTTGAGTCTCAAAACTATGAAATGTATTGAATTTAAATTCAAATACAGGGAGTGTGCTCTTATTGAAATGCTTTAAAGTAGACTTGTTTCTTGACCTTGTAATTGAAAAGTTGTCATACGAGAAGGTATGTAATTGATATTAGATTAGTATACGCATGTTAGCATTACCTACATTGATTCTTTGTGTAATATTGTTGTTGTCAACGGTTGTCAATGCATTTCATGTTAGTATGTTTGTACTATATCCACTTATTAAACTATTGTTTTATTTGGTATAACTATAATTTGTTTTTACAGATTAAATTTATTTATACAAAGTATCTACTAAAAAGCCGTTGTTTTATCGGATTTCTGATTGTACTGCACAGAGTAAGGTTTGCCAAGAAACCTTGTTTTGATAACAAACATTACCTCAAGATCTTCAAATATTTCTAAATACTTCAGTTATCTGGAGTGTCCTACATCAAACTTTATTTTGACTGACTTATTCTTTTAATTTAAAACACAGAGAGTATATTTTCATGACTATTGCCCCTTAGGCCAACAATGTATCGGCGCGTGACATTATGCTTTCCTTCAAATTCGAAGAAGGTTTTCCCTAACAGTATATCTATTTCTTAAAAATAAACACAATAGGTACCCCCTCATCATTTAGGAAAGTTCATTATAAAAAAGTAAATGAAGTATTTTTTTTTGTTTAAAATTCACAAAAGAGTAAATAAGTCAACAAGCTTACAGTATTATATAATATTTAATAAAATTTGCGTTTAATTAACGGTAGGTAATTGTTTGGTGAAACCAGACGCCAGTACCTAACTAAAAGTAAAGTAAATAGCACCCGTTGGCAATAAAATTAATATGTTCGTTGTTTTTGTACTACATTAAATTTAATCTAAATTTAATTATATTTCTGTAGTACTATTACGTAAGTATTGAATAATTGTAATCTACTAAGCTTGCATAGTATACCGTTTTATGGTATCGAAATTATATTGGACATGCAATGTAAGTTGCTGGAGGAGCTCGGTGGCGTAGTGGTTTTGAGCGTGCTGATTTAGATTACGAAAACAAAGCAACTTTCGCCATGGTCGATCCCGGGATGGGTCTATCAAAATTTAAAATCTGGAGCTCCTCCGTCCTTCGGAAGGCACGTTAAGCCATTGGTACCGGTTGTTACTACGACCGTATTAATCTACCAACTCGTAATGGGCCAGCGTGGTGGTGTTATGAGAAGTGTGTGTTTCCTCATGTGTTTCTTCCTTGTAGAAAGGCCTGTGCCCAGCTGTGGGACGCATAATAGGCTGGTGATGATGTGATGATGAATTTAAGTATCTATTCTTTTTTATACACCACTGAGTGGCTAACGCCCCCTATATAGACACGGCAATAACAAGGAAATAATATGGGTAACATTGAAAGCTTTAAGTGACGTGAAGTGATTGTTTTATTACATTTTTTATCTTCGTGAATATTAATTTAATTATTTGAGTGTAGCCTTGCAGTGACAAAATTAATTAAAGGTGAGGGTGGCGATAATTTCCCATGCTTCAATCACAAAAACGCAACATCTGAAAAATTGTGAACCCCTGGATTCTGGAATCTATCAGTTCCTTCTGCTACTAAAATGAGGCCTGGTAATTTTTCTTTACAAGTACCCACACTACTATCAAGTAAGTTTAGTATACTTATACGTAGATTGTTTATAATATTAAAAACTAGTTTTTAGCGATTTCGTCAGCGTTATATTAAGAGAACGCATTTCCGGGAGTATCTGTGTTTTTATGCAGATTGTAATCTAACACAGTGGCATATTTCATCCGGATCCGTTCAGCCGTTCTGCTGTGATACAGTAACACACATCCATCCAAACTTTCGTATGTAGGTACGAGTATAACATTAGTAGGAATTAGCGGGACAATGTCCGCCTGGCTAGCTACCACCATCTTACCTAAGTCTGCCGCCATAGCAATAATGTTAACGGCATTGTTGTGTTCCGGCAGTTAGAGGTAGGATACCCAGTTCCTCTGTGGTTGAGGAATCCGGGTGTAGCTCGCTTTCCTCGTCGGCTTTATCTTCACTTACCACCAGGTGAGATGAAGGTCAAGAGTTACCCCGTTAAGATTTAAAAAAGTAAAAATATTATTGGTTTAATTATATTATCTTTGTACAGTAGTTTACAAACACTAACAAGGATAAAATAATTAAATTTAACTAGGTAGGCACTTATCTAGAAACATATTTTCTTAGAGTCGGTGCTTCACTTTCTATTGTTTCTGGAAACAACTAAGCTTAGATTTTTAGTGTTTTGAAGACGGGTTTTATTTTTGTTTTGAATTAATTTTTTCACAGTTTTTTGTGATAACTTTCTAAGTTCATAACTAGATGGGTGGCCGTAAGCATATATTGTTTCCTGCTATCTTATCGTTTCACTAAAAAGTCAAAGGAAAACAAAAATCCGCAATTTCGCATACAAAGTCGTCCTAATTATTCCAGTTATTTTAATTTAAATCCAGACTACTCAATCGATTTAAAATAACTTTTTAAAGGACCAATCGGATCAGGAATCTTGACGTAATCAGTGTACATACATAAAAAACATACCAACTCCATTCCATGACTCCACTTCACTCCATGAACGAAAACGCCAGCGCCATAGTAACGCCATTATTTCCAATGTATTTTTTCAACTAGTGTTTGTAGAATGAACTTCATACCATTTTCGTCGAATAATTCGTCGGTCAAGCGTGTCACAGCGGCAATAATCAAACATGGTGGTAAATAAAAAAAAATGGTAGTATTAGCTGACCAATAAATAAATTGTCTGAGAAAAAATATTTATTTATTTATTTTATCAACCAATAAACAATTATGATATAATGATAGTTGGGGTCTCCTAGTAGACCAAAATAATACATGTTTCAGGAGGCTCCGCTTTTCCACAATTTTTAATATGGCAGAACAGGAGCAACTTACAATTTATTTATTTCCATTCAAAGGTAATTCTGAGATTAATGTTGTTACTGATGAATTGGGATGTTGACTAAGTTTGAATTTGGCGCTATTTTTCACAAATTCGGAAAAGATACGTTACTGTTACCCATAAAAACAATTCAAACTTAAAAGATATGGAATATAGTTGAAGTTGTATTGTTTTGAAAATTAAAAATATGATCATATTTTTTTTTTCAAAATTTATCAAAAATGTTAATGATATTAGATTGCTGACATCAATCAAAAAAACTATTATTATAACAACTATTAATAAAAACATACATAATACATAGTTATTATCAATTTTGTCAGTATGCCCATACATTTCTTAGTAATATGGGAACATGTGACGTCATCTGTTCCTTAGATTTTCTATGGAGCGTTTTTGGACGATGCGCCGCAACACATCAAACATACCACTATATCTATGAAACTATTGATCTTAGGCATACTATATATTCTTCTGCAATATTTCTTTATCAGTTATAAACTTCTTATTTATATTCCTTATATTCCTTCCCTACTTCCTACTCCATGGTTTAAGTTCAATTATGTCTCATTGTAATTACTTATATGGTAAAATGCACAAGTTGTTTTCGAAAGTCACAGTAAAAGTAGTTTTTGATATGGCATATGGCAACGATTTGTGATTCGAGGAAAGAGTGAAGGGGTTGAGTTGGTGTTTTAATTGATGCCGAAGTTTTCTAAAGACCACCGAGCCCTCGTGTCGACCCTTTTATTTGTGTTAAGTCTGTGACGTTTGGAGAGATCTGTGGTTGGAGTTATAGCTACAGTATAACAGTATTCAGTTTTAAGCGGTTTTACTAAAGGCATAATAAAACTTTTACAAGTTGCTTGATGGGTTTGGAGTCTTCAAAATACTAATTTTAAAATATCCATCTGCCCATACCAGGAATTGAACCTCTAGATACTAGAGGTTGAATCATCATCAACAGCCTATACGTTTCCCACTGCTGGGCACAGATTTTCCAACATGGGGGACCCACATGAGGATTATGGGTCATAACACCACCACGTTGCCCCAATGCGGGTTGGTAGTTACAGTTACTACAGCGAGATCCTCAGTGGTGAAATACAAAAATGATATACTAGTATTTTACAATGTAAATAGTAACTATTCTAGCATATGTATTTAGGTTTATAAATGTAAACTAACATGCGACTGTGTTAGTTTACATTTATAAACTTAAACATTTAAGGACACAGTCGCTTTTGGAGTTTACATTTTGTAGTTCGTAGCTCTTTGAGTGAAATTTACCGCTAGCCATGCGTCCCATGTCACTTTAAACAAAATTACTCCCACCGTTTTGTGTAATCGTTTCAGTATTTCGTTTTTATTTTATCCCACTTCGTTCTTCATACCTTTTATTACTTGAAAATAGATTAACTAAGACCAAAGATAAAAGAAGTAATAAATATTATTTGGTCTATGCTAAGACCTGATAATGTTTTTTTTATGACATGAAGTTAGTAATAGAATAGCATAGGCTACTCTTTAAGCCTTTAAGAAAGATCAGGTAATCGTTAGTTGGTAGCCTCTTTTAAGGATTTGAAATAACCCCTAACCGGATTTAACTTGCGTTTAATTAGATGTTTCATAATATTACAAACCTTGAAGATGTCGGTTGTCTTTGCTTAATCTACCTACTTTGTGATATATTTTGAGTCTTCCGATTCACGTAAACGATTCACGTAAGCGGTGTCAGTTTGTAGGGACTTTGTGAAGATGGCCTGGAGACTTTATCAATTGCATGATGGGACCACAAGCTGGTGGTACACTGCAACCATCTTCTTTAAGGTAATTCGGGTGTTTTTGATTTCAATAGCCTCATGTAACATTCTACGAAAGAAGCGGTTTTTTTTGGCGAGGATTTGAGGCTTATCATATCAAATGTAATGATAGGGTCCGTCCTTATCCTCTTTATAAAAAAATGGTATTTTGTTAACTAATCCAATTTGTTTTTTCTCCAAAATGCTAGGGAGTTTACTTTAAGAGTGAGTTAATTGAAGATTAAGAGGAATTTATTAGGCGCTACAGAATTAATAAGAAATTTTGTTAAAATTAATGGTTTTAAAATTAATGAGTGTTAACTTTAATCTTAAAGCTGTTAAAATTATTAGAATTCTTTAATGAAGGGTTGTGTAATTATTGAAAGAAGGAGCGATATAAAAGATATCATAACTGGGAAAATGGGTTTATTGGTAAAAAAAGTGAAGATAACGCTGAGTTACAAATTATGTATAAGAATGAATAAATTCAATACTGACCGACATAAATAATGTTATTTTTAATTTATAGCTATTTAAAAAAAACAGTAAGCACAAGTCGTTATATTTTAAATATATAGATGTAACTATGTAACATCTTTAATCGATAATCATAGTTTTGCAATCAAAATCACAATTTATAAGATTGAAAAAATTTTGAGTACCTATGAATTACGAGGATTCTGCTTTAAAACCAAATGTCTTTTTATAGATGTGTCTTGTATGTTTGTGTTTTTGTTCATGTTAAAAAGCATGTACCTAGTGGTTCATGTGTGGTTAAGTTGGTCATATAATTCTAACAAATAAAATTAGAAAAAGCAGATAAAAACCAGAACAACATTTCTTTCTGTATGGGATCAAATCGGCACCTTTAACTTCAGGATAAGTAAGTATTTAACGTACTAAAATAAAAAAGTAATGTAGTAAATTATTCGAAAACAGACTCGAATTTTTAACGAGCGATACTCATTGACTACCTTCATATTAGTCTTTAGTACCACAAACTGGAGTAATTTTGCCAATTTAAATTTCCCTCTTGAGGTTGTTGATAAGCGGTTACAATTTTAAAATTATGGAGAACCAATTTTTGTGCGTTGAGTAAATAAATATCAGCCTACACTTAACTAACCATGTCATGACACTTTAGTGTTACTTATACAAACAACTACCAATAATACAAAATGTTTTCATGGTCCTAATTTTTAGTATGAGTATGATTGTATGACACCCTTCTATCAGACTCTACATTGTATCTGGAGATAGGATGATAGAATAACAAAACAAAACCTTCCCTGTTCTGTGGGAGCAACTTCCTAATGAATAGGAAATTCTTACAATACACTGGCAATGGCAATATCATCGGGCTTGAGATATGCTGCGATCTGAATCCCAAGAACTACATCGAAAACTGGGATCAAATCAGCCTCGCAGTGTCCTGAATTAGATGCGTCGATTTTTCACGCCCGACCAATTGTGCTTGCTGAATACTGATCATTGAGGGAACACTAATCGAAGGGTAATATGAAACGAGAATAAAACTCAGGTCCAGTCTTACGTGGAGTGATTTAAGTACCTATGTCCTCGATGCATTTGCTATCCGTATCATTGATGATGATGTTGTCTCAACGAGCCTGAGACTTTGTATTTGAAATTAAAAATGTTCATTTTGAGCATATAAATATCTACTCATATAAATTGCGTCGAGATATTACGTCGCATAGCGCCTACTATTGGTTGTACCAAGAGTGTTATGAAGAGCTTTTTGACCTTATCCCACCTTCCCCTTGCTACTCAGAAGCACGCGTGCCAGTATTAGAAGTCGTCGAATCACTATCTCCAGCACTATGGGTTATATACTAACACTAGCTTCTGCCAGCGGCTACGCCCGCGATGCGTGCAGGAAAAAATAACACTATTTTTCAGAAACAAACATAAGCGCGCTCTCCGCCGCGCCGCGTGCCATGCGGCTGTTTCCCATGCTCTGTAAGATTTTCGAAGCCCTATTTGACCCTGTTGGGGGATAATTTTGGAAAAACTTTAATTCAAATAATATCTCATAATTTTAATTTCATAGTTTAGGCAGTTACAGGAAAAAATAACACTATTTTTCAGAAACAAACATAAGCGCGCTCTCCGCCGCGCCGCGCGCCATGCGGCTGTTTCCCATGCACTGTAAGATTTTCGAAGCCCTATTTGACCCTGTTGGGGGATAATTTTGGAAAAACTTTAATTCAAATAATATCTCATAATTTTATTTTCATAGTTTAGGCAGTTACGAATTTTTCTTTTTATTAGAAAATTCGACCCCCCAATTCACCCTCTTAGGGGTGAAGTTTTGATAACAATGTCTTAGTGGATACCTACACTTCACAAAGAACATATTCACAAAATTCCTGTGGCTCAAGGACCAGCGGTTTAGGCTGTGTATTGATATATTATGGATTACATCTTTATCTTAGCTATCGTCGCATTATAGAGTCATTTGCCGTGCATTGTATAAAAAAAGACAAAATGAAGTATATTATAGAAATAGTCATTCTTGATTTATTGGTATCATATTATTTATACAAAATAATATTGTTACAGCTTGGCTTCAACACGAAAAGGGTACTTTGCTGCCAAATGTGAGCAAAATTAATTTAAAATTCGAACGCGGTATTTTCATATTACGCGGCAACGAATTTATTCTTTTTTGGTATTTTACGGACCTGGATGCTTGTCCTTTAGGCACACACAGCTCAGAATTTTTTTAATAACGTTCAAAAATTAATAATAATCTGCCTTGTGTTAAATTATCGTCAAAATTTTTCAATTATTTATTGAACATAATATAGATAATTATAATTATCAGCACTACAAACGCATTCATGAGACCTTTCCAAATTGCAGTTACTTCATTTTGACTTTTAGTTATATGTCGTCTTTAATAAACTATGTATATACCTACTTATCTGATGTTTTTTTTCGTTTATTTATATATATATATATAAATATATATATAAATAATAATAATAATAGATACAAAATTACTGGTACAAAAAGTTAACAACACTACACCAACCAATAGCCAAAAACTTAACAGACATCATCCTAGGTAAACAAAATATACCAGAATTTATTGCTACAGGTGTAACGTACATGCTACCAAAAACTAGCTACTCAGCACAACCTTCACAGTACAGACCAATCACATGTCTACCCACAATATACAAAATACTAACATCAGCTATCACACAAAAAATAAACACACATATCGAACACTATAACATAATAGCAGAAGAGCAAAAGGGATGCAGGCGAGGCCATATGGGATGCAAGGAACAACTCGTTATAGACTCCACTATACATAAACATGCCACTGTAAAAAACAGAAACCTACATTGCACCTATATAGACTATAAAAAAGCATTTGACAGTATCCCACATTCTTGGTTAATACAGATATTACGAATATACAGAATAAATTCACAAATAATAAATTTCTTACAAAACATAATGACACGATGGAAAACGACATTACATTTGAATTGCCAACAAAACACTATTATTACTCGACAGATCTATATTAAAAAGGGTATCTATCAAGGAGATTCCTTGAGTCCCCTTTGGTTTTTGGTTTTTAAACCCACTCTCTCATCTTCTTCACCAATGCCAAGCCGGATATCCCTTAAAATACTCGGCTAATGAAGTTATTATCTCACATCTAATATATATGGACGACATCAAATTATATGCAAAAACAGACAGAGAAATGAAAGAACTCGTAAACACTACAACACAATTCAGTAACGACATCAATATGAAATTTGGGTTAGATAAGTGCAAGACAATACATATCATCAGAGGTAAATTACGACCTGGTAACTATGTGATCAACAATACCGACTCTATTACAGCTATGGAAACAACCGATTTATATAAATATCTAGGATACAATCAGCTCAAAGGTCTCGATCACATGGGAATAAAAGAAATGCTAACTATAGAATATAAAAGAAGATTAAACACTATATGCAAATCCCAACTCTCTGGAAAAAATCTCATAAAGGCCATAAATACCTACGCTATCCCGATATTAACCTACTCATTCGGTGTCATTAAATGGTCTAAAACAGACATAGAACACATGGAAAGAACCACACGCACAACTCTTACAAAACACAATAATATGCACCCTAAATCAGCAATAGAAAGACTTACCATTAAGAGAAATAATGGAGGAAGAGGCCTAATAGACATCCATCATCTCTGGCAAAAGCAAATAGTCGGATTGAAAACTTTCTTCCTCATGAAGTCTCGCACAAGTGAAATACATAATGCCATAGTTAATAATGATCTCAATTACACTCCACTAAACTTAAACGATCAGGAATATTCTCCAAATCTCAGTAATAGTGACTCCCAAAATCAAAAAATAAAAAGTTGGAAAAAAAAGTACTTCATGGTCGACACGTCTATGATTTAGAAAATACCCATATAGACGCAATAGGATCAAATAAATGGTTGAAAGTAGGTAACTTGTTCCCGGAAACCGAAGGATTTATGATAGCAATACAAGACCAGATCATAAACACTAAAAACTATAGGAAGTATATTATTAAAGACCCCACAGTAATCAACGATAAATGCCGTAAATGTCATACCCAACCAGAGACAATCCAGCACATTACAGGAGCATGTACAACTCTTACACAGACAGACTATACACACAGACATAATCAAGTCACAAACATAATTCACCAAACACTAGCATTCAAACATAAGCTCATACAAAACACAGACACTCCCTACTACAAATATACACCCCAAACTGTTCTAGAAAACGAATCATATAAGTTATACTACGACCGCGCTATACTTACCGATAAGACGATTCACTACAATAGACCGGCCATAGTTTTACAGGATAAACTACATAAAATCACGTATCTAATAGATATAGCAATTCCCAACACTCATAATTTACAGAAGACCATTACTGAAAAGATAAATAAATATTCAGAGCTTAGACAAGAAGTGTTAAGAATCTGGAAACAGGATAAAGTTTATGTTGTTCCGATAGTCCTTTCTACCACTGGCGTCATACCTCACCATCTCCACCATAGCCTAAAACTAATAGATCTGAAAGACACTCTATATATAACGCTACAAAAAGCCGCCATTCTGAATACCTGTAGAATAGTACGAAAGTTCATGCAAATAGACGTAAATGAAATAGCTCCTCACAATACACCGTCTTTAACATAAATACATCACACGCTACACTTACTTGGTACAAGCCCGTAAGTTTAGCTTAAACCAGCTTACAGCTGAGAATTCAAAATACCCTTATAATAATAATAATATTCATACACTCACACCTATTATCTAGCCCAAAGTAAGCATCATTAAGAGCTTGTGTTATGGATACTAGATAACGGAGAAATTATGACAATAATATGTATATAAATATTAGAAATATATTAAATAAACATATTAACATCCATGACTCGTAAACAAATGCTCGTACTCATCATACAAACATTTGCTCTTACCGGGATTCGAACCCGGGACCTCTTGATCGAGTAGCCTGTATAGCAAGGGGTACAGACCGCTCGACCAGCCGGTCGTCTTTTAATAATATTAAATAGATTATTAACGCTGAAGTTCCTGCCATTAAGTTTGTTCGGACATTGTTTTCTTTATTATGTGGGTAAACTACGAATCCACGACCCGGTGGTATTGGGCCGACGCCCCACTATTCGTACAGTGAGAGCCCGTGTGTGAAGTGATCGGACGGTGGCTAATCGGTGCGGTTTTAATCTAACTATATTATTAAAAAATATCATTTTCCTTTAAGTATTGCATACTATTGATTTGGACACAAAAAACTATATTGTGATATTGGAGTGTCGGTGGTATCTCAAGCCTAACAGACCAAAGCAGCCAAGACACACGTGGTGGCACGTGGCTCCTAAATCGGCCCGACCTGATGGTGTCAAGGTAAGTGGTTTACTTCATACTGAGGAAACCAATGCCTGGACTAGACCAAAGAAAAAGTAAGATCATTAATTTAAATCTCGTGAGCTATCGAAGGTGTTCTCGCGAACAAAGTTTACGTTAACCGATTTAATTGTTTGTAGGTAACCTAATATTTTTCTCGCCTGGAGAAGTGAAAGAAAAGTGGTTTGTTTCACATATGAGCAAGTTTTTTTATTTCTTGATTGCTTGTTTAAATCACTCACAGTGTTCAGTAAAGGCTATTTTAGAATCACTAGCGACGCTCGTGAATTCGTGATTCATTTCTAGACTACTTCGCTAGTTCGTGATTCAATGTCGGCACTCGCTGCAAAAACAACTTTGTTCACTTGTTGAACCAATAACTATTGTATTAATGACGAGAACCTCGAGGGAGTGAATAAAACATTACGGTTTCTTATAAACGAGCCTAGTTTGAAGATAACGATTCGAAGCCAAAGATTCGGTCTGTCCCGAGGCGGTTCGTTTTCTTTCTAACGGCCCTGTAATTTCGATCAGGTATATACCTATACATATAATTCAGGAAACTTTAAATGATTATAAATCGCTTATCAAAGTATTTTGTGAGTTTGCGATTGCGATATTGGAAAAGTTCGGCCGGTTCCCGCCATCCGTGAATGTCTGATATTAGTCAGTGTTCGTGTTCTTTGAACGGTGTTTGACAACTTCTTTGCTACAATTTGTACAACATTTCAGATTAAGTGATCGAGATTTTTCTCAATTACGTAGAGTGAAACAAAGCTGTATTATTATCGATTTTTCACGATGATGTCCCAAAAGTAAACGATTTAGTATACCATTATTTTGGTTTGTCACAAGTGTCAGCTTAACTGTTATGTATGTATCTATATTATGTATATATTATTTATGTAGAAGGTAGTTTTAAAATATGTTAATATTTTTTCTAATATAGGTATCTTTGTCTTAAGGCCGATGAGGCCTTTCTTCAGCAGTGGCACTCATAGGAGCTATGATATTGAAGAGCCAATAGAACTCAGTGCTTGCTGGTGCTTTTTATCTTAGGCCCCAGGATGACAACGCACCTGCAATATCAAGTGATTTTTACTTGTTATTGCAGGTAACCACTTACCATCAGGTGGGCCGTCAGCTTGTTTGTCATCTAATTGTATATTAAAAAAAAAGTACTGTTGGAATCTGACGTATTTTATTAGAATTTCCATTAAATACTTATCCAGTATATTCTACTAACAAGAGTAAATATGTAATTTTCATCATATTAATGTCGCGTCACGCTACCATACCAACCATTGTCACCTGTATCGGGTTAATATAGGGTTTCCTCATATAGAAAAAAGTACATCTTGAGATCTTAATGGACATATCCAGATGTCCAACCATAATCAATCTTTAGATGCCAAGGAAAATAATGATGACATAATGACACCAACATTCAAATGACCTAGTATTTATCAAGTTTTTACCATTACTTAATTCGGCATAGCTGAATGTTCGTCGGGAAGTAAACAAACCAGTAAAAAGTAAGAAAGCCGATTATGCACAACAATGTTTACATGGCCAACAAGCTTCGGAGCGGCCCTCAATCTTTACTCAGTAAACATTCCGCCGCATCAGGGCCGGCACTGCTCGTTTGTGTCAAGTGATTCAAGTCACAAGTGACGTGGTGACGTGAGGGGCAAACTCTGTCATTGTGACGGGAAAGCTCTGCTGACATCTTAAATAGATAACATTTCCGCATGAGTATTACGTCGTATAAGTACAGTCGGGGAACTTAAATGTTTAGCAGGTTGACGAATAGTCCTATAATAGTGATACACGAACTATTACGAAGAAAGTCTATGATTGACAATATTATAGCCGTCATCTCATTTGCTGTTATAATACGACAAAATCAAAAACTATTTAACTTGCTAAACAATTAAATTTCCTCACTGTGCTTGATACGATACTTCATTTCGGTTACTTTCTGAAGCGTAAACCTATATTTTCTCGTGCTTTCTTTACATACGCAGGAGAAAAAGTAACAGGAGATGGTGATAAAGTACCTACAATAATGTAGGTTATGCAGATAGAGTTAATAGTTTAATAGTACTGAGACAAGAGACAAATTTATATTAAAGAAATCTTGTGTACTTATATATGAAGGAAAAGAAAAAGAAAGAAAGAAAACTAATTCGGCAAAAATAGAAGATTGACAAAACACAGAAATATTGCTGAAACAGACTCAAACTCGGCGTATGCTACAGCCGGGGCTGCAAAGCTTGTTTTCAGTTGGTGCCGGTTATTGTTTGCCTTGCAATATAACATTGGAATGAGATATCAACCAAACTAAGATAATTTTACATGTGTAAAATTATACAGGGTGGTGATGAAAATACGACATTGAATTAATAAAACAGGGGCTATATTACTTCATATAAATGTTTTGCAACTTTCAAAAACATCTTATACAATTGATAATTTCATGATATTTTTAAGAAATAATATACCGTTGGCTGCCATTTACCACCAGTTCGTACTTCAGCTTGTCATCTAGTTGTATAAAAAAAAACTTACCGTTATAAACTAAGCGTACCTAATGTATTGTGTAAGTCAGTGTTTTATGTTTTATATCTTCTTTTGCTTTGTAATTAAAATAATATAAAACTAGAAAAGAAAATAAATAAATAATAAAAATGTTAAAAAAAAATGACGTGAAATTTTTCTAGTTTTATATTATTTTAATTACTAAGTAATTTTTCAAACATTTATAATAATGTTAAAATCAAAAATTAAGAATATTTGAAAGCACTGCCCCAACTCGACCGAATCGTAGGTATTTGTAAAAATACTCGTTTCGGATGTTGAAATAGAATATTTCGACATTGTAGGGTGGACGTTAGCTCATAAACGCAAATACAGATAGACTAGAAGAATTTCACAGGGATATCCCAAGTCCTGGGTGGCTCAGTGGTCAGAGCAGTCGCCCGGATTGCGAAAGGTCGTGGGTTCGATTCCCGCCTCAGGACGTGAAAATTTTTCTAGTTTTATATTATTTTAATTACTAAGTAATTTTTCAAACATTTATAATAATGTTAAAATCAAAAATTAAGAATATTCTTTTGCTTTCTTTCTAAATAGTAGTAATGAAAACAAAACACACTATCCCAACATTATGCCATCACACCCCGTATTTTCCTTACATATCATAATACATTCTGCAAACGCTACCAAACTACAGGGAAAATGTGTGTTATTTCAAAATATTCGCTACACATTTGAATACCAAAGAAGGGTCAGCAAAAGTGAAACAAGGGATATATTACTGCTTGCGTATAGACACTTTTTGTTTCTTTATTGAACTTCCACAGACAAAAAGTACAAGTTAATGACTGAATAACAAATAGAAATGAGATAATTTAGAATTTTTTAAAATTAATTTGTTTTATTTTAAATATCAAAATAGTTAGCTGATTATCTCAAGTATCCATAGCTTGTGTTATGAATTGAACTATATACATACACTGTAGGGTTTTATGCCTACACTCTGAGATGATAGATATGATAGTCTGATAATGATACTGAAACGGCGGAGGGCTTGAAATAGTACAACCAAATCGGGTGCTGATCGAACATTGATTTATTATTCGATATTATACAGTTATGATACGTTAAAATCAAATGCAAGTGTAAGCAGAAAATGTAGTAGCGTCATACAATAAACCGTATATACATTCAACGGATAAACCATAAGCCTAAAGCCCCAGCAAATATCTGTAGAGTTGCCTGTTTATCAGTATTTTATAAAACATACTTCGGTTTCGATGTATGTGTAAAAAAATAGCTCGAATTAAATCCGCCACCGTGCAACCAAGCGCAGAATAGGTTTTTCACCTATGTTGTTGATATTCCGAACGCGCACAAAATACTACGATATTTTTTTTCACATAAGCTTGTTTTATGATCAAACCGCAGAGAGATGATAGACGCGGACTGCATAGAACCGATGAGGCCTTTCTTCAGCAGTGGCACTCATAGGACGCAATGATATTGAAAAGCCAATAGAACTCAGTGCATGCTGGTGTTCTACAAAAACCCTAAATATTAAATCTCTACACAGTTAGGTGTATCAGTATATATTTCAAGTCTATGGTTAGGCGAACAGAAAATTATGTTATGCTCTGCTTTCCTCCAAGTACGGTGACTGCCATTTTCTATAAATATATGAAAGTGCCATAAATAAACCGCCTATTTCACGTTTACATACGAAATTTCAATATTGTCGCTTATATGACCGCCATTATTTTTGGAGGACATAGGGCCAGTAATAGATATCTATAGCACCCATATTCTTAATTTTGATTTTAACATTATTATAAATGTTTGAAAAATTATTTACTAATAAAAATCTATCTAAACTAGAAAAATTTTACGTCCTTAGGCGGGGATCGAACCCGCGACCTTTCGCAGAGCAGTCGCCCAGATTGCGAAGGTCGCGGGTTCGATCCCCGCCTCAGGACGTAAATGTATTCTAGTTTAGATAGTTTTTCTTTTAGTTTTTTTTTATTAGTATATAGTACCCATGTTCAGTTATTACCCAATGTCAATCAGATGAGAGAGTTTGAAACTATGAAATATATTTACGATTCTTCTACTACTTCTAGTTGCGTTTCTTTGTAGCAGACCAGAGATTGTAGCAGATTCATTGCTGAGACCTGTGATGCTAATTTATCAAAAATTATAGATATATGTTCTAAAAAGGAATAAACATTTTGTTAGAGTTTATATTTAGGGGTAGATATAGAGTTAAACCATTTTATGTGTTATACCTAGGTACATGCACAGAAAATTGGAACTAAGCAATCAACCAATCAAATCCTGACATCGCATGAAATATCATCAATCAACCAATACGCGCGTGCTATTGGACAGTCGAACCTTGCATTAAGCTTCGCATTCCACAAAACCAATTATTTTAGATTTGTTGTTATTTTGGATTTAAAGCGAATTTGATCTGCAGTAAGTAGTATGTTATATAGAGTTATTAGAACAATATTTTCATAACGTGCAATTTATTACAAACTGCATTTTAGCATTTCTAGTTTTTCAAGAATTTCTCGTCGTGCATTAAATTTAGGTATGTGGCCATTAAGAAACCAATTGATGAAAAATTTTTGCTCGAATAAAACTTAGTTTTTCCAGAAAAAACTATTCTGGAGCTGCCAGCTCATAGCCCAAGGTTCGTTTGTTCAGGTGGGTCATATTATGCTAGTTCGCATTGCATACGAGAAACAGATTCCTTGCAAGACACATTATCACCATCATCATCCAGTCTATAAACGTCCCACTGCTGGGCACAGGTCTTCCTACATGGCGGCAGAAACCTATGGGGAGTTTGGGCCATAAAACTGTACAAAAAATAAATAAATCAGAAAATTCTAATGAAAAAATGAGAAGACAATAAAAGAAGCGAGTACTATTAGTAGAAGAAATACATACCAACTATACGTATTGACGAAGGATTTTTTTATACAACTAGATGACAAACAAGCTGACGGACCACCTGGTGGTAAGTGGTTACCGTCGCCTATAGACACCTGCATTAACAAGGGAAAAATCACTCGTTATTTATTGCAGGTGTGGTGCCTTCCATGCCCAGTAATAGCACTGGCTACCTGTCCCTTCAATCCGAAACAAAGCAAACTGTTTCACGGCTGAAATAAGAAAGGCGGTGGTACCTACCTACCCAGATGACCACGGGCCTACCACCAAGGATACGAAAAATGTACGCTACAATTTCATTATTAATCTGACCGAGTTTTACCATTCCTCTGAAAAATCTTCTAAACAACATACCAAAATGTTAGGTACCTACATATATTAAAAAAAAAACAAATAGTCAAGTCAATTACAAGTCGTTACGGCAAGACTTTTTTCTCTAAAATCGTTTTCTCAGCAACCGTTAGATTCCATCGGTGATTTTTCAGTTTACGCCGGGATGACCCGCTCCGATCTATCTACGTCTAGCTAGACACTCGTTCCCTGGAAATTCGATATCTTTCACGCTTTCAAGAGGATCGGGATAACGGATGCAAGTGTCTCTGTGTGAACGTGAAATATATGTAACAGTTCCATCTGATTTTTAATCAAAGGTTTCTAGTGCAATCCTCTTAAACTAGATAAACTAAAATCACTAATTGATTCCATCGAAGTTCCACAATTATGTACCACATTTTCGCAAAATAATATATTATTCTTATTCGAATAGTTCAGTCATCCCGTTGGAGGCGGTGTAGTTTGCAATGGAAACCCAAGCATAAATAAAACCAATATAAAACAGCCTTTCCAACGGGAGCTCTGGATTATTAGATGCTAATTTCAGTTGGTGATTCTCACGCTTTCAGTTGTCTCTCTAGTAATTGCCACACAAGAAATAATTCCTCAGTTAGAATGCTAAAATGAATTTATTAATGTAATTTTCAATAAGTTTCTCTTATCAATTTGTTTTTTTTTTCTGTTAATCTAAAAGAAATATACACTTAAAAAGTGAATCAGATTTTATGCAACTATTTCTTAGTAAGTAAATTTAATTTGGTTTTAATATCTTTGCTCAGTACTTTATAAGCACTGGATTCATAGCTCTGATATTCTTCGTCGATATTCTTTTTTTGTTTGAAAATGGTTAATACGTGTATTAGATTATGGTTTGATCTAATACTGTTAACAACAAATTTTTGGTAGTAAAAATAGAAAAATATAAAAGTCATCACATTGGTTAGATATTTACCTAATTAATAAACAGCTATTAAATCACGATATTCCTGGTCTTCGTCATTTTTTGTTCATTAGTTTTGTGTAGAGACAAGAGAAAATCACAAATTTTCAATTTTACTTCGGATCGACACATGAAAGTAAATAACCCTCTACACCACTACTTCACGCCAAAATAGGAATGGTAGAGTCAGCAACAAATTATGTCGATTGACAATTTGACACTTCAGTACTTTTTTATAATAACATTAATCGGCATACTCTTATCAATTGGTATTGAACATTGTGAATGACATAGTGTGATATGGTTCTAATGTATTAATAGACTTTTGTTGACCGTACCTATCCAATCGCACCTTGCAAATAGGCCTGTTAGTAAACTGTTCTCAATATTACTTTTGATGATAAATAAAAAAGGATTGGTACATTGATTCTTCGAGGTAAGTTCGGATATTAGGTTGAATCCGATCTTCTACCCAATTAGCTCGACGGTCTAATGACGGTTTCAACTATATTTGGTGCGAAGCTAATCTTGATATCGCAGTATTTGAATTTATCTTGCGTCCTTCCGCTATCCACTTAGGTTTACTCTACTTACCTTTTTTTAACCAGGGGAAATCCATTGACAGACCTACCCGCCACTAGCGAAGTAGCGGGCGTGTGCGGGGCTTCCCCAGCAGCGTCTAAATTGACCCTGTGAATACCCGCTAAAACTCCTCGATAACTCTCTTGGCTTTCGCGGAGGTGGTCTCGGGTCTGTGAAGTAAATTCACCAGACCACCCCCAGGCGACCCAGGCTTACGGCCTGGTTCTGCGCCGATGGAGATTGCCCAGAGTTATCCTCTCTCCGTCCCCTCAGGTATACTCTAACTAAAAAAAAATACATTATATTTTTTACAGACTGACACACGACTAAGTCATTCTACAATAAGTAAATAAAAGTAACGAGGAAGAAATTACAACGTATTTCAATAAAACTCCAACCGACAGACTCAAAGCTTCAATCATCTCAAAGAATTATCTCAAAGCATATATTGGGAATAATATTATTTTGCTCGAATCGATCGAAAGTTTTGCCAATAAATTTTACGTTTTTCTGAAGCGCTTCCGGTGTCGGCAATGATATAACAAGTTTTACAACGTTCGCCTATTGAAGAACCTTTATTGACAAGAGACTGACTAGACATTACGTCTGCATCGTCGTAATAAATATAATTCAGAATATTCTTGGAAACTTTAGTTCAAGGTCACGGAGCTCAGTTGTGTAGTGGTTTGAGCACTCTGGCTTCGATTACGAAATCAAAAGCAACTTTCGCCGTGGTTGCTCCCCGGATGGGTCAATAAAATTTTGCAATCTTGAGCTCCTCTGTGCTTCCGAAGGCACCGGCCGTCAAGCCTCTATATGTAGGTATCTGTATTTTTCTACTACCATATAGGAAGAAGCAGTATCCATATTTTAATTCTACTTTCCGCTTAACATCAGGCGAGTCATTAATTTTGTCGAGCTTTGTGATAAACAAAGAAAAAATCAAAAGTTGTCTAGTGTCATATTAGATGGTGTTAGCTGTTTTTGGATTTAAGTGAAATAAGCGTGGTGTTAATTATTTAAATTGAACAAGTCGATGGGACTAGCACGTGTTCCCTCCTTTCTATAACATTCCTTCAAAAATGGGTCGAACAGGCACCTTATGAGCCGGTCAGGTGGAAAAGATTAGAGCAGCGTGTTTAAAGCTGCACTAAGTAAATATCTGTTTTCGCATATGAACTCTTCTTAGCACTACAAATCAGGTGGTGTTGAGTCACTTATGCCGTGCTTTGTTTATAAAAACTTCCTAACAAGCAACCTTAGAACATTGTTAATTATTTTGTTCGGGAACTAACTTCGCTGTATTATTGCTACGCAGCAACGCAGCGGTTGAAAATGAAAATGAAAATATCTTTATTCAATTAGGCCCCCCAAGAAGCACTTTCGAATTGTCAAAAAACCCTTATGTCTAACACATAAAATAATATTAACTAACAATGTCTTAATGTTTGTCTTTCTGTCTTAAAACCGATATTGATGATTATTTTTTTGTTCGATGCGGAATAGTTCCCATTTGGTCCCATAAAATTTTTTTGCAAATCCATTGGGTATTTTGGTTTCTAAATCAAAAAAACTGGAAAAATGAAGTCGTCTACATATGCGAAATTGCGGATTTTTGCTTTCCTATGAATTTTTAGTGAAATGATACGATAGTAGAAATCAATTTAAGCTCACGGTCACCCATCTAGCTTTGACCTTCAAAAGTTATCACTAAAAATTGTGGGAAAAAAATATTTACACAAACAATTAAAACCGACTCCAAAAAACTGAAAAGAATAAAATAATTAAATTTTAGTAGGTACTCATCCCCTAGGAACATATTTTTGGAGTTGGTGCTAAGTTGTTACCAGAAACCATAGATAGTGAAGCACCGACTGCAAAAATATGTTCCTAGGGGATGAGTACCTACTAAAATTTAATTATTTTATCCTTTTCTGTTTTTTGGAGTCACAATGTTTAGTTACTTAGTAATAGTATTTAGCAGTGCAGTGTCACACAGAGTATACAAACCAGGTATATAAGCATACCAAGAAGATGACAAGATTATTTACTTTATTTAAAGGCTGCCCGACAATGCACCATCACCATATTTATTTATTTATTTATTTCTCTTTCACAATATAGCCATTACACAGATTATGATTAAAAATACAAATCAATTCAATAACTATATTGTGAGAGACTGGCATCCGTACTAGGAAAACCTGTGTTACAGATTACCAGGCTCTCACCACCTCACTATTAGCTAATTCATATATATTTTTACAAAAAAAAAAAAAAAAAAATAGGTAGGTATTATAGTACTTACACAAAGATCAACAGTTAATATACAAAGGCCTGATAAAGCCAAACATCTTTCATTAATTTTAAACACTTGTCTGACCACGTCATTACAATAATAATTGTATTGTTCTAAATAATTCCTTTAATGCCATATACCTACATCCCTCAAAAATGATACTATTGGTGTCTAAGTATGTAAATTATTACAAAATCAAGGAAGCTTAGAGATGAGCATTTCCACTAGTGGCACCTGTTCACAGGTATGACGCATGTGCCAGCCATCGCTCCGCTCAACCATATTATAGGGAACGGAGCGACCGGTTGTCGACTTAGTTCAATGGGACTATTTGCAGACACATAAATAATTGTCACTGATATTCCATTTGTATAACATTATGTTGGGCTTAATGACAGTTATGTATTTAATTTATTAATTAATTAATAATTACAGCATTAATTTATTTAAAAACATTCTAAAGGCAATATTGTGTATTACGTGTTCCTATTACATTGTACAGCCTAGAACGAAATTGTAAGAATATTTTTATTTTTGGATTTATTTCGGTTGAAAAGAATACGATTTAGACGTGCTCGGGAAAAACGAACGTGAGTAAAATGTCTTATATTTTCAAAAAAAATTACGTAATTTTCTTATTACTTTTAAAAGATAAATCAAATCACAATGCGTGGGCGTTAACACGTTACAGTGAGTTTCATTATATTGTTTCATGAAACAATATTATATTACGTGAAATTAATTAGCCTTTTCTAAATTTAAAATAGAGTGTTTTGCGCCGCACGGCTATAACTCTCATGTCGAGCATATTGTTTGTTTAACAAACCGATTCTAACAAATAAGCAAGTCAGATTAGTCTAAAAAGTTTTCAGGTTGCTTTTTCTCAACCATTAGACTGTTTTTCAAAAAAATCCTCTGATATTTATTTAGACTAATCTGACTTGCTTATGCTTGTAAAGTATTCTTAGATTTGGTTTTTTCTTTAGCAATATTTTCGGCTTGAAAGTTTGTATGTAATGTCGTGCGGGCGTATGCTCTTAACATATTTCCACAGTCAGCTTTATCTATACAACACTGACCAGTTTCCTTTATAATCAGGTAATTTACCGGGATCCGGACCCGAGATCTCTGATTTAGTAGATAGGGATACAGACCAAGACCTGGGTCAAATACATAAGCTTTTAATATACCAGATGGTATTATATCATGCCATAGACTACTAAAAATAATTGTGTCTGGTATGTCGGGTCTAGAAAAGAATCATCATAATCATCATCATTTCAGCCGAGAGACGACCACTGCTGGGCATAGGAAGAGAAGAGAAGAAGAAAAGAATGACGAAAGCTAATCATTCACTCTTCAAGACATGTAAAGCTACAGATTCCAGCCTCCGTGACATTGCAAACTGCCTGGGGAGAGGACAAATGTTTGTCTCTCTCTTCGTCTAATAGAAAGAAAGAGATAATACGCATTTTGTCTTCCAATTAGTGGACATAAGGGGAGAAGAGAGATTATATCCACAGCCCGTGCTACGGGTGTAGACACAATTGGTTTTTATTGTCATAAGACCTCTGGCAGTCTTACGCGGCTTGACAAATTAATTTAAGTTATATGGTTCGCGAGTTGTGATCCGGACAATTTTTATTTTAAGAAAACTAATAGCTTAACTTTACCTCTGGTTTTATCCCCAAATGTCTCATCATACATTATGTAAGATCTCACAAAACATAAAAAAAAGTAGGTGGCTTTATGATGACCTTTCCTTGATAAGCCTTGCCCCGCCCGCGTCTGCCCAGCATGTCGGAAATGGACCTTTTCAGGGCCAGCGGATCTGCGGATCGTGGTATGGCCGGCCTCCAACGCTGGCGTGAAGTATGGTTCTTCTGGAACCCGGGAGCTTTATAGCTCGGTGGACGGCGAGCTATTGCTTGCGGAGGCACCGACGTCAATTGACGTCTGATGCCTCGTGTGGCGCCAGCACTCCTCCGTACAACGGAGGAGGCAGGGGAGATAGCGGTGGACGGGGGGCCTATCTTGGGCCAGTGGACCAGTTTGGTCGCGGGATGGCAGGCCTCTAAAGCCGCGGGTCACACATGGCCAGGTTGGTGGTGGCGAGTCGCCTCCGACGCTATGCGCACATTAGTTGTTGGCCCCTTTTAGGAGTAGCGGACCCTCTGGGGTCGGTGGATGGCTGGTCTCCAAGGCAAGCAGGCCGCTTAATAGGGCTGCGTAAGGCTTGCCAGTTCGTTGAGAGTGGGCCGCTAGCTCCACTTACTCTTCAAACTGTGCAAAACACTTCGCGGTCCTAGTGTAGGACCAGCGGACCCCCCTCCAAGGAGAAGGGTCGTGGTAAAATGAAAAATGAATGAAAATGAAAATATCTTTATTCAATTAGGCCCCCAAGAAGCACTTTTGAATCGTCAACAAAAAAACCCTTAAGTCTATCACATAAAAATAATATTAACTAACTAACAATTTCATAATGTTTGTCTCTCTGTCTTATCTGCATCTACGTAAGCTAAGAATGTTATGTCAGTTTGTCTATCGGTCTGTCTGTCGGTCCGTCTGTCCGTCAGTCAGTCTGTCTGTCTGTCCGTCAGTCAGTCTGTCTGTCAGTCAGTCAGTCTGTCAGTCTGTCTGAATTTACACCGGTTCCAAAAGTTGAACTACCGAGAAGATTCCGGCAACAAACTCGTGTAGTCACTCTTTTCAATCATTAAGTTACAATGTTTAATTACACAGTAATAGTATTTAGCAGCGCAGTGTCGCACAGAGTATAAAAAAGGTATATTAAAGTACCAATAAGTACCTAATGATAAGAATATTTACTGTATTTAAAGGCTGTCCGACAATGCACCATCACAATATAGGTATTACAATACACAAAGGTCAACAATTAATATACAAAGACCTAATAAAGCTAAACATCTTTCATTAATTTTAAACACTTGTCTGAGCACGTCATTACAATAATAATTGTATTGTTTTATATATAATATCCTATAATGCCATATACCTCAAAAATCCCTCAAAAATGATACTATTGATGAATATGTAGGTAAATTATTACAAAATCAAGGAAGCTTAGAGATGACCATTTCCACTAGTGGCACCTGTTCACAAGTATGACGCATGTGCCAGCCATCGCTCCGCTCAACCATATCATAGGGAACGGAGCGACCCGGCTCAACCATATCATACGGAGCGGTATGGCAGGCCTCCTAGGCTTGGGGACTGCAGTAAGGGGTGGGACCTTTGCTGTCTTGTATGTCTCCTCGTAGGGG
Organism: Nymphula nitidulata; assembly: GCA_947347705.1. Lineage (NCBI taxonomy): Eukaryota > Metazoa > Arthropoda > Insecta > Lepidoptera > Crambidae > Nymphula > Nymphula nitidulata. Next base: position 5,881,334 of record OX374626.1, read on the forward strand.
GAAAGTACCCCATCCTTCCGGGGAGTGGTAGCGACCAGAAATGGTCGTGCTGCGGGGCCGGATGCGGACGACAAGTCCCCTGGGTCCGGTCCTCGTAAGTAGCCTCCTGACGGGAGAAGGACGGTTTTTAGTGGGTAGGGTCGCCGCATCATTATCTTTGCGGCGAAGGAGTCACAGGCACCGGGGTATGCATTAAGCATATTCCGTCCGAAAAAAAAGATGGCTTTATGATATTAAAGTTATTTTTAGTAACGACATCGTTTCAATAGAGAAACTACTTTATAGGCGGTGTTATTCCAGCGAGCGTAGGTATGTGAATTGAGTTAGTATAAAAATTCTATTACCATACCGTGTATTGAATCCTTGGGGATTGTAGGAAACCCATCAATCACCCTGGAAAGTTTCTTTTCAGATTCAAGAAAGAATCTCTGTATACGTATAATGGAAACAAAATATTTCTTTTACATTTTTACGCACTTGATAAAACATTAGATATCTATTATAGCCAAGTTTCTGAGCCGGCTTCACAGGTCTCTGGTAACTGAAGTGTAGTTGTAATATTGACTTCAACAAAAGATGATTCTCATTTTGGAATTGGGTTCAAAAACCAGTTTCACGTTTCGTGTGATTATAATATTATGACTCATTGGATGATTAAGAAACCGGTCAGGCTACAACAGACAAGACGAAGCACTAATCTATCATCATAAAGATTTTTTTATTAACAAATGATGAATGAAAATTAAACTTAAGCCAATCAACAGTCCAACTTAATCAGGTTTTTGATAGAATCCCATTAAGTATTAAGTTATGAGGAAACCAGATTGAGCTTCTTACACCTACGTAAAAACCTTTTTCTCTAATTTGCTAACCTAATTAAGCAAACGTTTAAGTAACCTTGGATGAATACTTATTATTTATCGTTAAGATGAGCAACAAGCTGACGGCCCACCTGGTGGTAAGCGGTTACCGCCGCCTATAGATATCTGAAATAACAAGGAAAAATCATTTAATATGGCAGGTGCGTTGTGCGTTGTGATCCTGAGGCCTAAGATGATATGCCGTCCATGCCCAGTAATTACACTGACTACCTTTCCTTTCCATCCGAACACAGTGAACTGTTTCACAGCTGAAATAGTAAAGGCGGTGGTACTTACCCAGACGACCCTACATACGGCCCTTCCACCTATAAATAATAAAGATATGACACTTTTACAAATAGGTGTTATGCTATGGTTTTAAATTCAATGTAATGGTGATTATTTTCTTTTTAACCTAATTCACATTTGATTTTTCAAAGGAGAATGTCAAGTGTACAATTTGTGGGTGCGACCACGAGTCCGAAAAAGATACACAAGGTAACAAATTGGCAATAAAAAGCTAACAAAACGCCGTGGGTAAGCGTTTCGGTCAAAGCTGTAAATCCCCGGTCTCAGCCAATAAATTCCGTGGAAATATCGAAAGCTGTTCGTTCGAGTCGGATAAAGTCCTTCGGGAGCCTATATTTGGGACCTTCCGATTTATTTTGAATATTAAAAGGAACGTTAGATGATTGAGCCTTTCGTTGGCTAATTCGTAGGGTGATAAGGGTTGCTCTAGATTTGTTTTGTAAATAATTTCCTCTTCATTTGTTGTCCGGATTTGTATCTTTGCAATATGGATTTGAAATATATTGAATTTACGAAACCGTTTTACTCAAATTACGACAGAGATTACATCTCTCAATTTTTTGTGATTGCAACTTAGTGATGTGATGCGAAAAGAATCCGATATTATTATAATGTCATTTACGACTAAAAGATCCCTTTTGAAGATTTTGCGATTGGTATTTTAAAAGATTGTACGAGCTACAGAATATATTTGAAACGCCAATAACTATGAAGATACCATTTCTAAATATTATTACTTGATTGATATCAGGTAAAGAGAGTTATACCTGCTATAAATGATATGATTCTTATATATAGAAATATAGGAAATATTATTTATGAGGAAATTTTAGATTACCAGAGTTACTCAGCGACCTCGTATCCTTCTTCATACTTTAACCAATAGTTTACTTTATATTTTTAGTGCAGTGTACCTACCTTAAAGTTTCTTACTAATGCTTAATGTGTGACTAACCATACAATACAATAGACCCTCCACCCCGTCCTTAAAAGATTCACGTGATTTTATCGACAGCGTCGACTATAATCCTTCACGGCGAAACTTGCGTCTCAAAAGAAATGCTCGCGCACAAGTTAATTTATTTTCCCAGCCGAACCCAGACGACAAGGTCTCAAACCGGTCTCAATTCAAAACCTGACCATTTCAATGGCGCGAGTCATTCTTGTTCGGCTACATTCTGATGTTGACTGGTACCGCTATCTTCATCCTATAATTTGACACCTGTGAGCTATAACATTTTTAATCTCTTTTATGTTATAGGTCTGTGATAATAATAATAATATATTATGTCTTAGTTTTTTTATTGCAAACGTTGTCCGCTCGGGCTTCGGACGGGTGGTGTGCAAAATGTTTATTTGCGGATCCATATCACCATAAGAGTAGATTATCGAATTTTTTGTCGAAATATTAAAGATTTCCCCCACTGCCTTCTGTCTAACTCAGTTAGTCACTTTTTATAGTAGTAAAAAGTGACTAACTGTGAAAAATCGTACGAAAAAATTTGAAATCTCTTCAAAATTTTTTCGTACGTTTTATTCTAACACAACAAATAAGAATTTTCCAGTGAGATGCAGTCTCGTTTGGAAGTTATGCGTACATTTTGGCGACTTATTTTTATTTTTATATAACAATATTTATCAAGCATTGCACGTAACGTTACTAGTTTTTCAAAAAATGAGTCAAAGTCAAAAATATTAACTACACTCATGTGGTCATTTAAAAGTGCTTAACAATATTTAAGCATCATAAGTTATATAGATAAGACGAAAATCGTAATGCAACTGTTACGCTTGATGTGCTGTCATCTGTATATTCAGCCGGACGCTGGCCGTATCTTACACTTTTGCAAAAGTTGTAGTCATTTGTTAGTTGCGTTATATTTAGGAGCGTTATAAAAAGCTAAACAGATTGACTAATTACCACCAGAAAATCCTAATGGAATAGTTTCGCAGGAAGTCAGTTTCATTTTAGTGCGACGGGCTTTATTTCGTAAATCCTACTTTATGTGTTATGCACACGACACACATTTTGACCGAAATTTTGCATACAAAAGCCATTTGGATTTCGTATGGGCTTCTGTGAAATACTTTGTATGCGGCGAGATATGTTTAATAAAATAAAACTTTTATCTAATGTGTATGCAGCTGTGTTCAAAATATTCTCTCAGCGTTCGCATTTAAATTGAAAGGTAATCTATTATTTAACTTGGCATGGCTAATTAATTTTTTGCATTGGATACTTTGATATATTGAAGAGCAAGCTTAAAGCTTCTGGATTATAATTAATATTCGTTCGAGTGATTGTGATGATAGGACGATTTGTTTGACGGGTCAAAGTGGAACGTATAGGTGGACCAAATAATATATCTTTTAGCATCCTTTCTTTTATCTTTATTTTTTTTTCATCCTTGTTATTATATATCTATTGATATTAGTAAGGTCACAGTAATCTGTGACCTTATTGTCTTATCTAATGATAATGGTAAGGCCCTTAAACTTTAAAAAATGTAGGAGGGTAAATAAGAACAACTATTATTTTATATAAGTACTTTTTATAGATTGAACATCGATACGGAAAAGTTTTCTGACCAAATCCACGTTTGACAAAGCGACCAACGAAAACAAAAGTCGATCGTGCAGAACAATATGGTTGACCGCCTAAATGGCATTTGAAAAACGGTTGTTCGGCTAAGCCTTATCCCAGCAAATGTAGGGCAAGAAACCACGACGTAGGGATGGGGAAAGTGATCATTTTGTCGATATCGATATAAGCGCCTCTGTTAATTTCCAATTCTACAGTGCGAATAAAATTTCATTTTTTAATAAGGACCGCTTTTTGTACGTGTAAGTATCGACTGTGATGCAGTAGATGGGTACTTGAACTAACCTGTTGTATGAGAAACATTTTATTAAATTTGACGGACTTTTGCTGCTCAGATTTTTTTCTTTCGATACAATGAAATATTTCCTATATGAAACTGAGTCGATCCGCATCAAAAAATTTTTTTTTCAAAATGACTCATTCTATTGACAACTCATGCTTGACCAAAAAAATTACTATGTCAATTTTTTTTTCACAATAAAAGAATAAATGGTTCCCTAAGGCCGTTTACCTGTATCTTCTATGGTTTTGGATTTCCCCATACTGTCCCAGTTAAAAAGACACACAGTATAAATCTTCAATTTTAGATAAATCGATAATCGATATGGACCTAACCGGTAACGCAAACCGACCGACGCGGTTTGTTTAACTGTATCTAGCATGCACGATTTGCTCATTGAAGTTCCTCGACAGCGTTTCTTCGTTAATATTTATATTACGTGCTTTGTCTAATTGGCGAACAGAGTTTGAGTACGAGTAACTGTTTCAGGTTTTAATGATAAATATGGTAAATGTTCTGTACATTGGTGTAGGGTACAATTTTAGTATTTTCGAACCACCTCATAATTTTACTATTACAGCTTCCCTTCTGTTAATACATTTCTTATCAGTTAAGCTTTTAATACGTTAAAGGTTAATTTCACAGCTTAAGTCCAACTTCGCCGGTCATTTACAACGACGAAGCTTAATCACTTTTATGGGTTTAGCAAGGGCATAATTAATCCTGTTGAGAATATTCAAAAAGAAGTCGTGAGCGTTCTTAATGTAATTAAATTAGACTTAAACCGGGGTTACGACAATGGGATGATGGGCATTATAAGCCCGGTTATTCGTGACTTAAAAGCTTTCAAAGACGAAAAACAACATATACCCGCGCCGTACCTTGTGTAACTCATTAACTCTAATTTTAGATATTCCGCCTCATTTCCCAATTTTCTGTCCTACTCTGTTTCTGTCGCGCTGTCGGGTTGTGGAACTCCCTACCTCAGGATATAAGGGAAAGCCCGCTCATTAGAGTCCTTCAAGATCCAGGTTGAGAATCACTTCCCCAACTCTAGTCCTTAGCTGTTCGTGTTGTATATTGTCTCATTTCTTCTTTTTTTGACATATATAAATCTGCATTTCTATATAGTTTATTTATATTTTGTATAAGTATAGGTATATTTTTCTTGCACCCACTCTCTTTTTTTCCTTTTGTATATCCTGTCACTCCTGGTTGTAAGAGATTGCTGCTTAAAGGCCGCCAATTGTATTTTTTTATTTCTATTTTTTTTAAAATGTTTATTATGTCTGTGTCCTGATGTGCAATAAAGAGTGTTTGAATGATTGATTGATATAGCACAAAAAATAAATGCCAAAAAACCTCTAGTCCATCTGAGATTGAGAGAGAACCCTCTTGCTATAGAACGATCCCTTGCATAGCACTTCGAGTATTTGTATATTGTAATGAGCCCACATTGGGCCAGCGTGGTGGTGTGGCCCAAACTCCTCATATACCTCTCCCATATAGAAAGGCCTGTGCCCAGCAGTGGGACGCATTTGGCTGGTGATGATGAAACAGATGCAACGTAAATGTACGTTAAATGTAAATTATACAAACGATAGACATGAGGATGACTCTTATTAATGGGATGGCGGGCCTAATTCTGAAGACACACTAAATCTAGCTTTAAGTACAGTTTATCTCTTTCTTGCAATATGTAATAGGAAAGAGAGGGCAAGAATTTTTAAGAGAAGTCAACTAAATTTAGATAGATTTCAAAGAAACCATAAATAATTTGAGACGGCATGTACGGGGGTTTTTCCTAAACACTGCATTTTATAACGTTCCTATAGGTCAAAAATTGAAAACACGTTTCTAAATGTCAAATTATGTGACAGCCATCCTTTTCGTATCCACAAGATGCACTGAACTTAAATTTACACTTGTGTGTATAGAGTTCGGGCCAACCCCTCACCTGTAGTTATAAGACTTAAGCTTACCTAGATACTTTATTCGATCTTCCTTCTCCCTTATTCATGACTGTCCGAACATCGTTTCTATTTAAATATTCACATAGAGTTTTCTATATTCAGTATTGATAGTTTCCGATAATTGTAAAAAGGGTGCTTTAAGAGTTCTCAGTAACACATGGGGAGATAGGAAGTTCCTCTCTAATCTATACGCCCTATATAATATACTTTTGTATATTACTTTATTAGCTATCCTCTTATAACACTCGGTTTGAGATCACGTAAATTGTTTCCTCCCTTTGTGATATCATGTTAGTACATTGCATTATTATGCAGCACACTAATGGGTTGACTGGTAAAGATCAGTTACAGAGATAAGTCTATCCTTAATAACTAATTGCGATTATATATGGGTAAGTATTGAGTTACAAGTGCAATAAAAAGTATTATAGGTATCTAAAATCTGTTGTGATCGAATGATAAACGTTATTATTAATTTAACAGCAAACAACAAAAAATGTTGGTCGTTTGTTCCAGACGTATTAATCTTACTACGAAGGTTATCGAGGACAATTGTTCAAATGAAAATTAATCAATTACAGTCAGGGCTAAGACTTAAATACCTACTCAAGTTGATTGTTTATTATCTAGATAGTATTCTTGGTTTAGAAATATCCCTTTGTTAAGTTTAGTTACCTAAAGTTTTCTATATTCAAAAGGAACTGTAAAAAGGCCGCTAAAGTAGCCAATTTTCATTATTCCCGAACAAACACACAATTCGCAAAGTTACCGAGAACGTTGGACTCATTTATTTTCGGCGCCAAAACGTACTTTCGTTGCTCAATCTTTAGATGCTATTGCTGGTACTCTTTCTTTTTGATTTTACTGAAGTGGTCTTTCCGTTCATCATTTGAAAGGTTTTCGAGATAGGACTGGTAAAAATTTTGCTTTTGCAAGCAATATTTACATTTCATATAGTAATGGAAAGCTGTAGTGAAATATGAGTGGTTTATGATATGGAGTGGAACGATCTTGAATTGAAGTCTATCGGCTTATTAAAATTATTAACGTATTATTAGTATTTATCAACGTTTAAATTAATGTTAATGTTTAAAATTAATGCAGTGATATAGAAGCCTCTGTAAGGATGTTGTGGATTTGTTGCTTTGAGAGTAAATATAAAGGCACGATACAATAATATAAAAGGTATGTAAACGACACAGAAGATCAGCTTTATTAAATAGTAATTAAAAGAACATAATATATCATACGATTGGCCCGATGAAAACAAATAACAACAAACAAACAACTCACGTTGACTGCGTTAGACAGCATGCCGCTGTCTTCCCGCAGTCAATGTGAACGAATCCTTAAAAACAGAGAAAGGTCGTTGATATTCCAACTAATATACCAAGCTCTCAAATAAGACTAAAGAGACTCATATATGTAATAAGTTTTAAAGAACGATACATTCGTAAGTGTAAAATATTTCGCCTGTTATAATTGTAACGGGTACATTCATATTTGGGACACTCACAGGGCAACAAAAGACTTTATGACGTATTAATCCCTCAAAGCGACGTGATCCCACCGGAGAGCTATGACAATTGAAAAATAATTGTGTCTGGAATCTGATGCTTGACGGGTTGAACACGTTGCTTTGACTAGAATCAGAATAAGTCTCCTGGGCTCTTTCGACCCATAGATACAGTGAATGTGATGACCTTCAGGTTACAGGAAAAGTAAAAGCAGGGGAAAGCATAATAGATGTAATCCTTTTGTAATTACATCTTGAGGGGTAAAACAGGGAACATAGGTAAAAATAAAACTTAACTGTGGTGTTTTCGCATTGCAATCCCAAGCAAAAAGTTCAGTTCCATTTTCTCTGTAGTTAGAATGTCACTTGCAAACCGTTAGCCATCGCAATGGACACTGTATGCAATAAAAAAGATAAAAATCCTCACAGACTCCGTCCATTGTCTTTTGAAATAAACTGAAAACAGAACATAGGTGAAACAAACAATATGAACAAAACAACCGCCGGTGGATCGGTTTCGAATATTTGCGTATTGGTTGTTTGCTGTCCAATGATGGAAATGAAGAGTGGGCGAAGGTAAACATTGTGTTGCGATAGTTCTTTGCTTTTAATAAAACTTTTATTTATAGTCACAATAATAAAAGCTTAGTAGCTTAAAGCGCGATATCATATAAGTATGAATTTTAACAAACAGTGACAATAAGGTGTATAAATTAATGCTGATAATCTTCCCATACCGTTCGATTTAGGTCGTTGATAGGAATTGTTTACAGCAACGACCACCCATATGATAAAATGATTGTGATGTTAAAGTATTTCACTACGCCTTCGCTTTACTGAAGAAATATACGTGAAGTTTCAAATACACATAAGTATTATATTTCTATTAAAATAATTTTCTTTTTTTTCCTAAAGTTATGTTCAAGGCTCTTTTTCATCGCTAGCAATAACCTTGACTGAATATGATAAAGTTGTTCCACATCTGCTACATGCGTCCAAAGTGATTAATTTAAATGTTGATTTCTTGAATAATACTGTAATTTTGATTCCGTAGTTTATATAAATAGATCTCAATTGAATCCATTTAATGGTTTTGACCCTTGAGTGGCATCTGTGCTTTAAATTGTTAGTTAACACTATTACCCTAGTAATTAAAATAGAATAAAACTAGAAAAATTTCACGTCCTGAGGCAGGAATCGAACCCGCGACCTTTCGCAATCCGGGCGACTGCTCTGACCACTGAGCCACCCAGGACTTGGGATATCCCTGTGAAATTCTTCTAGTCTATCTTGTATTTGCGTTTATGAGCTAACGTCCACCCTACAATGTCGAAATATTCTATTTTCAAACATTTATAATTTTTCACTAAATTTTTCACAAACTTTTTTTTTTTACTAAATTTTTCAAACATTTATAATAATGTTAAAATCAAAAATTAAGACTATTACCCTATTTGCACCGGCGATATTATTCAGGCTAGATATAGAAGCGATTCCATTTGCTGTTCATTGTACAATATGCAAGTGATAACTAGCTTAATGATCGAATGTCTAACTGACTGACAAAGTACGCGAGTGGGCGATGAAGGTCGTAACGGGACCGTAATGCCGGACGGCTTTTTAAGAGCATGTCTCGTAAGGACAGGCCGCTTAGAATGGAGTTACCGTTCATTTCTCTTCTTATATTCTGGCACTGTTAACCGGACGGACTGTTAGCTTTTTTGCGATTACGCTTTTGTATCAGTTATTAAGGGTATCTACTGATAAGCTTTACTAAAATTAAATATTATAGTTATTCTGATACATTTGTTACAGCTCCGTTATATATGAATTTGACACCTTTCGATTCAATTTAACTTACACTAGGGGTTTAAAAATTATCTAATCTGTGCTAGGGGTACTGTACCCTTAGTGTTGTCATGACGACCGGCTGAATGGTCTGTACCCCTTGATAAACAGACTACTCGGTCAAGAGGTCCCGGGTTCGAATCCCGGTAGGAGCAAATGTTTGCGTACGTAATGTACAAGCGTTTGTTTACGAGTCATGGATGTTTATATGTTTATTTAGTGTATTTCTAATATTTATACATATTATTATCATTATTTCTCCGTTATCCATAACACAAGCTCTTAATGATGCTTACTTTGGGCTAGATAATAGGTGTGAGTGTATGAATATTATTATTATTATACTTAGTGTAGTTTCGATCGCTGTGGCGTCCAGCTGTAAAATCGAATAAAAACACCGCAGCGCCATTTTTGAAGTATTGGAACTTCGTGGATTTGACAGTTGAATGTGTCCACGATCGAAGTTTTATTCGATTGAACTTGTGAATTTCTTCTAGTCCATCTGTATTCTCGTTACAATTACAAGCTAACGTTACGTTAATAGCAATATTTTTCAGATACTTTCAAATATCAATACGAGTATGTTACACATGAAAATTGAAAAAAATTACATTTACTATATACTCATAACATTATTTTTAACTTACTTCAAAAAAGGAGGTGGTTCTATCTTCCTACGTAAGTATTTTTCTGTCTGTATGTACACAGACATCTCTGTCAATTGTGAACCGTTTTTGAAAAATATTTTTCTATTTGATAGAGTATACTCATGAGGTGGTCCAGTTGTCACCAAGTCAGGATCTAATGATGAAATCCCAGGGACATCGAGGAAAACATCGACTTTTATAGGCATGTTTTTTTTCTAAAGCTATTTAAGTATTTGCTTCTGTTAGTCATCATCTCATGTTGATGAACTGGTGATGGAAGGTACAACTCCTTAAGGTTAGGAGTTGGAAGATAATTCTTTAAATATTATTGGTAGGTACGTATACACCGATAGTTGAATTCTAACGGGTTATTCGGGTGAACTGATGATGGAAAGTAAAACTCCGTAACGGTTTGGAGTTGCATGATACTTTATCAGAGGTACTATACGATAATATTAAACAATATTATGTATTTCAACCAAAGACTAAGGTCGATAATGCTGACGGTCACCTACCTAAGAAAATCACTAAAAATGTGAAAAAAATAAATTAAAACAAAAATAAAACCGACTTCAAAACACTAAAACGGAAACTATGATGAAATTTTATATCTAGGTAGGTTCTTAGTTCCTAAAATACATTTTTATGTTTTTTTTTTCAAATAACTTACAAACTGAAAAGGTTTATCCTTAAATCTCGAAGCCGAAGTGGTCGCACGAACGAGTACAGGGTTCTTCGAAACAGCGTGACCTATTCAATTCAAAACGTCACACCCCGTCTCGCTCTGACGTACCACGATATAAAATGCTATAGAGTTTCCGACTTTCGTAAATTTTGCCGGCAGTTGTGATGTGAATAAGCGAGAGACTCCTAACGTATTGTTTAAGAAGAATAAGAAATAAATTAGGTAGATACACACCGGACTTAATTGTATGGAGTTTGCCTAAATCTTCTGGGGGAAGGCGAATTAAAAGTACAAACAGAATGTAAAATCATTGTCTTTTATATTATGCGAAAATACGTGATATTGTTTGATTAAAGCTCTACAAAACACGGGGTCTTTTTAGCTTGGTAATCATTAGCAAGACAAAGGAATAATATATTTATATGTTGTCATCTTTCTATGTTTACGTTCGATTGCATATGTAATTGAATATGGGTAAGGTAAGGTATATTTTGTAAGACGTCCTTTTGTGTTATTATTATTTTAAAATAAAATATAGGCGTAGTGAGTAAGCTCGACGTTTTGAATTTCTAGCGTTACTAAATAGTTTTAAGAATTACATTTACGAATTCTTTTCATTTGACACAAATTATTATTAAATAAAAATATACTGACGTCATTTTTTCCTCTTAATTGTTAGTAGATAAATAAAGCTTAATTCGCGGTAATTAAGTAGAATTTTTAGTGTTGATTTATATAAGTATACAAAGGGAGGAACTTCAAATAGATTTACCCTAAGCGTTCTGTTTTACGTAATCTATCTATCTAATATGATTCACCTCTTTTACTTTTAATACTATTCTAGACTCATCTTGACAGCTATGGTTTCCATATTCACGTATATTGTTCAAAACGCTTAATAATATATATATAAAAAAAAAATCTTGCATTGTACAGTAAACAACACATCAAGCGTAACAGTTTGACCTTCAGACCGCCCTTACGCTGATAGCTTTTGTACTGTAACTGTTACACTTAATGTGCTGTCGTCTGTACAATTCGGTACCAAAATGGTTGATGTCCTTTCCACTACATCCACTAACTTTTAGTTTGTAATTTTATTTAATAAGCCAATCAGTGGCCCTAATTCTGGAGAAGAAATGCTAAGTTAAAATTTAAGTTCAGTGCATCTCTTTTTCTCAATATGAATACAAAAAACACTCGTGTATAATTGACTGACAGTGTTATGTCAAATCCTTGTGTATAAAATGAAATAAAGAAGATATTCAAATGAAACTTCTCTAAGCATTCAACTGTTAAGGCAACCCTTTACGTTTAAGCAAATGATTGAATTAGCTAGTTCAACTCTGACTTATCAAAGTTAAAATTGAGTTAAGGTTAAACTCTTCTGATAATATAATTCAGTGCAGCCGAGGCGAACTTTTTCAAGTGAACTTTCAAAGTTTGAAACAGTTAGAATTGCTGATGACATTTTTAAAGTTTTATGATTTTTTGATTAAACTAAAGTTTCTGCGTCTTAACCTACGTCAAATATCGGTCGCAGAAGTTATTTAAACTATATTTCTGCAGTTTTCTTATAAAATGTGTGTTAAAACAGTAAGTCGTCATATGGAGTTGGGGGCGCTAATTGTGCAGTTGAAGGTTGATAAGTATTTTAAGTTGACTCGCTTAACAAAGAACGAACTAATACAATGTACATTTTCAAAACATTTCTCTAACTACAGTGTTTCTTAATCTAACGATATCTATACCTACCCATGTCAACATAATAGCGGTAGTTACACAATTCTGAAATAAAATTTTTAACCTTGGGTTACGAGGGGGGGGGGGGGGGTCGATACTGTAGTAAGTGGGGTTGTGAGTGTGTTTGTGTGTACAACTGTAGTGTATCGCACGTATCAAATGACGCATTTTGTAGGGCTGTCACGACCAGGACGATGTTTTTACTCATTTAATTGGAAAATAGAAGTGTTCAGAAAGGTGTCAATCTTTCAGAGATAACTCTTGACAGGAAACACAACTCAACAAAAAATGTGAGCAAAAATTCAAAATAGTAAAATATAATGTCAATGCGATGCACGTTAATGCGAAAGCACTAAAAACGACGAACGTCAATGCGAAGGCATACTACATATATCAACTTTATTTCAAATGTTTCACACAACGATGCGATGCATGTTTCAGTAAATAGAGTTACTCTCTTCATATATTCTTCTCAAATGGACGAGCAAGGGCATGCCACTTCAATCCTAACTTAATTTTATAAATAAAATCTCTGAACCAATTTTAATTAATTAAAGGTACATTCTCTAAATAAATTTGTCCTCGCGGGCAAAAAATTAACTTCAAATAAGACGACGCAAAGGCGGAAAATAATTATTCACAATTCAAAACAACAACAACAAAAAGGGACTATCAGGAAAAAAACAAAAAGTCCTGGCCTGAAGTACATAAATCACAAACAAACAAAAAAACTATTTTGGGAGTATCATCAACTTATCCCAGAAGTCAATAAATACTTATTTAAACATTTATCTAAAGTAATCTAAACCAAATATACTTACTAGACAGCTAGGAAAGGCCATGGAATCCATAGTAAGTATAGATTTATTTTGTAATATGCGATCTCTAACTTTCTTTGCGTGGTTTGAGGTATTTTTTTTCTTTTTTTATATTTCCAGTTATGCCCGTTGTGTACAGCGTTGAGAGTTAGTCGATTTAGGTAGGTAGTATTTTATAGTACCTTTCATCTAACGTGCATCCTACAGTGCATCGAAATTTTGAACATCGGAATTCAGTATGATAGTCTATTAGGCATGTATTTCTCCAATAATGGTTTAAAAAAAAAACTATATCTGAGGACACTAATACCACAAAACTCTTGATTAATGAAAACGGATTGCGGGTAGTTACACAATTCGATTGTATGGAGGGTAGGCCGTGTTCTTTTCTGTTGCGAATGTTCCACCTTTCCGCTACATCGCGCTAAGCCAAATGAGAGTTTACCTGCAACCCTCACCCTTTATAATCCATCGCAAGGGTGACTAAGAGGTCCTTTTCTAAGAGAAACTTTTTGCTTTGACTCCTTATTAGACCTTTAGAAATAAAAAGTAAAAAATATTCAAAACCGAAAATAATAAATTTAAATATATAGAGAACAATAATTTTCATGCATCAAATATTGTTAATAGCAATCCGTAAATTTTTTATTCTTTTGCGGTACGTAATGTTAAATTTGTGACAGTTCAGCTCAGTTAAGGTCACTGTACTTTCGTCAATTGAATGTCAATCTCAATTCAGAAAATAAATGCGTCGAGATGGTTATTTTAATATTTTATCGATTGAACAGAAAAAAGGTTATTTACATTGAGTAACCTAACAAATCTATCCTTTATGTATTGAAAACATCTTATACAATACCCTGCTGCTCCTTTAAGAAGGAAAGCTTACATGCGTTGCTCAAGATTTTTGGTCACCCGTAGTATTGATCCAATCATGGAAAAAGTTGTTTTGTGTTCAATTTAGTAAGAATAGTAATCAAACTTTTCACCATCGACCTTTTCCCGGTTTCCCAAATAACAAATTTTAATAAAACTCCAAGCTATTTTGCAAATGATATTTTGTCATTTTTCTAGGCAACATTTCCATTGTTAAAAAGTTGTAAAGTGTTTCTCCATTTAGATTGACATGTTTTCGCAATAGCTTGTAATGTGGTAAGATTGCGATGTTATAGCATATTTTTAATGTTTTTTGGCAATATTGAACAATAATGTAAATCCAAAATGCAAATTCACAATTTGGCGTTAAATTCGGATTACCTATCGTTTTTTCATTCTGTTGATGACCGTGAGAGGATACATTTATCTTTATAACTTTACCAGTGTCTTAATGTTTGCCATTTGGCTTAGGCGATTTGATATTATATTTGGAGTTATCTAATATTATCTTAGAGTTATATTAAATATAACAGTGACGTTGTTCGGTGCCTTATATTTACTGGATTCGCCTTTCCAACTACGTTACAAGTTAATAATTCAAAGACTTATAAGTTTGCCAATAATTCTAGCCCATTTAATTTTACATAGTACACCTACTTGGTAGTTTTGTATATGCAAAACAAGGTTCAGTAATAAATTTTACAAAATTATTTTCGTTTTCCCTTAGATCAAAAAGATTTTAAGACGTTAATATCCGAATGGACTAAAATAAAATAAAAATATATCCTTGCTCATAATTTCGCTTAGTGTGGTTATTCGAGCTAAGTGTTTTCTTAATGTACTCAAGAAGGCTGTAGTGAACTTGGCCACCATACTTTTGGCATTATTAGGGCTAAAATCTGAATGGACTAATCCTGTTAATCGCGGGATTTGTAGTCCGAACACGCAAGCTCAAGCAAAGCCCTATTAATTTCTGTCACAAAGATATAGCCAGTTCGATAGCTTCGTATTCAATGGTAAGGAATGTATTGAATTGCTGTTTTTCTCTGGTAAATACGTGCAACGTGATTGTGTTCGATGATTAATTCTGTGGTGATATTTATTTGGTTCTGACGCTGATGATAAATTGGTTTCTGTATCTTACTTTGAAGAACAATAAGTTTATATAATAGGAATTTGGATGTAAAGCTAACAAGTTGATTTTTTATTTATTATTTATTTGTTTACAAAAATCCACAGCACTTTGTTATACTTATTAATATTATACAAGAGGTATATAAAATTTAAATTTTGCTTAATGCCAATGACGGATTTACATTATTTTCTAACAAGTCATATTTAGGGTGACCAGCACTGCCATCTGCCTTCGGTTTTGACAGTGCCCCCCTTACAACCCATATAAACCGTCACGCACCCCGGCACCCCCCACTGAGCTGAGGTGATCTTGAGCGCCCGGCTAAGTTAAGTAGCTCTTCAACCTTGCAGAAGATTGCATCTAAATAACACTTACGAAAAAAAATAATCAACTTGTTACCTTTTGAGCGCTCTGGTGTCGATTAGAAAACAAAGCAACTTTCGCCATGGTCGATCCCTGGATGGGTCAACCAAAAAAATTCTAATCTTCAAGCTCCTCCGTGCTTCGGAAGGCACGTTAAGCCGTTGGTCCCGGTTGTTACTTCAACTGCTTTAACAAACCAATCCGCATTGGTGGCGTTATGGCCCAAACTCCTCATGTGTTTATCCCATGTAGGAAGGCCTATGCCCAGCAGTGGGACGTATATAGGCTGGTGATGATGAACACTACTACTAGGTGTTCCTGCGGGGAGTAAGGTCGCCAGAGCTTATATTCGAAGTACTCGTCTCCTATGCTGTCAGCATAAACATTTCTCTTGATTTCTTAGTATACTTAGGCAGCGCGTGAGTAGTGCTTCGAGTGTCCGGTAACTGTTTACCATCAGGCTTACACGCTTCCTTGTCATCCTCGTCGAATAAAAAAATACAAGTGATATATATTACCGTTTGCCATTTTCTTGAAGTTTTCCTGATAAAATAAAAATTATATTTTAATGTTTTTGATACGCTTAAACGCCTACTTTATTGTAACAATTACAAATAAAGAAAGAAAATTATGAAAAAATTATATGCCCGAAAAATGTATTATATTATTATTATATTATATTATTATTATTATTATTATATTTTAATTTTATCCCGCCTGGAGATAATTAATATATTTTTATCATCATTATCTTTCTTTATTTGTAATTGTTACAATAAAATAAAAATTACTTGTCAGCCATAAAAATCCAAGTACCAGCAAACTATTAAGAAATCTCTCTTTATTGTTCAAAAACTTAGAGTTCTTCCAGTGCCTATAAAGGGAATCTTTGATAACATCATGGAGTTCTTCTGGCGGAAAGTATTTATTAAAAAGTTCTTTGAAATAATGGGAAAATTAAAACAAAAGTGCCCCTAAAGTGAATTTAGGACGTTAAATTTTAATAAAATTTTCAAGGATTGTGATCGTGGCCGAAATCTAAAAGATCAATTGCCGCTGGCGTGAATTTAGATGGGTTGAGATTTTAGTAATTATTTAGTCAGTAGGTATGGGCCGCCCGCGTGGATGCCGATTATCGCGCCAAAAAGTATCCTATATCCTTTGCAAGTCCTTAAACTATCTCCATACCAAATTTCATCTAGATCGGTTGAGCGGCTTAAACGTGAAGAGGTAACAGACAGACGGACACACTTTCGCATTTATAATGTTAGTATGGAATGTGGATATTCTTAATAGAAAAAGATAATCATATTAAAGTCTTTCCTTTATAAACTTAGTACTTTGCATATAGCTTCATGCGGGCCGTATGCTTGTCGTCTAATTGTTTATATAGATAGACATACATAAAAAAACATACCAACCGAATTAAGAAACTCCTCGTTTTGTAGTCGGTTAAAAAACTAATAGGGATCTATATGCTACTCAATCAGTTTAATTGCATTTATTATGGTTACGTAGCTAGTTATTTCATTCGGTTAGGTACTATTCTGATTAGTTTGAAACTGCTAAACTGTATCACTGCACGACTGTAGAGGTGAGGATAAATTTTCTAAATATATCACTCAACTTTAAGGTCTCACACTAGCCAGACATTTCAGTTTCAAATGCCCGAAAAGTCTCCACCGCTGGCTTTACTCGCGACGTATATTATAACAAAGTGTTCTCTCAACACGAACTAATTTGTTTAACTAGGTAAGTTGGATTACTGCAGCGAAGTTCGCTTGACGGGTTAAGGAGTGAGCTAACTAGTGCAGTGGTTTCACGTGTTTAAACTTACACAAAGCTTTTTCACTTAATTAAAGTTTTTTAAAATAAGCTATGATGCTAAAGTTATTATGATTGATCATCTCATAATTGATCTAGAACTAATAAAGGACTTAAAAATTAAACAACCAGAAAGACATTAAAACCCTTGCTGGTCGAGCGGTCTGTACCCCTTGCCATACAGGCTACTCGGTCAAGAGGTCCCGGCTTCGAATCCCGGTAGGAGCCCGAATCCCATATTTGTATGATGAGTACGAGCTAGACCTGTGTCGATCGATCATTTCCCGCGACCCGGGTCGATCACGACCTATTAGGTTGGTGATCGACTCACAATGATCCGATCAAATGATCGATCGCGAGTCTCAAGTGTTTTCGAGCCGCACAACACATGATTCGGTTCTCTATGCTCACGGGTCGTGGATCACGCACGTCACGGGTCGCAACGTGGGTCTCGGGTCTTTTGGGTACTGTGTACGATTCGTGTCGCGCGCGCGTTGTTATAGCGTTATATAATAAACACGTAATTATGTTTCGAGGTTATAAATAATAGTATATTTAAGTATTTTAAAAATAATATCAATATTTTTTATAAAGTATTTTATAAAAAATCAAATTTGTTCGTTTTGTGTTATTAATTCAAATTCTTAATCACGATGATTAGATTTTATCACTGTGTAAATAGAAAATTTATTATTTCAAAACAAAGTGAGTGATCGAGTTAAGCGCGTAAACATCGATCTCAGTGATCAGATCTTTTTGTAGCTCGCGACCAAATCACTCCTGAATGAATAGTGATCGAATCAAAGTGATCCGATCAATCACGATCGACTCAGGTCTAGTACGAGCATTTGTTTACGAGTCATTGATGTTTATATGTTTATTTAGTATATTTCTAATGTTTATATACATATTCTTAATTTTTGATTTTAACATTATCTATTATAAATGTTTGAAAAATTACTTAGTTACTCATCGTTAGTTGCTCAGTTGGTTAGAGCAGTCGCCCGGATTGCAAAAGGTCGCGGGTTCAATTCCCGCCTCAGGACGTGAAATTTTTCTAGTTTTATATTTTAATTTATATACATATAATTATCATTATTTCTCCGTTATCTAGTATCCATAACACCAGCTCTTAATGATGCTTACTTTGGGCTAGATAATATATGTGAGTGTATTAATATTATTATTATAAACACAATAATTTTTTTTCTGTTACATAAATTTAGGGGTTTATATTACCTATGTTTGTACGTATGAGCAGTATTATTCTTTTATGGTTGTTTCTTATTAATTCTGCGATTTACTTATTGTGTGTATTTTGGTACTTACGGGACTGAGACGTGGCCGCTTACAATGGACCCCTCAAGAAGGCTCAATGTCACGCAACGGGCAATGGAGAGGGCTATGCTCAGGGTTTCTCTGCGTGATCGAATCAGAAATGATGAGATCCGCAGGAGAACTTTTTAGGTCGCCGACATAGCCCAAAGAATTGCGAACCTCAAGTGGGAGTGGGCAGGCCACATTGATAACGGAGAAATATTGATAATAATATGTATATAAATATTAGAAATATACTAAATAAACATAAAAACATCCATGACTCGTGAACTAATGCTCGTACTCATCTTACAAACATTTGCTTTATTATATATTCCGCATGTAACTTAAAAATTCGCAATAATTCTCACTCGGTGTATGCAGAAATAAATCCCATTTTATCGAGCAACCATAAAAGCAAGATGCTAATGAAGGCGTTAAACCTAAACATGGGATTTGCCTTAAAAACTGTTTGCCCTAAATGAGAAATGCCTATGAAGCAGCTAAATGTAAAATTGACTAAGATAACTGAATCAACAGGAAAAAAAACCCTTTTGATCGAATAACCTTAAACGCAAGATGCCAATGAAGGTATACCTACCTAAACATGGGATTTGCCTAAAAAATTGTTTGCCCTAATCAAAAATAAACTTCTCTAACTCCTAATATAATTCATTACTCTAGCACTTTTAAGCATTTGAAGATATTTAACATACCGTGTTTTTTCCAATACAACAATAATTTAAACATTTTAAAAAACATTTTATTTTTAAAGTAGTAGACCGAAACCAATTATCTAATCTTTAGTTTCGTAAATAATAATTTTCAAACAACAATTA
This sequence comes from Nymphula nitidulata, assembly GCA_947347705.1. Taxonomy (NCBI): domain Eukaryota; kingdom Metazoa; phylum Arthropoda; class Insecta; order Lepidoptera; family Crambidae; genus Nymphula; species Nymphula nitidulata. Next base: position 5,900,969 of record OX374626.1, read on the forward strand.
ATTAAGTTCTGGTTATAACAAGTTTTAATCAAGTTTCTTTTGTTTCAGAAAAAATCATCAGCTGCACGATAAATCAAACGGTAAATTGCTTTTCTTTATAAGTAATAATAAATATAATAACAATTTTAAATAAAATATTTTTAGTTCGACAAAGAAATATTTGTAGACGTATTTTTCTACGGTTAATGTGGCGTAGGTTCTAAGGTTCTATATAATTTTCTCGCTTTATTTTTTTTGTATATCTTTCTAAATTTGGTATTTGACCGTTATAAGGTCACACCATATTAATGTTTATAGTGAAGGTGACAACCCAGTAGGACGATCGAAATTCGCGTGCTAAATATTGCTATGCTATACCTACCTGTCTCTCTCACTTTTTTGTGTGAGGTAGTTGTATGCTGAAAATTTGTTGTAAAACTTCGCTGAGTTTCTGTTTATTAATGAAAAACCGGAAAAATACAAATCGGGCCACTATCAGTTTAGGGTTCCGTAGTTAATTGTCACAGTATATTACGCGGTCTATAAATTTTGAATCAAAAAATGATTTGCACATACCTGTAACATTTTTGAACGGCCTATAATGACAAGTGAGTGGCGGCCGCATACCGGGAGACGCAGCGTTGGTCTCCCACAAGGTGGACCGACGAGGGTCGCGGGAAGACGATGGATGCGGACAGCGTAGAACCGACCGGTATGGAGATCTTTGGGGGAGGCATAGCCCAGCAGTGGGCGTCTCTCGGCTGAAATGATGATGATGATGATTATGACAAATGTAACGGAGGTACTCAAATTGTATTTCAAAATCTGATTTTAATTCTTTGTCGGGGTGATTAATATCCCACGCTAAACTGCGGCAGTCTCCCAGTCGCGGACAGACGAGCAGACTGATGGGCATGTAAGACCCATGCATGTAAGGAACCTTAAAAAGGGTGGGTAAGCCAACACCAAACGACCTCTAGTGTTAGAGGAGTATTATCGGCGTTCATCTCTCTTTGATGTCTATCCTGTTCGTCATCATCATCATAGCAGCCTGTAGGCGACAGCGTTACATAGCTTTTAATTAATTTACGTAAGTTAAGTTTTAATTTTAATAATATTTTAATAAAAGGTATTTGTATGTAAAGCATAACGATAAATTGATTTCAAATTGCTAAAGTCCTATGGTAGATACATCAAGTTTTTGAAAAGCTTGAAGTCGGTATTGATTTCTATTGTTTCCGGTCTGTTTCGATAGTCAAAAAACCTGTCTTCCATATTTGTATTGCTCTGTGCCTGAATAAAATAGTGGAATCCTTAACCGAGTGGCCTCAGTTCAGCAACCTGCAGCTTTATACCTTACAGAAGCCTATAATATCTACTGCTGAAGCAAAGCTTTCCCTATCGATTTCCAAAGCGACCAGGTGATCTGTCCACCTAGTGGGAGGCCGTCCTACTGAACTTTTTCGGGTACGTAGTGCCATATCGGAACTTTGATCCAATCCCATCCACCGTCCGTTCTGGTGCTATGTGCATTGCCCTCTGTGATTTTAACTTGCTGATCCTATGAGCTATGTGACTTTGATTGTCTTACGGATGTCCTCATTTCTGATGATATCTCGTATTGAAATACCCATAGCTCGTTCCACAGCTCAATGAGTGACTGTGAACTTACGGCACAACAAAGGGCCTTTAGTAAGCGACCACACCACATTGACCTTGTAGAATGCTTTAGATAGATAGAGATAATAATCGGTAAGGTTGGTTTAAACAACTACTTACTAAGAGTATGTTTAATATAGAAATGTTTATAAGCAATATGAAAATGTATTCGAAAGAACGTACAAAAAATGTTTTTTCTATATAAAGTGAAAACCAATAAGACAATATTACTTTATAGCAATATAGTTAACAAGATGAGACTGGAATGTATTAAATATTGTGTACGTACAGTAGTTGAAATACATGCGTCGTATAAAAATGAATTCTATTACGAATGCAGTATGATTCAAATCTAAGTCGGAAATTCCAATGAAATCCTCAGAGATTCATCTTGTTGTAGGTATAATTTTCTTAATAAAATGTTTTAAAGTACCTACTTCAATGGTATAATTTGTGTTGTAGGGTCCTTTTCAAAGACATCTAGTCGACATCAGCAAGTTTTTGAAATATATTTTCTGTAAATAATTAAAGGTAAGGTAAATAAACAATATTGGTTTTTAATGGAACCTATAGTCGTAAGTAACGGCGACCATTAACTAGGACAGCTTCGTTGGTAAGAGAAATTGTAATGAGTTTTATATTTTGGATGAACGAAATCATTTTGAGTAGGACCTATTTTCATCAATAGAGGTTAGCGTGGGCTACTTTAGGATAGCAGAAAAAGTAATTTATTGAAGTTTATAGTTGTATAGCTATTTATTGACATCACCGTTTCATGACGTAACATCGGAATATTTTTCTGTTTTTAATAAAAATTACCTAAGTACTTACTGTTAGTTTAATTTTAATTTTGCTATATTTTTTGCTGGCCTTAACCAGAGTAAATGAAGTCTGTATTCCACGCCTATGACGTCACAATATGTCGCTAATTGGAACATTTTATAATTTTGATGACGCAGTTCGATAATTTTAGAAGCACTTATACATATATCAGGACAAATGTTTTGAAGTTGTTTAATATTTTGATTGAGTAATTTGAGTAAATTTATAAATCAAGTTCGGTAGAATTGTTTAAAAAGAAGCAGAGTTTTAAAATCATTAGATATCATTATTTCGTTTATAATTTATAATATAACCTTCAACAATATGAGTACGATAGAACGCGATGACATTACATAACACTTTTCATATAAAGTCGAGTTTCAGTTGTAAAAAAAATCTAAAACGATAACAATTAACACTTACATGTTAAATTATTCATATTAATACCAATGGGTACCTACAGTTATTATGCTCAAAGACTTGTTCAATAACAATATTTTTAAGACATTCTCGTTTCTAAAATCCTCCTAAAAATATTTAAGCTGTGGATTAAAAAGGCGGGACCAAACTTAACGAATAAACAAAAAATATTTGTAGAAGCGAATAATGTTTAGTTATTATTGGAATTGAGCTGATAACTTTCAAATATCTATTAAAGTAATAGAAATAATTTCTAGACCAGAAAAATCATGATAGGGCGAGAACCGAACCAGCAACCTTTCAAAATCCCGGTGACCACCCTGACCACTGATTTACTGAAGACTTGGAAAAACCCTAGAATTTCCTCTAGTCTTTCTGTTCTCGCATTAGAAGCTAGAATCTGCCTTCACGATTTCGAAATCATTATAATTATGCTGATGTGTGTTGTGCTGATATAACCGAATAGCTTCGAAATAAATTGGATCGCTTACTCAAGCATTGTATACGCTTCATTTTTAATCTCCGTAGGGTACCATATTTCGTCATTCCTAAAGACTTTAAATTGGCAGACAATTCGTCAACAAAGGGATCTTAGAATCTTGTTGACTTTATTTTTTATAAATGATTCACGTGCACGAGTATCTGAAATGCAAGTTTCAGTACCTACGTGCTTCCCATGGTCGTGGCCTTCGTTCTAACAGCAAACTTACCCTATATTCCTTCTCACTGTACCTACTAGTTTCATTTCAACAAGTGGACATGAATGTCTAACATTTGCTAAGTTGTTTCCAGAAACAATAGAAAGTGAAGGATAAATACCCCTGGGGGTTGGCCGGTGAAATTGCTTCGGCAGAGCCTAGGCTACCCCCACAAAGTACACTGGAGTTACTGGGGAGTTTTAATGGGTATTCCCAGTGTCCTTAGCACACTCGCTGGTCGCCTAGCCAGCGACAGGTCTGTAATCAGATTTCTCCCGACAAAAAAGGGAGATAAGTCTTAAATTTCATTATTTTATCCTTTCTTGTGTTTTTAAGTCGGTTTTTATTTTCGTTAAATTTTTTTATATTAGTATTAGTATTTATGTAGCTTATCAATATTTGTTTCGTTCGTTTAAGTATTCGTTTAGTTATTCAACCAACCCAAATTGGGCCAGCGTCCAACCTGCATTGGGCCAGCGTGGTGGTGGTATGGCCCAAGCTCCTCGTGTGTTTCTTCCGTGTAGGAAAGCCTGTGCCCAGCAGTGGAACGTACTATCGGGATCTAAAAATGTTTAACACCTTAAGGCTTATAATTGCATGCACAAATCTATGTCACAGGGTCGATGATTTTATTTTATTAGACATATATTTTTTCACAAACGAAAATCAGTCGCATATGGTTACTAGGTTTTAGGAAACTTTTTTGTTAAAATATTACAAAATATTATTTGCCGTATTTATATAGCAGGTAATAATTAAATTAAATCCTCCTAAAGGAGGATATAATTTAATTATAAATGTGTCATTTTTTAATTAAGAAATGAGGCTGATATTAAAAAATGACAGGATAGAATGCTTCACAAATATTAAAAGAAACAAGTATTTAAACTTATAATTTTAGCCTTTACTGCACACAGTGTGACGGAGAAACAGTTTTAGATCCCGATTGTACATAGGCTGGTGATGATGATGATTTATTTCGTTAGTGGAAAGGCAAAAAGGCTAAAGCGCCATTTGGGCCAAAATGAGTTATTGTAAATTGTTTGATAACATATTTTTCTGCGTCATTCTTTTTCGAAGCACTTTTTTAATGCTTTAGCATTACAAATTTTGTAGTTTTATTAATCTCCGTCTTTGATGCCACGAAAACGACGTATTTTTAGTGTTTCTTCAACAGATGTTGGTTAATTTTTTTTCTTATCCGCCTATTTCTAATATCAAAATGTTAGTAAAGTTGAAAGACGTTGTTACTGAAGCAATTGACACAGATATTAGAATAAATAACACCAGTGTAGAAGAGAATGAAGCAGCAGCGTTAGTGATGCAAGAAACTATTTGTGGCTATGGATGTTTATGAGTAATAGAAGAACAAAGAATAACTATCAGTCTTTGAATCAGACTTAACATGAGATACTGCAATAAATAACAGCTGTGTAAAAGAAGAAGTAAAATCAGTAGTGATGCAAGAAGCCTCGTTGAGTCTTTATCTGACTGGAATACCCGCAGTATAAGAACAAAGACTCGCCATAAGTAGTGCAGATATTGCAGTAGCAACTACAGTCCACGATGCATTTTCCAATCGAAGTACCCATTTGTCCAACACTAATACGGATACGGCATCTCTACGTAAGATAAAGGAGGTATATCAATTTACGGCAGATTTGTCCGGAACACGGCCCGATCCGGCTTCGGCCATGACACAATGCTCGGGCTCCCTTTGTCTACAGATCATATTGTGTCTATAATTCACGCTCCATGTATCTAGCCATTGTATATTTGCTAATGGACTGCGCTCGGTAGGATTTTCAGTCTTTGTAGTTCACCGCGTATATGTTTTTGTGATTTGCAAAGAATGCTTCTCAGAGAAAACTGTGCTGTTTAAAAAGAGGCGCTAAAACTGACTAAAAAAGCCCGTTGTCATTATAAATTTACACACGCAATCAAAACGATCGATATTTATGTCGTAGAACGTGCATCGCGTACCGTTTACTTGATATTATTTGCACGTGTTGTTGAACTTCAAACAAAGTTAACTTGATGAACTAAAATTTCTAACATATCCCATATTGAGTTCAAATCAATCATTCAAGATATTGGTTGCTGTAGCTTATTATAAACTAAGTTAAGACTGTCATGTGATTATAAACAGCTGACCCGGCAAACTTCGTACCGCTTAAGAATCAATGAAATGAAATGTTGTCAACTTATAAGCTAAATCTGCCTAGCTGCCAAGAAACTTCTCGAGGCCGAAACGAACAAAAAAACATCAAATCTGTCAATCCGCCGCTTTAACCGCCTTTGTGATCTAGTAGTTAAGACCACCTACCTCAGATCTAGAGATCCGGAATACGATTCCCGTGGGGCTAGGAATTTTCTAATCGGTTTGGTTGGTGGTGGGGCTTTAACTATCACTACTTATCTTATTCTGCCGCTAGAACAATAATGTTAGCAGCAGTATTCTGTTGAGGTAGTTATCGGCCATATCATCACTTATGATCAGGTGAGATGAAGATGAAGATATCTCTAGATTTTCATCTCATCTGATCGTAAAGAATAAAAAAGAGAACTTTTTTTCTATTGGACGAAAAAACAGACAAACTTTAGAGTTTTATCCACTCCTCGGGGAGTTTGCCATGCTACTACAGGCGCGGCTAATGATTTAATTTTAACGTACAGTACCTACAGGTGCAGTGTTACCAACTTTAAAGATCACAAGTTTACTTCCGAAAACTATCGAGTTGAGCGCTATGTGGCGCTATTTTCTACAGAACGGCTCCATAAATAAGACCGCTAAATGTAATTTGTACAAATGTATTTTAAAGTCATAAGTATTCAACCTCCCGCAACCCCAGAATTCCAAATTACAATACTTATTTCGGAATTCTGTAACACTCGGTGTATAGATTATTGAAAGCATTAAAAGGGTGCGTTGTCTTTTTCACTGGCTAATAATCTTCGTCGTTTTAACATTTATGGTAAGACGCTAATGCTTTCTTAGTAATAGAGTTTTCAAGGCACCATTCAGGTTAATGATGAAAAAAATGAAAGTTTTTCAATTCGATTCATCATTAGCCTATGATGTCCACTGCTGAACAAAGGCCTTTCGATTTCCAAACGGAACGGCTCTGCGCAGACTGTATCCAACGGCTCCCCGCGACCCTGACCAGGTCATCTGTCCATCTAGTGTGAGGCCGTCCTATTTTGCGCTTTCCGGTACCGGCCTCTGCTCTGCGTGCTATGTGCCCTGCCCACTGCCACTTCAACTTACTAATCCTATGAGTTATGTCAGTGACTTTAGTTCATTTACGGAAGCCATCATTTCTGATCCTATCTTGCAGAGGAACACCTAACATAGCTCGTTCCATAGCTCGCTGTGCGACTGCTAACTTCAATCCAATTAATTGAAACTGAAATCATCAATTGCATTGTTTTAATGAATCTAAGAGACGGTACATTATTAAGAGTATTTCTATGTTGCATATGATTAACACAAAAAGTTTGCGAGATCTTATACTTGTTTCGTGAATAAATTCAGAACATCTCTTTGAACTTAACACACGTCTGTGGGATTACTCGTACGTATAGATAAGGAAGTTCATTATTTCTCGGTTATGTTTACGCCCAATTACCTAAACGACGACGTGGATTTAGACATAAAAATGAGAACTCGTTTATTTGCGTTGGGAAGAAGCATTGTTTTAAAGCTTTTTATGTTTCCGAAAAGGTTCTGAGGCAGTTTTACTACCTTCAAAGCAGGTACTAAGACCCCTGTACAATTGCGGTTTGAAAACTTTGAAAATATATACCACCATAAGGTTTATAATTGCATACACAAATCTGTGTCACAGGATTGATGCAGTGAATAGATAGATGCTTCACAAATGTTAAATAGTACCTAAAAAGTATATTGACTTAGCATTTTAGCCTTTACTGCACATAGTGAGTGTGACAGAGAATCTAATTTGAAATCTGGTAAACATTTTTAGAGTGCGATTTTACACTTCATAAACTAGTTATGTTCGCTTATTTATTTCATTTAATATTGGTCATTAAGAGAAAACCTCATCCGTTGGTTACCAAGTCACCCAAACCCAAGATGTAAAACGTGTATAACATTTTGAAATAATTGTGAAAAACTGCTACAACAATTTTTAAACTAAAAAGCTGTTTGTGGGTAAAATAAAAGACTCAGTTATTAAAGCTACTTAGTTTGGTAGGAATATTTTAAAGAATTGCGTTGGACAAAGTAGTTTACATATATTACTCTATCGGTAAAGACCCTTTACATTGAAAAGTAAGAAACATTATTTATTTTAAAAGAATATTACTTACTATGTTAAAGCCTAATGTTCTGCAGCATGTTGAGTAAGCGTTCTATCGAAACCAATGGAAATGCATTCACCACAAAAAATTTAACCCATGTAAAATTAGCTACAGATTGTTGAATTTTGTCATCTGTCAAAAGATTATCAATACACAGTAAGCTTTGCTGAGCTTTTTTCTTATTGTAATCAGTAAAAGGCTTTATGGTATTTAAAGGTTGAAAGAATTAGAAATGTAAATACCAAAATGTATCATGAAGGTAATTCCAATGGCATTGTAATATGCAAGTAGATAACTGTAAGCGAAGCATTCCTGAGTACCTTTCAAACACGTCTTGTAATTGTCACGATTCGTCAATAGGCTATAAAATAAGCACTCAATCAAACTAAGTGTGTGACAATAAATTTGAAGAAACACGACACAGGACAAAAGGCTCACAGATAAATTCGCTTTCGCTAGATTTGAGCTGCAATTCGTTTTGGCGTAGTCGGGTTAACGAACCGGGAGAGCACCTTACAATATATGGACACGGAAAATAAACTAAAAGTAGCAATATATTTGAGATCATTTTTTCTGGTTGCGGATTCCCTTGTTTTGCTTAATCACTCGATTCTCTTTGTAGCTCGCTTTGGGAAGATTTTATTTATTTCCTTTATAGTATCAAATATACAGTGAAGAGCACCATCCAGAGAACATTACGTGATTTCGGACAGACCTTAGTCAGTGTTGATAAGAATGAGTTTTGCAGAAAAACTGTTTTTTTTTTCTGGAGATTGTTTTACAACAAAGTTGTCTTTCGTTAGCAAAGAACAAAGGTAAGCCTTTTCTTTTGGTATCGGTTAGAGATTTGCTAGTTTGCTTCCAGAAATAACTTACTTAATTTATTTTCATAAAATGTTAGGTACCTAACGTTTAAAAATACATATTATTCTCATTAGAAATTAACTACAAGCATTCCAAAGAAATTTTTATTCATAAATGTAGAACGAGATCTTTTTCATTTTAGATTTCGCGATCTAATTTCTTTCTTCCATGAAATAAAATGATTTCGCCGAAAATAATGCTTATTGCATAAACTGGAGCACTCTTTTGGCAGCGCAAACCGTAATAATGATTCAAAATGAGTAATTTATTTACCCTTCTCAATTTCATCACAAAATAAAATCATATTTTCATTCGCGTCAAGTCTAAGTGCTTTAATATTATGAGTGCCTACTCTATATTTTTTTTCTGTATTTTGAGATAAAAATTAATATGAATATTAAAATGTCTAAAAATGATATTAATGTAAATGCATATGAATGGAAATCTGAAATAAATGAATGTTTATGATATGCTATTTTTGTTGTTCATTGCTAAATATATTAACGGTTTCCGACTGGGAAACTTTTAATTTGCACTTAACAAAGGGGAAATATTTTCAGATCATAGAAATAAGGGAAATATTATTTTTACACTCGCACTTATTATCTAGCCCAAATAGGTTCAGCATCACTAAGAGTCTGTGGTAACTAGGTAACGGAGAAATATAATTGAAAATAATGAGTTTAAGCATCGATATTAGAACTAAGCTTAATAAATAACCTCCCATGACTTGTAAACAAAATTATACTTGTATGCCATATACCCATCTGGCCTATATACCATGAAATACTTAGGTTAATTCTCTCTTAACAGTAAATTAGTAAATTAATGAAATGTATAATTACAATAATAATAATAATGTGTAATTAATGAATAATTACAATTATATAACTATCATCCTCACTTGTACTTTTGCCGTGCCCGACAGGGTCCGTAATGATCTTTATTGAATATAGTGTAGCGTAAGAACTTTTGATAACGGTTATGGTGTGCAATAAAGTATTGAGTATTGAAATATTTTCCAAAATATCGGGCCAAAATTAAGCGTGTTTCATGACCTTATAGTATGTTTATAAGAACACCCTATTCTTTCGTTTACCTGACGAGTGGTCTCTATTATGCTATTAGTGCAAATGAAAGGTTCAGTAATGAAACGAACTCTATATGTTATCTTCGTTTTTTCTATTTCCCTATTTCATTTCTCTCGGGAATTTCGGCTCGATTTTGAGATATTTATTTGGGACTGGGATTTGTATCCTTGGGAACAGAGCTCAGCCAATTTTTTTAATTTGATTTTTATAGGGTAAGCTATCTGTGAGTAATAGCCGTAGCATAACAACGACATATATTCTATAGGCTATGGTAACCGGTTAAGCGCTGTTGGCCTAGCTTATCATCATCATCATACCAGCTTATGATGTCCACTGCTGAACAAAGTATCGTCCATCTCGTCTGTCCATCTAATGGAAGGCCATCCTGCTTTGGGCTTTCCGGTACGTTACGTGGTCGCAATCTAGAATTTTAACGCCATGCAGAACAGACAGCCGGTGGGGCCACTTCAGCTTACTTTAGTTCTCTTAAGGATGTCGTCATTCCTAATTCTATCTCGCAGAGAAACACCTAACTACGCAACTAGCACAACGAGCTAACGTTAAACATATTACCATAGTAATATAATACACAAATACCCAATAATCACAATCAATTAGGAAGGTGCTCTTTTCATTTCTGGTTGAAAATTATTACTCATGAAATCTCACTAACCTCTCTCGGCAATCTATTCCAGAGACCTTGATAACTAAAAACCCATAAAAATATATAGGTTACAGTATTTGACTTCAGGGCGTTTTACATAGAAAGGCATAGCGAGTGCTTTTAGAATTCCGTTAGAACTAAACGGTCTTATCGAGAAGCGTTTACCGTGATTTATAACTTTATGGCTCGTGTTTATCGATGTATCGACCGTTCGATAACTCTTGCTAGGCTGTTATCGTTTTATGGGTTTTGTTTATATCGTGATAGTAAAGCGTTTATTTTTTTACGTTCAATATTTAAATTCGGTAACCAAATAGTCCAGAGGTCCCGGGTTCGGCAGGGGCAGTTGTTCGTATGATAAGTATAGGTTCGAAGATTTGTTCAATGTATGTATGTTTTTTTTTTTTACACTCACACCTATTATCTAGCCCAAAGTAAGCATCAATAAGAGCTTGTGTTATGGATACTAGATAACGGAGAAATAATGATAATAATATGTATATAAATATTAGAAATATACTAAATAAACATATAAACATCCATGACTCGTAAACAAATGTTCGTACTCATCATACAAACATTTGTTCCTACCGGGATTCGAACCCGGGACCTCTTGGCCGAGTAGCCTGGGATACAGACCACTCGGCCAGGCGGTGTTTATTAAGTATACAGGGTGGTACCGTCAATACGACAATAAATTGAAACATGGGTTATATTAGTTCATAGAAAAGGTTTGCCACTTTCAAAAACATCTTATTCATTTGTTATTTCATGACATTTGTATGAAATAATATAACATTGGCTAGATTATTTCTTAGAAATGTTCAGAAATTATCAAATGATTAAGATGTTTTTGAAAGTGGCAAACCATTTCTATGAACTAATATAGCCCATGTTTTAATTTATTGTCGCACTGACAGCACCATCCTGTATTTATCATCATATTAGCCGAGAGACGCGCACTGATGGGCAAAGGCCTCCCCTAAGGATGTCCAAGCCGATCGGTCTTGCGTTGCACGCACCCATCGGCTTCCCGCGACCCTCACCAGATAGTCGGTCCACCTTGTGAGGGCCTACCAACGCTGTAACTCCCGGTACCCGGCCGCCACCCGAGGGTTATTTTGAAAAATATTAAAAGAGAAATAATTTAAATTACACTTCTCAATCGCGTATGAATTTCTTCTATTATCTGTTTTATTTTTTAGCCATTTCAATATTCAGCTTTATACATATGTTTTTCAAAATTACGCCCCAGCATATAATATTCTCACTAGTCTAGTCGTCTATTGACTGACATATCAACAACGCAAGCCCAATCCGCTGGGACTAGAGATTCCAAATATGGCACGTAGGTTCCTTATAAGGTCAAGGCGTGCACAAAGAAAAGATTTGTCAAAACTCGCTCTCTTAAAATGGGGTGGCACGGGAGTTGCACCCTCGTTTCAGGCTTTAGAATTCAACCTCTAAAAGGGGAAAACGGGGTGACCAAGTCTAAAAATCATTACGTGTATTTTTGTGCGGATTATCGACTCTCTGATTACGAAAATGCCAACATTATTAAATCCAACATGGCGGTCGTGAAATACCATCATCCCCTGCAACGAATCCATTTTTTCATATTAGATTCTATCGTTTCAAACTGAAAAATAACTTTTGTATGAGTTTTCTTCTCTACAGGGTGTTTGGTACTCACCATAGCAAGCGCACCTACCCATTACATAGAACCCATGTTAACGTAGTCATAAATACTACAACTAATGTTAACAAAAATTCAAAATTGTAAAATAAATTTCAAATTTCTTCATACAAATAGTTCGGTCACTTAAACAAAATGTATGGGATGAACTATTGATAGCACCTTAGTATTTATATGGAGGAGGAGCTTATGAGGAGCTGGCAGACGAAGTGGTTTGAGTGCTCATGTTTCGATTACGAAAACAAAGCAACTTTCGCTACTTTTTATCTCCGTGGCTAAGTATGACCTTGTCTCACTAAGCTTCATTCAGAGTGTGCCTTACTTCACGTAGGAAACAAAATGGTCTATTCGTTTTAAATCAGATTTAATTTTCCTTGGCGTACTATATTAGGGGTTAGTTCATTAGTGATATTGGGGTAGTATTGTTAATGAGCCAACAAATCTGCTACACGCCTCAATGAACCCCCGATAGTGTCAGATAACACCCGGCTGTTTGCCCACCCGGGCCTGTTGACACGTGTGAACCTACCCGGGCCCCGACCGACTCAATATCCGGCTTGGTCCAAATGGATTTCACTTCTCATATACATGTTATACAGAGTCGCCGTCAAAACGACATTATTAATATAATGTCGTTTTGACGGACGGAAAGAACTAATAAGTTCTTTGAAATGGTTTGCCACTTTCAAAAACATCTTATTCATTTGTTAATTTGATTACATTTGTATGAAATATTACAACATTGCATTATTTTATGGAAATGTCATGAAGTTATAAAACGAATACGCAATTTTTTAAAGTAGCAAACCATTTTTATGAACCAATATAGCCCATGTATCCATTTATTGTCGTATTGACGGCACCACCCTGTTTATCCTTTTATTGTTATCTACTTCTCTCATTACTATCCGATTGCGGAGAAGCCGAAGCAGAAGGTCGTATTTTTTACTTCTAACTACGTTTTGAACTTTTGGGAAAGTATTTCATGTCGTGAATTATAGCTTGAAATATTGATCGTAACTATGTATTTTAATACGGCTAATGTTTTGAAAATCATATAGGTACGTATATTAAATTCTGTTTTAAATTTCGCTCCAAAACGCCAGTACATGTCACATCACCTGCTACCAAACGCTGATAGGTTGCTATGGTGATTTAGACGGTTTTCATTTCGACAGAGTCTGATGCTAACACCAAGTGACGTCATACACTGAAATTGGTGTTTGCTGTCACGTGACCTCAGCGTGATTTCATTGCATTTTGTTTAAGAAATATTTCTGGGATTACCCAAGTGACTCTGGGTAATCCCCATCGCCGCGAAACCTGGCCGTAAGGTCGGGTTGCCTGGGGGTGGGCTGGTGAAATTGCTTCGGCAGAGCCCAGGCTACCCCCGCGAAGGGCAGTGGAGTTACCGGGGAGTTTTAGTGGGTATTTCCAGTGCTGCTAGCGCTGGATGACCCCCACGCACGCCCGTCGCTAAGCCAGCGGCGGGTAGGTCTGTAAACGGATTTCACCCCATAATAAAAAAAAAATACTACTACTTTGCGTCAAAATTATATTTTAATCTGAATAAAGTCAACATCACTATTCTTTTTCCGCTCCTCTCAGAACAAAACCCCCGGTAGATTCATGAACGCATCGGAGAATGGACGTTTAAGAAATACAAATAAGTGCCAAAGTTGAATTAAACATTTTTAATTCACTTCTAGTTTTAAAGATGAAGACACCTTTTTACCAACACACGGAGGGACACGCTCCATACAAGGGCGGTCATAAATAGTTAAAGTCCTGTTACTATCAATACATTGTATTATTTTAGTGACTTATAGTTGTAAAAGTGTTTTAGGAACATTAAAATGAAAGAAGTACATGTATTTACGGAATAAAAAACGTTTACTTCAGTAAAAAACAAATATAAACAATAACATACTTTTACCTAAATTTATCATGAACAAACACTTAAAAATTGGAATGTAAAACATATATTTTAAATAAAATAAGAGTCAAAACATTGATAACATTATTTAATTATAATAAAATAATAGAAATAAATAAATTAAAATTAATTAAATACAAAAAAAACAAAACAACTAACTAAATACAAATAAATTATTCTTATTCTAACAATATTAAACATGTAACAATTCTATTACACTTTGTGACAGAGTATTTTTCTTTTTAGGGGGAAGTTTCCGAAGACTTGTAATATAAGGATCTGAATGTAATAATAGTCGTTGTATTAAATCTTGATTGGTAACTTCACGTGACATTTTTCGAGTGTGACTTCGTCTATAAATTTTGATATACTTATTTGTCGCTTCAGCAGCTTCTTCGGAAAGTTCTCCTATAGATAACAATGCATAACTTATAATATCTGATCCATGTACGAGCACCTTGTGGACAGAAGCAGGAAGACTATACCACGGATATTCCTCGACCAGGCTGTATGCTGTTTGTAATGCATAGTCTTTAAACTTGCATTCATTAATTTTATGTCCAGAAGATAACGTTTGTAATATTACACAACAACGATCTATGAGATCCTTATTCAAACCTGTAATTTCAGCAGATACAGCTGATTCCAAAAAAAACTTCCTGGCCGTGTTTCCGTCGTTAGACGTCCCGCTTCCACCACTACGCGGCTTGTCAACTATTAAACCTAATCGTTCCCTAAACTGGGACTGTACATATTGTTTTTTATTTGATAACAATTGTTTATCACTATCTAGCCTAACTTGCCATTTTTTTATGTCTAATCTATATGAAAGATGAATAAAATATTCGAAGAAACGTATCCAAGAATGTAGTGGTGATAATCCAAATTGGTATCTACTCTCTATTACAGGTTTTTGTAAACATTCGTCTATTTTATTCATCTCTTTAGGGGTAGCATTACATATATAACATCTACTTGTAGATGTTTCACTTAAAGCACTACAAATTTTACCATCTACCATTGAAAGCTGCAACTTATGAGAAACGACCAATTCACGATTGTCGATCTGAATAAAAGTAGGTTGCAAACTTTCAATTTTATCCTTAAAATAAGCTTCCTCTTGCAAAGACACTGCTGTGCTTTCTTTCAAAAATTGAAATCGAATAGGACGGCAGTACCTAGTGGAAGAGGGTCGAGGATTTTTCCATAAAATTTTACAATTATCTTCAGCTAATTTTACAATAATTTGAAGGGGTACATAAGATGTTACAAACAAACTACTATCTTCTAAAGTTGAATCTGAAAAAAATTGTTTGTATTCACTATGTCCAGTGCTGCCATCGAATCCCCATTTCCCAAGTAAAGAGATATTAGACAAACAATCATCAGGAATCTGATCTAAGACCTCTTTTTGAGATTCAAGGATTCGAGAAGCTGTGTGATCAAAAAGACTTTGTAATTCAACTTCAGCTGAAGACTCGGAAACAGTTATATTAGAAGGGTAACATCTCTGTTTCGCTTTAGTAATTTGTTGGTAACATGGTAATACATTAGGAGAAATCTTACTATTAACAAAGTTTTTAATTAATAAATACTGATGTTTTGTCAACTGAGCATCAGTCACAAGTGACAAGACATCATCAGTGCTAACTCTAGATATACACGAATCGAATGAACAGTCTGAAACATCAAGCAATGCACTCACAGTAGAATCATCAGACTTTGACAAATCAGCTACTCTCCGACGTTTAGTCCTTTTACTACATTGCGTAAAAGGTTTTCGAGGACGACCACGTGAATGACACGGCGACGTTTCAGACGGAGTACATTGCTTATTATTTTTCACAAGTTGAATTTTTTCAATAACATTAAACCAATCGGAATTCTTATATAAAAGCTTGGTTTTATCCCTATTACATTTTTTCCAGAATCGAGCAATAGCTTTACATAAATTATTAACAATTTTCTCTAAATAATGAATATCAATGTTCTCAGCATCGTTCAGAGTAGTCAACAAACTTTGTAGGACTTGACGACACTTTTCCGAGTCATTATCGGTATTGACAGTTAGCCATATTTCAAGAATATGCATTCTTGAAAACGAGCATATATATAAATTACCTAAAACAAAAAAAAAACGGTTAAAATTCAGTCACAAAACCTACACAAAGCACTAAGACTAAATAAACTAATTTCGTAGCAAATGCTACGAGATAATCTGGCAACCGTAGCACCCTTGTCATCGCCAAAAGGGCAGATAAGGGCAGCCAAGTTTTAATTTTCCTAAGATAAGAAAGTCTAAAGATTATGGTGCAATATACCTCCATAGTCGGAGCGAGTGGGAACATATTTAAAAGTTTATTCAAACTTTGAATATTAAAATATAATACTCCAAGAAAAGTCGCCTCGTAGCAATGACATACTAAAGAAAATATATACTAAGATACAATTAAAATAAAAATATTAATTATTACATACCCTGTTCTTGGATATCCATTTCAGAAAAAACTCACACAGCACTCACAGGTCCCGCAATGACAACAAATGACGTCACGCTTTTTAATGACTCACTGATAACAGTATTTACGATTGGCGATGCGCTCTCTTTGAATGCACAATAGATAATGAAGGCGCACTCTAATTACTGACCTATTTATAGTTTCAGAAGGTACCGCAACTATCCAATGTAACGACAAGGAATAAAATGTAAAACAAGAAAGCAGGTTTTTAAGATTTATGACCTATGGATGTCCCACTGTGCAACAGTCCAAATGTTAAACACGCTATTTGCCCTAGTTTTGTGGCCAATAGACCGCTGTATAGAGGCTGTATTATTATCGAAGACTGCCTGATTGGTAGGTATATTGTTTGATGTAATCAGTAAAAGTTTCACAATATTGCGATATATTATGTTTTTGAACTATCTGTAAAATGTCGTTTCTATAGTTAACCGTTCGGGTAATTGAAGGTACTCAGGCTTCTCTGCAAATCGGGATAACATTTCGCTAATATTAAATAGTTAAAAAGTCTACCATATGTCTTTGTCTTTTCTTAGGATGTAATTTATCTTCATGCCAAGCAATCAAATCGTTTCAGTAGTAAAAACGGAACAGATAGACAAACGGAGCTACTATGACATATGAAATTCTAGTGTGGATTCATTTATTAATTGTCCTCATTGCGACATTGAAACTTTCATTTATGCCGTCAATAATTTTAAAACACAATTTATTATTTATGTTCCGTATCTTTGATTTGGCAAAATATTGTAATCCCACAACATTATTCAAATTGGAGGTATTAAATATTAGAGCACTCTAAACGGAGCTAAAATAACAAAAGATCTTTTAGGTCGAGGTGTGACTGGCTGATATAGCCAAAAAGCCTGTAATAATATTACTAATAGACTCATCACAAATAAACCCCGGCTGACCACTCATGCTGATTTTGAAATTTAAATAAGTAGATATATAAGAGAACATGATATTTAAATATTAGGTCCTAACATATGAAGTGGCCTTTTTATGTAAAGCATAAAAATTACCATATGGAATCATTAAAAAAAGGCGTGAAAATGCTAGCAGTGGCTTGTAATACCAATATCTAGCATGCCGTGCACTTTACGCATTAAAAAAGGTTTTTGTATCAATCAGTTCTCGACAAACATACGAGATAAATTGCCAAGGAAGAAAATTATATAATATACCTACAAAGTCTATTTTATCGTCGAGCATCACAAATGAGTGAACACAATGTTGCTGCTTTCATTGTTTTTAATTAAACTTGCGCTCTCCAATGCTTTTTACTAAGTAATAGTTACAAAAACCATTACACATATCTAAAATGAAACTGAATCAACTTTACTAATTACAACACACAATGCCGTGAGAGTAACAGTAATATTACATTTTCTTTCATTGTGTTCTATTATGCTTCATTATGGTTATAATTTTTCTAAATAGTCGGGCGATTTCACAGCACAAAACATTATTATTCACGAAATACTTTTTGTACACGATGAATTTATTTGCAAATCATAAATAATTCAATAAGTAACATAATAATTACAATAGATAATATGGAAAACCAATTTTTAAATTTTTCTTTTTTTTTTTCCAATTTTTTTTTAACTAAAAATATTAAACTAATACAAAAGTGTGTTCAGTTATCGCGAGACTCCCGAGGGCATAAGCTTTTTTTTTAACTTGGTAAGCGTTCTTCAAAATGACAATGGAGCTTAAATTCATATCCGCCGTTTTCGCCACGAAATACGGTCTCATTTTTGTTACAATTATTTAGTGTAGCAAGACCGCCAAATGAGCTAATATCGCTGAAGCGATACAAGGTTTATTTTTGCACCAATAGGCTATGCCGCTGTATCGTCATATTGAAACTGAAGCGCTAGAAGCGGTATGAAAGCAATTTCCCCGCACATTTTAAATCTATACGCGAACTGTTCGAATTCTCGATTGTTTTTAAAGGCATAATACTTATTTCTGGATATGTGTATTCTAAAGCCGCATACACACATGCGAGCTGGAACTTGATTTTGTATGTAAAGTGGTTCTAGTATCTTTTTGATATTTACAATCATTGCCGTGGTTCGAGACAAAAACTGACAATCTTTGTCAACACGATGTGAGCGAAGTGTGTTGCTCTCTGCACCTGTATTTCATAATAAATTTAAGATATTAAAAGAAGTAGTTCTGAAATTTTTGACTTTTAAACTAACTGACTGACTAATAAATAAATAAACAAAGTAACAATTCAGTCCCAATAACATTCCTATAATAGAGAACGGCAAATGTTACATCAGTGACAGTGTTATCAAAAGTAAAAAGTGTGTGTGGTTAACAAATTTGCAACATACAATCTACTGTGCGAAACATAATTATGACAAAGCCGGGTTGACGGACAGATCACACTTGTGAACATAAACACACGCCTAAAAACGATTATTTTTTGGTGATAAACTTTGAAATATCCTAAAAAAAGGGGTGAAAAAAATACAAGTGTCTTATTTAGTGTATTGTGATTTCGTTCAAATTTCAAATAATAACACAAATACCCAACACTATTCAAAAAATAGAACATATTGGCTTTAAATCCCTATACTACTTTCATCGTTAATGCTAACGAACTCTTGGCCGATTGATTACTATACTGGACTACGAATCAGAGGAACGCAGTTCAAATCACAAAAAAACATTTTTTTATTATTATTATTATTGTTTTCTCTCTCATCTATAAATGGAGAAATATTGTGCAAAATGTAAACAATTAATAAAAAGCAGACATTATCTTGGCTGTACAATATGTAAAAACATATATGACTTACATTGCACTAATACTGAGAAGCGTTTTTATATAATGACACCTACTCAAAAGAAGACATGGAAATGTACTACGTGCACAAGGAAGAAGTCGCCGAAGGAAGCAAATAGAAATATATCATTATTAAGTGCAGAAAAAAAGGTCTGCAATACATCAAATACCATAGCACAAAACACGCAAAAAACGGGTTTTGAAATTGATCAAGTATCTCCTTTGTCTACACAGAGTGAAAATGTAACCTGCAGATCTAAACGAGGTAATTTTGCAATGGAAAACTCATTTGAATCGTTGTCCTTGGATGAGGAAGAAGAAGATACCATACTGACTTCATCAGAATCTTCACCTAATCAAATTAATAGAAGTTGTCCTGATCTAAGGAATGACATACAAGTGAACAAAATAAATGAAATGGAAGCCCAAGTAATAATGCTACAGGAAAAGCTGGCATCTGCTGACCAGGAAATTGAGAACATGCTCACTGAAAATAATTCTTTGAGGAAAACTATTGCTTCACAGGAACATAAAATTGCACAATTATTAAAAATCTGTGGCACTCCAATTAAAACACCTAAAACACCACGCACACGAAAGAGAAATTGCAGGAAAAATCCAGAAGACTCGTTAGATTTCCAAACATCAAAATACTCAAAGGAGGGAACTGAAGACTTTACAAACTGTGCGGAAAATCCTAGTGTGAGCGTTGGAAGTGACAATGTAATTCAAATTGAATCCACTAATGACGACGACTATATTGCATCGAGCAATTACGTACAGGGCAACACTATGAACAATAATTCTAAAGTGATAATATTGAGTGATGAACAACTATTAGGTTTATCAGCTACTCTCATCAAAACAAGATCTGGAAAATGGAATAACAAATTTAGTTCTACAGCTGTCATTTTTAGTGATGCTACAAGCTCACGCATTTTTGATCATTGTAATGAAAATTTCCTAAAATCATTGTCAAACAACGATGTGGTAGTTCTTGGTTTGGGAAAACACGATGTAGACCCTCTTCAAATGGAATCAGCCCTACATGTAGTACTTCATAAACTTAAAGATAACCATGTTTATATAGCACCTGTGTACACAAACAAATATTTAAATGTAAAATTGCTAAACCAAAGGATTGCGTTGATATCATCTTTGTTTCCAAAATGTTGTTTGTTAAATGTAAACCCTTTATATTGTTACAACAAATTCGACTATCTAAAAAAGGTTTGTAATAAAATAAATATGCAAATAGATATCGCCGAATATAGTCGTGTATATCTTGATCCAAAAAATATTGTAAATTTTATTAAACGTCGCAAGGAACAAAACAACAAGTATAGCAATGCAAACAAATGCAAACGTATGAGGCAGAAGACCTTGTGGGAATATTATTCTATACGGAAGGTTAATAAGACAATTTGTAATAATAATGATAACTTTTTTCGTCCCTAATATAAATAATAAACATATAATTATACTCCACCAAAATATACAGGGGCTACTAAATAAATTGGACAGTTTGGAAGTGTGCATAAATGATTTTCTGGAAAACGGTAAAGTTTTAGATGTAATATGCTTGTCTGAAACCTTTGTTAAAGTGGGAAGTGAAGCTAATATAAGATTAAAAAACTATAAACTGGCTTCCTTTTTTGCTCGAAAAAATAAAAAACGCGGGGGAGTTTGTATAATGGTCCGGAAAACTATTGATTTTAAATCTGTGACTATAAGCCCAGGCCTGTGCATAGAGAAAGATTTTGAAATATGCGCTGTTGATATACAAATATACGATATTATTATAATATGTGCTTACAGGACGCCTACATCAAACATTACAATATTTCTAAAACATTTAGACATTTTTTTACATAATCTAACGAAATATAAGAAAAGGAAAATAATTTTGGCCGGAGATTTAAATATAGATACTTTAAAAAATAATACTAATTCTAAGGAGTTAAATACTCTTTTAGCTACATATAATATGGAACTACATATAAAAGTTCCTACTAGGTTAAAATCGTGTATTGATCATTTGGCTAGTAATATTGGAAATGCTAAAGGACAGGTTCATTATTTACAACTTTCTGACCATGATACTGCTCAAACTCTGGAATTTGATGTTTCAACATATAAAAATTCTCAGCTATATTGGTATAAAAGAATAAGAGATATTCATAAATACA
Source organism: Nymphula nitidulata (assembly GCA_947347705.1). Classification (NCBI taxonomy): domain Eukaryota; kingdom Metazoa; phylum Arthropoda; class Insecta; order Lepidoptera; family Crambidae; genus Nymphula; species Nymphula nitidulata. The sequence goes on from OX374626.1 coordinate 5,922,635, forward strand.
AGATTGACAAATTCAGAGATTGTTTATCTAGCATAGGCTGGAGTAACGTTTATAATACCGAAAACGATCTTAATGTTGCGTTTAATCACTTTCACGAAGATCTTTGTCTTTATTTCAATCTTTGTTTCCCAGAAAAACGAGTGAAAGTGTGCCTAAATACCTTAAGTCCAAAATGGATCACAAATGGTATAAAGAAATCTAGTTTAAGAAAACGCCAACTTAGATCAATATACTATGCTAATAAAACATTAGAAAACAAAATAAAATTTAAAAAATATACAAAACTTCTACGTAAATGTGTGAATGAAGCACAATTTATTTACAACAATAATAAAATCAACAACGCAAAAAATAAATGTCGAGCCACATGGGAAATAATCAAGGATAAATCTGACATTATAAAAAAATATGACGAAATAGACAAAGTTGAAATTAATAATGAATTCATAGATGACCCAAATGACATAGCGATGGCTTTCAATGAACATTTTTTAAATATGAGTAATACAAATGACGACACTAAAATCTCCATTAATAAAGATATTAATGTCATAAGCAACAGTTTATTTTTAATGCCATGTTCTGAAGATGAAGTTACCAGAATAGTTAAGTCATTAAATAAAACTAAAGCTGTGGGTATAGATTCACTTCCTACGGTTATATTTAAATTTTGCATAAGTGAACTTGCGCCTATTCTAAATTATTTGATTAACTTATCTTTTGAAAAAGGGAAATTCCCCGATGCTTTAAAAAAGTCAGTTGTAAAACCACTTCACAAAAAAAATAGTAAACACGACATTCAAAACTATCGGCCTATAACTCTAGTACCTATTCTTTCAAAAATATTTGAGAAAGCTATGTCATCTCGCATTACGAGTTTCTTTGATAGGAATTGTATTATTACAAAGGAACAAAACGGATTTCAAGCAAATAAATCTACGATTCTCGCGGCTTACTTATTAATAAAACGCGTCACAGAGAATATTGACAAAAAAACACCTGTAGTGACTATATTTTTTGATATGAAAAAAGCATTTGACTGTGTCAATCACAAAATACTTATAAGTAAATGTGAGAGATGTGGTATAAGAGGTCCAGCCTTGAAGTGGCTAGTTAGTTATCTTTCTGATCGTACACAATGTGTTGAAATTAATAGAATCAATAAAAAAAATGAACTGATTCCTTATAGGTCTCCTTTTTTACAAACCAAGTGTGGTGTACCTCAAGGAAGCATATTGGGACCGTTATTGTTTTTGATATATGTTAACGACTTGCCAAAATCAACCAATTTTGAAACAGTTTTATTTGCTGATGACATATCATTAATAATCCCTAAACATAATGTGACCGATAATTATAATGAAGTTTTAAATAAAACAGTGCAAAGTGTAGAAAAATGGATATTACATAATGACTTACAAATAAATGTGAATAAAACTGTCTTTATGCAATTCCGAAATTATAAAACAAATCGTCTATTTCCAATAATTAAATGCCAAGGACAAGAAATTCAGGAAGTAGAAAAAACAAAATTCTTAGGCATATTCATCGACCAACATTGCAATTGGAAGGAACATGTAGAAAACACATGCTTGAAGTTGGCTAGGTTTGTTTATGCATTGAAACGTTTGCGATATACATCTGGAGAAAACTCAGCGCTAGTTGCATATTATGGCTATGTATCATCCTCAATAAAATATGGTATTATTTTGTGGGGCAATTCTACGGACGTAATAAAAGTATTTAAAATACAGAAAAAATGTGTAAGAGCCATTTGTTGTGCTGGCCCAATGGACAGCTGTCGACCGTTATTCAGAAGGTTAAAAATATTGACCCTTACTGGTCTATATATATTGGAAATAGGGAGTTTTGTCCGAAAACAGCCTCATTTCTTTGAACGTCAAAAATGTGTTGACCCAAGACTTAAGCCAAGAGATCCATATAAAATTATGCTTCCGAATTGTAATAGCACGTTATTTAAAGGAAACTGTTATGCGATGTCTATTAAAATATACAATAAAATCCCTATTGAACTAAGACAATTGCCTACAAATCAGTTTTTGAAAAAATTGCGGGACTGGTTGGTTGACCATTGCTTCTATGACATTAATGAATATATTATTGCGACAACATAGTTAAAACAAATAACATTATATACATTTTCAAGTGATTTGACCTTTAATAAACTCTTTTTTTCACGAATAAATCGACAATGATTTGAAATTGACAATTGTACTCAATAATGATAATTTTAATATTACTGTTTATAGACATATTGCGACTAATTAATTTCTCTTGAATGATACTTTGATAATATTTTGAATTGTATTGACCTATATTATATATTTACTAAATTAAAAAACAAATGAATGTAATAATGGCATCAAATTGACAACTGCACTAATTAATAAGAGGTGGTGTTTGGTTATGAATAGTTTTTTTTGCATGCCTAACAGTGGTAAAACATGTGAAACTTATAAATTACTGTGACATCTGTGTTCTAAATGTACCATGTTTTATGCAAATAAAGGATATTATTATTATTATTATTATTATTATTATAAAAAACGATACCACTGCATCTGCGTTGTGCTACAAAATCATACCACAGAATAAAGAGATATTATTCTTTCTTCTACGATCATACGATGTCAGCAGCGACTCTCACTCTCTATAGAGTCCACTCGTTGAACAACGTAAAATATTTATTTATTGAGAAAAATTATAATATTCGAAATATAGTTGAATTCTTATTATTTTTACTTTACATAAATATACACTTACTTGTTACTATCGAAAAAATCTCTCGCGCGATTACCACATCAGCCTCCGTAACTCGTTCAGTTTTCAATTTGCAACGTCGTGGCCCATAGCGCCGTATTGCTGACGCGGAGAACAAGGGAAGCCGGCGACATTTACACCGGCGACGTCGACAAAGCGATCGACGCGACATGCCGACACTGCATCTATTAGAGATCCCATAGGACATCGCCTATTCCGGGAAATGACTTCGGAAGTCGCTGTGCGCGGCTTTGTATCATGCATGATAGACTTTTACGGAAAATAACGTAGGTGAGGTAAGTGATTTTCGAAAAACATTATTTCAATCTATTTGAGCTGATTCACGAAGAAATTGGAGCTTGGAACAGAATAATTTTAATAAATGGAAAGCGAAACTTCTGGAAATAGAAAGAGTAAAAGCAGGGCACAAAATATCAGGAAATGTCGAAGTGCATAGTGACATAGTGATATAGTGATGACCAATCAATAAGATACCTAAGGTTGTACGAAATTTTTCATTTTAGAAGGCTGTAATCACGTTCACCTTCAATACTTATACACATCTTTTAAATAATCCAAAACAACGCAAACATACGTAAAGACACATACCTGTAAATCCAAAAAAGGGATACATGTGCCTATTACAGACAACTTGCGAACCCATGGATGTTATCAATTTATTCCAGATAGATGATTCCTGCCAATTACTTCGTGGCATATTTTGTTGACTGCACCAATCCATCAAATTGCTGATCATAATTATCTTTAACGCAGTCCGGTGAAGGTAACTATGACATACGTTATAATAATTTTTAATGTACAGCAAATAATTTTAAAGTGTATTTCTATTGTCCTAATTCACGTTATTAGGTTTAAAATTAACTGATTAATTAAAGAAGTTTACAGATTCTTTGTGTTGTGTTATTTGATTTATTGTATTGTTTTATTTATTAAACGCAAACTCTGGTTCCGAACGAATTCAATAATATTAATTTCCAGTTCGGCCCGGGACTTCTGCTAATGTCATGATTCACAAGAATTGCTGGCTGTTTTATTAATTTCATTTGTCAGTTATTATTTATGTATTTCCCTAAATTATTAACTTAACCTTGAATATCAAACATAAATCATATTACTTATAGTATTCAAATTCATCTCAATAGAGTTCCCACAGACACCAAACATTTGAGATTTAAGTGCTTAGGTACCTTAGGTCTGTTAGAGTGAGCAGAAGCCGGCTTAGTGATATCTCAAGGGCTCTGTTTAGTAAGAGGCTTCTCACTTATCCCATTCCCTGGTCAAAGCAACTGTCGAACTTCCAACTGGCTAATTCCTATTCAGCGTTGGCCAAAGTTTATGTTACCTATTGAAATTTAGTACAAAGATAATTGGACCAATTATATAAGTGAAGTGGTCCAATAGCGATATTAAAATTCGTGTCACCTTAATTTTAGATGACTTCTTAATTTTCTTGAATGATGAAGTATATTTAAAGTAAAAAGAAGGTAAAACATGTCTTTTTTTTGAGTCACCCAACTAGTACAGACCTCCTTGTTATCTTGCATTGAAATTTGAGTTTTGGTTGGGACTTAGATAGTTGACCAGACCGAGCCAAGCCAAAGGCTGAGATAACTTAATAACTCCTAACAGTCTAATAGCTAACCGCGAAAATTGATGAGGACTATTGAAATTTATAGCTACAGCTCCGAGGAAGTGTGTTGTATTATCAGCAGCAATCCCTTATTCTGTAGCAACGAATGTCTGCTTAGCCGTCAGTGATGCCTTTGATGTCGCATGTCAATCTGATGAATTAAGTTTATTATCAGGCGTTTCTTTGTTTCACGATCGTATATTAAAATAGATAACAACAAGGTGTGGAATTTAGAAGGAACTTGTTTAATCACGTCTTGGATTCACAATTGTTTTCGCGAAAACGCTCGTAACGATTCCTTTGTGATTAAAGCGAGGTAAACGATAATTAATTAATGCTTCTCTTTTATAAATTCGAGAAAATAATTATATTCACCTTATGTGTAGCATCCGTATATTATTAAAATTTATAGTACTATTTATACTGGGATAATACCCAATTACACCCACTATACTTATCTTTCCTTGACTCTTTACTTCGTCAGCCCAACACCAATGGATAACACGTAGAATAAAATACATGTTATTGATATTTCGCTCGAATATGGTTTGTGTCGTCAGAAATTATAGCACAGATTGTTTAAGTTCTTTAAAGTATTTGATATAAGTAATTTAAAAGAGAGATTATAGAATAGCTCTTAAATAAGTCAGAGAAAACATTGAAGTTCAATTAGAATGCCCATTAACATTAGCACTGTACGGTTGTACCTCGATCTTAAGCTGGGCATTTTCACACAGTAAAAAAACAATATATCTTAATTTGCTGTACAAGCTGACAGTTCCAAAAATAAATCAGACGCAAAGCGCCATTAAAGTTTTGTTGAATCCGGCGACTGTCGCATTTTCCTCGTAATATTAAAATGAGTTTGGAACTGCCTACAGGCACCGGGAAACTTTGATGAGGTGCCACTTGATTTAGATTCATAGCTTTTCTGATGGCATCTGGATTGCTTACTTGGGGTTTTTGTTAGTTTTAGGTTTTTGCTGCTTGGTCAAAAAGGATTTTGGCAACTTCGCGATTCAATTACAGCGGGACGTGTAATGAATTTTACTTACCAAAGAATGAAGCAGAAAAGCATATGACTCTATAGATAACGCCGCGCCGTGAACGCTTACAAAAGGCAATAATACCATGTGCGCTGAGGATGTGATACCTATAGCATTGTAACTATCCTGTAAAAGAATTTGCTGTCAAGAATCGAAATCCAGACACAATTGGTTTTTAATTGTCACCAGACTCCTGAGAGTTTTATGTGGCTTGAGTAATTAATATTTGACTGTCAAAATACACCAAAATAACTAGTGAAACGATCCTTATAGTCAATCAATAAGGGCGATTCCGATGAAATTACTTATTTTGCTTTTGTATTATGTCATTGTATGACTTATTCTTAATTTTTGATTTTAACATTATTATAAATGTTAGAAAAATTACTTAGTAATTAAAATATAATGAAACTAGAAAAATTTCACGTCCTGAGGCAGGAATCGAACCCGCGACCTTTCGCAATCCGGGCGACTGCTCTGACCACTGAGCCACCCAGGACTTGGGATATCCCTGTGAAATTCTTCTAGTCTATCTGTATTTGCGTTTATGAGCTATCATCCACCCTACAATGTCGAAATATTCTATTTCAACATCCGAAACGAGTATTTTTGATTTTAACATTATTATAAATGTTTGAAAAATTACTTAGTAATCAAAAATTAAGAATATTTGAAAGCACTGCCCCAACTTAACCGAATCGTCGGTATTTGCAAAAATACCTAATAATAATAAAATGTACTCTCATACACATATATTATACACACAATCATATATACTTACATGATTGTGAAATCACATAGACATACAGTCGCAATAACACTGTATTAGAAAAATTATTAAACTTTATCCGGATCTAAGAAGTGATGTTTGACATTACTTTGAATGTTAACATGTAAATGTATCAAAATCAGTATATATGATAGAGTCGTTATTGCTTTGTAGATAAATATGACACATTAAGTGTTGACATAAAATTAATTAATTCACTTCTTTGAAATAGATAAACTATTTTGTATGTAGCTTTGAAATGGATACATATTAAAGTACGCGACTGTACTTGAATAAAATTGTTGATGGCACTAATTTAAAGACTTTTTGTCAGACTGCATTTTTTTATTTCATCATGTGATTGTCTTTATTTATCTTGTCCAATCAACTAGCTCCTTGATGTATAGAAACTACACACTATCAGTTACTTTTATCTGTTTTTGAAATTCTTGGGGCACGGTATTTACTGTTCACGTCCTCTGCCGTAACGAGCCACGTGCGCAAACATCCGCCGCATCACATAATATCATCTTATTGTATCTAGGTTGCGATCGGCCGCGTAATGTGGGTCAGCGTTGCCGCTGTACAGCGAAAACTGCTTTTCATGCTTATATTGTTTTTATGACTTTGCATTTTTATGGTGCTACTTGTAATTAAAGTTTGATAAGCATCTGTGCGAAGTACGCTTACATATTCTGATCAAAGGAGAGGACCACCAATGTATGAAGCCTGGGCTTATTTTTTTTATTAATTTGCACAGCTAAACGAATCTAGTGTTATGAGTTGTGAGTGCAATACGAAGCGAGAAGTGCGTCAGTACTTGAGACTTATTAAAATGGTGTAAATGTTTTTTAACATCCACCTAACATCAATCTTTAGGGCGCAAAAAATTCTGAAAGTGAAGAGATTCAGGAATTGGTCGCAGGAATGTTAGATAGGCACTTCGCGGCACATAAAGCCTTTATGGAGACACACAGCCGGCCATCCAACATTTATTCTATGACCCGTCGGCACTGATGTATCGCTACGCTCTTCGTTGAAAAGTCCAGTAGTCTGAAAGGCGATATGACTAGAATTCAATTATGAAAGTTCAGAGATTCTAAAAGAGAATTTAAATAAAGATCCTGAACCGCTTTTAATGCACATTATATTTATTGAATATGTATTAATGGCACAATTAAATGACTTGGCGAAACCTCTGCCTCGGTCGGTCGGTGACACGAATTTGAACCCCGATAGGAGATAATGTTAACACTGCCTATATTTATTTGGGTTATGTTCACTCATATTTCATCTTTCAAGTCCTTCCCATATAATAGTATATGGGAAGGACTTGAATTATATGTCGGCTAGATTATATAAAATTTAATCAATATAACATAGTCCACTGCATTTCAGATTCAGGCTGAGGTCAGATAGTTTTGAGAGGTGACTCTTTGTGCTTCACGTAATTTGAATTATTTTATTTATTTACTTAAGATTCCTTTCTTTTCGCATTATGATGCTTGGCATAAGTCACTAGGCATACGTTATCATCCAAAATGATAACATTAACGTTTCATAATTTTTCATTCAATTATTTTTGTAACCCAAAGACAATATTATGAAGCATACTTATACAGATATTATTTCATTATTATTACTGCCTTTTTCCAGATATAATTCAAATACAGCCAGACGATCAGCTCAATTGACATTACCGGTGTAATCATCGCCTAAACTATTAGCTGTTAATACGCCTGGTTATACCCTGAATAATTTCGCCTCGCTGTCTCAGCCGCGAATCCCAAACCCGCTGGTAAAGTAAACAACCTCGGAGTACATCTCCAAGTTAATTTTAAAGCTATTTGCATACTTAGTGTTTTCAGAGAGCCGCATCGCATCGATCTGATATTCCTCCTCTCATTAGAACGCGGTATCACCAATCGTAGAGCTTACAAACTTTTCAAATAACCTCCGTTTGATCTACAAACTTTAATATAGGTTACATCACATACGATTCGAGTGGTGACTAATCTAAAATACCTCGGGTAGTACAGGTGCTAATATAAGTGTATGTAATTTACTGGTTTGTTTATTTTGTTGCAATTTGATAAACAATCGTAAAGGGTCTTTCAACAAGGACGGGTCGATGTTAAAATTAAATAAAACAAGATATATGTGAGATTTTAACGAAAAATTTTTTTTATTTGAAAGGCCCATTTATGCCATTATGAATGGAATATAACATCGATCAAATGTCCGCCGCGGCTTCGAATAGTGGCACGAATCCGAGAGGTCCAATTTTTAATGACTCTGCTGCATAGATCCGGCTGAATCTGGGCGATGGTCTGCGTTATGTTGGCTTTCAGGGCAACGATCGATTGTGGCTTATTGGCATAGACCTGCGACTTCAGAAAACCCCACAAGAAAAAGTCTAGCGGAGTCAAATCACACGATCTTGGTGGCCAAATCACGTCACCTTTGCGAGAGATAACCCTATCCTCAAACCGTTCATGCAGAATGTCCATTGTGTCGTTCGCTGTGTGGCATGTAGCGCCGTCTTGCTGGAACCACATGTCGTCCACGTCCATATTGTTCAATTCAAGCCCAAAAAAAATGTTAATCATTGATCTGTAGCGCTCGCCGTTGACGGTGATGGCCTCACCAACGTCGTTTTCGAAGAAGTAGGGACCAATGACGCCGCCAGACCAAAATCCGCACCAAACAGTATTTTTTTGTGGATGCATTGCCACCTGGTGAACCTCATGTGGGTTGTGGTCATCCCATATACGGCAATTTTGCTTATTAACAAAACCATTCATCAAAAAATGTGCCTCGTCGCTAAAGATTATTTTTCGGCCAAAATCGGGGTCCTCTTCCAAGCGTTCAGAAGCCCATTCAGCGAACATACGGCGTTGTCTATGGTCATTAACTTTGAGCTCTTGGGTCAGTTGGATCTTGTATGGATGCAAGCCCAAGTCCCGACGCAAATTCTCCAAGTTGAAGTCTGCGAAAGGCCGAGTTCTTGTGCACGGCGAGAAATCGACTGCCTCGGAGTCTCCTGAACACTCTCACGTAAAGCGGCGATGTTCTCGGCCGATCTGGCGTTCCTTTGACGTAAAGGTGTTGGTTGGTTGTCAACCGAACCGGTCGTCTCAAATTTGGTCAACAATCGTTGGAGAGTAGACTTTGAAGGGCCACCGCGTCTGGCGTAAAATGGGCGCAATGCACGCAACGTTCGCACTAACGAACACTCATTTTGATAATAAAATTTTATCATTTGCACATGCTGCTGAACCGTGTAACTTGCCATGGTGATTTGGCATCAGTGAGTGAATAAGAAAAAACAGATTTGACAGATGCCGCCAAAACAAAATGGCCGCCACAAATTATTAACATCGACCCGCTCTATTTGAAAGACCCTTTATATAAACTATAAAAAGGCTGTCTTGTCTAAAAAGGGGCAGGTGAGTATGCTCTGTAACATAAAGCAAGGATGGTAGATGTTTCTATGCATATAGGAAATCAAATCCCAAAATTTTCCATCTAATTATATTACGCCAGGGGCACTAAATAAGTATAAAGTGCACTGCTTGCTTTTAACTGCTATAATAAGGTCATTACGAAAAGGTTATAACATGAAAATGGAGATTAAAGTATAAAACTAGAAAAATTTCACGTCCTGAGGCGGGAATCGAACCCGCGATCTTTCGCAATCCGGGCCGTGTGAGGTCCGGGGGCGAGGCGGGCTGCTCTAACCACTGAGCCACCCAGGACTTGGGATATCCCTGTGACATTCTTCTAGTCTATCTGTATTTGCGTTTGTCTGTGTGTGTGTTTGTTTGTCTGTGTTTGCGTCTGTGTTTGTGTTGCGTTTGCGTATTTCTAAGTAATTTTTCAAACATTTATAATAATGTTAAAATCAAAAATTAAGAATATATGAAAATGGAGTTTATATGATGGCGATGAAAATAAGAGAACTAAGTATATTATAACAGGATTTTGTTAAAAATGGGCTCTTTATTACTTCCCAGAATTCATTCTTTATTTGCGTCCCTATCGAATGGTGTAACAGGTGGAATGGTGTAATACAGGCTGTGTTTTTTTAAAATCACCGGTTTAGATTCCTGGCTAGGAAAATAGATTAAAAAAAAATCAATGATGCAGTTTTAGTTTTCATCAAAATTGGGCCCAAGACTTCTTTGAGTACTTTTCGGTATTCCTTATAGTTCCGGATTTGGACATCCACGCCCACTTGAAAAATACACCTGTATCTCTAGCACGAACATTTTTAAATTTCGAATCGCCATCGTATCGAGTTGTTACGTTAGCTTTTGTCTGGCTTTTGTTTGAAATTTCAAGCGTGCGCGATCGATACGATTATGATTCGAAATCTAAAAATGTTCGTGCTAGGGGTACTATTTAAACTATAATAACAATAACGTTACGTGTGTCGGCACAAAATAAATGGCCGTTGGCGTTAATTTCTTAGTACTTATGAAAATAATTTATTTTATTGTCAGTGAGTCGGTCAGTATCGAACATGTATTTTGATAATATTTTGAATGAAAGTCAGAAAGTTCTTGTATGTTATTTGCTTACTTAACGAGCAATTAAAATATGTGAGCAATTTAAAAATACATCTTGCTGACTTTGTACTTAGAATCATGATGAGAATATGCCAAGAGAATATTTTCTTCATCAATACTTTTTCCATTGTGTAACAGAATTACGAACGTGCCATATCTTGTAGTCTTGCAAAATGAAGTTTACCTTATTGCTCTTTGCTTGCTGAAGATAAATATTTAACAACAGTCTGTAGGGTTAAAATGAAAAATATTTTTCCCGATTGGTGTGTTTAATTTTGTTATAACGAAATTTTATTAGTCAAGGACAAGTTGATTCAACGACTAATATTTATTACACAATACTCATACAGGCATATTTAATATTTTGCGTGGAAAAACTTTTAATGTCAAAAATAAATCGAAACGAATCACGCCTTCCCCTTTATGATATTTTTTACTGACATAATTACTTACATACCAAACCGAGCATCTACACTATTATTACAGAATATCATTTTATGTGATATGTGTGATATCATTTCCGTGATGTCCGTCATTGAGGATTTAGCTGGTTTCAAATATAACCAAAAACTGTTGGTCGAATAGAGCTAAAGTTTGTATGTTTGGATGTATGGAGTAGTATCCGAATCTTAGTAGGTACTTATCCAATTCCAAAAATTCTTACACCAATATTTAGACTGGACTTTCAGAGTCGACATCCATTTTAACTACACTACGCACGCGGATCCGCAGGCAGTAGGTACTTAGCTATTAGTCTTACAATAAAGAGCTTACGAAGGTACTTATAACTTAAAACAAAGATTTTGATCAAGAATTCGGTCCTGATCATAGAATAGCTTCTATGATAGCTTCTTTTTAGCCAAAAGAAAGATCCTTTACCAACGGAGCCACTTGGGAAAGCCCCGACTGCCACTATTGGGGCAATGTAAAGCCTTGTACCTAATATAACACAAAGGCTGTTCAGTTTGTTTGTTGATTGCAATTCTGACATAGTTATACCAACCGCTGCGACTCACTCGCTGCTCGCAGTGAATCACTTTGATTTCTGTTTCGTCAATAGACTGGGCCAGTCAAAGGCCAAGCGCTGCAAGTCGCAAGGGCTACGTCACCCATAATTTTGTGAAAGACAATTTGGACTTGCAGTTATTTAAGAGCTGCATTTCGTGATAGGGATGACGTGATCTTACACATTAATGTTTATTTTAATTTGGGTTAGGTCAAATCACTTTGTTACGAAGAAACTGAAATATTTTGATAACAATTACAAATAAAGAAAGAAAACGATGAAAAAATTATATGCTCCAAGCGGGAATAGAACCCGCATCTCCTGATGTCCGGCCTCTTTATTTATAATTGTTACAATAAAGTAGGCGTTTAAACGCATTAAAAACATTATAAAAAATCGATAATATTTAAAAGTATACAGACATTTATATTATTTTCAGCCTGAAGAAATTAGGTACTAGAAATTTATATTTTTAAGCAACAATGTGCTAGCTTGATTTAATTTATTATTTAGCACTATTTTAAGCGAAGAGGGCGTTTCTACGTATTCTAGATATGAAAACACTTTTAAGACTTTTTATTTTGCTTCATAAGTTTATTATAACAACCAACCGTACAGCCAACGAAACTTCACCATATTATGTCACGGAGATAATGATCAAAATGCTATGTTCAGTTACGTTCTAAAAATCCAACATGCCTCCCATTATTACTCTTCTGCCGCAATTTACACACGACAGCACGCCAAGTGCAAAAAATACATACCGGTCGAATTGATAACCTCTATCAATTCGACCGGTATGTATTTTTTATATGTTAGTCTATACCAGCTTCTAAACATGGGTGTAAAATTTCATAAGTGTTATATGATGTATGTTTATATGTTTCTTCATATTTCATATCTTAAAAACTGTACATCTGCTTTTTGAGTTGATCCGAGTAATTTACCCTATTAAATCCAGCCTTGAGCCGGCAGTGCACTCTCTTGCCATGCGCATGACAAAGAATGACGAAAAGCGCTTGGTGCAGCTATTTGGTATATCAACCAGATGTGGGTGGCAGCCAGCCGAACATTTGGTAGTACTCGTGTGAAATAGGCTAGGCGGTCTCATGAACTGCCTGCGCCCTATTTGCGGTCGCGCGCGTCAGGCGGCTTCCACGCGCGAAATACAAAGTCCGCACGTCTGAGATTGCTCATGGTAACTCTGAGCAATATGCATCGGCGCGAAACCAGGCCGAAAAGTCTGGTCGCCTGGGGATGGTCTGGTGAATTTGCTTCGCAGACCCCAGACCACTTCCGCAAAAGGCACGAAAGTTATCCCGGAGTTTTAGCGGGTATTCCCAGGGTCAATAGACGCTGGGTGAGCCCCGCACACGCCCGCCACTTGGCTAGTGGCAGGTAGGTACGTCAATGGAATTCTCCGGGCTTAATAAAAAAGGCGTGCTCATGAAGCTCCTGAGCATACTCTCCGAAGTACAATCTGTAGAAGACCGACAAGCAAGCAACCTTACGGCGGTAGCCCAGGCCATGAATGACCCTATCAATTTCTCGTCGCCAATAAGCCTCTCAGCTCTACGTACCACCAAATCCAGAGTGGCGAGTTGGTACTTGGCTGAGCCGTCCCACAGGTGAGAACAGTATTCCATACACGAACGGACTTATGCTTTATAATGGGCACGCAGCTCAGCAGCAGTGAAGTACCGCTACACCTTATTGAGAATGCCCAGTTTCTTAGCCCCGGTTTGAGCTTTGGATTCGATGGTGACATCGATGTTAAGGTTAGACGTCAAGTCCATTCCAAGAAGCCCTAGGTGGTCGGTAGTCGGAACAGGTGCAGGAAAGTAGGGGCCCATTGAACGTACTCTTCATTGCGGTGAAGACAGAGAGACATGCCTGAGAGGCAAAATGGTGACATCACGAACTTAACTGACAGCGTGGCGACGGTGGCAAGGTTTTTCGGAAGTTGCCGCACGAATGTTGAATTGCAAAATATAAGTTGTCGCGTTACACCTACTCCCAGGAGGAGAATAGGGGTAACGGATCAGTAGAGAAAACTGGAGAGATAAGAGGAAGGGAGGAAATAGGGAAAGCTCTATACTACAAAGATAAGAGAGAGGTTAGGTTAGCAATAATATGTACATTTATTGTAAAAAAACACAAATCTGTATACCTAGTGTCCCTAGGGGGTAGCACTCGCGACGGAGGGACAGAGCGGGGAAATGGGGGAAAAGGGTCCGGCACTCACGTATTATTAATTCGGCACTCGCGATGGACCACCGGTGGTAGTACCAAAGGAATATATAAATAGTTTAGGGAGAGGGGTACGGAGGGTAGAGTACGAGGTCCAGACCCTAGCCCAGCAGCAGTGGCTAGGCGGAGCAGTCCGGCCGATCAGCTCAGCGGTTCCAGTAGTGGTGGTGCTCACAGCACCCGGAGCTCAGGCGACGGGGTCCAGCAGCAGCATCCGGAGCCTCGTAGTCAGATGTATCTTCAGCCACAGGCGTTTATTCAAAGACGAAAGGTTACGCGGAGCCTTCTTGAGTCCCGGGCCAATGCCAAATGGCCCGGGAACGGCCAGCACCACAGTGCGTAGTGTGCGAGAGAAACACGACGACTGAACCTCAGTATCAGACGACCGACATTATTTATACGGCCGTCGCTGACACATAATTTTGAAAAAGACAAAGAGAAAAGCAGCCAAAATAAATGAATTACGAATTTAGAATTTCGAATAAAGAGATATGCTGTTCTCTCGGTAGCCATACTAAAGAAAGAGATGGAAATATAATTACTAAAGGTGGGGACAGCCGGCTGAGATTCAAAAACAAAAGATTAAAATTACCTGGTTGAAATGGCATAGTCCGAGATTGAAATAAAATAATGAATTATTTTGTATAAAAATATTTACAAAATTAAAAGTACGATAAAGATAAAAACAAACTACACAGAACGAAGCAAAATAAAAATATAAAGAGAATGCTATCGAGAAAAAGCTTATTTTCTTTAATATTATGAAGTTATTGCCAAAAAACACTTACCTACCAACCTACAAACTTAAAAACTAACTTAAAGGTAAGCGACAGCAGGACGCTACATTATTCCCCCCCAAAGATAAAAATTTACACTTATGTAAATTTTTAAAAAGAATAGTACACGGCCTCAATTCTGAAAGGGGTGCGGCTCACACTCAATGGCTCACACTCCAGAACCCGCACTTGACAATGACCTAGGCTTATTTTTATGGAAGTTGTCATCCGCTCCTCTTGCTAAAAACCCAAAGCTTAAACCTAACTAAATACATATATTACAACACACAATGAAAAATGACCTATGGCTTATTTTTAGAGTAGTCAACCGCTCAAAAGGGAGAACCAATTTCTCCCAAAAAGAAATATAGAGAAAAATAGAGATGCCTAGAGAGCTTAGCTACTCTCTTAGACCCTAAAGCTATCTTAACCTACCAAATAAAAAACACCCACACAAACTCACGAAATAAAAAAAAAGTAAATAAGCCGAAAAGAAGAATGAAAAACCTAAGCCGTACCTGCTGCCCCGATATATACAAATTTATAATACAGTTATTTACAAAATACAAATATATACACACAACAAATTAACAGAAAACACAAATTTACAGTATAAAACAGAATAGTAAAAACACTAAAACAATATTGGAGAACCGTAAAGAGAAGAGAGAGAGGTAGTGAGAGATAGAGATGGTAAGTAGGAGAAGTTCTAAATTACACAATGATGAGCTACAAATTTACACTACAATAGAAAATTTATAATACAAAGGAAAGTAAAAAGTAGAGTCAAAGAGAGAAACACACGCGACAAGGTAAACGGCACATGCAACGGGACGTTCTGATCACACGCGTCAAGCACCACGTCACACGCGTAAGTAAGGTGTAGAGAAAGGTACTAAGATAAGAAAAAAAGCAGAGAGACTAGCGTGAGACGGTGAAAGAGGCGGCCTTACTGAGGCGGCCTGGCTGCGGCATCGGCAGCCGCATCTATCGGCGGCCAACTGTAGCGGCCAGCCTGTAGAGGCAGCCTGGAGAGGCGGCCTGCTCTAGTGGCCAGCCGTGGCAGCCGCGGGTCAAAGCACCAGTCCAACCCCAGACTCAGGAGATTCCCGAATCATAGCCTAAAGGGCCCGGGAGCGGCCAGAGATGTTACATTATGATAGAAGATAAAGGAAGAACTCAGCCCGTTGACCGCGAGAGAAACACGACGACTGAACCTCAGTATCAGACGACCGACATTATTTATACGGCCGTCGCTGACACATAATTTTGAAAAAGACAAAAAGAAAAGCAGCCAAAATAAATGAATTACGAATTTAGAATTTCGAATAAAGAAATATGCTGTTCTCTCGGTAGCCATACTAAAGAAAGAGATGGAAATATAATTACTAAAGGTGGGGACAGCCGGCTGAGATTCAAAAACAAAAGATTAAAATTACCTGGTTGAAATGGCATAGTCCGAGATTGAAATAAAATAATGAATTATTTTGTATAAAAATATTTACAAAATTAAAAGTACGATAAAGATAAAAACAAACTACACAGAACGAAGCAAAATAAAAATATAAAGAGAATGCTATCGAGAAAAAGCTTATTTTCTTTAATATTATGAAGTTATTGCCAAAAAACACTTACCTACCAACCTACAAACTTAAAAACTAACTTAAAGGTAAGCGACAGCAGGACGCTACAAAGTGCAATGGTTTTTTTTTATTCGTAGGCTTATTTACGTCAAAGGCTAAATTTGAGATACTAGTTCTCGTGAAGACGTCATCGAGTGTAGGTAGATCGACCTTTCATTCAAGCACATTTTCAAATTTAAAAAAGTATGTCGATAACTTAGACTTAGTGCGATAAAATGACTAGAATATCGCTGAAATATTGAGTGGCACACTGCTTAACGCTGTTAAATCGTGCCTGGGTAATAAAAAAGGATGAAGCTAGGAATAAGTATTCCAGGAAGTAGGATAGCGCTGAAATGAGGGGTCGTTTTTTAAGAAATAGCTTATTGAATAGAGGTGACACATTTTATATCTACTTTACTTTACAAATCTCCCATGAATACATAGTGTCCCTCTATAATATAGTGTGGTACTATGTACGTACATACAGAATAGACTAAGCCCAATTTCAAAAAAATCTATTTTCGCAATTTCGAAAGAATTTTTTCACAGTATTTTAAAATTTTATTCGCTAAATATAAATAATAAGGCTGGTTTAAATATTGTCCATCTGGCAGATAAAAAAGGCGTGAAAAGGTTTTTACGGGGTCGGCAACGCGCAAGTGATACCCCTGGTGTTGCAAGCGTCCATAGGCTACGGTAACCGCTTACCATCAGGTATGCTTGATTGCCACCTTAGTGGTATATAAAAAAAAGACAGATATATCTGAAAACGTTAAATAATAAATTAATTCTTGTTATAAAAACGTAAAAAAAGGTAGAAAGCGGTGAAGAATTTAGTAGGTTTACACTTAGTGCTCCGGTGGCGTAGTGGTAATCGCGTCTGGCCGGACCCCAGGAGACGCGGGTTCATTTACCGCCTGGCGCATATACCTATTCTTGCCATAAATACTGAAACAAAGAAAAAAAAATTTTTTCTATTGCAAATAACATTTATTACTTTTACAGTGTGTTAGTTTAATACATAAATATAAAACAATTTAAAGTCAATTCGTTAAGGACAACATACATACACACAAATACACAGATACACAGCCAGACACGTCAAACTTAGAACACCTCTCCTTTTTCGTCTGGGGTTAAAATGTTTAAAATTTGGTGATTACACTTCACTCCTTTTAGCAGTTTCTAATTTATTGACCCATCTCGATGCTTTAATAAACGTTGCACGTGGTTTGTATTTGCGCTAAATTTCAATTGAAAACAATTGAAAATCCAAAATGTTACTGTGTCTAAAAAGACACACACATTTTGGATCTGAATTGGCATTCCTTGCATTGAAAAGGTTGCACCTGATAAAATCAAAGGCATCATTTAAGTTTGCAAAAGTTTTCTAGTCCCCTAAATGTCTGTCTAGTCCCCTAAATACAAGTCGTGCATAGAATCACGCAAAAGAAACCTTATTGCAACGAAATTGAGTGGTTTAACAAACTGCTTCCGCTTGATATATCCTTGCATACACAAACGACATTGCTTGTCTTCAGTTTGGCGTATATTGGCGACATTGGCAGTACTGGCAGTTCAATCAAAGGGCGTCGGGTATCCATTACGTGACGCGCGTGCTCGCCGAATGTAGCTTGCACATTTGTTTGAGTGGAATCCGTGAAGCGAATTTGTATTTCTTTTACTAGAAAACAAATTTCCTTTACTTGTATGTTCAAATAAAGGAAAAATATCTGCAAGCCTTGCAGATTTTTAAACAGCGATTTTATACAACAGGATAGCAAAGAAGCGAAAAGATAAAAAATAAAGATAAAAAGCGAAAAGCGGTTACCGTAGCCTATAGACGCTTCTAAAAATCAAGAGAAAGCTTTATATAGGCTTGATAGCATACGTTACATTTTTATAGCTCTTTTTTATTGAGCTCTTGCGACCTTACTCACCGCAGGAACACGCAGGTTGTATAATAGGTTGGGGAAAAAGTTTCTTCACATTTTTTAAGAAAATTGAAATCATTTTTTAGTATAGTTTATTTACATTTAACAAAAGTATGTAGGTACCATTTTGTTCGATAACTTTTTGCCACCTTGTAGGTAGGGACATGATCCCATTGCTATAGAAATTTTGGGGCTTCTGATCAAAATACCGCGACAAGTTTGTACGTGTACTTTAAGTGAAATAAACAGATTTTAATTTTTTTTTTAAGTGGTTTTGGCAGTCCTCTCGTGATGTTAACCTGACACTGCCTAGAGAATTCTAAAGAGAGCGAAACAGGTGGAAATCTGAAGGTGCAAGGTCAGGACTATACGGCGGATGCATTAACACCTCCCAGCCAAACTCTCTTAATTTTTGCTGAGTGGCTAAAGATGTGTGAGGTCTAGCGTTATCATGATGAAAAACCACACCCCTTCTGTTGATTAATTCCGATCGCTTTCTCTCAACTTCTTGCTTTAATCTCATCAGTTGTTCGCAGTAGAGTTCAGAATCGATGGTCCTGCCTGGTGGTAACGGCTCATAATGAATAATGCTCTTCCAATCCCACCACACACACAGCATCACCTTGTTGCGAGTTAACCCGGGTTTCGCCACAGTCTGTGAAGCCTGACCGGCCTTTGACCAAGACCATTTTCGCACGTTCTTGTCGTACGTGATCCACTTTTCATCACCAGTTATCAGCTTCTTCAAAAATGGTTCGGGTTCATTACGTCGTAATAAATAATCACAAATGAGTACACGGTTTATTAGATTTCTTTCAGTGAGCTCGTGGGGTACCCAAATATCGAGCTTTTTTGTGTACCCATTTTTTTTAAATGCGCCAAAACTGTTTTGTGGTCAATTCCCAGTTCTTAAGCTACGTCGTAACTACTGATATGCCGATCTTGCTCCAGTTTTTCAAAAATGGCATCAATTTTATCCGTAATAGGGCGACCAGAGCGACGTGCGTCTTTGACAAAATTTCCGGATTGAAAACGCTTAAACCAAATATGTGCCACTCTCACAGACACTGCACTAGGTTCATAAACATCGCAATTTTTTTTCGCGGCTTGCGTTGCATTTTTACCTTTTTTGTAGTAAAATTTTAAAATTTATCAAATTTCTTCATTAGATTCACTCATCTTGACAGTACGAAAAACAAATGAAATACACACATTTTCCTAATTTGAATTTGGAATTATCTTTTTTAAAATCTTAACTTTTAATGATACCAAAACCAGCCAGATACAAATAGTACAGTCAAAGAGATTTAATTACAAGTTCATACATACTATAATGCGAAAAGACTTTTTCCCAGACCTAAAACAATTAGATGACAAGCAAACTCAAGGCCCACCTGTGGTAAGTGGCTACGACAGCCTGAAAAATGTGTTTTTATTCTTTAATATATGGTTCTAGCCGATACTGATAATAATATCTTTTTTTAACAAATTTTTAATTATTCTATCATTTTTAAGAAGTTTTTCAAATCACGTCCTTCGAAGAACAAACAAGCCGAGAGAAAGATTTACCGTTTTTATTGAGCCGTTCTTGGGGAAATGCCAGAAGGAGCTCTCAATTCTAAAAGCCTATTAAGTGCTCGAGACAAAGTAAGAAAAAATCTTTTTAGAACCTAACTAAAGCGACAGGGGGCATTACTTTTTCCAAATTCTTTAATTTACACAATTTTCATATTATTATGTACCACCATGGTGGTCTAGTGGTTGAAACCACCCATCTCAGATCTAGAGGTCTGGGGATCAATTCCCGTAGGGAAGGAAATTTTTTGCCGGTTTGGTTGGTGGTAGGGCTTTTACTAGGTTTTCCTGGATAGGCACCATATTTAACCTCCGACGAAAAAAGAGGGGTGTTATAAGATTGAAGTGTCTGTCTGTGTGTCTGATTATATTGTCCGATTTTGATTCGTTTTTTTTTGTTTGAAAGCTGACGTGATTAGGATAAAATAAATAAAATGTTTGTTAGTCATAATTTATGAAGATCAGTTTAGGCGTTTGATGACTATCAGCTCATTTTCTACATGATAAAAGGGTGTTACTAACTTTTACAGATCCGATTGATTTGAAATTTGGTGTACCTACTGTCACTTCGGTGACATCCCGTAACATACTAAACTTGAGCTGATCCATCAAAAAGTCTGCGCGAAGATTAATTCTTTGGAAGCGTGCAGCAGATAAAGCGTGTTTGGGCTCAAAAGAATAGTCTCAATGAGATGGTGCTGGATAGATGATTAATGAGGTCGGAGGTACTTAATTTTTTTAATTTTATATTTTATTACCTTAGTCTACCGCCATAACAATAATGGCCCTAATTCTGGCGAACACATGCTAAGTTTAAATTTAAGTTCAGTCTATTTCTTTCTCTCAAAATGAAAAAGAAATGGATGGCAGTCATATTAATTGACATTTAGAAAGGTGCGTTCAATTTTCGACCTTATTGAACGTGCTAAAATGCAGTGTTTAGGAGGCACCTTCGTACATGCCGTCTAAAATTGTCTATGGTTTTTTTGGAATCAATTTTCGGAATCTATTGCGAGAAAGAGATATACTGTACTTAAATTTAGAATTAAAGTGTGTTCCCAGAATTAGGCCCAATGTTTGTGTTTCTGCAGTTGGCAGTAAGATAGCAGTTCCTCAGCGGTTGATGGAATCCAGGTGTAGCTCGCTTCCATCTTCGGCCTCCGTCAAATTTTCGTCGTGGTGTTAACAATTAAATCATTATGACATTTTCATATGGTTTGACTGTTATAACCACGACGAAGGTGTTCGTTCCAATTCGATTGAAACTTACACTAGCGCTGTTTGGCGCATAGTTTGCGTTCGTGTCGATCTGCGCGCTTACAGAGAATCTCATTTGCGTTTAAAAGTATATCTATACAATAACGCGCGTCGTCAGCTTATTCATCAATTTTTTTTAACACCATAGTAAGCATCATTAGGAGCTTGTGTTATGGATAACGGATAAATATTAGAAATATACTAAATAAACATATAAACATCCATGACTCGTGAACAAATACTCGTACTCATCATACAAACATTTGCTCCTACCGGGATTCGAACCCGGGTCCGAGTAGCCTGCATATCAAGGGGTACAGACCGCTCGACCAGCCGGTCGTCAAATTTTGCTTATTAATCGCCGAGTGAATAGGCTCATATGCTATTACCTGATTTTATTATCGACAAGCAAGTTTTACTCCGACAACCCTATATGGACGTAGTTGTCGACGACATATTGATGCTCTATTTGTATTGAAACGATACATTGATACTGACGCACGTGACGTTTATTGACAAATAATTTTGTGTGGCTATTTTTAACAATATCAACATTGAGTTTTTATGTGATTTCAGTTCGCTCGTAGCATCGAATCAAATCGAAAATGTGATATAACTCATATAGCAGGTAAAATTTGAATTTAGATTGGAGTATCAATCCTTTAAATATAATTTTGACAATAATTTCCCTTACAAAATACTAAAACACATTTCAGTAAATTATTATAGATTTTCTTTATATTTTGGGAAGGGTTTTGGATCTGTCAATACTGCGAATAGGTTTGAAAATGTATTTTTCCAACTAAAATGTTTTCATACCTAATAATATCTTTTGTATCAGGCCCCGATGTGAAAATTGGCAAATCACTGATTTTATTCTCCTCTGAAAAAGAGGTTGACGATACTTTATGTGCCAGTCTAATCACGACCTTGCTACTTTAGTAATTAGAGTATGATAGGGTCA
This sequence comes from Nymphula nitidulata, assembly GCA_947347705.1. Classification (NCBI taxonomy): domain Eukaryota; kingdom Metazoa; phylum Arthropoda; class Insecta; order Lepidoptera; family Crambidae; genus Nymphula; species Nymphula nitidulata. The sequence goes on from OX374626.1 coordinate 5,944,840, forward strand.
TACTCTAATTACTAAAGGGTCAGAGGACCGTAAATCAAAAATGAAAACAGGTCGTGTATACTATACTGTTGTTGCGAAATTGCGTTCCGTCCACTTCGGTAATGAATCTCAAACAGAAGCTATTGACAAAACACTCTTCAAACAATTGATTGGGAAATTCTGTTGACAAGCAAACTGTTTGTTCGTCACCAAACTAGGTAATAGGGCGAAAATTTGTAGAATAGCCCTCGGGTAGAGGTCCAAACTTAATTTATTACGGTTTTGTTGATTTTTAATGGTTGTTTTCTAAAGTGTTACGTGGACGCTCACTAGATCAGGGGTGCTAAATTTAGGACTAGCCTTTTTAACGATTTTCACAGTAAATTACATGATGTCCTTTCAATGTTAAGTCACAAACCAGACACAATAGATGTTCTATTGTTGAACGAGCGGGCTGTTAAGGGTCAAAACATAGTCACTACTGTCGAAGTTGGTCTTACCAAGCAGGACCATGGACAAATGGTCCTGCTTGGTAAGACCAACTTCGAGAAAGAGGTAAATCAACGAATTCAACTCGGATGGGAGAGCTATTTGGCCCGCGCGCCAATGCTTTCGACATTCAAGAGTAGCAGCGTGATTCACAAACAGAAATATTTAACATCGAGCTTAACGTCTGCCAATACGACGAGATGCCATTGATTTTGACGTTTGAGCACGGCGCTGCGCGTAAGCGTATTCACGTCCCACTGCTGGGGATAGGTCTTCCTACATGGAACACCACCAGGCTAGTCCAATGCGGATTGGTGGGTTAGGTGCAGTAACAACCGGCATCAACGGTTTAACGTGCCTCCCGAAGCACGGAGGAGCTCAAGATCAGAAATTTTGGTTTTGGCCAGACCAGAAAAATTGATCGACAATGGCGAAAGTTGCTTTGTTTTCGTAAACGAAACCAGAGTGCTCTTACCACTACGCCACCGAGCTTCTTCCTTTTACATTTCTTACATTAAATTGTGCTTTATTACATTTCTTAAATTGTACACACGACGGCACATCGACTTCAGTTGCACTACGTAAGCCACCTCTATTATCAACGCAGTAAGGGCGGTCTCAAGGTCAAACTGTTACGCTTGATGTGCTGTCGACTGTACATTGTAAATGTTTAAATTTATCAATATACGGCAAACTATGTTTCGCAGTGTTTCAACTAAAGTATTACTATAAATCTTCACACGTTTTCTGTTTGATAGGAATATAGTTAATATCGCATCCTAACCTACAAATGGCGATTTACAAATATTTAAAGTCCAGTTTAAAACTAGTACCGCCATTCTCCCTAACCAAATGCACTAAAATGTACACTGTACTTCAAATTTATTCCCAACAAGAAACACCAACGCCTGAGAACGCTATCACAATAAAAGTTTTACGCTTCACATACAGTTGGACATAATGTTGAAATTGAATACATTGTTTCTCTAAAGTACGCGGCAATTTGACCTTAGTTGAAACAAGTCCAAAGATAAGAAGCTTCATATAAAAAGAAGATTGTTTGGCAGAATCATGACTGCATTATTTCGACTCGTTTGACTACTTAGAGGACATCGTCAAATAACACCAGCTTTAAGCAAATTTCTTTTCTTCTTCTTTCTTTTTGGTCGTTATCTTCGTGGCAAAGGTTGATTGTCGTATGGTGTGTGGTTTGTTTTACTGCATATTTTATTACTATTTCTTGTTCTACGACTTCATAAGTTTAGGCTTACCCGAAAGTTACACAATATGGTATTGCAATATTAAGTGTTCTCGCCTGCATCTCTCGACATGAAGATCGCGCGGTGCTGTTATGTGGCTAACGTCATTGATAGGCACGCTAGGAGGTGCGTCACTTCACTCTTGATTATTTACTTGGTTTCCCATGAACCGTTTAGTATTGTACGCATATTAAGATTTTCATAAAAATATAATATTTATTTGTACCATGAACTGCCTAAATAGTTATATATGGCGTCTGTACATTAGGGCTCCCGCTGGTATCGTTACTAATGTTGAAAACTATATGAGATGGATGGTAATCAAAGTATAATGTTGTTCTGTGGTACTATGCTTTTGAGCAAACTGTCATAAAACAATTATGCAAAAACCACCGGCGCCATTTCCTTTCACATGTTACGTTTAATGCTCTTGCAAAGAGAACATTTTTTTGCCCTGCATTGATTCGATCGATTTATCTCCCTCTGACTATGGCTCTGGGTTTCGTCGCCTTCTTTGGCGGGTACTAGGGCATTAGCTCACTACCCGAGCAGCTTCTCGGAGAGCTTTCTGCTCTCCGGTGATCGGGTCATCGCATTTGATGCGACGGACCCCTCTTCACCCTTGGCTGCATGTCTAGGCCGTAGGTACAGCGACACCTCCGCGCGGTCAGCTTCCCCGGGTGATTTGGCGTTGGCCAAGGCCCAGTGAGCGCCAGCGCGAGGGGCCTGCGACAATATTCCTCTCCCACGAGGTCACGTGCTCTACATCAATCACGCACAAAGGACAGGCCATAAAGTATATTAAATAGGCGTTCCCTACACTGCTTTACGTGAAGAATGTCATTTGCTGTTGCTGCGTTTTTGCATCATAGAAGAGACGTAATGGATTTTAAACACTTGCAGGATGGGCTTAATGACTTGAAAATTTTTTATGACATGCCCATAATTCTTCTTCAGCATCATAACTTCAAGCGCGTCTATCCTTCTTTTCCTACTAAGTTAACAATAATAATTATTATTATTTTCACTCACACCTATTATTTAGCCCTAATTCAGCATCAATAAGAGCTTGTATTATATAATTAGATAATGATATGTATATAATATTTGAAATATACTATATAACATACATCTATTAATAGCCCGTGATCATACTCATGATACAAACATTTGCTTCTTCCGAGATTCGGGATACATAATTGACAGTAGGAAAATTTAGGTACTAGTTACGTAATGAACAAATCATGTTTCTAAATGGAGACTCAATTAAGCTGTCTATTTCATGTGGCGTCGGTAAACAAGCATATCATATAATGAACATATCTATAAACGTTTCTAAAACATACACGGCGTATGTTTCCTCGTAATGGAGGAATCAAGTATATCCGGTAGCATCATGCTCTAATGGCCGGATGCAATTCAATTAACAATTAATTTCGCCGTCGTCGCACTAAAGTCGTGCTATCGACCGTCGCGAATCCTACAGTGATTAAAATGTTAGGTTCAAGTGCCTAATCGCTGGCTTCGATCAGTCCGTATCCGTAGGTACTTGCTTAAAAATAAAGTCAGAATTATTTGGAAGTTTTTGAAAAACAAGTAGTGCTGGACATCTCAATTCTATAATCTATGCCGTAACCAGCAGCATAATTATTATCAATGCATGTTTAATTATTAAAAGTCAACATTCTTTCGGAAATGTGTTTGGAAAATTTTCCATAGTTACTTTTTTAAAACTTTTTCAATAATTTACGATTTTGCATCCGTTGTTGTCACACCATTCGGAGTTTATGTTATGCATTCTTTGCGTCCATATGATCGTCGTTCGTTTTATTTAATTTATTTATTTATTAACTTTACAAAAAGTCACAGTTGACAGTGCTCAAAATCTTGTTTAGTAAGATAAGGACACAAAACATCAGCCAATTACGGATTCTCACTTTCTTACCAGAGAGGATAAAATTACAATTAGAATGTAGGCCAATATAAAATATACATTGAGATTTATATAGCATTTGAATAGTTAAAATATTAATAATGAAATAACACTATAAATATAGCACCAAGGAAGAAAGAGATGCATGTCAAAGTTTTCATTATATTAATTATAATTATGTATTTCAAGACGCGTAATTACACAATTTGTGTTTTAATTCCGAATACATCTAAGTACTTGAAGATTTAAGTATGTGTAATAAAAAAGAATAAAACGTTTTTGGTACAGACGGCATTAGATCATTGGAGTTTAGTGTCTTCCATTCGGTGTGACACTTTCAAAATACATTTCTCAAATACCACTTGAAATAATTCTATAGAAATAATGGCATTACTAGTGGGTTCATGGTTATTTTTTATGACCAAGCAGAGCTGGATATTTTTTCTGGTATTTCTGAAAAGGGCTTTGGATTTGCCGGCGAAACGTGCGTCGACGAAAAGAAAAATACGTCGGCGAAGCGTTTCACACCCCTCCCATTTATTTCAAAAATACAAAACAATAAGAAATACTTTTTATGAAACGATAGATATTTGACGACCGGCTGGCCGAGTGGTCTGTACCCCTTGCTATACAGGCTACTCGGTCAAGAGGTCCCGGGTTCGAATCCCGGTAGGAGCAAATGTTTGTATGATGAGTACAAGCATTTGTTTACGAGTCATGGATGTTTATATGTTTATTTATAGTATATTTATATACATATTATTATCATTATTTCTTCGTTATCTAGTATCCATAACACAAGCTCTTAATGATGCTTACTTTGGGCTAGATAATAGGTGTGAATGTATGAATATTATTATTATTATAGATAGATAATGTTACTGCTAGAGAATGTTTCTACATGTGCGATTATGCAATATCAAACCGTTGTAGATGATTAGAGGGGGCCATTCTTTTTGCTTGAAGTGTGTATTTTAGTTTAGCTTTGATCCTTATGTTGAGAGCAGGTGGACTCGTCTGTCATGCTGTCAACATAACACCTCTTTTTATAGGCAGCTCGTGAGTAGTACGCAAGGTGCTGCCAGCGTACATATTACAATACAATAGGCGATAGGTTACGGTAGCCGCATCAGGCGGACCGTATGCCTATGGGTCATCCTTGTCTTTCAGAAAAAAATACGAAATTCGAGCATTTAGAATTTTAAAGGCATTTTCATTCCCTTACATTCTAACGAAATGTCGCGATGTGTGTAAAGCTTTAGTTGGTATTGGTTCTATGCATTCACTCTCATGTAGACATAGAGTCACGTAACTATAAAAGTTGTTTATTCCAGCGTCATTTTGGAGCTGATTAGTTTTAACATTTTAACTAATTTTTCTCCGGAGGGACTGCCATTCCTGTCCTTCGTGTGCAATGTCCTGACTCCTCCTCATGCACCTCCCTGCCTCAAAAACCCATTTTTTGTCTAAATTTGATATCCTTACCCGTGACCTGCGTTCTTCGCACACTCTTTATCTAAGTAGCCCTCTAATTGTTCTAACTTATATGGTATGTCCTTCGCTATTAAGGTCGTTTCTGAGTGGAGTGCCTGAGAGTCAGCAAGCCCCGCCGCGTCGCAGGACGCTTATTTCTTACTATAGCTTGCTTATTATATTTTTTTCTGTATAATTATAATGTATTTATGTATGTTTATGAATATAATATACTCTTTTTATTTTATAATTATGAATAGCTACATTTATTTTTAACCGACTTCAAAAAAAGGAGGAGGTTATCAATTCATCTGTATGTTTTTTATTAATGCCTAATATACAGCTTTAAAATCGTTTCTTCTTTTTCTATTTTTATTTTTAGTACACTAAGTATCCCGTCTCGACTTTTTAACCGACTTCAAAAACGAGGAGGCGGAATTCGGCCCTTATGTTTTTTATTTCTTTTATTTATCATGATTTCCTTTACCCTAAAGTTGCCTGGTAGGATAAGGCCGCCATAACCATGTTTGTCTTCTCTGTATTATTTCTTGTTATGTCTTTGTGTAGTTAAGTATAAGTACTATATATTTATCTATCTATCTATAATTTAGAAGATATATATTTGTTATATTATTGTTTTTAATTTTTATGGCAGCTACAAACGACAGTATAAATATTAATTTATACCGTCTTTATTTGCCTATCTGTGCTTGTTTAATTCTGTTAGGGCGGCAATCAAGGCGTGTGTCAATGTGATTAGTTCCTATTAACTTATTTCAAGCTAATAGCTTAGATCCCATAGCACAAAATTAAGTTTTTTTTTCTTAACGGGGTAGCTCTTGGCCTTCATGGTGAGTGAAGATAAGGCTGACGATGGAAGCGAGCTACACCCGGATTCCTCAACCACAGAGGAACAGGCTATCTTACCTCTAACTGCCGGAACACAACAATGCTGCTAACATTATTGCTATGGCGGCAGACTTAGGTAAGATGGTGGTAGCTAGTAGCTACTGGCTATCTTACCTCTAACTGCCGGAACTGACCATCTTACCTAAGTCTGCCGCCATAGCAATAATGTTAGCAGCATTGTTGTGTTCCAGCAGTTAGAGGTAAGATAGCCAGTTCCTCTGTGGTAGCTAGCCAGGCGGACTCATAAAAGCCAAACCACCAACCAAACTGAGCAGAAATTAACTGCCCCACGGGAATCGAACCCCGGACCTCTAGATCTGAGGTAGGTGGTCTCAACCACTAGACCACAGAGGCGGTTTGTGCATGCAAGCGTCTCTAAGCTACGTTTACTACTTACTTACCATCAGGTGGGTCGTATGCTTGATTGCTAGTTTCAAATATTAATGATCAGGAATGATTTATGAACGATTAATTGTAAGTTAGAGCGTTGAATAATTTCACAAACGATTAAGCCCGTTTACAAGTCGGTATGTGATCCCGTGGGCATTTGACAAGTTTGCCATCAATACTAGTTAGTTAATGTGTAATTAAGCCGATCGGTATTGGTAACATAGAATATAGATATGAAGTACCTCATAATTTATATTGTACATAGTAACGTAAAGAGTCCTATTACGACGGTAGTGAAAATCAGCCCCTGTTACGGAGGTTCTTTTATTTATGTGTTTTATTCCTAATTGGATAACCAAACAAGAATAAAACAAAGAAATACTGGTGTAATTACTGGGCATGGACGGCGTTTCATCTTGGGCCTCAGGATGGTAACGCACCTGCAATTTCAAGTGGTTTTCCCTTGTTATTGCAGGTGTCTATAAGTGGCGGTAACCGCTTACCATCAGGTGGGCCGTCAGCTTGTTTATCATCTAGCGGTATAAAAAAAAATACCTCATCATCATACCAGCCTATTATGTCCACTGCTGAACCAAGGCCTCCTCAATCGATTTCCAAATGGATTTTCGGTTTTGTGTTGGATGCAGGCCACAACCGCTCCCCGCGACCCTGACCAGGTCGACTGTCCATCTAGTGGGAGGCCACCCTGCTTTGCGCTTTCCGGTACGTGGCCGCCAATTAGGAACTTTACCAGCCGTCCGTTCTGCGTGCTATGTGCCCTGCCCACTGGCACTTCAACTTACTAATCCTATGAGCTATGTCAATGACTTTGGTTCTCTTACAACATCCGTAAGAGAAGATAAGGTCGCATGGGACCGTCGGAGCCCCTCAACGCCGGAGCCGTGACAGAAACCTTGCATGCTGCATGCTTGCTTGCATGCTGCATGTTTGTTTGCATTGCTTGCTTGCGTGCCAGAAGCAACTTTAGGGCGTTTCGTATTATTCGGAATTTTGATATTCGGGATTCGAATTTATGGATTAGGAATTATAAAACACGGAATTTTCATTATCGGAATTTTGAACCATTCGGAGTTATCAAATTCGGAATTTTGAAATTCGTGATTATGACTATCGGAATTAAGTTTTTCGTATTTATATACTGTACCTCTTTTAGAGCATCATTTTAGCTGCTTTACATAAGGCCTGTCTGCTTGTTTCACACCCTAACCGAGACATGCATTAACAAGTTGCTATATGTTATTCTAAAATTTTATTGCCACCACCGAACTAATATTTAAACATCATTAATGATATAACTAATTAGTTTGAGCCAGTATGAGGTAGCTATTATAAGTGATATAATAATCGATTGTATAGTAATAGGTTATAGTTAATTACCTGAGGTGTGAATTTTGATTGCCAATAACAAATTGGTTATTTTTGGAATGGTTGTACTGAGGACTGTATGTTTGTTAGTGATTGGTTAGATAAGAAAATCATTCAAATATGTGTGGTGTAATTATTTCTATTAGTTCCTGTTTGTGTGCCAGAGGCAGTTTTTGTATTGTAAGTACTTATGATTTTATATTATCATTAGGGAAACAGCGAGCTCATATCATAACACACGTCAAAATTAATTAATTCTTAATCTGTGAAGTATCCAAATATCAAAACCAATAGATTTTCTATTCTTTTATGTAAGAGCGCCAGGGAGCTGTTACTGTTACGGGACTAAACTTAATGGCATAAATTATTTTGTCACAGACACAGTAGTTTTGGTTAGGATAAGATAAAATATAATAATAATAAAAAAAACAAAACAATAAAACATACCTCATAGATTATGCTGTACCGTCCGATAATAATATAGATGCTAAAGTAACTACAAAAACTTAGCAAATAGCATGCATCAAAACATCCACTGAAGTCAATCATACCCGTTGTAGTAAGTTTAACAGGCGTTATAGCAAAAAGTGTTACTAGATATTATTGAAATTAATTAAATTCACACATCAACATTAACATCATACAAAAACAAGCAGCCATTCACGCTGTCATTTTAGTCAGCAAAGTATTAGAAGATACAGTTTTTGTCACTGGGGCATTTGAGCCACCCTTTCATTGAAGGGCGGGGAGTCAGAAATACGGAGCAGTTAGCTCGAGAAAAGAAAACCTTTCAAAAAATAAATTAAATATAATATTTACTACCCTAAAATCTAGGTTTTATCTAGCCCAATAAGCAAACCTAGATAACAGAGAAACATTTATAATAAATATGTAGGTAAGTATTTATATTATTATTAAAAATATCATCAGCATCATTATCATACCAGTCTATGATGTCCACTGCTGAACAAAGGCCTCTCCCATCGAAAAACCTGTATCCAACGGCTCCTGGTGACCCTGACCAGGTCAGGACCACCTAGTAGGAAGCTAATTCACTCTCGCAAAGAAACACCTAACATAGCTCGTTGTGTGACTGCGAACTTGCCTTAGGCTCTTAATAAGCGACCACTTAGTGTCGACCACATGTAGGGTCGCCTGGGTAGGTACCACCGCCTTTCTTATTTCAGCCGTGAAACAGTTCGCTGTGTTTCGGATTGAAGGGAAAGGTAGCCAGTGTAATTACTGGGCATGGACGGCATTTCATCTTAGGCCTCAGGATGACAACGCACCTGCAATATCAAGTGCTTTTCCTTGACCCTGTTATTGCAGGTGTCTATAGGCGGCGGTAACCGCTTACCACCAGGTGGGCCGTCAGCTTGTTTGTCATCTAGTTATATATAAAAAAAAAACTTAGTAAGTCATCACTGGCAACACATACTGGTGGACGGCTTTCGACTTCAAGCACTAAAGAATTTGTTGAGAGAAGATCTTATGCAATTTCCCGAACACTGCCCATCTGAGTTGGATTCGTCGGTTTACCTCTTCCTCGAAGTTGACCCTACCAAGCTTGACCATTTGTCTTAGGTAAACGTACTCGTCAACAGCTTCAAGAACAGTACCTCTAGCACCAACCCTTTTAAATTTCGAATCGCCATCGTATCGAGTAGTTACGTTAGCTTTTGTCTGGCCTTTGTTTGAATGATCAATGCATGAAATGATCGTGCTAGGGGTACAGAACTCCCGACTGTAACTGGTATAGGTACGACATGGATACTCGACATACCTTTGTCTTGTCTATGTTCATATTTACACCTAATTGCCGGGAAGTTCGTCTAGGTCGCCGAGGACTATGCTCAATTCCTCGAGGGATTCTGCCATGACAACTATATCATCGGCAAATCGAAGATGAGAAAGAAATATAGTAATTAAAAGTGTAAACATCGATATCTCGTGAACAAATGTTCGTACTCACTATACAAACATCTTCCCCTATAAGGATTCAAAGCCGGGATCCCTGCCAATTAACTCCTATCTTTGTAAAATTTACTTTCAATATCGATGACATTACAGACGCATGATGTTTTCATCGTGCGTATAACGATAATGTTCTTCTGATATTTATCACCCATTCAATATTCTGCAGACGTTAATGTCAGGTTTTCCTCGTAATATCAGTTGTGTTATCAAATATTAACTGAATGCAGCAATTTGGCTCTATTCCAGCATATTTGGCTTGGTATCCCGTTTGGCGGTATAAGTGCGATTTATATTATGAGGGTGAAATGAGAGAAAAAATAGCGATACTTTGGAGACTCTTATAAAACACTGATAAATGAGAATGACGTGTAAGTTTGAATAAACAGTATGCGGGATCACACACCACTATGCCTCTCCGAGGGGTATAAAACAAAATATTGATGTCTGAATTTTGAAACAAAAGAACGTATTAAAAAATATCGTGATTTCAGGAATCGTTTGTAATAAAAATAACACTGCAACTATACGACCTGACTATTTTTAACTCGTCATCATCATTCCAGCCTACGAAAACAAAGGCCTCTCCCATCGATTTCCAAATGGAACGGTTCTGCGCAGCCTGTATCCAACGGTTCCTCGCGACCCTGACCAAATCGTCTGTGCATCTAGTGAGAAGCCGTTCTACTTTGGTGGAACGTGGTCGCCATTCTATAACTCTTCAACGCCCCAACGGCCTCTGCTCGTGCTATGTGCACTGCCCACTGCCAATTCAACTTACTTATCATTTGAGCTATGTCAGTGGTTTTTTTATAAAATTAATAGGAGCTAATGGAAAATCAAAATAATAACAATTAAAAAATCACTCGCGGAGGCCTCTGTCCAGCAGTGGACATCTTATGCTGATAAAGAAAGAAAGGAAGCGTTCATTGGCCCAAATTAAAATAATAATATAATAAAAAAATATAATAGAAAAAAAAATGTTTTTCTTTCTTTTTGTTTGTTGTCTTACTGCTGAAACGATGATGATTAATTAAATGGTGATGATGATGAAACTAGGTTGATGAACAAAAATCCTCAGCACTTACAAGTGTAAAAAATAATCTCCATAAATACCGGGTTTCTTTTTAAGCATGCCCGAAATTTCCATAATGCGTTCTACCCAGGAATATGAATAACTTTCACTACGAGACCATCTGTGAAATCACGATAAAATATGCTGTTTCATACAAAATTTCAATACCTACTCGACCAATATGTATGGAACAGTTAACATTTTTCCGTGGTTTAACAGTTGGTCTCGTAGTGAAAGTTGTTCATATTCATGGGTAGAACACATTGTAAAAATTTTGGGCATGCTTAAAAGGGATAATAATAAATTGAGCAACTAAAAATATACCAAGTGGGCGACAAAAATCGTGAAGTTGGATCTAATCGTTAAACAGATGCCCTAATCGGATTTTTCAGATGCCCACTTAGTATTTTCTTTGTTTATGTTAGGTTAGCAAAATACAAGCCCTTAAAAAGTAACCCGGTATAAGTTACTAACAGTAAGTTGAAATGTATGGTATATTTTTAAAACATTATTAAACTACCCGAGGTATTATTGTCTCAACGTGACTTTATAAGTGAATATCCACAATTTTAATTTATCTGAATTTATGAAATAGTTGGTATTAGTCACTTGTACAGTTGACAAAGAAGAGCTCCAGTTCGATAGGGACTTTGCTATGTGACCCGTGGCACAAAAGATTTCTCTGGCACTGAATACGTCTTTGTAACGCTGGCAATATTGGGACCATAGACTTAAATTTTATAGACATATCCTGTACTATTACAATTTTTTTAAAAGCTCTTAATTTTTTTTTATACAACTAGCTGACTAACAAGCTGACGTCCCACCTGATGCTAAGCGGTTACCGCAGCCTATAGACACCTGCAATAGCAAGGGAAAATCACTTGAAAACTAATAATATTCAAAATTAACATCATTAAGAACTCGGATTGGGGATACTATACATAAAAGAAAACATAATTAATATCATATACACGGTGTTTGGTACGTGGTATGATAAGCGGACACGTAACCATATTAACATAGTCTTTTATATACTGAGGTGTTAACAAAAGTTCAAAATTGTAGAACTAGTTTTTGAATTAAAATTGTATGGAGAATATTTAATATGACTATGTTAACATGGGTCCGTCCCTGTTTGTTATGCTGTGTACCAAACCAAACACTCTGCATATTGGTACTGACTACTTGGCCATTAGTATAATAATATTATGTTAAGACAAGGAAGGTAAAATATTTCGAGTTGACTAAGGTCTATAAAATCAAGTTTTTGATAATGTCTTATTTTAAGTTTTATTTAATTATTTTCTAAGCGATAGGTAACTAACAGATAATTAATTTCAAATCAACATAAAATTATATTGGTACCTTATTATTATATCTATACTGTAATTAAGATTCGATTCGCATAGTTAATTATTAATACAACTAGGTAAATTAAACTATCACTGACATGTCACTCCTTTTACTTATAACAATTACTTCTTCAAAGCAAGGGACTTATATCTCGATATTTATCATTGTTATCACTATAAACTAGGTATAAACTGGTTTAATCTAACACCTAAAAGTTTGCAACACTTATAGCACTAGAAACGTTAAAATATTGCTAACAAGGTTCGATTTTTTTGACAATTCGCTCTATTTCGGATTGAAGGGAAAGGTAGCCAGTGAAATTACTGGGCATGGAAGGCATATCATCTTAGCCTTAGGATGACATCATCATCATCATCATCATATCAGCCTATGATGTCCACTGCTGAACAAAGGCCTCCTCCATCGATTTCCAAATGGAACGGTTCTGCGCAGCCTGCATCTAACGGCTCCCTGGTCGTCTTGTCAAGATGACAAGGCACTTGCAATATCAAGTGATATTATTTGTATTGCAGGGGCAATGTCGATCCGAGGCCTTAGATGACATGCCTACCATGCCCAGCTATTGCACTGGCTACCTTTCCTTTCAATCTGAAACTCAGAGATATGCTTTAAGGCAGAAATAGGGAAGGTGGTACGTAGGTAGCTAGACGGCTGACCCTAAATACTGGCCTACCACCTATGTAGAATAAGGTTATTCGGTTTCAGGATTCATCAAATAATTTTTTTTCCTTAGCGTGTCTATTTGTTCAAGAGATATTTAAGGCTATGTACAACCGAGAAGTAGTTTGAATCATTCGTGTACATCAGTAGGGAGATTGCGAGGAATTCGCCTTTTCCTTCTAGAGGTGACTGAGCGATGCACTTTGTCTTTGTGTGACGAGACTAGACTGGTAAGACTGAGTTCATTTGCGCAGTCTTCTGTTTGGTTGGGACTTTTTATCTACAAGCCCAATCTACGTATTTTGACGTATACACCAACGAAAATATTGGTTTGCCGCGACCACCCGAACCAACTCAGTACTAAGCTGCCGCTATGTGATTCTCTAATGAGAGTAGCTTTGAATTCGTGATTTTGGCAGCGCTGTCATCCCTTTTAGCGTGTGCTTGACAACCACTACGAAACTAGCATTTCGACGACGAGCACGGCGTGCGCCGGAAGTAATTTAGTTTTTAACAATAAAATCATTTCCCGGGTGATTCTTTAATCGTCTGATATTATTTCTTTAACGAATCATTATGACGTTTTGACATATTTGCGTCACAATATTACCTGTCTACTTGATTTTTGTATCAAAGTTATCTGAGGATTGAAAATAGGCCCTGAATTAAACCGAACAAAATAATTGATGCCGTTGCAAATCCTGAATCTCCATTTTCAACGTTATTTCCATGAAAAATACGGGCCTCTGGTATTATAAGCATTTGTAGCTATGGCAACCGCTTACCACCAGGCTTATGTACCTATGCCTGTAAGTCGGATATATTAAATAAAAAGATATTATCTTTGTGAATGTAGAATTATTTTCGAAATGCTCAGTACGTGTTCGTCCGGGGTCGCAACTCGCAGCCCATAATTTTGTTCGCTTTTGTGATGAAACTTTAAAAGGGGCCAGTCCCTTTCTATCCGCAACAATCCCATCCATAATTTCTTCATGTTTATGTTCACACGGTCTCCCTTTGTTTTTTTACCCAAGAATAAATATATATTTTAAAATATTCATGATAATTTTTCACCTTTTATGAGAGAGTTGGATAATTTTTATCTTGAAATAATAATGGTGTTGTATTAACAAATAATTGGATTTCTAGATTTTTAACTATGTTAAAAGCTGTTAGCTTTAAAAATAATCATGCGTTGTAATTGTGTTTGTTAAAAGAATTTAAAATTGGAACAGTAATCCGGACCAAAAAGGTCGCATTTCACTCTTCGACATTCTCTTCGCAAGCATTCTAAAAGCGAAAAGTTATAACTATCTTTTTATTGCACAAAATTAATCAAATGACGATTCTCCCATAGGTAGAGATTTTGTCGGATTGGACATCAGTCGAAACAAACACATTTTTCGTATTTAGTACTGAGTAAAAGAAAGGTTCTTGCCTAGTGCTTAACATGCAACGAGTGGTTATTGCCTGTCGGAATTTTCGTAACAATTTCAGTAGAGATAGGATTACTCGACATCTCGCAAGAACTAAGTATCGCCTTCGGGTCAATGTAGCATTTTATCTTATCTTATCTGTTGTTTCTACCTTGCTTTTACTCATCCAGTGTCCAGAACTTGGCTGCCATAAGCCTTACTGTGTCTCTGGGCCTGAAGAGCCTGTAGAAAGTGAACAGTCTCATTCTGGTTCGAGCCAGGGCATTACACCCTCGACTACGCTTTTGTTTCCTATGCGGGCAGGAATTGATACAAGTAATACAACCAGTGGACTGTAACGGACTGTCTTTCTTTTCGCTCTCAGGAGAGGGAGGGAGGAGAAGGGGTGCAGGGCTTAGCCACGCGCTACAGTATATCTTCCAATTTTACTGTACAACAACATAAAAAAAGCAAATCAAACATTGAACATAAAAAGCTGAGGTCATGTTTTATTCAGAGAAGGAAAAACAAAGTTTTTCCAGTTAAATGGGTGTCGAAATTTATATTTCATGATAGATATCGAAAACATAGTACGTCGAGATGTGAAGCCGATGATGGGAATTGTCTGCCGTAGTTCGGAACAAACTAAGCTAGTTTCGGACGCGCTCCGAGCAACTTTCCACATAAATCGAGCTCCGTTAATAATTTACCCATTCGGTATTCGAGCATCGACTTCTGCGGACGGATACACAAGGAGTTGGTTGAGTATATAGGCATTTTAGGCAGATTTGGTTTATAACTTATTTTGTGGTAGGGTTCGCCCGATCCCGTGGTAATTTGGTGGTAAGAAGGGTTTGTGGGTTTACAGAACACAAACGATCATCATTTTTAAAAAGTTCTACATATAGATTAGGATCAAAAAGCTAAAAGAGGTTGAATTGTTAAAGAATATTATATTCTGCTGTCAGACGCGAATATTTTTGTAGGAGCAGAAAAGTATCAAAAACGTACCTAAGGGAAAGATTGGATTACCGCATCTTATCTACCTAACGTTACGATTTACGATAATAGGGTCGTTTGTGCTTTTGTCGATTTAATTTAGGAATAGCTTTTCTCTTTATCTATATCCACATATCAGGCCATGGATTTTCTTGTATGGGTATTTGTGTGTGAGTGACAGCGGGCTGAAAGCAGACGAAAGGTTAAAATTTGACAAATTAACTTTCGACTATCTAGCTCAAAACTTTGTTATAACTGAGAGTAACACCTAGCTAAAAATAAATTTGCATAAAGATGCACCGTGTTATTAAGGAGGAGGATTAATTAAGGAGCTCGGTGGCGTAGAGGTTTGAGGGCTCTGGTTTCGATTACGGAAACAAAGTAACATTCGCTATGGCCGGTCCCAGGATGGGGCAATCAAATTTATAATCTCGAGCTCCTTCGTGCGTCGGAAGGCACGTTAAGCTGTTGGTCCATGGGCCAGCGTAGTGGTGTTATGGCCCAATCTCCTCATGTCTCCCATGCAGGACGGCCTGTGCCCAGCAGTGGCACGTATATAGGCTGATGATGATGATAATGTGTTAAATTAAATAAATTGTAATAACAACTCGCCAAATTTAGGTTATTACTTATAAACCCGAAGTAGTTTAGTTAAATATTTATTTACAGCGTATGTTCTTCAATATAGCTATAAAATAAATAAAAGGTTTGCTTAAATAACAGTGCTACATTGTGTCAACAGTTGGAAAACAGGGCTTCGTTAGTGAGAATCCTCACAGCTATCCTAGAATCTAGGCATAAGAAAATTTCTGAGTTTCGAAATTTATTACGGACTCTTTGTTGTTTCAGCGTTAAGACCTTCGTGACGAGGTTAAGAAACTTTTTTCTAAAAGAAAAGCTAATATTTTTTAGAATATTTTAAATGGAACTAAAAATTATTTTCAACAAGAGAACAATTTAAAACTTTTCATAGCGGCCATTATTTTACATTTTTAAAATGATTTAATTTGAACTATTACTATGTTCGAATAACAAAAGACATAGTTAAGGCCTTAACACAATGATTTATATTTTACAGCTTGTATTTATGAAATGAATTCAAATTAATTGAAAATAATTCAGCCGTGAAATTGTTCACAACCTTTCGGATTGAAGGGAAAGGTAGCCAGTGTAATTACTGGGCATGGACGGCATTACATCTTAGGCCTCAGGATGACAACGCACCTGCAATATCAAATGATTTCTCCTTGTTATTGCAGGTGTCTATAGGAGGCGGTAGCCAGGTGGGTCGTCAGCTTGTTTGTCATCTAGTTGTATAAAAAAAGCTTTTAACTTTAATAGATCGTAATAGACTTTAAATAAATAAAAATCAGCGTCGTGATTGGTAGCAGCTGCGACACGTGCTGAGTGGATACTTTTCAGCTTAATAACATAAAACTAATTTCATATTTTTTTTGTATTAGTATTAAGCATTATAAATTGTGATTCTGAATAGTGTTATTCTATTCTAAAAAAGGATACCAAACAGAGTCCGTAGAATTACAATTATATACAGGATGTTAGGGCGACGCTCTCGAATGCGAAGGCAGGTGGCAGTGCTGGTCACCCTAAACGCGACTTGCTAAAAAATAAATTTAAAATCGCGAAAAAGAAATCAGCTGTTTCATACAAATTGTTATATCTACACTACACGGCCTGTTTGTGTAGAACAGCGGTTTTTTTTGTGATTTGAATTTTATTTTCAACAAATCGTGTTTATGGTGTTCGTAAACGGAATTTTGGTGTCAATGTCACCCAAAGGGCAATGGAGAGGGCTATGCTCGGGGTTTCTCTGCGTGATCGAATCAGAAATGATAAGATCCGCAGGAGAACTAAGGTCACCAACATAGCCCGAAGAATTACGAGCCTCAAGTGGCAGTGGGCAGGCCACATTGCAAGGAGGTCTGACGACCGTTGGGGCGGAAAAGTCCTCGAGTGGCGGTTGCGTACCGGGAGACGCAACGTTGGTAGGCCTCCCACAAGGTGGACCGACGATCTGGTGAGGGCCGCGGGAAGCCGATGGATGCGGACAGCGCAGAACCGATCGGTATGGAGATCTTTGGGGAGGCCAATCCCAGCAGTGGGCGTCTCTCGGCTAAAATAATGATGATGACGATGTGTTTATGGTGACGAGCACTGCCACCTGCCTTCATTTAAGTCGTTTAGAGCGTCCCCCTAACAACCTGTACATAAAAAAAACACTTCTTTTGTTATGTTGCAATGCGAATGAAATCTTAATCTTGGTCTTAAAGCAACATTACAATCCTCATGACAACTGTTATTATTTTGACAAGCTCATTAATAATCTCTGGTGGTAAATGCTAATGCATTTTAGGTACCATCAGGAGGGTTGCTGCTGGCTTGTTACTCATAGAACGAAGCCTCATTGTCCATTTATGAGTGAAATAAATAAATACAATAATTATCGTCCCCGTCGTAACCTATGTGTACCTTGTTAGGGCTGTTGAAGCTTGGATCGACGATCGCCAACAACTTTATAATAATGTCGCTCATTGTCATGGTAATGTGGACGCGACGAGGTTTTTAAAACTTACTACTTCACAGTTTATAAACGCCTAGTAGTTTGAGTGGTTTGAACTAAAGAAATAAATTATGCGTCTCAGTCTTATTTACATAATTGACTGAATAAATTACGTTCATAAATTACATCAAATATTTTCCTTTTTCCATTAACATTTTTATGAATCTTAAAATCTATATTATCTTATGATAAAAGCTTGTTTTCTTTTCTATAGCTCTCATAAAAGTTTTGATATCCATCTTTCAATGTCAAAAAGCAGAGTAACCGGCAGGTGGATATTTGCAATGCCACGATTATTGTCAGTGCGTTGCCAACTCAGGAGAGTTTATGCATTTGTTTATTAATCTATGAGCATCCACATATGACACACAATAGATTTTCTATTGTGCGTGAGACACCTACCATATCATGGAGTTTAATATCCTTATCATACCGAGTGATGAACTGGAAGCCATTTTTGTTACAAAATAATAATGTTGGTTATCGCGCCAAAAACTAGCCTATGTGCCTAATTCTGGGAACACACTTTAATTCTAAATTTAAGTACAGTAAATCTCTTTCTCGCAATAAGTAATAGGAAAAAGGTAGCAATAATTTGTTTAGAGCTGTCACTTAAATTTAGATAGATTTCTAAGAAACCATAGACAATTTTAGACGGCATTTACGGAGGTGCCTCCTAAACACTGCATTTTATCACGTTCAATAAGGTCGAAAATTGAACGCACTAGTTTCTAAATGTCAAATTATATGACAGCCATCCTTTTCGTATTCCTTTTGATAGAAAGAAATGCACTGAACTTAAATTTATACTTAGCATGTGTTTACCAGAATTAGGGCCTATGTCTCTTCTCAGGATGTAGAGAGAGTTTTTTTCGTATTTGTAATAATACTAGCTCTGCCCGCGACTTCGTCTGCGCAGGATTAGTACTTCGAGTATACTTATTGTTGGCACCTCAACAATAATGTCTTTGACATCTGTCACTGTCACTTAGCCGCACACAGTTTTACATGACACCATTGTTGTAAATAAATATATTTAGTAAAGTGTCTATTGTCTCAATAAGTATTTCTGTTAATATCCCCCAACCTGCCGAACACCACAACAAGACTTTTTTTTAGCAAACTAAATTAAAGCTTAATTGTTTTTCTGATGTATGGGCTGTATTATTCAGTAGTTTTGCGTGAAACAGTAACTAACATATATCTATCTATACATTCAGATATCCATACAAACTATCACGTTTATACTATTATTAGGATTAGTATGGATAGTATAAATTACTAATTACAGTATCTAAAAAAGAACAACCTACTAGTTTACATGCGACGAAGACGTCATGTCTATCCATTGATTGAGCAGAGAGCCGTCGCAGGAGAATTTATCACATTATACATTTTTATATAGTGTGAGGACAATATGCTCCGTAAATAAACACAGGTCAAAAACGTCAACTCAACAAGAGAAATCCTGATTCCCTTTTTTCTTTTCAGAAAAACATGTGGCTCCTCCTTCTCCTCTTCATGGTGCCAGCGTTGGGGCAGCAGCAATGGGTGCCATGTTCAGACCTAAACGACGATCTACGATACCCGTGCCGATGCCGGGTCCAAGTAGACCGAACCTTACAGCTCAGGATACTGATGAACTGTGACCACGTGGTCTTTGGGGGAGACTACCCTCCGCTGCCGTATGGGGCACCGATCATATCTTTTAGTCAACGATGGGCGGGACAACAGGCTTTGCCTACACAGGTCAGTTTTTTTTAAATTCTTTAAGAACAGCTCTTGGCCTTCATCTGATCTGATGGTAAGTGATGATAAGGCTGACGATGGAAGCGAGCTACACCCGGATTCCTCAACCATAGAGGAACTGGCTACCTTACCTCCTATGCCAGAACACTACATAGCTATTAAGATTATTTTTATGGAGGCAGATTTAGGTAAGATGGTGGTAGCTAGCCAGGCGGACGTAGAAAAGCCGTACCACCAACCAAACCAAGCAGATATTTTCTGCCCCCACGACAACTGAACCCAAGACTTCTAGATCAGAGGTAGTTGGACTCAACCACAAGACCATGTAGGCGGTTACTTTTGATGTATTTCTCTATCTATCCAGGAAGTGCTTAAGGAAGTATTACATTGGAGCAGACGGACTGGTCTCCTATCCTGCCAATGAAACACTGCCTCTTGATTCAAGCTTGGTGATACAAGCACCTATAGGCTACGTTAACCACATAACATAAATATCATCTCACATCATAAAATCTTCGTACAATTGCTGCGGTTTTTAGTTTTACTACTCATTGCACTGACGCACACAGATAACAGCGCAAGTGTTGGTGAACGCAAACGAACTGTAAAGGCTTTGCCAGACAGAACGCGTACTTAGCGCGCGTCAGAGCGTTAGTCTGACGCCGCGTTATAGCGTCGAATTGTGTTGTACTATGAACGGTACTAAAAGGCCCATTTACGCGCTGTATCCTGTAGCATACGATTAAACTGTATTAAGAAATGACTTACTTACATAGTATAATGTGTTGTTTAGACTGTGCGAGTCATTTCTTGCTTTAATTTAATAGGGATGTTGCCTTAGTAAAAATATACGCTACTGTTACCCATAAAAACAATTCAAACCTAAAAGTTATGGAATATTGTGGAAATTGTACAGTGTAGAAACTTTACAAATATAATCATTGTTTCCAACATTTATCAAATCATATTAGATGGTTTACATCAATTATAACCACTTTTATTATAAAAACTATCAATAAAAATATACAAAGTGATTATTAATTTTGTCGTCTGTTCTGCAGATTTTATATGGAACAATTTTAGGCGATGCGCTGCAACATATCAAACATATCAGTGTATCTGTGAAACTATCGATTTAAAACATATTATTTATGAAATAAAAAAAGTTGTCAGTTAACAACCCAATTGTATGCTAAAGGCAAGAATTTTGCATCGTGTAAATGGGCTTTAAGTGTCTCTACACGCATGCGACTAGAGACCTAAAAGAGACTTGTCGAATTGGTGCGAGAGTGGCCATTCTAACTCTATTTATTAGATGCTTATAAGACCTTAGGAATGAATGAAAACATTTATTTCAGACCTAGGCCCATATTTGAGTTAGTAACCATTTAACTTTTAGGTTAGAGACAAGTAGGTACATACATTTAAATTATAAAAAACATAGACACTATTGAATAAATAGACCCGCCGATGTCGGGGTATAACTCTATGATTGTTTGCCAACTTTTTTGTACAAAAAAAGTGTCTCTTTGAGATGCTGAGAAAAGGGAAATAGAGTTTAAATAAAATCCTATTTTTTATTAAGTGTTCCGATTCTTATCTCATTTAACGGACATGAGTTTCTCGATGTTGTCGTAAAGTTTATGAGTTATACAATCCCGATTCAATCAGAAAGGCAGTAAATGACATCCTAAAACTTAATGCTTTCAGCAATTTACGCCTTACGATATTGAGAAATGAGGTCCTATATTTAATCAGAAACTGACATTATTGTCTTCTATAACGGTTTTAAAAAAGAATTGCATTATATAATACTAAGGAGTGTTAAGTCTGGCTGGTTCTGGATGCTGAAGGTGCTTTTCAGAAAGGCACTTTTTGAATTTAAAAGGGAAATTCCACTTCAATATTCCTTTTATATAAACGCAAAGAGGTTTGGTTTCGATAAGAAAAACAAAGCAACTTTCGCCATGGTCGATCCTGGGATGGGTCAATCAAAGTTTGTAATCTCGAGCTCCTCCGTGCTTCGGAAGGCACGCTAAGCCGTTGGTCCCGGTTGTTCCTGCAACCGCTTTAACCCACCAACCCGCCTCGGGCCAGCGTGGTGGTGTTATGGCCTAAACTCCTCATGTGTTTCTTCCATGTAGGAAGGCCTGTGTCCAGCAGCATATAGGCTGGTGATGATGATGATGATGATGATAAACGTAAAACAAGAGGTAGGCACCTAAGAGAATAAAAAGTTACCAATCACAACGTTTTAGGTAATTGTGGATTATTAATATTTTTATTAATCTGGTTTCAGTAGAAACTTTGAACTGGTAAGTAGAATTATACCCGTCTACGAATTGTTTTTGAAAGTAAATAGTTTATCGGATCTGTTTTGATTAATCTTTACGGAGTTCGCCTTCTTATGGTAAAGTTAATAATCGTTAACCTTGAATAAATATAATTGACAACTGACTCCTCAATACCTTTTTCTACCGACATCAAAAACAAAATGACGACTAAACTTTTGGATACCTGTAGCTTAAAAAAGTGATTGCATAACTTAGTTAGGGTAACACCTAGCCAAAAATAAAGTGGAATAGAGATGCACTGTTTTGTTAAATAAAATAAACTGTAATAACACCTCCTTAAATTTTGGTTATTACTAATGTAACCGAAGTAGTTTGGCAAAAAAAAATATTTAATAATAAAGCGCTCTTTTAAAATCAGAGAGTAAAATTCCCGAAGACTTTACTATCTTTCTACGTTTTACATGCATAACTGCACATCTGTATTCACCAAATTAGATCATTATACAGCGCATAAAGCTCTCATTTACTAATGTAGACTTGCGCTTAGGCTAAGCTAGTGTAGTGCTAGAAGATTCATCACAAGTGCTGGCGAGAAAGTCTGAAGTGGTCGTGTCAGTACAAATGTTCCGTAATTGATTATATTCTCGGGATCTTTGAATCTTTTTTCTAAAACTTCTGAAGTAATATCGAATTGAGGTGCTCGGTGGTGTATGAGGAGCTCGGTGGCGTATTGGTTTGAGCGCTCTGGTTTCGATACGAAAAATAAAACAACTTTCGCCATGGTCGATCCTGGGATGGGTCAATCAAAGTTTGTTATCTCGAGCTCCTTCGTGCTTCGGAACGTACATTAAGCCGTTGGTCCCGTCACCGTCGTTGGTCACCAACCTTGCATTGGGCCAGCGTGGTGGTGTTATGGCCCAAACTCTTCATGTGTTTCTTCCATGTAGAAAGGCCTGTGCCCAGCATTGGGACGTATAAAGGCTGGTGATGATGAATGTCGAATTAACTAATTTTAGACAGAATCACAATATTTTGTTTTCTATGAAAATTAATGGATCGAATAACTAATGAATGTTTTTTTGTTCACCTACGTGGTTTCGAGCTAAGCTTTTGAATATATTTAACGCTGCTTCTTTAGTCTGAGCCATGCCCCTCTTATAGGAGCAATAATCGGTCCACCTGTATCTTACCACCTTCGCACTGATGTGGAACGAAATAACTTCGCTGACTTAGTCAACCGTGATCTCTAGTATTGAATCTCTAATTAACTTTTCCCGAAGTTCAACAAGATTTCATTTAAATTAATCTTTGAATGATAGAGTATATGAAAGACCCTTGAACTGTCAATAAACTTTCCTTCAAAGAATTTCGACTTTATTATTAGAAGAACTTTTGATGGGCAGTCATGCGGGAAACATTCAACGTGATATGGAAATCTTATACTTACAACTTGTTTTTGTTGATAACCTATAACTCTAGAGCAGGGTTACTTAAACTTATCGCCCCACGTACCCTTGTTTAAGTTCTCAGACGATCGCGAACCCCTAGGTCCAAATTAAACAAAATCTTTCTGTAGAAGAAAATATGGTTTTGTATTTCAATTAAAGGTTTCAGTAATACCTTAGAGTCTAGGGTATTAATGTAACCATAATAGTATAAAAGAATACAATAGCATATGTTTTTTTTGGATTATTAGTTTCTATACAAAATAAGTTCACAAACAAAGGATTTCTCATCTTAATCACCTTTATAGGTATTAAGAATATGACAACATCCCATTTTGTTTTGTATAATTATTTACTTTCGTTTTTTACTGTCGGCAGGCGGTGGCGGCCAAACAGAATGAAATTACAATGCAATAAAATTAAGTGCTAAAAAGGAGCATTTCGATCAGGTTCAATTTTGTGCTTAGTACAATAAGTAATAGTGGATCTAATGATTGAAAAAAAAACATACAGACGAATTGATAACCTCCTCCTTTTTTTGAAGTCGGTTAAAAACAAGGGACTACGTTAGTAAACATTGACCTACCCGAATGAAATTTTTAATTTTATCTTTACCTACAATTATTACCTTTTTAATATTTTTTCGGAAGAAGAGAATTCTATTTTTGAATTCAAACCGTAATCATAATAACTGATCTTCATAAATTATAGCTAAGAAGCACACTGATCATGATAACAAAAAAAAACGATTTAAAGTCAGTCCATTCGTTTAGTATGATGCCACAGACAGACAGACACGTTAAACTTATAACACCCCTCTTTTTGTCCGGGGCTAAAATAGCTTTAGCATGAAGGCATTACAAGGCAATGAATTACCCACAAACTAGATACAGTAGAAGTTCTATTGTTAAAGAGACGACGGCGGGTTAGTAATGTGCAAGTAAAACTTAATAAGTAAGTAAATATTATTACAAGACGATTATATATTTAATATATTAGGTATTC
Organism: Nymphula nitidulata; assembly: GCA_947347705.1. Classification (NCBI taxonomy): domain Eukaryota; kingdom Metazoa; phylum Arthropoda; class Insecta; order Lepidoptera; family Crambidae; genus Nymphula; species Nymphula nitidulata. The sequence goes on from OX374626.1 coordinate 5,969,232, forward strand.
GAAAACAGGTTATTATTCAGTCTCATCACTAGACTATGTCTATGCTCCAGACGTACGCACGCGTGACAGATTTCTATTTCGCTATTTGCCTGCACGCGATCTTTCATGACCTAATAAACGCGTAGACAACAGTTGATCGACTCAATTAGCCGCCGTCCGATATTTGACGAATTCCTATTGGAATAATCGATGATTGCCAGCAATAATTAGGATTTCAAATTCAATAATATTATAAGTAGTAGTTCAATAATACTAAGTTATTTAGCCTTATCCACTCTAATATTGAAGAGCCCGGTCATGGCTTCAGTGGTGCCAGTCATGGTTTTGTGCTCTGGTTTCGATACGAAAAACAAAGCAACTTTCGCCATGGTCAATCCTGGGATGGGGCAGTAAACGTTTGTTATCTCGAGCTCATCCGTGCTTCGAAAGGCACGTTAAGCCGTTGGTCCCGGTTGTTCCTGTAAGTGCTTTAGCCCACCAACCCGCATTGGGCCAGCGTGGTGGTGTTATGGCCCAAACTCCTCGTGTATTTAATTTTCTCCCAAGTAGGAAAGCCTGTGACCACCAGTGGGACGTATATAGGCTAGTGATGATGATGATGACATAAATATTATTAATAGAAAAGTAACGCTGTCTGTCTGTTACGTTTTCACTCCTAAGCGAAGGAACCACTTTAGATGAAATTTGGCGTGGATTTATAGGACATAGATTCCTTTTTGGAGCGATAACCAACACCCACGCGGGTGGGGCCGCGGGGGTTAGGGGTATTATAAATTACATTCAATCATTCATATTTACATAAAATTTAATGTGTCATAAAATGTATGGTTCTCTATCTGGTTTTCATATTTTTTATCTATGATCTAAAGTGTCATAGTTTTTTTTACCTTAATCATCATGTGTCCGAAAGATAACTTGCCCTAACATAATGCCACATACCATAAAATTTCGAATACCTAAATATTTGTTCTTATTTTCAAATCAATTTTTTTTCGTCAGCTTTTGAACTCGTATTGATGCTCTTGGTAAATAATAATTTACCTTCACATTGGTAATGAAAAAATGTTCGTATTCCATTTTTACAATATGGCACGTACTGAATTATGTGGGTCTCTGTCCGCGACGGCACGTCTGTGTTTAAATCGTAAAGATCCGTCGTTGCGATCGATCGCAACAATCCATTGCAACGACGGATCGCACTGTATATGGGGCCCTTAACGCTTACTTGTTCGAATATGCTGATAGATCAATAAATCAATTTTGTTGTCAGTCTGTATCATACGCCGCACAATACTGATGTTATCGTCATCATGAAAGACCAATCGAAGTTTATCATAAGTTTCTTGTTGACTTTTAATAACATAGAAAGACATAAAAAATCATTGCACACAAATTTTCTCGCGTTGTATTCATGCTGATGTGACTCAAACAATTTTCAATTTGCCGCCAAATCGTAAAACAAATGACAAATTAATGTAATAAATACTCAATAATATAGGCAAAGAGTTCCATTTTCAAAATTTGTGCATACTTTTTTATTGTATTATTTACAAGTAACCAGGTACCTCTAGCATGGACACTTTTAAATTTCTAATCACCTTCGTATCGAGTAGTTCTTTACGTTATCTTTTGTCCTGCTTTTGTTTGAAATTTTGTGCGTGCGTGAACGATACTATTATGATTCAAAATTTAAAAATGTTCTAAAAACTTCCAGTGTCGCCAACTTATGAAAATATTAGAAAAGTACCCTATGTCGGTAGCTTAGATGGTTAGAGCAGTCACCCGGATTGTGAAAGGTCGCGGGTTCAGTCCCCGCCTGAGGACATCATTTTTTCTGGTTAAATACTTTTCTTAATGCTTTTCATACACTCACCTCAATGGATTACATTCGATAAATCTTATCACTAAAATTTATATTCGAAAGTTTTTTAATTTAAATTTATAATTAGATGTCATAAGAACGAGCACTTCTAATAATTAGATTTTCTTAGTGGCTTAACTAGCTTACAGTTTTTTAAAAAGTTTAATTGAAACGGTTTTGTCTAACAATGTTATACAACTTCAAATGTCAGCCACGAACAAAACTAGAATTAGATGCTCCTGACTAGTTTGATTAGTTGTATTATAATTATTATCTAGAAATACTTAAGCGACAAGAGTAAACTACATCTATTAATCATAATCGCAACATTGTTTAAAGTAATTCTGACAGTTCCTGTATTTGAAATGAAGAGGGGATTTAACTCGTCACATAAAGAGAATTTATAGAAGGCTTATGTATAATTTCATTTCACTTGTATTCCAAATATCTTACGAGGTTTCGTTCTTAGTGCAAAATATATTATTAAACAATATTGAATGACGTATTCAGATGAATTTAGATGTTTGGATTCAGAAACATAAAATCAATGCAATCATAAAAGAGACTCAAAGTTGAATGAGCATTTTCAGTCACTATTTCCCTCACTTGTGCGATGTTAACTTCAGTTGCAGACGTGGATGGCCTACCAAAACGAGGCAAATCTTCCATCACATCTCGACCACTTTTGAACGTTTTGTACCACTTATAAGCACGTGTTTTTGATAAAGTCGATTCACCGTAAGCCTTCTGTAATATTTTCAGTGACTCCGAACACAAAATTCCATTGGCGATGCATAATTTAAGACAAATGTTTTTGTCCATTAAGAAATTTGCAATACACACTAGATATGATATAACTGAAAACAGCACTGTATTTAATAATAACAGATGTAATTCAAACTCCGCGCCAAAAATGGAAACAGTTGTGCCAATCTAACAACAACAACAAAAAAAAAAAAATTTGGAACTATAAACAAATCATTCATTCCGATACTTTTTTGACTGAATATTTGTATCATTCATTTTAGTATCACCTAGATACATATTTTTTAGAGTCGGTGCTTCACTTTCTATTGTTTCTGGAATCAACTTAGCATCAACTCCAAAAATATGTTTCTAGGGGATAAGTACATACCTACTCGTACTTAAATTTGATTACTTTTCCATTTTAGTGGTATGAAATCGGCTTTCATGATTGCTTAAAAAATTTTTTTACACTGTTTAGTGAAAACTTTGAAAAATCAAAGCTAAGTGGGTGACCGTCAGCATTAGTTGTTTCATACTAGTAAAATATATCTAAAAAGTAGGAAAGCAAAAATCCTCAATTTCGCATACGGCTTTTTGGGCAAATGGCTCCAGTTGCCATTTGCCCAAAAATCGAACAAAAAAGAATCATGTGAATCGGATCACAATACAAAAAAAAATATAAAGTCGAAATTGAAGTCGGTTAAAAATAAAGATTACTAAATCACAAAATTATGAAAAATCTCAGCGGTAGTCACTTATGCACAGGTGTAAAGTTAAAAAGAATGATTTTTCTAACTTAGATATTTGTTGAGAGTAGGTATTAGATTTTAATAAGTACTATAAACAATTTTATTTTACATTTACTACTACCTTTTTAAGGCAACGCATAAAGTATTGTGCTGGGTATATTAAGAAAACACGATTTTTATTAAGTTTTACTTTCACGTAACTTTGTTTACACTCAAAAGTAATTTCTGGAAAAAGGTATCTGTTATAGACAAGTGAGGAGGTCTGTGGCGTACTAGACAAGTACCTGCTTGCGCCAAGTTCGAGGCATTTTGTTGCATCCTGTGTAGTGTATTTGAAGTTTCAACAGTTCAAATAACCCTAATGCTATTTATAACCCTGTAATATTAATGTAATTGTTAGTAAGTTTGCAATAGGACTGACATATCCGTTAGGATAAAAGTCCTGTAAAAAAAAATAAAGAGAAAAAAAAACCTGTAATACTTCACAATTTTTCTTGTCTACATCGTCGTATAAAACGTTTATTGTTACGTTAAGCTCTGCACAAAGTATCCTGTAGTTTTTGAATGCTGGAAAAATTTGATGGCAAGCTACGCATTCCGTTTGTGTATGCCAGCTAAAGCGAAGTCGGGAATTAGTCTTTGTTTTACGGAAAATACCAATTCAATTTCGCGCTGGCTGTACGTGTTTTTAAAAGGAAAGTTTTAACTGCTGACATAGTTATATTGTTTTCACAGCAACTATGCCATATTTTCATTGTCCTTGCAAAATTTGTTGCTAATAAGTTGAAAGCCGTCTGATGTTGATAAATATTATTGCTGGCCGGTATATTTTACGTAGCCCACTGCTATGTAATGAAGGTACCTTTGCTGCTATTTCACAGATAAATAGGAAGCATTTATGGGTTTGTTATGACACCGTGCATGACACCATGCATCCGGCCTTTTACCGGCATTATTTTTATGTGCTCATGACAATTTGTCAATAATCTTAAATATAGTTTAAGAAGAGGAACAAAAAATGCAAGAGGCTTAGGCATCGAATTATTTTAATTTTGATCAGCTATCTAATTTCGAATATTTCATGCTTATAAATTACTTAAATTAAAAAGTTTATTTAATGCATTTACAAACGAGCATGGAACATGCCACACTTTAGTTGGTTTTTGGATCTAGTCACCCTCTGTTTCTCTCTCCCTCACAAGCCTCTGTTCTATCCCCCACTCTCTTCTTCATATCAATAACATGCTTCCAGTAGGTATTATTAATTGCTATGCCGATGACAGTAGAATGGATGGTCGATATTACAGTCGCCCAGGGGCTGAGCGCGTTGAAGCCGAGAGGGAGAGAATGAATTTTACCATTGAGCTCAACAGAAAGTTGAACCTTATAACTGAACTAACATAGATAAAGATATTTATTTGCATGAAACATGTGTCGTTTTACATGGATGGTACGTTAATAAAATATGGTTCTACATTTTCTGCCTCATTAGGCGTACAAAAACTATTTCTTTTTTAATTTACTGTAAAAACACGGAGCTACATCTAAAATTACATTGAAATCTTAAAATATTTAATAGGCGATAATGCAACAATAGGTGCATTTGACATGTTTTACGGTTTGAAAAACGAGGACAAAAGTAAATGTGCGTTTAGTTTCTGCTGAAACATTTCTTATATTTTTAGTCAAACGGGTGGCTTCAAAAAAAACAGCTTGACTTAAAATCGAGTACTTAGCTTCTATAATTTGCTTTATATAGAGGTATTATCACATTGCTGGTCATAATTATTCGAATCAGAAACCAGAAATCTGGCCCAGGCCCAGAAATCATCTTCTTTCAACTGCCTCAACAATTTTAAGTAGGGGCTTTAAAGTTTAAATAATAACATGGGCCTTTCTATAATAATAATAGTGACATAGACGAAATATCGCTTTTGGAGTAAAACAAGTTGTTAAGTTTAGATCAATAGCGCAACCTTTGCCATATTTAATATTTACTAACCGTATGAATCCACGCTTAATTACATTCGTTAATGTCCCAAAACACGATAAATATTAATTGAAAATTCCAACTGAAAGTTTGTTGTGTATTTAATTTAAATGTGGCCAAATAATATTTGGAGCTCAAAGTGTTTACGTGTTTGAATTATACACTCTATTAACTTTCGTTGACAGTTTAAATTCTGTTGTTTAGAGTCAGCTATTGTAGGTGATCAGTTCGTTAATTGCAATTCAAGAATTATGTAGTCAATTTATTTGGAGTAATTTCGATTGGCTTTGTAGAATATTGATCAATGAAATACTATGCTCATTTTATCATATTTCGAAAAAGACTCGCATAATCATAATCATAATCTTTATTTACTGAAATATGGTGCACATAAATGTTACAACGTTATAATACCATGACATATTCTATCGATGTAAATAAATGTGTTAATATCGACACAGAAGACTCGCATAATCATAATCATAATCTTTATTTACTGAAATATGGTGCACATAAATGTTACAACGTTATAATACCATGACATATTCTATCGATGTAAATAAATGTGTTAATAGATAATAATAATATTTGTATATTTTGAAATTTCCTGGTCAATATCAATATCAATTAAATTACAATGCCATGTCACATTAGCAACCTAATAATATTCTTTAATTTTGATTTTAACATTATTATAAATGTTTGTTTATATTAGTAAACCTAATAATAAATAAATTTAAATAGTAAGATAAAGAAAGCTTAATATACTTGTTCCATACTGGAACAGATTTTGTTTTATTTCTATATTTTTCTTATGACAACACAATTGGAATATTGATTTTATCTTTATGTGGGTAAGGCGATTTTTATTGTATCGTTCTGGAAGCTTCCATCATCCGTGGTTGGTGGCAGCTCTTGTGCGCGCTATACGGCGCCAACGGACAGTACACTTCATATACTACTACCGGCACATACGCAGCTCTCAAATCGTTTTGCTTTTAAATTCTATCATCTCGAAAAGTGAGGACTCTTTCCTACTGGTGATATCTGGACCTGTGACCTGTGGACTCTTATGTGCGATACCTTTGCTGGTAACAGTGCGTGACAAGCCCGTCTGCATTTCTTTGCCTAGCCCTCGGACCCCGTGGCGGTGGAAGGAACGATCGCGGTAAGTCGCCCGACCCCAGCTTAATATCATACATAAATTCATTGATCCGTTCGAACCGGATTGATATCTTCCAGTTGTGTTGTCTTTTAACAGTATTACGTACTTAGTTTCCACACGCATTCTCAAAGTCAACATCTTTGCTACGCAAAATGTCTGAAGAGGAATCGCCGTGTGAACAAGACTTATTCGAAAGGGAACTCATTTTAGATGAACTTAAACGTAGTTTACAGTTCGCAGCTACAGACGAACAACAGTTTCGCTCGCGAACTAGTGATTTAGCTTCTCATCAACGTAAATTTAACAAAATTCAAACGAAAATTGAAAAGACCCTCATCAAATTAAAGTGTTTTAACAAAGAGGAACAGATTAAAATTCGTAACGATTTTAATGATTTATACTACGCAATCGTAACTCATTTAAATAAAATAAAGAAAGGGGATGAGGAGCAAAGACGCATGAGTCGATCTTTTGCATCTCCTATTGTTCAGTCTCACAGTGCTAAAAACCTACCTACTTTGCCTTTGCCAAGTTTTCACGGCGATCCTACGGATTGGCCTTCATATTTCGATTTATTTCGTTCATTAGTTCACTTCAACAGTGCCTACACAGATGCAGAGAAATTTAGGTACTTGTTACTTACAGTACATAAGGAACCACATAATTTAATAAAATCTATTCCGATTACTGACGAGAACTATTCGGTAGCTATAGACATATTAGTTTCTCGCTATGAAAACAAACGAGTTATTGCTTCCAAACACCTCGATAGAATTCTTGATATTGAGCCGTGTTCCGATAAATCCACTCATAGTATTCGACAATTGCTAAATATCTATCAAGAAAATATCAAAGCACTTGAAATTATGCACTTTCCCGTAGAACAATGGAGTTTTTTACTACTGAGTATTTTATTACGTAAAATACCGATAAGCACTCGAAAACATTTCGAAAGATCACTGACAAATTCATCCATCATTCCCGATGTTAATCAGTTGATTTCTTTCCTAGAACGGGAAATTTCCGCTGAAGAAATTATAAATTCCACCAGCGGACAGTCCTCTAAAACTATATTTTCAAATACGGGTGTCCGTAAAAATAATAACATAAGTAGTTCGTCACCCGTGCAACGTTCGCTTCGTTCATTTGCGGCTAATGTTACTTCGACTGTTAGTCCGCCAAGCAATAATCGACCTTACGATCATGGTGCAATAAAGCATAAGTTGGGTTGTTTGTGTTGTGATGCTCAACATTCATTGAATAAATGTTCTCGATTCTTGAATTTATCTCCACAAGAAAGATATTCATTAATACGAAATAAAAATATTTGTTACAATTGTTTACACTTTGGGCATGATGTGAATCAGTGTAATTCTAGTTTTGTTTGTCGTACATGTCATAAACGACATCATAGTTTAATTCATTTTTCAAGTCAAACATTACCGGTCACTGTCTCCCATAAAATATCAGCGCATAATGCTGTCTCACTCCCACCTACGGCGGAGACGGACACAGCTACTTCGAATGACTCACAGCGCGCAGTAGCCGCTAGTGATCACGTGGTTCACAATTGTTACGCGTCCAATGCTCCGTTGGTTTGTAAAACCACAGTTCTTTTATCCACGGCACTCGTCGATGTATGCGTAGACGCCTCGAAACTATCGACGGTTCGTTGCGTTATAGATACGGGAAGCCAGGCCAGTTTTATCACTGAAGCGTGCGCCCAACGCTTAGGCATGGCGCGTAAGCATGCCAATATTCCAGTGTACGGTATAGGCGGCACTGAAACGGTGCGTCCTAAAGGGTTTGTATCTTTCAGTGTCACCCCAAAAAACAAGCATCAACCATCAATACCAGTTAACGCTTTAATATTAACAAAATTAATGTCACAGGTGCCCAGTGTACCATTACCGTATACAGGATGGTCACATTTAAATAATCTTAGTTTGGCAGATCCGAATTTCCATACTCCACAACCAGTGGAAATGTTATTAGGTGCAGACGTACTATCCCAGGTACTGTTAGGTAACGTAGTTACGGGTTCTCCTGGTTCTCCGCTGGCTGTAAATAGTATTTTCGGCTATTTATTGTTGGGAAAACTCGAGATTAACCCTAGTCCGCCTTCACTTCAAGTGTGTTACAGCTCATTTGATAATGAGAATCTTCAGAGGTTTTGGGAACTTGAGTCTATGCCTGAGAAGCGGAGTTACACTCCGGAAGAAGAATTATGCGAATCCTTTTTTCGAAAGACGCATACCCGGGATAAAACGGGACGATATGTGGTAGCTCTGCCATTCAAACCGAACGCTCCGCGACTCGGCGAGTCACGACAAATCGCCCTTTCCCGCTTTCATAAGCTTGAGTATCGACTCGAACGAAGCCCAAGGCTCAAAGCTGACTATCATGCCTGTCTCCAGGAGTATGTAGATATGAAACACATGGAGCCCGTTGATAGCAAGACAGCTGTAGGTTCGAGTTATTATATCCCGCACCACTGCGTGGTCAGGGAATCAAGTGAAACGACTCGCACTCGTGTAGTTTACGACGCCGGGTGTAAGACGTCTAGTGGTTACTCACTAAACGACGTTTTGCTTACAGGTCCCAAGCTTCACCTGGACATAATAGACGTCCTTTTGAAATTTAGAGTCCATGCTATAGCATTTACTGCTGATATTAAGCAGATGTTTAGAAATATAATTATCCGGGAGTCAGATAGGGACTTTCAACGAATCTTGTGGCGCCAGTCGCCAGAGGACCCCATTCGCGACTATCGTCTTAACACAGTCACGTTTGGTATGAGCTCGTCACCTTATCTCGCTTTGCGTACTATTCAGCAGTTAGCCCATGATGAATCCGAGCGATTTAAGCTTGCTTCAGCCATTTTATTAAATGACGTGTTCGTGGATGACGTCATTTCTGGTGGGTCATCGGTTGCTAGTGCTCTCGAGCTACAGCAGGAGTTGATCCAAATTTGTCAAACAGCTGGATTTGAGTTGCGTAAATGGCACAGCAATTCACCAGCGATACTCGCTGTACTGTCGCCAGACTCTCATGGTGAGCGGCCCGAGGTAGTCCCGTTCGCTGAAATGGAGAATGACAAGAAGGTTAAGGTTCTCGGACTCCAGTGGAACCCTGGAGACGACTCCTTTAACTTCAAGGTTCAAGTCACTTCTAGTACATGTACTAAACGAGCTATTCTCTCCGAGATAGCTAAGATTTACGACCCGTTAGGTTTTCTATCACCTGTGACCTTGCATGCCAAACATTTGATCCAACTTTTGTGGATGGCCAATGTTGACTGGGACGAAGCTCCGCCCGTGGACATTACCAACTCATGGATGTCTTTTATTAACGAGTTAACGCTCTTATCAAACGTAACATTCCCACGTTACATTTTCCCTGAATCAAAATTGATTCAGTTTCATGGCTTTTCAGACGCCTCAGAGAAGGCGTTCGCGGCCTGTGTTTATATACGCCTTACGGGTAATGACAGTCGCGTTCGCACTTTTCTAGTTATGGCAAAAACTCGTGTAGCCCCACTTCGAGTACGCCTGACTATTCCACGTCTCGAATTAATGGCAGCTCAATTATTATCCAAGCTATTAGAAAAGGTAATACTTACCTATGGCAATCGTGTAAGCTGCGATCAAGTTTATGCGTGGTCCGATGCATCCATAGTGTTAGCGTGGCTACGTTCTCCACCGCACGAATGGAAAACTTTTATATCTAACCGCACTAGTGATATTCTCTCTCGCGTTCCCGCCAGTCGTTGGCGGCACGTTCCGTCGGCAGATAACCCTGCTGACGCTGCTTCACGAGGCATGCTTCCTGCCACATTTGTAAAGCATGATTTATGGTTTAAGGGTCCCACATGGCTTTGTCAAGACCAAGATTCCTGGCCTGTACTAAAGTCTGATTTCAATACTGACGAGGAAAGGCGAAGTATGCCTATACATTCCAACGTAACGTCAATGACTCCTATAGTGGAGGACCCTGAAATTATTTCTATATTTTCCAGCTTAGGAAAACTTGTTCGTGTCACATCACTAATATTTAGATTTTATCATAGTTGTAAAAGAAATAACAAATCGTATCCATACTATATTACAGTCCCGGAATACAATTTTGCGTTGAACAGACTTATTTATTTAGTTCAACAGTATGTCTTTAGTGACGACATTAAAAATATTTCACGAGGTAATTTTCCCTCAAACAGATTACGTCGATTAACGCCATTTCTGGATAAAAATCAATTATTACGTGTAGGTGGCCGAATTCATAAATCACTTTTACCGTATGATTCCAAACACCAAATTATTTTACCTAAAAAACACGCATTAACCAATCTTATTATTGATGACGCGCATCTAAGCCATTTACACGCCGGGCCTCAGAGTGTACAATATTTATTATTACAGCGATATTGGATCTTATCTAGTCGTGATATCGTGCGTCAGCGCATACATCGCTGCGTTCCTTGCTTCCGCGCGCGTCCTGTCCGGAATCAGCCGCGCATGGCACCGTTGCCGGCCACTCGTATACGACCTGCGCGACCTTTCGTAAAGACCGCTGTGGACTACGCTGGTCCCTTTTATGTGCGCGCTAATAAGGTGCGTAATGCGAAAGTAGTCAAGTGCTACGTTTCAGTTTTCGTGTGTATGAGCGTTAAGGCTATACACTTAGAGCTTGTGTCGGAGCTTTCCACAGAAGCCTTTCTAGCAGCCTTGCGACGCTTCACGTCCCGTCGAGGCTTATGTACTGACATATTTTCGGATTGTGGAAAGAACTTCGTTGGTTGTAACAACTATCTTAAGGAGTTGTATACATTCTTACGCACTGACACTGTGCAGTGTGATTTAAATAAACAAACGCTTCAACAAGGCCTAACGTGGCACTTTCAGCCGCCATATGCAAGTCATTTCGGTGGACTATTCGAAGCCGGTGTCAAAAGCTTTAAGCACCATTTACACCGTGTAATTGGCACTCGTACTCAAACTTACGATGAGATGCATACTCTTCTATGTCAGATAGAAGCCGTATTAAACTCGCGCCCGCTGTGTGCGATGAGCACATCCTCATCAGACCCACTTCCTTTGACTCCGTCACATTTTTTAATTGGAGAGCCCATAACAGCCTTGCCTGATGTCTCCTTGATAGATGAGAATCCTAACCGTCTTACTCGTTGGCGTTGGATTCAACAATCGGTTCAACATTTTTGGAAAAGGTGGAGTAAGGAGTACCTCCATGAAATCCAACAGAGTCAAAAGTGGCTTCAAGATCGCGGTTCTCCCATTCGTGAGGGCACTGTTGTAGTGGTTAGCGATGATAACCTTCCGCCACTGCAGTGGAAACTTGCGCGCGTCCAAGCTTTACATCCCGGCTCTGATAACGTAACCCGCGTTGTAACTTTAAGGATAGGTAATACTTTATTTAAGCGGCCTGTTGTCAAGGTGTGCCCGCTGCCGTTAGAATAGTAGCAAAAATCATTACGCTTTAATCTTAGTACTTACTTAGTTATATTTTTTTCTCTTTAAAGTTCATAGTTTTCATTTGATGTTAAAGGCACCTACGTTCCTTTAAGGTGAGCGGCATGTTCCATACTGGAACAGATTTTGTTTTATTTCTATATTTTTCTTATGACAACACAATTGGAATATTGATTTTATCTTTATGTGGGTAAGGCGATTTTTATTGTATCGTTCTGGAAGCTTCCATCATCCGTGGTTGGTGGCAGCTCTTGTGCGCGCTATACGGCGCCAACGGACAGTACACTTCATATACTACTACCGGCACATACGCAGCTCTCAAATCGTTTTGCTTTTAAATTCTATCATCTCGAAAAGTGAGGACTCTTTCCTACTGGTGATATCTGGACCTGTGACCTGTGGACTCTTATGTGCGATACCTTTGCTGGTAACAGTGCGTGACAAGCCCGTCTGCATTTCTTTGCCTAGCCCTCGGACCCCGTGGCGGTGGAAGGAACGATCGCGGTAAGTCGCCCGACCCCAGCTTAATATCATACAATACTCTTTATTGCTCTTGTAACAAAGTTTATCAAAACATGATATCAGTTAGTTAACAAGGGTGAACTTTAGAGATCTCTTCCAGTCAACCTATGATTGTGTAAGATATTTAATGTGGTAAGGCTGGCAACACAAAAGTGCATAGTCAAACGAAACAAACCATATGAAAAAAAAACGTAAAAAAGCAGTACGTTTTTACATAAATACAATTCTATACTTCCAAAGACTACTACGTATACTCAATAATATACATACAATACACACACGCTCATATAAACATATATATGCCTATATATATACATACCTAATACATAAAAAATAATATTTCATAAATAAAATCTTGCATTGATTTACTTACTTAGTGAAGTGTTTAACAAATTCAACAATATTCTGGGGCTTTAGACTTTAGCAGTCCTCTGTCACATGCTACCTCCATTTTAAATAGGTACCTACTACTAATTGTCACTATCAAGTTCACATCAGTACAGCGTACTTCCCAGATCCCTTGGAATGATGTCGAGTTTGCTTTGATAACAGATAATGCTTTGATGTGATGTTTTGAATTAGGAGACTCTTCAACATTATTGACAGAGATGATGACATGTCTATTGCAAAACGCCGCTAAGATCAATCTACTTATGCTAAAACTTAATTATAAAAAACCTGACAATATTCCTTTATTAAGGCAATTTGAGTGGATGATACTAATATGCCCCTCCTCTCTTAACTTTAGTTTTAGTAGGCGGAGCATATTAGAATTATGGGCCATGTGTTGCAAAATTGAATCCGTTTTATGTGACATGTCGTATATCTGTGTCAAGAAACAGAATATAACTGTGTGTGTGTTCTTTCTTTTAATAAAAAGAAAGTTTCAAACCTAACATAAGTAAGATATGATTTCAACAAGATATAAAGATTTGATTGTATGCAGGTCAGAAAAAAATAAAAAATATTTCGGAATATGAGTGACGTCTCTACCATTAAGGGAATTTCGACAGGTATTGGTTAGAATAGTTACAAGTCAAATAATAATTGTTATGGCGAATAGTCGAATTCTTCGCCATTATCATTCGACATTAAAACTATTTTAAAGTACCTAAATTTCCAAAACACCACTAATGTTTATTCAAAATGAATGTTAAAAAAAATGGTCAAATGGTCAAAAAAAAAACAAGCCATTTGTTGATTAACAAATGGCTTGTTACTAATTATTGTGATTATTGTGATCGATATGACTAATTGGTATTTTTTTTCTACGATTTTTTTTATATTGGTTTTATCTTATTTTTTAGAAAAAAACAAGTTTGTTTGTCATATTGATCATAGTAATCAGAAACAAATGCCAATTGTATAGAATAAATACAACTATAGTTTAAATATTTCAAGGTCAGTAAGTATGTAGTTTCATTTCTTAAAAAAAAATATATGATGTCTGACTATAAATATTCGGCAATATCGAATCACAGACACAATAATTCGCTATTAGACAAACAATGAAAAAATGGCGAACAATATCGAATATGGAATAATATCGATTTATCGCAGAATCTTTGGTTACAAGGCCTTCCTTCTCTCGTATTCAAATGTCCTACTATCGTAGGATCACACAACAAAGTATGCATTTGGTATCAATCTTCTGTAAGGTGAAAGTGCTTCACTTAGATGGTTCAGTAATTTACTCCCAAGACTTGCAAATCTCACACTGTGCAAGTTACATGAAATTCTTGATAACCTGTGAGCTAAGAATACCAAACAGTCTCCCTACTCGTATTCAATAAGCTAAAGCAATTAACCTAGTTTTACTTAGGTAACTGCAATACATATCTCGGCAGTCGGCTAAACTTTAGGAGAACTGTTACTGTACGCAGCTATGCGATTCTCTAAAGTCAGGAGTCTTGAATTCGTGGCTGCCGGCAGCGCTGTCATACCTTTTGGCATTTGTTTGACAACCGTAGGTAATACTAGCGTTCCGACCACGAGCACGGCGTGAGCTGGAACTAAATAAATTGTTTATTTTATATCTTTATGTAGAAGTTAATCAAATATTGAATGAAGTCATTGCGATACATTTTAGACACAAGAAAAACGGAATCGAAATATATCGATTATACTTCATGTTATATGTCCAAAACAGCGACAAACATACACAGCCAAGAGATCGACGTAGAGATAGGTGAATGCGCTTACGCGCAACGCTGTGCTCAAACGTCAATGGCAGCTCGTCGTCTTGTCAGTCGTCAAGCTCGATGTCGAATATTTCTGTTAGTAAATCACTCTGCAGATTATTATGTCTTTACTTTGAAATGAAATGGGTTTAATTAGATGTACCATTATTATTTTATACCAATATTTCGTGATCGATCGTGGTCCCGGGAAAACTTCAGAAGTCGTATTAAAGTTTACTACTTACTGTCATTTTTAACAGACTTCATTAACCGACTTAAAAAACGAGGAGGTTCTCAATTCAGTTGGTATGTTTTTTTTCTATGTATGTACACCGAATACGCCGAGATTTAGAATCCTATTTGAATGATATTTTTTTTGCTCGCTGCGGTATTTCGCATTGGGCATTGGTTGGTTGCCATTTGATCCCATATTTTTTTAAAATCGATACTAAATCGAGTTTGGTTTTTAAACCAAAAGAACTGGAAATGAGTAAGTTGTCTACGTATGCGAAACTGCGGATTTTTGCTTTCCTATGACTTTTATGTGCTGTTTAAATAAGTTGAGGATTCCGATCCACACATATGAAGCTGACGGTGTCCGTTGGTCGGACAGAGTGTAAACGGGCTTGAAACATTATTATTCGCATGACGGGATCCCAGCAAGGGTGTATGACAATACTAGAGCATTTAATAGATACTTAATTATGGAAAATTCCTGGGCAAAAGACGACTCCAAGTGGTCTTCTCAATAATAAATATACTAAGAAGAGGTTGCCACTTACCAGATAGTTAGATTGTTTGACATTATTTGATTGAAAAGGTAATTTTGGCATGGAGACACTTTCTTAGGAGGTAATATATCTCCATGTCAGAATTCTTCGATCTTCCGGTGGCCGGCTGCTGGGGCGGCGAGTTCCTCGCCCCATCAGTGCAGAGACAGGCTCATTATACCTAATATTTTATATTAAGTTAAGTTAAGTTATTAAGTATAAATTCAGACACTGAAACTAATGACTAATGAGGACCAAGATCTGGTATTCTACAGCTACTATCTAGTCTTAGACCATTATGGTCTAAGTATTTAAAGTATTTGAGAACTCACTTTCATTATCATTACAGCTTTTGAGATAAATCTTGATTAAAAATAAGATATAAAATAAACATTGGACTGTTGAGATGCTATTGATTTAAATCAACAATAGTCAATTAGTTCATGTTTTACAAACAGAGAGAAATATTTTTGTGTTGTAAGTTTTGTTGCGAGTGAAAATACGCCGCAGCAAATACATTACTATAATATTTATTTAAATTGAGTGTGAATACTGAGAATTACTGACTGTTTACCAAGCTATATTTATTTTAAATGTACCTACTAGCGTTCGTCCGTTCATTAAGCTGCCAAAGGATAAACTCAAAGCAAAGAACCCTCCAGCACCAATCACTTGCGGTATTGTCTCAAGCGCATCAGATAATGTATTCGAGATCATAAGTTTGCAAAGTCCTCTGAGACTCAAGAACTCGCCATTCAAGCGGGATCAAGTAAGTTTGACAATTGGTTTGAGTTTTGATGACTGGAGATAGCGCAGTGGAGTATTGGACCAGTGGATGAATTATCAGAGTATTAATCAGAATTTTGATGGATTCCATCTCGTCTACAAAAATAACAGTGCTTATAATTCCTCAAAAGATTTCGTGTTAATTCTGGCATATCTTATATTCTTAGTTATTAAGTTTCTATTACATGAGGTACTTAAGACATTCCAGGGTAATATATATTACCATGGAATCAAACGACTGAAGTACAACTAGCCAAGTCATTGGGCGCAACGTTTAACCAGATGGCTGAATGCCATGTCAGCTGTCTCGTTTAAATTAGCCATTAAATTGGATACCTAGGCGGGTTTAAATCGAAGAGCTTTCTGTAACTGTTTGAGTGATTCTTAGGTTAAAGGTTATTTTTTTATGACCACATAGAACCAAAACGATGTCAGTTATAATAAGTGGTCATAAAAAATAACTTTGAACCTACCAATCGAACCAAAATTTTTCAGTACAAGACGATTCATTTAATACGCCAAGTCGTAAAACGTTAAGTGAGTCTAGTTCAATTAACTATCGGGCTAAGCATTCAATTGGATGCCGGCGTTTAATCAATGGGCTAGGTATCCAATTAAGCGGAAAATTTAACCAGATGGCGGCGAACAATGTAGCCTAAGTACTTATTTATGACTTTATCAAGACATATCCCTCACGATTCCTCAGTCTACCTTCTTTGCTGCTGCAGTAAAGAAAAATAATCAGTTACTCATACTTTAATAGCTCATAATTGTTGTTTTGTACATTGGTGCCAAAAGCCAGCTTAGCCTGTTCTTTCTCAGGCTGTAAGCTATATCCATGCAGAGTTTCATCTTAATAGGGTCAGTGGTTTAATAGTAAACAACACAACAGATATACAGTTTGACCGACAGAGTTACTGTCGTATTTTTGATATTAAGTATTTAACCTATGTTTTACATATTGCTCAATTAATTTATTAATAGGTTGGGAAAAAGTTTCTTCGCATTTTTTAAGAAAATTCAAAACATTTTTTAATATACTTTATTTACATTTAACTAAAGTATGTAGGTACCATTTCGTTCGATAACTTTTTGCCATCTTGTAGGTAGGGAATTGATCCCATATATTACGAAATCTTCTCAAGCTTAGTTGATTTTGTTACATGGAGAAGGTTCCCGGCTTAGCAATATTTTATACAATCACTATGTCTTTGTTTCGGAAGACACTTAGTACGTTAGCGGAGTTCTTAAGTTGCGCTTATAAATCACATTTATACACCGAGGTAGGTTAGCATACTAATAGGTGGCCTTTTCTCTGCAATAATTTTATATACTAGGTGGTAGACCCATATGTAGGGTCGCCTGGGTAGGTACCACCGCCTTTCTTATTTCAGCCGTGAAACAGTTCGCTGTGTTTCGGATTGAAGGGAAAGGTAGCCAGTGTAATTACTGGGCATGGACGGCATTTCATCTTAGGCCTCAGGATGACAACGCACCTGCAATATCAAGTGCTTTTCCTTGTTATTGCAGGTGTCTATAGGCGGTGGTAACCGCTTACCACCAGGTGGGCCGTCAGCTTGTTTGTCATCTAGTTGTATAAAAAAAAATCATTTGCGTTCCTTTTTTAAAGTTTTTTGAACATCTATCGTTCTGCAGTACCTACTCCTAGCACGAACATTTTTAGATTTCGAATCGTAATCGTATCGTTCACGTGCGCTTAAAATTTCAAACAAAAGCCAGACAAAAGCTAACGTAACTACTCGATACGATCATCATCATCATCATCATTTCAGCCGAGAGATGCCCACTGCTGGGCATGGGTCCCCCCTAAAGATCTCCATACCGATCGGTTCTGCGCTGTCTGCATCCATCGGCTTCCCGCGACCTCACCAGATCGTCGGTTTCCCTTGTGGGAGGCCTACCGACGCTGCGTCTCCCGGTACGCGACCGCCACTCGAGGACCTTTCCGCTCCAACGGCCGTCAGTCCTCCTTGCAATGTGGCCTGCCCACTGCCACTTGAGGCTCGCAATTCTTCGGGCTATGTCGGTGACCTTAGTTCTCCTGCGGATCTCATCATTTCTGATTCGATCACGCAGAGAAACCCCGAGCATAGCCCTCTCCGTTGCCCTTTGGGTGACATTGAGCCTTCTTATGAGGCCCATTGTTAGCGGCCACGTCTCGTTCCGTAAGTCATCACTGGCAACACACACGAATTAAAGACTTTCGTCTTGAGTCACTGCGGTAGTTGGACCGAGAATACGATACGATGGCGATTCGAAATTTAAATGTGTTCGTGCTAGGGGTAGTTCTCCGATATGTTATGCTATTACATAGAATATTGATTGTAGAGTTCTAATGGTGGTAAGGTGGCCAGAGCTTAGGGTGTTGCGTTGTATTTGGACTTGATGTCTATTTTATCAATATAATGCATATCCTAGATTTTTACTAATGTGTATATGCTTACTGTCAAGCAATAAAACTGTCAATCCGTCTCAGTTGGCAAACCTTTTCATGGCTTTTGAGAGCGACAGGTCAACCACCAAAATCATTGTCTAAAAAGCTGATGTTGGCATTTGTAGACTAAAAAGGAAATATCCGAGAGAACATTAAAAAACCGATAAATAATAAGTGAAGTACCCACAAAATAAACACAGTCGTTTTTCTATTGTGGTTATCTTATCTTATCTTTCTTATAGTGGAGCCATGACTAAGTCACAGTGCACTCCGACCCATTGGGATCTTTTGTGCCTCCCCTACGTTTACTCTTTCTGTGTCCAGAATATAGATGCCATTAGCCTTACTATTTCTTTAGTCAGAAAGAGCCTGTAGTCTTCTGGCTTTACAATGACACAAGAGATTCATCATTGATTCCTGGCATTCACCACATGCTCGACAAAGTTGTGTTGGGGAGAGGTCTATTGTGGTTAAGAATACGCCATTGGATGGCAAGGGAAGGTAAAAAATTGTATGAACAGCTCGATCTTATAGAGCCCAGTAGGTAGCAAAAGATTATGTTTACTGATGTAAAATATACAGCTGATAATAAACTGACTAATATTGAAATTAGTTCCACATCACCAGGCCTCTAGCGTCATCCCATTCTCCTTCCTGTCTCTCTTTTAGAACCAAAGAGCTTCCGTAGATACTATTCCAGGATCAATCATCTATCTGTTAAACATGAGGAAGATTACCATAATCAACATCATCACCAGCCTATGTACGCCCTATTGCTGGTCACAGGATTTCCTACATGGGAGAGACACGTGATGAGTTTGGGTCATAACACCACCACGCTGGCCCAATGCGGGTTGGTGGGTTTAAGCGGTTGTAGTAACAACCAGGACCAACTGCAAAACGTGCCTTCCAAAGCGCGGAGGTGCTCGAGATTATAAATTTTGATTGACCAATCCCGAGATCGACCTTGATGAATGTTGCTTTGTTTCTGTAATCGTGACCACAGCACTACGCCATCGAGCTCCTCAGTTCAGTATGTTTCTAGATTTTTCTAAAGATCAATTGGATCTATCTGGCTGACTTGTTAATAAGCCGTTTTTTGTCGTACTTCTAAAACTTGGAACTCTTTGTTGTGTTTCCGCCTTTCTTTAATAAGGGTTCCTTCAAAAGATGCGTGAAAAGGCAGCTTATATGCCGGCAAGGTGAGGAGGCGGCTAGAACAGTGTGTTTCAACCTACACTAGCTATCATCGTATATGGACTCTTACCGCTTCACATCCGGCGATGTTGAGTAATATGTCGTGCATTTCATTTTAAATAATTTTGGAAAAACATAGAATGACATACGTATTACTGCCTGTATTTCCACTGTAACCATCAGAAGGTTCCAGTTTGTTGGTTGAACAATTTTGAATTTGTTGGCCATTATTCGTGTTAAGTTTATTGAAATATAGATGAATTGGCGAAGTGCTGATTCAAAATTTGTTCTGAAATGTTACTGGATATTTCAGTATTTTTACTAAAACGTTATTGAAAATTTGAAATATAAATGTATTTTTATTTTTCACAAATTATTTTTGCTACGTACAGACGAAAGCACATTAAGTGTAACAGTTGCACTACGAAAGTCGCCCCAGTTACGAACGTACTAAGGGCGGTCTCAAGATCAAACTGTAACACTTGATGTGTTGTGACTGTACAGTAGTGGGTTACACGAAAGATTAAATTTTGAGAGTGTGGTGTGGGTACGGAAATATTTCTACGTAATAAGTAATTACTTGCAGTATTTACTGAATGTTTTAATTTTTGCTCGCCTTTTTCCTTTTGAAAGGAACTCAAAGACATAGATAAAAATAAATAAAAATCCCAAATTAATTGAGCACCAAAAATATGAAATCATTCACGGTTTATTAATTAAACTACTACTTATCCCTGTAGGCGCAAATGTTTGTGTGATGAATACGAGCATTTGTTCACGAGTCATGGATGTTTGTATGTTTATTTAGTATATTTCTAATATTTATATCAATATTTATCCGTTATCTAGAATCCATAACACAAGCTCTTAATGATGCTTACTTTGGGCTAGATAATAGGTGTGTGTGTATGAATAGTATTATTATTATTATAAGGGTATTTTGAATTCTCAGCTGTAAGCTGGTTTAAGCTACACTTACGGGCTTGTACCAAGTAAGTGTAGTGTGTGATGTTTTTATGTTGAAGATGGTGTATTGTGAGGACCTATTTCATTTACGTCTATTTGCATTATTATTATTATTATTATTGTGTTGTTGTTTTATATCTCAGCTTAAAGCTGGCTTAAACTGAATTTGCGGGCTTTTGCCAATTAAGAGCAGTGTGTGATGTGTTATGGCTGATATGAAATGTTTTGTGGAACTAGGATTATTTCATTATCATCAATGTTCATGAATTTTCGGACGATTCTACAGGTGTTTAAAATAGCGGCTTTTTGAAGGGTTATATAAATGCTGTCTTTTAAATCTATGGATTTTAAGCTATGGTGGAGATGATAGGGTATAACTCCCGTAGTGGAGAGAACGATGGAGAACAATGGGTATTACTTATAATTTTTCTTGATTCCAGATTATCATTACTTCTTCCTTAAGTTCTGCGTATTTGTTTATTTTCTCAGATATAGTCTTTTTATTATTATTATTATTACTTGTATAATATTATTATTATTAATACTTGTATAATATTAATATTATTAATAATTGTATAATATTATTATTATTATTATTACTTGTATATTTTTTTATCTATTTTCTTTAAAAATAAAAATGAGTTTTCGTATATTTGTCCCCCCTATGCACTCCGGAAGCATTGATCAGATCGCGATGAAACTTTATTCGGTGTTACGAGTACTCCCGCGAAGGTTCCTGGATTATAAATACTTTTTTTATTATAAATTGTAACATATTTCTCTTTACACGCATTGCAAAACTTCGTGTTCAGTGTGACAATTTGAAAAATTATTCGAGATTATCACTAATAGTTGTAATAGATTAGGGATTTTGCCTTCGTTTGAATATGAAGCTATTTTTCACAAATTCTGAAAATTTTCGCTGTTTTTACCCGTAAAAACAACTCAAACTTAAAAGTTGTGGAATATTTTTGACGTTGTACGATTTAGGAAGTTTTTTTTCCAAAATTTATAAAAAATTCTAATGGTCTTAGATTTGTCACTTCAATTTTACTAAAACAACTATTATTATGACAACTTTGAATGAAAATGTACATAATACATAGAAACATGTGACGTCACCTGTTCCTTAGATTTTCTATGGAGCGTTTTATGGACGATGCGCCGCTACACCTGTAGTTGTGATAATATTGTCCATGAGCTACACCTAAACTTCTTCTATATCGAATAAAGATTAAGTTGTCAACCACCCTATTGCTTTGGTTTGAGTTAGTAATTTACATTGTTATTTTAATTATTAAGTAAATCTAATACCACTTAGATCCGTACTAACTACATGTTAATCTGTCAAGCGCCGTTTTACCACCAGAGGGCTATGGCAATTGAAAAATCATTTGTGTCTGGAATCTCATGCTCGACTAAATTTCATTTGTCAGTAAGAGCTAGTATCTGAAACTCTATGTTAGACGGTAATAATTAACTTAGAACTAGATGCCTGGCTTTAGCTATTATTTATTCTGTAGGTTCAATCAAATTCAACACTGTGGGACAGACATGCTGCCAATGATTTTCAGGATGGTGTTAGTACTGCTCTTCACTCTGTGTAAGAAGGATAATTAACAAAATGACTCGAATAATCAATGATAATAATATTGATATATTTCGAGATACTCTGTCTGTATAGCAAAAAGAGAGCATTACTTGAGCACCAGTAGTTTTTCATTCTACTTGTATTCGAATAAAATAATATTAAGTAGTGTAAGTTTCCATGAATGTTAATTGGCTATTTGTATGTGGTAGCTAGTTAATGGCTTATTGTTAGTATTTTGTTTGTGTGTTTGCTTAGTAACGCTGGAAGCTATCCTAAAACGATAAATAAAAAATAAACAAATATGAGATATGTTGATTTACAGTAGTATTTAAATTTTCTGTAGAATGTTTTCTGAGGCAGAGATCTGTTCCATAAGCTGCCAAAGAAACTAATCATCTTAATTTTTTCATCACGTGCGTTATTTTAAGATGCGGTTATTACTTCCCTAAGGCGAATCGGATGCCTGACACCCTTATATAAAATGACTCGACTTAATAATTTCTGATATTTTTTAAACAGGTTGTATGAAATGGGAATGTAAATAGTGCGTTTTCTTTTTCAGATATTCTCATCGTACGGCTTACCACTGAAAGAGCTGGATTTCTCACACAACAGTCTGCGGAGACTCCCCGATCGTCTGCTAGCGGGAGTGAGAGGCAACATCACCCGTTTGGTTTTCGCTGACAACCTTCTTGGAGACAATCTCAATCCAATATTTTCTACTGCGGAACTTCACAATTTGCCCGCTTTGGAAGAGTTAGATCTTAGTGGGAATAGTATACGAGGCATTGAAGAGGGATTGCTGATTGGGTGCGATGTTCTTAAGGTAAAATTTTTATTATTTTTCCCTATACTTCCTTTATTAATAGGTATATGCTGTTTATATCATGATAT
Organism: Nymphula nitidulata; assembly: GCA_947347705.1. Taxonomy (NCBI): domain Eukaryota; kingdom Metazoa; phylum Arthropoda; class Insecta; order Lepidoptera; family Crambidae; genus Nymphula; species Nymphula nitidulata. The sequence continues at coordinate 5,992,591 of OX374626.1, forward strand.
TCCAGCTTCAAACCAAACAAGCACCAATTCGTTTCCTATTAACAATAGTACCTACGATGTCAAAAGGTTTATTATTAATTAATAATTCTACTCTCAATTTCATTTTTCTGTATAGTATCATCAGTGAAATAATAAATAAAATTGAAATATTACTCGTACCCAATATCAAATAGATATACACATTAGTACCTTATTTATTTCTAAATATGATAACAATAAAGTTTCCGAACCTGATGTTGTAATTGTAAATGATACGAAACAAAGAAACAGAATATCATTGAAAAATAAACGCGCAAATTACTCAAGACTAGACATCTTAAACAATTTTATTCTCAAGTTGATGTGACTTTTAGAATATTTTCATACAAAATTTCATAGTGCTTCGATATAAAATTTCAATAGATTGTTGGTATTGTGTTAAAATTCACGTCGTATCGCTCGCAGGGCGGATATTCTTAGATAGCAAGTTGATTGGCCGTGACCCAATTCGACAAGCGAGGGAAAATTTTCAGCTTTTTGTTTGTTTTGTACTAGTTTATATCTTGTCAGAATTTAATTATCATATATTTGAAGATTTATGTTCGTGAGTTTATGTAAATTTTTTAGTCTTTTGATCCCCACATGAAATAGGATCGATAGACTTGAAAAAAATGGTATTTTAGCATTTTTTCGCAGTGCTGAATATCTCATTACGTAACTTTAAAGGATAAAATACCTGCTGTTACTGTCCCGTCTCAAAAATCCGCTCTGTATATTAATATATTGTAAAAATTGTGCAAAGACCAACTTGCGATTTAATAACAAAGATTGTGTATTAATAGGAACAAGAGAAAATATAATTGAAAAATCCTTTTCTTATTTGTTTTTGATTGAGATGGAGAATCTATAAGCTTTCCAAATCAACAAATGACCACACATCTCATACCTGTCATAAAAATAACCTCTGTATGTATCGACTGTTATGGACATGCTGATGTAAAGAACTCATTTCTTTCAGGTGCTGCGCCTCGACCGCAATAATATCAATTCGGTGCCTTCATCATCGTTGAATGGGCCGCGTGCTATGAGAGTTCTTTCGTTGAGGGAGAACAAAATAGGTAAATTATTTGGTTCCTTATGAATGCATGGTCTTTTACTTTTCGTAAAGTCTCAGGGTCAGGGGTTTAGCTTTAAAACTCCTGACGGGTGACTAATAATGGCGGTAGAGATCTATTGACTAACAATTGTGTTCCGAATATGAAAAGGAGATCGAAAAGTCTTTTATTCGGTCTTTTAGCTACTATATCATGAATGACTAGGAATGAAATAACTTTGCATAATTATTTTAAATTTTACAACTATATTTTGGTAATGGTAAATTATATTGATATTGTTCAATTTTGGTTTACAGCACTAATACGCCAAGCTTCATATCTTGCACAGAAGACTTTAGAAGAAATAGATTTGCATTGCAATATGATATCCACCATAGAGGGAGGCGCCTTCATTGGCCTTTCTGGTTTACAAACTCTCGATCTCGGACGCAACAGGCTCTCCAAATTCAACAGCGATGTGTTCCAAGGCATCGAAAACTTGGAGAAGTTGGACTTGTCCGAGAACTTCATAGCGGATTTCCCGACGGTCGCGATCAAATCGTTCGCAACGCTTCGCCACCTGAATCTCTCAAGTAACATGATTACGGTAAGAACTTTTTGATTCAACTTAAGTCGGGAGCCGTGATTCAATTGTTTTCTTTGAATCAGTTTCATGGCGCCACTAATTCTTTAATCTTTAATTTGTGACCCAGACATTGGTCAAAGTTAGTTCAAAAAGATACATTTTTTTTTTGGAAATAAACACATAATAGAATAGATAAAAGATGATAAATGATAGATCAGAATGATAATTGATGATGATGGTGATGATATATAATAGATTTTTAAGTACCTACCCAGTTAAAGCAAGATACTTAATGATATATTTACACCATTTTTTTTTAACCTTTCGTCATGTACTAGCCTGTTGCTGCTCGCATATTATAGAAAATATCTTGTTTTATGTTCGTATTATATCACAGACACAGATTAACCGCAAAGTTTTAATATTTATCTCAATATTTCAGAACATTGACAACAGCCACCTGAGCACACTGGTGTCATTACAAGTGTTGGACCTGAGTAGAAATAACTTAGTTAAACTGTCCCCGGGAACTTTTGTTGGGCTTACAGAGTTGCGCTACTTGGACGTCGGTGTCAACTCCCTGCGTACTGTAAGTATATGTTTGGGACCAGATTACAATATTTCCTCTGTCTTTTTTATATTAACGTTCCGTCCCTTGTAATGTGGGCACTTTACAGATTAATAGGCATTACGTATTAGGAAATGTTACAAAATCATCAATACAGTAGTAAAATAATTTATCATATTTGTCTATACAACAATTTGTTGTATTGCAGACATTAAATTTAAGAAGTTACTAAACAAGTAAATAAGATGTAGCTTATTTCTAAAATTAATATATTTTTTCTAAACCAAACGTGATAGGAGAATACCTATTGCATGCTTTATGTTTAATAATTATTTTCAGTCGTCATATTTTAAAATATAAACTCTTATTTTCCAGGTTGAAGACGATGCATTTGATGGTTTAACAAGTCTGCAAACTTTACTTCTACGCGATAACAACATTCTTCTCATCCCAGCGACAGCGCTATCCCGTTTGCCAAACTTAGTCTCAGTTCATCTTGGATTCAATAGAGTGACTGCTTTATCCAATGATATTCTTAGAGCAGTCTCTGACAGAGTGACATCACTAGTACTTTCACGAAATGTCATCAGAGAACTGCCACCGGCCGCTTTTGATCATTTCAAAATGCTTCACCACTTAGACCTCTCTGGGAACTTGTTGAATTCCGTCGCAGCTGAGATATTTGATGGATTAGAGTCCTCACTACGGTTTCTGTCACTAAGCCAAAATAGAATCCTTGGCTTCACAGGCGAACAACTTAAGTTCGTGAGTCTGTGGTTTTTAGATTTGTCTGGCAACCAACTGTCGGAAATTCCGGTGAACACATTTGAATTAATTCCTAGTTTAACTCATCTAAATATAAGCCATAATGCTCACATTAGCGTGCTGCCGCAAAATGTATTTAATCACAACCAAGGACTTCTGAGCGTAGACATAAGTCACGTTGGATTAAAGGCATTGCCTGTAAATTTATTCATGAAAACTCCGAACATAGAAGAAATTCACTTATCTAATAATCTCTTACAAGAAATATCTGAAAATACTTTTAAAAATCTTAAAAATCTGACGTATCTTGATTTGTCTTACAACAACATAGTAAATGTTAGAACACCAGCGTTTGTTAACGTTATGTCAATTCAATATTTATCGTTAAAAGGCAATCAGCTAAATGCATTCAAAGGCGAGTTTTTCAATACTGGTACAAGTTTGGAAGTAATAGACCTTTCAGATAATCAACTAAGTTATTTATTCCCGTCTTCTTTTAAAATACACCCCCGTTTGAGGAAAATTATTCTTACCAATAATAAGTTTAATTTCTTTCCTTCAGAACTTATTAGCACTTTACAGTATTTAGAATTAATGGACTTGTCTGGTAACGCCTTAAAAAACGTAGATGAACTCGACTTTGCTCGCCTCCCGCAACTAAGGACAATTTTGCTAGCAAGAAATGAACTCGAAACAATAAGTGAAATGGCTTTCCATAACTCTACACAAATTCAATATCTAGACCTTTCAGACAATAAGATCGATCGCCTCGGTGATAGGTTATTTGAAGGACTTATCAGATTGGAACTATTAAACTTGGCTGGCAATTCCCTATCGGAATTACCTGATAATATTTTCGAGCGCTCTAGATTACAAATGCTAGAAAGAATAGTTCTGAGCAGGAATATGTTTGAGAATGCTCCTCTGAAAGCTTTGCAAAAGCAATATTTCTTTGTGTCCTCTGTAGATTTGTCCCACAACAATATTGTAGATATACCCGCTGAAAATAGTGTTATGGTTAATATAAAGAAGTTAGATCTGTCATTTAACCCACTATCAGAGAAAACTCTCAATAATATCCTGACTGAACCAAAAACGGTACGAGAATTAAATCTGGCTGGCACTGGTATGAAGTTAGTTGGGCAACTTGAAACACCGTTTTTGTATAGTTTGAATTTATCGTTTAATAATATAACCCACTTATCTGAAAAGACCTTCGTTAGAACAACCTTGTTGGAATCTTTAGATCTATCTCATAATGAAATTAAAGACGTATCTAGTGCATTATCTATTTCTTGGCCAAAACTTAAGAATTTGCAGCATTTGAATATTTCAAGTAATCCAATCGTCATGATTTCAGATGGTAACTTTGAGGGTTTATCATCTCTAAGAGTTTTGGACATTAAGTATTTCGAAAAGTGCACAAGAATAGAAAAGAATGCGTTTAGATCTCTGCCTAATTTAGTGGAGCTTAGAGCTTACGGGTATCCAAGACTTGGATATTTTGATGTTCAAGGTACTTTACAGCACTTATTAGCACTTGAAAAACTAGATGTTGAGGTGAAAGATACAAATGTTGGTGCAGATCAGTTGCATTCTATATTGCATCCTCGTCTTGAGGAATTAGGTGTTAGAGGGTCACGACTAAAAACGGTATCTTCTGGAGTATTGGCGGGTTTAAAAGCTCCATCAATCACAGTTCGATTCCGAAACACGTCTATTATAAGCCTTCCGCCAGCACTACTTTTTCCTCTGCCAAGGTCATCACGAATAACAATTGATGTAGCTGGAAGTCAGTTAAATACTTTACAACCACAACTGCTCGTGGCTCTCGATGACCGTCGTGCTGATCTATCAATGTTTGGATTAGACACTAATCCTATAAAATGCGACTGCAACGCTCGAGCATTGAGGAGATGGCTACCGAATGTTGGCATTGAGGATGTTCGATGTGATTCTCCTGATCACTTATCAGGATTTCTGTTAGTTGAAATAGGTGACGATGAGTTATCTTGCGACACGAGAAGAAGAACAACAATTACATCTTCTTCAAGTATTGTCACAACGACTTTACCTCCTCGTCTTGTACATAGGACATCAGCTGAGCCTGACATTATTTGGTCGGTAGCTCCGTCACATGAACGAGCAAAAGTTGCGGGAGAGCCGAAAGGCGCGCCTGTAGTCGGCATCGCGTCGTCGACAAACGACGATAACCTGATTATTGGTATTGTTGGTGGAGTTGTAGCATTTATAGCTATTTTAATTATTGTAATATGCGTGGTTCGATTACGTATGACGTCAACATCATATAGAGGTGGACCGCTGGCTAGCAGTCCGGCAACGGCCGGTGCTCCTCTATGGGGTGCAGCATGGCCTGGATATGCGGCTACTCTGCCACCACCCTCGTTATCTACAGCCACGTTGCCACATAAGGTTCAGTCAGGCCCAGGCTCAGTAAGATACTTAGCCCCACCACCTCCAGCTCCCTACTTCATAAGTATGCCTCCTCATGATGATAAAATATATCGGTAAAACAATTAAATGCTGCATACTATTAATTAGTGAGTATTAATCGTATTATGCCATTATTTGTAAATATTGAAAATTCAGAAAGAAATTATCATATCACTAATTAAGTTGTTTTCGTCTTGCAATAAGACACTGAACGCGCTCATATTTCATATCGTTGTAGATATTCATAGGTATACTAATGTAATGAAGATATTTTTAATATTTTACTGCTTACACTTTTTTGACTGGATTGGAAACGTCTAGTCACCAGTGACTTCAGGGTATAACGTAAACTGATTTGTATTGTGTAAATGTGTGTTTCTCTCTTGACATTTAAATATTACAATTAAACTTAAGGAAAGAGCTGTAAAATATTTATTAATTATTGATTTAGGCTTGAAATGAATTTCATAGCTAAAAGGAAATCCATTTTATTAATTTAACAGAAATAAAATATTACTAAGTAACAAATTGTTTTATTTTATTAATAAATAATGTTGAAACTTTATTTATTTATTGTATTTTAAATTTCAATACTTCAATGTCAATGTAGTAAACATGTTTTACTATTAGGTACCCGTACGTTTATTTCTAGTATATAATAATCCTGATATTTTATTTTAAATATCGCGCAAACATTTTAGTATAAGATCAAGATCATAGTTTTATTATTATTATGTAATGGAACAATAATAATAAGTATGTAATAAAAATTATTAAGAAAAATGAATATGCACAAAAATTTAATTAAAATTCCTTACAATTTAAATAATATATTGTGCGAATTTATACAATTACATATTTCTGAATGCTTATAATTAACTACATACTGCAAGAAATAAATCATAATTAAATCCAAGCTCTTTGAATTGGCTCGTAATATTCCTCTAAGCCACTGAAACTTGTTCAGATTCAATATAAATACCTAACTAGGTATTTATTCTTGTTTCTCAAGCATTGTTCTCAATAGTTAATTTACAGTAATTATTTGTGTTCAACTTTGAAGAACTCAGCGGATAGTTTAGAACTGATGTTTGGAACGGAGTCAGCGCCAGAAGTGTAGCTATCTGAGTAGCTATTCCGACAATCTATATGAATTAATTATGGCTTCTGACTAGTAGAGGCTGTTTTTGAAATTACATAAATTAATTATTACATTACAGTGTTCGTTGCTTTAAATCGTTTATATTAAATAAAATAAAAAAAGTTTTTTATACAGGGTGGAGACGATAATGCGGCAATAAATAAAATTAAATAAACATCTTTTATTTCAGGCACAGTTAAAATAAATCAACAAAATTAGACCCATAAAATTTCAATTTATAACAAATTATGTCAAATTATTTTCATGTAATATACACTCGTCAATCAATAAAGCCTTAACAATACACATTCTGCGTAGTCACGCCATAGCTCATGATGATACAAGTCTTACTTTTAAGGCAGACGTCATTATATACGGTATTAATAATTCTTTGTCTGTCGGTCTGTCTAAATAGGGGCAATATTAGTTAATAGAAATTATTTGAAACTTTAAAATAAGTCTGTATTTGAAAGTTGCCAAACATTTCTATAGCCCATGTTTTAATTTATTGTCGTATTGCCGACACCGTCCTGTATAAACATTAGTAGAGGTCTCGATTAGTAGAGTTAGCCTAAAAGTATCTACTATATCGTGTCAAACTATTACCGAAATTATAAAACAACGCCCACTAGATCAACAACGGCAAATAACTCGTTAGCCTGGAAAGACACGGAAAACAAATGACAGGGGAGAGAGAACTCTCTCTAAAAAAAATAAAAACTTTGGACTCTGATTCGTTGAGATAGGTCGAAGGCTGGAAGTACCAGCGGGCGGTCACTGGACCGTTATAGGATTCTGGACTTGCCTGGTAGAGTGGGTGGGATAGCTGCGTGACTCCTACAGGCTTGGGCAGATAATATCAGGGCACGGATGCTTTGGGCATTATCTGCACAGGATTAGTTGGGAGAGAGTCAGTCCTACAGTGTTACGAGTCTTGAGCCATTGATGACACTGCACAGCCCGTGTCGAAATTTTGTTCAACATAGGATATCAACGTAACGCCGTCATCGCTGAAATTATGCCAGGCCTCTCGCTGCCAATCGTAGTACAAGCTATGGTTAGCACCGCGACACCCTTGCAGTTGCCTCTTTGAGGAGCAAAAAAATGTCGCGAAGTGAAGGAGACCCCTATGGCGAGCTCCATCAGCAGTAGTGAGGACTGCAGGCATTATAATGAGGCTCCATTGTCGGACTTAAAATCGTCAACGTTGAAAAGATACCTACCTATTTCCTAGATATCCACTACCCCGATTAGGAGCCTTGCCAGGCCAATCAAGACGTGCCTGTGCTTCCAATTTACCCGTGCAGGTGCACAGATCCCATTTGCAAGGCAGGCAGATATAGAATCTTTTCTGACGAATAAAGGCTATGGGTATAAAGTTATCAATTATATATATTATTTACTAAAAGGCCACTAAAAAGTTATAAGGATTATCATCCGAAATGTGTTCGAAGTTTAGTTAAGATCACGAACTCTACAGTACGACTCTCAGACATCAATACGTAGCTAACAGTAAGATGGTACCATGTTAGTGGTACAAATATAAAGTAATACCAATTCAACTGCGAAAAGTTTATATGAGAAACTTGAAAACCAAGTGCTAATTAATGTTTACTATAGTAAATTTAAAATGTAGAATATCGATAAATGATTCTTAATTTTTGATTTTAACATTATTATAAATGTTTGAAAAATTACTTAGTAATTAAAAATGTAAAACTAGTAATTTTTCAAACATTTATAATAATGTTAAAATCAAAAATTAAGAATATTTGAAAGCACTGCGAATCGTAGGTATTTCGGATGTTGAAATAGAACATTTCGACATTGTAATTTGGACGTTAGCTCATAAACGCAAATACAGTTTGACTTGAAGAATTTCACAGGGATATACCAAGTCCTGGGTGGCTCAGTTGGTTAGAGCAGTCGCCCGGATTGCGAAAGATCGCGGGTTCGATTACCGCACGTGAAATTTTTCTAGTTTTACATTTTCAATTATCAATAAATGAATTACCAATATCTGATAGATTCTGTTCCTAAATTTGATTTTAATCGATTTCATTATAAATGCCTTGCCCCAAACGTAGAACCCGATTAGAACGCATTTTTTAGTGTAGCAACAAGAATTTGAAATAAGTTATTGTATCTTCTAATTTCTTTACGGACCGTAATGTTTAATGGTAGGAAAATCTCTTCAAAAAGGTCCAATTTGTGGAAATTCCGTATCAAACCGCAACGTTTATAAAGGCCTTTGTTTATGATCGCAAAATTTGCATGAAATCCCAACGCGTGTCACTTTTTCGGGCGAGAGTAAATGGAAATAGGTCTTGCAAACAATGTTTCCGAATACTGACGGTGTCCGAAATTGAAACAAGGTAGCAGCATTAAATAAAATGTTACAGACAAAATGGATTTAAAAGTTCTGGATACCTATATTTCGCAAGTGGTGACAACGCATAGCAGGAGGTATATGTAAATAAAAGATCAAAACTCAAACGAAGTTCGGAGTGAGCTTAAATTTAGAAAAAAAAATATTACTGCTAAGTTGTGAAATGTATATGATATGTATGTGGTTGTATGTATATGGTATAGTGAAATGTTTATGATGTGTATGCGTTTTCAAATGTATATGATATAATAAAAAATGAATATGGGATAAATATATAGGTAAGTCATTTACCACATATATTATGTTTATCCATAAGTCTTTGGTGCTTTTTCAATTATAATTACTAATTATTTTTCTCTTATATATTTGAGGATATTGACTTGTTATCCAAGCAAAAATAATTTAAAAAAAAACACAAAATGGGGGCCTTTTTATGGGGACAATTTATTAATGCACATTTCTGTTAGTTTGCACTATGCAAACTAACAGAAATCTGCAAATATATAAATTGATTTAATGATAATCTTGAGCCTATACCATCGAACTCACCATTTTGAATATTTATTCTAATAAGGTTAACATCTTCTTCTAAGACACCTTAAACAAATATTAACAATTAATTTGCCAGAGAAACTTAGACTTCGCAATCACTTGTGTGACTTGAGTCGGCATGAATTACAGTCTAACAAATATTATAGGTTTAAGTTTTGTGCTGTATTGTAATTCAGTAGAAATGCTTCTTTATAGATCATTAGATAAAAAGGATGTTAATTATTTGTCTGTCTGCCGTCATACAGCTTATGATTATAATTTGCGATATAGAGCACTAGAATACTCTTGAGCTAGCCTTAGTGCCATCTATCGGCTGTATCATGAAGAGTGTGGATCCTATTCCAACTTATTCCTTGCTACCACATACTAAATAATTTCTATCACCCTTGTTGCTACTCAGGCTTTACCTTACCATACACAGACATAAATTTAGTGAGTCGTTTATTTCTAGTACCTACACACGACTGCAGTTTGAGCGAAACGCTCGATGTGATGTGCATCTGTTCATACAAAACATGGTTATATTTTCCAGCACTACTCATACATATTCCTGACTTTTCTATATCATGGATTTATATGGATAGTTAAAGTTAAGAGAGCCAGACCATAGTGCAATGGCTGTATTTGTTTTAGCCACCGTTTGATGCGTAGTCATATGTATTTTTATAAAAACAGTGAGCAATAATAGCAACATTTATCTAATCTGTGATAATGTGTGCTGTAACAGTTCGCTGAAGCTACTGTGTTTTATGTTTGAGCAGTCGTCAGGTTTTGGGAACGAATTTCAAAATTGAATTCTACCTCCACCGTTGCTAACGGCTGCGTCTTTTGAAAGTATAGTTTAATTAATCAGCAGAACAAGCTATTTTCGGAAGAGAGTCTGCAAAAGAAGGAGAAATACCTATGCAGAGTATTACACAGCCCCTATTTTTTAGTATATATAGTCTAAAACGTTATTTAACAGTACGTTGTAAAACGGTTGTAAATATGCATATTATAAAAGCTATTTTGCCAGTGCAGAACAAACCTTTGGCTGTTATATTATATATACTTATATCATGATGTATCTTTTTACTTTTTGTTATCAATTTAAATTTAATGTCCTGTTTCGTACCGCGGTGGCATGCACTAATCTAAAAAATCAATTGTTTATAGAACTTTCTATTTCCAAAATAAATACCATATCATTGTTTTACGTTTGTGTAGAAAATAAACTATTTATTAAATATGGAAATTATTCATTTAAGAAAACGTGCTGTTCAGTTTCATAGGTTACATAATTTAATAGTGCTATGCTTGCATTTTACACCATTTGCAGTTCAGTATTGAATAATAGTTTCAAAAAACGCGTCCGGGATTATATGAATGAACGAAATGAACGGTATTTATGCGCATCTATTGCACGCGAACATGTAGACAAACGTGTTACATTTTGTTGATTGAATTTTGTTTTTTGTCGGACGCTACATTATTCACTTTGTCTTTAAATAAACGCCTGCGGCTGAAGGTACTATTTGACTACGAGGCTCCGGATGCTGCTGCTGGACCCCGCTGCGTTACCGGGTGCTGTGAGCAACACCACTACCGGCCCACTGCTGCAAGGAGTCTACTGGGCGTGCTACTGGGTCGCCGCCGCTGGGCTGGTCTGGTTGGCTATGCCCTGGACATCGTTCTCCACACTCCGTTTCCCCTCTCCCTCATATTTGCCTATTACTACCACCGGTGGTACATCGCGAGTGCCGAGCCAACCATACGCGAGTGCCGGACCCTTTCCGCCCACTTCCCCACTTTGTCCTCTGTCGTGTGTGCTACGTTCCTAGGGACACTAAGTATACTTACTGTTCTGGGTGTATTTAAATAAATGTACATATTGTTATTGTACGAGCTATGTTAGGTGTTTCTTTGCGAGATAGAATCAGAAATGAGGACATCCGTAAGAGAACCAAAGTCACTGACATAGCTCATAGGATTAGCAAATTGAAGTGCCAGTGGGCAGGGCACATAGCACGCAGAATGTACTGCCGGTGGGACGTTAAAGTCCTAGAATGGCGACCACGTACCGGAAAGCGCAAAGTAGGACGGCCTCCCACTAGATGGACAGACGACCTGGTCAGGGTTGCGGGGAGCCGTTGGATGCAGGCTGCGCAGAACCGTTTTATTTGGATATCGATGGGGGAGGCCTTTGTTCAGCAGTGGACATCATAGGCTGGTATGATGATGATGATGTCATATTGTTTTTAACCTAACCTCACTCTTATCTTGGTTGTTTAGAGCTTTCCCTAGTAACTTCCCTTTTCTCCTCTCTCCAGTTTTCTCCCCTGCTCCGTTACGCCTATTCTCCTCCCGGTAGGTAGGTGTAAAGCCACACCATCCTAGTCAGGGTACAAGTTCAATATCATACAACATACAAAGGCGGTAGTGGCGAAACGTGTCTTCCAAAGCCAAGAGAATTTAGAGTGTAATTTGTTTGGTCACCTACCCAAAACTAATTATGCTGTTAAGTAGCTTGATGTAAGCAATAGGTAAATGTTTTTCGCTTCAAATATAATTAATTTTATGAAACGTTTTCCTGCATGATGGTTACATAGGTAAACACTCACCTTGCTGAAAGCTTTGTTAATATTTTACAAAAGGCTTTCAACTTAATCCTTATTTTATTTGAAAACAATGATGCGACGATATTTTAAAGTTGAGAGAACGTGTTTCACATCAATAATATTATTAGAGTGTTCTATCTAAAACAAATTTTGATCTTGTTTCAGAACGTCGTTCTTGTTAATCTGATACTAGCCTTAATTTGCATACCGTCATAATTTATTTAATTAGATTATCTACGAAATGTGCACTGCTAACTCGCTAATGTCTTAAAAATTTTATTCGTTGACGTGTATTATGACGTCAACGATTTTACCGCTAGTTTGAAAATATTTTATCTAAAGTAAATGTGGAATTGGGTTGAATCAGATTGTTAGGAGGTATTTTTATATCAAAGATGCTTATTTATACACTGTAATACTAAACTTCGAAGTTCAATATACCGAAGTACCACTATACCGATGTACGAAACTTTGAAAGTTTGCTGTGACGAATTATTTTATTTCGAATACGCTGGCTGTTTTTGACTCTAATTTTATTATGTGGCAAGGAGTAAAAGCGGTACTTCGGTATTTTGAATTTTGAAGTTCGGTATTACAGTCGAACTTTTCAACTATGATTTTCACGGGAAAATATTTCTTCAGTTTGAAAATAATTTTGCACCATTTTTAATTCGATACATACAATAGTTTTTAAAACATTGTATTTATTATATTGTTATAGTTATCATTCAAGTCTGTTCTGAGACGCTAAACTGTGCTATTCTTAGCACCATTTAGAGTCTAATAGCCAACAATTTGATCTGAATTAAAATCATTCACATGTAAAATTACCCAATAATAACCATTGTTACCTCGTTTACGTGTATTGGTTACTTAAGACAAACTGATTGCCTTATAGGTAGACCAGTATATAACAATTAGTTTCTTGACTTGAACAATTCGAGAAACTGGAAGTAGTTATCTAAATGTGCGAGAATTCTAGCGGTTCTAGTATTGTACTCTTAGTTATGAATAGTAGGCGAATTACAGAGGCTGGTGATTGTTCTGCAAACATTGTTGGCAAAGGGGTTGATTTGCTAGCTATACAAAATTTACTCTCCACTGATGCTAGCTTTATGCTTAAGTAAAAATTGATTTATATCTACCTATGAAGCCAATTCAGAGGAGCTTTTTCGGCGTTTTTAACCGACTTCAAAAAAGGAGGAGGTTATCAATTCGTCTGTATGTTATTTTTTTTATTTTTTTATGTTTGTTACCTCAGAACTTTTGACTGGGTCTGCCGATATTGATGATTCTTTTTTTGTTCGATGCGGAATAGTTCCCATTTGGTCCCATAAAAAATTTTTGAAAATCCATTTGGGTAGTTTAGTTTTTAAATAAAAAAAACTGGAAAAATGAAGTCGTTTACATATGCGAAATTTCGGATTTTTGCTTTCCTGTGAATTTTTAGTGAAATGATACGATAGTAGAAACCAATTTAAGCTCACGGTCACCCATCTAGCTTTGACCTTCAAAAGTTATCACTAAAAATTGAGAAAAAAAAAATTTAAACAAAAATGAAAACCGACTCCAAAAAACTGAAAAGGATAAAATAATTAAATTTTAGTAGGTACTCATCGGAGGAGCTCGGTGGCGTAGTGGTTTGAGCGCTCTGGTTTCGAATACGAAAACAAAGCAACTTTCGCCATGGTCGACCTTGGGATGGGTCAACCAAAATTTATAATCTCGAGCTCCTCCGTGCTTCGGAAGGCACGTTAAGCCGTTGGTCCCGGTTGTTACTACAACCGCTTTAACCCACCAACCCGCATTGGGCCAGCGTGGTGGTTTTATGGCCCAAACTCCTCATGTGTTTCTTCCATGTAGGAAGGCCTGTGCCCAGCAGTGAGACGTATATAGGCTGGTGATGATGATGATAAGGTACTCATCCCCTAGGAACATATTTTTGGAGTTGGTGCTAAGTTGATTCCAGAAACCATAGATAGTGAAGCACCGACTCCAAAAATATGTTCCTAGGGGATGAGTACCTACAAAAATTTAATTATTTTATCCTTTTCAGTTTTTTGGAGTCGGTTTTAATTTTTGTTTTAAAGAAGAAGTAACGTCATTTGAGGGTAAGTTTCGCTCATATTAAGCTCAATAATGTGTAAAACTATTCAACACCTTCTAAAAATAATAATTGTCAAGCAAAACTAAAGTATTTTTTTTTAATTGTACTTTGGTACATAATAACAGACAATCCCATGCTAGAGTGTAAAAATAAATTATGTTTTTTATGATTTTATCCTAATATTTAAATTATTTTTTAAGTGTAAAACACTTGATCTTTGTTTTGATCAATTTAAGTAGCTTACATTATAGTTAAAACTGCTAATGTAAGTAAATCTTTAAATAAATAAACAGAACAGTTATTCCATGAAGAACAGACAAGAAACGGAAGAAAAGAGATACAAAGATTAGAAGTTTCCCGAACAGTATGGCAATAAAATAATTAGTTATTCGGCATTTCTGGCGTATTTTTGAATCCCATATTCAAAATAAGAATAGGAAGTATTCTAAATTCAAAAAAAGATTATCAAGCACTGGAATGACAAAATCAAATCGAAACTTTCTAGGCAAATAACGTCGAAATAGAAAGCTAGTAGGTACTTTCATTTGCAGTGATAGAGAAATCTTCAATGTTCTTCTCTAGATAGTGTTATCCGAGGATTCAAAAATTAAATAATGAGATTGTTAATAAAAAAATAATAATAATAATATTTAAACACTCACACCTATTATCTAGCCATCATTAGAAGCTTGGGTTATAAATACTAGATAACGGAGAAATTATGATAATAATATGTATATTAAGAATAGAAATAAATTACCAGCATTTTTTCAATACAACATTCAACTCGTTTAGGTGCGTAAAATTGTCTGTGGTTGTTTGTAGCTCTTTGCTGGTGTATATTGTTATGTGGAATAATATTATCTATCTATGATTGTACCTAATTGCTTACTTCTATTAATCATACTTACACTAGTAATCATTTTTATTGAAAAGCCCACAAGAATAAGTATGTAGATACAAAGACGTGATAAACCTCATTTGAAAATGAAACGTCTTGGTTGTTGGAAATGTTGTATTGAAAAAATAGTGGTAATTTCGAACACTTAATAAAATAAATTAAAGGTTTTTTTTTAATACAACTGGATGACAAACAAGCTGACGGCCCACCTGATGGTAAGCGGTTACCGCCGCCTATAGACACCTGCAATAACAAGGAGAAGTCACTTGATATTGCAGATGCGTTGTCATCCTGGGGCCTAAGATAAAATGCCGTCCATGCCCAGTAATTGCACTGGCTACCTTTCCCTTCAATCCGAAACACAGCGAACTATTTCACGGCTGAAATAAGAAAGGCGGTGGTACCTACCCAGACGACCCTACATACAGGTCTACCACCTAGTAATGAAAACAATGCATTTTATTCATTTTAGACATCATGTTTCAAAGTAACGTTTACTGGTTAAGACCTACACAATCTAATCTAAATAGAAATAGGTTTAGTTTTATTTTTTAAAACGTCCGGGTTCGATTCCCGAGCTGTGTACACGTTTTTTTTAAATGAATGAATGCAGTTTTTCTTATTACTTAAATCGATGACATGGTTCCTAAGAAGAGATTTTGGTATGTCTTATAATTTCCGACTTTCCCATACTGACCGATCTATATGTGCCACCCTGTATATCGCCCGCTATATTGCCATATTGAATAACGGTGAAATTGACGAAAAATTTCAAGTTTTGTACAAACCAACCATGCGTAAAAACGAATTATTAGTATTTTTCTCGGATGCTGTAGATTATTCCTGTTTTTTTGAGATAGTGTACATATATTATACCTGGCCGGATATGAAACATCTCCTTTATTGTTAATATATTTAAAGATAAAAAAATTATTATAAATTGAACTAACCTTTAATTCCCTACTTACCCTTCTTGCACATTTTTATTACATTACATATAATTGCAAAATTAAAAATTTTAAGTAACCCCCGGCCTCATTAATCATCTATCTAACACCATCTCATTAAGACTATTCTTATGAGCCCAAACACGCTCTATCTGCTGTAAGTTTCTGAAGAATTAAGCATCTCGCAGACTTTTTGATGGTATAAGATCAGCTCAAAGTTAGTATGTCATGGGAATGTCATCGAAGTGACAGTATACGAAATTTGAAATCAATCGGATCTGTAAAAGTTAGTAAAATCCTAATATCATGTAGAAAATGAGCTGATAGTCATCAAAGGCCTGAAATGATCTTCATAAATTAAAGCTAAGAACCATCGTAGTCACATCAGCTTTCAAACAAAAAAAAACCGAATCAAAATCGGTCCATTCGTTTAGGCGCTACGATGCCACAGACAGACACACAGATACACAGACAGACACGTCAAACTTATAACACTCCTCTTTTTTCGTCGGGGGCTTAAAATACTCTTCATATAGGCATAAGTCTAAATTTGTCATTGGTATCAACCCTAGCGTGACAGCCGCCCGGCTAAATGTCAACGGCATTCGAACTGTAAGATAAAGACAGTGTCGCCCCACTGCCAGGATGGTGCTATTTGGGACAAAAATAATGAAGTTTTGGATATATCTTTACTATTTAGCTCGAACAGGAAGTAGTTATAATGGAAAAGTCAATTTTATCATTGGTTTTTCGTGGTTATCATCCAATCACTTCTTAAAATTATAATTCCTAACGTTATGAATTTTGTATTTGCCTAACCGTTACGCCCAGACATAGTTCACCAAATGTGAATATAAATTAAAAAGCTAAGCTTGAGCGTAGAAAGTATAAAGGGATTCTATTCAATTATTAAGGTCTGCCCGTCACTCCGTACTTTCGGTATACCTAACAGTTAAGTAGCTGTTACCAGGTCATTTAGTGAGCCCATCTAAGCGAATAAAAAAATTATAGAATCAATTTTATTAATAATGAAGTCTTTTAAATTAATAATTTAATAAAAAGCTTTTAGATATTATACTTTTTGAGGCGAAGCAGAAACTCTTGGATTTGATTTTCGAGATGCTTTCTCTAAAATAGTCTATAAGCATAGATCTATATTTTTTATATGACAGCAGCCTATATAATCTTTATTTATTTATTTATATTTTTAGGATAGCTTACAGCTAATTATTCTATAAAACAACAACACTTACGACTAAAAGCCAATGAAAAGCTATCACAAATGGAATACAAATATAACCCCGCCAAGAACTTACTATGTTACAATCGTGATGATAGTCTAAGGCCCAAGCAGTAATCTTTTTATACTACTAATGCTGTCACTGAATATATCTACCTTAATATCATTGTCATGCAGTCTATTAACTTTAGTCGCGGCTCGAACTAAGAAACTATTCAGTCTGTAGTTGGTGTGAGTCAAAGCAAAATGGTTTATAAACGATGTTGCGGGAAACACGAGTTGTTGGCACTCTTAGAGAAACATTGTTCAGTAGATCTGGACAATCAACAATACCATTCACTATTTTCAGAAGCAGTACGATGTCTGCAATGTCACGTCTGGTGGTTAGTGGTAAAAGATGAAATCTAGCACAACGCTCGTCGTATGAGACCTTCGGAATCTTGAACCTATAATTTAAGAATCGCGTGAATTTCCTCTGTATCTGTTCAATTTTAGTGATATACACTCCATAACGTGGATTCCAGATAGAACTGGCGTACTCAAGGTGGCTGCGGACATAAGCACAGTAGAGAATTTTAATTGTTTTCATATTTTTAAATGGCTTAGACATACGCATAACAAAACCCAAAGCACGAGATGCCTTATTACAAATATGAGTAATATGCATATCAAATAATAATTTATTGTCAATAATAACCCCCAAGTCCATTGCCTCATGTTGAATAGACAGCATCTGATTTTTTATTTTATAGGTGAAGTTAAATGGGTGCCTTTTTCTAGTAAAACTAATTGAGAAGCACTTAGTTACATTCAGGTCGAGTTTATTTTTACTACAATAAAGATTCAGTCTATCCAAGTCGTCCTGAAGCTTGACAGCATCAGAAACACTATTAACCACCTTAAAAATTTTCATGTCATCAGCGAAAAGGAGGTACTGAGAGTTCAAAAAACATTGACCAATGTCATTTATAAAAATAACAAACAACAAAGGTCTCAATAAAGAACCCTGAGGCACCCCAGATGGAATATTAGTCCAAGAAGACATATATCCATTCAACACAACAGCTTGGGATCTATTTAGGATATAAGATGAGAACCATCTTAGTAGATCTCCTCTAATACCCATTTTCAGAAGTTTCAAGAGCAACATAGTATGATCCAACCGATCAAATGCCTTAGCGTAATCAGTGTAGACTGAATCCACCTGATTACCGAGATCCATTTGCTTTGTTACACAATCAGTGAAAACCGCTAAGTTAGTGACTGTTGAACGGTTCTTTAAAAAACCATGCTGTTGTAAACTAAAAGCAGACCTCATACTATCGTACACATAATTGTAAACAATACGTTCAAAAACCTTGGCAATCAGACAGAGCTTCGAAATTGGTCTATAATTTTCAACACAGTCCCTGGGACCCTTCTTGTGGATTGGTGTTATAAAAGCTGACTTCCATTTAGCTGACATAATACCTTCTTGAAGCGATCGTTTATACAAAATAGTAACTGGAATGCATAATTCATCGGCACATTCAGCTAGAAACAAGGCAGGTATGTCGTCGGGCCCCGGAGACTTGCTAAGGTCCAAGGCCTTCAGAAGTTTCCGTACTTCGTCAACATCAACTTCAATAGAAGACAGATCACTCGATAGATCGTCCCAGTCAATACTACCAAGGTCAATAATACTATCTTTATTGTACTTTAAAATTACAACATATAATGCGTATAGCATGCATATTATTATGTTGACAAAGGTGGACTTATCTCTATATGAGATCTATATACACCTAGTATCATCTTGAGCACTACTCACGTGTTCTCTCCAAAAACCAAGAGAAAGTGTTATACTGACAACATAGGGGCAAAGGCCTGCTCCGACCATAATACTTTATATAACATAACACAAGAACAAAGTGCTTTTAGCTGCATAAATACCAGAATGCCCTACCAATCTGAATAGGTATTATCATATTTGGACTGAACAATAATAATATTAATTGGCGTGTCGCAATTTGCTTACTGTTGGTTTCCGTAACAGTTTGAAAGATATTTGCGTACATATATTTTATTATCACATTAATTAAATGGCCACTTATATATTTTTAAACAAAGCACCGCAAATGACTCAACACAGCCTGATGTTAAGCGGTAAGAAGAGTCCATAATGTGAAGACAGCTAGTCCAGCTTGAAACGAACTGCTCTAGCCGCCTCTGTTGAAGAAACCCATGTTATAGGAAGGAGGGAACACATGTTCCGGCAAAGAATTCCATACTAAGTAACTAAACGTCTTTGTGCATGATGTTGGGATACCTACTCCGAAGAGCGTATAGAGCGACATTGATTATAATATATTATGATAATGTACAGTCAAGCTTAACAGTTTGACCTTGAGACAGCCCTTACTCTTTCGCAATAAAGGCGGCTTTCGTAGTGCAACTCTTACACTTGACGTGAGTGCAACTCTTACACTTGACGTGCCGTCGTCTGTACTTATCGTGATTCTTCAATAATCTATAACATGACATGTTTTTCCCGCAATGTAATAATCAGAAAATTTTGTTTCATTGGGTCGGAAAGCCCATAACATTGATTCGATAAAGTGAAAGTGGCATTCGGTGTGAACAGATAATCCCTAATCCGCTCTCTGCAGGTGATTTTAAATTGAAAACCCATGTCTCTGCGGCCGGCACTCAGATTTTAAACTATGATGAAATTGCAATATGAGATAAGACTATATCTCATATACCTACTTGCTTTTACTTATAAGATTTGCTGTCAATGAGATACATCTGTAATTTTGAAGACTTAATCAGCTATTATCTAACATTAATAAACAAATTTAAAAGTAATATATTATTCTAAAGTCATTACCTACTCACCGTAAATATATAACACAATTCTTTCTAAACTAAATTTAAGTAAATAGGTACTGACACAACCATACTCAATTAAGACAAGATAATTATTTCTTATCAGGACATTTAATTTTCCTCTCTGGTTATTTTCGCCGTTTAATTTGATGCCTAGCCCGGAATTAAACGCCGGCATCCAATTAAATGCCTAGGCCGATAGATAATTGAACTAGACTCACTCAACGTTTAACAACATGGCGTATTGAAAGTGCTCAATTAGATGCCTAGGCGGCTCGTCTTCTACTGAAGAGTTTTCGTGTGATTCGTAGGTTCAAGGTTATTTTTTTTATCATTTATAACCGAAATGATTTCGGTTATAAGTAGTCATAAAAATAAAACCTTGCAATCACTCAAACAGTCACACAAAAGTTCTTTGATTTAAAAAACATAGGCGTCCAATGGAATGGCTAATTCAACCAGACGTTCATGACGTTCAGCCATCTGGTTAAACGTTGCACTCAATGACTTGGCTGTCTGTCATTTGGTCATTTCATTGGATGCCAGCTTTTAATCAACGGCCTAAGAGTTGGAGATATTATTATCACCAGCCTATATACGTCCCAATGCTGGGCACAGGCCTTCCTACATGGGAGAAACACATGAGGAGCTTAGGCCATAACACCACCACGCTGGCCCAATATGGGTTGGTGGTTTAAAGCGGTTCCAGTGCCTCCCGAAGCACGGAGAAGCTCGAGATAGCAAATTTTGACTGACCCATCCCAGGATCGACCATGGCAAAAGTTCCTTTGTTTTTCGTATCGAAGCTAGAGCGTTCAAACCAATACGCCACCAAGCTCCTCAGCCTATACAGGGTGGTGCCGTTAATGCGAAAATAAGTTTAAACATGGGCTATTTTAGTCCATAGAAATGGTTTGCCACTTTCAAAAATATCGTATTTATTTGATAATTTCATGACATTGAAATAATGCTGCCAACGTTACACTATTCCATACAAATGTATAAAATTCAAAACACTGACTTATATCAACGCACAGCTTGAACCGCTGTTCCCAAAGATACGAAATTTGGAGTTGTTCTTTGTGAAGTGTAGATATCAATAAGAAAGGGTTTTCTAAAATTTCATTAGGGTTTTATAAGTTAATAAATACTTTTCAGGGTGAAATGAATGGTTAAATTTTCTATAATCTTTATCTTTGAGTTAATTAACTCGAAAACTGGTACACATATTCTTCAATCAAAATTATGAGGCACATGTATTACAGTTATTCCACAATTATTTTCCAAAAGGTGTCGTATTGACGGCACCACTCTGTATAGTTTGGTTTTCCGGAGCAGGTCGTCCTTATTGCTTTGTTTGGGATATTGTCAGTATCAGAGAGAACAAAAGAGAGCTTATAATGTTTTTTCTTTCTAAAAAAAACCTGCAGGGCACGCGGACGAAGCCGCAGGCAGATGCTAGTAGTAAGATAAAAATATAATTCAAAATTATAAGTCGACGCATAAGTTTAATATTACAATTTAGATTTTTTTCATATAGGTCGGTAAACATAATTTTCTTATTTACGCGATGAGTATTATGTTGATCACAATCAAGTAGCTTGATTATAAAACTCAATTTAAGATAGGTACTTCACTAACCTTATAAGTGATAGCTCAAGTGCGTCGAAATACTTATATTAATGTTTCTAATCTTGGTGAAAAATTCCGAATCAACTTGGAAACTTTTTGCAAGCAAATAATTATTTTACACTAGTCGGCGGGCGCCCACGTGAATACTAGTAACCTATGTTCTTTCTCAGGATGTCATCTATATTCATGCCAAAGTTCAACTGAATCGGTTCGGCGGCTTAGAAATGTAAACGTAACAGACAGAAAGAGTTACTTTAGCATTCGTTTAGTATGGATTATTTCCAGCTATAGGTATATACAAACAAAGAAATGTTCACTTCATTTGTAATAAGCCTAATTTAAAAAAAATTAACGCGTGCCAACGAATACATTTTCACAGTAGAACGAATGAGTCCAAGACTCGTAAAAGGAAAGTAGTCATCAAGGGCCCAATTTATTACAAGGGCAGTTTTATGGGCCCATTCCTCACCAATAGTTCGCTTCATTGCACTCCATTGCGTATGAGAGAATCAGGGGAATAGACTCGGTGGTGGCTTAAAGCCGGTGAGTCAGCAATTGATGCTTTTTTCTTTTGAAGCTCGGACAAGAAAGATACATTGCAAATTGTGGGGAGCTAGCGAGAGGGTTTCGAAAAGTGAATTTTCAAGAGAATCTGGTATAAATATGGTCGTATTGTACGTTTTTATGTATTTTAGTGTGAAATTAGGTAGATAAGTCAAAAATATGTTTAATATTTATGTAAAAAAATATAATATTAAAAATGTAAAACATTATGTACTTATTTTAACATATAAAATTGTTAAAATAAGTAATAATAACAGTTTTAAAACAGAGAATTGGTTTATAATTGTCATAAGACCTCCGGGGGTCTTTTGCAATAATAAGGGTTCAGGCGTAAAATAAGCGGTTCTTACAATTCCACTTGATATGATGGCGAGTGTAAGTTATTTATACGGTGCTTACCAAACTTTTCAATTATTATATTAATCACTATAGAACATGCTTAATGTGACATGTATTTTCTCGTGATAGTCATTTTTAAATGGGTATTTTTGTCTTAATCTTATGTTATACTGTCTTTCAAGATAAGATACTAAACTTACAGGTATAATAATAATGATCTTGATTATAGAATATCACATCACACATCATCAGCCAATAAACTTCCAGCTGCTAGGCACAGGCTTCCTACATGGGAGAAACACACGAGGAGTTTGGGCCATAACACCACCACGCTGGCCCAATGCGGGTTGGTGGGGTAAAACGGTTGCAGTAACAACCGGGACAGTAGTTAGAACAGTAGTTAGGGCGAGGTCAAGATATAATACATTTGAAATAAAAGCACTGTACCGGATTTAACTCGCGGTTAATTAGATATCTAAGTAACCGCGAGTTAAATCCGGTAAATTTCGCTCGCAAAATTGTAAGACAATACTATTTAATAGAGATTATTAATAACTTCTTTTATTGTAATCTAGTGGCTACCTGCGGATCCCTTGCGGCCTGGCCACGGGAACGGGCGGCGGCGGCGTCTCGGCAACCACTGTGCGGTCACGACGACGCGCCGCGAGGCCGACATCGAGACAGCGCGCAGTGGTTGCCGAGACGCGAGACGCACGACGCACGTGCGGTGATGTCGTGGCCTGGCCGTTAGTGTGGATTATGTTTATCACGCCAAAAGTAGTCTGCATCCTTTCTCAGGATGTAAACTGAGTTAATAATCGTAGGGGTACACATGTACAATATATAACCTCTAATATACTTATGGTAGCCTGGTACTCCAGATTAGAAATATGTGCAAATGCAGTTAATCACAGTCGCATTGTTTTTAGCAAAATTGCGTTACTAATTTTTTAAAATAAAAATAAAGAGAAAATACACAGTATAAACTAGTATCTTTTTTAATGGTACTAAGGACACATAGTAGTGTCACTAGTACCATTGACGGTACAAATCAATGGTACTATAGACACCAGGCGGTTATAATAACTCAATAGTTGGAGGATATCTTAACCTTTCGTCCCTTAGTAGCATTCTAGCGCTCACACACATCGAAAAATCTGTTGTTTTTGATATATGGGTACTGCTTAGATTACCTACACACTTAATTCATTTATTTTCTAAATTCTTTATTTCTTATATATAAATTAGATAAAATTATACAAAACTTTAAATATTGTCTATGAAAATACAATACGTAATATTTCCACAACATGAGTGCAGTCGTTATGGTTTTAATGACTAGTAAATGCAATATATTTTTAAATAGCGGCGACTTTACTATTATAGCTGTTTTTATCTCAGCTGGACTCATGTTAATGTGGTTACACATAGTGCAGTATTAAAAGTAAAATTATTTAAACGATCATTACAGAAGTTGAGATTGGATTACCTATAGAATACTTATCATGTGAGGATAAACTTTTCACATTGACATGACGAAGAAAATAATAAAGACTTAATTGAAATATCTAAATCGCAATAGGTTTTTGCAAACAAAACTTTTTAAAAAAAAAATTGATATTTTGGCTAATTTAGACACATCACAATTTCACAAGTAAATAAATAAATACTTAAATACAAATTGAAATCCAAAATCAAATATTGTTCCTTTTTCAAAATTATAAAAAACTAAATCTTAAAGGAGGTCGGTTGCAGTAAATTACCAAAATGTTCTTGAGCCCTTGAACTTTAATGTATTTATTTAGATAATTTCGTAGACATATTTTAGGGTGTAATCCATTTCGCCAACGAATTTTATACAATTATAAATTATATTTTTTTGGTAGTGGAATATTGACATGCGTAGCTAGAGGAAAAAGGAACTGCCCAGTAGCCGCCTTCAACTTGCCGATGCCGGCCCTTTACGCCTCGTTTGCATAACCCATGTCACAGAAGGGAACAATAGTAATATGCTGGTAGAGAATTCCTTGTTTTACAAACTGAATAACTTTTAGACGATTCCTATCTTTTATTCTTTAGTCAGGGACGAGGCGAATAAAAAGGGGAACAAACTACGATTGCGACTAACAAGTGGTTCGCTCCTGCAAATTGTTCTAGATGCTAAGGGTATTATTCTTTTTTCATAGAAAGTAACACTTAAAAACCAAGCGAAAGGTTTATTACTTAAGCATAACAAAATATGTTATAAAGCGTGGACCCCGCATAGAACATAATTTTGTATAAAACATGGTTGTATAACATGTTTCAATAATGTTGTCACTTCACATTTATATGTTTTGATTTTGTGCGTTTATAAGGCCTAATTTGTTGAAATAAATACAGATAAAAAAAGAAAATCATGAAAAACAATTGTATGCCCCAGGCGGGAATCGAACCTGCATCTCCTGAGCACTAGGTGTAACCTACCCATTTCTTCAAAGCTTTCTAGTTTTTAATGTTTTTATAGCAGCGTTTATCTCACCACTCATTGAAGTTTTACAAACTCTAGTGATCCGAAAGAATACTTACTTTTACAAGCATTTTTAACCGACTTCAAAAACGAGGAGGTTCTCAATTCGGCCGGTATGTTTTTTTTTTTTTTTTTTTTTCTATGTATGTACACCGATTACGCCGAGATTACTGATCCGATTTACGTGATTATTTTTTTGTTCGATGCGGAATAGCTGCCATTTGGTCCCATAAAAATTTTTTCAAAAACAGTTGGGTACTTTGGTTTTAAATTTAAAAAAACTGAAATTATGAAATCGTCTACATAAGCGAAATTGCGAATTTTTGCTTTTCCAATGACTTTTTAGTGAAACGATACGATAGTAGGAAACAATATAAGTTGACGGTCACCCATCTAGCTTCGACCGTAGAAAGTTATCACTAAAAATTGTGAAAAAAAAATTTTAAACAAAAATTAAAACCGACTTCAAAAAACTGAAAAGGATGAAATAATTAAATTTAAGTAGGTATTCATCCCCTAGAAACATATTTTTGGAGTTGGTGCTAAGTGGTTTCCAAAAACAATAGAAAGTAAAGCACCGACTCCAAAAATATGTTTCTAGGGGATGAATACCTACATAAATTTAATTATTTCATCCTTTTCAGTTTTTTGAAGTCGGTTTTAATTTTTGTTTAAAATTTTTAAACTTTAAGTCAAGATGAGAAAGCCAATTTAATCACATTTACATGTTTGTTTGTTTGTTTTGTTTAAAATACAAATAAGGAAAGAAAACGACGAAAAAATGTTAGATATTTAACATGTTATATGCCCAAAGTCTACGTTTTCTTGATAGAAGCCAACTTCAACCATACAAAACGTCCTCTTCTGTTGATATTGTGAACTAAATTAACGTGTAAATATAAATAACGGCTAACTGTACACGTTATCTTATACAGGGCTATATTAATAAATTATATTGAAAATTTCCAAAGATTTCTATGAAATAATGGCAATGAATGTTAAATTAATTCATATAAATGTCATGAAATTATCATACGAATAAGATGTATTTGAAAGCTGAAAAACATTTTTATGAGCTAATATAGCCCATGTTTAAATTTATTGTCGTAATGTCGTCTGCTGCTGATGATGATGGTGTAGGTTATTGTCACTGGACCTTGATAAATTAATTAAGAACTTGAAACGAATGATGAGATGATGAAGGTGGTCATTGTAATTACTGGGCATCGACGGCATTTCATCTTATGCCTCAGGATGATGACAACGCACCTGCGATATCAGGTGATTTTTCCTTGTTATTGTAGGTGTCTATAGGCGGAGTAACTGCAAACCAGGTTGGACGTCAGTTTGTTTGTCATCTAGTTGTATAAAGAAAGCTCCAGAACGCGATCAACGACTGTGATAATTATGGTGAAGGTTCTAATGATTAATTAACTTACCATATTCGATATACATTTGTTACTCACTGATTCGGCTGTGCGCGACTCATGGCATACAAGGACAGACAATAAGCAATACCTGTGTAAAATAATATTAATTCATATTTTCGTGGTTTCCTAGTAGCTGAAATGGTTATAAGTTTAAGGAATTAATTCACTATTTGAATTAAAAAAAACGGACTCATGATAAGCCCACAGTGTGTACGCAATTTAGATTAAAGAACAACCACAATCGAATTAACAGATGTTTCTGAATTAGTTCAATTAAATTTACCTACCTTGATTTAATTAAACTAATCCAGATGTTTCTGAATTAAGTTTAATTAAATTTACCTACCTTAAAATTTCAATTTATATTTTTTGAATAGCGATAATACGCCATCGTAGTGTGAATATAATGCGACTTGACTTTGCGATCTTTTTTCAATAAGTTCTAACATAGCTTATCTATGTACCTACTACTTAACTAAAGTTATTTTATGCGTCCATAAGAACGTGTGTCATCACTTGCTAATTGAATATTGGTAACTAACCAAGTTACCAATATTAAGATAGAAATGTTGGTTTACTATTGTTTAACAAAAAACTTATGACAAAAGATCATTTTACAAACAACGTTTAAAAATCTAATCATTTGACAAACTTTCATTTCGCAAACATATTACTTTAAAAAGAATCATTTGACAAAATACAGGCTTCGCAAATGTTTTACTTAGAAAATATTTCAACTGTCAAAATATTTTTTTTAAATGTTCACATGACTAAATAATTCGTTTTCCAAATTGGTGATTTTACAAAAAGTTACTGGATAAATTATTAGTTTGTAAAAATAACTGTTTTCTAACCAATACTTACGCGAAGCCGTACAAAAGGCGGTATTTTAAATAATTTTATTAAGGTACCCACCTATTGCCGTCAAGTTATTAGTAGATAGGTAGGTATATCAATTTGGCCGTACGTAGGCGGGAGTCGTGTAAAAAAGCGCCTTAGATTTCTAGCCTACCACGGCCGTGTCGGGCTTCCGCGGAGAGCTCTTATCTCGTATACATGTAGGTACTATGAATAAATAATCAATTTGTGAAATAATGTTTAAGCTTAATGTTTTTTTTTAGTAATATATTGTCTAATGAGTAGTTTATTAATAAACAATAGTGTGTAAAATGATAAATTTATCAAGTATAACTTTGTCAAATGTTATTTTTCTAATGAAAAGTTATTTGTTTTTCTCAAATGATTGGACACCAGAAATGTTATCTACAGTTTTTGATTCCAAATGAAAGCTTATTTAACCGAGTTCGGTTGATTTAATGATAAAACTTTTGTTTTATAATAGTTTACTGTGAAGTGTTAAAGTATAATATGTTTTTTTTTATTTATTTCTTAACTTTTTAACCCATCTAGCTGGCGTCCTTTCAACAAAAGTTTTTTTTTTTTTTTTTTTTTTTGGAAGGTAGAGAAACGGGTCTGAAAAACTTCGTCGACAAATTTTCCATCGACAAACGATTCGCCGACACATTCAAAATCTACTTCACAAATACCAGACAAAACATCCAACTCTGATTGGTCAAAAATAACCACGAACATTTTTATATTGAATTATTAATGTCATTATTAATATTGTTTTTTTTCAAGTGGTATTTGTGGAATGGTTTTGTGAGAATGTGTCGGCGAAACGTTCGTCGGTGAAGTATATCACACCGTGGAGAAACAGACCCGTAACCTATTAAGTATCACATTGTTACTGGGGCCACAGTAGGTAATAATTAGTGTAATTTAGTTTCGCCAGAACGCTATAGCACTGTGTTTGTATTCGTTAATGTGCACCATTTGTAGCAAATTGCACTTTATGAAGCTTTTATGTCTGTACATACATAAAACTTTCCGACCCCGGCCTTTGGGGCGATCTCATCAAAATTTCGATAGGCTTTAACATAAACTTATTGGTTAAGCCTTTTGTAGCCGGCTGGTTGGTGATTTGCGATTGAAAAATGGTGTTCGTTATTGTTCGATGGAAGGATATGCCTATGTAATCATTTGTAAGTTACTGTAACATACTTTGGTATATTTATTTGGATTTTATATGGCACAGTTATGTTTCTTTTAAAATTACAACAGTTTATTACAACAGTAATTACAAAATTACAACATAACTAACAATTTAGACCCCGGAATAATTATTGATATGATTTTATACACAGTAAACATAACTAGAGAAATATATGTGTAATTACTGGGCATGGACGGCATTTCATTTTAGGCCCCAGGATGACAACGCACCTGCATTATCAAGTGATTTTTCCTTGTTATTGCAGGTGTCTATAGGCGGCGGTAACCGCTTACCATCAGGTGGGCGGTCAGCTTGTTTGTCATCTAGTTGTATAAAAAAAAAATATGTAACTATTAGTTCGATTTAATATGGTTTGATTACACGATTCTGAATTAATTTGTTATAGAATTTCTATCCGAATTTAGCTTGAATTTTGAAATTTTCGGGGCAGCATAAGGTAAAATAAATAGCAATACTTGAAAACCGAGAAGTCCAGGTTTAATTCTTATGCAACAGGATTTTTCGGTTCGAATTCGCTAGTGGTAGGCCTTTTCTGAGTTTGCCTGGCTACCTACCATCATCTTAACTAAGTCTGCTGCCATAACAATAATGTTGTCATAAACAGCTTTGTTGTGTTCCGGCAGTTGGAGGTAAGTAAGATAGCCAGAACATCTGTGGTTAAGGGTAAGCTCGTGTTCATCTTCAGCCTTAATAATAATTAAGATTACGCGGTGCTGATGCCTTTTTCCCGTTGAGTGTATCCATTAATCACGTGAGGCTACGAATTGGGGGGGGAGGGGTTCTGGAAAATTCACGAAATATCACAGGGGGGGGGGGGGGGTGTAGTAACATATCACGTGTATTTATTAATACACCGAAAAGCGGCGAGTGGTGTGACCTTTAGGTACTCGCCGTTGCCAGATAACGAACGAAGTTGACGCCGAGTGGCGTGATGAAACCGACGTTGATCTTCAACAAAGCACAGTACAAACAACTGACTTACAAGATGCTTATCCAGTTGTTAGTGTCGAAGAAAGTCTTGCTAATCCGTGGTCCAAGGACAATGTACATTAAATATATGCATGTATGTTAGTTATGTTACGCATATTTTTCGCATGAATAAATGATGATGAGAGGGCGCCGCTAAAAATCAAGAATCGTTGTAAAAGTGACTATTATTGCTGAAACAGATAGGACTACTTAGTCTAAGTTCATTGGATATTTTAAAGTGAAAAATGAAAATAGGTCAAAACTAGCATCTACCAGCTGATTTAGAACTACTAGTGACATCTAGCGGTGAGTGGAAACCTACTAGTACCAACAAAACGATATCGGCATTCCTCAAGGAACGCGCATCTGGTGACATCTGGCGGAGAGTGGATAGACTATGGCTGACAACAAAGTCTACATTCCCTCGAATAAAGTACAACTAGTAATATCTAGCGGTGAGTTGATAAACTACGCGCAGCAATATTGGCATCCTCACTGCTGGCTGCAAGAGGGCGAAGTCGTAATATTTTAATATCTCTTCTCTTGTCTTCATTATCTTTTTTCCCGGCAGAATGTCTGGATCATGTGCTGGATGCCACAAAGAACTCCCGAAAAGGGAATATCTTACCTCTTCGTATTGTAATTGTAAATATGACCTCGATTGTGCCAATGTCACTGTACAGCGTTTTTATAACACCATGACGCTAGAGCATAAAAAACAATGGAAATGTCCAGCTTGCTATTGCAGAACACCAAAAACTGTGAATTTAGATGCACCAATAAGACCTACAAATAATATTTTGAATAAACAACAATATAACTCTCCAGATATAAACAACGTAACCATTAGAAGAAAAAATATGTCTTCTAAAAACAATGACACTTTGGACTCGGAAGACATATCATTAACAGGTGACACTATTATCCCAGATAACGTGGCACCTGGCAAGCAGGCTGAGTTAACACTGCAAAACGTAAGTGACGTAATTACCAGGAACCTAAAAGAAAATAATAAAAACATAATAGCGCAATTACAGAATATAATACAAACAGAAATACAAAACGCCATAGAAACATTGAGACTGGAATTTAAACAGGATATTAATATTTTACATGAACAGAATAAGAACAGACTATTGGAAGTACAACAACTGAATGTGACAATTGATGAGCTACAAAAACAAATAGATTTACAAAAAATGGAAATTTGTACATTAAAGACAAAAAATTTACCCTCATGTGAAAGCAGTAACTCTGAAAATAATTGTAGAAAAATAGTTTTATTTGGCTTGGAAGAATACTATAAAGAACCTGAATGCGAATTACATAATAGAATATATGGATTGTTTCAGGACCAAATGCATGTCGACCTGAGTGGATATATAGAGGATACATATAGAATAGGGCGATACAATAGAAGCGGAAATCGTCCATTAGTAATAGAATTGTTAAGTAAGAGAATGACTAGGTACTTGATTGAGAAAAGGAGCTACTTTTATAAAACAGGGCTATCACTGTCAGAATTCTTAGACAGACCTACACAACTGAAAAGAAAAGCTATGCGGGAAGAAATGCTCTCGGCTAGAAATAATGGGCTTCATGCAGTTTTACATAATAACCAATTATTTATTGAAGGGAAGAGAATCAATTTGGACAATACTGGTAAAGAAAATCTGCTGGAAAGTAGAGAGGTAGAGAAACAAACGCCTAGAGGACAAAACAAACCGAATACAATCAGCAATAATTCCTTTCGAAAATATAGAACAACATTTAATATACTATACCAAAATATCCAGAGCATGTACAACAAGCAACATACAATAGAAGTATTTTTACATGAGAGACCTATATACCAAGCTATATGCCTAACTGAAACATGGTTGACGGAAGAAAAATTGAACTTAATCAATTTTGATGGCTACAAATTGCAGCTTCTTTTTGCCGAAAAAACCGGGTTGGAGGAGGTGTCTGCATACTATTACAAGAGCATATAGTATACGTAGAGAAATATGATATCACGGCTATGTCTTTAGAATACATTTTAGAAATAACTGCAATTGAATTGTGTAAAGAAAATATGTTAATTGTAGTAATTTATTGGAATAGAAGAGAGGAGGAGATTTTTTTTTGTCAATTAAAAAAATTTTAAAATACATAAATAATAAATACAATAAATATAATATTGTTCTGGGCGGAGATTTCAACATAGATATACTGAAACACAATAAAAAAACCTCAGAATTTCTTAACATAATGCTAGAATATAAATTTAATCAACATATTAAACAACCAACTCATATAACAGAAACCACTTCCACATGTCTGGATCTCATATTTACCAACTTTAGAGATAAATATCTGAATACAGACATAGAGGAATTAGGTTTTTCGGACCACTTGGCAACTACTATACAACTAAAAATAAGGCAACAAACTAAACCATCTCATTGGTATATGGAAAAACGGGTTTGTAACCAGAGTGCAATAGATAATTTAAAAAAAAAATTACAAGCAATAGATTGGAATAAAGAAATATTCACACACAAAAATATAAACGAAAACTATGACACTTTTAATGATAAGTTAATAACAATACTAAATATAACAATACCGAGGCGACGAATTAAAATAAAATCTAATCCAAAAAAATACTGGTTAACTGTAGGGATACGAATATCATGCAAAAATAAAAGATTGTTGATAATACTTACCACAAAAACAAATAATACTACATTAAAACATTTTTATAAAACATACTCTAAAGTATTAAAAAAACTATAAACAGCGAAAAAAATTCAATACATTAAGAAACTAAAACAATCTAATAATAGAGTAAAAACTATGTGGCAAATAATAAATGAGATAACTAATAAAAATAATGCAAAAGAGAACTTAAATATAACATTAAAGATAAATAATTTCTTATGTACAGAACCAAAATGGGTTGCGAACTCATTCAATAACTTTTTCGCGTCGTTTGGTAACTCGGTGCAAGATGGGTGTGTTCGCGGCCGCCCTGTTCTCCAACCGACAGAAAATACCATGTATTTAAGCCCCGTCGACTGTTATGAAGTCAATAAAATTATAAAAAATTTAAAGAACAAAAAAAGCTACGGCATAGACGAAATTTCACCCAATTTAATAAAAGAATGCGCAGACGAACTAACTCTACCACTGACTTTGTTAATAAACCAGTCATTTAATGAAGGCACTTTTCCATCACAATTGAAAAAGACAATAATAAAACCTTTCCATAAAAAAGATACTAAAACTGATCCGAATAATTATCGCCCAATCGCCCTTTTACCCACTGCATCAAAAATTTTTGAAAAAGCAATCTGCAGCCGCGTTAGTAAATTTTTTGAAAAATATCAAAAATTTGACGATTGCCAAAATCGATTTCGAAAAAACCGCTCGACAGTGTTAGCTGTATATAAGTATGTAAACGAAATTATTAAAATATCAGATACTAAACAATACGCAGTGGGCGTCTTATTGGATATGACGAAGGCATATGATAGAGTTAAACATAGCATTTTATTAAATAAACTGTACGCGTTAGGTATACGCGGCTCTGCACATAAATGGTTTGCTTCGTATTTAAAGGATAGACAGCAATACGTTGAGATTGAACATTTTGATACCACCACTAAATATATCTCAAAGGTGCGCTCTGATTGTGAAGTGATACACGGATCAATTCCTCAAGGAAGTGTTGTCGGGTGTCTGTTGTTCTTAATTTATATTAATGATCTGCCTAAAGCCATACACGAAACCTGTGTCTTATTTGCCGACGACATATCCCTGCTAACCTCAAGTAAAAACGGTAGCGATATTTATGAAAAACTTAGTTTGCTTCTCACAAAAACTACAGACTGGTTAAATGATCACAATCTCGAAATTAATTATTCTAAAACAAAATTAATGACTTTCTATCCCCATCAAAAAACAGCTTTAAACTTAAAATTTAATTTTGTTGGTAGAATAATAGAAACCGTTAAAGAATTCAGATTACTCGGTATAGATATAGACACTCATTTAAATTGGAAAGCTCACGTTGGTAGAGTTCATTCCAAGCTATCAAGCTTCTCCTATGCTCTGCGCGAAATAAAAAAGACGACGAACATAGAAACGGCAATTACCACCTACTATGCATAGGTACGCGCACGCTTGGTTGAGCTATGGAGTCGTTTTGTGGGGCAATAGTACAGATGCAGCCTCTCTTTTCATCTTACAAAAGAAGCTGATCCGAATCATAGCAAATATAGATCAGACTGACAGTTGTAGACCATATTTTCGTAAATATAGAATATTAACCTTGCCTTGTTTATACGTATTAGAGATATGTAAATTCATTAGGAAACATAAACAGTTTTATACAAAACGTGAAGACGTACCAAGTAAATACTCAATACGGCATAAAAATAAATTAGTAGTACCAACTTCCCGGTTGAAATTAAACTCTAAAAGTACGTTTAGCTTTTCTATAAAAATATATAATAAATTACCCGACAATTTAAAAGCTGAAAATAATGACAAAATATTTATAAGACAATTAAAACAATTCTTGACAAATAAATGCTATTATGATATTAATGAATTCTTTATTGATAATACAAACTTAAGATACTGACAATAAAAATAAATTTACATTGAAGTATATATAATGGTAATTTTGTTTTTTAAGTATAATATATAATAAGACATAATATAAAATATGATTTTACCCGACAATCTAATGAATGAATATAATAACAATATACTTTTATGACATTGATAACACTTCATGACTAGTTAATGCTATTATAAATATATATTTTTATTGATGATATTTACTATAAATTCAATTGGATTATTATTTAATTTATTTAATTAATATTTATATAATATTTAATTAATTGTAATGATAATTTATTATGAAATAGTTTGAATATAGAACAATTTATTGATTCGTGTAATTACATAGTACGTTTCCTCTCTTCTAGTCCTTACATTGCGTGCCCGTCAGGGTCCATAATACTGGTCTAACATTCTATGTAACATCCTATGTACATTATGGTTTGGCAATAAATGATTGATTGATTGATTGAATACACCGCCGTTGCCAGATAACCATACCATACTATTCCTTTAATCTTTTAATGCCAGTAAAAAACAACCTTAATTTTCGAAGACGATATACTTTTATAACTGTATTTACAGATAATATTAAAAAAAAAATAAGATTCTTTGTAGGTAGGTACTAAAAATACACGTGATGTTGAGGGGGGGGGGGGGGGGGGTGTAGTCTTAAACCTCACTATGCATTACTATATTTTGCTGACACGGTGACCCATGTTCAATGCCAGGTACTGAGCTCGATCTCCTTATCCTTTTCTGCCTATTTCGTAACCCTTTTCATAAAAACCCGACGCTCCCCTACTAGAAGTCTAGTTCAGAAAAACAATGAGAACATAACACTGAAAAGACCCATATAGATCCTCAGGACTCTAGCAGCTGATTTGCAACAAGAAGCGATTCTTTTCAAATTTAACAAGTTAAAATTGGCTCGCCGCTTGGAACAAGGTAAAGTTAAGAGCGACTACAAAAGAGCACAGCGATCTTGTTAAACAAGAACTCTTAAGCGAGAATCGGTGAAAAAGTTAAAATTAAAACTCATTCTTCTCGGTAATAATGCTGCCGGCTGCCCCGATACAACCAAAGGAGCGGTAGTTAATACTGCTACAACACTATTTTTCTGAAGTATTTCATCGCATTGTTGGATTATGTTTTATTTCTTGTCCAGTCAGACTATTGCGGCTCTCCAGAAAGTAATACTATAAATAACAGTATGTTTCACGCTTTCATATCATCCATTCTAATATTATAAATGGGAAGTAGCTTTGTTTGTCTATATACTAGTCCCACTGCTGGGTACAAGCCTTCCTACATAGGAACAACACATGTAGAGTTTGGGCCATAACACCACTACGCTCGCCCAATGCGGATTGGTTGGTTGCAGTTATAGTAAAAAATGCCTAACCAATTAGTAAAAAAATCCTCTAGTAATATAAAAAAGGTAGGTTAAAAGGTATATAAAAAAAAACTACCGACCAAGATGAAATTCGGTATAAAGATAGATTATACCCTAAGAGAGGACAAAAGAAACTTTTGCGGTAGCGACAACCGACATCCACGCAGAGCCAGGATGGGCAATAGCAGCAATATAATCCTATTCAAATTGAAATGAAAAAGGAGTTGATTATATTTTTCAGGGATTTCGCAAAAAAGGATCGCAAAAAGGATCAAAAGTATCTGAAATAGTTATTCGTGATATGATACCTAATAATGGTAATATACCTAAAATACTTGATAATGATACCTAAACTAAATATAATTACTCAAATGAGAAGCTACCAGTCCCAAAATCCAATTACAGTAACCTGGTTACTACTACTTCCCGTGCTGGGTCGAATTGCTCGAAGGACCATAAAAATGTACAAGCTGCTGCTGCACAAACTTTAGATTGATACGAAATGATGAAATGAGTATTTGGTGACAAAAATGTATTTATTGATAGGTACTTGATATTTATGCTAACTGATACATTGATTTGATATGAGTATACACCGCGACGGTCGAATGCGTACTAAAGTGATTTAGGTGACGTTAAATTTCAAATTTCTACAAACAAACTATGCATGAAAACGAATTATTAGTATTTTTCCAGGATTCAGGAGCGTATTCCTGATTTTTTGAGATAGTGTACATATACTTGGCCAAAATTATGAACCATCTCTTTTATTAGTTAAAAATGAGCGTCAATTAAAGCTTGTAGAAAATGTAGCCGATGCAAATCTTTAGATTTATTGTAATTACTTTCACAAAACTTCAAAAAATCTTACTAATGTCTCTTACCACTATGTATTTGTATTTAATTAAATTAAATACACATACAAAGTATGGTTTTTCCAGTTTGCACAAAACTCTTCAGCTATATTACTGAGCTTAGCTGTAAGCACGTTAAAACACCAGGAAAAGTCAAGGAAAAGGAACTTTAAAACAATGCAAATTCGAATTTTGTTTTTCTTTTTATTCTTAAAGGAATAATACCCAGAAACGTCTTATTACCTACTCTTTGATGAAAAAAGTTTTCGGTGCTTACACACTTAGTATAAGTTTTTAATTGAAGCCTTTCCTAACATCAACAAGAAGTCTGTCCGACGAACAAGAAGAAGAAAAATACAATTCCGGTGAAATATTCTAAAACGATTCGGTTTTGTTTCCAATTAGGTAATACCTTATGTGCTACAATATACAAATTAAACAAAATTTTGAGTGCGTACGTTTTCACAGGAGTCAAATTCATCGGTTTACTAAACTACCAGCTATTTTCCTAATTATTATATATTGTTAACATTATAAGTTTTAAAGATATTTTTTACGAAAATATATTAAAGGTTATTACTTTTATTTATCATATCAGCCTTTGATATCCAATGCTGAAGAAAAAGTCTCCCCCATAGATTTCAAATGGATCGGTTCTGCGCATCCTGCATCCATCGGCTACCCTACTTGCCGCCCTACTTTGTGCTTTCTGGTACGTGGTTGCCATGTTAAAACTAACACCTCATTGGCTGTCCGCTCTGCATGCTATGTGCCCTGCCAGTTTAACTTCCCAATACTACTTATGAGCTATGTCAGTGACTTTGGCTACCAAAATTCCGTTTGGGCATAATATTAGCCCTTCGTGTAACGCAGAGCATATTATAATGCTGAGCCGTGACTTGTTTGCTGCCGAGGCGCGACCTGTGCTATTGTGCAAGTGAGTGGGTGATGGTATAGCGATAGACTGTCTTATTTTATTATTATTATATTTTTACCTTTCATTCCTCTGCTCATTGCTATGGGTACCTTACGTTCCTCTTCGAACCTTACTCTTCGAGTTTCTCTTCGTAGTACCCGTCTTCTTTTCATATTCTTTTTGCGCACCGTATTTTCCCATTCTGTTTATTATTTTCAGACAAGGTTGCCTGGAAGAGATTGATTGTTAGCTATGAGGTCGCCTGTTTTCTTGTGTATTTACTCGTGTGCAATAAAAAGTAATTGTATTGTATTGTCAAGTTTATTTACCACTTGTTAAGACATGGTTGATTGATTTAAAATTACTTTCTATATAATCCTTCTCTATACACTTTAAAACGGTCCAATAAGGTGAGATAACGATCACTCACAGGAGTTCGGAAAATGTACAAAATTAATTTATTATGGTATTGTTTTCTCAGCTTTATCTTCATAAGATATTATTTTTCTCCATCGTCTGTGAGAATTTAATAATTTTCCCAGGGGTGTTTCTTGCGTCGTTCGTTTCGCAGAAAGTGATTCAACAATATTCTATCCAAACCAATTTGCACTAAACGGTTGGAGAGCAGCTATTTACGAAGTATTAGATAAAATGTTCCCACGCTAAAAAAAATACGAGTTTCCAATACTTACTAGAAATGAAAATCTTAACTTATACTATAAATTCGAAGGTTGTTTGCTTGTTACGCTTTCACCTCTAAACCTGTCGTCACACGCCGTATAACATTAATAATGAGGGTGTAACTTATTCTATGACAGCATGTGAGACATAGATATATATAATATTCCCTGGACAGAACAACCATGATAAACTACTTTTGGAGAGCTGCACGTATGTGGACAACACTTAGGAACATTGTTCCGACTCTTACTCTCCGTCGCTCCCAGGTGAAGACTACGAAATTGCCTTCGTAGTCCTCTAGAACGCCACACGCATGTGATACATTCTAATGGACATTGGCTCGGGACCGCAGTCCCTGTGTTGGACCTCCACCTCCCCTACAGTCCTACCCTGGCCTTCCGTTACTACTACAATGCCCATCCCTGGGGGAGCGACCTCAACTAATAACTCATGTAGCTATCTCATAAGATGCTATGTCCACAGAACACTACACTGACTTTATGCATAAGTGATAATAGAACACAACTCACCAAGTTTGCGTTAGCTATATTACCACTAAACGTCGTCCTCTCGTTTCTCGCCACCGTTCCTCAGTAGAATTGATAGCACCGCTTCGCACCTCGACACGTTGCCATCTGAAACCCCGCCTTTTCTCTCCCGCGGTACACAACCAAAAAGTGTCCGTCACGCAATGCCGCCGACGGTCAACCACAGACGCAACCATAGATACAAGGCATAGACACAAAGTTACTTATCGATTGCTAAACTCGTATCGATAACAATATCAAGTTATTTACATTACGAATTTTAATACTTACGATTGGCACTTAATAAACTGAACTCGCGAACTTCGCGACAAAACCTAAACATAAAATTTGAGTCGAAGAATAAGCTCGTGGGAGACCTTGTCGCCAAACATGCCAGTCTTCATGATGCTACTTCTTTAAGATGGATAATCACGATTAAAGTCCCAACAACTTCACAATATGATGTGGTTGATGTATGTAGAATTTAGATAGAAACAAATATATTAACATTTATTGTTATTATTTTCCATATTGAACGTCAATACAAACACTTGTTTACAAAACTCACCTATTTTATAACACAAAGTTCGCTCAGATACAATTTTGTAATTATTGTAATAAAAATCTTAACCGACACCATTTCATGGCGCCAAAATCTTCGTTAGGAATTCTCTTACTAACTATGCCGATCGCTGTTCGTGTGTAAATTCAGTAGTACAGTCGTATTGAGCCACTAAGTATAGCAATTTAGACTTATCTCGAAAAAGTTGTCAAAATAATAATCTTCTCTGCTTTTGATGATGGCAATGTGTTTTATCTCATACATAACAATTCTGTCAGCCCAGAAGAAATAATAATCAAATTTTCAAACGTATTTGGGGTAAAATATAATTCCATTTTATACTATAGATGAAACTACCGCACAGGAACTACAGACTGCTTCGGAAGGCGTACAAGGTAGTGTTGCAAGCAATAGTATAAAATATCGATAGTCTATCGATATTATCGTGGCCTTGAAAAACAGTCACTATATCGATAGGACTATCGATAGTATTTATACCTTCGATACTATCGATAGCCAATAGTTTGCAATACTATTGATGAAACCTAAAACTAACGAACTATTATGTAGTTGCGGGAAAACATCCACTCAAATTTTACAGTGTAAAAGTACTGACTATTATTATTAGTCAATTAATAGTCAAAGTTGACTGGATGACTAGCCACGTCAAATTCTTTTTAAGATAAATACTATTGCTTCTTAGCTAAATATCGATATTACAATACTATAGATAGTAATTTACCTATCGATAGTTCTTTATACAAAAAGTAACAATAGTATCGATAGAATCGATAGTATTGATTAAAAACTATCAATTCAACTCAATAGTATCGATACCATCGATAGTTTTAGGTTTCATCAATAGTATTGCAAATTATTAGCTATCGATACTATCGATACTGTGACTGTTTTTCGAGGTCAACTATCGATAGTCATACTATCGGTAGTTTTGCAACGCTAGTACAAGTCGACTGTTTACGATTGGTAAATAAGCTGTCAGTGGTTCTGTTTGTATGACGGTCTATTTTGACAATGTCATTTCAGTAGCAAAGTTTACGATTTCTATTAACGAGAGACTGAGTGGTGAATTTCATTAAATTTCCTAAAATCACCGTGATTATTTTCCTGAAATCGTCTTCCTAGTCGTTTAAAGAGATTAAGTTAT
Source organism: Nymphula nitidulata (assembly GCA_947347705.1). Lineage (NCBI taxonomy): Eukaryota > Metazoa > Arthropoda > Insecta > Lepidoptera > Crambidae > Nymphula > Nymphula nitidulata. The sequence continues at coordinate 6,033,017 of OX374626.1, forward strand.
TTATAAGAAAGATTGTCATCTTTTTAATTAAAGATCATTTGCATTTTTTTATAGCCGAAGACTTTTTTTTTTTTTTATACAAAGCACGACAAATGACTCAACACCACCTGATGTGAAGCGGTAAGAAAAGCCCATATGCGAAGACAGCTAGTGCAGTTTAGACACTGCTCTAGCCGCCTCCACCTTGCCGGCCTAAAAGATTCTTTTTCACGCCTCTTTTGAAGGAACCCATGTTGTAGGAAGGAGGGAACACATGTGCTGGCAAAGAATTCCAAGTTCTGGAAGTACGACAAACAAACGAGGTACTGAATTTCTTTGTGCGTGATGTTGAGGTGGAGACGGTAAATTGATGACTCCGAAGACCAGCACGCGTGGTCCTGAGTAGGAAGGGAGAAGGTGGGATAAGGTCAAAAAGCTCTTCAGAGCACTCTCCGTGATATAGCCGATAGAAGGCGCTAAGCGACGCAATGTCTCGACGCAATTGCAGAGGCTCAAGGTTGTTCGTGACTTCTACATCGCCAACGATATGGACAGCACGATGCTGCAATCTGTCCAGGGCATCGAGTAGGTACTTAGCGGAGCCATCCCACAAGTGCGAGCAATATGCCACGCAAGACCGTACCTGAGTTTTGTAAAGCAGGCATAATTGGTCAGGCGTGAAAAATCGACGCACCTTGTTCAGGACACCGAGCTTCCGTGAGGCTGTTTTGATCACGGTTTCGATGTAGTTCCTAAAATTCAAATCACAACATATCTCCATGCCGAGCAGGTGTAAGGAGCCCTGTGCCGAAAGAGTGGTGCCCTGAAGAGAGGGAAGAGAAAGGAACGGCTTAAATGATAATAAATATCAATTTATCAAGTACTAGCTCACCCGGTGAACTTTATCTTATTTTTAGCCCCCGACGAAAAAAGAGGGATGTTATAAGAATGACGTGTTTGTCTGTGTATCTGTCTGTCTGTCTGTGGCATCGTAGCTCCTATACGAATGGACCGATTTTGATTTGGTTTCCTTTGTTTGAAAGCTGACGTGACTAGGATGGTTTTAAGCCATAATTTATGAAGATCAGTTTAGACGTTTGATGACTACCAGCTCATTTTGTACATGATAACAGGGTTTTACTAACTTTCACAGATCCGATTGATTTGAAATTTGGTGTAATGACACTTCGGTGACATTCCCATGAAATACTAACCTTGAGCTGATCCTATACCATCAAAAAGTCTGCGGGATCCTTAATTCTTCAGAAGCTTACAGCAAATATAGCGTATTTGTGCTCTTATGAATAGCTTCAATGAGATGGTGTCAGATAGATGATTAATGAATCCGGGGGTTAATTAAAATTTTCAATTTTATGTATTTTTTCACAATGAAAGGTAGCTCGTCTCACATTTAGTTGACTTTGAGGACTTGTCCCGCTGAGTCCAGTCTCGGCCGAAACAACGTTTGGATGGATCGGCTTAAGTAAATCAGGACAATCAAAAATTTCAGTCAGGCACTATTCTCGAGAAGAGAGAGAGAGAGTTTTGGTTTCGTAAAGCAATTTTCGCTAAAGTCGATCCCCGGATTGGTCAATCAAAAACTTAATCTAGAGCTCCTCCGTGTTCGGAAGGCACGTTAAACCGTTGATCCTAGTTGTTACTGCAATTGCTTTAACCCACCAACCCGCATTGGGCCACCGTGGTGGTGCTATGGCCCAAACTCCTCATGTGTCTCTTCCATGTAGCAACGCCTGTGCCTAACATTGGGACGTGTCGTATATAGGCTGGTAATGACAATTTTTGTAAGCGTTAAAATACATAGAAAAATATCTAAACTAGAAAAAAATCAGATGCTTACTTATAGCACTGGATGGTTAGTTAACTGGTTCGTTCCGCCCCATGACAGACATGTTTGTTTTCTAGTTTATATATTTTCTCAGTATCTTTCAAACATTTATTACTTATTTATTTAATTATTTATTTAAACTTTAATTGCACAAAATGAGTTACAATTTAGCGGACTTAATGCCATGAGGCATTCTCTACCAGTCAACCGGAAAGTTGAGTCCAATATAATTAAATAGGTAGTGCAAAAACAACTGTTTTAAAAATTAAAATATACAATAACAATGAATACACTGCATAATAATTAAAAAAACATTGTTAAGATTTATGGATGTTGACGACAAAACCTCCTTTTGTTAGTCAATAACTCTTTTTATATTAAATGTTTTCTCTATTAAGTCACGTCATTGCTGTCGGTTCCTTATATCAGTATGTCACATCGTCCTATAATTATTTTAGAATAAATTTATTATTTTCAATTGGTAAGTGGCTATTTATTATTATAATCCTCCAACTCCAGCTCCTTAATAATGGATAAATACGCAATTATTATAAACATATATAATAAATCCATATTAAATAAAATACATATTGAATAAATACAGAAATAATGAAGATAGTTAGGTATATCAATTGGATAAAGGAGGAGACTCCAAAAAAAGACTGCGAACTGACCGCTTGAAAGCGAGTTTCAAGTCTTCGGGCATATACATATAAATTTCAGAATTTTTTACTAGTCTATTTATTTTTTAAACTCTTTTTACCTCTCAGCACGAAAATGGTGCCTATGCTGCCTAAAAACTCACAGCTTGCATTTTGCTCACATTGTTCTATACTGTCCTATATATCTTCCTATTGTTTAAATTTGTGCTAGTTATTGTAGGTATAAGTGTAACAATAACATTATTTTTATTACGTACTCTATCGTACTCTATGTATTAAAATATTTGAATTTTACAAATTTACAGGACCGTAAAAAGTTATCGACATTTTATTTCCATAAGTTTTTACAAATCGAATAATTGAGTAGACAACAAAAGAGGACCGATTACCTTTGGCGCATGAGTGAAATCATACGCTACAATATTTTGTGCAATCAAATTCCGTTTCATGCAGGAAAATAAAACAACGGGAAAGTGAATTTTTATTGTGGCATAAAATTTTTCGTCTGTGTCAATACAGACGCGGTTCCAAATTTTATTGGTCAAAATATGCTTCTATTTGAGAAATTTGCAATATAAAAGAATATGCAGGTATTGTTCTTATTTATCGACCTATTTAAAGATAGTGAAACATATTAAGTTTTTTTTTCATTTATTAGAACAACTTACAAAACATAGGTACACTTTATCTATTAAAATGGAACGTTAGTCTAACTCGTGCGGTAGTGTTGCCACGACGTGCTTTAAAAAAGGAACCAATTTACCAGATTATTGGGAATTCTAAACATTAATATAAAAATATTATTTTGGTAGTAGACCCATATGTAGGGTCGCCTGGGTAGGTACCACCGCGTTTCTTATTTCAGCCGTGAAACAGTTCGCTGTGTTTCGGATTGAAGGGAAAGGTAGCCAGTGTAATTACTGGGCATTTCATCTTAGGCCTCAGGATGACAACGCACCTGCAATATCAAGTGCTTTTCCTTGGTATTGCAGGTGTATATAGGCGGCGGTAACCGCTTACCATCAGGTGGGCCGTCAGCTTGTTTGTCATCAAGTTGTATAAAAAAAAATACGTTGTTTATACATGCCTTAATCAGCTAAACAGATTCAGTTCGAATCCCGGCTGGAACAACTGTTTGTATGATGAGTACGAGCATTTGTTCACGAGGCATCGATGCTTAAATGTTTATTTATTATATTTATAATGTTTATATACATATTATTATCATTATTTCTCCATTATCTAGTATCCATGACACAAGCTCTTAATGATGCTTACTTTGGGCTAGATAATAGGTGTGAGTGTATGAATATTATTATTATTATTGCTTAACCAATTTGGGCGCGTCCCAAGTTTTTTTATGTTCTCACTGTCTCACAAAAATCATATCTATCTCCCTCACTATCTCATGTATCGAGATTCACTACATGAGATAGTGAGGGAGATAGATATGATTTTTCAGCGCGAGGAAAAAGCCACCAATAGTATAATGAATTGGAATTTATTAAAAAATTTTTTTTGAAAATAGTTCCAATAGTTTATTTATTTTCTAATAAACTAATTTTAAATATTTGTCCATTTGCCTATAAAACGAAAGAATACACATAGTGTGTATTCTATTTTTACCATTTAGGTAGTTAAAATACCAAAAAATAAAGCAACTCTCTTCAAGCAAGCATTTCTCTCTTCTTTCTTTCTTTTTTCAGCTGTGAAACAGTTCGCTGTGTTTCGGATTGAAGGGAAAGGTAGCCAGTGTAATTACTGGGCATGGAAGGCATTTCATCTTAGGCCTCAGGATTACAATGCACCTGCAACACCAAGTGATTTTTTCCTTGTTGATATTGTTGATATTGCAAGTATCTATAAGCGGCAGTAACCGCTTACCACCAGGTAGGCCCTCAGCTTGTTTGTCATCTAGTTGTATATCAAAAAAACTTGCCTTGAGGCATATTTGTTGCCAGCTACCACTACGAATAATAAATCGTAAGAGATGATAAAAAATCCGTTATACTCCGCGTACCGTCGCGGAATATTCGCGAATTGCTCGCGGAGGCATTTGCGATTTCAAATTGCAGGCATTATGTTCGTGAAACGTTGCTATCTCAGTTATTACATTCTCTTTTAGGGTAACTTTACTTGCAACGTTTATTTTGACGAAATATATTTTGCACTCTTCATACGGCTGGCCGGCTGGTTGAGTGGTTCCCTCAATAGCAACTGTCGAAAAATATTCGAATATCAGAAAATATAAAAATATTTTCCGAGCACTGCACATAGGTAAAGTCGTTCAACTTTAACGGATTTTATACCCGAAATTTCGATTACTTTACAGCGATCGTGGTCACGGGAACACTGAAGATATCAGTTTCTTTGTGCTGTCTTTTCTTGTAAAATAGAGTGATTCACACATACGGAACTCACAGTGTCCGTTAGCGGGCAGTGTGTAGAAGGGATTGTGATTTTATGATTCGCATGATGGAATGACGTAGGTACTCGAAGCGTACCAAGTTTGAAACGCACCAAATGTAGTGTACAAAACTATTTCTCAAAATGCACCATTTTGGTGCGCTAACAAAATCAATAAAATAACCCAAGCTGGTGGTACACTCCAACCATCATTTTTATTGAAATCAGGATTTTGTAAAATTACAATATCCTCACAATGGATTATGGAACTGGGTCTTTGGGCTCACGTAATATTCTAGGAATGATCTTCGGCTATAAAATAATAATGTAACATCTAATTAAACGAGTGTTGAGCCCAGCAAAGGAGTGAAAAAAAGAATAATATTAATATTTTGTTGTTAGTTCATTTTTGGGTTTCTTGAATTCATAGAAACCTACCTATGTTATCATAAAAATTTCATCGTTTCGTATGTTTACTTCCAAATGAACAAGAATATAATTCTTTCATTACTTCTCTTGCTACGAATAATAGCGATTCCTAATACCAGGTGGTTTAAAATAATTTTACTTGTTTGAAAATATAAGCTACTTTGAAATTTATGCCAATTTTTCTTGGAACTTTGGAATTCCATGCCCGAATTGTGAAGGGTGCTCTGGGATTCGAATCTTAGATTTCTAAATATTGCAACAGCCAATTTAAATATAATTTGAAAACCTAATGTAAGTACCTGTGAATACGAGTAGACTAAAGGTTGAGCATGCCCATTTAGAGGTTAAGCCCCTAAACAGAAGGTGGTAGTAGGGTGACCCCTAATCAAAGATGAGTGTTCTAATTTTTTTTTATACAAAGCATTACAAATGACTCAACACCGCTTGATGTGAAGCGGTAAGAAGAGTCCATAGGCGAAGACAGCTAAGTAGTGCAGTTCAGACACTGCTCTAGCCGCCTCCACCTTGCTGGTTACCCGAAAGGCACTAGTTATCGCGGCGTCCTGCTCGCACCTGCCCTATACTGTGGCGTTTTGCAGCGTCTTTTATTGAAATGCTAACGCCTACAACCATATTGAAATAGTCGATAATAATAACATATATGAGTCGAACATAAATTCAACAAATGCCTCTTTTCACGTAAGATTTAAATAGATACATCAATATGAAAAACACTATTACATTAAGATATATTCAATGTACGGTAAGCCTTAAGCTCTCCTCTCAATATACCGAGCGTGATACACCAACCTTATTGCGATATTTGAGAACCAACGGAAATCTAGGCTTAAACCGAAATAGGTATCGAATAAGAAACGCATAAATAAGGTAAACTGTTCTATAGAATTGGACTTGTATTTTCAGATAATGAGTTTGTTCTAGGAATTATCGATTTTAAATTTAACTGTCTAAAAAGCTTCAGGTATTTGCGACCGCTAGAGTAAATTTATTTTGCTACCTTTATTACTTGGTTTGTTTATTTTGCTCGATAGCTTTGCGATACTTATATATCTTTATGAAAACTTCTTGCTGGCACTTACTAAGTAGGAGAAGGTTGTCGCAATGGATAGAATGCGAAGGATTTCATTATACAGGGTGGTGCTGGCAATACGACAATAAATTAAAACATGCGCTATAGTAGTTCATAGAAATGGTTTGCCATTTTCAAAAACATGTTATTCATTTGATAATTTCATGACATTTGTATGAAATAATATAACATTGGCTGCATTATTTCATACAAATACCATGAAATTATCAAATGATTAAGATGTTTTTGAATGTGGCAAACTATTTCTATGAACATACATAGCCTATGTTTAAATTTATTGTCGTATTGACGGCACCATCCTGTATTTAAGTTTCATAAGAGTAGGTATATTGGAAAACAAGTATTAATGCTTTTTGTACGTTCAAATAGAACTACCACTTAGCTTAGAATTTGAGTAATATAAGTTGTGATAAACAATCATCGAAATGAAACCATAAAAAATATAATCGTAATATGTATAATCAATAATTGACACGGCAATGTAGCGGCAATGAAATCGAATATGGCAAATGACGTGACAAAATTTTTAAAACTTTTTGTTACGTTGGTTAGTCAGTCGCACACCAACTTTATGTCGTAATAATGCCCTACGATTAATTCAGATGTGATGAGATCCGCAGGACAACTAAGGTCGCTGACATAGCCTAAAGAATTGGGAGCCTTAAGTGGCAGTAGGCAGGCCACATTGGACCTGTGACTGGACTGACCGCCGTCATGGCAGAAAGTTCCTCGAGTGGTGACCGCATACCGGGAGACGCAGCGTTGGTAGGCCCCCACAAGGTGGACCGACTATCTGGTGAGAGTCGCGGTAAGCCGATGGATGCAGGCAGCACAGGACCGATAGACTTGGAGATCTTGAGAGAGGTTTTTGCCCAACACTGGGCGTCCTTCGGCCTAAGATAACGATGATAAATGAACTTGAATCAATGAATCTTTATACCTTAGTAATAGTAGATATTAGTAATACTCCATAACTTTATTTATAAGCAATAATTGTTTTCTTTGTAGTTTTCTCCGTCTCACAAAATAAATACATAAAAGTAGGATATAGGTACCACTTTCCAATAAATTATGAATTAAAATAAAAAAAAAATACGAAATTTAAAATAAATGACCGCTAGGAAAATATTAGAAATCTATACAAAAGAAATATATTTATTCATTAAAAATAAATAATGCAAACAATAAAGATACAAAGCGTACTAGATCACCTCATGCACCCTGTATTTATGGGCAAAGTTGCGAAATCATGTTTAACGCATTCTGTATACGCCGCAACATACTTTTTATTGCTTTATTATACAGGTTGCTTGGGATTTGGCTTACTGAGAATTTATAGGCAGTAACGATACAGGTAGCTATACAAACTTTGAATATCGCAAATAAAAAAAGGTATATTGACAAACAAAGATACCTACTTGTGGGAATGGTTTATCCTGTTGGTTCATACTTCTCGGCTTGAGGTCCTTGAAGACTTCTTCCACTTGCGTTCTCTCAGCGTGGGGGATGAATAGCCATTCAAAATGTTCTCGTTGCCCCTAAGTCCTGTTGTCACTTTGAAAACATCTGAAATCGGTAAAACCCCAGTCTTTTGGTAATCACTTTAGTGTCATGTCGACCTATTTATTACGTGGGTCTAGCTTCACCAAATAGATTTTTACACGATTGGACAGGTTATTCAATTTCATATTGTGATAGGTCACGTTATTACTTTAACAAGGGCGATGTTATTTCTCCCCAATAAGAAGCGTAGGGTAAAGTTAATATAAAGCTAATATTACTTTAGACCTTTATTGATAAACGTAAAGACGACCTTTGGTATTGAAATCACCATAGAAAGAAATAACTAGTCAACGGGCCCTATTTTAAGGAAGGTACAATTTATTTTAATATACTTACTAATATTTTCTAAAGAATATTTATTACTACTTTGAAATCCCTGCCTAGGCGTCCAATTCAATAGCTAATTTTACCAGACGTTGCCCTCAATGACTTGGCTAATGCCGGCGAAAAATCAACGGGCTATGTGTCCATTAAGCGGCTAATTTAACCAGACGGATGCAACACATATACAACAAGTCTGACAAACAAGTATACTGACCACCTGATAGTATATAAGTGTTTAGGTTACCGTAGCATATAGCGCGTGCAGTGCCAAAAGTAGCTATCAAATTTTGCCCGCCCTGTAAAAATATAAAGAACCTCCTGAACCAAACACAATCCTATTTTGGTGGGTTATATCGAATTTTCTTAGCGAAGAATATACAATACAAAACAAAACGCCCAGTCAAATCTTAATCGATTGAAATGGATGGTATGCCATTGGTTATTAACAATTCATCTATAATCAAGATTAAGTACCTACATATAGCAGATGTGGTTAATAATTGAGCAACCAAATCCAGTAACAGTTCTAAGGATTAGGACAGTACATGTTTAAATTGCTATGATGTGGCGACAAAATTGTATAAATGGTGCCAAATGACATGATCATTCTAAATCTCAAATTGAGATTATGATACGAGTAAGATTTGTGCAAATATATCTGAATTATTAAAGTCAGGTAATATTAACAATAGGTAATCTAATAGTCAGGAATTTCATCATCACCAGCCTATATACGTCCCACTGCTGGGCACAGGCCTTCCTACATATGAGAAACACATGAGGAGTTTGGACCATAACACCACCACGCTGGCCTAATGCGGGTGGTGGGAAAAGCGGTTGCAGGAACAACCGGGACCAACGGCTTTAACGTACCTTCCGAAGCACGGAGGAGCTCGAGATAACAAAGCTGTCAGGAATTTACTTTTAATAAATTTTGGGAAGTCAACATTTTGTATGCCGTTTGTTAAATGTGTCTAACTAAACCACATTCAGTGAAATAAACGTCTTGATTGACTGCGTGGGTGGGGCGATCAATGCATTAATTGCGAAGGTGTTTTTATAAACATGATTTAAATCCTTAACCAAATAAACACTCAAGTAAAATCATGTAACCCACTTTAACTACGTACGACATAGTAATTAAAATATAAAACTAGAAAAATTTTCTCAGTTCAGCTCAGTTGGTAAGGGCAGTCCCCCGGATTGCGAAAGGTCGCGGGTTCGATTCCCGCCTCAGGACGTGAAATTTTTCTAGTTTTATATTTTAATTACTAAGTAATTTTTCAAACATTTATAATAATGCTAAAATCAAAAATTAAGATTAAGTACGACATGTTATTTTCCGACATCCACGCGAACGAACTCGCGGGCACAGATAAAATAAAAAAGCTAAACAAGATTTTAAATCAAAAAATTACAAATGATAGATGATATTATAATATGCCGTGATACTCGATTATAAACTTTAAATAAGGGCATCTAAGTGTACCTATATTTCTAAATATAACTATATGTGTACATATAAGTCATACAGAAGCAAACTTTTAGTGTCCAAAGTAAAGCTTAGTATCATTAACACATGCCATAAAGCGGAGTATATTAAGAAGTAGTATTTCTTGCATTTCATAAAGGTTTCTGGTATAAAGTGTCGCCAATAGAACCCAGCTTGGCAATTTGGCTGCACGCCAGCCGTTATATTACATTGGCCAGGAACTAAGCTTTCGTTTCGGCTTATTACATTTTAATATGTACTTCTTCATTTTATGAATCATTTAATACATGAATGACCGGGCTTTAAGTGACAGTTGGTGATGAGTGCCAAGAAAGTGGTTTGCTTAATGAGGGAAGAGTTTTACCATTTAGAATAAGGCAACTATTAAATGTTTGGATCCACAATCAGCATCGCAAGTTTTATGAAAAAGGTTGCGCCTCACAGGTTTTATGAAATCATCTCGTTGTGAATCTGATAAACATAATCAGTAAAGGTCTCGTTACTTTAAAAAACTATTGAACTTCTTCATTATAAAACATAAACTTATGGCTAATAATAGCGATCACCGTGTTTGCAGCTGACCAAAACTTTGTAGATGAGACACAAGTACTATAATTATTTACCTGTATTACCTGTTTATTACTCGAAGAGACGCTAGCGTAGTGGTTTGAGCGCTCTGGTTTCGATTACGAAAACAAAGCAGCTTTCGCCGTGGTCGGTCCCGGGATGGGTCAATCAAATTTATGATCTCGAGCTCCTCCGTGCTTCAGAAGGCACGTTAAGCACGTCCTGGTTGTTACTGCAACCGCTTTAGCCCACCAACCCGCATTGGGCCAGCGTGGTGGTGTTATGGCCCAAGCTGCTCATGTGTTTCTCCCATGTGGGAGGGCCTGTGCCGAGTCGCGGGATGTATATAGGCATGATGACCTATTTATTTAAAGCAGTCCCATTTTTCAGAAGACTGTTGTCAAATTTACCATATTATGGCTCGACGATGATTACAGCTCCTCGTTAAGTTCCAAGAAACACAATATTTTACATTTTGGTGGTATCCTGGCTTTTCTATATTTGCTAGAGCTTTATAAACAAAGAGAAGTACTTCATCAACTTCCTTAATTATAAATAGCTCAGTCAATATCTCCGATCAATTTTCCCTAATTATTTTCCCGATTTTCAGAATATTTCATCTCAACAATGATAGATCGTTGAATGGTAGCCAAACCGCAACTGTCATTGCGTTCAAAATCATAATTGTCTTGTAACTTAAAACGTCAATTGGTGCGCCAATTTGAGACAGTTTGTTGATTTAATCTGTTCGCCCTCTCATCAACCGGTCCCATTAATCTTTCGTTTCATCTTACAAGGCAGATTCTGGGAAAATTATAATTTGCCAGAAATTGTTTTATATTTTCCGATATTTTGAACTGGTTGTTGCCTGTTCTGAAAATTGTTAGGATATTATTGTGACTAAGGTTTATTGAAGTAAGTAACAAAACATGCAAATGCTTAGTATTACACTTAGTGAAGTTAGTGATGCCTTTGAATTTTAATATATTTTTTTAGTTAGATCCGTTTTTAAGGTTAAAAGGTGTATCTTGTAGAATATCAGTCATTATAGTTAAATAGGTGCGTGCTCTCTCAATAGGATTTTAAGTCTGACTTTATGAGATAGCCTCATTACTAAGGTTACCCAAGAGAAACTTGCATTATGCTGTTCAGCGAGACTTCTCTAAAAGATATAGAATATAACACCTCTTCATTAAATGTATTTCAGTTTGATGATATTATGACCGTTATTTTACATGTTTTAAAAAGACTCTAACTTTAGAAACATTATTGGCCATTATGGGCAATGGCCATGACTTGAACAATAATCATACACTACATATATTATATCTAGCCCAAAGTAAGCATCATTAAGAGTTTGTGTTATAGTTACTAAATATGGGTAAAAATGATAATAATACAATTTATTTAATTTTTCACAACGTCCGGGTTCGAAGCCCGAGCTGAGTACCCACACGTTTTTCTTATTTCTAAAATCGATGGCATGGCTCCTTAGAAGAGATTTTCTTATGGCTTATAGTTTCAGACTTTCCCACACTGACCGATTTAAATGTGCCACCCTCTATGTGTGGAGAGGGTCCCTACACCACCATAGTAGTAATGCCTATGAAGGTTTCATACCCAAAACAGCTAACGATTCCAAAATAATTTGTCTGCAAATATTTTTCCTTTATTTAAATTCCTATATAGGTATATACGAGTAGGAATTAATGGTGGAGTAGAAAATAATTATTAGTATTTATACTAACTTCATGATCAATTAAACTGAAATAAACACTATCGTTTGTATAGTACGTATTGAAGCCATTATAGACATCATAGAATAATTGGATTTCAATGTTAACTGAGTTTTGGGTCAAATTACTGACATATTATTATTTCTCACTAAACTTCCCAGATAATGGTATTCAGAAGAGTGTATTGAAATCAATATCTTCTGAGAAGTTCACTCGGATAGTCTAGAAAGCTGCAAATATTGTGTACAGTACTCGTCAGAAGAATAGAATATTTTGATAACTTCAATTTGAACTTTTTGGTTCAAACTTCGAAGGTTAAAGATATTCGGTATTTTAGTTGGCTTCCAATTAATTACGAACAATTTAATCTTTTATCTTGGAAATTCTTTTATCGGCAGGGAATTCATCCTCACACATTGGAACTTAAATGGTCTCGTACTGTGCGGTTTCAGAGAAACTTTCTCCCGCGTACGTTCAGGTTGTGGAATGACCTCCCTGCAGAGGTTTTCTCGAATGAGTACAGCATGGGGTTCTTCAAAAAAGGCGTGAAAAGGTTTTTACAGGGTCGGCAACGCGCAAGTGATACCCCTGGTGTTGCAAGCGTCCATAGGCTACGGTAACCGCTTACCATCAGGTGGGCCGTATGCTTGATTGAAACCTTAATGGTATAAAAAAAAATATCGAACTGAACAAATTGATCAATTGGAAGTGGAGTACGATTTGAATAAGATTGTTGTATAAATGGAAGTATCAAAAATATGGTTTTTAAAATTAAAAGAAGTCGTCTAATGCTCAATTACATGGTCTAACACAAATTAGCAAATAAGATGTGTATTTATTTAATTTTATGTATTAAAAGTAGAAGAAATCGCTACATGTGGGATTTGAATCCACAACCAGCACTTCAGTTGCTTTCCAAACAAAGTGCTATAGCATAACTTTCACTTGATTCCTTCTACGCGAATATTTTCAAAATAAAACTGCCTTTCAAATATTTAAAATTAAATTGCATTTTTAATTGGTGATTTATGACTTCGGATTAGTGTCCAAAGTTATTTATCACCAACAATACACTAATGTTAATGTTTTGAACATACTAATGTTAATGCAAAATCTGGCGCAAGCATTTTGCACACCTTGTGCTATGAGCTGTCCCAATGTTTTTTATACAAACTCTATGAAGTAGAAAAATATTGGAAACGACCTAACCAATTCTAACAAAACTGTCATGCACGAACAAGTCAGGCAAGTCTTAAAAGTTATCAAAACAGTCTCTAAAAGTGCAATTACTCAACTATGATACTGTTTTTCGAAAAACCCTCTGACATCTATGTAGACTAGGCTAACTTGCTTGTGCATGTAAAGTCTTATAGGATCGATTTATTCGTTTCTAATTATTTTTGACTTGAAACCTTGTCATTTTTTTCTATGGTCATAATAATAAATTTAGAGACTTCATGTTGGGAAATTTAGAGTTACCGGGGCTTATTAAAAGTAAATAATGGATTGACCAATTGGAAATTATTTCTTAATCTCATTCCTCTTATCAACAGTTGTCAGTTCATTCACCAGGATGACATGATACATCAATGTGCAGGTCTTAAGCTTAATTATGTCAGCACTATATAAACAGTAAAAACCCCCAGAACGCAAGCTTGCGGCAGTCCTGGGGTAATGGAAGAGATAAAAAGAAGCGGAGCCCTCAATGTGACCGGTATTTTGTATTTGTAGTACAAATCCATAGCTAACCTTTACTAGTAATCAAAGTAACTACTAATCAAAGTAACGTCTGTCAATGTTAATTAAATTTGATATCCTCAAAGTTTCATCGAAAGATCAAATAAGCAATTATTTAGATAGTTTCGTAGAATATTGATTAACTTGATATAATAGTAAAACGTGGTAAAACTACTAGAACGGTGTTTCTTTAAAAATATAAAACTAAGTTTTGGAATCCTGTAACATTATATGTAACACGCGATTTTGTACATGGGTGCCATCTAAATAGGCATAAAACAAACATTTAGCAGTATTCTTGTGGCTCAGCGGTTAACGTGTCAGTGTTCATAATGTGGGCCGCGGTTGGATCCTAAGATGAGAAAATAGGGATTGGAAGAATGATAATTCCTTCTAAAAGACTTTTTACGTCTTTTCAAATACTCTATTACCTACTGTAGATGGCTTAAGTTAACCAGTTTTTCGTTGTTCAGATGTCTTCATGTAGTGTTTATAAAGAAAAAAGGAGGAATGTGAACAACCTAGCAAGGAATATTCCCACAGCATTATGCTTTAAGCCACACGCATGCCGTTCCCGGTCGGATACAATCATCAGGTCGCAATCAGTCGCCGTATTTGCATAAAACCGTAACTCGTAAACAACGTGGACCCAACCGGGGTACAATACACTCGTGCGGCCGCTATCCGGAATTAACAATTGTTGCGGTACAAAACCAATTTTATATTTCCGCGGACAGAAATTGGGCATCGTAATGGAGATGCATTGCAAATAGCGATTAACTGATTCTACTGGATTGATAGCTTTTAATCCAAGGTAATTTTTGTACTTCTATTTATCAATCCATAATTTAGAGTGTACAATATTTTCTGAGATCTAAGAACTCTAAATTATAAGTAGAATATTAATAGGTGAAGGAAGATAATTAGTAACAAAAATAAGAACTAAATGCTTAATATAGATAATTAAGTGTGAACATCAGATATTAACTTCCAAAATTTGGTTCCTAAAACATTTGTTCACGAGTCATGGATTTTACATAAATATTTACACAAACTCTTAATGATGCTTACTTTGAGCTAGATAATAAGTGTGAGTGTGTAAATTATATTATATTGTATCATATAGAAATAATCAGGAAGAGTCTAGAGTTACCCCGATTGAGTCAAGAAGGAAAAATCACAGTGAAATCAAAATATATTGTGGAAATAGATAGGTCCAAAAGGTCAGGTTCAAAGTGCATTATGAGTAACGTCTCGTGGATACTATAAAATATAATTGAATAGTGATTGTAAAGGACCAAAATCGTCTCAATAGGAGCTCGGCGGCATGCTGGTTTGGCCGAAATAAAGCACTTTCGCAATGGTCGATACCGTGATAATCTTGAGCTCCTCCGTGCTTCGGAAGGCACTTTAAGCTGGTTGGTCCCGGTTGTTCCTGCAACCGCTTTAGCCCACCAACCCGCATTGGGCCAGCGGCAGCGTGTTGGTGATAATGGACCAAACTCCTCATGTATGTCCTCATTTTTTTACATAATACTACCAATGAACTATTTACTATCGTCAACAAAGCGTTGATCCCTATCCGCGAGATACAAGCGAGACCGACTCCATTATGTAAATGAGTTTGAAACATACGTGAAACACCGCTCAGAACCTAATTGATGAGTAAATTTACATGTTAACTCTATCTGCACTCGGGCTAACTGCATGTTGCTGCAACGTTAGCGATGTGAGTCACGTTTTGTCATAAGCAATAGTATCAAACATTATTACCCACTAATAGTGTTAATATAACAAAGGCAGATCTTGAATATTCCAACAGACAGACCCAGGGAAATAGGGAATGTCCTTTTTCTGGGATACTTCAACTCTCATAATTTCGATAGTATGTATAATTGGCCCTAATTCTGGTAAACACATGCTAAGTCTAAATTTAAGTTCAGTGCATTTCTTTCATCAAAAGAAATACGATAAGGATGGCTGTCATATAATTTGACATTTAGAAACGTGCGTTCAATTTTCGACCTTATTGAACGTGATAAAATGCGTGTTTAGGAGGCACCTCCGTACATGCCGTCTAAAATTGTCTATGGTTTCTTAGAAATCTATCTAAATTTAAGTGACAGCTCTAAACAAATTCTTGCTATCTTTTTCCTATTACTTATTGCGAGAAAGAGATACACTGTACTTAAATTTAGAATTAAAGTGTGTTCCCAGAATTAGGCCCAATGTTGCAACCATCTTGTTACGGCCAGATATTTTAATGCCTTGGCGGATCGTCTGGTACTGAAGAGTTTTTGCGTGATTGATAGTTTTAAGGATAATATGATCGCTAATAACCAAAACGATTTTTAAAATGATTATAAAAACCCTGAACCTAACCTATGTAACGTTGCACGTACATAAATGCCTAATATATATTTAAAAAACTAAACTTATTGACAATTTCATTAACATTATATACAATTTTACAAACATTTCTACTTTATTAATAAAATTAAATACATAAATATTGAAAATAAACATTAAGTAACGTAACTATTAAATCACTATTATAATAATAAACGAAAACATAATATTTACAAATCCTTAACAAAATTAAATACGAATATAATTGTCAAACTTGATGTGTGACTTCTTGTACTTAATACTCGTCGCTATTGTTTGCAAGCCGGTTTGCGTGGAGCTCGCTCGGCCACTCGGTCCGCTGAGAGCGACAGACCAACAACAGATAGCTATAGGCAAAGACGTTCTCTGTGTGAGACTTTATATCGTCAAATCTATCTATCTGATATAGTTATTTTCTGTTTTTTTTTTAATATTTAAAATACATCTTAAACGTACATTTACGTAAACTTAGTGTGTTACTTTCTCCCCAATTGGGTAAGTGTTGAACAGATTTTATTCCGCTGGTGCGTAGCTTGTTTTGTAGTAATATATTTTATATGTAGCAATATGTTTTCGTCAATATCAATTGTAGTAGTTGATTATTATTATATTACGTATCAGTAATACCATATTTAATAAAATAGTTCCTTGGCAAAATTATTTTTCGCCAGCAAATTTTATAAGGTAGATTTTTATATTTTGTCTTACCGCCTAACTTAAATATTTTTCAAAATTATTTCTATTAATTACATTTGGCTTTAAATTAGTGTTTAACTTTTTATTTTAAAATTATTATTTTGAATTAGTTAATTTCTCCTGTGAATTCCTGTCTGATTCCTAAGAGCCTTCTGCTTCATGGCCGCATAACGTCTAGTGGTGGACAACACCTAATCCGCACGATGGTGAATTCCAGGGTTCGACGTTCGGAGTTACATTCCACGTGCGGAGTTTCAAACCCGAAGACCCTGCTACCTACGTTCTTCGTGGAAGGTCGTAACCTACGACGGTGCACACACACAGCCATCGAGCTGAACATCTTCCCCAACGCAGCCACCCCTCTGTCTACCTACCCGTCGTGCGTGCCCTCGCCGAACAACACCAAGGAATAGGGAAGTATCGATCTGCGAGGCACAAATTAAGCGGGCATAACTCCCACGACCCAACTTTTTTTAAGAAAAAAATATTTTTCTTTTAAATATATTATTTTTATGCTGACGCGTGGGCCGTTTTATTATAAGCCGTGTCCCCCGTCACACCTACCATTATATGTACAAGCATTAGAGCTTGTGTTATGGATATATGGGCGCCAAACCTGTTGTGTTTGTTATAAATCGTAAATAATTATTATGATAGTGTTATTTTATTAGTTTTAAGCAATGTTTAATTTATATTTCTCGTTACGAGTGCTGACGACTTCCGGTAACCGTTTTATATTAATTGATAAAATGTAAATTATGCAATATTAATTAACGGCCGGCTGGTCGAGCGGTCTGTACCCCTTGCTATGCAGGCTACTCGGTCAAGAGGTACCGGGTTCGAGTCCCGGTAGGAGCAAATGTTTGTATGATGAGTACGAGCATTTGTTTACGAGTCATGGATGTTTGTATCAATATTTAACCGTTATCTAGTATCCTTACCACAAGCTCTTAATGATGCTTACTTTGGGCCAGATAATAGGTGTGAGTGTATGAATATAATATAAAAAAAATTGAAATAGTATGTATTTAATTATATTTATAAACTTTTTCTTCTATTATCGCTATATACAGGCATAAGAAGCCTGTATAGCAAGGGGTGCAGACCACTCGGCTAGCCGGTCGTCTAGCTAGCGAGTCGCACTGTGAGAGCTTACTTCCCTCAGGGCTCGAGCCTGGAGACTCTAAGCCAGCGGGACACCTCCCCCGGAGGTGATGCCTCGCGATTAGGAATCTTCCAGAGGCGAATTCGCCCCTCAGGCTTGAGGATTTACCAAGGTGCTCGCCTCCTTAAAACCCCGATTAGGCTGTGAAGGCATTTTCGACTGATAGCAATAGTCTGTCCAAAAAAAAAGTGAGAGGTGACGGTGGTGTTAGCCTACTCACGGGTTGCCCGCCCTGTAATTTTATTTTTTATTTTTTATAAAACTGGATGACAAACAAGCTGATGGCCCACCTGATGGAAAGCGGTAACCGCCGCCTATAGACACCTGCAATAACAAGCAAAAATCACTTGATATTGCAGGTGTGTTGTCATCCTGGGGCTTAAGATGAAATGCCGTCCATGCCCAGTAATTACACTGGCTACCTTTCCCTTCAATCCGAAACACAGCGAACTGTTTCACGGCTGAAATAAGAAAGGCGGTGGTACCTACCCAGACGACCCTGCATACGGGCCTACCACCTAGTAAAATATCATGAGAAAACGTTGTGACGACGATAGAAGATACCACCTAGCCCCTAACATAACGTCTCGACAAAGAGCTCTGGCCACCATAGTTACTCACCGCAGGAACACATAAAGATGCTAGCAAAATTTGTGTTGGAGCTAAGAGTAACACAACATCCGTCAAATAAAATTGATTTGTATTTCGTTTAAGATATGGAAGAAAATGCTGCATCCTCCTCGTGCTGGCTGCAGTGTGTCAGTACCGAATGAAATAGTAAACAGTGAGTGCTAGAATTTCGTGGGTACCTACAATTTTTAAAATGTTTTACGATACTGGAAGTAGGTAGCAGTAGTGGCACTAATTTTTTGCTACTGGATGGACAAAAAATAAAATTGAGAAAGTTGTTTATTAAATCTGGGAAGTTTCATAATCAATATCAAGCTCTGATAATCTTGCTAAACTATCGTTACCTTCAGGTGCTAAGCACATCATAAACAGTGAACGGACCAAATAAAACCATTGAAACAAGACAAAGCTTAGATTAACGGTAACTCTGAACGTAAAACGAAACGACAGGCATAATAAAATCCTTTCAATCTGCACTAAGGGACCATGTACAGCCACTTTGGAGCCGTGGTTTCTTTTATACAGATATATCGGTAGGAGCAGAATATTTAAGGCATAGCTACACTTGTACATAAACAGAATATGGAATCGTAACCGCCTCTGTGGTCAAGTGGTTAAGACCACCTAATCTCAAATCTAAAAGTCCAGGGCTCAATTTTCGTGAGGGCATATAATTTTTGCTCGGTGTGGTCGGTGTTAGAGCTTTTTTTAAGTCCGCCTGGCTTGCTACCACCATCTTACTTAAGACTGCCGCCATAACAATATGCAACTATTGAACAGCGTTATTGGGTTCTGGTAGTCGAAGGTAAGATAGCCAGTTCCTCTGTGGTTGACGAGTCCGGATGTAGCTCGCTTCTATCTTCGACTTTGTTATCACTTACCATCAGCCGAGATAAAGGCTAAGAGTTACCACGTTATGAATAAAAAATACGGTAATTTCCAGTTTTTGAAAAGAGTTTCAATATAATATAGATTTTTATTTATTAATGTAACAATTAATGTACACAAATTAACATAATGAAAACCACATTATAGTAAAAATTGTACAAAGGTACTGCATTACTATAATATCAATATAATACTAGGATTTTTACTAAAATATCTAGACTAGTATGAGCTGTCAAAAGTGATCCATGACATTTGCCATTCGAGGCCATTTCGAAAACAGGCAAAAGGAATGACAAAAAAATCGGTATTAAAACACTAAGAACCCTATTTGCTGGCCGTCTCGTCGATTGATAAGTACCTCGGTTTTGAATCCTGGCGGAGACAAATGCGCGTGTGATGAGTACGTCAAGTACCTCCTGTAGTCACGGATTTTGTATATTTATAATATTTATGAAATCAAGATGGTTTTGATTTCAATAGAATCACGTATCAATCTTTCTAGGAGCTTATGGCTCTTTTTGCTTTCGTAATATATGTCACTAGCTGTGCCCGCGACTTCGTCCGCGTGGAATATTGACTTTTTCCATACAAACTTTCATCCCCTATTTTATCCCCTTGGGGGTAGAATTAATCAAAATCCTTTCTTAGCGGATGCCTACGTCATAACATCTACCTGCATGCCAAACAGCCCGATCCGTCCAGTGGTTTCGGCTGTGCGTTGATAGATCACTATGTCAGTCAGTCAGTCACCTTTGAGTTTATATATTTAGATTAATTTCAAAAGCAAAGGCTACTGTTGCTGATGACTGTACCCCCACGACGTTGTTACAATGAATGCACGAGAATGAATTTGTGCGAAATCAGGTCTGTAACGATAAATTATTAACTTCACGGTTCGCTAGTGTGGACACGTCTTAATGCCCATAATGGTTATTTTCACTTAATTTATTTATCTCTAGGGAGGTCTTTTCCCAACGATCCCAGAGCTGACGGCACGATAAAAACTTTTGTGTCTTCTATCTTTATTCAACACATGTCCGTTATTATGAAATATTTATATATTTCCCTAGAGATTTATCTTAAGTAGGTTAGTACTAATAAATTTACTAGGACACAGGAGAATTTGAAATATTTATGAATTAACAAAAGCTTTCTTTTTTTCCTTTTTTTACCAAATTCAAATAGAAAACACACGCAATAATAATATTTTATATAAATAAATCTTATAATAAATAAAAATAAGGAATCATCTCAATTTTTTTATTCGGTACAGTCAAAACGCTTCGCTGACGAATTTTCCTTTCTACATGTCATCATCATCATCATCATATTATTTTATGAAGTCCACTGCTTCTCCATAAAATAACTGCCTTCCCAATCGATTTTTTCATAACAAAAGAAAGCAATACAATATTGGTACGACGCAGATAACTTCGCTATAATATTTCCCAATACTTACATTGAAAAATACTATGTGACTTTTCCAGAAACTGTTAAAATGCTTTTTAAAGAGCGACAATTGCTACGCGGTCACCGATATTCGTAGCGTTAACGAGTATCGTAGCAAGCGTAGCAATCGTTTCACATTTTCGGTTAAAATATCGATAACGACTAATGTTTATAGTTGGTTTTGTGTACGAGCGGTAAGCAAAATTATTAATCGATAACTTGTATGATGGCGGTCAGCCGATATCCGTAAACTATGGTCGTGTTTATTAATCATACAAAAATAATAGATAATATTATGATTTGAGCCTGTAACCGATTTTCTTAACAGGTTATATCATCCATATCTACTTCTCCTATGTAGCAAGGGCTGTGCCCAGCAGTGGGACGTGGGTATACTTATATAGGTTGGTATTTATGATAATATTAACATCAACGCGAGTATTTAAAAAAAATATTATTAAAACTTAGATATACTTTATTTCACAAATACACAAGAAGGAAAAGTTCAGAGAAGAAAAACATGCAAAAGGCGGACTCATTGTTAAGGTAACTATTTCTACCAGGCAACCTTAGGATAAAGGAAAGCAAGATAAATATAATAAAAGTCGAAACGGAATAGTGCACTAAATGTAGAAAAAAATATAGCGATACAATTATGTATTTAGAAATATAAATAAATGTGTAACAAAAATAAAATAAATCCAATATAATATATACATATACATACATATATACAGGTAAAAAGGAAAGTAGATAGAAAAATATAATAAGCAAGCTAAGCGGTATTCTCTAAATGCTATATGTTTAGATATTTTATCTATTTCAGTAGTATATCTTTAACCCATTCTATTTATTATTTTTTGTACTATTTATTTTTACTCCAGATTGCCTTTATTCGAGTGAAATATACCTCTATATACAGTCGACAGCACATCAAGCGTAAAAGTTGGACTAGAGACCGCCCTTACTCCGTTTTACGAACGAACGCGGTATTCGTAGTGCAACTGTTACTTTTTAAAGAATATCTTTCAAGATATTTTTAAAACTGGAACGTGTTTTCAACTCGACTGTTATGTTTTATGGATGTTTTTCCGATATTTCTGTCAAATCTGAACCATTTTCGATAAGTATTTGCTTAATTTTTTACACCTCAAAAGTCTTCATAGAAAAGTAATAAGGGCTACACGCTTTGAAAACTCACCTTTGTTGTTTACTATAGTACTCTTAGACTATAATTGGACCAAGTTCAATTGGGGGTTTGGTGACTTCGAATTAAATTAAACTGAAATACTATACTTAAGTTGTTTATCCTTATTATAAGTCCCAAGGCATTAATACTTGAGCTACACACGCTTGCCATCAAGACCGTTGACATGTTCAAAGAAGTTTCTTTGTCTAAGTATGATGATAATACTCCACATTCATCCCACGTCGACGTAAGCGACGAACTGGTGACATTCATAAAGCTTAATATAATTAAATATACTTACCACTTAAACTAAGCGGCTGAGACCCGTATCCTTCACGGCAAGTTACTGAGTTCCAACGGCGATTAAAAGTTTTAGAATAACGCTCTTCGCCCAAAGGAAACTTGTTAAAAGATGCCTGGGGGTGCCATCGCTTCAAATTTGTTCTAAGCATTCAGCTTGCCTATTGTGAAACCCGAAATATAGTTTTAGAAAATATTAACATTCAAACTTTTATAACGGGGACTAATATTGTTTGGCTTTCCCTTTGTGTAAGTTGTTTGGTTGCTTTGAAATGTGGGCGGAAATAAACGAACTCAGAAGTTAAAATATTGAATGAAGATTGTTGATTAAAAAAGTGAATTCTATAAAATTTTAGACTACTACTTCCTAATCAATATTAAATCGACGGGGCGGCGGGCGGCTGGCTCACACACAATAAAAGCCTACTTATCGTTTCTCATAACCTTACTATTCCCGCTGTCGTAATGAGGATTGAAATCTTGTAACATGAAATATAAGATTTTTTTGTTATTTTGCTTAGACTGCAAAAGGTAATTAGAATATGATTAGATTACTAGATGGAAAATGAAAACAGAGCTACTACCAGATACTAATCACAGTATTTCTGTATTAGGTATTTATGTTTTAATTATATTCCTAGTCATTGGCAGCATCAAACTTTAGTTATAAATAATGTTAATATTGCCTTTAATAACAAATTAAAGCTTCTGAAATTGACACAATGGAAGTTATAAAGCTACTAAATTACTTCAGTTCAAAATGCAAATCGTTTTGGGTAACGGGGACCATAAAAAGGTAAAATTTTTAGTTTAATTTAAAGTCTTTGTAATTCAAATTCTCACTAAGTATAAACTGTCAGCGTATTTTACTACGGTCAAAACTAACTACGTCAAAAGGATAGGCGTGTACAGTTGCACGCGAAAAGTAACTCTCTGCACTTAAACAGGTGTTATGCGGTCGAAATAAGAGCCACTTTTGTATTGCAGCTGTCTTAATATATGCTTTATCCACTGTATCTCAAAGTGGTGTAATTTATCGAGCGTTTCTCCTTTGGCATAGGAAAATAATGACCAGCGCGTCCTTGGGTCTCAGGTAAGGTTGCATGATGTTATCTTTTCATTAGAAGACGTTAGTCCTAAATAAACTTACCTCGTGTGAGTGAAACAGCGTGGTTCTATTAATAATGACATGTTATTTAAAATATACAGGGTGAGTCAAACCAATGCCCCCTGGAGGGAAAGTATCATTCATATTTAAGTTGGCAAATTAGAATCAATGGAAAAAATCCTTTACTTTTAGAAATAACAATAAGTGAGTCGGGAATTCAATCCACCAAATGTGAAAAATGAACATTCTGTATTATTATGATAGGGTCCATCATAATAAATAAATCTTTCTAACAAACATTGCCTGAAAAATAAAAAGGCGATAAGGAAATAGTAAAAGTAAGTACATGTAAACATACGCTTCATGAAATTTAGAAAATTTAATTTGGAATTATGTTAGAAAACCTTTTCCATCAACCTTCATCACATCGCCGCCTAAGCATAAACAAACACATGAGAAGATTATAAAAATACAATATCGTATTATATGTAGCTATAGTATAGGAGTTGACGGTACTTCTCGTCTGCTATGTCGGATTTTAATATCTTTGTGGTTTTCGTAATCAGCGACCTGATAAACCCACCTTTTCAACCTTTGTCACCCCAGTTCCGCCTTTTAGGGGTTGAATTATAAAAAAACCTGAAACGCATGTTTCCTCATTTATCAATAGGAGTATTTCTGTCTGTGAAGTTTCAATTAAAATAGTATAAGTAATATTCGTTTCGACCTTAGGATGAAACCTATAACGACCGCCTGGCCGAGTGTTCTGTGTCCCATGCTATACAGGCTTCTCGGTCGGGGGTCCCGGGATCGAATCCCGATGGGAGCAAGTGTTTGTATGATAAGTACGAGCATTTGTTCACGAGTCATGTACTCGTCATCCATGTTTATGTACACCCTTTACCTACCTTTTTTTATTTCTTTATGTTTCTGCTGCAATGGCTCACTGCTTCACATCAGCAGTGTGATTCACAAACAGAAATATTCGACATCGAGCTTGACATCTGACAAGACGACGAGCTGCCATTGATTTTGACGTTTGAGCACGGCGCTGCGCGTAAGCGTATTTACTAATCTGTACATCGATCTCTTGGCTGTGTATGAAGTACAATCGACATTTTTGATTTTGTTTTTCTTGTGTTTAAAATGTATCGCAATGACTTCATTCAATATTCGATTGATTTTTAAATAAATATATATAAATCAACAAATGTTTAGTTGCGGCTCACGCCGAGCTCGTCGTTGGAACGCTAGTGTTAGCCAACGGTTGTCAAATGGCTGTTGAATAAACGCCAAAAGATATGACAGCGTTGCCGACAGCCAAGAATTCAAAGCTGCTGACTTTAAAGAATCGCATAGCAGAAGGCGTTGAAAAATTTACCGTGCTCTGTGTAAAAAAAATCGTCACACCCTCAGTAATAATTGAGTTACTGTAGTGACCACCACATTAGGTAAATATTGCTAGATGTCTCAAACTTGATTTCCCATCAAGTCCTGTGGCCAACACTCAGACGCCTGAAAGCTTTTGTTTCTTTTCCATACCAATCTGACACCAATGAAAAGCCTAACAAAAATGTTCGCTTAGCTCATTATTGTATAAATTGGCCACAAAATGGCCACATTAAATTAGCACAATAGAGCGATAACCACAAATCATGTATCACAACACGGGTTCTATAAAAATAGCTCGTAAAAAGCATCTGCAAACCGCCTTTTATAGGCGAGTGAACTATAAATGCAAATTTACATATGCCGCAGACGGGAGTGTGACAACACTCGATAACGTGTCGGCGGTCTTTTCATTTGCATAAAACTCTCATCAATCGTAGATCCGAGGAAAAAAGCACCCTACCTCCCTTTTCATAAATCATTTTATCTCTTCTAAAGAATGACTAATGAAGACGGAAGGAATTCTCTAAGAAAGGAAATAAAAGATTAAAGTAACAATCTGTTTGATACGAATTCATGTTGGGAGCGGGAACATTATTTTCGGGATATTTTTTTGTTCCTAATTTTTGGTGCGAAAATATTATGACTGAATTGGACAGCTTTGATAATTATTAATTGACTAGGTATTGATTCAACAGCAAATTAGGTCTCATGGCGTATTATAGATAATAATATATTATACTGCTTGATGAGCTCAGCGTAACCCACTTACAGTCACGAGCATAATATAACAATTATTTTTGACATCTTGAGTTCTTTATTCTTTTGTCTGACTGACTGTCAAAAGTGTTCGTGAAAGTACTTACATGCATTAATGTCTGTATTCTGTATAGATAATATTAATTACGCCGATGACATGGTGCCGCTGAGCCAAAGAGTAATATACGCTGAGCCCTGTGCCTTGAAAAGGCTGTTGTCTATGGTGAACGCTATGTGGTGTCATATGGTTTTTTTTTACAAACAACCCATCTGGTGGTAGGGGCTATCGTCGCCTATACACCTGCAATAACAAGGGAAAATTCACTTGGTATTGCAGGTGCGTTGTCATCCTGAGGCTTAAGAGAAACTGCCTTTCATGCCCAGTAATTAAATAAAGTGTTAGCAAAAGCATGCTACTGCTATTAAGATTGTCACCAAAACCTTTTCGATGCCAGAAATAAAAACTTTGAAGCATAACCTTCATTGTAGTGACTAAGATTAAGTATCTGTGTCACTAGGTCACCGAAGATCGTAATTTGTGAAGTGCCTACAAACCAGATACAATAGATATTTTATTGTTGTGGAGACGCCGCCGCGCCGTTACGACGACGACGGTAAAAGCCAAAAAGTAAAAGATATTTTTTCATTTAGCATTACTTTTGCATGAAAATAAATATTCGAAAACATATCTAAACTACAAAAAACTTGAAATAGAATAATCTCGCGTCATATTGTAAAAAAACAGACGTTAGCTTCACACGCAAAATTACATAGACTAATATTAATTTATAGGACTATCCCAAATCCTCGGCAGCTCAGTGTTCTACTACATACCATTAATCGAATGCTCATGTACTGCCGAAAGCTGTGCAGTACTGCCTCGCGACTTGTTCTAGACGCACACCGCGTCTAGAACAAGTCGCGAGGCAGTACTAACTAAGAGCATCCTAAGACGCTATTGGTAGATCATTGGGACTCCTCAGTCCTTAAAGGCTGAACTAAGTATTTTTTCATACAAAGCGCGATGAAAGACTACCACCTAATGTGAATGCGAAGACAAGTAGCGCAGCTTGAAACTTACTGTTCTAGCCGCCTGGACTTTGCTGGGCCAAGTATTATTAGTACCTACATGATTTCAACTCCCGAACACAACTTTGTCGAGCGTGTGGTGAATGCCAGGAATCAATGACGCATATCTTATGTCATTGTGATGCTCTGGCTAGAAACAGAATGAGCCTTCTAGACGTGGCATATCCACAGCCAGAAGACTATAGGCACTTTTTGCCTAAATTTAAAGTAAAGCTAATGACATCTATATTCTGGACACAGGAAGAGTAAACGCAGGGAAGGCACAATAGATTCCAATGGGTCGAAGTGCACTGTGACTTAGTCATGGCCCCACAGTAAGCTATGATAATATACATGATTACAAATTGCTTATAAATTTTTGTCCAGAAAATAAATGCAAGTGAAACTAAAGCCACGAAGTTATACTCATGAACGAATTCTCTTGAAGTGCTTGCTCTTGTAAAGCAAATTATAGTATTGAAGACAGTCATCGGTTAAAACTTTCATTGCATCAACTTTTGTCAATATCAAGTTAATCACTTTTTAATTGATTTAACATAAGTACTTACGAGTAATGAAGTTTTATTTATTTTTAATATAAGCTTAATTTGAGGGACTTGTAAAATAAACCTTCTATTCCTAACTTAACAACTATTGCCACTTTCTTATTTTGAATGTATTAAAGTCAAAATAGTAGATTATACACCGAGGGGATAAAGCACTGTTTTATGTCACGGGCGCGATATTGAATCCTGAACGTACCGTAGGACTCCAGATTTAACTCCCGAGCGCAGCGAGGGTATTATTAGTTAATTCCCGAGACAAGCGAGGGAATTAAGACGAGTCCTCAGCGCAGTGAGGGGTTCAAGCGCGCCCAAGACGAAAACAGCTTGATCCCCGAGGAGTGTACTCTACTTTTCTCACCTATTGCGAGACAATAATAAAGCAAGGCTACTAAAAACAGCGATTTATTATAGTAAATTAAAATTAAAAGTGAAAACTGATGTTGAGGTGAGTGAGTTATTATAGTTGTGGAAAGACAAAGTAATATTTTTATTTGGTATGTTTATCGAAGTGGAGGTAGAGTTTATTTGAGTATTGTTCTCAGCTTCAGAAATTTGCCTCTGAGGGTCGTTTTGTACTGTAAAGGTTGGGTAAGGTGGTCCTTGGGTCAGTGGGCTTGATGTGATGTGTTTTGAGGTGGATGGTTGTGGTGGCAAAGGTGTCCAAGGATCATCATTATTAGACGAAGTTTTTAGCTGTTTTTCACCATTTCTGGAATTGAGTGCTAATGGTTGTAACACATTTCTGTAAATTAGTGAACCTATGAGCGCACTGAATTCTTTTGTAACTATTATTTGTAGTTCCAATAAATATTTACAATTTTCAACTCAGCATAGTTTTATAGAAATTTGGCTGTATTTTTATTTAGAGAGACACTTATCCAGTCGGGCGGTTCATAAATTAGCGTTATGACGATGCGAAATTCTCTTTTGACATGTTTTTTATAAGTGGCGCACTTTCATTATTTAGCGCCAATTTTAAAATACGTTGTAGGCAATAGCGCGATCACCACTCAAAAGAGTAGATATAAGTCTGGTCTTTAAGAGGGTTAGAAACCGAGAGTTAGGGTGGAGAAACCGAGAGGGAAAGAATGAATCTTTAGCTCAACAGGGTATTGAACTATAAATCTGAATGGGGCTCCAACAATCTTGTTGAGTTTTCAATGCTAAGAAAACCCAGGTGTTCGCGTTCACAGCCAAAATGTAGCCGGTCCTTCCCCTTCCCTCTATTCACAGCACTACTCTCTTTCGGCACAGGGCTCCTCAAACTTGCAATCTGAATTCCAGAAATTACATCAAATCTGTGATCAAAACAACCTCACGGAAGCAAGGGCGGATACAGCTTTGGCGCCGGGGGGGGGGGGGGGGGGGTCACATAGTTATAGTCACGAAGGTACGCCTATTTTCACTGTGTGAATTTCGTTTGTGGATTGGAGGATGGCTGACCTCTAAGGTTAGCGGCGGTTCAAGATCCTTCTATAGGTTGGGATGGTGCATGTCTCTAGGCTGGGTAAGGTGGGTCTTCCCTTAAGCTTTTTCTCTTCCGAATCCCCCGGACCAAAAGGTCGGTTTGTTTGTCCTAAGTGTCCCGGTGTCATGTCCTGTTAAGGGGGAACCAGTCTCTGGACTGGGACGTGTAGGGTCACCAGTGTTTTGGGTGCGCTGGGTAAGCAACGCCGTTGAATTATCCCAGGTCACTGCTTACTTATGTAAGTCGCCCCATGTCAATCAAGGTGTACCTCTCAATCCCGTCACCTCCAAATCACTACGGGCTGAAAAGTCGCGATGGTTTGTTCGCTCGAGTTGTCCGTTAGGGATGGTGTTTGTTTACTATGTCCGATTACCATGTAAGAATGCTTTGTTTAGCATTCATACAAAGTAATTGGACACAATCAATTATTATCTATTGTGTACCGCCGCCAGTTCAAAAATATGTACTCTATGTGCCGTCTTGCTAGAGTAAGAGACGCTTTTGACACTTATTCTAGCCCGCCTTAGTAGGAAATGATGATTAATACGTCTCACTATGAAACTGGTTTTTAATCTTTTCATTTTATATTCTAAGTATTACTAATATCTTACTATGAATTATTATGTTGTTACTAAATCAAAATAAAAAATATGGTTATTCAAGTAGGCTACCAAGAAGCTGTTTTGCATCGTATAAAATCACAAATTATGTATATCTTTTACAGAAATGGTGTAACAATGTCATATTGTGTATCTGTCTGTGATGTCTGAACTAGTTATTACCGACTCTCGAATATTTTTATTCTGCCTCTGTGGTCTAGTGGCTGAGACCACCTTCGTCAGATCTAGAGATCCGGGGTTCAATCCTCGTAGGGGCAGAATTTTTCTGTTCGGTTTGGTCCGTGGCAGGGCATTTCTAAGTCCGCCTGGCTAGCTACCACAATCTTACCTAAGTCTGTGGCCATAACAATAATGTCAACATCATTATTGTGTTTCGGTAGTTGTAAGTAGACAGCCAGTTCCTCTGCGGTTTAGGAATCTGGGTGTAGCTTTCTTCCATCGGCCTTACCATCACTTACCGTCAGCAGTTGTTTGATACATGTTTGTTACTCTATAACTTGTAAACGGATCTGGACGTAATCTCATCATATCATCTTCATATTAGCCTATTGCAGTCCACTGCTGGACGTAAACCTCCCCAAGGCTGCGCCACAAAACACGATCTTCAGATTTTCTCATCCAGCCACCACCTGCCAGCTTCTTTAGATCGTCGGTCCACCTAGCAGAGGGACGCCCTACACTACGTTTGCCCAGGCGTGGTCTCCATTCGAGAACCCTTCTACTCCACCGGTCATCGGTTCTGTAACAGATGTGCGTAATCTACAAAGATTAAAATATAGAATACTTTTGTCCCGTAAATTTTATACTTTTTCACGTTTGCGTATCCACCAATAAAAATAACAAGGCAATACAGCAGTAAAAAACCTTTTTGATAGTGTTTTAATGAAACTGTAGCGTTTTAAATTAAAAAAGTTAATTAAGTTAATTTATTTTACACACCTGACTATGGGTTATGACTAATTTAACACTATTTATCACAGCGCTAACCCTGCCCGCAGCACTATGTCTATTTGAAATGACGTACGGTAACCAAGAATCGTTAACAGAAAATTAGGTAACAATATAATTTTTAGCTTGAGGGAATCGGGATTCCCTGCTCTTCAATCGCTCGTATTCCAATGTATTTATTATTACGGCTTAATCATTCAACGCCCAGTCGCCATAAACGCAATTTAAATTTCATTGTGTTTGGTATATCAGGCTTGGAAAGGTTGAAAGTATTATATATTAGTCTAAGTATCTTTTCGAAATACATGGTACTAAGTACAGTGCTCCTGAGTGGGAAGGATGCAGATGCAAAATAATCTTATACCTACCAATCAAACAAAAACTCTTTAGTACAAGACTATCCATTGAATATGCCACTGGCCTAGACATTTAATTGGACGCCGGCCGGCATTTAATTAACGGGCTAGGCATCCAATTAAGCGGCGAACGATTGATTGATTGAATTTAACCGCATGACTGGGGTAGTAGTACCGAGCTGAATCGCGCTATCGTTTGGTCTATCGAATGATCTTTTAAATAGCAGCAATTACTTATGTTTAGTTCCAATTGCTAATTTAATTATAAATTAAAACTTAAATTGATCCTATATTACAAAACAATGTGGTACCCCTACAGAATCAGATATATTATAGCAGGCATAATAATGACGTACATTGACTTAACCCTAACGCTGGGCTGGCGCAATGGACTGGCTGTTATGGCTGCATCTGTCGCCAGATTGATAGCTCTAACATGACCGCCATGCCAAAATTCTACGTTGGCTCCTAGACGAAATTCATTGCTTTTGCGGGTTAAATATTGATATTAGCCTTGCTCGGGATTTCAATACTCTGGATATTGTTTAAAAATTTTTGAAATAAGATTCTGTGAACTGTTCTACACTACGAAGTATTTTTACTGACAAAGCGTTTTATTTAACCAATCAATGAATTTTTAAGGAGAACGTAGTTAAATAAAGATACTTTTTAATTGGTGTTATAAAATAATCCAAAAAAATAAATTCTTTATCGAAAACTTATGATTAAATTGTCACAACTCTAGTGACCAGCTGTTAATGTCATTCAAATTGGATCTGTGATTTCTATAGAAAGATGTAATTCCGCCACGTAAGGGTAGTGAACTTTTAATAGAGCTGCGCTTCAGTGTCGATTATTTTATTATGTTATAAAAAAAAATTCGCTAGTTGCATCAAACTTCTAGTTCGTTCTGAACATGAGTAAATTAAAACACGGAACGGTGGAACAATGCGGTATGGACGGTAGCTGCGGGCAGCTGCGCAATACTGCGCGATGCAACTTCAGAGCGAACCAGATTAATAATTAAAGTTAAAAAAATAATAATAATTAATATACATATAACATATAAAAATATGTCTGATTTCGATATTTAGTATGCGCCGTGAAAAAATATTCCTCATTTTTTCATGAAAAGAAAACTTCACCAAATGGTGGTAAGTAATAGACTAGACAATTCTGTCGTACGATTCGTACGAAAAGGTATTTGGTTGAGAGAACGTGTTCCTTCAAGTTTCATTGTTATTACTTTAGCCTTACGTACTACTTATACGTGCCGTTGCTGGGCACAGGCTTTCCTACATCGGTCAAATACATGCTTAATACTTTTCGTCATAGTACGACTGGAATATTTAGCTCAGAATAGTTCCAAACCATTATAGATCTGTCCAGCCACGGAATACCCTTGGGGTGCATATTTGTTAAGCCGCTATAATTAAAAACCAACTGGTTTTTAACTGTCGCGGCTTGACAAATAAGAAATCTTATTGCAAGTGAATAGTATAAAACAGGCGAGGGGAGGCTAGTGTATCAAATTTAAAAAACTTTCAGAAAAGTCTCTCTTTATCTGTCTTAAAATTTGTGTTGCCGAGTAATGGTAAAACACGAAGAGGCCAGGACCCTTCCCCGGAAATTAACATATTTTAATGTGAACCCAATATGTCACCGTGACTGAATAGTAGCATCTGTTACCAGATTAATATCCACCACGTGACTTTGGGCCTAAGTTTTATGGTCAGCCGGCAGCTTGAAGCTCCATAATTTTAATAAGTGAAGACAGAAACAGTATAAAATATTGATCCTGAAGTTTAATAAAATATTTTACATTTATTTCTTCTGTAGATAAGTCAAAAAATAATTGCTTGATATACATTTTTGTAGGAGAATTCTATTTTTTTTTATCAAGACGTATGATCAGGTATGATTTGACGGACTTAATGCCATTGGGCATTCTCTACCAGTCAACTAGAAAATTGAGCGCAGAAACATTAAATGTTGAAAAAATAAAAATTCACGTTTGGAAACTCAAAATATACTTCAAAATTATAATTATATTTAATTATAATTATTTAATTATATTTATTGCATTCCTCTCTCTTCTGGATGTGTGCCGGAATCTTGGACAGAGGCCAATGTGCAACCGGTCTCCAAAAAAGGAGACAAATCAGACCCAGCTAACTATCGCCCAATAGCTGTCACCTCAGTTCTTTGCAAGGTCAATGTAACGGATTTTAAATAACCTGCTGATCTGCAGCTTAGAAGATCACTCATTAAAAATGATCGAAAGTACGAGTTTCGGACGAAACGGTCAACTGGTGATCTTCTAGCGTATTAAATTTAGTTGGGGTGAAGCTATTGACAAATGTGAAGAGTCAGTGGCTATTCACCTTGATACTGCCGAATCCTTTGATCGGATCCGGCACAGGGCTCTTCTCTCCAAGCTCCCGTCATACAGTCTGCCCGCTCAACTCTGCAACTAAATTGCCGGCTTGCTGTCTGAGAGGAGAATCCGTGCCCTCGCAGATGTATGCACTTCGGGGTTCATATCAGTCAATGCTGGTATACCACGAGGCTCAGTTCTAACCCCTATACTCTTTCGGATGACATGCTTCAATTAGGAAACATTCATTGCTATGCGGATGACAGTACAGTGCATGGTGGATATTACGGTCGCCCAGGGGCTGGGTGCGTTGAAACCGAGAGGGAAAGAATGAATCTTACCATTTAGCTCAACAGGGTATTGAACTTTAAATCTGAATGGGGCTCCAACAATCTTGTTGAGCTTTCAATGCTAAGAAAACCCAGGTGTTCGCGTTCACAGCCAAAATGTAGCCGGTCCTTCCCCTTCCCTCTATTCAGAGCACTACTCTTTCGGCACAGGGCTCCTTAAACTTCGGTATGGAGATATGTTGCAATCTGAATTCCAGAAATTACATCAAAACTGTGATCAAAACAACATCACGAAAGCTTGGTGTCCTGAACAAGGTGCGACGATTTTACACGCCTGACCAATTATGCCTATTTTATAAAACTCAAGTCCATTTTTGCGTGGAATATTGCTCGCACTTGTGGAGCTTCGCTTCGCCAAGTATCTCTTCAATGCATTAGACAGATTGCAGCGTCGTGGTGTCCATATCGTTGGCGATGTAGTGGTCACGAACAACCCCACCGTCGGGACCATGCGCCGCTTAGCGCCTTATATAGGGTTTATCACGGAGAGTGCTCTGACGAGATTTTTGGCCTTATTGTAATACCGACAGTCCCAAGCACGCGTGCCGGTCTGCGGAGTCATCAATTCACTGTCGCCACCTTAACATTACGCATAAAGAAATATAGTACTTCGTTTCTTTGTCGTACTTCCAGAACTCGGAATTCTTTGCCGGCACTGTGTTCCCTCCTTCCTATAACATGGGTTCTTTCAAAAGCGGTGTGAAAAATCACCTTTTGAGCCGGCAAGATGAAGAGCGGTGTCTTATCTGCAATACATATACTAAAATAAAAACAGAAATAACGAAGATAAATTAATTGGGTGATGGTTGGGACTTCATAAAGAATATATCTGGCCTCTTAAATATGGGGAGGTAGCGCGTTTCAGTGTAGTATTGGATGACACTGAAAGTTGGACATGAAACCGTGCGGTGAGAACGAATATATCGAGAAAATTTGATGTTTGAACGATGGACGCGTCTATGGGAAGTACCCAGCTATTGAAATGTTCATTTCAAATATTCAGGTACATGCCCGTATATGTTTGTGAGATAACATATTAATTTTAATTTCATTTTTGAGTATCCTGTAAGGTAAAGTGGAGGATTTGCTATCCCAGACAGGCGCACAATATTCGAGGGGTAAAAACTATTATGCTCTATCGCTCTTCGTTATCTAAGATTGTTAAAAAAATCCTTTTTTTAAATTAGTAAATTGTGTTTCATTGAGCACTATAGCTGTATGTCTGCGTTATACGAACAGAGAAGCGTGCATGAACTCAATAATGATAATGCTAGGAAGGTGTTCATACCTATTTTACAAAGCAAACAATAATGAAAAAAAAAATATAAAATTCATAGGTCACGTTATGACATTTCAGTTACATCTGCCGCAAAACTAATAGCACAGACGTGTTTAATGTCCGGCATTTTAGAATGTTGCTGTCCCAGGCGCAGCTGAATGCAAAAGTTCGAAGTTCGGCGAAATAGTTCATAAATAATAGAAACGGTTGAAAACTTTTGAGACAGACTTTGGAACCCATTAATATTTTTTTTTACTACTAGATGACAAAGAAGCTGATGGCCCACCTGATGGTAAGCGGTTACCGCCGCCTATACTTAGACACCTGCAATAACAAGGGAAAATCACCTGATATTGCAGGTGCGTTGTCATCCTGAGGCCCAAGATATACCTGAAAGGTTTATTATTGGAGAGTATTTTTAATAATTATTGAAAAAATGAGACTAAGTTTTAATTTGCGGTCTTCTGATCAGTATAATAAACATTCGATTGTCTTTTCAAAATATTGAAGAGCTCCCCACTTTCTCCTGTCTCCCTAACTTACTTTTTATACCTAGTAAAAGATTTCAAAAAATTTTTATACGTAATTTTTTTTATCTGTGTACAAACCTTGCTCTTACAATGACAAACACGCCAAAAAAAAATTAATCCAAATTCGTTCGTTAGTTATGCGTTTACATTTCGGTGATTAATTTTTATTTATGTGGATTTGAATACCTAGAATTCAAAAGAACGTATGAAGTTAAAATTAACGTAATCACATTTATCATCATCATCATATCAGCCGAGAGACGCTCACTGCTGGGCATAGGCCTCCCCCAAGGAGCTCCAAACTGATCGGTCCTGCGCTGCCCTCATCCAACAGCTTCCCGCGACCCTTACCAGATCATCAGTCCACCTTGTGGGGGCCTACCAACGCTGCGTCTCTCGGTACGCGGCCGCCATTCGAGGACCTTTCCGCCCCAACGGCCGTCAGTCCTCCTCGCAAATGTTTGGGCTATGTCAGCGACCTTAGTTCTCTTGCGGATCTCATCATTTCTGATTCGATCACGCAGAGAAACACCAAGCATAGCCTTCTCCATAGCGCCTCTCCATTGCTCTTTCGGAGACTTTGAGCCTTTGTATAAGGCCCATTGTAAGCGGCCACGTCTCGGTTCCGTATGTCATCACTGGGAACACACACGAATTAAAGACTTTCGTCTTGAGACACTGCGGTAGTTGTGCCGAGAATATGCTGCGTAGCTTCCCGTACGCTGCCCAGCCGAGTTGGATCCGTCGATTGACCTCTTTCTGGAAGTTGGACCTACCAAGTTGGACTATTTGTCCCAGGTAAATGTATTCGTCAACAACTTTCAGTGTAGAGCTTCCAACCTTCACAGGAGTGGGTACGACATGTGAATTCGACATGTGAATTCCACATAATCTTTGTCTTATCCATGTTCATTTTAAGACCTACTTGTAGGGAGACTCTACAGAGGTCGTTGAGCATTGTGCCCAAGTAATAATCATAATAATCACATTATTACTAAGTAATTAAGAAACTTACAATATAAAGTATAATGATACCAGCAATATAAAGAAACTACAAAGCGACCTACGGAGACAATAATTTCACGAGATAAGTAGATAGAGTATAAAATGTAATTTAATGAAGTTCCTATATCGCGTAAAATATATTCAGATTATTAGGCCTGATGCTGAAAAGGTCATTCTTAGTTTAAAGAGTGCAATACATCTTATTTTTGTAATGCAAAAAGAACAGCTGACAAATAATTTGACATTTAAAGCGTGGTGTATTGAGTTTAAATTATCATCAACAGCCTATAAACATACCACTGCTGGGCACCGGCCTTCCTGCATGGGAGAAACACATGAGGAGTTTAGTCCATAACACCACCACGATGTCCTAATGCGGGTTGGTGTGTTAAAGTGGTTGCAGTAACAACCGGGACCAACGGCTTAACGTGCCTTCCGAAGCACGGAGGAGCTCGAGATAATCCGGGCTCGACTACGGCGAAAGTTACGACGAACCAAGCTCCTCAATTTTAACTACCGTGACCATGATGCATGCTTTCTAAAATTGTCATGGCTTATACGCTGTCTTAATTTAAGTACTTTGACAGTTCTATTTATTGCTATCGTTTTTCTTTTCATATTGAGAGAAAGAGATGAACTAAGTATACTCAAATTCAAATATAGTTTTCAGGATGAGATACTTACTCAAAGCATATAGTTGCGTTCAAAGCACGTTTATTTCAGTCTATTTTCATAATAAAAGGAATTCGACCTGTAGCAATCTGGTGAGAAGGGCCGCAGAATTTGCGTAAGCTCCATATCAAAACGACGCCGTGCCTCGCTAATAAATCATTTTCCACCTTAAAAGAGGAATATTAAATCGAAAGATGCCTACGAAAATGAAGGGTAGGGGCGAAGTGAAAAATTGGGTCATAAAAACGCAATCCCCAATGCGCCGAAGCCATGAAAGAGAGATTTTCAATTACCTCTTTCCAACGTTGACGCTTGTCAAATTTGTAACGTTATTTCATTAGTCAAATACGATGTTGGTGTACAGTCACGCATAAACGATCTATACATTTAAGGCTTCTAAAATATGTACACAACACCTTATTGCTACTACAATAGAGACGAAGTTTGAAGCTTAGAGTGTAATTACCTACATATTTTTAGATGTGGCTGTACATCCTTAAGTTTGTGGTGTAATTGGATAGAATTTTTATATTACTAGTGACTTCTGTAAGATTTGAGGAATTAAGCTTTGTGCGTGCTATGATTATTATTTAGGTGTTTTGGGTTTGTCTATGATATTATCTGCATTTTTCAGAGACCGTTGACTTATTGAAAAATTGGAATATTCCTGATCGAGTTGCCAGTATTCCTTTCACCTAACAAAAGATACGGAGTTCGCAAAATTAAGAATATTTAAAAACACTGCCCCAACTTAACCGAATCGTAGGTATTTATAAAAATACTCGTTTCGGATGTTGAAATAGAACATTTCGACATTGTAGGGTGGACGTTAGCTCATAAACGCAAATACAGATAGACTAGAAGAATTTCATAGGGATATCCCTAGTCCTGCCTGGGTGGCTCAGTGGTTAGAGCAGTCGCCCGGATTGCGAAAGATCGCGGGTCGACTCCCGTCTCACGTGAAATTTTTCTAGTTTTATATTTTAATTACCAAGTAATTTTTCAAACATTTATGATAATGTTAAAATCAAAAATTAATAATACCAGTTTAACTATTTACCTAATATTTATTAATACTACAGTATTCATAGCACGCATGGTGCTTAATTAATAATAATAGGCGTGAGTGATACTATTACTAAGTAGTAATCACTACATAGTATAAAACAAAGTCGCTATCCGCCGTCTGTCTGTCCCTATGTATGTTTAGATCTTTAAAACTACGCAACGGATTTTGATGCAGTTTTTTTTAATAGATAGAGTAATTCTTAAGGAAGGTTTATATTTATATAGTATATAAAAATGTTATGTTGGTTTGTGTACGCTTCAAAAACTCAAAAAGTTCTGCACCGATTGAGTCGAAATTTTAACATGATATAAAATCCGCATCAAGGATTGTTTTTATCTATATCACAATGTGCCACTGCGAAGCATGGCAGGGTACAGCTAGTGTATAATACATGCATAATATTTACATAAGCATTGCACCCGTGCAAAGCCGGGGTGAGTCGCTAGTACTTAATAAATTATAGTCCTATTTTGCACGAAGCTTATGCTCTATATTTATATATTTTTAGAATTTAATTTTTATATTGTGAAATAAGTTTATTTGAATAAAATCTATTATTTATTATTGTTATTATATCTCTCTCGTTTTTATTAAATGACATAAGTTTAAACTGTAAATTTTGACATTTATGTTGCTAGCCTATCAACTTACTGCTTTACAATCACAGCTTCTTCAATTTCTCTTAGATTGTATATTGACATTGTATAACAAAGCGATAAAATAAGTTCGAGTAAAGTAATAAAACTCCCCGAGTTGGGAATTACGAGTGTTCTTGATAGCTTTTCTGTTCTGCATTTGTTTTTGATTTTAACATTAGTATAATAAAGTACCCAGATAGCACGATCCACTCGCGATATGATTAATGCCCTCCGTGGAGCAGTTGTATTATATTTATTTGTAAAGTAGGTATGTACCTATACAACTAGATATTAAAAGATTAGAAGGGTGGTGGACAAAAGATTAAATATAATTATCTCTTTTGTTAGGTAATAAATAAGCGTATTTGTAATACCGTAACGGCTCCGTAACCGCTCGGTTATAGAAGGAATAAGAAATATAAACGGACGTAGAAAAGCCTTCCGTATTCGTGACGTAGCAGTAGGTACAAATAAGTGATGGATTCTAATAAGAAGCGTGAAGAAATATGTATTGATAGAAATTATTTATTTTGCACATTTACATAAGCAACACAGACAAAACAAACAAATTATAACATAAAGGTGGACTTATCGCTAGAAGCAGTCTCTACCAGACAAATAAGTTATTTAATTAAAGTAGAGCGTTTTTCTGTATGGCGATTTTCTGCAAGGTGGAAGAATATTGACGACCGGCTGGCCGAGTGGTCTGCACCCCAGGCTACTCGGTCAAGAGGTCCCGGGTTCGAATCCCGGTAGGAACAAATGTTTGTATGATGAGTACGAGCATTTGTTTACGAGTCATGGATGTTTATATGTTTATTTAGTATATTTCTAATATTTATATACATATTATTATCATAATTTCTCCGTTATCTAGTATCCATAACACAAGCTCTTAATGATGCTTACTTTGGGCTAGATAATAGGTGTGAGTGTATACTTAAATATTATTATATTATTATTATTAATATGGTCCGCCTATGTTGAGTAGTCCCTGTAGCCTATAGACGCTTGTAGCACGTTAAAAACTTCTGACGCGTTAACAGCCCCTTTTTTTCGGGGAGGCATCCTCTTACAGACCTACCCGCCGCTGACTAAGCGATGCGTGTGTATGGGAGTCGCCCAGTGCCTTATCATAACGGCACTGACAATACCCACTAAAACTCCCCGGTAACTCCATTGCACTTCACCTTGCCTAGGGTCTGCCGCAGGAATTTCACCGGCCCACCCCCAGGCATTCCGGCCTCACAAACGGGTTTCGCGCTGATGGAGATTGCCTACCCCCAGGCATTCCGGCCCCACAAACGGGTTTCGCGCTGATGGAGATTGCCCAGAGTCACTTGGGCAATCCCAGACGTGATAGCCTGTGCAATACGTGCGTGATGCCACCCACGCACGCGTCAGCGCATAAGGGCACAGGAAGACGGGCCGGGATGAAGATTGCCAACCGCTTTATCACGCCCACCTGTCTACGCCGGATAAGAGTGGTAAGAGCATCTTCTTCCCGCTCCCGCCTTCTGCGTTAGCACTGTCTCGCAGAAGGGCAGAAGGAGGCGACAACCTCCAACATGGCTCTTACCATGGCTGTCAGCTAAAGATGACCGCTGCCAAGCACCGCACGAAGTTAACGGCGCACCTATCGCCAGGCCGGGCACTCCATAAGCGTGTGCTCGGACGTATCGTCAGGTAGTCATAGACCGTGGTGATATTTCCCCTCAACGGGCGCTATGGTACAGGTAGTGACCGAAGTAACCATGTCCGGTCAAAACCAGTACCATTCGGTAGTCCAACACCGGACGGATTGCTTTGATTGTCCGTTGGCCGGCTGCTATAGTGGCAAAATGCGTTGCCAATCCTGCAAAAATGAAGAGAAAGATATTGACAACATAGGTAATAGTCTCCCAGATCTCAACAGAAAGTTTTGCTTGACGGGTTAAGAAAGTCTGTAGTTTGATTGTTCAATTGTGTCTGGAATTTTTCAGAAACAATTGAACAATCAAACTAGCTTACCTGTAAGCGCTGTTCGATTAAAATTATTTTAAAATAAAGGGGGGTGTAGGGTACGTTTAGCATGATAACTAATGATACTTGATAATCTCTTTCTGCTTTGATATTTAGAGGTGGCTCCAACCAAAAGAACATATACTTAGTGCCTGGCCGCATGCTCAGTAGCATGCATGACATTATGTAAGCTCCGGATTCACCCCTCATCCGCAATTACCCCAATTTCGCCTAGCTGCAGGTACGCTTAGAGACATAGTTAGTTTTTACGGTACAGGTTCTCCATAAGTGGGAACCACAAATCTACCGAATAGAAATACCCGAAACGAAACACCGAGTACGCAAACCATTCATTTGAAAATCATTCCATTGCTGTATGTGCAATGTAACCGCGATTCACTCAATCAGAAAATTAAGGTTAATTTTGGTGGCCAAAGCGCTTAACTCAATCGAATCCTGTCTGCTTATTTGCTTTGTACCTAACGTTGTTTTAGTAACGTTAGTGCATTTGGAAATGATCTGGCTTGCATCGATTTAATATGGAAATACGGACGGCGTAATCAAACACTTTGTCTCATGGAACTGATCAGAGCATCGAAATATTAGCGTTACTTAGTTAGTAGTCGATTTAATCTTTCGTATCTATGTCTCTATGTGTTTATGTAATCTGATAGAATAGAGGTATAGTAAACGTATAAGGCATTGTAACAGTGTATATTAATATATAAATTTCTCGATAACAGTAAATAAAGTAGAAGAGTCATTGTTGTGTAAACACACATAACACATTGTGTGTTGACATAGAATTATCGCAGTAGTAGTATTACAAAGTTATGCAATTTAAAGTGGCTACTTCAAAACGGATAAATTATTTTTAAACTTTGAAATGGATATATTTTAAAGTACTCTACTTACCTACTGTTGAGTCCACACAAAGGTTACTTAATATCATAAAATCGGATTTTAGGTCTAATTTTGCACTACAAAGTAGGTACTGTTCCTAGTTTATTATTTAAATCACTACTTTTGCCTTCTGAAATCTGATTGCACTCCAATAGCAGGTCATCGAGATATAGCAGTTTTGAGCGCTTTTGGCTCATTTGATGGTAAAACGTAAATCGCTATTTATAGGAAAAATAAACCGTTACAAAAATGTATTTTGTTGGAATATTTACATTTAAAATAAGATAAAACTGCCATCTACCATATTTTTCGACAATCCCTAGTCCTATTCCTTGACCCTTCAGATTTAAACGATTTAAGATCTGATATAAAATAAGATAAACGGCACTGTCCTGAGGACAATTTCTTTATAAATAAATAGCCTCATCTGTAATCCTTGCACATTTTACCAATAAATAAAAACAGACAGTATCGCTGAGATAAATTGCTTCATCTTACTTCTGAGTATTGCGTATTTTTATGGTAAATTATATCTTTAGTCTTTACAGGTATTTCATGAGAACAGCTGCAGAATTTTTATAGTACTTATGTTTTTGAATCATGACTAATTATTGAATTGACCTTTTACTATCATGTGGACCGTATACTTTTTATTTATTTATTGGATTACCAACATAAGTTACAGCAATACTTATATTAAATATATAAGTATTGCTAAGTATTGCTAACACTAACAGGTAACCACACCATGCATATTACTTACTAACTATCAATAGTGTGTTCAAAATGCGATCAAACAGTTGGTAATAATGTATAGCTTAGGCAAGCAATACAATTGCGCTATACTTACTTTATATTAAAATGATTAAAAAACATAGATTGAACGAGACAACAACTACACGCAGTCCAAGGTACTGAGGTCATTACACTTAAGAATACTAATGAATTTGGTAAAGCTTTGAAAGTGAACATCTAGCTCTGGTAACTTTTTAGACAGACTGTTATAAAGACGAGTTTAACGAATAGCAGGTGAATTACGACCCATTCTCGTTCTACAGAATTTAGTTTCGTACAATTTACATGGGTATCTTGGTATTCGTGATGGAACATTGTAAGCAAGGCGGTTAAGCAACTTGGGATTATCAATACAGTTGTTCACCAATTTATGAAGGTAAGACATATCCAGGTTTATACGTCGCACAGAAAGCAGATCCAGACGAAAATGTTTCGCTTTGTCTATGTAAGATCTCATCGTTCTGGGTGTCTTAAAACGATAAGATAGGCTGCGAATCAGTTTTTTCTGTACTCTCTCTATTCTGTTCATATGTACCTTATAGCTCGGGCACCAAACCGTACTGCAGTATTCAAGTTTACTCCTTACATAACTATTATAAAGCAGAATGACTGTAGAGGGCTTTTTAAAGTCTCTTGTACTTCTAATAATAAATCCTAGCGCTTTATTTGCCTCTTTGATAATTCTATCAATATGTTCCGAGAACCGCAATTGACTATCAATTATTACTCCTAGGTCTCTGATGGCCGTAACTTCTTCAAGCTTTTTACTAGCAATTGTATACTCAGTAAGAAGCTGGTTGTGCCTTTTAGTAAACTTGATATGGCGACATTTTGAAGCATTTAAGGACATTTTGTTCCGATTGCACCATTCTTCAAGGTTATCAATGTCTTCCTGCAAGCCTTTTGAATCTTCCAAGCAAGTAACTGTCTTCCTCAACTTGAGATCGTCAGCAAAAAGATAGATTTTGCTGTTTTTTATAAACTTTGCTATATCATTGATGAATACGTTGAAAAAAGGGGGCCCCAGAACAGAGCCCTGCGGGACACCAGACAATGCTAAGAAGGGTTTGGAATGTTCACCGTCCACAACCACTCTGGACAAACGGTTTGTGATGTAGGAACGACACCAATCCAGTATGTTGTCCGTTACGCCAAATGTGTTAAGTTTTCCCAGAAGAATTTTGTGGTCTACCTTGTCAAATGCCTTTAAGAAGTCTGTATAGATCGCATCTGTGACCCCCGATCGACTGACTCCATTAACTCGGATGTAAAAAGGGTCAAATTAGTGTTAGTAGACCGCTTTGCCATGAAACTGCACTGTTCAGTGATGATATATTTATGTATATGTCTGTATAGCATTGAATGAACCATCGATTCAAACACCTTTGACATTGTTGAGAGGATGGATACGGGTCGATAGTTAGCAATGCATTCCCTTTTGCCACTCTTATGGATGGGTACCACTCTCGCTTGCTTACATGCATCTTGACTTGTACTTGATTGCCACATGAGTGGGATGCGTAAAAATGGAATATTTATTACCGTGCTTTGTATAAATTCTATATAGGTTGGTATTTACTTATATTTTTACCATATATGCAGGGAGACAGTGCACATTTTTTTTCACATTATTAATAACGTTGATAAAATAGATTTCAACAACAAAATAATTTGTGTTTTTTTTATATTTTTTTATTTTATCTACTGCAAAATTCAAGTAGTGTTGTCACTCTACCCTTGATAGTGAAAGGGACAGGTAAGAGGAAGCGCGGGGGTGACGAGCGCGACGCGGCGCTGGTTTAGTGACGTTGAAGCACTCAGCGCAACCATAGAGTAGATTGAATATGCTGAGATAGAGTTATCAGTCAACAGTTTGTGAATGAAGTGACATCTGTTAGCGTGTTTACAAACCAGTCCGTCGTTAGAAAAAAAATCACAGGAGATTTTCAATTTCGTTGCTAATTTGTTTCGGACAACTGTTTTTTTTAAAT
Organism: Nymphula nitidulata; assembly: GCA_947347705.1. NCBI lineage: Eukaryota > Metazoa > Arthropoda > Insecta > Lepidoptera > Crambidae > Nymphula > Nymphula nitidulata. The sequence continues at coordinate 6,077,466 of OX374626.1, forward strand.
TATTGAAGTTTTAGTCTAATAAATAAAATACTTATTAATTATTTATAAACTTTATTTATAAGCTTTTTTAACCGACTTCAAAAACGAGGAGGTTCTCAATTCAGCCGGTATGTTTTTTTTTTTTTTTTTTTCTATGTATGTACACCGATTACGCCGAGATTACTGATCCGATTTACGTGATTCTTTTTTTGTTCGATGCGGAATAGCTGCCATTTGGTCCCATAAAATTTTTTTCAAAAACAGTTGGGTACTTTGGTTTTAAATTAAAAAAAAACTGAAATTATGAAATTGTCTACATAAGCGAAATTGAGAATTTTTGCTTTTCCAATGACTTTTTAGTGAAACGATACGATAGTGGGAAACAATATAAGTTGACGGTCACCCATCTAGCTTCGACCGTAGAAAGTTATGACTAAAAATTGTGAAAAAAAAATTTTAAACAAAAATTAAAACCGACTTCAAAAAACTGAAAAGGATGAAATAATTAAATTTAAGTAGGTATTCATCCCCTAAAACCTATTTTTGGAGTTGGTGCTAAGTGGTTTCCAAAAACAATAGAAAGTAAAGCACCGACTCCAAAAATAGGTTTTAGGGGATGAATACCTACTTATATTTAATTATTTCATCCTTTTCAGTTTTTTGAAGTCGGTTTTAATTTTTGTTTAAAATTTTTTACATTAATAATTCATGTGAATTCATGTGGCTGTGATGTCGTGAACAATGGGAATGAGATGAAAAAGAGCAACTTCACAGAGATTTCTCACAATTCAGAAATCACGATCACAGTTCATAAAACGTAGCAAGAGTCAACAGATGGGCAAATCGAATGAATTCAGAAGCCTTACACGGATCAACGCAACAGATAAATCAGAAAAGAATTATTAAACAGAAAATTAATACGACATTAATTTTTGTCACGAAAACTGACCGATGACATAATTATGATTTCAAACAAAAGTCTGTCAACCATCAACAAAATTATTAAATAGTTTTGTGTTTGTTACAAAACTATTTTATAATTTTGTTTAGGAAAATACATGACAAGGAAAAGTATTTATGTACCGAACAGGGTGACTATGATGACCGCTGTCCTGTGGATATTTTCGAGTGAAGCTTGTTTGATATTTTTGTTTAAAACATGGTGAAACAAAAAAATCTCTTTTTATTTTTAATGAACTTCATAATCTTAAAATTTGTGTACTGCTTCGAAAGTACACAAATTTTAAACTTAAATTGATTTTAAAAAAAAACAAGGTCGATTTACGAGATTGGCCGGAAAAGGCATCGAAGAGCAAACTCGGATTAGATTTTTTTTCGAAGTAAACAAGATTTTGCATCCCCGATCAATGTATTTCAAATAATACGAATTCAAATTCAATAAGCAAAGTCGGACAGGAATTCATAACTTCGGGTATTTCTGCATGAAACCGCACTAATTCGAACTTAACCCTGCTAATCGTTGCGAAGTCGCAAACATTAGACAGATGTAATTGGGCACGTCTGGTTTTAGAGGGCAAAGTTCCCTCTACGAGGTAAGCAACGCGAGCCCGCCCTCGGGCCAATAACTTCGAATCGGAACAGTTAAAGTTCAACAGACTACGTAATTTTGCCTGAAGCGTTCCAATTGGTTTATGTTACATTTATAGGTTTTATGACAATCTCGTCGAAGATTTCTTGATTTACATTTTTAAGACGATTCTGAATAGAACAAGTTTAATGCTTAGTCAAAGGAACTATAATAAACGTTGTATCGAGTAAGAAGATCATCATATCAATTCATAGCAGTTGGTTTTCTGACCAAAATGTATTGCAATCATTGTAAAAATGTCTACAGCGTAAATATATATTTATTTAAATACACATGCAGGTTAAAATAAATGGATTTCTAACACACCAGCAAGTCATGAATAATATTAAATACAATATTACACATTTAAATCATTAATCACAATAGTACCTACCTATAATTTATAAATATTAATATCAATAAAGGACATGGTAAAAGTTTCTATGAAGTTTGGGCCAGCTCATGAGCACCATTTTTTCTTATAGCTATATTTGTAAGAAACCGTAAAATCTATACATTTCTTCATAACTTTATTGATTACAGCCGCAGAAAATTATAATAATTTCAATAAAATATTACAAAGGTAGCCATTTTAAAAAAAACAAATGTCAATGTCATTGTCACCTTTGAAAGCTATATGTCCTCGTCGTTTTTTATATTTTACAGAAACTATTACAAAATAAGAACACTTCAACTCGTTCAAAGTTGGGTCGGACAGAGTGGCATTCATGGTTTTCTCTTTACAGGTGTTTTAGGAGGACTGACTTCAAAAATATGTACCGTTTTGATGGTTTTTGTCATCGACTCCCGGGAGTCTATCGCGGCTCTAGTGAACAAAGTGTATCGTTTAGTAGGTATGCTACTTATGCCCCTGATTATGGTATAATCTGATTATGGTATAATCTGATTTGCGAGGTGACATTCTATAATTAACTACCAACCCGCATTGTGCCACCGTGATAGTGTATTGGCCCAAGATCCTCATGTGTTTCTCCCATGTAGGAAGGCATGTGCCCAGCAGTGGGACCTATATGGGTTGATGATGATGTTTCAATCATTGTTACTTATTTCTTAAAGTAAATAAATAAATATTCATACACTCACACCTATTATCTAGCCCATAGTACTCTACTTAATAGTATTACCTACTTGTGCCAAAATAAAAAAGTCCATGCATCAAAGATAACAAACTTATTGTATGTTGATTTTAAAACTACTCTAATGAAATATTCATGGAGTATGTGAATAACCCTTTTTATGTGCTTTGTTAGTAATAAGTTTAATCTACAAATGTGGTGCAACTACTTGTATCATAGGTAATTATGTGATTACAGAATAAGTTTCAAGATGCTAATAAGATCAAGGCAACTTCAGAATGCTTATGACCAGGTGCTAAAATAAATAGTCTATTCTCCACTGCTTGTACCTTTTTATTCTGTCAAGCAGCGTTAGACCTCTGCAAGTCTATGTCCATTGAGAAATCAATAGTGTCTAAAGTCTGATCCTTGACAGGTTAAATGTTTCAACAGATGACATTGACTTACTGTAAAAGCCAACTATATATTTCATTGCCAGCTTATTATTAGCAAACAGCAAAAGAAGGAACTACCACTGCACATTTAACACTACTCATTTCACATATAAGGTGGTACTACTTTATAAGGAGTTACTGTAAAGTTTTAAAAGAGGCTTCACTGTAAGTTCTATAATTAAAGCTCTGAGATAATGAGGTTTTTATAAAATAAATATATTACACCATGCTAAAATGTCAAGCTAATTTTGATTCCGGCATCACTTGGTTCTAAAATAAGGTTGTGAAATTAAAGAAGAACAACTCCTTTTATCATTTATTGATATTTATTTACAATTCATATATTATAATTCTTCTTGAAGTAAAATACCATCTTGAAATGAGGCCGGAGGCTCAATATTGGTTTGGTGTTGAGCCCAGCCCCAATACCACACTATTGTTATCACATAAGAGCAATACCACACTGTTTGTTTGCCACATATGCAACTAGAATAATATTCATTTATTCCGCACAGTTTTAACCTTGTGGCCTAGTAAATATGTTGTATATTTCTGAGGACTAATGCTTGGATAAGGTGCTCCAGCAACTGAGGCAGACATGTGCTGCTAAAGGTATCTGCAACAGTAATAGCAATATATTTATTCCAAATAGTATGTTTTTTTTAAAAAAATACAAAAGTACACATTTGCTTTCATAAAAAAAATAGAATATAACTAAACAAACATTTCTAACATACCTGCTGAGGATAAATCCTTGTCGTTAGCTCTTCACGCTCAGGGCCAAGCAATCTATACTGCCTATGATTCAAAGAAGTTGAGCACCTGTCGCTATCACCAAGCTGCTGACTGTCATCTCTTCTGGCATGACATTAAGCTGCTTGCCCACAACCCAACAGACACATCCACCACCAGTAATCTACAAATACAAACATGAAGATATTTGCATACTCATTTTTAAACAAATTAACAGTAACATAATTAAAAGAACTTAGGTAACTACCTGTCTGAACTTAGGTAACTACCTGTCTTAGGTAACTAATTGTAGTTGCAATATAATTCCTCTCTGAACCATCTGGTAAAGAATGGGAACATATTCTAGCAACAGAGAATCCACAACATACACAAATGTTTGTATTCTACGATTCTTCAACATATTCTATATTTTGTTCCAGTGCAATATTTTGAATATCATTCCAACATGACACACAAAGTGTTAACTATCTTCAAGTAACTGTAATCAAAGTATTGTTACATTAATTATTTACTTACATATAACATTAATGGATCATAATAAATGAAAAAATGCTATGAGCATGTTGATATTACTAGGTGGATAGACCCTATTTGATTGGATACAATGTGTCTGAGTGGGTCAAGAATACAGTGTGATCTTCTTCTGAATTTAAGATGATCGACACCAAATACATACATGATCATCATGAGATACTGCAACTTCTATGGTATAGTCAACATTTTCCAAAATGTTGTCAAAACAATCCTGGCATAGCTCACTATACAGCTGAATCTATAATAATTAGGTTTTGAATAAATACAATTCATTTTAAGCATTTATAATATTAATGATACAAGAGTCATTAAAATATTATACAAATAATGTTATCTTACTTCATGTCCCATCTGCAATTCTTTTGAATTAAGTGATCTCAATGCCCATATTTCATAAATGATATTGAATATCACCTCCAATGATATAATTGCACATGAGGTGCTATTTTACAAACCTACAAAGAACATGTTAGAATGAATGATAGCATACTAGAAATCAATAAAATATGCCTCGTAGAATGGGAGACAACCACATTAGATAAATAACATTCTTAGAGTGGTTCTTTGTAAACTACGGCAGAAAAACTATGTTACTCACCAACTTGTTTGAATGACAATAATCAAAAACAACAGCGTATATTAATCAGAATCAAGGTTCACGCCAAGTCACCAGATGCATAATCGTCAGAGAAGGTCTAAGGAGCATAGGCTGGGTCAAATAGTTCCAGAAATCAACAAACACCATAAAAATAACTCATCACGGTCGAAACACAAAATGACAACTAGCAACTGGGTAAAGCATAGATTAGAGATAATATATGGGGGTAAAGTATCACAAAAACAATAAGTTTAACTTTTTAACGTCGTTTATAGCTTTGGATAATACACTTTTGGGCACTTTTATGAATGCAGTGTTGCCATGTTACTACAAAAATTATTTTACTTTATAATTTCTTGCAATCAAATAAAAGAGTTTTGTATAAGTTACAGGATACTACGTTATTCAGTACATTTTTGTCTACAATCTGAAATGGTGCTTATGAGCTAGCCCAAACCTTTACTATCTCCTTTACTCAGCAGTATTTATTTTCCACTAGAACGAACGCCTTTTTAAAGTCAAAATATGCAGTATCGCCGAGACGGCAGGTCAATACTGCACATATTTTTCTATCTTTGCTGACACATAATCTACTAATGCAACTAGGTTAGTCGTGATTGAACGAGCTCTGCAAAAATCATGCTGACTATGGTGTAACAAACGATCGACTTGTCGAATAATGTATCTATTAAGAAATGCCTTTGGTAAACACCGAAAGTACCGCGATAAATGGGTATTGTGATATATCATCTTTGGCGTCTCTTTTAGGCATTGGTGTCATTTGTGAGAGCTTCCAGCACATCGGGTGGTTTTTTTATACAACTAGATGACAAGCAAGCTGACGGCCCACCTGTAAGCGGTTACCGGTTATATTGCACGTGCGTTATCATCCTGTGGCCTAAGATAAAATGCCGTATGCCCAGTAATTGGCTGGCTACCTTTTAGCGTTGGTCATAGCTGAGCGACTGAAACTTTAAGGAACTAAACTCAAGGAACAGAAATATAAGGTTGTTCAGGTTCTTGTTGATTCTTACCAGAATGGTAGGTAGTTTATAAACGACTAATACGAGTAGGTATCAGATATTACGAACTTTAAATTTAACTTTATTATTGGAGATTATGTAAAATACGTAGCGGAACCTTCAGAATAATTTAATTAATTTTTCAATACTATACTAGGAACTAAAATCCACAGTTTCGGCTATTCAACTAAACTTGACTACATGCAAAAGTAGAATACCCGTTTCGAAGCAGTGACGGCCTTTTATGTATTTTCTTACTTTAGTGGTGCCAATTTACAAAAAAGTATTTTGACTCCTGTTACAATGATAAGTACTAGGTCCGTGATAATCGGTTTTTCCAACTAAAGAAAAGTATGAACTGCACTAGCTGTCTTCGCATATGGACATTCCTTACCGCTTCACACCAGGTGCTGTTGGTTCAATTGCCGTGCTTTGTATATATATAAAAAAGGTATGATACTACAGTCACAGTGACAAATACTGCGTTTGTTACGATTGTAAGCTTGGCTTTGCCTATTTTTAAACGATTACTTTTTCACTAGGCATCCAGCCTATTAGGAAAATTGAAGATTACGTTAGCTTGTTATTCGTTGTTTTTTAAATCAAAGCAACTGGAGATAAATCTTGCAAAGAGCTTTAAAGAATAAAGACAAAATGTCAGAATTCGATTATTTGTTCAACAAAAACGTCTTAAAGTTTCTTTCAAATACGTCGATCAGCATCTCTCTTGAATTTTAAGAGAGGTAAAGGCGAGCTAAGGACCTAAGAATGTTTACACAGTTACTGTTGTAAACAACTCAATGGTTTTCAGTTTTATTTCGAAGGATATCTGATGTCAAGTTGTTCACGAAGACCCTTAGCATGTTTTGTTCAGTTCATTACGACGGGCGTTCGAAAGTTATGTTGAAGTTGTTATCGAACAGAACTGGTATTACAAAATGTATCTCAATATTTGTAAAAATATATTATTTTGGCCAAAAAGTTGTTAAAAAAATACGCTTTCTGGCAGGCCAGAATATTAAATAAATTTTGGGCACAGGTATACCTTAATGAGTATAATTTCTACTTAGACGAAAAATCTAGTATCATCTTAGGTATTATTTACTAAATCAAATGCATATATAACTCATAGACCGATAAGAAAAAATTATTGGCGAATAAATTCATATTATTTTTAAGTCTATTTTTAATTCCTCATTTATATTTATCCATCGAGTAAATTTGGCGTTTTGACAGATTTTCTGTTAACTATTCTATGTTATTCATTGGATAAAAGTATTCTGCGAAATAAAAAATTGAACAAATTATTAAACACTAAGCAGCTCTTTTGTTACTTTGAAAGGAATTAGAACTAGCGGAGTTATATTAAAAATCAGATAAATTAAAAATGTTGGTTTTTATTATAGTCCTCCATTTTATATTATGACAAATTGTGTCTTTTTCATGAGGAAATGTTTCAGATGAGGCCATCCTGCCTGTCACAATAAAATACCCTCACGGGACAATCCGTAAATTACGCTGCTCTGTGGCATTATGCCCATAAAGATAGTCTTCGGATCGGACACGGACTTGATAAACAAACCAACTCGTAGTTAAATTGATGTATAGACTGCCTACGCGCCAGATACCTTTTGCGAACAAGGAGGTGAACTCAATAAAAATACACTTTATTCCATTGTAATAGAGGGCAGTATAAGTTAGAAGTTCTTCACGAGCTAAAAATTTTAATTTGGCAGAGAAAGATACTACGATGCCTCGCCCGAAGCGAGGTCGTCACTCAATTTTTATACCATCCTTCGAACACTGTTTACTTTTGTTATGAAGATACAAAATTGTTTGTTCTATTGAAAGATTGGGCCTGGTGCGGACTCGCAATCTTTGGTAACGGCATCAAATTGGGGTTGTCGAAATCCTTTTCATCAAAAATATTCTTTCAGTTTCCTTATTACTGTCTGTTGTCTAATATACAGACCTTATTAAATGAAATCAGATATAGGCATCCTATTATGCACTTGAACAACTTTAGTATCTAAATATTTTTTTTGGAACAGGCCAGTCTACTCCCGTGAAATATGAAATTTTATAAAAGTTACTTTTGACACTATTGCGGTTACTCGTGAGTCTCGTGACTATGGTAACCCCTCGACTTCGTCTTGGGTTTACATTCGTCTACTCGTATGTAAAAAACAACTTACTGCACTAGTATTATAAATAACTATTACAATACTAACAAATAAAATACTTAAAGTGACAACATCAGCTTTAGACCAGGACTAACTTTTTTTTTTATATACAAAGCACGACAAATGACTCAACACCACCTTATGTGAAGCGGTAAGAAGAGTTCATATGCGAAGACAGCTAGTGCAGTTCAGACACTGCTCTAGCCGCCTCCACCTTGCCGGTCCGAAAGGTGCTTTTTCACGCCTCTTTTGAAGGAATCCATGTTATAGGAAGGAGGGAACACATGTGCTGGCAAAAAATTCCAAGTTCTGGAAGTTCGACAAAGAAAAGAGCTACTAAATTTCTTTGTACGTGATGTTGAGGTGGAGACAGTGAATTGATGACTCCGAAGACCGGCACGCGTGCACCTGAGTAGGAAGGGGGAAGGTGGGACGAACAACCTTGAGCCTCTGCAATTGCGTTGAGACATTGCGTCGCTTAGCGCCTTCTATCGGTTATATCACAGAGAGTGTTCTGAAGAGCTATTTGACTAAGGTCAAATACTAGGCCCAAGGTTGTTCGTGACCTCTACATCGCCAACGATACGGACAGCACGACGCTGCAATCTGTCCAGGGCATCGAGTAGGTACTTGGCGGAGCCATCCCACAAGTGCGAGCAATATTCCACGCAAGACCGGACCTGAGTTTTATACAGCAGGCATAATTGGTCAGGCGTGAAAAATCGTGAAAAACTAGTCCGCGTTTTATAATAAGAGGGAATATGTTTTATGTCTGATCAATCGAGGAGCTCGGTGGCGTAGTGGTTTGAGCGCTTTGGTTTCAATTACTAAAACAAAGCAACTTTCGCCATAGTCAGTCCCGGGATGGGTCAATCAAATTTATAATTTCGAGCTTCTCCGTGCTTTGAAAGACACGTTAAGCCGTTGGTCCCGGTTGTTAGTGCAACTGCTTTAACCCACCAACCCGCATTGGGCTAGCGTGGTGGTGTTATGGCCCATGCTCCTCGTGTTTTTTTCCCATGTAGGAAGGCCTGTGCCCAGCAGTGGGACGTAGATAGGCTGGTGATGATGATGATGATGAATTGAGGAATGGGATATACATGTATGTAACAATATCGTTTACTATCGGATGAAATTATTATAGTTTTAGACCGAAACACAATGTCAAATTGGATAGGTTTATAAGAACGTCAGTTTTGGTAAAAATTGATTTGTTGTTCGCAAACGGCAATATTGGTAGTTTAATATTTTCAATGTAAACGACAAAAAGATCTCCTATTTGATGTGAATTTTCATAGAAAAGACCAGACCAGCATAACATTAAAGAAAACCAATAGGTAACTGATTTACAGATTTACTTTAAAGATAACATATTGACTACCATGATGGTTTAAGTTAATATTATCTGATCGATTGCAAAACCTCTTTGTTTCGGCGGTTCTGAAGATCCGATGAGAAAAAGATCTACAAACTTATTATTTTTCTAGTGGCTAAAATACAAAGACGGGATGACGAGGGAATCAGCTGAATCGAATACTTGTGCCCCGATCATAAGATTGGTGTGCGTCACTCTTTATGTCTTCTCCTTGCCTATGGTTATACGATCATGGTCTATCACTTGTCAATCCATAACAACCCTTAGCTAATAAACCATTTACCCAATCAAATCAAACCATTCAAACAAACCTGTCCAATTTAATATTAACCGTGCAACTATAGAAACATCAACACTGCTTAGAGATATATTTTTTTGAGTGATGAATAAATAAATTATTGACGATTACAAAAAAACCAATGGAAACTGAAAGGGGTTGTTTTAAAAATAGCATTTCTGTAAAGTTCAAAGCCATCATGATTTCACATTACCTGTGACACATATTACAATGCATATTAACATCAATCAAATATTCTTTATAGCACAATAGGACACATACATAATCAATTACAATAAAATTAAAACCGACTTCAAAAAACTGAAAAGGATAAAATAATTACATTTAAGTAGGTATTCATCCCCTAGAAACATATTTTTGGAGTCGGTGCTTCACTTTCTATTGTTTTTGGAAACCACTTAGCACCAACTCCAAAAATATGTTTCTAGGGGATGATTACCTACTTAAATTTAATTATTTTATCCTTTTCAGTTTTTAGAAGTCGGTTTTAATTTTTGTTTAAATTTATTTTTTCACAATTTTGGTAATAACTTTCTACGGTCGAAGCTAGATGGGTGACCGTCAACTTATATTGTTTCCTACTATCGTATCGTTTCACTAAAAAGTCATTGGACAAGCAAAAATTCGCAATTTCACATATGTAGACGACTTAATAATTTCAGTTTTTTTAAATTTAAATCCAAAGTACCCAACTGTTTTTGAAAAAAAATTTATGGGACCAAATGGCACCTATTCCGCATCGAACAAAAAAAGAATCACGTAAATCGGATCAGTAATCTCGGCGTAATCGGTGTACATACATAGAAAAAAAAAACATACCGGTTGAATAGAGAATTTCCTCGTTTTTGAAGACGGTTAAAAATGAAAGAAAACAATACAAATAGCAGCCTTATTGCTAAGCAGCAATCTCTTCCAGGCATTCTGGAGTGACAGGAAATAAATACAGAAGGAATTAAAGAGAGTGAGTGCAAGAAAGACAATGACCTTAAAAATACTTAAATTATTTAAATAAATATGTATATCTAATAATTAACACTTAAATAAAATATGTATTCCAGATAATATAAAGCTTTGCTTATCTTAAAGAAATGAGAACACATCAATAACGAACAACAACAACAACAATTCCTACACCTTAATGCGGTTAGCAATGCTGACATACTTTTGATAAGTCGAAAGAACATTAACACTAGAAAGACCGCTGTCGTCAAATTGACGATTCCGCGAAGTAAAGTGCTCATATTTTGTAAGTTATGCCTTATTAAAAGATGACATTCATTGACTTTTAATATTTTGTAGTTTTATAGCCCCCATTGAAAGAAACAGTTTTTATTTTAATTAGTTTTCGAAATACAATAAGTCATATCTACAAAGACCACAGTCGTCAAAATGACGCATTGTAAATTCATAATATATTTATAATACTTATATAGTAAATAACTCAATTATCGACCTGAGGGTACTTAGAAGTATTTGTTTACATTACACACCGCTCTAAATTTAGTTATGCTTTCTTATTTTTCAATCAGTGTTGAAGCTTTTAGTGGTGTATAAGCTGCATAAATTTGTATGGCAACCAACGACGCATTATTGAGGGACAGCTCAGATTCGAGCGAAGATATTAGATTAGAAACATCGTCTAGTATGGTTCCTAGCCGGCGTAGTATCCGATCGAGAAGCAGCCGTAGAGGAATTCAAGGTATGCGAGGTGGACGTTTTTCTTCACGGCAATCGGCACCTCCTGCTATATGATGATAACAATATTTCACGTCATAATTTCATACGAGTAGTTTTTTACGAGTGTGAGTTACGAGCAGAACATCAAAAAAATCATCCAGGCCCGGATCGTCTACTTTGCGATCCCGAAAAAGCAGATGCAATTGTAGAGGAGGCAAGGTCAAACAAAAGACGAACTTGTCAAATCAATCTAAATGTAAACGAAATAAAACGTCTTGCTTTTGTGATAGTTGTAAGAAACCAGTTTGTGGGAAATGTATTAAAAGTACAAAAAAAAAACAATTATATGCTCTAAATGTATTTCTAATTAAAATAAATAAAAAGTAGTAAAGAACCACTGCTGTTTTTTTGTATTAATCATAATAATAATTTCATATCAATGTTAGGGTCGTCTTAGCGTCAAAATGACGACGTTGGTCTTTTTAGGTAGCATACGAATGCCGGTCTTTCTAGTGTTAACTCGCACAATAGCACAAGTACACAGTTGAAAAGGCTTCGCTTGAATTGTGGACGACTTATAAGAAAAACGTAACACGTCGAGTCGTAATGAGTACTTCCGGAAATACTTTTGATTCACGTTACACTATTAGATATATATTTGAAACAGGAGAAGAACCTTTGAACTTCACCAAAAGTCAAATATTTGTTTTATTCCCGAGCTCTCTCTTGCATGAAAGTTGATTTAGGATCTACGTCATTTTACAATATCCAGAAATAAGAGTAGTTATTCCTTTTCACGGTCCCCATTCGTCAAGTTCGAATTAATTGGCAGAGCTCATGTAGTACAAAAATAACGTTAGCAACTTAGTCGTACAAAAATAACGTTAGCCGTTAACAAGCGGGGTAAAATAAAAGCGAATATTGGAAAACTTCGTTCGCTTCTATTATAATTCGTTTCGTGTACGTACCTCTGCGTAGTGTATTTTAGTTTTTACAGCTACGGTGTTTCGCAACACATGCATGTACGTGACTGACCCTCGTTTCCAAAATAAATAAATGGGTTTCGTCGGATCACTTTACGAGACCGTAAAAAGCTAGTGACAGCTCCTATCTATAACATCGATAATATTTATTTTATGACAGACAGTTTTTTAGATGGAACATTTTACTTGGATCGAATATTACTTATGAAAATTTAAAATGTATTCATGTTGCCTTTGTCAGGCAGCGAATTTGTGAAACATCGATAGATAATTAAAATTTGATTAATTTTTTACTCCTGATTTATACTCCTTGTTTTCTTATGATCTAACATCCTGAAGTATCATGGCATTGAACATGGAGGGTGCTAATTAATAGTGTTGAGTACTTATAGCCCACTGGCTGTACTTGTAAAACGATCTTTCGGGCAACGTGCAAACCACCATGTTTCCTGTCATGTCAGCGCCCTCCGATCGCTTTCAAAGTACCCATCATCTTCAAGTTCAGGGGAAATATATTATGTCCGAGATGTTTTAAATTAACGGCTGATGTGGCGTTAAAGTTATAGCATGGCGACTACGTACCGGAAACCGCAAAGTAGGACGGCCTCCCACTAGAACTAGTTGGACAGAAGACCTGGTCAGCGTCGCGGGGAGCCGTTGGATTCAGACTACGCAAAACCGATCCGTTTGAAAATCAATGGGGGAGGCCTTTGTCAGCAGTGGACTTCGAAGGCTGATATGATGACGATGATTTAAATTTATGCATTAGGGTTAAAAGCGCGACTTTTATCGGTGTTACTGGCATATGAATCCACGATATCCAATTAAAAGATCCAAGATGGCGGACGCAACTTTAAATAAAAAAATCAATATGGGTATTATTTTCGTAGTTTTCGGGGGTCCCGATTCTGAATATACAACACCAATTTTGAAGATCTAAGATGGCGGACGCAATTTTTTTATGAAAAATCAATATGGGTATCATTTTCTTTGTTTTCGGTGGTCCTGATTTTGATTACAGCATCTATTTTGAGATCCTAAACGGCGAACGTGACTTTCTTTATAGTACTAAATCATTATGGGTATCATTTTCGTGGTTTTCGGTGGTCCCGATTCTGAATACAACACCAATTTCAAGATCCATGATTGCGGACGCAACTTTTTTATAAAAAAGCGATATGGGTATCATTTTCTTGATTTACGGGAGTCCCGACTCTGATTGCAACTTCTATTTCGAGATGCAAGATGGCGGACGCAACTTTTTTCTAAAAAATCAATACGGGTATCATTTTTGTGGTTTTCAGGAGTTCTGATTCCGAATACAACATCAATTTGGAGACTTAATATTATGGTGAACGCGACTTTTTTCATAAAAAATCAAAATGGGTATCATTTTTGGGTTTCGATCCCAAATAAAACATCTGTTTCGAGTACCAAGATGGCGGAATATTATTTTTCTAAAAAAATTGCTTCTGCCATCTTGAATTCCAAAATTAATGTTGTATTCAGAATCGGGACCCCTTAAAACCACGAAAAAGATACAAAAATTGATTTTTTATAAAAAATAATCACTTCCGCCATCTTGGATTTCAAAATTGATGTTGTATTCAGAATCAGGACCTCCAAAAACCACGAAAATGATACCTATATTGATTTTTTATATAAAAAACCGCGTCCGCCATCTTGGATTTCAAAATTGAAATTGTATTCAGAATCAGGACCCCCGAAAACCACGAAAATGTTACCCATATGATTTTTTTATATAAAAATTGCGTCCGCCATCTTGGATTTCAAAATTAATGCTTTATTTAGAATCGGGAGCCCAAAAACTACAAAAATGATACCCATATTGATTTTTTATTATGAAAAAAATCGCGTCCGCCATCTTGGATTTCAAAATTGATGTTGTATTCTCAATTTTAAAAACCTTATAATACAGTAGTTTATTACTAAAGTGGCTAAGAATATATAAAAAAAACCTAAAACAATAAATAATTGCAATCTCGTAAAAACAAATAACCTAGAAGAATATTAATTGCTTTTTTGGAATATGTCATTGCCGCATCTAGTACTCTAAACCGAATCGTGCATCCATGTTCGCATTCATTGTTAACTTGTTCATCCGCCGCTGGTCGTACCGTTTTGTAAAACTACCGACATTAGTTTTATATAAATATTGTATCGAATATTAATTGTTCGTGCGCTTCTTCTTTTTTTATGTTGAAATAATTTAAGTTTCTCAGTAAGTGAATTTGTAATTCTAATGAGAAATAAACATTCTTCTTTAACCACAAATCGGGACCCCCGAAAACTATGAAAATGATACGAGACAAGTTGAGATGATGATATGCAGTCTCATAGTAGTCTCATAGGTAGTATAGGTTGACGTCGCCTTTAGGCACCAACCTGCAACAAGGAAAAAAGCTTTTTAAAATGTGACACTCCTGACCGGCATGTCCCAAGTGAGTGTATGAATGTCGGGCTCGCTACCACCCCCCTCTCGCCCCGTATACCCCTAACGATTGCTCTGTCTAGACGTGCCCGTTGGCTGACTGTATGAAATTTATATAGACTGTGGTAGTATCCTGTTTGTTTTTAACCATATGCTCTACCATCATCCGCATCATTAGATAGTTTTGAATATTTACTCGAGTTTCTTAGCAGTCTCGTCACTAAGCACCTAAGTTAGTTCACAAAAAGATGGGCACTAGAGGCTCACTTATTCCGCCAACGCTCAATTAGGTGTTGACTATCATGTTATAGGAATCATAAAATATTCTTGCCTCGTATGCTCATGAGCATTTTTTATAATAATATACGGTATCAAATATAAATACCGCATTGGGATTCTTAACGATAATGTTGGATTATTAAAATGGATAATTCGGATTGTAATAACTTTATTATTAATTACAGAATTATTTCGTGCGAGCTTGAGAATTGACCTGGATAAATGTAGAACATCAACCTCAAACTTTACAGTTATGTTTATAATATATTCGTGTCTTAGCTATTCGCAGCTTTTAGGCTGATAACAACTCGAGTAAGTTAATTGGAGAGTATTAATATTGCGTTCGTGAGATAAAGTTTCATGAACTTCGTCGACTGTAATCACTTCGCTCTACGTGTGCTGTTTACTTTAAAGGGTGGCTTTTAATTTTATACAAACGTTAAAGCTTTAAAGTTAGTAATTATCATGTTATTTTACAGCTGACAGAATGTTAGGGAGAACAAAAGTTACATCAAAGTGAAATTTTCACTTAAGCTATGTATTTGTATAAATGTGAATTAAGGGCTATAATTGTGTGTATTTTTGATTGTTAATTTAATGAGTGGACCGCTTTGGCGTAGTGGTGTGAGTGCTCTGGCTGCGTCTGTTTGCAAACAAAGCAACTTTTGCCATGGTTGATCCGGATTGGTCAATCATTTCTAATTTCAAGCCCCTCCCTGCTTCGGAAGACACTTCTTACTGCCACCCACCAACCCGTATTGGGCCAGCATGGTGGTGCTATGGTCCGAAAATTCTAAAGTGTTTCTCCCAACTAAAAACGGCCTGTGAGAGGTGTACCTATAGGCTGTTGTAAAAGATGACGATGAATTTAAATGAAGGCAGTGAAATAATCGGCACAGATCATGAAAATTAGAATTTTTCTTTTCATATAAATATTTGTCTGAATTGGCAATCTAATTTATCACATTTACAATCTGTGAAGTGCCTATACCCACATAGGTATCAGACAAATCAATTTTGGGTATTTCTAGGCTAGCATGCAACATTGAGTTTTAAAAAATTAAACCCATTTTTTTAAAGATTTTGATACATTAATACATTGTATGTATAATTGTTTACACACGACAGTACATCAAGTGTAACAGTTGCACTACGAAAGCCGAAAATCTATTACGAACGCAGTAACGGCGATCTCAAGGTCAAGCTGTTACGCTTGATGTGCTGTAGACTGTACGTATAAAAATTAATACAATTATTAATACACTGAAAGCAGGTATGGGCAGGTAGCAAAAAAAATTTCGAGAAAGACAAAAACGAAAAAGCTATGGCCGAAATAGTAAAAACCTCTATTTCCGAATTTTTGATTTTGGCGGTCGATATTTTCAAAACGAAGAATGATCTCAAAAATTTGAGAAAATATCCTCTGGAAAATTTAGTCAGCTACAATGTGAGCCTAAAACAAAGAAGATCGGGTCAAGGGTTTGCCATGTAGCCTAACCTTTTTGAAAAAGTCAAATTTCTCGTCGCTCAGCGACAATATTTTTTCGAATTCCGTAGATTCCAATGTGCTCGATAGTCGTGTGAGGCACGAAATCTGTGGATTTTTTCGTTCTTTCATTTGGTCGAAAACTTTTTACCAAAGTTATGCTCAGTCGAAACAACCATTGTTCGAAGAGCTATGTTTCTGAACATTCACAACACCACTGTTTTATTTGCCATAAGTATTTTCATTTAGCTTTGTGGAATCAAAAATTTAAGCACACTTTTGCTAATCTCCAATACATGCGCAAGCTTGCAGCATAAAAGAACGTAAGCAAGCAAGCATGCGAAGAAGCCTGAGCATGCAAGCATGCAAGGCATCTGGCAAATGGAAAAAGTTCAAAAGAGACTTCGGCCAATAGGATACGTTGTTTTGAAAATCAGCGAAACGTGTTTCGATTAAATAATACATGCGCAAGCTTGCAGCATAAACGCGCGTAAGTAAGAAAGCATGCGATGAAGCCTGAGCATGCAAGCATGCAAGGCATCTAGGAAATGGAAAAGTTCATAAGAGACTTCGGCCACTAGGAAAAGTTGTTTTGAAAATCGGCGAAACGTAATTCGATAAAATATTACTTACGTGAAATGATATTTTGATGGTGTACAAATATTGCAAACAATAAATATAGCAAAAATGACATCGTTCACCCGTTTTTTGGGTGAAATTAAATTCAGGCAAGTAGGTAATCAGGTTCCCTTAGAAAATGCTCTGGCGCAGTCTTGACCAGTGTATTATACATTCAGTTTACATAGTATTACTCTTATTCTGTGTGAATTAAGTCACATTAAAAGATATTGCTTCCCGTTTTCATAGCGAGTTTTAAGACGTACATAAGTCTCCATTATATTATTATGATTACTCACGCTTAATCAGCATAATGAATTAAAATTAATGAAGAGGGTAGGCACATTAAATTTATCATGGTGGAGAGAACGGCTCAAAGCGATTATACTTGACTATTTATCATTAATATTGTGTAACACCGTCGAGTTCAGTTTTAGTTACGAGGTGTACTAATGAGTTCTTGGAATTTCTTGCGGAATGTGTTAGTTATTGCTTAAGATATTGGCAGCGTTTACTTTGGAAATACGAGAATGTTAAATTATATGAAGTTGGAATTCATGACTGTAGAAATTGCAATATTGCGTTACTGGGAAACAAGTGATTACGTCGTCGAAATCTCAATAATTAACACTAAAGCCACTAGATAATTCTCATATTCCATCCAAACGCAAATTGTTGGTAAAATCCAACAACTATTAATAAACGACGGACTAACTATTACGTTTATCATTAAGTTGTCGTTGCCGCTTTAAGAAACAGACGAATGCACTTTAAAATTGATATTAACAATAACAAATACATAAACCCAAATAACACAATAAAGCCTAAAAGAGTAAAGGATGTTTACACCAAATGTAATATTAATTAGACTGTTGTCGCTAAGTGCTTAAACTTCACGTGTTTGTTACCGCAAAGTATTTACTTAGGGTACGTTTATCCACCTCATAACAATTTATTAGTACTTGTTGCACGTGAGCTTACGAGATTAAGGTTGAGCGACTCTGGGTAAGAAGTGCTATAGACACGAAATTACATGAGATGGCGTTATAAAATGTGTTATTGTCCCCGTAAAGTTTTATGGGAGTTCCGAGGGGAAGCTGTCTTTTCCAATTTTCAACGTTTCTATAGGTAAGATTTAATTTTAGTTTAGGGAGTTCTATAATTTTGTATATTGCAAATTATAAAGGTTTCGATTATAAAAATAAATTATTAAAACTGTTTAAAAAAAATGTTATACATAATCGTGACCCGGCTTGCGCCGAAATAAAATACCAGGAATTTTGTGAAACGCTTGTATTTCTCGGGAAGCTATTATATTGTAGCATAAAATTATATTATTGACCTACGTCTAGTAACCGACCAAAGCACGTGGCCTCTCATTCTATCTATGCTAAATGTTCTAGAACAATTTTTGACAATATTTCAAAACAAAACTTCCTTTTTTACTGTAGTCAGTGAATGTGCAAAAAAAACAAAGAAAAAGGATGAATTAATGATGACTAATGAAAAATAATAATTTTTACTTGTTAGTATTTCTGTATAAGCCCAACATTTTTTTCATATTTTTAGCGCCGGTTTTTTGTGAAATCTCGCAGTACACTAACGGTAACATACGGTAACGGTACGGTACGGTCACTTACTACGGTCTTATAGTTTTTGAGGCGGTGCTGGTAATTCCAATGTACAGCAGTAAGAATCAGACTCTTGCTCAAAACAGCCAGAAGCAAGTTTAAATTTAAAATAAGTTGAGAAACGACACCTGACACAAATGGTGGTGTAAAATTGAAGCTACACGACGTACAATATCTCCCGCAGTGAAACACAAAGGATCTTGGCAAATTGAAAGCTGAGAATAGAGAATATCGGAACAATACATCGTACGAGTAATCTTATTTCGAAGAAAACTTAGATTCTTGGTATAAAATGCTGCAGAAACTATTAGTTAATCTAACCTTTTCCCTAACCAGGCTAGTAAGGTCCTCCTGGCAACTCCTCAACAATACTATGTGTATTGTGTCTGGTTTGTGGGTACTATAAAAACTAATCTTCTAAGTGTTTTACGATATTTCAGCTTTGAATCTTATTCAATGAGTATTCAATGTCTAACTGAAACCTAAAACAACGATGAAACTGAAGTGGGCATTATGACACAGAATATCTGTAATAGTATTATGATCAGAGATAAATAAATAAACAACAAACAGAAACACTTCGTCAGAATATATTTTATTATTATATAATATAAAAAAGAATAGAAAATAAGGACCAAAAATTCGGTGTGATTAAAACCTTTAAAGCTACGATAAGATGCTTCTTAACTTTAATGTTATCAAATTTCCAAACAAAACTTCGCCAAAGAAGAGCTGAAGTTTTCCAATCAGAAAATTTAGATCACCCGATTTAGTCAAAACCCGATAAATACAATGTAGGCTAAATAGGTAAATACGGTTTTTCTATTGAAGGTATGATTATGTCGCCGCCATCTGGATAAATGATCCGCTTAATTGGATGCCTAGCCCGTTGGCTAAACACCGGTGCCCAATTAAATGCCTAGGCCGATGGTTGATTGAACTAGACTCACTTAACGTTTAACAACATGGCGTATTGAAAGTCCGCTCAGTTAGATGCCTAGGCGGATCGTTTTGTATTGAAGAGTTTTGGGATTGGAAGGTTCAAGGATTTTTTATGACCATTTATAAGAAAAACGATTTCTGTTATAAGTGGTCATAAAAAATTACCTTGAACCTACCAATCACTCAAACAGTCACACAAAATCTCTTCGATTTAAACGATCTGCCTTGGCGTCCAATGAATGGCTAATTTAACCAGATGGCTGACATGATGTTCAGCCATCGTTGCGCTCCATGACTTGGCTAGTTGTTCTTCAGCTTTTTCATTGGATGCCGGCATCTAGGCGTTCAGTTAAGCGGCTAATTTTAACCAGGCGTGACATATACAGGGTAGTGCCGTCAATACGACACTAAATTGAAACATGGGCTATTATAAGTTCATAGATATGGTTTGCCATTTACAAAAACATCTTAATCATTTGATGATTTCATGACAATTGTATAAAATAATATAACATTGGCATTATTTCATAGAAATGTGATAAAATTATGCAATAAATAAGATGTTTTTTTTTATACAACTAGATGACAAACAAGCTGACGGCCCACCTGGTGGTAAGCGGTTCCCGCCGCCTATAGACACCTGCAATAACAAGGAAAAGCACTTGATATTGCAGGTGCGTTGTCATCCTGAGGCCTAAGATGAAATGCCGTCCATGCCCAGTAATTACACTGGCTACCTTTCCCTTCAATCCGAAACACAGCGAACTGTTTCACGGCTGAAATAGGAAAGGCGGTGGTACCTACCCAGGCGACCCTACATATGGGTCTACCACCTAATGAACGTTATACATAATCGTCCTACCTATGTTTTTGATAGTGGCAGACCATTTCTATGAACTAATATCCTCCATGTTTCAATTTATTGTCGTATTGACGGCACCTCAGTGTACTAGATGACATCGAAACGCGTTATTACGTTATCAGTAAATGACACGTTTAGGAATCTTATACAAATACTGTTTGATAATTTGAGCGCATTGAAAATCAAATTTCATATTAGTATACAACAGGGCTTTGTTACTTTTATTAATGCAATCTCCGATCATCTTAGTTCTTAATACCATATTTATCCAGATGATCGACAAATCTACCGCCAGGGTACCGATGAGGAATAAATTAAATAAATTTTAAAAAATACAATCTCATTGATTCGTAACTTGGCCAACATATCAACCTAGAGTAAGTCTTATGGTGGATTGTGCGTTAATAGCTTTAAAAGAAAGTCTATTTTATTTGGTAGTGCTCACCTTGGCATCGAAAACAAACTGGGGCCATTTTCACAAGTCTTGTATGACTTTGATAGTGTCACGTACAGCTCAGCATCACGTTTAGAAATACCGGTATTTGTATACTGATCGCAGTATAGCGTGCACGTCTGATATATATCAGGTGATTAGGAAACCTTTGCATAGAAACAATTATGTAAATTTTTATCCTCTTCCACTAGGTTTGCAATTCTAGATCTCCATCTATCTAAGTACTTAACAAGCAGGTGCGTCTTTAGAATTTTTTAATTATAATTCATCTACGACAGTAAAATATCTAACAACAATGGTGGAATAGCTTTGAATTGACATTCACCAACGCCGTGATGCACTTATCTATCCCTCCTCTATGGTATTATTTAAAATTCTTTGCCTTCTCCATATCTAGAAGAATGCTTTTGCTCCTGCAATATTGCCATGGCATGAACACATTTTCCGTCAACACCATTCTCCGGTTCTGAAAAGAGCGGGCAAGAAACTCAGTAAGGTTGGATCCCTTGATACGCATCACTCATCACAATAACTATAGAATCGAATAAATAGGTAATAGTATAATATCCTTTAAGATACTATACTTATAATATTATCCTTATGATACTATACTTATATTATCCTTATGCTATTTATAGTATTTAAATGATATTTACGCGTACTAATAAACATAAAAGCTCCCCCCCCCTCCTCCTCTCTCCCTCAAGAAGCTCTTTAACGAATCCCATAAAGAAGGATTGTTGTTTTGTGTAGCTTGAAATTTTTTATGATTATCAAAATTTTCTGATTTGTTTATTGCATGTTATGACAGCCTATTGTTGATTGTTCGCGGCATTGTAAACAAACCTCAGTGGTTTATTTCAATGTATTAATGTGTTTTTATGTAAATAATACCTAAACTAAAAAAAAACAAAAAATATTGATTTCTTTAATCGTCTTAAATCTAGAGTCCTAATAGTTTATGTGGTAAGTTTTAATCTGAAATAGATAAAGGTCTCTAAAGATTGTGACACAGATAGGTAATACGACAAATTCGAAAGTGGGGACTCGGCTTTATCTAACTATTAACGAGTGTCAGTGAACTTTCGCCACAAATTAATAGTATTGGAGTTCTACGTACTATTGTGGGTAGAGGTTTTATCTTGCTCGCCTTAGTGAGACTTTAGTTAGAAACCTCTTTGCTGCTAAACGATAAATGGAAAGTATTCATGTACTACTTTCTTTTACTTTGATATACGGGGTGGTGCCGTGAATACAACAATAAATTAAAATATGGGCTATATATATTAATTAGTCCTTAGAAATGTTATGCAACTTTCAAATACATCATTTGATAATTTCATGACATTTCTATGCAATAGTATATCATTGGCTGCAGTATTGCACTAAAATATTAAAACTTTTAATCATGATTTAAAATTTTTCGGGTCATGGAAAGTTTGATGGGAAAGCGTTTAGTATATTTTTTTATCTATACTAATATTATAAAGCGGAAGAGTTTGTTTGTTTGGTTGAACGCGCTAATCTCAGGAACTACTGATTCAAATTAAAAAAATATAGTTTTTTTTAATTTGAATCAGAAGTTTTGGATAGTCCATTTATCTAGGTATTTTATAGGCTATGTAACATCACACTACGATTAATAGCAGTTGAGCATTAATGAAAAATGTTGCGATAGCGAGAAAAAAATATTCCTTTTCAGATCTTTTGTTGCATGCGCTGCGGAAACGGTTCAAGTTACGCAAAAATCATGTACGAAAGAAAAGTTCTAAAAAAGGCCGCGACAGCATATATCTATCTTTTGAAATTGACTTACTATACCCATTTTTTGGTAATCAAATTTCAAGTTGTTATTTTACGACATCCACGCGAACGAAGTCGCCGGCACAGCTAGTATAATATAATCATAAATCATTTTGTACACTGATATTAGTAAATGACAATCGACACATTATCCTGCTACATATACTTAATGTCTCACACAGACATTGTATCCCAAATGTAGGTACTTACAATAATTCATGCGGCCGCCAGGCAGGCGACAGCGAGCGACATAGATCGATTACGCCCCACTCAAACTATTAATTGTTATTTCCTAAAATGTCCTCATTCCTGTTAAGATGAATTTCAACGTTTCCAACCATGATAAAATATAACTGTAAAAACATGTACCTACTTATAATAAATATTTTTCACTCAATTG
This sequence comes from Nymphula nitidulata, assembly GCA_947347705.1. Taxonomy (NCBI): domain Eukaryota; kingdom Metazoa; phylum Arthropoda; class Insecta; order Lepidoptera; family Crambidae; genus Nymphula; species Nymphula nitidulata. The sequence goes on from OX374626.1 coordinate 6,100,914, forward strand.
TTACTTAGATTTATTTTATTTTGAAGTAGAAACCATCATCATGATTCCGATCATCATTATCAGCCGGGAGACGCCCACTGCTGGGCATAGGCCTCCCTCAAGGATATCCAAACCGATCGGTTCTGCCCTGCCCGAATCCATCAACTTCTCGCGGCTATCATCAGATTATCGATCCTTGTGGGGGGCCTACCAACACTGCGTCTCCCGGTACGGGGCCGCAACTCGAGAACCTTTCCGCTCCAACGAACGTCAGTAACAAAACATAAATCTAGTTAGGTACTTGCTGATCGTTTGTATATGCTGTTTATATATGATATAAAATGTTTTTAAATACCCTAGGTACTTCTTATGTAAGTTGAGATACTGCTATGCGATTCTCTATAGTCAGCATTCTTAACATGTTTGATTTTTTTGACTTGAGTATTACAAAAGCTTACAAAGTTATACCAAGGAATATCACTACATAGTATAAAACAAAGTCGCTATCCGCCGTCTGTCTGTCCCTATGTATGCTTAGATCTTTAAAACTACGCAACGGATTTTAATACAATTTCTTTTTATAGATAGAGTAATTCTTAAGGAAGGTTTATATGTATAATACATGCATAATATTTACATAAGCATTGCACCCGTGCAAAGCCGGGGCGGGTCGCTAGTACTGTCTTAAAATAATTTATTACCGACGCGTGCCAAGCGACGCGACGTATGTTTTGAGGAATCAAAATTAATTAGTTAATGCCTAATGGCTTACAAAGTTAAAGCCCTATTCCGCATGCTATTGCGTAAGGAGTTTGTAAACTTGTGAACCTTTTTCACTCCAATCGTCTTCTAATAGTGAATGTTGCTAGGAAATTAATTAATTATTTGTTCACAAATGAATTTGAGCCCCGGGACTAGAGACGTTCGCTATTTGAATTCGAAATCAGTGATTCGATTCCAAATTGTCATTTGGGTCCGACCGCTGCGGTTGTGCAACAATCGAGGCAGCCGCAAACGTCAAAACGATTACTTTTTAATCAAACGTATCGACTGGACGTTTTGCTACTCGTTTGATTATTTTGGCTTTTATATACCAGACTTCCATAGCGATTTTGTGGAGCTAGGAATAAGACAAAAATATTTACTAACTTTCTTCCATTAATTTTTTTTTTTTTTTTTATACTAAGCACGACAAATGACTCAACACCACCTGATGTGAAGCAGTAAGAAGAGTCCATATGCGAAGACAGCTAGTGCAGTTCAGACACTGCTCTAGCTGCCTCCACCTTGCCGGCCCGAAAGGTGCTTTTTCATGCCTCTTTTGAAGGAACCCATGTTATAGGAAGGAGGGAACACATGTGCTGGCAAAGAATTCCAAGTTCTGGAAGTTCGACAAAGAAAAGAGCTACTAAATTTGTTTGTACGTGATGTTGAGGTGGAGACAGTGAATTGATGACTCCGAAGACCGGCACGCGTGTTCCTGAGTAGGAAGGGGGAAGGTGGGATAAGGTCAAATAGCTCTTCAGAACACTCTCCGTGATATAGCCGATAGAAGGCGCTAAGCGACGCAATGTCTCGACGCAATTGCAGAGGCTCAAGGTTGTTGGTGACCTCTACATCGCCAACGATACGGACAGCACGACGCTGCAATCTGTCCAGGGCATCGAGGAGGTACTTGGCGGAGCCGTCCCACAAGTGCGAGCAATATTCCAATATATTTTACTTTAGTAAAGAGAGAGGTAGGTTTGTAGAAAGGTTGGGCTCAGTTAGTGTTTATTTCACGGGAATTTTGAGCGCGACTGACATATTATCTTTTCTATACAGAAGAAAATCGCGGCTAAGTAACATTAGTTTGAAGTGGTGTGTTCCAGTTCCAGCAACCGTAGCAACGGCCGTTAAAGTCTCTCTCCACCACATGTCCATTTATTAGGACACAAAATGTGTTTTCTTTCTTTCCCTTGACGAAGAGAGAGAAAACTCTTGTCCACTCCCCAGGGCGTTTGCCTTGCGGGCTGGCATGAGCAAGGTCACATTAAGGGTAAGAGTTCATTGAGAAAGCGTTATGAGAGCCATCGGGATCAACACTATAATAATAATGTGTGTAACTTCGTACCGCAAAAGTTATAATAAATGTTGCAATTGATTTATTTTACCATTATTATAACAATGATACCAACCCGCATTGGGCCGGGGTGGTGGTGTTATGGCCCAAGTTTCTCATGTATTTCAGCCATGTAGGAACGCGTGATGATAACGGTAATCACGTAAGTTTAGTCGTCATAATCTCATATTCGGTGATCAGTTCCTGTGTTTCCACAGAATGAGGTAGTTGCATTTTAGGTTACACATAATTCTTATGACAAAAATATTTTATTATTCTTAATTTTTGATTTTAACATTATTATAAATGTTTGAAAAATTACTTAGTAATTAAAATATGTCTAAACTAGAAAAAAATCACTTTACCACGCCTCAGGACGTGAAATTTTTCTAGTTTATATTATATATATTATTTTTTATATTTTAATTACTATAGGTATATTTTATTCTTATGATAAAGTGCCTATACTATAACTAAATAATAGGATTGATAGGTGTATCTTAGTTGGTGTATTTTTACCGTTATAAATTTAAATTGAATGAGCTTTGTTGTAAATGTGGCCGCTGCTAACATCAAGATTAAATGCGAGTTACGTGGGACAACGCTTTCTTTCCATTTCAAAATTATGTCTTTGTTGACTACGCTAAGTCGACCTTTTTTATATTATTTATGTTTTTGATACATCTATTTTTCTATGGTTTTTACGATTGTATTTTGTTGGCTTTTGCTTACTATAAACGTCATAGTCGAAGAAGGAAGTTTCATTTCACAGACTTTCCCTACATTTCCAACAAAGCGAGTACAGGATGTCATCCATGATTTTCGGTGCCACGTCGAGCCCTTTTACGGCACTTTATTTGAAAAATCGCAATGCCCAGGAATACAGTCGCACGCATCCGGCAGCCGCTGCTGCCATTATAAATGATACCTACATGGACGACTACCTGGGTAGTGTTGATACACTGGTTGAGGCAGCAAACCTGGCGCGTGATATAGTCCATGTTTTATCGCAAGCCTCTTTGCAGATGCGCGACTGGGTGTCTAACTCGAAGCCGGCGCTTGCATCTATTTCGCCAGAGTTGCGCCTCACAAACATGTCCACAGTGGCTGTTCGAATACTTGGCGTGAACTGGAACATCAGGGATGACGCTCTGTGGTTTTCAAAGGGCAATTTAGGTGATTTGCCTACAGTTTTAACAAAGCGGTCTGTTCTGTCATATTTAATGAGCGTATACGATCCACTAGGTCTGCTTACCCCAATTATAATTCGTGGACGCCTGTTATTTCAACAGACCTGGAAACTAGGTTTACACTGGGACCAACAGCTGCCTATCTCTTTGGTTAATAAGTGGACTCTGTGGTACAAAGAGCTTTCAGCCTTATTTACTTGTTCGATCCCTAGGCATTACTTGTCGCATAATGTCGCACATGAGATTGAGCTTCACGTTTTTGCCGACGCAAGCGAGGTTGCTTATGCTTGTGTAGCTTATTTTAGGTTTGTTTGCGCCGATAAGAAAGTGATGCTTAGTCTCATTGGCGGTAAAGCACGGCTGGAACCATTGAAACCAGTTTCAATACCTCGCTTGGAGCTTCAGGCAGCGCTAATGGCCGCGCGTTTTGCCCAGTATATTGTCGAAGCTCACAGGCGAAAACCATCAAAATTATTCTTTTGGTCCGATAGTATGACGGTTCTTCAATGGTTGCGTAGCGACGCCCGCTCATTTAAGCCCTTTGTCGCTCATCGGGTAGGTGAGATTACAGAGTTGACTAGCAGTTCCTGTTGGCGGTACGTTCCGTCAGGTTTGAATGTGGCGGACGATGCTACGCGCGTCGATCACCAATTCCAAATTTCCTCTCGATGGTTTCTGGGGCCATCATTTCTGTCATTATCCTTTGTCGACTGGCCACAGGAACCATCCACTCAACTGCCTCCAATACTTGAGGAGCTTAAACGAAGCGCCATTGTTCCCGTTTTGGAGACGGTAGGGGCAACTGTTTCGCGAACACTACCTTCACCGGTGGTTGCAGAAGCCACTCGTTTCGGTTAGTGGCTTCGTTTGTTACGGGCTACTGCTAGAATTTCGCTTTGCGCGGAGCGGTTCAAAGCCCTTCTGGCATCTTCGCATCAAAGCGCTTATTCCGAATCTTCTTTAACTTCTCGTCATTTAGTGGAGGCCGAGCGACAACTACTCCTTCGTTCGCAGTTAGATTCTTTCGAGGTTGAGTACACCCTTACCCAGCGCGGCCAGGCGTTACCCAAAACTAGTCGCTTGAGGAGTTTCGCGTTGTTTATTGGTCAGGATCACACGCTACGACTCTCTGGAAGAATTTCGACAATTGAGAACGTCTCCACAGCGATTAACCCAGTGGTACTTGATGGCAAACACAGGATCGTACGACTGCTTATTGCTTCGGTTCACCAGCTCATGGCTCATTCAAGCAACGAGACCGTCGTGAACGAGTTGCGCCAAAAGTATCACATTATTGGCCTGCGGCCGGCCGTGAAGAGAGTGGCTAGTAATTGCTGTCTGTGCAAAGTTCGGAAGGCTCTACCAACCACCCCATTGACGGGCGATTTACCACCGGAACGGCTGGCCCACCATGAGAGGCCGTTTACTCACGTGGGCTTAGATTATTTCGGACCGCTTCAAGTCTCAGTAGGATGGCGAACTGAGAAGCGATACGTGGCCTTGTTTACCTGCCTCACGGTGCGCGCTGTCCATCTGGAGGTGGCTGCCAGCCTTAGCACGGATTCGGCGATTATGTGTATTCGCCGGTTCATCGCCCGCCGTGGAACACCAACAACAATATTCTCAGACAATGGGACGGCATTTGTAGGGGCCAGTCGAGAGCTTCAAAGGTTGTATGGCGCGCCGGTAGTAGAGTACGCGTGCAATAAGCAGATCAAGTGGAAGTTTATTCCCCCGTCATCTCCATTCATGGGCGGATGTTGGGAGAGGCTCGTGCGAAGTATTAAGACGGCTCTTTCTGCCACGTTAAAGGAGCGCTCCCCATGTGAGGAAATTTTCAACACGCTACTCCTGGCAGCCGAGGCCATTGTCAACTCCCGGCCCCTCACGCACGTGTCTGTGGACCCCGAAGTGGAGGAAGCCATCACCCCCTCGCATTTCATACTGGGTACGTCGTCTCCCTACAACGTTCTCACGGCAACGGATGACGTGGATATGGCGCGCCGGGTCAAGTGGAAGAAAGGGCTACGTTTGGCGGATCATTTCTGGGCGCGCTGGGTGAAGGAATACCTACCTGATCTGAGGCCTCGACCTTCGGGATCAACTGCGGCGATACGCACACTGTAAATTGGGGATTTTGTACTAGTCGCAGATGGCAATTTACCCCGAGGAGTCTGGCCTCGTGGTCGGGTGGTTGCATTATTCCCAGGCCGTGATAGCATAGTGCGTGTCGCTGAAGTTGCCACTAGGTCTGGTACCTTACGTAGGCCAACGCGGAAGCTGGTTCTACTGACTTAGCTTAGTCACTCCCTTATCTTGGTGTTGCCACACGGGGGCGACCATGTTGACTACGCTAAGTCGACCTTTTTTATATTATTTATGTTTTTGATACATCTATTTTTCTATAGTTTTTACGATTGTATTTTGTTGGCTTTTGCTTACTATAAACGTCATAGTCGAAGAAGGAAGTTTCATTTTACAGACTTTCCCTATATTTCCAACAGTCTTATTTCTACTATGTTCTAAGATTAGTTTAATTAACGTTACCGTCAACCCTAATTTTATTTATCAGATACTATAATGTTATTCCGACACATCCCTATTACTGTCACTCCTGAGTCGTGAGGCATAAACTGATTAGCGCTTAGGGATTGCGTTTGCTACAATATTGGGGTACAACAGTAAACTAATCATAATTTTAAGGATCATCTTTATAAAATTAAATCATACAATAGATATTATGTACTCGTAGTAGAATGCTCAACTTTATATACTTAATATAAGTAGGTACGACCTAACAACGTTTGACTGATGATCCCAATAACGTTATGTGTCGACCAAAAAACCTTCGGTTAAGCAGAACGTTTTTCTGTAATCTTTAGACAAAGACTATTATTTTCACATTCGCGCTGAGTAAGATCCAAAGAGGTCTTATAAAAAACAGATACTCTAGAGATAGGCTAAGTATTTAGAAATTCTGTAATCTTCACTTTACTTTTTATTGATTGCATAAAAAACTTGCGCCAGATAAATTGTAGAAGAACTTTTCATTCATAATCACCAATTTGACGATTGGCTGGCCCAGTGGCTGTTCCAACCCGCATTGGGCCAGCGTGGTGGTGTTATGGCCCAAACTCCTCATGTGTTTCTCCCATGTAGGAAGGCCTTAACCCAGCAGTGGGACGTATAGGCTGGTGATGATGATAGCCGAGTGGTCTGTGCCCCTTGCTATACAGGCAACTCGGTCAGAGGTCCCGGGTTCGGATGAATCTTTGTATGATGAGTACGAGCATTTGTTCACAAACATCCATGGATATTTATATGTTTATTTAGTATATTTCTAATATTTTTACACACATTATTATCATTATTTCTCCGTTATCTAGTATCCCTAACACAAGCGCTTAATGACGCTTACTTTGGGCTAGATAATAGGTGTGAGTGTATGATTACTATTATTGTTATTATTTTATTTTAGACGTTCTCAGCTGAAATCTGGTCAAAAGTTAGTTACGGGCTATGCCAAGTTACTTATTTCAATCATATATTGTGTGTAGTGTTGTCGTTTTATAGAAAGCGCCGAACTACATATTCTGCATGTGTTTAAAATGGCTGCAAAAAGTATATGGTTGTAAAAGTATCTTCTGGGAGATCTAATATTTTGAGGTTGCTGAGAAGCTGTTTAGGGATGACCCCTGTGCTAGAGAGCACAAGCGGCACTAAGTGTACTTTGTTTAATCTCCAATTCTCCATATTCTCAACATTTCTTCTTTCAGTTTTGAATACTTATAAATTATTTCAGATATTTATTATTATTATTAATCAACTTCAATCTTCCGTGACTGTTAAAAACAGAATATTGAAATATTTCTTGCATGTTTCCACTCAATCTCAAAAGTGTGGCATTCAGCAAAAATTTATGATTTTTAAAACATAAAAATTTGCCTTCTTTATGGTTAAAATAAATGACAAAGGGTAATATTTCCTACCATATTTATTGATTATTCATCTCAGATAATCACTAACCGTATCATGTTTTAGCGTTGATATAACTAGCGTCCGCGTGTGTAAGCGTATTTGTCTCTATTTATGTCTAATAGTGCTTATATAGGTAGTCAATTTATATTATCTTTTCAAAACCTGGGTTCTTTGATGTATACGGTTATTCTTGCATGACATTTTTACTACAGAACTGTCGTATTTTTTTTATACAACTAGATGACAAAGAAGCTGACGGCCCACCTGATGGTAAGCGGTTACCGCCGCCTATAGACACCTGCAATAACAAGGAAAAATCACTTGACATTGCAGGTGCGTTGTCATTCTGAGGCCTAAGGTGAAATACCGTCTATGTCCAGTAATTACACTGGCTACCTTTCCCTTCAATCCGAAACACAGCGAACTGTTTCACGGCTGAAATAAGAGAGGCGGTGATTACCTACCCAGACGACCCTACATGCTGACCGGACACTCCAAACTCGAAGCACGGTCATAGCCAGTTCAGAATAGTACTTTAGTGAATAGCTCTTCACTAGCATCGTGAGTTAGACAATTTAGTGAGGGCCTTATACATGTTTACAGAGCTGACTAACGGAACTGATAAACTGGCGTAGTGGCCGGAGTGCCTTTTTTTTTTAACCAGGAGAAATCCATTGACGGACCTACCCGCCACTGGGCAAGAGGCGGGCGTGTGCGGGGCTCACCCAGCGTCTAAATTGACCCTGGGAATACCCGCTAAAACTCCTGGATAACTTCCGTGCCTTTTGCGGAAGTGGTCTGGGGTCTGCAAAGCAAATTCACCAGACCACAATGAGCAAATTAGTACACAGAACTGAGCGCTCAAAATGGCTCTCTAACTAAAGGTATACTTAAAACTTATTGTCTTAAAATCACGCACTATCATTTCGATTGAAAAATCGTCATGACACATAATAATCAAGAAGCAGAACCATATTGTCTGGCGGAAAATAATCAAAACAATCACAATGAATAATAAATTTACGCACAAAATGATGCGTGTTTGTCAAAACTAGTTTCGATACGAAAAACAAAGTCACTTTCGCCATGTTCGATCCTGATATGGGTCAATCAAAGTTTGTTATCTCGAGCTCCTCCGTGCTTCGGAAGGCACGTTAAGCCGTTGGTCCCGGTTGTTCCTGCAACCGATTTAACCCACCAACCCGCATTGGGCCAGCGTGGTGGTGCCTAAACTCCTGTGTTTCTCCCATGTAGCGGCTACCGTAGCCTATGGATGCTTGCAACACCAGGAGTAACCCTTGCGCGTTGCCGACTCTGAACAAACCTTTTCACGCCTTTTTTGAAGAGCTCCATGCTGTACTCATTTGATAAAACCTCTGCAGGGAGCTCATTCCACGACCTGAGGTACGCTCAGGTCGTGGGAGAAAGTTTCTCTGAAACTGTACAGTTCGCAACCACTATGGTTCCAAGTTGTGAGGATGAACTCCCCGGGATGATCCCCGACGGTGGCAAGCGATGCGATGATAGAAAGAGGCCGTGGACTTTATGTCTTTTTGTGTGAATGCATTTTATTTGCAATAAAAAGTAATACGAACAATACATCTGAAGAATTCGATGATAATAGACCGTAATTTGAAATCAAGTACGCTTTTGCTTTTACAAAATAATTAGTTATACTGTTCTTGATGTATCCTTTTTAGTTTTATTCTTTAATATTTTAAAAGAATCTAATTTTATTGTGCATAGCGTCACTGTGGCTTCTCAGTTTGAGGTGACTGTCTATTATGGATTCCTATGAGCTTTGAGTTGTTTACTTCGTTAATTTTTTCCCTGAGTAAATAATTGAATATGAAAGTTTAGCACCTATTCTTTTTTTAGTCTAGATAAATTTGGTTAATATTATTTCATAATTACTATCTCACAGACTTATTGTGTGCGTTAGTAATAGTATAATCATAATCTTGTGACAAATTGACAATTTAGCGAGACATGATTGAAATGCTAGCACTTCATACGTTGACATGCCTCAAATCAACATGATTATGTTATAGTGGTAAGCTACCGCATTCTAATTACTTTGAACAAGACTCTAAAGACCACATAAACCGGCTAAGCCTACAATCAATTAGTAAATAAATTATAGCAAATATTAATTAATATAATGCCTAATTTATTAAATTCTATTTGTCATTAACTATTGGTTTAGAGCCCGAGGAGCTCGGTAGCGTATTGGTTTGAGCGCTCTGGTTTCGATACGAAAAACAAAGCAACTTTCGCCATGGTCGATCCTGGGATGGGTCAATCAAAGTTTGTTATCTCGAGGTCCTCCGTGCTTCGGAAGGCACGTTAGGCCGTTGTTCCTGCAACCGCCTTAACCCACCAACCCGCATTGGGCCAGTGTGGTGGTGTTATGACCTCATGTGTTTCTCCCACGTAGGAAGGCCTGTGCCCAGCAGTGGGACGTATAATTATAGGCTGGTGATGATGATGATGTTTGGTCTAGATCGTTATCTTTAAAAAATGTAAATATTACGCTTTGTAGTACTTATTTAAAAAAAAACTATTCATTATTGTTTATGTGAGTGTATAAATAATAATGAACAAGTTTTTTTTAAAATGTGTAAAAATATATTCTTTAATAATCTTAACTTATTATGCACGCAGCGAGCCTATGATAGGTGTTTCTCTGCGAGATAGAATCAGAAATGATGACATCCGTAAGAGAACCGAAGTCACTGACATAGCTCATAGGATTAGTAAGTTGAAGTGGCAGTGGGGGCCGGTGGGGTGTTAAAGTTCTAGAATGGCGACCACGTACCGGAAAGCACAAAGTAGGACGGCCTCCCACTAGCTAGATGGACAGACGACCTGGTCAGGGTCGCGGGAACCGTTGGATGCAGGAACGGTTCTGCCTTTGTGCAGCAGTGGACATCATAGGCTGGGATGATGATGATTATGTAGCTTTGTAATGTTAATTTATCTCTTGTGTGCAAAAAATGAAGTTTATTATTATTAATGATGATATTCTTAATGGTGTAACTCACTTTGAGTTATGTATAAAGATGGAGATGAGCGCAACCTTTTGCAGAATTTCAGTTGGTAATACAGTATTGACGTGGTAATAAATAAAATATATAGAGTTCTGAAGTAAACGGTGTATATTGATAAACAACAAAAAGGGATGTGACACACAGATGACTCACGTCATATTTAAATTAGTATAGCGTCAGGGTGTTCTTATTATATAAAAACCAAGAAGGTTTAACACAACCTAATCACCACGCATTATTGAGGAGCTAATTACCCAAAAGATTAAGAATTATTATTGTAAACTATCTAGGTATCATTATATATACCTAGGTTATAATCCCGGATTATAGAAGCAAATGTTTGTATGATGAGTACGGGCATTTGTTCACGAATCATGGATGTTTATATGTTTCTTTTGTATATTTCTAATATTTATACACATATTATTATCAATATTTCTCCGTTATCTAGTATCCATAACACAAGCTCTTAATGATGCTTTCTTTGGGCTAGATAAAAATGAAAAATGAAAATGAAAAATATTTATTTCACAACAACATATCAGACATCCTTAAAACTAAATTACATTATAGATATAATACGTTGTTGCACATAGGGTTGTTTCACTGGATGACCTGTGGTCCTCACACTAGGCTAGCCTGTATCGTGAGGGCCTATTGACGACAGTCAGCTCCAAGTTAGCGCGATTTCACGAGTAGCGTCAGCTGCTCATATTAATAGGTTTGAGTGTATGAATATTATTATAACTTATTATATTTCTCATGATTTGTACAGGATAACAGTTGAGTAGCATCTTTAAGCTACGGTGATCACTTACTGTTACGCGTACCGTATGCCAAATATAGCTACAAATCCCTACAGCTTCAAATTGAGGATCAATACATGTTCCTAAGTGCATGTTCCTGCCGCAATAAATGATTTAAGATATATTGGGACTACGACCTTGAAATTGGAAACCTTTCTTTACGCAATAAAATAAAACTGTACTTGCATCAAATCGGATTTAGTATTGAGAATGACAATTAATCCTTACCGCACAGACGTCATAAATTTATGACGTAGAGAATTAAAATTTAATTATGTCTGGTTTGCCCCCTGGATGACAACCACCTGCAATACCAAGTGGTTTTTCCTCGTTATTGCAGGTTTCTATAGGCGACCGTATCTATATTACCATGTGGGCCGTCGCTTGTTGTAAAAAAAAAATACCCAATAGATTTTTTCATAGAAGGGTGCCGTAAAGCTGCCAGAAACACCAAATATATTTGACTATCTGATATTAGAACAATTGAGACATACACTTTGTCATTGATCCCATTAGGCGTCACGCAACCGGATAATCAAGCTTGTGGCTAGTTCAAATAGACGCAGGCTAATCTGCTAATGACTCGATGGCGAGATATAATGCGTAACAATGCTGTGCTTTATGATTTTATTTGTTTGTTTTTCTTAACGGGGTAGTTCTTGGCCTTCACCTCACCTAGTGGTAAGTGGTGATGAGGCAGAAGATGATGCCGGAACAGAACAATACTGTTAATATTAAAGTTATGGCGGCAGACCTAAAGATGGTGAACATAAGCCAGGGGGACTTAGAAAATCTTACAAAGTAGTAGGCCTGTATGTAAAACGTCATAGGAAAGCAAAAATCCGCAATTTTGCATACGTAGATGACTTTCTCATTCCAGTTATTTTGATTTACAAACCAAACTACCCAATCGATTTAAAAAAATCATTTCGAATGGACCAAATGGCAACTATTACGCATCTAACAAAAAAATAATCCTGTAATCAGAAATCTCGGCGTAATCGGTGTACATAAATAGAGAAAAAAACATACCAACCGATTTGAGAACCTCCTCGATTTTTAAGTCGGTTAAAAACTTAATTTATTTATTGTTCTACACGGGTCATTGTGATGTAGCTTTGCCAGTATTCATTATAATTACCTACTACAAGAAGAGTAAGTAACTTATCTCTACACGTCTTAAGGTGGTTTTCCACCAGAAGAGTGGCGAGACGAGACGAGGCAAGACGAGATTTAAAATTTGTATGGCAAATTTTCAATCCTCGCCTCGCTCATCTTTAGTGGAAATAGACAGGATGAACGAGGATGTGCGAGACGCGAATTGAAATATTTGTTTGTGTAAAAATGTACCATATTGCTTCCGATATAGAGTATAAATTTTAATGTGAAATTTGATATGATTTCGAACCCTAGGCAATTTTCCACCAGAGGGGCGAGACGAGACGACGCGAGACGATAATTGAAATTTGTTGCAGAGTTAATTTATACTCATTTCATTTTTACACAAACAAATATTTCAATCCTCGCCTCGCGCCGCGCATCTTTGGTGGAAATAGTCAGGATTGACGAGGATGTGCGAGAAATATATGTTTGTGTAAAAATTCCGATATAGAGTATAAATTAACTCTGCAACAGAAACACGCTTATCGCGATAGATTTATTGTTGTGCTCAATCATCTCGCGCAAGCTCGCGCGGGCAATTTTTAGTGGAAAAGGGTCAGTGCGATTTCAATTCTCGTCTCGCCTCGCCTCGTCTCGCCCCTCTGGTGGAAAACCACCTTTACTGAGGGCATATGGATTCTTAAATGGATATAAATATTTTAAATACAATTTTGTGGTTTGTTTATTGAAACTTCGAAAAACCAGAGCTAAGTAGTGCTCCCTCGCTTTCTTCACGGTTTGTGAAAGGAGACGAAAGTTCGTAAGCCTTGTGTCACTTTAGCCTCAGAATAATTTAATTAAACTTATTGTTTACATTTACGAAATTTGAAATGATAAGGGTGCCTATATCACAAAATATCAGCCACGGCATTGTGCTAATTTTCATATATTATTCATTTTGAATTCTTAAAAATTTTGAGTTTTTTATGCCATGGTGAAGTGTTTCCACTTAAAAGGTCATCGGCAATATTTAGCTCCTCATATTCTTCTTCTTCTTCCGAGGAGCTCGGTGGCGTAGTGGTTTGTGCACTCTGGTTTCGATTACGAAAACAAAGCAACTTTCGCCATGCTCAGTCTGGGATGGGTCAATTAAATTTATACTTAATCTCGAGCACCTCCGTGCTTTGGAAGACACGTTAAGCCGTTAGTCCCTGTTGTTACTGCAACCGCTTTAACCACCAACCCGCATTAGGCCAGTGTGGTGGTGTTATGGATCAAACTTTTTGTGTCTCCCATGTAGGAATGCCTGCGCCCAGCAGTGGGACGTATATGTACTATAGGCTGATGATGATGATTCTTCTTCCATGTAGCAAGACCTGTGCCTAGCAGAGGTATGTGTAATATAGGCTGTTGATGAACATTTAGCTAACGTGGTTTACCGGAGCTGCGCTGGCCAGATCTCCGAGAGCTTCCACAGAATTTGGTCAAGTCAAAATGTGGTGTAGTGAGACCTATGCATATACGCCTCACTGCAGCTGGGCGTATGGGCCTTCCTATAAGGGAGGCAAACATACGAAGTGTTGTTCCGAAACCCATCCGCTATTAGCCACAACAAAAATACTACTACGCCAAGGAGGTTTGTATTACAAATCTTATTACGAAGTATCTATAAATATAATACGGGATTATAAGACGTTAGATGCGCCATATTGTGATGAATTTAGTCAAGCTGCATGTGACGTGGGCGACAAAGGAGTCGTTGTTGCATGGATTTCATAGCACAAGCTAATACAACAGTAAATTTATCTACATAGTGTTAGCGCATAATCAATAGATGCAGAGTTAATATGGCCTGTTGATGCTCAACGGATTACTGCTTAATTTACAACAGCCGACCGACTGTAAGCCTAACGTTAACGCTATCGTAAATTAATGAAGCGTCTGATCACATAATTACAGCAAAAGCCAATTTACATTGTGGAAAAATTGATTTTAATGCTTGGGATACATTGAATGAATTAAATAATAAAAATAATGTCTACTTTATGGCAGTTAGTGTATATACGTAAATACCCTATAAAGGCTGATTTACACTTGCATAAGTACAGTAGCGAGTTAACTTGCGGTCTTGGCGAGTTAAGTTCTTAACATTGTTTGGACGGGAATTTGAACTTAACTCGCCAAGACCGCAAGTTAACTCGCTACTGTACTTATGCAAGTGTAAATCGGCCATAATAATTCTTAAATTCTAAACTTCATCATATTCGTAACTAGTAGTTAGGTATCTATATGTCTGCATTTTCCCATAGGAACGCCGTCTTGGGAAAAATATCATAAATTTTAATCCAGATCATCAACTATCTGTGTGCCAAGTGTCATCCATATCTGTGTAGCAATTCTGGCATGATTGAGTAATAAACATACAAACTCTCACAAATATAATGTTCACCTTTATCTGTCACCCACAGCACATGACATGTGTCGCAAATGGGGTATCTAGACTTTGCGAATTGAGAATTGCCGGGTACTTAATCTGCTTCGCATTTATAAATTTCTGGAATCAAGCACTATCGTAGATACATATATCATTAATCTGTGCAAACACTTACCTATTTGAAAATAATATTGCTATTGAATCTGAGTAGGTACGACAATTTACGTTCGTATTACCCAATTCACCATACATTTTACTGTTTTGTTCATATCACCATAATCTTGCTATTAAATCTGAGTAGGTACGACAAATTACTTTCGTCCTACCCAACTCACCATACATTTAACTGTTTTGTTTATATTACCATCTCTATAAGCGATGATAATTATGGCGGCACCATACGGTCCCTAAATGGCCTCCAAACCACCCCTTTAACCATTTCCTTTCCACCGGTTACAGTCAATAATTACCTCTTGACGAAATCATAACAGGACTCACCAAATCTTTTATGCTAGCCTTCGTGTTATCAAGAATTATTAATCAACTCACAGCTTTAGCGCGCACTACCTTTCCAAGGCATCACCAGGCAAACCTCTAACTTACTTTTTTACCTACTGCCAACACAAAAGGCACAGACTATACGTCATTTCAAGTCGTACGGAATCGCGTTCGCGACAACATGTCTTATCTATGAGTTTTTGGGCTAGATATTTGGTGGCATTAAAATAATTGATCATTTTCTAAATATTTCATAAAATATCATTTTTTTATGTAAATCACTTTATTTTTCTAGTGATACAGACGACAACACGTCAAGTGTAACAGTTGCAATACAAAAGCCGCCTCTATTATAAGCGCCGTAAGAGCGGTCTCAAGGGCAAACTGCTACGCATGATGTGCTGTCCACTGTTCATTTAAATTTTAATATCAATTACTTAGAGGACTTGTGCATTTTACTAAATTAATCAAGTCAGTAAAAATTGTCATGAAATTCGCTGAATGAAATTATAAACTAAAACGGAATTTTAATATTATTATGAACCGGTCTTTCAGCTTCAGCCCGCTAAATGAAACTTTTAACCAATTTAAATCATTTGAGTAATTTGAAGTGGGTACATTAGAGTGTAAACTGCTAGGTACAGTCGGAAAATGTAATATACGTATAAATCTGAATGGTCGTCAACCTACTATAGGTATACATCTAAGTTCCCCGGCTCTACATTAACATTAAAATCAATCTTACTTTCTTACGCTTATTAAAACCTTTCTTAACATACCTATTCATAAAAGTATTATAAAACACGATTGCCTATGCATGTTCACCTCTATATTACACACAATATAATTATAACTTACTATCTTATTATTATGTTAAATTTTGACAACCCTGTACACAACCGCGCGATAACCACTACACAGCACTAGACAGGGATCTCTAAAGTACGTTATTATTATCACGTTAGAACAGCCGCGATCTCATAGCGATGTCATGATGAATGACGGATGTTAGAATCACTGCTATGGAGATATCCTTAGACAGGTGAATGTCTTACGGTTCTACAATTCAAAGTTCATTATCATAACAGATTTTCTAAATTATGTGATATGGTGTCAATGCTTTAACAAAGACATGTGTTTGTCACACAATACAGTGTGTTATAAAAGATTGACACCTTATAGCTCCTTTTATTTTCAGATTTAATTAATAAAAACATTCTTACTCCTGCTTGTGACAACTTTAGAAGTGCGTACTATAGCGTATCGTACGACACACTATAGTTATACCACACACGCGCACACAACGCGCGCACATACTACGATATCGACCCCCCGGAACCCCTAAATTACAAATTGTGTTTATTACACTACCGGCCTGGCTACGGGAAATTTGCCGAGGCGAATATTCGCGCTTCTATTCGGCCGAATGAAAACAAATGTATGGAAATGTAGGTAATAAGCAGGTCACGCGTAGCGGCGACCGGCGACCTCGCCAGTTGCTCCGCTGCCGCCGTCGCCGCGTCCCCGCCGCCGCCGCCCGTTCCCGTGGCCAGGCCGTATGCGTTGATTTTTTGTTAGAGCCACTACAAGTTTCTATCGACATAAGAAGGCGCAAGGCCGATTATTTATTTAATCTAATAAACTAAATCATAGATAAAATTGCTTAAAAAACTTATATAAAAAATTGTTAGTCTTGATTTTATTTAAATAGTCAATGATTCATGACGGATTTTCTTGGGCAACTAGGTTCCTAAGATGGCCCATTTACAATGTTTTAAAAATTGATTTTTCTCTTTTGCGATCATACATAAAAATTTAGTGTTTCTATAAATGTTTCACTAATAAACACTTTATAGTATAATCAAACCAAACCAATACGCCACCGAGCTCCTCATATTGGTTTGAGCGCTGTGGTTTCGAATACGAAAACAATGCAACTTTCGCCATGGTCCACCCTGGGATGGGTCAACCAAAATTTATAATCTCGATCTCCTCCGTGCTTCGAAAGGCACGTTAAGCCGTTGGTCCCGGTTGTTACTGCAACCGCTTTAACCCACCAACCAGCATTGGGCCAGCGTGGTGGTGTTATGGCCCAAACTCCTCATGTGTTTCTTCCATGTAGGAAGGCCTGTGCCCAGCAGTAGGACGTATATAGGTTGGTGATGATGATGATGATGATATTCAAACCAGTATTCTTTATTTATTTATTTTCATCATATAAAATGAAGTGGGCCTTGAACGGGGCTTGTACCTTAGTATTATTTTGGAAAAGTTGTGCCTCGCACTGACTGGCAGGAAGGGCCGAGTGGGATAATTCCAAACGGACCCCCCGTTTGTGTTACATCGTTATAGAAAAGGGAGAGTTAACAATCTCATGTTTCAGACCAGGCTCGTTATTTTTTTCTTTACCAGAGTCACCTGCCCCCTTATTCGCTAACTCGCGGGACATATGCCGGTAGATATAATATTCGGTGATTTTATCTAGGACGACAGCACGTCAAGTGTAATAGTTGCTCTACGAAGCTCGTCTCTATTTCGAACGCAGTAAGGGTGGTCTCAAGGTCAAACTGTTACGCTAGATGTGCTGTCCACTGTACGTTAATGTTTCAAACGTTTCATTTTTGTAATAGCGTGAAACAGCTTTAAAATTAATATATAAAAGATGTTAGGCACCACCACTTGTCATTAACAGGGAATAAAGGGGTAGAGGCCTTGCTCAGAGTAACTTACTCCGCATTTGGAAATCGTAGGATAGTTAGTTACTTTATTGAGAATACAAGGGCAGCAATTCTCGTGCATTCGAAAAAGTGTCGAATTCGAGACATAATTCGAATTAGAACTTTAATCAAGCTCTAATAAAGTTGAGCTATTTTGGAAATCTGTAATTCGATTTTTTTCGAAGAAAAGCCACTCGAATTGCTTAGAACGGTCCGTAGCGGTCGAGACTTCGTATTCGATGGTGGTACCTACGCTGAATATTATTTTGTAATCTTTGTTTTATTGTTTGTTTGTTGCTTTTTGATTATAGTACTGAGTATTTATAATTTCACGAAGCATCTATTTAACTTTAAAAATGAGTGACAAAATATAGTAGTTCTCACCAGATTAAACTCAAAGCGTGGTGAATATTAAAAGATGCTATATACATATTTTTTTTTTTTTTTTTTTTAATTTATTTTTTACCTTTTAGTTATCGCTGGCTAGGTTTCTGAGTCTGCCTTTTTATTCTCAGCAAACCCTTTTATTTAATACCCATACTATAAGAAGGCATAAAAAACTCGCAAAGTCCGCCATATTGGATTAAGAGTGACGTCAGAATATTTTTTTAATTATTCTCGGCAATCCCTTTCATTTGATACCCATATTGTGGAAATGCATTAAAAATACTTAACTATTCCGCCATCTTGATTGTTCCGCCATATTGGATTTAGAATGACGTCATACAGCTTATCGCGTATTGTCATCCAAACTAAACGTGTATACAAAATTTCAGCTCAATCGGTTTAAGATATTTGCTTCAAAATCGAGTAGCAAGATTCCACCCGAACAAACAACATTGCAAGTTAAATAAAAGCTTTTAAAAAATAAGTCAAAACAAATATTTATCGCAAAACTTGATTATCTTTACTGACTCATTGGATTGCTATAAAGGTGTAGGACTCATCGAGATTGAAGGACGAAGATGAGTGAATAGATCGGTTAACCTATTATTTAGTTCATAAGCTATGATGCTTCTCTAATCAGTTAAAAACATGTAATATGTATATTTTACAATCTTCTAATCATTTTGTATGAGGTAAATAGCTGCATCGCACAGTCAGTATGTACTTTTACACGACACCTTGAAGTATAATTAGATTAGAAGTGAGAATAGGAGATTCGAGACAAAGATCTCTATCCGAGATTTATGGTCGAAAAGGATATCAAAGAGTAAACTCGAAATTGACATTTTTTCGAAGTAAACGAGAATTGCGTCCCAGAGAGCAATAATAGTTATTGATTCATCGGCGGATACTCGTACGTATTTCATACGTTTAGACAGTTCACTCGTTTTTCAGTGGGCAGGCCACATTGCAAGAAGGACTGACGGCCGTTGGGGCAGAAAAGTCCGCGAGTGGCGGCCACTTACCGGGAGACGCAGCGTTGCTAGGCCCCCCACAAGGTGGATAGACGATCTGGTGAGGGTAGCGGGAAGCCGATGGATGCGTACAGCGCAGGACCGATCGGTTTGGAGATCCCTGGGGGAGCCTTATGCCTAGCAGTGGGCGACTCTCGGCTGAAATGATGAAGGTAATAATGAGACAGTTTTATGCAAGTCATTCACAATCTTCGGTGTGACGCTCTTGACGATCATTTTTACAAATAGCATAAAATTAAAAATAATTCTTTGAAATCTTCTCAAAGAGGACGGGGGAATTTATTTAAATTTAAGTCTGTACGATACACTTTTACTTGGCCCAATTATATTTGAAATAATTAACGATTATTAAAACTGGATACATACTAATAAGTACATAAATGTATAACTATAAACACGTCACGCTTTCACACTCACAGACTTTGCATAAAGGCAATTAACGTCTACGTTGATTGCACTCCCGTAATATCCAATTTGGAACAATACTCTGTCGTCACCGGCCAGTGTAGTACAATGCCGCTAATTTACCGCAACCGCTATTTGTGTGAATTTAGCGGCGATTTGCGGTAATTATCTAATCACGTCTAGGTCCTTATAGTTGTACTGCGGCCTGCTGAATTAAACAAAAAGATAGCGATACTAATCCTGAAAAATGTTATGTCACTTTAGATATGTATTTTTCGGATACTGACATATTTACAGGGTGTAAGGGGGACCCCTAGCACGAACATTTTTGAATTTCGAATCGTAAGCGTATCGTTCACACACGCTTAAAATTTCAAACAAGAGCCAGACAAAAACAAACGTTCCTAACCACTCGGTCGGACGGTGATTCGAAATTTAAAAATGCGGTGTAATGTAATTGTAATG
This sequence comes from Nymphula nitidulata, assembly GCA_947347705.1. Classification (NCBI taxonomy): domain Eukaryota; kingdom Metazoa; phylum Arthropoda; class Insecta; order Lepidoptera; family Crambidae; genus Nymphula; species Nymphula nitidulata. Next base: position 6,121,059 of record OX374626.1, read on the forward strand.
TCTACATAATCTATTTGTATGGAACAGCTGATATTTTTTTCTCTATTCCAAATTTATTTTCTAACAAGTCGTTTAGGGTGTCCAGCACTGCCATCTGCCTTCGTTTTCAAGAGCGTCCCTCTTACACCCTGTATGTTAATTAATACACTAAGGGCTAATATTTTATTGCCCAGAAAATAACTTTGACAAGTTGACAGTTAGTCTTTAAAAAATTTGACGATCGGCTGGTCGAGCGGTCTGTACTCCTTGCTATACAGGCTACTCGATCAAGAGGTCCCGGGTTCGAATCCCGATAGGAGCTAATATTTGTATGATGAGTACGAGCATTTGTTTACGAGTCATGGATATGTACGTTTATTTAGCATAATTCTAATATTTATATACATATTATTATCATAATTTCTTCGTTATCTAGTATCCATAACACAAGCTCTTAATGATGCTTACTATGGGCTAGATAATAGGTGTGGGTGTAAGTGTATGAATATTATTATTATATTATTAAAAAAATCTGTCAAACCGTCAAAATTATTCTCTAGATAAAAATTATCTGACGATTGAAAAATCGGCCTAATTTAAATTTAATTTTTTACTGTTATAAATAAAGACTTACCACTCTGTAGACATAATAAGCTACAATTGTTTTTAATAGATCTTTTTGACTCCTACCTACGAACCCGTCCCGCTGGTATTCATGAAACATTAGAACATCTACAGAATCTGGTTTATGCGTGTAATTTTATAATTTAACGGAATGAGTTTTAGTAATTTAGGCAGATGTTGTAGTAAAGAACCGTCCATTTTCCAACACTACATTTTCTCATAACTCCTAACGACCACAGCGCCAGTAGAACAGTCTGGCAATCAAGAGATTGAAATCTATATCTTGTTTGTTTGCAATGCTAACTAGTTTCACGATTAGGACGGACATGGAAATATATACAGTTGTTACTACATCACTTATAATTTTTAAATAGTGAGTATTTTATATCCATATAATTCTGAGGCTGAATGAATTAGGCTTTATCTAAGAACTCGGATAGCCTGTTAAAAAATGTACAAACTTATAAAATATGTTGTATGATTTATGAATTTTTTTATAACTCCTTATTTCGTGGGTCGTGGACGCAAGACGCAAGTTGCCTGAGTACTGAGGTTGTGGCCAAGTCCTTAGCCCTAAAACTGCGCTCGACCGACCGCCACTTCAGTGCGTACTTCGGTAGAGTATGCCTTTATTAGTCAATATTGGTTATGAAACACAATACATACTACGAAGATGACAATCGTGCGATGTAGTATTGTGTTATAGACCTTAGTCAAACACTTTCGCCCGCTGGGTCCACCACGTTGCTCTATTCCGCTCTGCTCCGCTGTAGTACTGAGCGGTTCCATACATTATCGTTCAGCTCACGATAATATTCATAGCTCACAACTGAAATGTGTTTGCAAACTTCCAGATAACTTTATACCAACGAGAATTCGTAAAGGGTAGTTTATTGAAGAATTTAGTTAGTTATTATTTCCAACATAGGTATTTAAGGCTTATTTCATACAAACACCTTTCCTATTATCATAATGATAAATAAAAGTAAAGTTCCATACCTATTCAATTCAATTCCATTCTTTACCTCAAATGGAAGCACCCTTAAAAAAATCTCCGCTTGATTTCTTACAGAAGGAAGCACACTTTCTGGTAAAGCCTGGATATAGTAACAATATTTATTTATAAATAGTTCCTAATATTATAAATTATTTAATATTATATTATAATATCAGTGAACTTTTTGCAACGACAATAATTATGATGGATATGTGCTATATCTACTTATACCTATAATTTGTTATAACTAATACGTAGCATTGTATGTGTGTGTTTCTTGAGAAACTGTTCTTTTTTAATATTTTATAATACTTATTTGGCGTATCTAAATATAGATAAAAAAAATTGTGTGTGTCAGCTCCGACGCACGACTGGAGTTTACTCCTTAAGTTCGATAGTCTAACCAGACGCAAAAAGAAAAAGGTTGATACTGTATGAAAGGGTAAATTAACGAATTAATGAAAATAATATACACATATAAATATATATTTATTCATTTCATATACATTTAGATGTTCCGGCAATATCAGTGTAATTACTGGGCATGGACGGCATTTCATCTTAGGCCTCAGAATGACAACGCACCTGCAATATCAAGTGCTTTTCCTTGTTATTGCAGGTGTCTATAGGCGGCGGTAACCGCTTACCACCAGGTGGGCCGTCAGTTTCTTTGTCATCTAGTTGTATAAAAAATAATAATAATAATATCATCTACACCTCTTTCTGCCATAGCTATTTGAAAATACTTTTAGTTCACTTTAGCGGAACACAATGATAAAGATTAAAACTTCACAATAACAATATTAATTATTGATATTTATAATAAAAACAGCAATATAAGTATGTCGACACTGATAGAAATAAACAAACCCAATAACCGGCGAACGTAGAGAGCCTAGAAGCATAACTTCATACAAAACTCGTCGCAAAATGGGTACCCTAGGCGGCTAGAAGAGCACGTCGGATAAAATCGGCTAATATCGAAATTGTAAAGCGCCCTCTCGGTCTTCTGATTTACACGCGCCGGACGGGTCATATATGCAGGATGTAACCATGCAATTTTTTTAACGACTTTAATAATTATATATCGTCATTTTTAATAAATATAGTAACGTTGTAAATCGGTAAACTTATTCAATTTTAGAGTTGAGATCAGAAATCAGAAATGAAATGGGTTCGCTTCATTCATTTAAATAAAAAAAAACTAAATATCTGTCATGATATTATTTATTTGTATTAAGGACATAAGGAGGAGCTCGGTGGCGTATTGGTTTGAGCGCTCTGGTTTCGAATACGAAAACAAAGCAACTTTAGCCATGGTCGACCCTGGGATGGGTCAACCAAAATTTATAATCTCGAGCTCCTCCGTGCTTCGGAAGGCACGTTAAGCCGTAGGTCCCGGTTGTTACTACAACCGCTTTAACCCACCAACCCGCATTGGGCCAGCGTGGTGGTGTTATGGCCCAAACACCTCATGTGTTTCTTTTATGTAGGAAGGCCTGTGCCCAGCAATGGGACGTATATAGGCTGGTGATGATGAAGGACATAAGAAAAAAATTAAATTGTCATCAAGTGGTTTTATTTCTTGAAATAAAACCAGTAATCGAAACATTGGGTATAAAAAATCATAATGTGACATCTAATTAAACGCAAGTGGATTTAACTTGCGTTTAATTAGATTACTTTATAGCGATCAAGGTCACGGGAAAACTGAAGTAAAGATGTCAGTTGTCTTTGATAAGTTTAATATTAAATACCGTCATATTTTTTATAGTTATATTTTGAGTGCTCCGATTCACGCCATGGAGCTTACAGTGTCCGAAGGTCGGGAAGAGTCGGGCTTGAGACTTTGTAATTCTCATGATAAGATCCCAAGCTGGTGTGGGCCAACTATCTTCTCTATTGAAATAATGCTGTTGTTTTATTTCAATAACCTCACGAAACTATCTCGCAGTTTACAACTTTATTTACTACGACTTATCCTTAACAGTTTAAAATAGATACCTATACTATTTCCAGATCATTTTGTAAATAAGTAAATCATTAAAGTAATAATTAAACATACACATGTTAAAATAATAATGCTTAAATTTATTGAGAAATGTGTTGAAAGTGGCATCATATTGTAAGGAACTGTGGCAAAATATCTATAAATTGGAGGTTTGTTTATCATTCTTACAAAAATCATATAAGGCAACGCTGTATAAAGCCATAACTGCTTATTAGTAGGTAAATTAACTATTAAACATACACAATAACAACAAGTCGTCATAAAAGTTTGCAGAGTTTAAAGTTGAGTTGAAAATAAATAAATACTGTCACACACAAATGACTGCATAACATCATCTACTCGTGTATTTGTTCAAATTGTCCACAAATATTGGGCCAACATGGCGGCCAATATTATTGTTTATATTTGACTCGATTATAAAGGTTTAGGAGAGATTTACATGTAAAATTTGATTCCAGTGTTCTTATTATGTTCACCTACGCGGCTGACACACCATTTTACTTCACTTTTGGACATATTTACTGAGATTTTATTGTTTTTTTACGAGTACATCACCGTGACGCAGTCAATGACAAACTAAATCATGGCGCGGAGTCCGATTTAAGCCCCGCCCACTTTCAACCAAATTAGAAAGTTGCGCGACATAGGATGCACACCAAAAACGTAACGAGGTCATTCATCGATAGATTTTACTCCTCACATTTTTCTCATACCGGGCATTTGCATATATAAGGGGTTATATATGCAAATCGATTGGAGTAAACTCCAAAAACATTTAAAGTTTCCACGTGAAGGGGTCCATTTGTAAAGCAGACTGGTGTTTGTACGATGTACAAATTTCATTTGTACAAAAAGAAATAAATTATTTTCTAACAAATAAATACCTCACTTGTCAATATTATTATGCTTTTTTTGGGCTAGTTAATAGGGGTTAGTATATGAATATTATATTATTATTACTGATTGCTACCAATGTTCCCTTTTTTATTAGTTCAGTTTTATTCCGATAGACACTAACTAATCTCCGTTCATAGATTACTAACAAATGCCTTTTTTGGGTATTAACAGCTCTCTTTACATAACCTCATCGACACTCGACTGTTCCGCAAAGAGCAATCAAGATATGTTAATAAACCTCTTTGATATTCAAAGTCGTGTGCAGACGCTCTTTACGGTCATCGTCAGCGTATCTTGACCACTTTGCACCCAATAGTGTCTGTAATTACCATTGGACGCTATGGTGTGGTAATTACTACATTGAGCCCTTTGTGAACATTGTCAATATGGAAACAATGTAAATTTGTTGAACCTTGTTTTGTGTACCAAGCCCCTGTCTGGCGAGTCTTATTTTTGTTTGAACTCGTTTGAGTAGAGTTAAGCTATTCAAATAAGAAAATTAAATAATCATCGTCATAGTATTTACAATGTAGGCTTTCAACAAAGTACTTATTGACGTCAAAATCAAAATATTAAATTTAATAACACTTAACTTCTTCGTAGAAATATCAATTATTACCAGCTTTTAATGTTTTAGACATTGAGTAGGTACATACCTACCCTCGTCAGTAAGAATTAAAATAACTCATTATAAATGGGAGTAAGAAACTATTCAGTTGACGTTTTAAACGAGAAGATGATGCGCGTTTGTATCCATGCAAAAGCAAATGATCAAGACGCGCTGCTAACGCGCGTCAGTATCGATGGATACGATCGCAAACTATGTGCTAAATCGTCCAGACAACGCGATGAGTAGGTACCTACACGTGTATCAAAATCGCGCGTCGTCTACTCGCATAAAAACGTCGTCTAAATAGGTTCTAATTTACCCAGGTAATATTAAAACGTCGCGTCGTCTAAATAGGATTTAATGTACCCAGTTAATGTCAAAACGTCGTCTAAACCGGCTTTAATGTAGCTAGTTAATATCAAAACATCATCTAAAAAGGCTTTAATGCACCCAGTTAATATCAAAACGTCGTCTAAACAGGCTTTAATATACCCAGTTAATATCAAAACGTCGTCTAAATAGGTTCTAATGTATCCAGTTAATATAAAACGTCGTCTAAATAGGCCTTAATGTACCCAGTTAATATCAAAATGTTGTCTAAACAGGCTTTTATGTACCCAGTTAATATCAAAACGTCGTCTTAATAAGCTTTAATGTACCCAGTTAATATCAAAACCTCGTCTAAATAGGTTCTAATATACCCAGATAATATCAAAACGTTGTCTACATAGGCTCTAATGCATCAAAGCGTTTGGTTTGGCGTAATTTGGTTCACAGACGGATCCAAGATGGACACAGGAACGGGTGCTGGTGTCTATAATAAAGATATAGAACTATATCAAAGCATGGGCAATTTAGCAACTGTTTTCCAAGCGGAGATGTATGCTATTATCCTATGTGTAATAAAAATTATAGAACAACGAACTAAGAATAAAACAATATACATTCTTAGTGACAGCCAAGCAGCTCTCAAGGCACTTAGCTCACCGCGCATCAACTCAGATCTGGTCCTGAATGCTGTACAAGCTCTTAACAGGCTTGGTAGTCATAACAGGGTAAGACTGATCTGAGTGCCGGGCAATGGGGGAGCGATGGTCAATGAGAAGGCTGATGAATTGGCAAGGAAGAGCTCGGAAAACACTTACGTGGGTCCCGAGCCCTTTCTAGCACTTTCACAAAGTTTCATTACACAGCCATTAAAGAGCATGTCAAAAATCTGAGTGGAATAAAATACCGGGATTAAAACACTCCAAATCCTACCTAGGGGAGGAGGTAGGAGGATGGAGTAAATCCATCTATGCAAACGGTAGAACAAAAGCTCGCTACTTGATTGGGGCGCTCACAGGGCATTTTGCTACTAACCACATGCTACATAAAATGCAACTCTCCCCACACAACTTTGTCGAGCATGTGGTGAATGCCAGGAATCAATGATGCATCTCTTGTGTCATTGTGATGCCCTGGCTAGAACCAGAATGAGTCTTCTGGAAGTGGCATATCCAAAGCCAGAAGACTACAGGCTCTTTCTGCCTAAAGATATAGTAAGGCTAATGGCATCTATATTCTGGACACAGGAAGAGTAAACGCAGGGGAGGCACAAAAGATCCCAATGGGTCGAAGTGCACTGTGACTTAGTCATGGCCCCACTATAAGATAAGATCAAGGCGTTTACTTGTTCTGCACCTATTATATGTACAGTCGACAGCACATCAAGCGTAACAGTTTCACCTTGAGACCGCCCTTACTACGTTCGTAATAGAGGCGGCTTTTGTAGTGCAACTGTTCCACTTGATATGCTGTCGTCTGTACCAATACTTCATTTTGGTTTCCAGTATTTTCTGATTTTGTTTCTTAATATACAGTCGACAGCACATCAAGCGTAACAGCTTGACCTTGAGACCGCCGTAATAGGGCTTTCGTAGTGCAACTGTTAGCTTTTGTCTGGCTTTTGTTTGAAATTTCAAGCGTGCGTGAACGATACGATTACGATTCTAAATTTTAAAATGTTCGTGCTTGGGGTACTGAACGGTTCTCAGATTTTAATTTTTATTTTCTATAACAAAATCTAGCTACTAGAAAATTAAATACTATAGATGTCTAATAAAATGCGTCTAGTTTCACAGACTAACGCTTGATATTTAAAGCGACACTGAATGTTCTCCCATATGTAATTTAAAGTGGCTACTTCAAAATGGATACATTATTGTGTAGATTTGAAATTTATACATATTAAAGTACCAAAATTACTTCAATTTAAAAAAAACTCACCAAAAAGTAGTTATGTAATTCACAGAAACAAAATAATTATTAAACTTCTATCATTTAATGAGTTTATGGTATACACAAATTTCAGTAACAGCTGATACGAACCCATCTTTAACCATCGTTTTGGGGCCGGTCGTAAGGTCATAAGTTGAACGCTTTGTGGAATTGTGGCCACCTGATGGGCAATTAAACAGCCGTTGGACGATGTAATTTTTTATATCCAATTAGACAGTAGGCATCAGCTCGGTAATGGCCGAAAATCTAATGGAGCGACCTTTTTACGTAATTACAGATTAACCGCTGATCCTTTGTTGTTGTAAACAATGGGCTCCGGATACATAAAAGTAAAGACCAAATCTTTACTCTGAGTATTGCGACGTAGAAAGTTTTACCACAAAAAGGTCGCTTTTTTACAAAAGCACACCAAATGAATAACATGTAATTTTCACAATTAATTTCTTTTAACTTAGTACTATTTATTTACCTAACACTATGATTACACTGAGAAAAATATTGAAGCAAACTACTTCGGCTGCTTTAAGTAATAATCCAATTTTAGCAAGGTGCAATCACAGTTTATTTGATTTAACAAAACTGTGCATCTCTAAGCAACTTCATGTTTGACTAGGTATTACCATAGGTTATGTTATTACTTTTTTTAGGCTACAAGTAGTCGAAAGATCAATATTCATTTTTTTCAGTGTATATAGCAACTTTACTGTAAAAAATTAACCATTAATGCATTGACAATGCACAAATGTTAAATTATTTTAAGTGAGAGGCTCCTGAGCCTTGATTATGATTCGGTGGAATCAATCATTTTAACACACCGCATGCATTTCCTCTCTTTCACACACAGTAACACACCCTCGATACCCTCAAAGATACACACACCGACACCCACCCACACACATTCTCGTTTATGTAGGTATTGTGTCTGAAACATTTGTCATGTTTGAGGTGGGCGCTAATAACTGCGACACAGACCTTGATTAACGCTACTATTGTTTTTGTCAAAACTGCTACTGTTTCTAATAAATAAATAAGTCATCATCATCATCATCCTGTGCACAAACCTTCCTACATGGGATACACATGAGTAGTTTGTGCCATAACACCACCACGCTGGCCAGATGTGGGTTGGTGGGCTAAAGCGGTTGCATTAGCAACCGGGATCAACGGCTTAAGGTGCCTTCCAAAACACGGAGGAGCTCAAGATTAGAAATTTTGGTTGAGACATCCTGAGATCGACCATCGCAAAAGTTGCTTTGTTTTTGTAATCGAATCTAGAGCGCTTCAACCATCACGCCATTGAACTCCTCCCGCCACCGGGCTCCCCTTATAAATAAGTAAGTAAATAAACAAATTGAATTTGAAATACCATCAGCTTATTTGCCAACCTTATCGTATTAAAAATTTTACATTCCTAACTTTAGAACAACTAGAATATCAATAGTTGCAAAACCTACCAGTCGAGTTCAGAAACTCGACCAATTCCGCGGTTTCAGATGACATAGATTCAGCGAAAGATCAATTGAAAGTTCTTCGATATCCTTTTATGAATTTTCTTGTTGGCCTTCGTAACTCGATAGTCGAGATTGTGCTTTTCTTTAAAGCTTTATAAAGTTTTTGTAGAGTCTCGATTGATATCGATGTCAGGGGTAAATGATAATCGATATGCTTGATTTGTTGGTCTCTATTTTAGAATATACAGCGACTAATATATTTTCTCCATCAGCTTACTTTCTTTCTCTCTTTTCTTACAAACTTTCAAGTTGAAAATATTGGACACGAACAAATCGACTCTACATGCCTAAGCAAGTACAGCTATTCTGATTAGTTTTCAGAGGATTTTTAGGGTTCCGTACCCAAAGGGTACAACGGGACCCTATTATTAAAACTCCGCTGTCCGTCCGTCCGTCTGTAACCAGACCGTATCTCATGAACCGTGATAGTTAGACAGTTGAAATTTTCATAGTTGATATATTTCTGTTGCCGCTATAGGAATAAATTTAGTATTTAAAGAATAGTAGAGTTTTAAAAAGAGTAGTTTTAGTATTTAAATAAAATAAAATAAATATTTGAGGCGGGCTCCCATACAACAAACGTGATTTTTTTGCTCGATATTGATAACGGCAACAGATAGACGCTTGTTTATAGATAATGGTACCGGTTTTTTGAAAATGATCACCTACTTTTTATAGTTGAGTAAGATAAATTTTTATCTTTTCATACAAATCAAAAATTTCCAATAATTTCTTTATTACTAGACTTTTCAAACAAACCTCTGATAACTTTTATATGTATTTTTTTTAATTTTGTGCATAACTTTATCCTAAGAAATACAAATAGAGAAAGAAAACGATAAAAAATAATTATATTCTCCAGACGGGGATCGAACCCACGTCTTCTGGGGTCCAGCCAGACGCGATAACCGCTACGCCACCAGAGCACTAGGTGTAACGTACCAATTCGGGTGTAACTTCAATGGGTACTGAGATAAACATTTGCTATAAAAACGTTAAAAAATATAGAAAGTGGTAAAGAAATTGGTAGGTTAGACCTGAGTGCTCCGGTGGCGTAGCGATTATCGCGTCTGGCAGGACCCCAGGAGACGCGGGATCGGTTCCCACCTGGAGCATACAATTTTTTCATCGTTTTCTGTCTTTATTTATCTTTATTTGTCTTTCTTACAAACCTCTGATAACTTTTTAGAGTTGCCTGCCTTGCTTAATCTGGGCAAAATTGTTAAAATGGTCTGTTCATTTCCAACATTTTAGACTTGGTATTAAAAGGCATGCGGCGCACATACTCTTGAAGTAATTATTATGAGTTTGAGCTGTAATGCCGTAGATTATGATAGTTACAATTTGTAATACTATCACGAAGTTAGGGTGAGAAGCGATTGTTATATCATACAAGGTCAACGGTTTATCGATGCCACCCGAAAGTCAGAGCCTTAAATTCATGTCTAATATTGGTCACAAGTCTGAATCCAACTACGGCGAAGTAGCTTAGATTCCGAGATCAAAACCAGGAAGTATTGTAACTACTTCGGCCAGTATATTAATATATAATTATGGTCGGGTTGTTTGAATAACAATAAGTCTTTCGTTTGTAAAGTTTTCTTTAACTGCTTCAAATAATTCACATATTTAAAATATAAAATAAAAAAATTAAGTTACCCCTGGCCTCATTAATCATGTATCTAACACTATCTTATTGAGACTTTTTTGTAAGTTTCTGAATAACTATGGATCCTGCAGACTTTTTGATGGTATTGGATCAGCTCAAGGTAAGTATGTCATGGGAAGTTCACCTAAGTGACAATACAAAATTTCAAATCAATCGGATCTGTAAAAGTTAGTAAAACCCTTTTATCATGTAGAAAATTAGCTGATAGTCATCAAATGCCTGAACTGATCTTCATAAATTATAGCTAAGAACTATTCTAGTCACGTCAGCTTTTAAAACAAAAAAAAAACGAATCAACATCAGTCTATTCGTTCAGGAGCTGCGATGCCACAGACGGACACACAGATACACAGACAAACACATCAAACTTATAACACCCCTCTTTTTTCGTCGGAGGTTAATAAAAATAGCTTCACCAGAAAATATTCATGTACTGAAGATGAAGGTAGACGCAAAAACAAAACGACTAAATAAAATTCATAGGGCAATCCAAAGCCCTCGGTATAAGCTCAACCGTAGGAGCAGTCACCTGGATTGTAAAATGTAGGCAGACAGTTCCCATCCCACGAGTACTTTTTCTTGTTTAGATATTTTTTCTAAATATCTTTAAAGGAAATTCAAAAAATAATCACTACATAGTATAAAACAAAGTCGCTATCCGCCGTCTATCTGTCCCTATGTATGCTTAGATCTTTAAAACTTAGCAACGGATTTGGATGCGGTTTTTTTAATAGATAGAGTGATTCTTAAGTAAGGTTTATAAGTATAATACATGCATAATATTTACATAAGCATTGCACCCGTGCAAAGCCGGGGCGGGTCGCTAGTTACATTTATAAAAGTAAGTACAGGACTTAGGAAGAGCCAAAAAAAGTTTCTGATTCACAAATAAATAACAGAAACCGAGTATTGTACACAAGCCCGACTGATTATGTCGGCTCTAATGAGCAAGTGGGGAAAGGTACAAAAACGCCTGTAAGTCCGATTTCAATTCAGCCTGTTTGTTGATCCCCAGTTCAAAGTATAAAAGATCTTTTCAAATGGAGACACTTTTATTTGGTGCGCGGAACTTTTTGGTATTTATTTTTAGAGATGGGAGTGTAGTATATTTTTCTAAAGTAAAATATTACGCTAACTTTATGACATTTGGGATACCGTCTGCGATGCTTAAAATAATAAATGAGACTTTTAAAAACAAAGGTCCACAGTAGGTTATCTATGCTGCACAGACATAACATCCAAATACGGCTTGTTTTATACACAGAATAGAGACAAAAGAGCAAAGTCATGTTTTGTGGATTATATTTTATAGTTATAAGTTTGTACTATTTTTATTGTATGGACATTAATATGATTTCTTTAAAATCATATTTGTATACCTTGACGAAGGTGGAAATGTAGTGAGACAATATAATATGCTTTAACACCTATAACTGCATCAGAACCTGCATTTCACAAATGAATTGAAATCGAATTACTGAATTAAATTGTCTTTTATTCCTTGTAAGTATATGCCTTGAAATCAAGTTTAGTTTCCCAAATGACGTGTTACGCTTGATATGTTGATTAGGCAGTTATGTTGGCGATCATCATCATCACCAGCTTACATACGTCCCACTGCTGGGCACAGGGCTTCCTACATAGGAGAAACACATTAGGAGTTTGGGCCATAACACCACCACAAAATTTCATCTCTCTCTTCGGTGGAGAGAAAGAAAGAGATAAGAAAATGTGTTTACATTTTGTGTGTTAATTAGTGAACTTATAGAGAGAGGAGAGAGATTTTGTTCTTTCAGGAGGGCTTTATGCTATATATCGTCACGCTGGAACATTAAATAGAGCGGCAATATAAAAGTTTTAGTGAAGCATGGTTAGCAAGTTACACCACTGTATTTGAGCGCAAAAATGCAACTTTCTTTTTGAAAAATGATAGTAATTAGCGGAGAGAAATATACTTAAAGCGTTGCAGATAAATTTTCAATAATGCTAAGCTGGCCTCGAAAATTGGACAGCATCAAAAAAAATTAAATCTTGTTAAACCTTATGACATACACCAAAACAATAGACAAAAATATTGTGGATCTCAAAAATCCTGTACAAAAGTCCAGGATGGTGTTTATCGATCCATCTATCTCGTAGGGTCAACTCACTGGAGCCATTTTAAAAATAACTTCACGCCTGGCAGAAGCTAGTAAGTAATACATAAAATAAATACACTATGTAGTAGTAATAACACATATGCATGAGGAAGCGTTTTGCTGGGAGAAGGCGGACTTGACCCTATGCTATTAACACAACATTTCCTAAGCCTTCCTTTTGATTTTCCCAGAAAGGGAAAAAAATATTATCATTATCACCAGCCTATATATGTCCTACTGCTGAGCACAGGCCTTCCTACATGGGAGAAACACATGAAGAGTTTGGGCCATAACACCATCACGCTGGCCCGATGCTCGTTGGTGGTAAAAAGAGGTTGCAGTAACAACCAGGACCAACGGCTCGATGTGCCTTCTGAAGAACGGAGGAGCTCGAGATTATAAATTTTGATTGACCCATCCCGGGATCGACCATGGCGAAAGTTGCTGTGTTTTCGTATTCGAAACCAGAGTGCTCAAAGTACCCCACCGAGCTCCTGAATGTACAGAATACCGCTTATTAATTCTATGTATGCTCAGCGGTAATCGCATTAGCCACGCCGTATGTTTGTTTTCATCCTTGTTGTTGTAAAAAAATATGAAACAAACAAGCCAAAACCAGCCAAATATTTTCTAATTCCGACTGTGAAAATAAAGTGATTATCAAATGAGGTGGTTCGCTATAAACTGGGGACATACATATTCATTTTGAATCCAAGAAGCATTGAAATTGGGACGTCGTAATACCTACATCAGCTGAGTTCTACAAAATTGAAAGAAAGATTATCCGCATTGGGTAGTTCAAATATGTTTGGGTTGACTTTTGTAATGGTTATTTAAGCCGGTTTTTGTGAATAGGGATAGGGCTCTTTGTTCAAATTAAGGGTATAATTATTAGGAGTCGACCGAGACAAGGTTATAATTAAAAAGTAGAATCTCAGCGGAAACCGAGAGTATATAAATCGAAAAAAAAACATAATATTGAAGTTAAGCAAGATTTTTGGATAATATCACAATCGACAGCTACATACTACTGCCGCACTGATAGCCAGCAATGAACGTGAATCCCATTCCGTAAAAATGTCTCGGCTACGGTCGAGAACCGAGACCGAGCCATAATAATTACTATGGTTCTGGAATCGAAACAGACAAAATTGCTTTCTATTTTATGAATTTCTTTAAACGTCAATTAAAAGACAAAAATCTGTTACACGAATATTATGAATATTTAGAAATAAAATTATTATGAATATTTTAAGATCTGTAGTTTTACTAAACACACAAAAGGCGTACTTATCATCGAAGTAGGGATACTATTTCGAAAATGGGAAACATCGCAATTCATTCTCTAAAAGCTACGCCTCCCCTTTGTGTAGATCGGAAAAAACTTGAAAAAGAGCACCGAATAGCGATGCAAGCTAGAATGTATAGCTGGAGTAAAAAACACCGACATGTAATAAGCTCGTTTGGTAAGAGCGGACAGAAATAGCGTTATTATTGCTCAATTGAAGTAGGCATTTAGTTGGTAATTAGTTAATAATGTTTGTAAACTTTATAACAATCAGTTGATTTACGCCAAAGGTCATCATCATCTCATCATCACCCTATGTACTTCCCACTGCTGGACACAGGCCTTTCTACATGAGGAGAAACAAATAAGGAGTTAGGCCCATAACACCACTACGCTGGCCCAATGCGGGTTGGTGCGATAAAGCAGTTGCAGTAACAAACGAGACCAATGCCAGACAGACCACGAAGGAGCTTGAGATTACAAATTTTTATTGACCCATCCGGGGCCAACCACGGCGAAAGTTGCCTTGTTTTAGTATTCGGTACTAGAGCGTTCAAATCACTACGCCACCGAGCTACTCTCGTCAAAGGTGCCGATATGAAAAAGAACAAAATAATCTATTTTATTATAAAAAGGTTTAAGATGCATTAGCATTGCATGAGCTCATGTTTACTGGCTTCTGATGACAAATATGTAACAATCTTGCCTTAAACAAGTCTTCAACTGCATAAAACTCAGCCCCTTCTAACATTCAATTTCTGAAACACAGACAGAGTTTTATGTCTGCTCAACTAATAGTAGCAATCATAAGAAATATAGGTATATAAAATTTACCGTGTACTCGGATATTGAAGGCGTGGAAAATTGAAAAGATATTTCATTTCGGAGCTTGTTTAGAGCTTTTAGTTTAGATTTAGCACTTAAATATTCTTATGAATGTACGATTCACACTCCGATTCTCACGAGTGACAGTTGAAAATCAGTGACCTTTGTGGCAAAAATACTGAGCCTAGGTAGGCCCATTGGTATTCTTATCTCATAAATTAACGGTTTATCGATCTATCCATCAATTAATTTAACACATAGTTTTTAATCATTGGCACTTTTATCACCTTTTTTATTGTTAATGTTTTGATGATTCAGAACTATTTTACCTATTGTTTTTGCTAGTGCCGTTTATAATGCATTAATTGGATTATTTTAAAACCTTTTTTTTTAGTCTTAACGGGGTAACTCTTAACCTTCATCTTATTTGATAGTAAGTAAGATAAGGCCAACGATGGAAGAGAGCTACACCCGGATTCCTCAACCACAGAGGAACTGGCTATCTTACAGGCGGATTTCGAAAAACTCTACTACCAACCAAACCAAGCAGAAAATTTCTGCCCCCACGGAAATCGAACCCCGGACCTCTAGATCTGAGTTCGGTGGTCTCAATGACTAGACCACAGAGGCGGTTAAGCTAAAATAAATTAATCTTAACTATCTAACGAAACAATATCGTTCAAAAACGGATAACAATTTGCGGGATTTGGAATTAGGGATTAAACCAGAAACAAATTATCATTATGATTTCTAAATGAATACTGACAGTCAGTCTGATTTATTTATTTAGAGCTGAAACCGCCTTAAATAAATTAATCTTAACTTAAGGCAGTGATTATTATCTTCAATATACTAGTAATAACACGGAAAGTAACAGTAATCTAACACTTGATATAGAAATTAATGTCCACAACGTAACAAAACCGTTTTAAAGCCATGTGCGTTTTATAGACTTCTAATAAAACTAAAGAATTTATGATTTGTAGCAAGCGACAGCCTGTTAAAAATATAATTGGGAACCCATACTAAAGTAGCGAGCACTTCACTTCTTATAACATTATTTTAAAAGCACTGCAGCCCCCTATTTTACCATTTTTGACATGAACTAATAAACTTAATTCTACTACTAATACTATTCATTCTTCGTTGGCAATCAGACGAAAAAAAATGGCTTACTTCTTTTGCTTCATGTATTCCATAATTTTATTCAATATGCTTCCATGTTGAATAAAATTGTGGATTCCGGAGTTCCAAAGTAATCCCGCAAATCAAACTCCGGGTTACCAATATAATATACATTTCTATGATATTTCAAAGAATCGTATGTTTTCGCATATGGACTTCTTAAGTATTGTGAGTATTGTGGAAATATAAAGTAATTACGTAGTTTAGCCATTTTTATGTAGTTTACCGTGTGAATCACGATCAAATTACGAAAATGGCTAGACTAGAAATGCATGACCTTTGGCGGGAATCAAATCCGGTCTTTTCATAATACAGGTTACTACTCTGACCACTGAGCTGACGAAATAACCTAAAATCATACCTTCTAGCCTTTCACTATTTGCGTTTTACCTTTAAAACGTTTAAATATTTTTATTACAAAATTAGCGACAATTCGAATAAGTTACGCATTGAAACTTACTGCATCCATACCGTCTCTCTAGCGCGAACACCTTTAAATTTCGAATCGCCATCGTATCGAATAGTTACGTTAGCTTTTGCCTGGCTTATGTTTGAAATTTTAAGCGTGCATGAACGATAGGATTACGATTCGAAACTTAAAAATGTTTATGCTAGGGGTTCTGATTGCATATTGCATCATCTTTTTTCGCGGGGTAGAAAGTGCGCGGGCGGGGGGAGCCTGCATCGTTGGGTAGGCGGGTTCATGGAGTTTTAGTCACTATGAGTCACTTCGACGGGAAACGTCGCGCATTTTGCGTGCGCGCATTTTACGAGAACTCTCGTTCAGACATCGTTACTAGGCGTTTATATTGTTCTGAATATGGACTACGGCAAATTAGTGAAGCTCCGAGTGCTAATGTAATTAAAATATGGTTACAGCGTTTTGAAGAGACTGGTTCAACGTTTAAACCACAAGCAAAAGGTCGTCCAAGAACATCTAGGACCGACGACAATATTGAGAGAGTTATGCAGTCTGTACGAGGAGATCCACAAATGTCTACTCGCAAGAGATCGTCTGTCTTACACTTATCGCGACGAAGTTTGCAACGAATTTTAAAATTGGATCTTAAACTGCATCCTTACAAGCTGCAGTTAACACAAGAATTGAAAGAGTCTGACTTCGGAGCAAGGCTCGCATTTGCTAATGAAATGCTTAATCGATTTTCCAATTTTGACAATATCCTTTTCTCAGATGAGGCCCACTTCCATATCAATGGGTTCGTAAACCGTCAAAATTGTCGTTACTGGAACAGTGAGAATCCCAAACTCAAGCACCAGAAACCACTGCATAGTCCTAAAGTGACAGTATGGGCAGCAATCTCTGGTAGAGGAATAATTGGACCGTTTTTCTTTGAAAATGCGCGGGGGCAAAACGTCACTGTTAATACCGAACGCTATGTTGCGATGTTGGAAGGTTTTTTGGCTCCAGAACTTGAAAATTCAAGAACAGTGAATTCTAGGACTTGGTTTCAACAAGACGGAGCTACCTGTCACACATTAAATGACTCCATGGCGGTTGTGAAACAGATGTTCCCTGGCAGACTGATTTCGAAAAGGGGTGATATCCCATGGCCCCCACGTAGTCCAGACGTGACGCCTCCTGACTTTTTTTTGTGGGGATACCTCAAGAACAAAGTCTACAGCAATAATCCGAAAAACATCGATGAGCTCAAGGAGAATATCCGTGGTGAAATGGCAGCAATTACACCAGCTTTACTGAAGAAATTTTTAAATAACTTCCGTTTGCGATTAGAGGAGTGTCGTCGTAGAGAGGGTCATCATTTAGACGATGTTATTTTTAAAAAATAAACTTCAGTTATTGTTTAATAATACCTCAGTTTTATTTTAACTATACCTTTTGTATTTATTTTTTAATCAATATTTTAAATATGCACGTTCTATTGCGCCACCCTGTATTTTTCTCTGTCTATCTTTCTTCTTTTCACGCCCAAGCCGTTCAACCGATTTAGATGAATTTTAATATGGTGATAGTTGAAGACCCTGGTAACGACATAGCACACTTGTTAGCGCGATAATTGACTTCCAAACGGGTAAAGTCGTAGACAAACACTAGTATTAAATACACTAGTATTAAATAAAGTACTGGCACTAAAGTGTCAATCGACTTCTGTTTCTGACTGTTCAAAAACTTATAAATAAATAAACTGCCTAAACTACGAAAAAGGCACAGCTTTAGCGTAAATTTCTTTCTTTCATGGAAACAGCAAACGTTGATTACGTGACTCGGGAGCGAATGCGTGCTATTCAAGTGGACATAAAACTTTATACCAATGTCAACGGCGCCACTAGTAAGGCGTGCAATGAAAGAATGAAACAATGAACCATCTGGATGAACGTAAACGACCGCTTAAACGTCTTAGAGCTGTAAAGGTGCTACAAATACAAGGGTAAAATAATTCTTAGCAAAATTCCCCAAGTCTTTGTAACCCTGAGTTTCGTAGGTAGCAATTCTTACTTAGATAAATGCCATTAGTACCTACCTTTTACCATTTATTATACAAAGCACGGCAAATTACTCAACAACATCTGATGTGAAGCGTTAAGAAAAGTCCATATGCGAGTCTTCGCATATGGACTCTTCTTGTCTGCTCTCTTTCATCGCTGTCTCTCTTCTATGTCTCTCTTCTCTGTCTCTCTTTTCTGTCTCTCTTCTCTGTCTCTCTTCTCTGTCTCTCTTCTCTGTCTCTCTTCTCTATCTCTCTTCTCTGTCTCTCTTCTCTGTCTCTCGTCTCTGTCTTTCTTCTCTGTCTCTCTTCTCTGTCTCTCTTCTTTGTCTAGCTAGTGCAGTCTGAAACACACTGTTCTAGCCGCCCCACCTTGCCGGCTTATAAAGTGCCTTTGCACGCCTCTTTTAAAGGAACCCATGTTATAGAATTCTAAGTTTTAGAAGTCCGACAAAGAAACGAGTTACGAGTTTATTACGGAGATAACTGACTTTTAAAGCTAATATCACGGGATTGCATCATTTTTTTAGTCTACGATTGTCTAAATATCTTTAAAAAAAATATTATAATGTTGAAAAAAAAAGCAATTCCTCTATCAAAAAAAACTTTTTGTGTTTTTGTTTTAATTAAAGAATGGTTCGTTCAATATTACCCAGCGGTTGTCCCCCCACTCTCCCTTATACAAAAATCTGGTGTAGCTGGGTAAGAGTAACCCCTCCAATATACGCTGTTTAAAATGCTATGAAATGTAATAGGATATCTGCGTTATCATCTGTATTACGTTTTCAGACAGATCTTATGAGGCAAATGTGAGAGCGCGATCAGGGTGCTCCAATATAATCGTGCAACGTAAATTTTAACAGCAATAGCATTTTGAAAGGGTACTTATCTAACGCCAAGAAAATAAGAAGCATAATAACCTCCTTTTAGTTGTAGAAAAGAAAATACAATTTTATACGCATAGTTTCAATGTGGGGATACTTTTTATAGTCTGTAAGATTATCTAAACTCTCAAAATGGGATTCATATTGAATCTGTTTTCACCCGTTTTTCGTTAATGTAGTTTGAAATGGATCGAAATGTCTCGATCGCATTTGTGATAATTTAAAAAGTAGTTTCCAATACTTCGCAACAGAGGGGCTTCTGCCATTTTCATAAAATTTTACAGCTCATCGCAAACGCTATCAAGGCGTTTCGATTCGACAGAAACTACACCACAGAATTCTGTGATTACTCTAAGTGTTAGGCCTTAGATGGTAGGGCCGTAGGAAGGGTCGTCTGGACAGTTCACTGTGTTTCGGATCGAACGGAAAGGTAGTCAGTGTAATTACTGGGCAAGGAAGGCATTTCATCTTAGACCTCGGGATTACAACGCAACTGCAATACTGTATTTATAGGGATATTCGTTCGGGTGTTGAAATATTATCATTTCAACATTGTAGCCGTTAGCAGAAGGACTGAAGGGTATTCTTAGAGTTCTCTCATTTACAAAAAAGTATTAGAAATTTTAGGTTCATATATCCTACCTCGTTACTAATTTTACAACATCAATTAATCTGCTCTTTATTTAGCTGAGCTATTAATAAACATACGTATGTAAGTCAATTATTGTCAAAATGCAAAATTTACTACATTTAATAATAAAGCTTGATCAGACATCTATTTTAATGTTTTCATTTCGAACAAATGACTGGGAATAATGCCGTAGCCGTTGGCAGTATATTTACACTAATTAATTGAATGACTCGGTGAAATAGAGTTGATATTTTATGCACTTTATTACTTATCAAAAATATATTAAATACTTACTTATTTAAATGAATCTAATAATGCGCGTGTATGATATTTAATTTGTTTATAACACACAAATTATGGGGACCCATCTTTGCACAATAATGCACGAAGTTTATTAGATATCGTGCAACTTGATGTAAGTCTTGTTATTTGGGAAATCACAATGCTGGGAGATTTTTTTTCTATACAACTAGATGCAAGCTGACGTCACACCTGGTGGTGGTAAATATCTACCGTTCGCCTATAGATACCTGCAATAACAAGGAAAAAATCACTTGGTTAAAAGGTTTGTCCCGTCATCCTGAAGCCCAACGGCCTGGCCACGGGAATGGGCGTCGGCGGCGGCGGCGCGACTTGTGAGGTCGCCGGTCGCCGCTACGCGTGGCATGCTTAGTACATTTGTTTTAATTCAGGCGAATAGAAGCGCGAAAATTCGCCGCGGCGAATTTCCCGTGGCCAGGCCGTAAGAAGAAATGCCTTCCATGTCTAGTAACTCTGGGATCCGGGGCCTTTCCTGTGTCGGCCGTAGAGCAGTTAGCTGTATTTCGTATTGAAGGGAAAGAAGTGTAATTACTGAGCATGGAAGGCGTTTTGTCTTAGGCCTCAGGATGATAGCGCGCTTGCTTAGATATGTTTTCCTTGTTAAAGGCACTGTAGCAACTTACCAGCAGGCGGGCCGCTAGTTTTACTACTAAAACAGCACCCGTACCACCATCATTTATCGCGATTCAGTTTAGGACCTAAACTGAGCAGAATCGTTAATTCGTACTACGACGCTATCTACGACTATGACAGCGATACAGTTTATGAACCAATACTGAACCGAGCGGAATATGAATCGCTTTTATAAAGATGGTGGTAAGGCCCCAGAAAAGGCGATGGTATGTATCTACCAAGATGACCCTACGTACAAGACTACCACTTAGTAAGATGTCAATAATGTCGCTGCACAAAAAAAACCGACATCAAAACTCTAAAAAGGAACAAAAAAAAAAATGTGTGTATCAGCTCCGACGCACGACTGGAGTTTACTCTAACCAGACGCAAAAAGAGTTTATTTAACTTGAAAAGATTGATACTGTATGAAAAGGTAAATTAACAAATTAATGAAAATAATATACGTATATAAATATATATTTATTCATTTCATATACATTTAGATGTTCCGGCAATATCATCTACACCTCTTTCTGCCATAGTTATTTGAAAATACTTTCAGTTCACTTTAGCGGAACACAATGATAAAGATTAAAACTTCACAATAACAATATTAATTATTGATATTTATAATAAAACATTAATATAAGTATGTCGACACTGATAGAAATAAACAAACCCAATAACCGGCGAACGTAGAGAGCCTAAAAGCATAACTTCATACAAAACTCGTCGCAAAATGGGTACCCTCGGCGCCTAGAAGAGCACGTCGGATAAAAACGGCTAATATTGAAATTGTATAGCGCCCTCTCGGTCTTCTGATTTACACGCTTCGGACGGGTCATATATGCAGGATGTAACCATGCAATTTTTTCAACGACTTTAATAATTATATATCGTCATTTTTAATAAATATAGTAACGTTGTAAATCGGTAAACTTATTCAATTTTAGAGTTGAGATCAGAAATTAGAAATGAAATGGGTTCGCTTCATTCATTTAAATAAAAAAAATCTAAATATCTGTCATGATATTATTTATTTGTATTAAGGACATAAGGAGGAGCTCGGTGGCGTATTGGTTTGAGCGCTCTGGTTTCGAATAAGAAAACAAAGCAACTTTCGCCTTGGTCGACCCTGGGATGGGTCAACCAAAATTTATAATCTCAAGCTCCTCCGTGCTTCGGAAGGCACGTTAAGCCGTTGGTCCCGGTTGTTACTACAACCGCTTTAACCCACCAACCCGCATTGGGCCAGCGTGGTGGTGTTATGGCCCAAACTCTTCATGTGTTTCTTCCATGTAGGAAGGCCTGTGCCCAGCAGTGGGACGTATATAGGCTGGTGATGATGAAGGACATAAGAAAAAAATTAAATTGTCATCAAGTGGTTTTATTTCTTGAAATAAAACCACTTTACCGGATTTAACTTGCGTTTAATTAGATGTCACACGATTTTTTATACCCAATGTTTCGATTACTTTATAGCGATCAAGGTCACGGGAAGACTGAAGTAAAGATGTCAGTTGTCTTTGATAAGTTTAATATTAAATACCGTCATATTTTTTATAGTTATATTATATAGAGCTTACAGTGTCCGAAGGTCGGGAAGAGTTCGGGCTTGAGACTTTGTAATTCTCATGATAAGATCCCAAGCTGGTGTGGTCCAACTATCTTCTCTATTGAAATAATGATGTTGTTTTATTTCAATAACCTCACGAAACTATCTCGCAGTTTACAACTTTATTTACTACGACTTATCCTTAACAGTTTAAAATAGATACCTATACTATTTCCAGATCATTTTGTAAATAATTAAATTATTAAAGTAATAATTAAACATACACATGTTGAAATAATAATGCTTAAATTTATTGAGAAATGTGTTGAAAGTGGCATCATATTGTAAGGAACTGTGGCAAAATATCCATAAATTGGAGGTTTGTTTATCATTCTTACAAAAAAAATATAAGGCAACGCTGTATAAAGCCATAATTGCTTATTAGTAGATAAATTAACTATTAAACATACACAATAACAATAAGTCGTCATAAAAGTTTGCAGAGTTAAAAGTTGAGTTGAAAATAAATAAATACTGTCACACACAAATGACTGCATAACATCATCCACTCGTGTATTTGTTCAAATTGTCCACAAATATTGGGCCAACATGGCGGCCAATATTATTGTTTATATTTGACTCGATTATATAGGTTTAGGAGAGATTTACATGTAAAATTTGATTCCAGTGTTCTTATTATGTTCACCTACGCGGCTGACACACCATTTTAATTCACTTTTGGACATATTTACTGAGATTTTATTGTTTTTTACGAGTACATCACCGTGACGCAGTCAATGACAAACTAAATCATGGCGCGGAGTCCGATTTAAGCCCCGCCCACTTTCAACCAAATTAGAAAGTTGCGCGACATAGGATGCGCACCAAAAACGTAACGAGGTCATTCATCGATAGATTTTACTCCTCACATTTTTCTCATACCGGGCCCCTTATATATGCAAATCGATTCTTAAGGAGTAAACTCCAATAATTAAATTAAATAAATCTAGATACTTATCTCATAAAAAGGTAATTTTGAAGTCGGTGCTTCACTTTCTATTGTTTCTGGAAATAGCTTAGCACCAACTCCAAAAAATACAATAAGTAAGTACCTAGGTAGGTACTTTAATATAATTTTTTTTTTTTAGTGTTTTGAAGTGAGATTTATGTTTGTTTATTTTTTTTTTCATTTTTTGACTTTCTTAAGTCAAAGCTAGAAGGGTGACCGTCAGCATTAACGACTTCTCTTGTCTATCTCTTAGTCTTTGGTTGAAATACCAAACCGCTAAGGAGTTTTACTTTCCATCGTCAGTTCACCCGTATAAGCCGATAGAATAGAACTATCGGTCTGTACTTACCTTTAATTTTTATGAATTATCTACCAACTCTTAACCGTTAAGGAGTTGTGCCTTCCATCACCAGCTCATCAACATGAAATGATGACTAACAGAAGCTAATTCTTAAATAGCTTTAGAGAAAACTAAATAGAAATACGTGCCTATAAAATTTGAGATTTCCCTGGGATCCCATCCTCAGATCCTGACTTGGTGAGAGCGGGACCACCTCAGGAGTATACTGCATCAAACACATAAAGAATTTTGAAAAAAGGTTTACAATTAACAGAGAAATCGGTAAACATAAATACAAAAAATATTATTAGAAAATAGAAAAATATTTATTGTACTCAAAAATTTCGTTCACTATTTGTTGGGGGAATTCTCTCTTTAAGTTTTCATAAACCTGTACTGAGAGGATTCCACTCTTTAATTTACATTTATGTGCCATAAAATCGGTTTGCATTAATAAACATAATATAATGTATGCAAGACCAACAACCAAAATATTCATGAAAATTTATTAACATAAATTAGTCAAACGCATGTCATGAAAGAGAATAATTTACAGTACAACTTACCAATTGGATTGTATTCGTGTACAGATAATCATCGACATAACTATTTTGCACCAAGACACAACACAAGACCCCAACAACACATCCAAATAATCATTGGTTGTATTAATATTTTAAACGACTATCAGCCAAAACTACCCTCATATACAGAAATCATGCTCAACTACTTGTTCGGTTAGACCACTGTAACTGGAGACCTAAACAAAAAAAAAAAAAAATATAAATAAAAATTAAACCTAAATATAAATTTACAATGGCAGGGTTAACTTGCAAATTACATGAATAAAATAATTATTTTATTCTTAAGGTCTCACTCAAATAAAGCCATTATATAAATTAAATTTTGTAAACAATATCGTATACATAATTTATTTATTCATAAATTACATTCTGACGGTGACTTAGCATTTATATACATACTTAAACATATGTAGGTTTCGGCTTGATAGGGTTAGTACCAAACACCTTGTATGATATATTTATTTAATTTCTCATCACAATAGGTACCTATTTAATTAATATACAGAGCTACTTATAAGGAGGAGTGAGAAGTGAGGAGACTGGTGCCTGATAAAGGTTTCCAATGAAACAATAGCTACTGGTCACCAGGGCCCAGGGAATATAGAACCTCGTGATTTTTTGAAGTCAGTTAAAAAGTTCCGCAAAATTTATTCTGTGGTTGGGCCTCTATGATCAACGCAGGTCGCAATTACACCTCTCGAAATAAAACAAAGCTTTCAACAAAATACAGCGCGGACTCTTGAACCTATATCGAAATCGGCTGGGTCATATGCGGGGATAATAAACGTTTTGGGCCGAAGCCGTAAATCGACTCTCCCAAGTTCAAGACCTCAATAACAGTGTGTTTGTATGGAATGTGGCCTTTGAATGTTCCAATTTACCGCGCCCTTACTGTACACGCCACAGCCTAAATAAATATCAGACAATGGAAACGATTCTGAAGACACACACTGAATATACAGCTTAGCTCTTTCTCTCATTATTTATTGGAAAAGGATAGTAAAAATTAGACGGGTCAAATGACAACAGCAGTACAAAGAAAAGTAGGGCATTTAATACTCGAGATATTGGCGCACGACTGGGGTACCACCTCTACCTTACAGAAGATCGCAGCTATATAAAACTACTCTGTAGTGTACTGTTCTTATGGTAAATACAGTCACCATAGCTTGTCGAAAAAGCGTTATGTTGGAATCGGGGGGACTTGTCGCCTATGCTTTTAATAAAACCTTTTATTTTGTATTTTATAGCAGCGCGTGAGTAGTATCCAAGGTGGTACGAGCGTTTATAGGCTTAAGCAGAGTTAGAATAGCCACTCTCCACCCCGCCCAATCTCAGTTTCCGTTCTACCTCGCGTTAGCGTCGTCTATTCAAGAAGTCTTGTGAAGATCTCTAGTCTAGTCGCAGGCTTGTACTTACACTGATAGTTCGTATGCGCACACAAACAGTTGAACGTACTATGTTTGTCTGTGAAACGATTAGTAAAGCTGCTGCGATTGTATGAAAACTTTATGAGTATCCAGGTTGAGTTTAGTCTGAACTAAAATTGCGAGCAACCCGTTTACTCAGCATTCAAAGGGAGGGATAAACTGATACACAGATACCGAATAAAATTATTTTTATTTCTTAAGATAAAATAAAAAATGATTTCAATAATAAAATGGTATTATGTGGTTTTCCATCTCTCGAATCAAAGCGCCCCACTCTCTAGGGAAACACCTTTAACTGACATCACTAATGTAGTGTTGTGTTCCTTTGGTGGGTATCGTTGCAATAGCTTGTTAATTAAGGCGTATTGTGTTGAGAGTAGCTGGTGAATGTGAATCTTATATTACCGCGAACGCTTCCTTTAAATTGTTACAGGGTAGGCAATGCGGGAAAAGCTTAAAATAAATTAAATTATTCTGATAAAGGAGATTATTTATATTTGCACTGTTCAATATTGTACTTGCGTATAATTTTAGGCTATGACTCGGGTATCTTTGGGTGAAATGAGGCCATCCAATCACCGGTTTATAGGAGAGTGTGTGTTATTTTTAAATGAATGTCTCGCAGGTTCGTTGTCTTACCTTGGGAGAATGAAGTTTCCAATTTTAGGGGATCGTTTATTTTTAGTGGCTATTCATGGGCAGGGGATAATAGTACTCGTTGTGTTTCATAGCTCACAAAATACACTAGTAACAATAATTATTCTAGAAGAAAAAAGAAGCAGATATTTTATTCTCAATGTTCGGACTTTAATTAAATACCCTATCCATTAATACGAATCAAAATTTTTATACCTAATAATACATAAAAGTAAGAGTTAACTACTCCCGATTCATGGTGTCACACAGTCTTAGACAAAATTCGATGATGTCTTCCCCTGACCTAGTGGTCAGGGGTACAGAGTACAGATTAACAGAGTACAGCAGGTTATTTGTAAAAAGGGGTTATATAGTTTTTACAGCGTAGGCAACGCGCGGGTGATACCTACGCTTAGTGTTACAATTCCATAGGCTACGGTAAGCGCTTACCACCATGTGGCCGTATGATTGATTGCCAACTCAGTGTTATACAAAAATCTCCGTAATTTCATAGCATGGGTGCAACACAGGTTTACTAGGTGGTAGACCCATATGTAGGGTCGCCTGGGTAGGTACCACCGCCTTTCTTATTTCAGCCGTGAAACAGTTCGCTGTGTTTCGGATTGAAGGGAAAGGTAGCCAGTGTAATTACTGGGCATGGACGGCATTTCATCTTAGGCCTCAGGATGACAACGCACCTGCAATATCAAGTGCTTTTCCTTGTTATTGCAGGTGTCTATAGGCGGCGGTTACCGCTTTCCACCAGGTGGGCCGTCAGCCTGTTTGTCATCTAGTTGTATAGAAAAAAAAAAAACACAGGTTAGAAACATGGGTGCTCCATCACCCCCACTGGCAAACTGGGCGCAGGAGCGCTTCCGAGAACTTCTAGTTGGCTCATGGCTGTGGGAATAGTTACTCGGGTTATACGGTCCTACCTGGTAGAAGAAGCCTTTTCATCCTCCTGGATGGCACCACGAGAGCAAGCAGATAGTATACCTAAGCTGGCCCGCGTTGTCGGCAGACGCAGAAAAGAAGCAGCATCGCTGGGGAGTTCTGGTGGGTGCGAACCCTAGCCCTTAATCTTTATCCCAGAGTTAGCGCGGTAGACGTTCCTCCAGTGCGAAAAAAATAAATATTTCCCTTGCCCTTCAAACCATAGTGTAGTATAGTTGACAGGACACCAAGCGTAACAGTTTGACCTTGAGAACGCCTGTATTCTGTTCGTAACAGAGGCGGCTTTCGTAATGCAAATATTACCTACACTTGATGTGCTGTCGTCTGTACATTCTTCTCGAATTAATTTATAAGACCTACAAATAGAAAACTGGTTTCTGGAATCAACAGTTATTTTTGGACCGTTATTTAATTTCTGAAAATAAGTTAATATTTTTGACCTTATCATAAAATACCTATCCATAAATTCCGTCTCAAGCGGAATAATGCGAAATATTACGGTTTCACTAGTTGTAGAACGGGTTGAGTGAGTTTTGTGTTCGTTAGGATTTAACTATAATTTCAATGCAGAGCAATTACGAAATTATAGAAGCCTTGCCGTCGGATTCAGCAAAGCCTCATCTCCACTAGGTTGCATGTTTCTCGTTTGTGTGTCTCGCATGTGTCCCGTTTCTCGAGCTTCTCGTGTTCCTGGTGCTACGCGTGCTGGAGTAGCGCCTTCATCTCAAAGAAGAAAATATTCAGCTAAATAACTACTGTTACGGCTTGGCTACGGCAACGAGTATTGAGCAGCCAGATGTCTAGAAAACAGCTGCTAATAAAATATGTGAAAATAAATAATAATTACGGTTTTTAACAAGCATTGAAGTGATTAAACAGTGGTGAATTATACAAATACAGTGCTGTATTATTAGTGAATCGATATTCAGTGTAAATATCGAGAAATAAAGATTATTATTTTCGACATAGCCGGTCGGTTGTCAGACTGACTATCTTGGATTCTGCTTCTACGACTTGGACTTAAAACCGGGGGAGTATTATTTGTCACCTATTTTCTCATTACAAAACATTTAATCACCATTTTTCATGGTTTTCTTTGATATCATAAAGTTTGAATTTCATAGTGACGGTTGCAAAATTGTAACTGTCATAATTAAATTTTGTTTGATTTAATCGTTGCAACGCAATTGTTTTACTCACATTTTGAAAACAGAGCACAACATTTTATTTATGTTAGTTTAGTAGTCCAATTCATTACATTTACAAACATTCCTAATCTATTTTGCTATCTGAAGTGCAGTGCAAATCATTAAAGTACATATACATTGACTACCTACTTAATCCCCTGACCATAACCTTTGTACAATCAACAAGTCATAGTATATATAATTGCTCTTGCCAATCGTTGATAAATGGTTAGTCTTATTAGTATAATATCTCATACTTTCATTAAATTATTTTCAGTGCACCAGTGGGAAGCAACAGACTAACCAATCTACCACTTATAAGCCATACCAGTACAAATATACACTGTCATAGAAGTATCTGTTAAGGTTGCTGCCGGTGTGTTGTATTCTGGTATCAACAACTAGAAAAAAAAAAGCTGAAACTTTTAACTGGGGAGTATTGTTTCTATTGTTTTTAATTCACAATAACAACAAGAAATATATCAGTCCACTTTCACTGCTTCAACTCTAAGTTTTTAACTTTATTTTAAGTTTTCTAAAATACCCACTTCTCAAATTTGATAGATTAGATTGCTATTATACATACTTAAATATAAATAGGTATCACAACTCCATGTAAGTTGACAAGCAAAGTTTGTTTGGTACAATATAAAATATATATTTATATTTAGTGTTATTTAGTCTGTTCAGTAATATTCAATAGTATTTGTAATTTTAGGTATTTTTTGAGATTTTAATAAGTTCTTATTTTAATTTAATCTTTTATTAATTTCTAGCTTCAGTTGTGCCAACTAACATTAAAATGCTGACCCGCAAAGCAACTGCTAAGGACACCGAGATGAAGCTGAAGCAGGTGCTGTTGGATCTCAAAAGGGCTCAGGAGCTCAATGACAAGCTGCTGCAGGAACGAGAAGACAGCGAGCAAGAGATACAAGCAATTATAAGAAAAAACTCGGAACTTAAGAGTGAACTGGCCGAGCTTCACATAAAATATTCAGAAATTGCTGATCAATGTGTCCACTTGCAGGATAAAATAAGTTCTTTTAAAGAATGCAATGACACTCACGAGCGAGCACTGAGTCGCATCAATGACCTAGAAGTAAGTTTATCAGAGGCGCACAAGACTGTGCTAATATTAGAAAATAATAGCAGGGTTTCAGAAAGTGATGCTTCCCAGAGTCTGTTTAGTGAGTTAGTCAATTGTGATTCGGGTCTACTCAGTGATAACACAGTTAATGTAAACTCACTGTGCAAGGAACTGGCGTCTACACAACATTTGTCAATGAGTAACAATAAATTTAAAAAATATTTTCGTATTAATAAATTCATAAAAAAAACTAATAGATTAATTAAAAGGCAAAATCACTTCAAGAAGCATTTATTATTGAGAAAAGAACGTATATTACTGATAAATAAATTAAAGTCATTTAGTAATAAAGTTCAACAAAATCATTCCTCACACGATTGCACAACCAAATTATTAGAAAATAGATTAATGCATTTGGAGCATTCACTAAAGGACATGTTTAATGATCAACTTAACATGTATAAAAATATGATTGAATATCAAATCTCTGCAAGGCATGATATGATTGACTTGTGTAACTACAGTACAGAGAGATATGCTTCTTTAACAAATAAACAATGCTCATGTTCTAGTAACAATAACAGTAATCATAGTAGAATATTAACAAACAATGAACCAGTTCCTTTGCAGCCAATTCAAAGTGAATTTTTGCCTGTGCCGCCAGTATTAGAATGCTCAAACACTATAAAAACTAAGATGACACAAAGTACAGAGTACACTTATATTTTTTCTGATAAATTAGGACAAGGGCTAGGGCACTTACTTTTAGATCAAACAGATCAAATTGTGTTTAATAATTGTTCCCCTGGGCTCCACTTTGAAAATATTATAAATAATGTTACTACGTGTGAAAATTTAAAAAGTGATAGCAACTTAATTATTCTGTGTGGTGATAGTTCAGGAGTTAGGAAAAATCACATAACAAGGTGTATAACCAAGCTATTAGAATTAAATAGCAAAAAAAATTGTAAAATTACTCTGTGTGCATTTCCGTATGCTACAAATATGGATTTTAATTATAACAAACAAATTCATTATTTGAATGAACATATGTACAATTTGACGTGTCGTCATAGTGACGCGCTTTTATTTTTTGATTGTAACAAATTTGTTACTAACTTTACACTGACCAGAGATGCATTGTATCTGTCACCTAGATTTAAAAGACAAATTGCTACATTGGTAGCATATAATATAAGGAACAAGGTTATGAATACCATAACTAAGAAAAATAAAAACAATACCATATTTCCTAATGAATTGGTCTCACCTAATATTAATTCATTATCTTTAAACTGAACCATAAGACAAAAGCTAAGCCTATGTTATTAAATATTGTGTACCAAAATTTACAAGGATTAGCTGGCAAAGAACTAGAACTTGAATTGTTTACAAAAAGTCAAGATATTCATGTGGTATGTTTAACTGAACACTGGCTAAAAGTTTTTGAATCGGTGTCTATTGACAATTTTCAGTTGTCAAGCAATTTTGTAAGGAAATCTGCAATTCATGGTGGCTCTTTAATACTTGTTAACAATAAAATGAAATGTAAAGAACGTAAAGATATCGTAGGTCTTTCAGTCGAGCGTATAATTGAATTGTCTTGTGTGGAATTAGAGAGTTATGTTATAGTATGTGTGTACAGACCACCTTCTGGAAATTATAACACATTTGAGTCCATAATGGAAGATGTACTCAAAAAAATAAGTAATAAAAGGAAACATATTATTATCTGTGGCGATTTTAACGTTAATTTGTTAGAGAGCACACCATCATGTACTCGTTTACTTTCCGTTTTTAAATCACTTCCCAATCGGCCTACTAGAATCACTTCCCACTCGGCCACCTGTCTTGATAATATTTTTTCAAATAAAGACCCAGTTTCAAAGTCTGTTATTACCAATCTTACGTCTGATCATTGTGGTTTGCTGATTGCTTTTGTTGATAACTTATTGATTGAACCAAAATATTTAACATATAGACCTATTACGAAGAGTCGTGAAGACATTTTTATGAATAAATTGGCTATAAAGGTAGCCACACTGCCACTCACACATTCCAGCCCGGACGATCAATATACTTATTTGTTTCATGTAATAAAAAATGAGTTCGAAAATACCTTCACAAAAAGACAGTTAAATCTTCAAATAATAAAATGAAATTTGGTGACTGGGCTACAAAAGGTATATATAAAAGTAGAAATAAGATGTATGAATTATACGCACAAAAGAAATACAATCACAATAAGGACTTTCATGAGTATGTAAAGAAATATTCCAAGACTTTCAAAAAGATATGTAACCGCGCCAAAGCGATACACATCCGAGACAAAATTGAAAAATCTAATAACAAAACAAAAACTACATGGAATATAATAAACCGTAAACTGGTAAAGTCTAGTCACAAAACACCACGTTCACAATAAATGTAGATAATCAAATTATTAATTCTGACCACGAAATAGCTAGCATATTTGAAGATTACTTTTCAAAAATACCTTCGATTACAACATCTCATTTAGATTCTTCTTCTCTTGAAGCAAGTTCCATCCTGAGGCATTGTGTGCCCGAGTGTAGCGAGACTTTCCAATTTACCCATGTTGTTCCTCAAAAAATCATTAAAATTTTTAAATCCCTAAAATTGAAAAATACAGGGGATTTATGGGATGTATCTGTAAAAATAGTTAAGAATATCATTGATATTATTGCCCCTTATCTCGCGCAAATTTTTAATAACTGTATAGATGAAAGTATTTTTCCTAATTTAATGAAATACAGTAAGATTATTCCGCTATTTAAATCAGGTGATAGAGAGGATCCTAGTAATTTTCGTCCAATTTCTATTTTACCAGCACTTAGTAAAATATTTGAAAAAATTATTTTGGAACAATTGATTAAGCATTTTAATTTAAATAATCTTTTCCATAGTGCGAATATGGATTTACAAAGGGACGTTCTACTACTGATGCTGGTGTAGCGCTGTTAAGGCACATATTTGATGCATGGGAGAGTTCACAAAATGCTATTGGTATATTCTGTGACTTATCAAAGGCATTTGACTGCGTTGACCATCAGACGCTAATTTTAAAATTACAACACTATGGGGTTACAAATTCAGCTCTGAAGTTAATCACATCTTACTTAAGTAGTAGAACTCAAATAGTTGACATCAATGGAACAAAATCTTCAGGGTCTTATGTCAAAATGGGAGTTCCACAGGGTTCAATTCTAGGGCCTTTTTTATTTTTAATATACGTAAACGACTTGCCTTTCTTTGCTAAGGAATTTTGTGAGATTGTGTTGTTTGCAGATGATACTTCTTTAATTTTTAAATGTGATAGAAATAAAGTTAACTTTGACGACGTAAACAATGCGCTATCTCAAGTAATGAATTGGTTTACTGTGAACAATTTACAACTGAATGCAAAGAAAACTAAATGTATTAAATTTATTTTACCTAATGTTAGGGAAGTGGATACAAACATTAAATTAAATAATCAGTCGCTGAATTTAATTCAATCCACCACGTTTTTAGGCATTACAATCGATGCGAAACTCCAGTGGAACCCTCACATCACAACACTTTGTAGTAGACTTAGCTCCGCGGCTTATGCTATTAGAAAAATAAGGCAATATACTGATATTGCCACGGCGCGCTTGGTTTACTTTGGTTACTTCCATAGTATTATGTCGTATGGTATTCTTCTGTGGGGTAAAGCAGCAGACATTGAAACGGTATTTATCTTGCAAAAACGTGCAATTAGAGCAATCTACTGCCTTGCTGCTCGAACATCTCTTAGAGACGTATTTAAAGAAATAGATATACTAACAGTGGCTTCTCAATATATTTATGCTTGCATAATTTTTGTGCGTCAAAATTTAAATTCCTACCTAAGACACAGCGATGTACATGCATTAAATACAAGAAATAAAAATAAGTTGATCTTACCGTCTCTAAGACTGCATAAAGTTTTTAATACTTTTATGGGTCAAAGCATACTTTACTATAACAAGATTCCTAATAACGTACTAGACTTGCCATTTGACAAATTTAAAATTCACATTAAGAAAATTCTAATGTCCAAAGGTTACTATACTATTAACGATTATATAAATGACAAAAATGCTTGGTTGTAACTTGTAATGTCATATAGTTATTTCCACCAATAGCATTTCATTGATTTTGTGGTTGCTGGAAGATGTCATGCTCTCTATAAGTTTCTGCGGTGGTAGCGTCGTGTGCCGGGTCGCTCCGTTCCCTATGATATGGTTGAGCGGAGCGATGGCTGGCACATGCGTCATACTTGTGAACAGGTGCCACTAGTGGAAATGGTCATCTCTAAGCTTCCTTGATTTTGTAATAATTTACCTACATATTCATCAATAGTATAATTTTTGAGGGATTTTTGAGGTATATGGCATTATAGGATATTATATATAAAACAATACAATTATTATTGTAATGACGTGCTCGGACAAGTGTTTAAAATTAATGAAAGATGTTTAGCTTTATTAGGTCTTTGTATATTAATTGTTGACCTTTGTGTATTGTAATACCTATATTGTGATGGTGCATTGTCGGACAGCCTTTAAATACAGTAAATATTCTTATCATTAGGTACTTATTGGTACTTTAATATACCTTTTTTATACTCTGTGCGACACTGCGCTGCTAAATACTATTACTGTGTAATTAAACATTGTAACTTAATGATTGAAAAGAGTGACTACACGAGTTTGTTGCCGGAATCTTCTCGGTAGTTCAACTTTTGGAACCGGTGTAAATTCAGACAGACTGACAGACAGACTGACTGACAGACAGACTGACTGACGGACAGACAGACAGACTGTCTGACGGACAGACGGACCGACAGACAGACCTATAGACAGACTGACATAACATTCTTAGCTTACGTAGATGCAGATAAGACAGAGAGACAAACATTATGAAATTGTTAGTTAGTTAATATTATTTTTATGTGATAGACTTAAGGGTATTTTTGTTGACGATTCAAAAGTGCTTCTTGGGGGCCTAATTGAATAAAGATATTTTCATTTCATTTCATTTCATTTTCATTTCATTTCATTTTCATTTCATTTCATTTTCATTTCATTTCATTTTCATTTCAACGGGCGGTGGCGGCGGTGGCGTCTCGGCATCTACTGCGCGGTCACGACGAAGCGCTGCGAGGCCGACATCGAAACAGCGCGCAGTGGGACGCGAGACGCAGGACGCTGAGTTTTTTATACAAAGCACGACAAATGACTCAACACCACCTGATGTGAAGCGGTAAGAAGAGTTCATATGTGACGAAAGCTAGTGCAGTTCATACACTGCTCTAGCCGCCTCCACCTTGCCGGCCCAAAAGGTGTTTTCACGCCTCTTTTGAAAGAACCCATGGTATAGGTAGGAAGGCAGGGGCCGCTCGTGAATTTGTGGCCCTGGGCTGAAACTACTTAGGGGCCTTCCTATAATTACTTTAGGTTTTGTTTAATTATAAATAATATATAAGTATATTGTTTTCAGTGGAAGCTGGAGGCCGTTTGTATACACGGGGCCCTGGGCTACAGCCCTTAAGTAGATCCGTCCCTGTAGGAGGGAGAGGGAACACATGTGTTCGCAAATACTTCCAACTTCTTGAAGTACGACAAATACGGGCGAATTTTGCAGGGTTAGAAAACGTGTAAGTTGTACCCGAGGTGCTTAGAGGTCAGGTGGGCCGTACTTTCTTTGCCAACTTTGTCGTATGATAAAGAAATTTCATACTTGTGAAGGACTGTGGTGACTTGTACAGTAGATTACAGTTACTAGGTGGTAGACCCATATGTAGGGTCGCCTGAGTAGGTACCACCGCCTTTCTTATTTCAGCCGTGAAACAGTTCGCTGTGTTTCGGATTGAAGGGAAAGGTAGCCAGTGTAATTACTGGGCATGGACGGCATTTCATCTTAGGCCTCAGGATGACAACGCACCTGCAATATCAAGTGCTTTTCCTTGTTATTGCAGGTGTCTATAGGCGGCGGTGACCGCTTAGCACCAGGTGGGCCGTCAGCTTGTTTGTCATCTAGTTGTATAAAAAAAAAGATAAGTTAATGATTAATGGTAATAACATTCTCATACTCACACTAATTATCAAGCCTAAGTTAAGCATCATTAAGAGTTTGTGTTAGACAATACTATAGAATAAAATTAAATAAAGATACGAAAATCAATCAAAGGCAAAATAATGTTCGTACACATTATACATACATCAAGTACTGTTCGGCAGACCAGTCTGTTAAAATGAGTTTAGTCTGTACCTTAACTCAACATTCTTTATATATAAATTACCACACTTTTGGAATTTACCTACTTTCTCATAATATCCTCCATTAACTTTCCCTAATATCCTCCTTTATATGTAGAAGTAAAACATACGTAACAGGGCTTTAATTATTGCGTAATGTAATTGGCTTTTAGCGAGGCAATAAATAGACTAATAAATTAAAATAACAAAACAACCCAATAAAATATAAATTCCTATTGAATGCGCAATTATAAAACCAGTTCCACAAAGAATTAAATAACCCGTAATATTTTTGGCAGAACACAATAAAATTTAACAGGAAACGCGAGAGGTTTCACGTACAACGTTAAAAATGGTGCGCTATTTTTGAATTTTTTAACATTGTTACAGGATTGCGTAACAGCCTGTCACATGCGTAGGTGCTACACTTTATGGCCGCAAAAATGGCAATTAAAATGACAAAGGGATAAAAAAGAGTGCAAAGTTGCTAAAGGGGTTGATTGAGAAGTCAGATTTAGTTGTAGACGTGTCTTCTTGAACACACTATATACAGAGCGGTGCCGTCAATACGACAATAAATTGAAACATGGGCTATATTAGTTCATAGGTTATATTATTTCAGTCAAATTATCGAATGAATAAGATGTTTTTGAAAGTGGCAAACCATTTTTACGGACTAATACAGCCTTTGTTATAATTTACTGACGTATTGATGGCACCACGCAGTATATAAATTTTAAAAATAAATGTTTATTACTGAAATGTGTAAATACAGATTAAACTTAATCTAGCCCCAACACTAGGCATAGCTTGTCCTATGGGGGAAGCACACGATTTTCACATTATGTTTATATTAGTCGCGGCTAATTAACAATCAGTAAAACAACTAACTGAATAAAATATTCATCTTGGTTTATTTTTATTACTCCGTTGTTACTCTGTAGGGTAGTGCGCTTTGCCTATCGGGATAAGGACTTTAAAGACTCACGTGTGATAATTTTGTAAGTTTTATTTATCATTCATTATCTATAACAATAGTAATAATGATCTGACACTCAAATTTACTACCTCGCCCAAATTAAGCATCATCAAGGGCATTGTAAAAAGGCCTCGTGCTCGGGATTAAATAATAAATATTTACTTAAATCAATATCCAAATCCTGTACTTACTCGTCCCGCCACTAGGCACAAGCCTTCCAAAATGGAAGAACCAGTTGAAGAGTTTGGGCCACCATAACACCACAAATACTGATTGACCCATGCGGCGAAAGTTGCTTTGTTTTCGTAATAGGAACCAAAGCACTAAAACCAGTACGCCATACAGCTCCTATTAATTGAATTGTTAGGAAATTATATTATTATTTAAGTAAAATTATAGACCAAATAATAAAAAACGTAAATCTATCTCTTTTGATTTATTCATGTCAAATATTAAAGCCCATAATTTTTATATAAAAACCTAAAAGAGGTTTAAGTTTGTTTCTCTATGATAAAAATAAGCTCAGCAGCGCCGACTGCCGTGGTCGCTGATTTATGTGAGTCTTCAAGAGTATGCCGGGGAAATTATGTTTGCAGGCTAAAATAATAATAAAGTGACTGCTAGAAGTTACTATACTAAACGAAAAAGTTCTGCTTCTTTTTCTTTTGAAAATAAAATGAGCTATTTTATTTTCAAAAGAAAAAGAGGATTGTGTTACCAACAAGGCATTAGATTTAATTAATTTGTGAAGACACCGGCGCGGCGGGCTGGTTATGTTTAGTATAAAATAAGAAGCTTACTGAGAAACGATTGGGTCAGGAGCAGAGGGACTCGTATCCTATGTCCTCTCTCGATTTTATGGGGTATAGGTAACGCGTTAGTATAGTGCAGGGTTGCTACGAGCGACTATAGGCTACGGTAAGTTACCGTAGCCTAAAGTCGCTCGTAGCAACTACTTACTATCAGGCGGACCGCGCCCTTGTTTCTTGTATAAGTTTCAATCTCAAGATGGAGATCCTGTGTGTACGACCGGCTGGCCGAGTGGTCTGTACCCCTTGCTATACAGGCTACTCGGTCAAGAGGTCCCGGGTTCGAATCCCGATAGGAGCAAATATTTGTATGATAAGTACGAGCATTTGTTTACGAGTCATGGATGTTTATATGTTTATTTAGTATATTTTCTATTATTCTTTAATTTTGATTTTAACATTATTATAAATGTTTGAAAAATTATTTGCTACTTAAAATCTGAACTAGAAAAATTTCACGTCCCAACCCGCCCCGTCCCCGCCTCAGGACGTGAATTTTTTTCTAGTTGAGATTTTTATTAGTAAATATTTTCTATTATTGATTCACCATTATCATTATTTCTCCGTTATCTAGTATCCATAACACAAGCTCTTAATGATGCTTACTTTGGGCTAGATATGAGTGTGTGAGTGTATGAATAATTAGTTATTTATTTATTTATCATGTCTGGCGATACACAAGGATCCACGGTCATTTAAGGCAAACCACCTTAAGTTGCCTGACCTAAGAAGAGTCCTCGACATCATCACATGCTTTTTTACGTCCTTCAGCTGGACACAGACCTCCCTGTGTGGAAGAAACAGATGAGGAGTTTGGTTTATAGAAACACCACGATGGCCCAATGCGGGTTGGTTGCTGAAAGCGGTTGAAGTTACAGCCGAGATCAACGGCTTAACGTGCCTTATGAATCACCGAGGAAGCATTGAAAAGAATAATTCGGTGTTACAAATACCCAAGTCCCTGTAGCCAGGAACGTGAATTCAAGGGTCTTTGGGTGGTGAGCTGGATATCAACTGTCACTCGCTACCGCCAATCATCTAGGTTGAAATGGTTGCCACCTCTTCATAGTTGGACTCCGTCTTTAAAGTTCTTGAAACCTATTTCATTTAAATCCATGTTAAAAGTGACATGGATTTACATCGACTTTGTGTAAAACTACCAATTAATACAAATACAAATAATTTATTTCTTCAACTATTTTTATACATAGGAGTTGGACCTTCTTTTAAGTTTAACATACTTGTGCTAGAGGACCCCGCTCTTTTATAATAATATCATACAAATACCTATATTGAAGAACAAACAGAAAAATACGTGTGTGCGTGTGTGTATTTATGTCTGGAAATATGTATATATGTAATATACAACAATTTAAAGAATTCAAAATTCCTTCCATATTTTCATAATCTTAAGTCTTTAGCCAATTTACTATAAGTAAACAAATTAATAAAATGCTAGAACACCTTAGTCAGCTTAAATTTTTCGGTTTTCTAAACAGCGCACTTTATAATAACATCAGTTCCGCGGAATTCAGAACAGATTCTGATGCATTGCTATGTGTCAGGGAAAAGAGGCATCGCTTTTACGACTCAATAAAACCGTGTCATCATAAAGTACTTTCATGACACAATAAATGAGATATGGAATTTTCTAGAGCAAATCGTTAAAACCGTATT
Organism: Nymphula nitidulata; assembly: GCA_947347705.1. NCBI lineage: Eukaryota > Metazoa > Arthropoda > Insecta > Lepidoptera > Crambidae > Nymphula > Nymphula nitidulata. The sequence goes on from OX374626.1 coordinate 6,160,520, forward strand.
GAGGTGTAGAAAAGCTGAGATTGAGGATTAACAACTTTTATTGCAGCGGTTTATGATAAATGAAATGTGTTTACGCTGGTATATTTTATGAAACGATTAAGGTTGGCGAACGTTAATTTTATTACGTTTGTATTGATATATATACCTATCAATACAATCGGAATCGGATATATACAATATATCCTATAGGAAGAATCATTAATTGACAAAGCAACAATGACAAGTACAGAAAAGCAAAACTGTCAAACCACGGGCGAATATAGCCCAACAGATTATAAAACAATATAGCGTTATGTCAAGCATATTGAACTAGCATTACAACTTTATTTGGGCGTATAGTACGTGATCCGTTCTCAAGAATGGTGTCGACCATAAACAAAGATCAAATCTTTACTTGAGCGCAGATTTTGACGTAATTAGGTATCGTTCTAAAATAGGCAATTACTCAGCTGAGAGTTGATCAATGTATAACGTTTCAAGTAAAGTTCTAAATTTAAATCTTGTATTAAAATTTGTTTTAAAACTAGATTCGTTACTGAGAAATGTTCTGTAATACGGGCCTTAGTCAGTTGTAATAACACTTTAATGTGTGGACGCCTGTATTTACCATCCACCAAGTTTATCGTAGGAACTTACAGAAGAGATAATAGTTTCCTTAGGTTTTTCACCTTTGTCATTAAATTCTTGAAGGAAATGAAGATCTTTTATGTAGGTAACGTTCAAAAGCACAATACTAAAGGGGGAATAGTCGGTAAGATTAACTAAGTTGATACTTTTTTCTGAGGAGAACAAAAAACTTAAACCTGTTTAGTCAGGCTGTAATTGCGCCGAGGGCTCGCAAAGATAAGCTCATTTCTTTTTAATTTTCCTTCTGGAAATGACTTCAATTCCCCCGCTGAATAAATGAAGATTGCACCTATACCTACTTACATTTTTTTCGTTTTACCGCCGCGGAAAAGAAGTTTGTAGATCTAGTGGAAGGTTTGATTAACTAGTTGGTTGTCGCAAAGAACCTCGGTGAGTGCGAACTTGTTTACCGCGGTGCAAAGTAACAATTCTTATTAGCTTTTGCAACTATTAGTTTTTATACATGTATTGCATATGACAGAATTTTGAGTTAGTTTTAGTTTGGAGTTTTTCAAACGGGTAGACGAGTGCGTGTTTTATATACCTACGTGCTCTGTGTCACTGGGTTTTTATTTAGAACATGTTTTCGATAAATTGATAGAAACGAAACGTCTGATTGCTTAAAAATATCGTTTGAATAGGCTGTAAGTCATAATGCTAATTTATAATAAACTTTAACCGATATATTTTATAATAAAATTTAACCGATACCGCCTGTTTTTGATCCGCTTTAATAATAATATTAATAATATTCATAGACTTACAATTATTGTCTCGGCTTTGACACATTTGGCAAAAAAAGGGTTTTTGGTTTTTACAACAATATGAAATTAAAATTGTATTTCAAACCACAGTGCTATGATCAATTAGATACTAAGACAATAATTCAATCTAATTATCGCTTTGAGTTAAACCAAGCGAATTCACCCAGAAACAGGGGAAGTGACTGAAAAGAGAATTGTTTCGACTTTCTAATTAATTACCAAATGAACGGTTATGATTTTATTAGATTGCGATTTATTACTAAAGTTTTTTTTTATTACTTTGCAGTCGACTGTACTGTATCGTAACTCTAAGTACTGATCCAACTTGTAGGGTACAGTGGGGAAATTACGAACACGGTTACCCCTTACCGTTTACATAAAAATAAGGTAAAAAGCTCATTCTCAGTGTTTGACATTGCGCGGGGGTTTCCCTCTCAGCTAGCAGGGATTATCATCTGTCGTTTTCTGTCATGATACATGACCTTGTTTAAAATTACCCCTCGTTTGGAATCGCTCCGTTCTCACCTAGTTATTGAAAATAGGTGTGGAAATAACTGTGTAATTGTTTCATTTGGCGAGCTGGTGATTTTTTATATACAACTAGATGACAAACAAGCTGACGGCCCACTTGTTGTTGGTAAGTGGTTACCGTCGCCTGCAATAACAAGAAAAAGTCACTACTTTTTTCTTTATCTTTGAATATAGTTTAAATTTAACACCACATTCGGGATATATTTTATGGAAATTACTAACGCCATGAAAGTGTTGTTATAGCTACATTTTATTTTTGTCCTTTCTGCTGTAAAATACGGATAGCATTGTTATTGCTACTTAAGAAGAAACAAGATGCTTATTTCCCTTCCAATTGAGGCGTTGTTTGACTGTTAAGACAAAAATATGTAATCAAGTTTTTTTCAATATGAACTGTTAATGTTGTGAAGATTACTCTCCAAGCTACACTTAATTACCTACACATAAACATATCTCTTCCGAATACACTTCTGTATTCAAATTGAAATTTATGTTTTGCCTATGACATCATACATGTTAGCTTATAGAGATCAAAGGAGTACTGCCAAATTGTAACCTCATAAGAATATGGCATCGTAATATTTACTCTTGTCTCATACGAAAATATATTTAAGGTTATGAAAACGACTGTAATAATGATAATAAAAAACGTGACTTTCCAGATATATATATAGATATATCCTAAGGTGGTCGTTTTTTATTCTAGGAATATTGTTACACATTTAACGTTGTGGATTTGAGAAACAAAGTAATTATTTACATTTTTATTTTTTTATTTTTTTTTATTTAATAAAAGAGATGTTGCAAAAATGTATGGAGTCCCGGCCAGGTCTATGTACACTATACTGAAAAATAAATAAAAATATGCAGAACTGTGTTCAATCGTCCATTTTAATTTGCGTGGTACAAAACAAGAATTGTTATTAAAAACTTCAGTTTTTAATGAAAAGGAGTGAAAGGAGTGACTTTTTCTTGTTATTCATGTGTTTCAACACAGCCAATTATTCATTATGGCGCCAATGTCACTTTGGTGACGTTTAGTTGACTTCTAAGTCGCTCGCCATTATTGCCATATTAAATAACGGTGAAATCGACGAAAAATTTCAACTTTTGTACAAACATGAAAACGAATTGTTAGTATTTTCCCGGATCCAGAAGATAGTTCCTGATTTTTAAATTAGTAAAAGTTTTAAAGATTTAAAAAAAAAAATTACAAAGGGTGTTCTTTTTGGCGATATACTTACGATTAAATATTATTTTTTGTATTGTCAAATTTTAAATCAAACGTTTTAATATGTGTTATAAAGAAATCCTGTAAGCTTTTCTAATTTCCAATTCATTAAATTTAACTTCATGACAACTGGGTAAGAGTCCAACTTACCTACTTTAAAGTCTTTGAAAATTTAAATACTTACTGTCATCGCCCCAAAAATTTCTTGGCATAAAATCTTCAAGCAACTTTCGCCTTTTGGGGACAATAAAGGGGAACCTAGTGCTTATAAAATTTCCTACTTTACAAGCAAAACTAAACTTATGTGTAGTTATTATGCTGTACAAGACTCTGGGATTGGATTCAAACCAGCTTCGAATGGTGTACGAACTGTACGACTACAGGCGGAGTTGGTAAAATCCAAGTTTCTCCTCGATTCTTGGAAGTATTTACATTTTGTACGTCCGCAAACTCAAACTTGGGTAGTTGAATGAATAGGAAAAGGCAATCGTCAGAATGAATATCTGAAGAACTTAACTATCGATACAGTTAAATTCATGTTAAAGGTTTTGAAAAACAGCCTTAACTTTTTTGGCTACGATCAATATTAACAATCAATATCTATTTTTCTAACATTAGGTATTCCTAATGTATTTCGACTTAAAATACTGCAATATATTCAATACTGTTCTAAATAAAAAAAATAAAATAAAAATTGTGAAGTACATATCGGACATAAAGGGTAGCTGTGCACGGGTAGAGTAAACGGTAGAGTCAACTACTCTACCAGTTTAAGTTAGAGCTCTACTGTACTCTAGAATACTTAGTAGGTACTCTACCGTGCTATTCTACCCGTGGACAGCGCCATTAATATATTTTTATTATACCAACCGCTGACTGCTGTTAAGGTATATGGAAATAATAAAACGATTTACAATAAACGTTTTAATAACGACGAAAAATATTTCAATGTTAAAAAAGTACTAAAATTATGACTTTTAAACATATTCATATTTATACTTAACTAATTTCTAGAACATAAATCCCCAGACATTTTTTCAGATCACATTATTTTATTGATTTTCTGATAATTAAAGTACATTCGTAAGGATCTCAATAACATCTGAATACTATGAGCATAAGTACCTATTGAATCAAAATTCCAGGAAAAATATGAGGTCTTTTCTCAAAACCGGGGAAGCCTTCAAACAATTTATTATATGAATGGGTTTGTTCTATGTTGGTTTTAGTATTGATTTCTTTATTAGGTTTATTGTCTTCATGTTGCTCAGTTTTGTGTTCGCTATGTTCATAATCGTTCTTACCAATGTGTTCATAGTTTTCTTTTTTAAAGAATTCCTTTAGGTTACTAACTCCGATATTGTAATTGTTGTGATGAAAATCAACTTCTTTAGGGTATGGACTTTGACTAGTTTTGTCGTTGGGAATGAAGAGGCTATGGTTGACTTCTTGATGGTGACATGATTCGTCATACCACTTCGTCAGGTCTGGACCTTGAATATGACTGCATGGCAGTGGCATGTTGCTGAAAAAAAGGTTAAATTTAACAAAAAATAATACACACTCTTAAAATCTTTATTGGACATTGAAGAACTCATTTGTTATGCAATCAGTAATATTTGTGTGAAAGGCGGCGAACGGTGAGATGCAAATGTACTAGATCACAGCGCGTAGGCCACGACTCTTCGCAGCGACCGGCGGTGGACGCAGAGTCGAGCGGCTAGATTAAGGCCCGTATTACAGAAAGCGGCTCAAGCATCGTTTGAACTCGAATCACTCAAAACTAGTTTTAAGTGTAGATTCAGCTTATTACTGGTTGCGTTTTAAGACTCAATTAGCTGAAACTAGAATCAATAATTGACAAAGCAACAATGACAAGTACAGAAAAGCGAACTGTCAAAACATGGGCGAATATAACCCGACAGATTATAAAACAATAAAGCTTTATCTCAAGCATATTAAACTAGCATTACAACTTTATTTGGGAGAATAGTACGTGATCCGTTCTCAAGAATGGTGTCGACCATAAACAAAGATCAAATCTTTACTTGAGCGCAGATTTTGACGTAAGTAGGTATCGTTCTAAAATAGGCAATTACTCAGCTGAGAGTTGATCAATGTATAACGTTTCAAGTAAAGTTCTAAATTTAAATCTCGTATTAAAATTTAAAACTAGATTCGTTACTGAGAAATGTTCTGTAATACGGGCCTAAGTTATTTTGTTTTTTCCGCTGCGGTATCATAGAATTTGGATATTTTATAGGAGAAATTTTGAAAAGAGGAAAAAGTTATCGAGTTATTCCAAATTCATTGTATAAAGACTTGAATTAACTAGTTAACATCTCTTTTTAGTCACGGGATGTACTCCTTTCTCCCGGAAAAAAAATACTCTTGGCAGAATCGTGTCAGCTTTGAAATCGACATCCTGAATACATTTGACCAGGAAATACATAGGACATCTGATCGGAATAAGCCTTATTTTTCTGTGCATCCAACGAGCTCGCGCACACCGTCGTCGCCGCCTTCACTGGCGTGTCGTGGCATAGCGAAGCCGACAGCGGGAATATTCTCGCCTCTACACGTTTATCATGAGACGGACATACTCTTTATTGCCTTGTCGTGTTAAACCAACTAGGCAGAGCAGCGTCCCTGCTAGAAATCACTGTAAAATTCTCCTATGAATTATTTCCGTGTAGTTACGCTTAGGTTAAACTTACAAGAAGGCAATCTAAAGCAGTAAATACTCAAGCTTCACATGTTTATGTATCTCTTAAAACAAACGCTCAAGAGCTTCTTGACACCTACTTTGGTGTAACATTAACCTTTCTCAAGCAGCATTTACATTCAGATTACTAAATATATTTTACTCGTTAGCATTCAGCAAGGATATTTGCTTACATTTTAGTCTTGTGTCTGACACAAATGAGCATGACACAATCATAAGTGTTTTTGGTTTCAGATTGTACTAAGCAAGCTAAGGCAAAAATATATGTAATATATTAACTTTCAAAAGGTTAGAAATGAGTTGATAACTTTATCGACATTAAATTGCACGATGCCCAACATCTTATAATATTTTTTAAGTAGGTACCTATATTTTTTACTGTCTGCTTATCATTTATTTGCTCTACACGCTATGGCTGTAGCATTGCTGATTTAACTTGCTTATCTCAGCTATTTCAATTAAATTAATAGTCTTAATTTATTGATTCATGAATCATCACTCCTTTTGTGAGTTTAAAATTTCAAAACTCTATAAGGAACTATGGCTATGTCCTACCTACCCAATTTAAAAACTCTCTAAGCAACTGTGGCTATGTCCTGCCCAATTTCAAAACTCTTTGAGCAACTATGGCTATGTCCTACTTAATTTCAAAACTCTCTAAACAACTGTGGCTATGTCCTGCCCAATTTCAAAACTCTTTAAGCAACTATGGCTATGTCATACCTAATTTCAAAACTCTCCAAGCAACTATGGCTATGTCCTACCTAATTTCAAAACACTCTAAGCAACTGTGGCTATGTCCTGCCCAATTTCAAAACTCTTTAAGCAATTATGGCTATGTCCTACCCAATTTCAAAACTCTCCAAGCAACTATGGCTATGTCGTACCCAATTTCAAAACACTCTAAGCAACTGTGGCTATGTCCTACCCAATTTCTAAACTCTCTAAGCAACTGTGCTATATCCTGCCCAATTTCGAAACTCTTTAAGCGACTATGGCTTTGTCCTACCCAATTTCAAAACTCTTTAAGCAACTATGACATGTCCTACCCAATTTCAAAACTCTCTAAGCAACTGTGGCTATGTCCTGCCCAATTTCAAAACTCTTTAAGCAACTATGGCTATGTCGTAGCCAATTTTTTGTAAAGTTAACATTTTCGTGTCTAAAGAGCGCTTACGTCGCACAGCGAATTATACAAACGTTCAAGTCAGAAATTTCTTTAATTTATCTTTTATATAATATATTTAACGCAAGCTCTGAATTATGCTGAATTAGGTCCAAATAATATTATTAATAGGCACAGCTCCACTCTTTTAGATTTTACTAGACCATAAGTCATATTTAAATGACAATTAGGGTCAAAATTGCTATCAATATTATGGGTTATAAATTGGCATGCATAAGTATATCGAAAAAGATATTAGTCGAATACCAATTTACTTATTTAAATACGTGTACAATAGCATAAAATTAATTACGAACTGTTTTTAATTTACCAAGGTTGGAATGTAAATTCTTTTGATGTGAGAGCGATCCTATTTTAAAGCAGTCTTTGCCGTCTTGTCCTGAATAATGAATGAGATGTCCCTAATTGCATTCCACCATCTCATTGCAACCAACTAGATGGTGTCTCACTTAATTTTCGCTTTTAAATGCAATGCCCACGACCTCGAAACAGCAATAAGATTAGTTGCGAATGCGATGCATGTTGCAATATTGAGTTGATTCGAAGACCAAAATCAAGAACGCAAAATATTTTGTTACAGCCAGCTAATTTTGGTTTTCATACATATCTGGACTTTTTTAAATAAACCTATGCTGTCCGACTGCTGGGAGTGAATAATATCTCGACTTACATAAGAATTATCAATTTAACTTCCATTGCTTCCATCTTCGGCTTTTTTCATTATTTACCATGTTGAGATTCCAAGAGCAGTAGTAGGTAAGTAGCAGGTAGTAGGAGCAGAGAGTAGGTAAACCCAGGAAGAATAAATCAAAACTTTAACTAAACTTAATGTTTTTATGTAGACAATTTGAGAAAGTAGATAATTAAAAAAAGTGGACGTTATAAAAATAAACAAACATTGATCACTAAAAGCCGTACTAATATTGGATTTTATGTTTTATAAATAAGCCGTATAAGTAGGGCTCGAATACAGTGACGAAACTACTATCGTAGATACGACATTTCACTAAGATCCGTAGATACCTACGACATGCTTCACTGACAGTCACATTGCGCCGCTCCCTTTAGCCATAACTGAATGGCGCATAGCCTAAAACCTTCTTCAAAGAAACACCTTATATTACATTCTCTTCGACACCTTGCTAAAAACCGCAACCAAATACATTTAGTGCTTTTCAAGTTATAAGCATACAGACAGACAGACGTGTTTAATTTTAAGAAGCTATTTAATTCGTATGAATAAATCAACTACCAAATAAGTATTCTATCGTTTATTAATCTTATAGAAAAACATTAGCCAATAATTCGTTGTTATCGATAGATACACATCTATTCTCCAGTCTGAAGCTAGGGTAGGCAAATTCGTCTGGACAATTAGCACCAGACTACGACTAAAATGGGAATATTTCTCAAAATACTTAGGGTCGGAGAAATTCAGAAAGGTCGTTTATTATACGGTCTTGCAAGTAATATCAAACCTTTGCTCTTTACTAACAAAGCTCACAATTCATCTGGTTGTATAGTAAAAATAATCCATATCCACAATTATTTTAGAATAGCTGTGAAATATTGTGAATTAACAAAGTTTACTAGGTCAAAAGACATAACAGCACAAAACACAACCGACACAACAACAACAAGACAATACACAAACAAAACAAGTTAATACAACAACACATCATCCAAGTTATAATACAACAACAACAAGTTGATTGCTAAGTTTAAGAAAATAAGTTCAAGGTTTCAATAAGGTTTTTCTCGTTCCCTCTTTTTATTACGGTATCCAATTCTTTACAGTCAACCATTGACACTCACAAAACATGCAATGTCACTTACGCGGTACACCCGCAACGCAAGTCGAAAGAGATAACAAAGATTCAACGTTCTTACTGCGGGAGTTCCCACTGTCCAAGACATTTCCCCAATGTAACATTCATATACATAGAAGTAATAGCTAATAGAGCTTTGGCTCAGTGACTGCGGAACTAAAAGAGAATGCCGCCCAATGTATAGATTCTGAAATTAACTAACAAAGACTGAATCTGACTCTAACTATTTAAAAACCCTAAAAAAAATATATACATGGACTTGTGTCGTTTAATACCATTCAAATTGAATAATAATATTATTTGCAACTCCAATGCAAATAATGAACTGGCATGTAATCGTTAAACAGATGCTCAAATCAGATTTTTGTAACGTAATAAGTTCTCTTACGGTGGTAGTCAAAAACAACGCCTATGACAGAGGTATATTTATTTTGGTGTTTTATTCTTTTTTGGATAACCAAACAAGAATAAAAAATAAAATCAAATACATAATTTCTTATAACTATTTTTATTTTCGTCTTTTATTCTTATATAACACAAAAAATACCTAAGTGATAGGCTTTAATTTGGACCTACACAGTTTCTAATATGTTGTATCATACAACATATTAGAAACTTAGCTCAGCTAAGTACATGTCATTTTAAATTTCATATGAAAACTATCGTACCTACGTTACTTGATAAAAAAACGCAGTGAATGTTAAAAATATTCCTAAAAATAAAAATAAATTTTTCAAACGTTTATTGTAATGTAAAAAAAAAGAAAATATTTTTTTAAAGGCCAGTACTACCTATGATAAGAGGTATTAGATTAGTGTTGAGGATAATAAGTTTTTGCGCTGCCCCCGGAAACAAGCACATGAGAGAAGTAAGGACATGGCATTCATTCATAATTTGGTATCACACCTCGTTCGAATGTGTCACAGCGGGTAAAGTGGACAGATAAAAGTTACATACCCATTTCCAACGTTGAGTAACGCGTGCGGCTGAATAAATTTAATGCCCTCAGCGTTGTCACAAGCGAATCGCGCCATATTCGTTTTTCTGATCTCGTGCAATTGAGCTGTGAATATTTTTTCATTAGGCGTTTAGTTACAGGACGGTGAGCTTGGAAATCCGCTATCATTACATAACTTAAAGATAATTATTTACGTTTAATCCAGGGGAGGAGCTCGGTGGCGTAGTGGTTTGAGCGGTCTGGTTTCGATCACGAAAACAAAGCAACTTTCGCCATGGTTGGTCCCGGGATGGGTCAATCAAATTTATTATCTCGAGCTCCTCCGTGCTTCGGAAGGCACGTTATGCCGTTGGTCCCGGTTGTTATTGCAACCGTTTAAGCCCACCAAACCGCATTGGGCCAGCATGGTGGTGTTATGGCCCAATCTCCTCATGTGTTTCTTCCATGTAGGAAGGCCTGTGCCCAGCAGTGGGACGTACATAGGCTGATGATGATGATGTTGAATCCAGGGGAAACAAAATAAATTATGGAATCAAAAAATGGCTAAAAGTAAGGTATTAGTTAGAAAAGAAAGAAAATTTAATATTTCTATTACTGTAACAGGAGTCGCAATAAAAACAAAATGGACTGCAATCAGTAATTACTAATCCCACACGTGCGCGAGGGGATTTTCGGTACACAAAGTAATCTGAGTCTGAAGAACTAATATTTATATGAAGATCTTATAAGAACCAGATTAGAACTTCTATTTAAATATGACGTGTATGTTATTAGGCTGCCTTTCTGATTCAGAAGATGTTAAAGTAAAGTTAGGAATAAGGCTCCAACTTTGATTCACAGACAAAGGAGCAGTCTGATTTATTCGCTTGCATGACTTCGCCGCTCCTTACGTTGGTTTGCGGTGTTTTCTTTATTCCTTAACTGGAAATAGCTTTTGTTAAAAAGTTACTTATAACTAAAGCGGCAGTGGTAAGAAGATTTCTTTTCTAGTGCTTAATGTGATTTTAATGGAACTGAAATTTAAATTTAAGTCCGGAGTATAAAATTGAATGGACATTTTTTATTACAATTAATCTGGTTAAAGCTGAAGCAAACACCAATCACACTGACCTGGTGTGAAACTGTGATATTGTTCTCCTCTTTCAAACCAGAATCGATCAGCGAACCTTAATAGATGGACCTGTTTCGCCATGATGCAGAACAGCGTGGGGCCCACAAAGGTACCTTGCAATATGTTCTCACTAATTATACCAGCAAGAAGGTCGATATCTTCCAAATCTTCGTACAGTCTTTTCAGAGCTTCCATTTTCTAGGCAAGAGAAAACAAATTTTTTGAAAAGTAATTAGTCAGGTGCGTGACGAGAATAATGTCTTTTTCATACTGGTCTATGGATTATTGCAAGCGGCATTGAGCCTTTATGCCTAAGGAGAGATTTTGCCCCCCCATTGTATGTTCTACCGTTTGTATAACGGGGTGTGCTCTGAGGAATTATTTGACATGATGCTCACGCAGGGAGTTCATCCTCACCAATTGTCACCACTATTAACTAGTGGTCGCGCACTGTACGGTTTCAGAGAAACTTTCTCTCCCGTACGCTCAGGGGTGCGATTCTGTAACGAATCTTGCACCTCACTTCGCAAGTCACTTCGAATTCAACTGTCAAATAGATCAAAAAATGTATGAAAATTGGCTCTATTAGACAGTTGAATTCGAAGTGACTTGCGAAGTGAGGTGCGAGTTTTGTTACAGAATCGACAGGCAGGTTGTGGAATGGGGCTCTTCAAAAAAAGCGTGAAAAGGTTTTTACAGGGTCGGCAACGCGCAAGTGATACCTCTGGTGTTGCAACCGTCCATAGGCTACGGTAACCGCTTACCAAAAAAAATATGATATACTAAATGATACATTTCTAGCCCAACACAGTTAGAAGGGTAACAAACAATGTGCTGCAGCCAATGGAACAAATCTAAGACGACTTCTTGAAACTTTACAGGAAAATAAAGTATATTGGGTGCTTCTAGGTATGAAATTGTTAGAGTTAGCTCTTTTGTTTGTTTGTAGAGTAACTTCAGTTCAAATACTAGTACGTTACTTTGAAGTTGAAGTTTAAAGTATATAGTAGACATAACTTTATACAATTTCTTTCTGCTAATTTTGTGTAATTAGTTGCATTGCATTGATATTATTAAATCTTTGGTAGTATGTAGTTATACTGTAATGGGATTCCGTAATATGAACAATATATTTGAACAATATAGCGGTTCCATTGGGTGGATAAATAGATAACAATAATAAATATTATATTCCTAGATTCACACCTATTATGTAAGCATCATTAAAAGCGTAATGGTTACCAAGTAACAAAGAAACATTGATACTAATATGTATATAAATATTAGAAATATACTAAATAAACATACAAGCATCCATGACTCGTGAACAAATGTTCATATTTGTCATACAAACATCTGCCCCCATCGAGATTCGAACTCGGGACCCTGAGTAGCCTGTACAGTAAGGGGTGCAGACCACTCGACCAGCCGGTCGTCTGGCAATGTGTACTTTATGTCAAGCATAATAAATGTAATATTATTATGTTGATACTCGTAATTGGCTGTGTACTAATAAAATATAAATAAACAAATGCTGTCTACTTGTCGCGTTATAATACGAGAAATTATATCTGCGTAATTTTTTTTTCTTTATCAGGATCGTAAACATGTCAGCACTGCAGTTTTAAATGGAGACAAATGCATAGAAGCAATTCGAAAACTTTGGCATTGCAGTACATTTCCAGTGCTCTTTGCGGCACCAGAACCATTTGTCTGAAGCGCAGCTCGTTCCTCGCCCATTAAGTTTCTTTAATTTTAACTTTTATTTCACACTTGGGAGCGTTTGCAAATTGTAAAGGTTTTTCAGGGTTTGCTACTAGTACCTTCGTAACAAATGTTTGGAAGTAAAAACTAGTCTAGACGAAAGCAAAAATATTATTCGTTTTAGAAAAAAGTGAAAATTGCAATAAATTTTATATTTTACTTTTGTCTAGCACATCTCACACACGAAACGTGGCAACCAATAGATTTTTCGGTTGGGTTGATGCTTGATATGTTTTCATGTGTTAATTGCTTTGTGTGTAAGAATGTTGGAATATAATTTATTTAATATTTTTTTATTTGCAGTACATGTTTATGGATCTTATATGTCAAATTATAAATCTTACCTCAACGCTCATAACATCTAGTAAGTCTTCGAAATGTTTCGCTGGTTTCAGCCCGCAGATTTTTCGGTATGCATTGTATCCTTGTATACCTAGATCTCTACCCCTTTGAATATCAATAGCTGGTATATCAAATGCCTTTTGAATCTCTCCGTAGAACTTCTCTGAAATCTTTAGAAAAGAAATAACTCACATTGAAAACGTAGACCAATTAACTTTTTATATCAAGTTCTTAAAAGTTTTCGAGGCATTAAAACTTAGTTTAATCAGCAAGTTAGACGGACTGTGGCGATTTTATTAATTGTCCTCGACTTAAGCGAAGGCTATTAGAGATTTGTAGGGATTTGTTACTTTCACTTTGTTTTTTATTTATGAACGTGTAACGTAATTTAATTATAAGATAATTATTATCCTATTTTATCTCTTTGTCGATCGAGATAGTTTCACAACTTATTTTAGTATATAGAAAAAGTGAATTAGATAAATTACTTACTTCAGGGTCTTCGATATCATCTATTTTCGCTGCGTGTTGATAAAAAGTGCCACGATTGATTTCTTCAAAGTTGGTATCCTTTTCAATAAGCTCTTGTCTGTATAAAGTATCACTTAAAGATAGTTCTCCTAAGTAATGGTGATGCTCGCTGTATTTCCTGAAAAGTAGACGATTCATGAAAGCCTATGTTTAAATTGTATTGTTCGATTTGTGTTTAGGTATCTGTAGTCAGCCTGTGTTATCTTTTCAATGGTAGAAAACAGGTTAGCTTCTTGATTAGAGCGCTCACAGGGCACTCTGCGACCAATTACATGCTTCACAAAATGCAACTATCCCCAACACATGAGGAGAATTGCATTTTGTCAAGAATGCCAGGCATTCAATCAATGAAACATTTTCTATGTCACTGTGATGCCGTAGCTAAGAACAGAGTGGGTCTTCTGGAAGTGGCATATCGAAAGCTTATGGTAGCTATATTCGGGACACAGGAAAGGTAAAAGCAGGGGAAGCACAAAAGGTCGAAATCCATCGTGGCATAGTCACGGCCCCATTATAACATAAGATAAGATCTGTAGTCGCTTGCCGTGATTTCTAAAGTGATTTCAAAATTGGTACATCTTTATAGATAAACAACCCTAAACTAAATTTTACCATATGTTCTAAAGTTATTTGTGGATAAGCCTTGTTTTATTTAATTATGATTTTGCTTGGAAAAAGTTTCAATCCCTAAGCTGCAGAAATCTCAAGCACTGAATGCAATTATCTATAAATTTGAAATTGTTATTTCCAACTTCTTTAATTTATTGTATGCACAAAATTATGTTTTAATTTAACTACATTGGAGTAAAATTAATCAAGATAGCTAATGCTGAGTTATAAATTCTCATGAAATTAAAAAACTTCTACCTAAGTCTTTGAAATGCATCACAAATTTATGGATAGTTACAAAGATAAAGTTTTAGTGACGGTAACGCATCAGATTTGTATTTTTAGCTTGCAAGAGATTGCTTGTGTGTAACAAGGTCACTATTTGTATTAAAAAAAAAAAAACAAATAAAAAACCGACTCAAAAAAACTGAAAAGGTTAATAATTAAATTTTAGTAAGTAGGCACTCATCCCCTAGGAACATATTTTTAGAGTCGGTGCTTCACTATCTATGGTTTCTGGAAACAACTTAGCACTAACTCCAAAAATATGTTCCTAGGGGATGAGTGCCTACTTACTAAAATTTAATTATTTTATCCTTTTTAGTTATTTGAAGTTGGTTTAATTTTTTTTTTCACAATTTTCAGTGATAACTTTTGAAGGTCAAAGCTAGATGGGTGACCGTGAGCTTATATTGTTTTCTACTATCGTATCATTTCACTTAAAAATTCATAGGAAAGCAAATATCCGCAACTTCGCATATGTAGGCGACTTTATTTTTCCAGTTTTTTTGATTTAAAAACCAAACTACCCAACGGATTTTCAAATTTTTTTATGGGACCAAATGGGAACTATTCCGCATCGAACAAAAAAAGAATCATCAATATTGGTTCACCCAGTCAAAAGTTCTGAGGTAACAAACATAAAAAAAAAACATACAGACGAATTGATAACCTCTTCCTTTTTTTGAAGTCGGCTAAAATATATTTTCTCACTTTGCTGTTTTATGTTTTTCTCGTGTGCATTAAATTATATTTGTATTATATATTTGAAATACACAATCTTCTTTATAATAAGTGCATGCATTTTAATACATTTTTCTTTAAGTTATGTTAAAATTACTTATTACCCCTATCACAACAAGACAAACACTACAACATCGTATAATGCATAAGCAAAGTGATGGCTTGATTCAAGATTACCACTATGGGCGTCAACATATTGAATATGCCGTCAATACGACAATAAATTAAAACATGGGCTATATTAGTTATCAAATGAATAAGATGTTTTTGAAAGTGTCAAACCATTTCTATGATTAGTTTATAGAAATGGTATGCCACTTTAAAAACATCTTATAAACTAATATAGCCCAAGTTTCAATTTATTGTCGTATTGACGGCACCACCCTGTATCTATATATAATATGTTATACCTACCGAAGTACTTGCTCGTGCACTGACGTCATAAGACTCAGCGTAATAAAAGCATTTTGTCGTGCATGTTATCGAATTGAAAATTCTCTTCGATTATAAAACACACTTTAAAGAAAATTTTCGCGTTATAAGAGACTGTGAACCTTTTGTACTCGAAAACTTACTTAAGTCTTCCATCCAAGAAAGTGCGGAAGTATCTCCTGGCGATTTCATATTCAGCATACACGAGAGGCTCTGCATCTTCATCGTATGCAGTTACGTAGTCCACGTGTTCAGATATCAGGCCATACTCCGACAAGTACTTGTGACCTGTGTGGAAAAGATGATGGCGAAACGTACACATTGATTTTTATCACTTTTAATCTCCTCAAGAATAGAATAGGTACCCCTATTTTGTCTAGTTTTGCAGGTAAAACACTAATTAAAGTATTAAAAGTTGTACCTTTAAGATTCAATTAGAGCTAAGTGATCTAAAATATTATAATGTAACGGTGTGAAACGAAAATGTTGGGAAAAGTTTAGGGATTTATAGGTTATACATATTTTGTTGATCTATCCGGGGCCGTCGTAGATACTATTTTTCGTTCAAAATGTTTATTTCAACAATAAGAAAACTTAATTCAACGCTACAATTTGGCTAATACCAGAAGAAGTGAATTCTATTATATATTTTTTGTTTTATGTTTATTACACGATAATCTAATAACTCAGATGTAATAAATTGATTAGTGTCAGTTTCGAGGTTGCAGTTTTGCTAAATAATTTGATTGATAATGCACTAGCCGCTAAATTGTACCAATTAAGCTTGGGTTATCAAAAAATTTGCAAATGCGAGTGTTGAAATAGACTACATCAAGTTATCTTTACTTATTATTACTTGTTTTAAGGCTTCCGTACCCCCGGTTGGGGTTCTATTAGTAGCGGTTAATAGTGCTAGTAGGTACTGTGGATATCTTTTTTTTACAACGAGCCCTTTTGGGTATTACGATAATACCAAATTATTATCTAATTACATCCATCTACTTAGTTCAAATTGCTGGCTTAGTTTTGTTGCAATTAACTAGACAGCTAAAACAATGTAAGAAGGTAACAAATTTTTGGGTTTTGCTAAGTATACTGTTTCCGTCATTGATTGAAAGCAGAGTAAATAATTTCGATGATTTGTTTTTAAATCAAATTTATCTTTTGTATAAAAGATACTAATCAAAATGACTTGTAATAACCTGTTCACCATAGTAACCTTTACCCACTAAAGAAATTGGTTGAGCATCAAAAATAGCTGAATTGTCATCGAAAATGGTACATGCTGACCAAATTAGTGTATTACTAAGGACAATGTTTGTTGCACTTTAAAATTTACAATAAACAAAAAATGTAAAAAGAAGTAATCAAGGGTGGACTATGTAAAATTAATGATTTATGTAATTATTGCTAGTCATTTAATTATTTTGGTGACCATTCAGCCTTTGTGATCTCCATTATTTTGAGCCTATGAGAACACAGAGTAGAGAACCATCAATAGCAGAAGTAGCCGTTAAAGATAACTTTACTGTACTTAAATGACACTTACCCATCAGTTGAGGTAATAATTCGTACAAAAATATGTTAGCGGCTGTACCAATGTTGATTTGTCTGGCAACCTTGAACAGCCTGTCATCCTTCCAGCAAGGGTTGATTTCGTGCAGGATCCTCGCAATCCTATTGTGATGACGGTAGAAGAATATCGTCAAAGTGGTAGTTCTTAGGTCGATGTTACCGACTAATGGGAAACCTATAATGTAAGTATTATGTTAGAAAAAAAGGTTTGTAAGATTAAACATATTTTCAAAGGGACAAGAGAATAAAATTTTAATTTAATTAGTTTCAAGTCATTTCAAACTGAACTATTAAAAACAATTCATTTAATACATAACGTCAAGCTTACCAAATTTATAACATATTGGATTCGGGTCTCTGTTTTGGAAGCAAATGTCTTCGGTTTCATTCAGTGGAACATATCGCTCAAGTCTTCTTTCTTCCTTCAGAAGACCGTGTTCATACTTCCTGATGCTTTTCAGAGCTTCTTCAGTGACTCCGTAAATAGTTGATAGGTCTAGTATCGGTGTTTGAATATTTATCTAATAACAAAATACATAGCTATTTATTTAATAGCAACACTTTCTCTAAGGTAAATGTTATGAAAAAGAAAAAAAAATTATATATAATGTTGGAAAACGAGCAGAGACTATATATAAATAGCTCAGTAAGTGAAAACACTTTGAATAAAATGTTTATAAGCATTCAGAGAATATAATTTCTTGTTATTCACTCATTATAAAATATTTCTGAGAATAAGTTTGTTGAAATGTACTTAGTTGTGACTTCTTGCTGAAGGTGATGTCAATAATTTTCAAAGTTACCTCAAAATATTTTAACGAAAGTGCTTCTTGAAGCAAACTTGTCCTGAAACTGGAAAACAGCTTAAAAGTTTCTGAGTATTTTGGCCTCGTTCAAAATTTAGCTCCACACTTATAACAAGCAACGCGAAGAAACGTTGAAGCTATGAACGCAGCGTTGAAATACGTCATGAGGATACTTTCAGCAAACTTGTATGAATGAACGTCTAACTTGCATTATGACTCGTTTGCATTGCGTTAGTAACTTGCTTTGTAGTTTGTAGCACTATCATACTATCTTGATTAATGTCATTAACTTGTAAGCAAGTTAGTAATAACAGAGTTGACGTTTTCGTGAGAGAAACTGGAAACTTCCACTTCATCAATTATTAAGGTTAGTGGTTCTACGGATCTGATTCAGAATTGAATAACGCAATATAAATTTACAAATAATGTTATCTATCTCAATTTGGAAGAGAAAAGGACATATATTTTTTACTGTAGTGGTCCAGCGGTGATTAAGATTACAGAGCTTGTCGAGAGACAGATATGTTGGGTACATGGGGACTTGTCTCCTGTCAATATAACTCTTTCTCTAGATTTTCACAGGAAACGCGTTGTAGTAACTCAGGTCCGTATTACAGAACGCGGCTCAAGCATCGTTTGAACTCGAATCACTCAAAACTAGTTTTAAGTGTAGATCACTACTTAATTTCCCAGCTTATTAAAGGTTGTGTTTTAAGACTCGATCAGCTGAAACTAGAATCAATAATTGACAAAGCAACAATGACAAGTACAGAAAAGCAAAACTGTTATCTGACGGGTTATAAAACAATATAGCATTATGTGAAGCATATTGAACTAGCATTACAACTTTAATTGGGAGTTTAGTACGTGATCCGTTCTCAAGAATGGTGTCGACCATAAACAAAGATCAAATCTTTACTTGAGCGCAGATTTTGACCTAAGTAGGTATCGTTCTAAAATAGGCAATTACTCAGCTGAGAGTTGATCAATGTTTCAAGTAAAGTTCTAAATTTAAATCTCGTATCAAAATTTGTTTTAAAACTAGATTCGTTACTGAGAAATGTTCTGTAATACGGGCCTCAGTATATCTTTTGTATTTTCTCTCACTAGCAGTCTGTTCCATGACGTACAGGTCCTTCCCTAGCGCGGCGCCCTAAATTAGGGTGGTAAAATAACACCACTGCGTTTCTCTTACGACTATACGCCCCTATACAACCAATTCCACCTGTTTTCATTGCCAGTGAATATATCTAACATTAAGCCTGGAGTCATAAAAAAATAAAGGACATGGTTCAGGCAGTTTTATTTATTCTAATCCTTTTTATTTAGCTAAAGGAGAGGAGCTCGTGTGTATGGATTTAAGCGCTCTAGTTTCGATACGAAAACAAAGCAACTTTTGTCGTGGTCAATCCCGGAATGGGTCAATCAAAGTTTGTAATCTCGAGCTCCTCGGTGCTTCGGGGGTACGGTTAAGCCATTGGTCCCGGTTGTTACTGCAATCGCCTTAGCCCACCAACCCGCATTGAGCCAGTGAGATGGTATTATGGCCCAAACTTCTCGTGTGTTTTCCCATGTAGCCTGTGCCCAGCAGTGAGACGTATATAGGCTAGTGATGATGATGATGATTTAGCGAGAAAACTTTAATAGGATAAAAGTTCAAAAATCTATTGTCATTCCAGTTACTTGCTAAACGAGAATGTAGCTCCAGATTTACCTGTTCCGGGTCCATCTCCTTGGGCGTACAGCCAGAGTCATGGAAAGTTTCCGCACGGGAGAAGTTGAGACAGCGAATGTCTGTCACTCTGAGGTAAGGATCGTCTTTAGGCACGTAGACAGGTTCACAGCGAGGATCCTCCTTTCCCTTTGGCTCACAGCAATAAAGCCTTTTTCTGAGATAGTCCACTGTAAAAAAAGATGAAGGTCAGTGTTTCTATCTTCCCACGTTTTTTTAATTTAAATACGGAAAGATGTTGAGGTAAATAAGAAGAACCTTTTTCATGAGATTGGTCAGTTTACAAAGGTATGTTTAAAGGCATACAGTCAACATCATAAATTATCTGAGCTGTCAGATGGGCCAAAAATAACTTTCATGTTTAAGAAAAGCAACCGTATTACTACTGCTTCAGAATCAACTTTCACTTGTTAAATATTTGAGCGATGCTATAAACAGCACATGATTATTTGATTCATCATTATCATCACCAGCCTATATACTTCCCAATGCTGGGCACAGGCATTTCTGCATTGGCGATGTACATGAGGAGATTGGGCTATAACACCACAACGCTGGCCCGATGCGGGTTGGTGGGTTAAAGCGGTTGCAGTTACAACCGAGACCAACGGCTTGACGTGCCTTCCGAAGAACAGAGGAGCTCAAAATAACAAATGTTGATTGACCCGTCCCGGGATCGACCACGGCGAAAGTTGCTTTGTTTCCGTAAACGAAACCAGAGCGCTGAAACCACTACACCACACCGAGCTCCTCGTTCTATCATTATTGTGTTAGAATAGCTTTTATGAAATAGTTAGATGTTTTAGAAAATTCTAAGAGGTCATATGATTCTGATACAGACTGTACCATCAAGTGCTTTGATTGCGAAGCTTTCAAATTGAGCTTTGTAAAATTTTTATACCTCCAGCCGCGTAAGACCTCCAGAGGTGTAATGATAATTAAAAACCAATTGTGTGTGGAATCTGTGGCTTGACAGGTTAGTTAATTGTAGTATTCAAAGACAAGAATTTTATATTGGCTTTGCTTAGATTGAGGTTTATTTATTGGGTTGAGTTATTAACTGTATATATATTATTATTACATAATTATTCAAAATGTGACAGAGGCTTGGTAGCGAAATTCACTTTACAAGGCAAGTCATTATTTTGACTTTTATTATGAAACAATAATAGTTATTGAGCTGTGAAAAATGAATATTTAGTTTTGCTGATGCTTAATTTTAATGAAGAGCTCGGTGGCGTAGTGGTTCAAGCGCTCTGGTTTCGATTACGAAAACAAAGCAACTTTCGTCATGGTCGATCCCGGGATGGGTCAACCAAAAAAAAATCTAATCTTCGAGCTGCTCCGTGCTTCGAAAGGCACGTCAAGCTGTTCGTCCCGGTTGTTATATCAACCGCTTTAACCCAGCAATCCGCATTGAGCCAGAGCGTGGTGGTGTTATGGCCCAATCTCCTCATGTGCTTGTCCCATGTAGGAAGGCCTGTGCCCAGCAGTGGGACGTATATAGGCTGGTGATGATGATGATGACGATGATGCTTAGTTTTAATATCGTTAAGCCTTTTAATATTTACGTATTTATTCATTAATTAACAGTAGTAAGTGGTACTCGTACAAATGCGTAGGTAATATAAAAAGCCCGTCCTTAATTATAACGCGAAACCTGTATTACGCCATTACGTAACTTTTTAATGAATTGTTTTGTGCTATGGAAACTCTCAGCTGTCCAACTTTTGTAGCGGAACATTTAATGAAGTCGATGAAAATCACAAATACGTATGTACTAAAATTAAACTGGCGTGTGAAACGGCCAGTATCATGATGCTGTAATGAGTTTTCTTATAAAATGACGTATAAAATGCAAATTAAAGTAGTGTAAGAACATAACAAATGTTTTTTAAATCACCCAAAATGATAATTGTTATCATATGTTATCGAAATATTTCTTATCATTTTATTGGTAAATATAAACCTCTTTCCTTTTGATAAGTAGGGACTTTGTTACTCAGAACGAAAAAAATACACTATTAATTATTGATTCTACTTGAAATATTGATTCTGTCAGTTTGAAATTTCACTTATAGTAACTTTTCTATCTTTACATCAACATTTTTGAAGATTTTTTGACATAGCAAACAGCCTTACATTTCATTGTTTAATATTTCTAAATGCAACACTAAAATATTGGCGCAATTTTGTATGTGCGGCGATTCAGTAATGTTCACAGTAAAGCGAGTACCTTTATCCATTCACTGCAGTACCCCTAGCACGTTCATTCGAAATTCTCCAATTTTTATCGTCTCGTCACTCGATACGACGGCGATAGAGAACAAATGAAGGCTGCATTACTTTTCAAATGACTATCGAATCTTTGATAGAAAAATGAAAATAACGTGACGTCACGCTATTGCTATATCATGTTTTTTTATAAAAATCTTCGGGGATAATGCAAATCCGCGTAACTAGCATTGGATAATTCCGCGTATCTGACAAATGTAGACCTAATTTGCCGCGGGCAGTTCACGTAAAATCTTCATTGGCTGCTACTTTAAGGGATTCATATTTTCCTATTAAAAAATAGAACACTCCAATAATTAATCTCTGTGTAAAAATCAGCTTAAAATTCGTTGAAATAAAAAAGTTTTTAAGTTTTAACCTTTCCCTGTAAAACTGGATCTATTGCAGATACGCGACCTTTACGTACGGTAGATTCGCGGATTTGCTCTATCCCCGATGAAATGCTACAATCACACTTACACAATGACGAGACGAAAGTTACAAAAAAAAGTTCCAGGAGGTGAACTGCTCAAAACTTCTTACAAAAGCTGACTAGACTATAACGATGCGAATATTTCGGATGTTCGTGCTAGGACTATGCATAGTGGGTCTGCCATATGAAATTTACTTACATGGACCGTTCAGAGCACTAATGTCCCTATTGATTAAGTCCAGCATGGTGACAGCAGCGACGTTGAAGTGGACTTTGTCCACCACACGCCCAGTTGAGTGAAGAGCTGTTCTGACCTTCCGCGCTGATGGTAGAGGCTTGCCGTTCCTGTTCTTTCGTATGGAGCCGTCTGTAAATATTTGATTATTGTACTTTTTTGCACAAAATTTTTAAACAATAATAAAAACCGACTTCAAAACAAAAATTACTAAAAAGGCAAAATCAACTAAATTTGCTTATCGAATTAAAATATATTTTAGAGTCGGTGCTTCACTTTCTTTTGTATCTGGAAACAGCCTAGCACCATATCTAAAGATACCTTTATATTGGACTAGCTGTGCCCGCGACTTCGTTCGCGTGGATGTCGGAAAATAGCAACGGTAGGATAGGTAGGCTAAGGATTTAAATCATGTTTATAAAACACGTTTGAAAATTGACAAAGTTTCATACAAACTTTCATCCCCTATTTTATCCCCTTGGGGGTAGAATTAATCAAAATCCTTTCTTAGCGGATGCCTACGTCATAACATCTACCTGCGTGCCAAATATCAGCCCGATCCGTCCAGTGGTTTGGCCTGTGCGTTGATAGATCACTATAACAGTCAGTCAGTCACCTTTGAGTTATATTTATATTGGATTAGTAGTTTTTTCCCACAGTTTTTAGTGATAAATTTCCAAGTCATAAGTACTTAGATTGGTGACCGTCAATATTATATACTTGTCTGTCTCTCGATCTCTGGTTGTAATACATTTATACCTATGTATTGCTTTTATAACTTAACTGTTGTTCATTGAGGAGTACCGTTCTCTATATACAAGGATTTTTATCAGATCCAGATGGAATTTAAATGGACCCAACATGATAGTAGGTATATTATTCGAACTGAAAAAGAGCTAATCTGATTCTATTTACATTTGAAAAAGATATGACCTAACATTCTTGAAAAACAACTTGTGGTATCGATAAGCTTCTCTTTATATGAAGTGTAAGTGTTATAGAGTTGTAATACAATTAAATAATTAAAATCGCATACATGAGTTAATATGTCATCCATAATTAACAATGTACTACAATGTAACTACTTGAAAATGACATAGTCGATATTAATCAATACGCCAAAGTTGTTTCGCAACTAAAACTCAGTAGTTTGTAAATATGCAACGTAATAATGAGTAATCGTTTCGTGTCGTTTTACAAAAAAGAGCTATTAGAACCATCCAACCAATTCCGACCTCCGACCAACATCCAACCAACCAACCAATTCCGCAATGGGAATCCTGTAGGGAGCATTTGCAAAAACTAAAAATTTTGACCGTACCCGGTCTCTACATATTGGTTTTGTTATCGGATTTTATATAAAAGCCTGATTTTTTGTAATGAAATGATGTAATTTATCTATTGTTTTAACATATTATGAAGTTTTTTTTAAAATATTTTATGTTATGTATTACTTATGTTTTAAATTTGTATTTCCGACACAATGTTTTGTTAATGGAATAAATAAATATGAAATATGAATGCTGTTTGGTACGTAAACCATATCAATTTTCAAACCAATGCATATGCATTTATAGGCGGTCGCTGCAAGTCTCACTAAGTTTAGTAGGAAACATCACTATAAATCTAAAAAGTACACACCTCACTTATTATTTATGCCGTAGGTACAAGCCTCATCAGGAAACTTACCATGTCCATAGTCTGGTTTGAGTAGGCGTAGGTACGGACCCCTGGCGGAACCTCTCGACGGTCGCTTGTAGTTGTTACACGTGCCATCAACCCGGATACCCTCGTGTGGAGTACATTGTTTCACCTCAATCAAACACTCCCTGTGGGTACCATTAATCGTTAATTAATTGAACACGGAAGTTACACGGATAGAACAGAAGGAAAACAATTATCTTTATAAATATCCTACGTATTTTTTTTTTTATAATATTGGGCAGTGTTAACATGTTTTTTTTTATGATAAACGTCCGATAACTACAATGAAAATAGTTTTCATAAACGAGTCTGCAGAATAAAATCTGCTAATTTATGTTTCGGCATGTTTTCTAACAGATAAAAAACTTTGAATTTTCAAATCGTATCGCATTTAAACATTGAGGAAGCTGACTCAGTTTAAAAAAGTCATAATATCTTTAGATTTACATAAAAAAATGCTAATATAACTGCATTTAAACAAAAAACAAACTTACTTGTTGATTATTTTTATATGTTCAGCTATTTTTCCGCTATATCTGTCAAAGAGCCCTCCGTCGACGTAAAAAAATACGGAAATAAATATTAAAATTGAATATAAATAATTCATATTTGCTATACCGATATCTAGCGCCACCGATACACTTCTGAGTATATTAGGTTGTTAGCGATCGTGTTATGTTTCGTAAATACCGGCATCCTATTGGCACATGGTCGAGCTGTATTCGAGTACACAATATTCTGTTCGATATTTCGATGATATCCTTTGTTGCGTTTGACGTATTTTTTCTTTGCAACAATCCATTTCGAAAGCGAAATCGCGTGAAGAAGTATGAAAAACTGTCTATTTTTTCACTTCAGTTCTGGAAAGTACCTACAAGTGATTAAACACTAAATGAAGCGGTACTGGTAGATACGAATGAATAATCTTGTACTTTATTAACTACAAAGATTATCCATTAGGTAAGATTTATAAAATTCAGTAATAAAAGTAGTAATAATCTATACTCACAAAGAGATAAAGATTGTAGTTTCGGATGTAGGAGGTAATCTCTCAAACTACTTATCCGATTTTAAGAACACTTTCATTTATATTTAGAAGCTTCAAAGTGGACATCCATTTAGAAAACTTCTTCGCGCGGGTGGAGCCGTGGGCAGAGGCTGAAAATGTAGGCATTATTATTTTACCTAAGTATCTGTAAAATAATAATGCCTACATTTACCTAATATAAGACCATTGTTACTAACACTATTATGGACTTGGCCTGAAATAAATGATTTAATAATAATAATAATTTACATCATCAATTCAACTTTACTTCTATCATTCAGTCAGAACTGTCTTATCTGAAAGATGCTTTTTCTAATTAGTATCGATAAGGTTCGATCCGACCCCAGTCGCTGCCCGAAGGTAAGTAAATCCCGAAATAAATATTCATCAACACGAGCTCCCGATAAAGGCGCCAATTATTCATTAACTTTAAAATGAATAAAGTTTTTCTTAATGTTGTGACGACGAAACCGCTTGTTTTACCATGGGACGATAATATATCCCAAAAAAAACTTTTAATGAGTTTCTTTTACTTGAGAACAGGTACTGCCGGGGTAATGAGGACGGACGTGGACACTGGAATGTACAAATTCAGGGAATCAGCAGCGACAAGGCTTGACAAACAAGTTTAAATTTACGATGAGAAATGAGGCTGGAATTTTTATAATTAAAATACTTTCTGGCGAAATTTGTGTAATAGAACATGTATTAAATGCTCTCTTGTATTCGGATTAGATTTCTGATTCTGTCCGATGGAAGAAATACAGGGTGAATTTAGGCCGTAGCACTATAAAGCCCAACATGACCTAAGATACGCCCAAGATAATTACTTAGTTGATAAGATATGCGTTCTGAAATCTAAATATTATAATATAGTAGGTAATCATAATTATTTTCTATCGCTCGCTAGTCTGCTGGAAAATATTAAATTAAAATATCATGAGAAAAATTATGAAAAAAAAAATTAAACAAATAATAAAACCGACTCCAATAAACTGAAAAGGATAAAATAATTAAATTTTAGTAAGTATCACTATCTATGTTTTCTGAAAACAACTTAGCACCAACTCCAAAAATATGTTCCTAGGGGATGAGTGCCTACTTACTAAAATTTAATTATTTTATCCTTTTCAGTTTATTGGAGTCGGTTTTATTTTTTGTTGAAATTTTTTTTTCACAATTTAGAGTGATAAAATTTAAAGGTCAAAGCTAGATGGGTGACCGTGAGCTTATATTGTTTTCTACTATCGTATCATTTCACTAAAGATTCATAGGAAAGCAAATATCCGCAACTTCGCATTCATATGCGAAGACGACTTAATTTTTCCAGTTTTTTTTATTTAAAACCAAACTACCCAATGGATTTCCAAAAATTTTTAATGGGACCAAATGGAAACTATTCCGCATCGAACAAAAAAAGAATCATCAATATCGGTTCACCCAGTCAAAAGTTCTGAAGTAACAAACATAAAAAAATAAAATAAAATAAAAAAAAACGTACAGACGAATTGATAACCTCCTCCTTTTTTGAAGTCGGTTAAAAATTAACCCCTGGTGCGGTATCCAAACCAGCTACATTTTCAATATTTTTTTAAAAGAAAATTGAACTACTCAGATAGGAATATAATAGAAAATAAGTAAAATAAATAAATAGGTGATTATTGAAGACTTGTTTACGTAAAAATTACCACAAAAACATTATGTCATCAAAAAAAAATACTGTACTTACAACTAAACAAACATGATTAATGTTTTCTTTACATAATTTTCCTCATTTCAGTATCGGATCTCCGACTTATAAACCTATTAATAGAAATAAATTTGTCGTAATGACTCCCTGGAATTACCCCGTTCTACTCTTGTTTACAAAGATGCCTAATAATATATTTTAGTAAATAATAACAAAAAATTGTTTTTATTTCTATTATTACTAATAATTAATTAAACTTAGTATTTCATTTATGCCACCAACTTACAACGAATTTCCCAGAAATGGGTGCCATAATATGTTTTAAATAATAATAATATCTAAGAAAAATAATATCATCTCCAAATTTTTGTGTCAATTAAAAAGAATAGAAAAAAAACAAAATCTCAAAAACACATCTGTACCTACCCCTAGCACGAACACTTTTAAATTTCGAATCGTAATCGTATCGTGCACGCACGCTTATAATTTAAAACAAAAGCCATATAAAAGCTAACGTAACAACTCGATACGATGGCGATTCGAAATTTAAAAGTGTTCGTGATCAAAGGTCCCAAAATGTCTTTGCGGCCAGATGTTTTTTGAAAACAATGAAAAACAATAACTTTTTACAAAAAAATAAGAATTCCCGATTGGTTTAAGGGCTGGGGAGTGGGGACTGATAAAGTAGCCAGTTTCAACTTCCAAGCGAAAAAAAATTGAAATTGGCAAGGCGGCTCGTTCCGTGATGTCTGCATGTGGTGATACGTAATCTTCCTACAATTATGCCACTCAGCTACACTGTTAAATTCGCATTATACCCTACACAGTCTACCATCACCAGTTCCAACATTCTTTCAACTCCGGTCATATTTTCTTTAATAAAATGACGTCGTTTGAAAATTTAAGCAAAAATATATTAGAATCACAATTGGAAGTAAAAGTTATTCACCATAATGTTTCGATATATCAATTGTATCTTCTCGTACTTACTTAGCACAACTTCATATTTAATATATTTCATTTATTATTAATGTATTATTTCCCTCTAGAATAAAGTCACGCTTTTCTTAATCCTGGCAACAAAGGCCATGGAAAGCAGCGCCTGTATAATAAT
Organism: Nymphula nitidulata; assembly: GCA_947347705.1. Taxonomy (NCBI): domain Eukaryota; kingdom Metazoa; phylum Arthropoda; class Insecta; order Lepidoptera; family Crambidae; genus Nymphula; species Nymphula nitidulata. The sequence continues at coordinate 6,188,794 of OX374626.1, forward strand.
TTTACGCTTGTCATCTGCATATTTTTCAAATCAATTATCATTGTACGAATTAAGCGTCCCCGTTTCCGCTCGAGTGGAACTGTGACCTTTTTTCAAGATGAAAATATTAAGTTTGCGAAATTAAGAATTGGTTTTTACCACTTTATCTTTTATGTTTTGTGGTTTTTGGAGTTGCTGCTTAAATCTAATGGAAGAATAGGTGGCGTAGGGCTTAAAGGCTAAGTGTCATCTAATTAATTTTATCAACTAATTTAGTAAATGATTATTTATTGCTCAAATAAGTAGCAATAATTTCCCACATTGGTGATACAATATTATGAATTATATATCAACATACAGCATAATTAGGTATCGAAATATTTCTTTAGCCTATAAAAAACAGCGTTCTTCAACATTTTATTTTTATTTTGAACCAACCATAAATTACAGACACAATGGGCTTTTATTGTCATGATTATGCTCCAGGGAGTCTCACGTGGCTTAACGGATTAAAATATTATTTATATAGATCGCAGGCCATCAACAAGAGAGATTTACTGATATTCATCACACTTTTGAGTCCTAAACTGGAGTAGCACATTCACCTTTAAAATAGATCTTAGCTGTTCCAGCGGCGGCTGATGACAATAAAAATCTTGTATTTTATGAACAATTTACTGAATTGTAATTATCTAATGCAACGAGACAACAAAAATAGAATTTAAAAGCGCATTTGAATACACTAATGATCATAGAAAACATACAGCATAATGGGGGTGTAAGGGGTCCCGAACAACACCTCACGGGATCCAAGTCAACCTCACCTGCACGTGGTGCACCCTGCCGACCGACAGACGAGGCTCTGGCGCTCCCCACCAACCCGCACTGGGCCAGCGTGGTGGGAGATGGCCCAAACCCCCCCATGAATTTCTACAACCCAAGGCCCCAAGTGCCCGGCGGTACCGGAAGCCGTGTCGGCGTTGACGGGCGTTGGCGAGGCGCCGGGACCAGGGGTGCTAAGAATCCCCGGGTGGCGACGGCATTCCGTCATACGACCTTGGCCCTGGCGACGTATAACACACGCACACTGCGAACCGAGGAGAAGCTGCTAGAACTGGAGGAAGAATTGAGTAGGATTCGCTGGAGTATAGTGGGACTATCTGAAGTCCGACGAGAGGGCGAGGACACGATGGTCCTTAAATCCGGCAACCTGCTCTATTTCCGGGAGGGCGAAGATCTGTCCCAAGGTGGTGTCGGGTTTCTAGTCCACAAGTCTCTCGTGAATAACGTTGTACAAATCGGAAGTGTGTCGAATAGGGTGGCGTACCTTATACTCAGAATCACCAAACGGTATTCGTTGAAGGTCATACAGGTTTACGCTCCGACCTCGACTCACCCCGACGAGGAAGTGGAAGTAATGTATGAGGATATCTCTCGGGCAATACATACTTCCAATACTCACTACACTGTTGTCATGGGAGACTTCAACGCAAGGCTGGGCAAACGTGGCGATGATGAGTTGAAAGTGGGGCAATTTGGAGCTGGAATCCGGAACTACCGTGGTCAAATGCTAGCCGATTATATGGAGAGGGAGGGACTCTTTATGATGAACTCCTTCTTCAGGAAACGGCTGCATCGAAAATGGACCTGGAAAAGTCCGGATGGCATAACAAAAAATGAGATCGACTTCATCATGTCGACTAAGACTCGGATATTCAATGATGTCTCAGTGATTAATTCGTTTAACACGGGGAGCGATCACCGACTGGTAAGAGGCACATTGAATCTGAATGTAAAATCCGAACGATATCGACTGATGAAGTCTACGCTCCGCCCTAATGCTATCCAGATCCAAAACCCCGAACGCTTTCAACTCGAACTGCAAAATCGCTTTGATTGCCTGGAGGACTGCACAGATGTGGACACATACAACGACAGGTTCGTGGAAGCTGTCCTTACGGCGGGTTCAAGCTTTTTAAAACCCAGCCGTAACAAAAGAAGTAAGAAAATCTCTGAGCCAACATTAAAGCTCATGGAGGAAAGACGTGGACTGCAGTCTTCTGAAGACGCTCGTCGGCAGCTCAACAAACAGATCTCCAAGTCCCTAACCCGAGACGTGCGCCGATTTAATACTGAACGTATTAAAGAGGCAATCGAGCGGAACAGGGGTTCAAAAGTGTTCACCAGGGATCTGACGCTTGGACAGAGTTTGCTGACGAAGCTGAAGACAGAGGACGGCAGATTGGTTACATCCCGACCTGAGCTATTGGCCGAGATTCAAAACTTCTATGGACAGCTTTACGCGACATCACGCACACCTGTCACTCAGGCCACCGATCCGAGAGCCAAATTAACCCGACATTACACCGAAGATATCCCGGACGTCAGCCTGTACGAGATTAGTGTAGCTCTCAAACAGCTTAAGAACAACAAGGCGCCGGGCGACGATGGAGTTACAGCGGAGCTTTTGAAAGCAGGTGGACGACCAGTCCTGAGAGCGCTTCAGAGGCTATTTAACTCCATCATCCTCGAGGGTGAAACGCCAAAGGCATGGCATGGGGGCGTGGTGACACTTTTCTTCAAAAAGGGTGACAGGACCCAATTGAAGAATTATAGACCCATCACGCTCCTGAGTCATGTTTACAAGTTGTTTTCGAGAGTTATAACGAATCGTCTCGCACGCAGGTTCGACGACTTCCAGCCTCCCGAACAAGCCGGATTCCGAAAAGGCTTTAGTACCATAGACCACATACATACGCTGCGGCAGGTTATACAGAAGACCGAAGAGTACAACCTGCCATTATGCTTAGCGTTCGTGGACTATGAGAAAGCCTTCGATTCTGTCGAGACCTGGGCCGTGCTTCAGTCACTCCAGAGATGCCAAATAGACTATCGGTACATCCAAGTGCTGCAGTCACTGTACGAAAACGCCACTATGTCAGTCCGCCTTCAGGACCAAAACTCGGAACCAATACGTCTTCAGCGAGGTGTGAGACAGGGCGATGTTATATCGCCGAAACTGTTCACTGCCGCGTTGGAGGATGTGTTTAAGCTTTTGGACTGGAGAGGATTTGGCATCAACATAAACGGCGAGTACATGACTCACCTTCGTTTTGCGGATGATATCGTAGTCATGGCTAAAAACCTGGAAGACTTGGGCACAATGCTCGACGACCTCTGTAGAGTCTCCCAACAAGTGGGTCTTAAAATGAACATGGATAAGACGAAAATAATGTCGAATTCCCATGTCGTACCCACTCCTGTAAAGGTTGGAAGCTCTACACTGGAAGTTGTTGACGAATATGTTTACCTGGGACAAATAGTCCAACTTGGTAAGTCCAACTTCCAGAAAGAGGTCAATCGACGGATCCAACTCGGCTGGGCAGCGTTCGGGAAGCTTCGCAGCATATTCTCGGCCCAACTACCGCAGTGTCTCAAGACGAAAGTCTTCAATTCGTGTGTGTTGCCAGTGATGACTTACGGAACTGAGACGTGGCCGCTTACAATGGGCCTAGTAAGAAGGCTCAATGTCACCCAAAGGGCAATGGAGAGGGCTATGCTCGGGGTTTATCTGCGTGATCGAATCAGAAATGATGAGATCCGCAGGAGAACTAAGGTTGCCGACATAGCCCGAAGAATTGCGAGCCTCAAGTGGCAGTGGGCAGGCCACATTGCAAGAAGGACTGACGGCCGTTGGGGCGGAAAGGTCCTCGAGTGGCGGCCGCGTACCGGAAGACGCAGCGTTGGTAGGCCTCCCACAAGGTGGACCGACGATCTGGTGAGGGTCGCGGGAAGCCGATGGATGCGAACAGCGCAGAACCGATCGGTATGGAGATCTTTGGGGGAGGCCTATGCCCAGCAGTGGGCGTCTCTCGGCTGAAATGATGATGATGATGATAGAAAACAAAGCAGATTAGTGATCAAAAACAAGGGTTATGGGCTCAGGTTATGGGTCACAACACACAATTTTCTTTGACACCTTTTTTTCATTATTTTATGGCTCGTGCGCTACGGCAAGATTAGCCGCTGCGCTGCTGAACAGCAACTAAGTAACACTATTTGTAATGCTGTGATTGCTGTGGTTCCTGCGGATAGTCAGGCCGTCGAATTGCTTCGGCAGAGCTCAGGCTGCGGAGGGCAGCGGAGTTACCGGGGAGTTTTAGAGGGTTTTAATAGTTTTAATGACGCTAGGCGACATTCAACACGCCCGTTGCTTAGCCAATGGCCGGTAGGTCTGTGAACGTGTTTCTCCCCGTAAAAATAGGTCTTCAGGGCTCATTGGAAAAGCGTTTTGTTGAAACAAGGCGACTTTTCTTGTTTGCTGTCAGTTTTACAGCGTTCGCAATGCGTAAGTAAATCCCCAAGGTGCTACGAGCGTCTATGGGCTACGGATATCATCCTTGCTACGGTAGGCCTCAACAATATACAATATCTGTTTTAATTGGAATGCAACATTTATGCAGCCCAAACTTACGAGATCAACATTAAATAATGAACAAAGCGTAAAGAATGGTGGCGATCTCTTAAACCAGGCTTAATTTTAATCTCAGTTAAAACATACTATGCAAGGTTACGCCGGCGCCTGGTCAGTATGCTTAATACCCACTAATCTGGCCTATTCTTTAACGCGTTAATCTACGGTTTAAACCGGGATTTCGTTGCATTCTCTTTGTTTTTCTATCAAGTGGATTTACGCTGTCGATTGAGTTGTAAGCTATTTCAGCAGGACTTTGAGAGACGATAAGATTAATGACAATAGCCCATTTTGGACGTGTTGTTGACTTAAAATTGAAGAGAGAAAAAATGCTTTCAGTTGAATTAAGAAATAGATTGACGCGATGATTTACGCGAGTAAATTATTGGTGAATTATTACATATTTGAAACAATTGCCTAGACTAAACTTTTTTTTTTATATACAACTAGATGACAAACTAGCTGACGGCCCACCTGGTGGTAAGCGGTTACCGCCGCATAGACACCTGCAATAACAAGGAAAAGCACTTGATATTGCAGGTATCCGGTATATGTCATCCTGAGGCCTAAGATGAAATGCCGTCCATGCCCAGTAATTACACTGGCTACCTTTCCCTTCAATCCGAAACACAGCGAACTGTTTCACGGCTGAAATAAGAAAGGCGGTGGTACCTACCCAGGCGACCCTACATATGGGTCTACCACCTAGTAACTTACCAAAGATTTATAAGTAATAAAATATTATGAACACTAGATAAAGGATAAACCAAATTTCAAACAGAAAAAGACGTTTAAAAAATTTATTCAAAAAAATTAAACCGACTTTAAAACAATAAAAAGAAAAAATGAAGTAGGTAGATAGAAAAGGTATCTCATAAACCGGTATTGTTTACAGTCGGTGCTTCACTTTCTATGGGTTCTGGAAACGGTTTGGCACAAACTCCAAAAAATACCTGTTATGAGATTACAGGTACCTACCTACTTTATTTTAATTATTTGTTTCTTTTCAGTGTTTTGAAGTCGTTGTCATATATATCTTAATATTATTTTTTTATGTCTTCTTTTTTTAATTTTGATTAGCTAGAGCCCAATACTTTCCTAAGTGGGATACTTCTCATGTGTATCTCCCATAAATAGGAAGGTCTGTGCCCAGCAGTGGGCCGTGTATAGGCTGGTTATGATGATGATAGCCTAATTGCATGCAACCACTGAAGAAACATGTGATTCCGCGGTTTAGCTAACGACACTTTTTTTAGTGACTGATATAACTCTCTATCTCAAAAACTACTAAACTGATTTTGATAAAACTTACACATGTCCCCAATATCAAACCCAAAAATTGCCAGTATACCTTCTCTTTTAATTAAAATTTTTAAAAAATCTCTGTGGGGCACTGCATTGCATTATGTGCATTATGTGACTACAAACAATGTAACTTAATATTTGAGTGACTACACGCGTTTGTTGCCCGAATGTTTTCGGTAGTTCTACTTTTGAAACCGGTCTAAATTCAGACACGACAGACAGATAGACAGACAGACTATGACATTGTTAGTTAATATATTTTTTGTAATGGTCGTACAAATGTCATTGTCATGTCAATTTTTGACGATTCGAAAGTGCATTTCATTTCATTCCATTCCACTTCTTTTCATTTCAAAAATAGTTCATTTAAATACTAGTATTTCAAACACATCCATACAAAGACTTCTATTGACGTAGTCTCCTCATTTAGTCTGGTTCGGGTTATCGTCCCCTCTGCTTTTCATTTTTTCGTTTTCTCTACGATAGAGTATCTATTGTGTCAGGTTTCTTGAAAGAGAAGTATTTTTATTGACATACACCATACATACAACATAAAACTTAGACAAGAAATCGAAGATAAAGTAATAAATTAAAACAAAATTACAATGCAATAATAATTGGGTCTTCGTATATAAGAGAAACACACGAGGAGCTTGGGCCATAATACCACCACGCTGGCCCATGCGGGTTGGTGAGTTAAAGCGATTGCAGAACAACGGGTCCAACAACGGGACCAACGGCTTAAAGTTCCTTCCGAAGCAACGAGGAGCTCGAGATTATAAATTTGGCTGACCCATCCCGAGAGCGACCATGGCGAAAGTTGCTTTGTTTCTTTGTTTCGTAATCGAAGCCAGAGCGCTCAAACCATTACGCCACCGAGCTCCTCAACCACCAATAGGTAATAACCAATAGGTAAACATATTAAATCCAGAAATCCAGTGCGTATAAATTGTAGTGTGTTGTTGTTGTTGTTGTTTTATGCAAATGTTGCAATTGTTTTTATGAGTAGTTAAGGCATAAGGCCGTAAACAGACAAATTTTGTTTCAGTTTGTTTTATTCCAGATTAGTTCTCCTAGCAGGATTTTTAAAACGTTGGTAGATAGAAAATGGTATTTAAGCAAAATAAACATTTTCTAACGCAGTTCGTATTATGCTGGATAAATATCGTTGGAATAAGCGTAGCCGACCACACATGTCGATGTAAGTACTATTTTATCGATACTAATGCGTCTCAGTCGATTTACTCCGACCGAGGTTACCGCTAAGTAATTCGAGTGAACCGTGTGTGCACGACGTAGAGTTCATAATAGTTTAGTGTGTGCATTTGTATAATGTGTAGTAATAGTGGTGATAGGGTTGCCTGCATTGAAAAATAAATATTATTTATTTAGCGGACCATCCGCTATATAAATAATATTTATACAATATACATATAATACATACAAACATATCTAAAGACTATTCAGTCAGAAATCAAATAACATCGTTTATTGTGCCGGTTAATCTCGCAAGCGGCGAGCTATAACAATTGAAAAAATCAATTGTGTCTGGAATCTGTTGCTTGAGGGTTTACAAAACGTTTATAATTGTGATGATTATAGTTTAGTATGAAATAAATAATTAATAACCATAGTTAAAAGATATACATGTATAATCAGAGGTAAATCATCAGTTTTTTTTGTTTTTAGCACTATTGTCAACTTTCCTAGACGCTTGTTTTCCTACTCTAAAAAATTGTTAGAGAATGAAGGATTTCCTCTTGATTTTTTTGTAGGTTTATTATGTAGGTATTATTAAAAATATATATTAAAAAATAATAGAAACATACTCCAAAACACAAAAAGGATAAAATAATTAAATTTAAGTAGGTACTTAAGGTTGGTGCTGCACTTTCTATTGATTATGGAAACAACTTAGCGCCAACTCCAAAAAATATTATTCTAGGGGATAAGTACAGACGACAGCACGACAAAATGTAATAGTTGTAACTACTAAGAAAGCTGCCTCGGGTGGTCTCAAAGCCAAACTGTAACGCTTGATATACCTACTTAAATTCAATTATTTATACCTTTTAGTGTTTTAAGTCAGTTTTTTTATTTTTTTAAAAAAGTTTTTTCACAATTTTTTGTGATATCTTTCTAAGATTAAAGCTAGATAGGTGTCCGTCAGCTTAATATTGTTTCCTACTATCATATCGTTTCACTTAAAAGTCATAGAAAAGCAAACATCCGCAATTTCGCATACATAGACGTTTGTAGTTAATGTCTTTTGATAGAAACACTGTTTAGCGAATTAAATTTTTACACCGGAAAAAATATGTAACTTCCTAAAATAAATAAAAAAACTTATCTTCTTATACATTTTTAGCCATGTGTACTTAATTTAAAACATGTTTTATATAAATTTCGTAAAATGGTAGTAACAGTTTCATTGTTGGCAACCCTACAGATTCAGTTGCATTCAAGTGTATCGGTCCACTTCGTGGGTCAAATGTGAGTGCAACCCGCTGTGGCTGACGGGGGCAAGAGGATTGTCGGCCACCTCAGCTCACTGAGATCTTATCTTAACTAGCCCCTAGTAAATGCTTTATATGGAGGGAACATAACGGAAATATCGTTATTTGCTAACCATTTTCCGATCAAAGGAGATGTTCGATAAAGGTACTTGAAAGCCCCCCACGATAAATTATATATTATACGAAAGCTTATGCTCAGAGGATCTTAAATACACACACACACACATCATACATTACCAGCCTATATACGTACCACTGCTGAGCACAATCCTTCGTGCATGGAGGAAACACATGAGGAGGGGGGTGCTCGGCTACCCCTCAAGACAAATGTTATATGGAAAGAAAGACTTTTATTTTTTAAGAATATTATAGAACTAAAAGTATAGTTCTAAATCTCTGCATTTAAACAAAACTTACATTTCATTCTAGCAAAAAATTCTTATCTAGAGATGTAAAATTCGATTTTTAAAAAAGTGACACATCCGATATATGACGTTTTTGTTACTTCCTCATTGTGTCATTCATTATATCCGACATAGTACGAAACGTCAATATTGTGCATTATCTTGTCATTTTTTTTTTATAAATACTAAAACTCTTCAGTACAACATGATCCGCCTAGGCATCTAATTTTTTTTTTATTATTTATTTATTTATTAGAAATTAGGGGGGTGGAGTGGTTCGCGTCCGTAGGAAGATTACCTGTAGAATACCCTACACGTGCCCCCTGGGTGGTGCCAAACGAACCACAACGCCGAGTCTTGGGCGGCGGTTAACTAACCCGACAATACTGGCCTAACCAGCCAGTCAACAGTGGGTGTTAGGAAATGAATATCCACGCCCGCAACCGTAATTCAGCGATCGGGAGTCTTGGCTTAATTGCCCGGGCTAAGAGGAAGACAACCTCTATAAAACAATCACCCCAATTCTACGGTGGGACACGTGCCAATGGAATGCATGACTGGTGGGAGATCAGTATCGAGCGCCAACCTCGGCGGACATGGCAGACGTCGTTGAAGATCGCCTTCTTGGAGGAATGGGCGTCACCCTTCAAGTGACTTTTTATATCGACCCTACTCGTGGGAACAAAATGAATACGAATAATGAAAAAGAAAACCAAAACAAACCAAAGATGACACAACAATTACTCCAAAAAAGCATGTTTACACGTGCAAGGAGCTACTCACTTGGTACTTTACCAATTGAAACACAAAAAAGTCCAAAAGATATGGTGCATGTAGAAATAAATACATCTGACATAAATGATGAACAAGCTAAAAAAAATCAACCCTGGCAAAATGATCGTCTGCCTACGAAAAGGAAAGCGGAAGCTAGTCCTGAAAGGACAAAGAAAAATAATAAAGTAAATAAGACAACATATGCAGTAGCAACAGAAAACAGATTTCAAATCTTGGATTCAACAAATAACGTCGAAAGCATACAGCAACTTAAGGAGCCTAAACCGCCAAAGCCAGAACCCATATTTGTCACGGGAGTTATTGACATAGCGAAATTAAAAGAACTTCTCTACTCAATTGTAAACACCGATAAATATACCATGACAACTCTGAGGTCAGGACACATAGTTAAATTAATGCCTGGTGACGTAGACACGTACAAAAATATAAGAGCTAAGTTTATAGAGAATAATGTTAGCCATTATACATACAAACTTAAAAGCGAAAGAGCCTATAGAGTAGTACTACGTGGTTTACACTCATCTGAAGATACAGAACTTATAAAAAAATACCTTTTAGAACTTGGGCATGAAGTACGGCACATTACAAATGTAAAACATCAAAACACAAAACAACCGTTACCGTTATTCTATGTAGATCTTGAACCCAAGCACAACAACAAAGACATCTTCAAAATAAACAGAGTGAATTACGTAAAAGTTTCATTTGAAGCACCATACAAAAAACTAGACATTTTACAGTGTAAAAGATGCCAAAGATTCGGACATGCAAAAAACCAGTGCAACAGACCATTTAGATGTGTAAAATGCGGGGAAGAACACTCAACAACAAGCTGTTTAAAAAGACCGGACACTGAGGCAACTTGTGCCAACTGCCAAGAAAAACACCCAGCAAGTTACAAAGGCTGCACAAAATACAAACAGTACAAAGACCTACTCACGAAAAACAAGACAGGCAAGGGCAAAGAAACTAACGAAAACACTAACAACACAACACAAAATCAATACCGCAGAAATCCAACACAAACTATACAAGAAACCCAACAAACTAAAAACCACATTCTTCTAAATCACCCAAAACCAAATATCACATATGCACAAGCGACAAAACAAGTAAACCAAGCAGAATCATCAACCGACATCAAGGACTCAAATAATTTTGCGCAAGTACTAGACGCCATGTTCAACAAATTTCAAAACATAATAAACATTACGTTAGACAACATGATGGATCGTATGATCCAATTAATTACAAGTCTTATAAAACACCCCTAAACCTAAGAATAATCACCTGGAATGCCAACGGGCTGACAGAACGTCGACAGGAACTTGAACTCTTCTTGAAACTTGAAAGAGTTGATGTGGCTTTAATCTCAGAAACAAGGTTCACGCCAAAAACTCATTTCCAACTTAAAAATTACATGGTGTACGCTACAAACCACCCTTCTGGAAATTCACATGGAGGAACTGCAATCGTGATAAAAGACAGCATTAAACATTATCTCTTTGGGGAAAACAAAACTGAAAAGATACAAGCAACTTCGGTCAGGATCCAGGATAACAAAACAGAAACAACAGTGTCTGCTATATACTGCCCACCTAGGCATGTTATTACAAGCGATGAGTTCAAGACTTACTTCAACACACTAGGAAACAGATTTATTTGCGGAGGCGATTGGAACGCAAAACACACTTTCTGGGGCTCCAGACTAATCTCGCCACGGGGCCGACAACTCTATGTAGCTACGAACGACCTTAACCTTCATTGCGCTTCCCATGGTGTTCCTACATACTGGCCAGCGGACCCATTAAAGGTACCAGACCTGTTAGACTTTTTTATCACCAAAAATGTTCCACTCAGACAAATAAACGTAGAAGAATGCACTGACCTGTCGTCAGATCATACGCCAGTAATTTTCAATTTTCACCATAAGGCCATTCTTACTGAGTACCAACAAAGACTGTACAACCACACAACAGACTGGGATAGATACAGAACCAAAATATCAGAATCCATCAACTTGAACTCGCCACTAAATAATGTAGATAGCGTAGAAACAGCCATCGAAACGCTCAATAAGCTTATCCACCTAGCGGCCAAAGAATCTACGACTTTATTAAGACCGAAAACAACACAAATTGCCCACTACCCCAAACTAATAAAGGATAAAGTAAACGAAAGAAGACTGCTGCGGAAAAAATGGCACTCTACGAAATATCCCTGTGATAAGAAAGCTTTCAACAAGGCCTCTGAGGAACTTAAACACATGATATGTCAAGCAGAAAACGAGCGTCTACAAAAACAATTAGCTGACCTTACTCCTAACAAAAACACCAACTACTCCATATGGAAATAACAAAAAGACTAAAACGGCCGAAAGAACATATACCGCCCATAAAAGCCCGCGATGGCAAGTGGGCAAAAACGGAATTTGAAAAGGCCCAAGTATTTTCGGATTACCTAAAAACTATTTTCAGCCCCTTACCAAGCAAAAATGCTGAACACGACAAGGAAGTCTCCGAATATCTGGACGCTCCACTGCAAATGAGCCTACCACTAAAATGTGCTAGCCCCAACGAAATATGGAGAGAAATCCTTAAACTTCAGAGGGGTAAAACACCAGGCTACGATTTAATCGACGCAGAACTACTCAAGCAGCTGCCTAGAAGGGGCATAATTCAGATTGCGGCCATCTACAACGCCTGCATAAGAATGGGAATTTACCCCGCCCAGTGGAAAATTGCGCAGGTCATAATCATACCCAAACCAGGCAAACCGCTCCACGAAGCAAGTTCTTACAGACCGATAAGCCTACTCCCTGTATTGGGCAAACTCTTTGAAAGGATACTGCAGAGCAGGATGAGCCCCTATCTACCGGAAATTATTCCTCTACACCAGTTCGGCTTTCGAGAGCAACATGGAACTATTGAACAAATACATCGTATTACGGATACTATAAGTCGTGCACTAGAATGCAAACAGTTCTGCTCTGCTATCTTTCTTGATATAAGCCAGGCGTTCGACAGAGTATGGCATGAAGGACTACTCTTCAAACTTAAAAAGCTGTTGCCTCACTCCTTCTTCCCCATTCTACGATCGTACCTACATAGTAGATGCTTTGAGGTCAAATTTAACAATGAAGTGTCTCCTTTAAACGAAATTCTCTCAGGAGTGCCTCAAGGAAGTATATTGGGATCCATTCTATACCTGATTTTTACCGCAGACCTCCCAACACACGCTGATACTATGACTGCAACCTATGCGGATGATACAGCCCTTTTGTCAGTACACGCGGATCCCGCTATAGCATCAGCCAACATACAAAACCACATCTATGAAGTCGAAAAGTGGCTAGATAAATGGCGTATTAGGGTTAATCAAGAAAAATCTGTACATGTGACCTTCACCCTGAGAAGGCAGACTTGTCCTCCAATAAGACTTCATAATGAAGAAGTTCCTCAAGCTGAAGATGCCAGATATTTGGGTATGCATCTAGATCGAAGACTCACCTGGAAAAAGCATATCTGGACCAAGCGTAAACAGCTGGATACGAAAGTCAGATCAATGTACTGGCTGATAGGTCGCAAATCAAGCCTGTCACATGAAAGCAAGATAGCTATTTACAAAACCATCCTTAAACCAATCTGGACTTACGGAATCCAGCTGTGGGGTACTGCTAGCAATAGCAACATAGAGATTCTTGAAAGATTTCAAAGCAAGACACTGAGAGTCATGCTAGATATACCCTACTATGTGAGCAACAAATATATACAAGAGGACCTTAATATCACTACCGTCAAACAAGAGATCGATAGATATAGTGCAAGCTATCAGACGAGAATATCAACTCACATTAATGAACTGGCATCGAAGCTAGAAGGCACAGGAAGTATTACACATTCCCGATTGAAACGGCATAGTGTCTCTACACTTAGCGTGAGATTTGGTGACACTAGATGAAAGGGATTCATAGGAATTCCTTCTGCTAACAAGACACTGATCGAGATACCTTATCTGAATGGCTTATTGTGTTTACACAGATTGCCAAGTTACAGAATTCAAAAAAAAAATTATTAGAAACATTAACATTTTTCACAAAAACAATAGTAGCGTTAATAACTGCAGTAGTCAGGGACTGTGTCGCAGTTATTAGCGCCCACCTCAAACATAACACATGTTTCAGACATAATAATGCTTAACAAAACATAGACGTGTGTGTGTGTGTGTGTGTGTGTGTGTGTGTGTGTGTGTGTGTGTGTGTGTGTGTGTGTGTGTGTGTGTGTGTGTGTGTGTGTGTGTGTGTGTGAGAAAATGTATGAAGTATGTTATTCGTAGAACAATCACAATCAACGTGTGTGTACAAACTTTTTCTTTTATTTATTTTATTTTATTGCAACATTATTAAAATTGTTACATCACATTTATAATCGATTAAGTTATTTAGACACATTACATTACATTACACCCACAACTCATTTGATTAATGATTCCACTGAATCATAATCAAGCCTCAAAAGCTAATTTTTTATTAATTTTATTGTACAGTACAAGGTAAAACAGTAAAAGGTGCTATATAATCATAGTGATGTTTAACTAAAACAGCTGTATACTTTATAGTCTGGCAGACTTTATCCTTCCTTCTTTTATTTTCAAATATAGAAGGGTCGTAGGGAAGAAGCATGTGTTGGCGCAACACAACCTTTAAAATAAATAATTTACGTATGGACAAGACTTTCCAGAAGTCATATATTGCTATTGTTGGATATTTTATAGGCTTATATGCCATAACTTTGAGGACTGCTCTTTGTGCCTTTTCAAGCTGTAACAGTTTTGTCTTACCTGAGGCACCCCAGTCTGAAATACAGTACGTTAGGATGGACTGTGCTAAGGCAAAATAGGCAGTCCTAAGTATGGCTGGATCAGCGCCGAATCTTAATTTAGAAAAAACAAAGATTAATTTTCTTATTCGCGCGGTTATCGAATTGACATGTTCGTGCCAAGACAACACACTGTCGACAATTATACCCAGATATTTGACCTTATGTGTACGTGATATTGAAGCACACGAGCATGTATAGTTAGGGGCTTTGTTACATTTGTGTGCTGCTATGGTGAATGACGAGTCAGGCTGTGATGAGACCCTAGAACCAAAAGTCATGAAGCTGGTTTTGCTTAAGTTGAGAGTCAGCACATTATTAGACAGCCATGACATAACCAATTTTAAGGCAGATTCAGCATACAGGCGAACATCTTCCCACTCCAGTCCATGAACAATAATCGCAGTGTCGTCAGCGTAAGTGGCAATTTCACAATTTCTCAGTTTTAATCGGCATAGGTCATTTATGTACACAAGGAATAGTGTTGGACCAAGAACACTACCCTGTGGTACACCATATGTAATGGACTCATCCTGACTCGTAATACCATCAATTGTAACACACTGCCTTCGATCAGTAAGGTAACTCCTGAATAAGTCAAGCACTATACCCCGAATACCAATGTGATGAAGTTTATATAGAAGAAGTTTATATAGAATTGAGCCGACTTTCAATACGCCAAGTTCAATTAACTATTGACCTTGGCATTGAATTGGATGTGCTCGTTTAATCACTATTATGTCCTATTATTCTAAGCTCTAGACGCACACAAATTCATTTTAATTTGTGTTAGTTGGAATCGACTTTCGTCTTACTTAAATTTTGACTTGCCTAATTTACAGTGCGTGCTCTTAACTGTTCATCTTGATGATTGAGTTCCAACAATGTCTTAATGTTCACCAAATTAGTGGTTTATACAATTTTTGCTGACAGTTCAACTATTTCGGTGACCATTCAGATTTTATTTTTTAGTCTCTTTAACTTATATTCTTTTTAAAAGATAGCTTTGAGTTAGAAATTGTCGAGATTTATTAAATTTTGTCTGATGAAACGTCTCCCCATCGCAATCTCACAATAGGGTTTTATGCTGTTCATAGCCATTTATGTATCTCAAAGTCGTTAAGTATGACGTACTAAGTGGTAGGCCCGTGTCGTCATCTGGGTAGTACCACCGCCTTTCTTATTTCGGCAGTAAGACAGCTGAGTTTCAGATTGAACGGAAAGGTGGTGTAGTTACTGGGCATGGAGGGCAGGAAATATCAAGGTATTTTTCCTTGTTATTGCCGGTGTTTATTAGGCGATGGTAGCCACCTACCACCAGTTGGGTCGTTAACTTGCTTGTTATCTAGTTGTATAAGAAAACGTAACAGTCACGTAAAAATACGAAAAATGCTCAGTTACTCTTGCTACAGTTTACATACCTACTCGTATTATTCAGAACCCTTTTAAAATAAGTTAAGATGGGAAGATAATTATTTTCTTGTAGGATAAGTCTAATAAAATAAAACCTTTTCTGCTTCCAATTTATCGCAATCAGCGCGTCAATCATTATGAAACTAGCTACCATTCTCTATTAAAGCGTATTGATACATACAGTGCCTATTAAGATTTATTACCTTTTATTTCCCTCGAACCCTTGTGTAGGTCTGACAGGAGCTACGATTCTATTTTGCAGTCTGGATTAGAACTTAATTATTTATTTGGTATCAAAAGTAAAACAAACGTAAGAAAATAAAATTCAATACCTAGCTACATAAAGTAAAAGCAATTTACGAGTACAATTATAATTTTCAGAATTAAATTTCTAAAGTCATGTAATAGAAAATGTCGATTTGCCTTAACTGAATCTTTATCTTGTGAATAAAGTGCAGGATAGGGCGGAATGCTTGTATACCATTACGTTAATCCAACCAATAACTCTATGCCCAAGAGCTCGTAAAGTCCATGACCTGAACAAACGCCTCACCCCTCGATTCCAAAATGGACCACACTTTCAATTAAGTTTTCAAATATTTCAATTAATGTAAACAGGCATATATCAAAAAATGCATTCACGAAGAATGCATTTTTTGATCAAAAGTGTTAAAAATTTACATATTATTTAAAACAAATGTGTTATTTAATATTATAGATAGATAAAAAGTTTATTTGCACACACGTAATATTAAACTTGTACAGTCCATTATACTATAATTGACGACACAGTGAATAAGTTATGAAATAAAGCTTAATAGGTGAAAAGATATTAAAAAATACTCGTGTGTGCTGCAGTAACGCAAAGGGGCCATAGCTCAGAAGTTGTTGTTGCCTGACAGGCACAGCTGACAAGCAACACACAAATTTCCAGCTATTATAATTTATTAGTGCACTTATTAACACGTATTACTCCAAATTTAACGGCAGTGTGAAGCCGCGTCGCTTATAATTATAAGCGGCTTGTACATTATGTAAATCCGATACCTACGTTTCATTTCCCATAATTATTAATGTTCACGCTTCTGTAGTTCATAGATTGCATACCTATGCCATTAAGTAATAATACCTGTACGTACGTTCGGATCAGAATACGTCATTAGCGCAAACTAAATTCGCTGGAAATGTAACAGTATAAATAGATCTGACAATCGATTACCATTTCATTAATGACTAGTTTCCTGCCCCGGTTTCGTACGGGTGGCGTGAATGAAAAAATGAGACTAACTTAACTTTAAATTTGAGGTCTGCATATCAGTATAATAAATATTCGAATGTTTAGTCAAAAAATTGAAGATCTCTTCCACTGTCTTCTGTCTCAGTCACTTATACACTTTTCATCGAAATAAAATTAATTTTTTTTTTACTAAGATTTATTGTAACTTATACACAACCTTTTTCTCTGACAATAACGAATACAACAAAAAAAGAACTATCTACATTTAAGCGATTCATTTTTATCTACTTAGGTATATATACCTAAAATATATAACTGTAAGTCAATATCCATGGTATGGGTATCTATTTAATATTGCACAAAAGGTTTCCAGCTTCTGAAATACTGCCATCTTTGAAGTATTTAAACACTCTCTAAATTAGGAAAGAGGAATGTTATTAAGCCCAAGGTGAAAATTATGAGCAATATTGTAGGGATTAATGGCCTTACCTTCGCCTTATGAGTTAGAGTAACATCCCTACGTTATATACCTACATCGTCACTACCTATTTGATCTTTTGTTAAGACAGTATTTATTTCCACGCCTAATTTCATTTTATTTATGTATGAAGATATCAGAATAAAATAGGCGGACACTAGGTGGTAGGCCCGTGTGTAGGGTCGTCTGGGTAGGTACCGCCGCCTTTTTTATTTCAGCCATGAAACAGATCGCTGGGTTTCGGATTGAAGGAAAAGGTAGCCAGTTAAATTACTGGGCATGGACAACACACCTGCAATATCAAGTGATTTTACCTTGTTATTGCAGGTGCTTGGTGGTTTAGTTTGATTTGTTAATAGGCGGCGGTAACCGTTTGTCATCTAGTTGTATATATATAAAAAAATAGGTATAAAAGAAGACAAGGGGATCGATTATATTTGTTTTATTGACAAATGGTACCTTAGAAGTTATGACATAAATTTATTTTAAATTTTATAGTAAACTGACATTTATTTTGTTTTATTTAATAAATATTTCCAATTTTTGATCTCCATAGAATTGTAATACTTATCTGAAAATTGATTTGACGGAAAATATCTTTTTAAGATGAACATATGTATAATTTTGAATACTTAGATCGATTTTTTGGAAGTTATTTAAATACTGACTGACTCTGTGTTATCTTTACTGTGCCCTAACAGGGTTCATGTACCCATCCACATGTGCTACCTTTTTCATTTTATGTACATGATTGTGAATGAATAAATTAATAAATTGTTTTATACGCATCATTCTTTTAATACTAGTTTTTAATACAAACCAATAATTTCTTGAATATTTGACTTTTTAATAAATCCTTCGTGTTTGGGGAAGATGCTGGGCTCATAAGTAAATTGTCAAGGTACGTTACCCTCTCGCGTTCAGGTGTGTAGGGTTCTTCGGGATCACACTGATTTATCACACTGCGCTAGGTAAGCAATGTACTGATGGGAACAGAATATGGGATATTACCCGAGTAACGTGGCGCACTTCACGGGTACCTAGGTCGGTCTGCCTTCTGGGGGTGGGTTGGTGAAATTGCTTCGGCAGAGCCCAGGCTAGCCCCCGTGAAGGGCAGTGGAGTTACCAGGGAGTTTTATATTCCCAGTGCCAATACGATCAGGCACTGGGCGACTCCCACACACGCCCGTCGCGCGTCGTTCAACCAGCGGCGGGAAGGTCCATAAGCGGATTCCTCCCCGAAAAAAAAGGTTGGTCTGTCTAAAAAGTCGGGAAGTAACTTATTCAAAATGGAATTTTATTTATTTATAGAATTATTTTGATTTGCTCGTCTCCAATATTTTTGACTTGAAAGTTTGGAAAACGCTATAACAATATTGGCATTGAGTGCAAAAAGAATCGAAGGCGTTTTATAAACATATTCAGACTGAAAGCAGTAGTAAGTAGGTATGTATCCTTGACATATCCATCACTAGACGTCTGTACTGCAATGCGTTTCTCTAAAGTTAGCAGCCTTGAATTCGTGGCTGTCGGCAGCGCTGTCATACATTTTGGCGTTTGTTCGACAACCGTTGGCGACACCAGCGTTCCGACGACGAGCACGGCGTGAGCCGGAACTAATAAGTTGTTTATTTTTTTTATCTCTAAGTAAATACAATCAAATATTGAATGAAGTCATTGCGATACATTTTAAACGCAAAAAAAACGAAGTAGAAAAATAACGATTGTACTTCATGTCGTATATCTAAAACAGCGACAATCTTACACAGCCATGACATCGAAGTAGAGATTAGTGAATACGCTTCCGCTTAGCGCCGTGCACAAACGTCAAAATCAATGGCAGCTCGTCGTCTTGCCAGACGTCAAGCTCGATGTCGAATATTTCTGTTTGTGAATCACACTGCTGAAATGCTGGGCAAAGTTAACGCATAATGTCAGAAACACGGTGTACGTACACAGTTCGAACTAAGACTAATTTATTATGTATGAGGTAATTAGGAGAGGGATGACTTAGTGCTGTTTTACTCTCAAATGAAGAGCTACTTGATTAGTGAAGTATCTCATATATTTACTCAAGCTCGCAGCCAAATTACGTTTTTATTGTAAGTATATATATATATATTTTATACCACTAAGGTGGCAATCAAGCATACGGCCCACCTGATGGTAAGCAGTTACCGTAGCCTATGGACGCTTGCAACACCAGGGGTATCACTTGCGCGTTGCCGAGCCTGTAAAAACCTTTTCACGCCTTTTTTGAAGAACCCCATGCTGTACTTATTCGAGAAAACCTCTGCAGGGAGCTCATTCCACAACTTGAGCGTACGCGGGAGAAAGTTTCTCTGAAACCGTACAGTACGCGACCACTTTGGTTCCAATTTGTGAGGATGAACTCCCTGCCGATGGTGAGCGGTGCGATGATAGAAAGAAGCCGTGGGCATCATGTCAAATAATTCCTCAGAACACGCCCCGTTATACAAACGGTAGAACACACACAAGGAGGCAAAATCTCTCCTTAGGCTTAAAGGTTCAATACCGCTTGTGAGCTCAGGATCGTCGACAATTCTCATAGCGCGTCTTTGGAGCACGTCAAATGGTCCAAGCTGGTATCTAGGCGCTCCCGCCCATAAATGGCAGCAGTACTCCATATAGGGCCTGACTTGAGACTTATACAGTAACAGTCTTTGCCCCGAAGTGAAATACCGCCGCGCTCTATTGAGCACACCAAGCTTCTTGGATGCCAGCTTGACTTTATCCTCCAAATGACTGCGGAACTGCACGTCGCTAGAGATATCAACACCAAGGATCCCGATACTCGTAGAGATGGAAAGCGGTGTGTCGAGGAATTGTGGAGCTACAGCGAATGGGGTTTTTTTTAGCGGTGAACGCTCAGACTTGTGTCTTAGTGGGGTTGAATTGGACTAAGTTTAGTCGTCCCCAATCGGAGACTCTGATTAGAGATCTCTCGATTTCAGACACAAGTCGACCGCGACTTTCCTCCACTGTAGACCGAGGGGTATTAGCACGACTCGTATAGTAAGCGTCACCAGTACTACTGTCATCTGCATAACAATGCAGTCCGTCAATAGACAGAATATCATTGATATGCAGCAGGAACAATGTTGGAGTCAGCACCGAGCCTTGCGGGACGCCAGCGTTAATGTCCATGCTATCCGAGCAACTGCCGTCAACGACGGCTCTTATGCATCTGCTGGACAAAAAGCTAGCGACCCATTTGCACAACCCCTCAGGCAGCCCGTAAGATGGTAACTTCGAAAGAAGACCCCTGTGCCAGACCCGATCGAACGCCTTCGCTACATCTAGGCTAACTGCCAATGCCTCACCGCACCCACACCTCACTGAAGATGATGATTTGCAATGAGAGTTTAAACATGGACTGAGTCAGAGAGGAATAGCGTTATTTTTGTTTGAATTTTGATTCTGTTGTAGTTTTCATATGGTAAGGTCGCCGGAGGTTACTAAGGAAGCGTTATATTGGGAGAGTATCAGCATTTTGCATTTTTATAGTGTATCAGTCGTGTGAGTAGTGCCCATGGTGTTACGAGCATCTATAAGATACGGTAACCGCTTATCATCAAACGGGCCGTACGCTTGCGTGCAAACCTTGTGTTCCTAAATTCGAATGAAGACACCTGAATGCAGATGGTTTAATTTTGAAGATAAATACTGTTCTGAAATTTATTAGGGTGACTTGAAGGTAACTGAAATTTCCTTTACAAAACACCACCCGATTCGAACCAGTCCATATGCAAAGTTAGCTAGTATAGTTTGAACACATTGCTCTCGCCGCCTTCGCTTCAGAATGTCTGCTATACGTGATGATAATTATTGGGCATGGACGGCATTTCATCTTAGGCCTCAGGATGACAACGCACCTGCAATATCAAGTTTTTTTCCTTGTTATTGTAGGTCTATAGGCAGGTCTATAGGCGGCGGTAACCGCTTACCACCAGGTGGGCCGTCAGCTCGTTTGTCATCTAGTTGTATAAAAAAATATGATAATATAAATCCTACTTAAATTAATTATAGTGCAAATTGCATCTATAGAGTTAAAAACAATATTGCTGTTGTTACTTAGTGTGACCATAAAGATCTCTTGAATATAACAGTAACATCTTTTAAAAATTAAAATAACAATTGAAGGTCAATAAAACGACCAACAAGGTCTGAACCTTCAGCTGAATTAGCATGAAACAAAAGCTGGACTTCAATTCCATTCTATCGCATTTTACGAGACGCCGCGCGGGACCTCGAGACTAACACAATCGGATTAAAGTCAGCTCTATAATTGAGTGGAATCGATGTAAACAAAGAAATGGGTCTACGTAATTGGAGCGCGACTGTTTTATTTCCGCGACATTTCGAGAAGTCGGGTATTTTATTAATCCTTTAAGCATTCCGATTTTAGAGTAACGTTCGACCGATCCGATGAAGTAAGTACCGACTTCTGTTAGAGAAGCCGAGAAGGTTATGACGGACCTGTCGGAAGCCTAACGTCGGACGGTTTGTGGAAAATTTCGCCATGAAATTAAACAAGCGCTTTCATTTTTAAGACTCGTTGTGTCCGAGAAATATTGGGCTTCAAATTTAATTAAATAAAGCAGTTCGTTTGAGGAGAATTTTAAATAAATATTGAAACATGACAACATTCATTTTCTTACTTCTTTATAAACAGTTATTGAATAAGGTACTTTTACCATAAAAATGGTCCGTAAAATAGAAGACCTGACCAGACTAGTTGGAGGGAAGATTCAGTTTGATTCAAATCACTGACATGAGTACTCACAGCGCTGTAAGCGCGCTCAAAGTCAATCCATTTTGATCATAAAAATTCATACTTACTATTGTGACGTCATTGATTACTTTACGAACTGTTGTCACCTCAGATCATAGAAACAAAGTTCTCAGTCCACCACGTAAAGAGAAGAGAGCTTATTTCGAAGACGGGATTTTTTAGGGATAACTTTCTAAGGTCAACGCTAAATGGCTAGGTGACCGTCAGCAAATATTGTTTCCTAATATTTTTGACTACGTTTGAGAAGTCAGATAAAAATTTAATATGTAATATTTAATAGCTTAAATTTCGGTGTTGTTCACCGCTGACTATTCAAGGTAATTTTTATACATAACGAGGCGGGGTAGGGCTAAAACTACTTGATATGAGAAACTATAGAACATAAACTGTAGAGGAGTTGTCTGACTTAGTATTATGGATTTCATGGACTCGTTGGTATATTTGTGGCGTAATTTTTGAGATTTTTGGAAAATATTTAGAAATATAATAAAGATGAACGAAGTAGACGCAATTGTTGAAGATTTAAATTTTCTAAAACCCACAATTAATTTATGAAGAGACGCTTGCAAGCTAGTAATAAGGGACAAAAAGTTTAGTTGCGTTCATAATATGCATCCAATTGTCGAGGGAATCCTGAACAGAGCTAAAATATATTGTGTGATTAAGCCGGCGAGTAATTGGAGCAATATTGGTGACATCGACGACCGAATACATGAATAATGGGCCTCATCATGTTGCCAAGTTAATTCAATGCTTCAAAATGATTAGGTTTCTGACAAACGAGGAGCGTTTCAGCGAGTTGCTGTCGGATTTACGCGGTGCAACGGGTGTGGTGAATGTTTTGTATATTTTGTGTTTGTTTACAAAACGGTCATCACTAGGCACTCAATATCACGTCACGGTATTTGTGGTCTAAAATATGTTTTCTAAAAATATAAAAATGAAAATGAAAACAACTTTATTCAATTAGGCCCCCCAAGAAGCACTTTCGAATCGTCAAAAAACCCTTATGTCTAACACATAAAATAATATTAACTAACAATGTCTTAATGTTTGTCTTTCTGTCTTGTCTGGATCTACGTAAGCTAACAATGCTATAATGTCAGTCTGTCTATCGGTCTGTCTGTCGATCTGTCTGTCAGTCCGTCTGTCAGCCTGACAGTCTGTGTCAGTCAGTCTGTCTGTCTATATGTCAGTCTGTTTGAATTTACACCGGTTTCAAAAGTTGAACTACCGAGAAGATTCCGATGATTTCCGAACAAACTCGTGTAGTCACTCTTTTCAATTATTGATTTTCTAGAACAAACCTCAACACTACACAACATTATTTCTATAACGTTTTCACTTTACCTGCGAGCGTATCGAGTAGTGGGAAATCGACAACAGAAAGAAATGTCCACAATTACTTACATGTTTGATTTAGTGCATATATAACGCCAACTATATCGTAAGAAATACATTTAAAGAAAGAAAACGACGAATAAATTTTATGTTCCAGGCGGGAATCGAACCGGCGGCTCCTGGGGCACATGGGATCTGGCCATAAGCGTTGAAGCGGAGAACTAATGGACTGTGTGTATTTCCTACTGATAATGAAAAAGCGAACGAACAATGATAAAAGTTGGGTTTTATTTTAGAAATATACAGAAAGACAACGACAGACAAGTGACAAGTAAAAAGCACTAAAATTTCATTATAAAAACAGAGAAACCATAAATCAGTACAAAAAGGTTACATGGCTCAGCAACATGCCGGCCCCTTGTGCAGAAATGCACAAATTAACTGGGGAGCCTGATAACTTTCCGCTGGGGGCGGCGCAACATGCCACCAGCGGTTGCAACGTCCAACACTCTAACCACTCCATCTTTTCCGGGGTATAGGGCGGAGACACGTCCTCGAGGCCAAGTCCCTCGTGGCAGGTTCTCGTCGACAACAAGGACTGGGTCGCCCACTGCAAGTTCCACCGACCGTGACCCTGTTTGCCGGGGCTGCAGAGTCGACAAAACTTCACGCACCCACCGGTTCCAAAAATGATCTGCGAGTACCGCAATGACTTGCGGTACTTAAACCGACTGCAGAGATCTCTATCAGTTAGGCTGGCTGGTAGCATTTGTGTTGAAGACGCACCGATCAAAAAATGGAAAGGCGTCAAGGTCTCCTGGTCTTCCGGGTCCACGGATACGTGAGTGAGCGGTCGAGAATTGACAATAGCTTCGGCTTCAAGCAACAGAGTTTTCAGCACTTCCTCTTTAGGAGCTCGCTCTTGAAGTGTGGCAGACAAAGCGACCTTTATAGCGCGTACTATCCGCTCCCAGCATCCGCCAAACGTAGGTGCAGCTGCAGGTATGAAGCGCCACGTGATGCCTCTGTTCGCTGCGAAATCCTCAAGGTCGCCTCGGTAAAATTTTTTCAGAATTCGGTCGGCCCCCACAAATGCCGTGCCGTTGTCCGAAAAGAGCATCTTAGGCATTCCTCTTCTGGCGATGAACCTACGCAAGCTCATAATCGCTGAATCGGCGGACAGACTGTGGACCAACTCTAAGTGTACGGCTCTAGTGGTCATGCACGTAAATAGGGCCACATACCGCTTCTCGGGCCTGCGGCCTATGGTAGTTGTTAAAGGCCCGAAGTAGTCGATGCCGGTGAAAGTAAAAGGCCGACGGTGATGCGCCATTCGCTGCGAGGGCAAGTCGCCTGTCACTGGAATCTCTGGTTGGCTCTTTCTGATGCGACAAAATAGACACCGGCTTGCAACGCTCCGTACGGTAGGCCTCAGGTGAACTATCCAGTACTTTTGCCTCATTTCATTTATCACCAACTCGTTGTTACCGTGGCTGGCAGCTTTGTGATAGTGTAGGACCAGCAGTCTGACGACAGGATGTTTTCCGTCCAACAAAAGCGGCCGACGAACGTCTTCATGCACATCTGTGACAGCACCTATCCTACCAGCCAGTCTTAACAGGTTGTCTTCTCCCAGTGTGGGCGACAATTTGGCGAGTCGACTTTTCTTGGAGACAGGTTGTGATAGTAGTAGGCAGTGGAACTCTTCCTTGAAGCTGTCGATCTGACTCTGCAGTAAAATTTGCCTTTCAGCGGCTTTCATGTGATCCGCTGTAAGAGGGGCTAGGGTTGTGGACGTTGCATTACGTAGGCGATTAGGACCGCGAGAATAATTGCGGAACAGTGCAACTGCTTGGATTACGCGAGCTGTAGCGCGTAAAAGACGGAGCCAGTCACTGAAGCGGCTGCAATTCGCCGTCACTGGGGTTGGTAAGGCGATTGATGCGACGGTCAGGAGTCCCACCAATTCAGTGGTTTTAAGTTCGTCTCGAACTGGTGTGACCCCTGCTGGCTCTACAGGCCAGTGCTTCGGGGACTTAAAAAGAAAAGAAGGCCCACCAAACCAACGTGACGACAACATCAATTTGATATTACGCGGGCGTGTCGCGTCATCCGCAACGTTCAAGTCGGTTGGTACCCATTTCCAATCAGTAACATTCGAATTTTCAATAATTTCGCCAATTCTATGGGCAACAAACGGCTTGAACGTTCGCGCATCGCTACGCAACCATCCCAGGACAGTCATAGAGTCGGTCCAGAAAAAGGTGTTAGTCGGCTTTTTACGATGACTGTCCTTAATAGTAAGAGCAAGGCGAGAGGCTATCAAAGCAGCCTGAAGCTCCAAGCGGGGAATGGATGTCGGCTTTAATGGAGATACCCTTGACTTACTTGAAATCAGAGCGAGTCGAACCGAGCTATCTTCGTAAGCAAGCCTCCAGAATGCAACACATGCATACGCGTGCTCGCTGGCATCGGCAAAGACATGAAGTTCGCGGTATAAAGGTTCTGAGTTCAAGGAAGACGCATACCAACGGGGAACCTTGATGGTCGTGATATTAGCCACCGCCCGAAACCAATCAGACCACTTCGAAGCCTCTGAAGGTGGAAGCTCATCATCCCAACCGATATTGGACCTCCACGCCTGCTGGAACAATATACGACCCCAAATTACGATAGGTCCCAGTAGGCCCAATGGGTCATAGATACGCATTAAATGCGAAAGAACCTTCCGTTTCGTAAGAGGGTTAGGTAGGAATTTCTCTAAACCGGTTCGGAATCCTAACATGTCAGTCGTAGGTTGCCAGGCTATACCTAATGCCCTTATGCTGCTTGAGTTTGAGACAAGGTCAATTTCCGATGGTGGGGCGGCCCGCAAATCTTCTGGAACAAGATTTAATGCCGCCTGATCATTAGAAATCCACCCTCTCATCTCAAGACATGCAGCACGGTGCACGGTGACAATATCAGCCGCGATCTGTGCAGCATCATGGACGTCATCGTGCGAGCCCAAGTAGTCATCCGAATAGTGATCGTATAAAATAGCATCCACGGCTTTAGGATATGATTGTGCAAATTCTCTAGCATTTTTATTTTTGAGATACTGCGCAATGAAGGGACTACAGCATGCACCGAAAATGACAGATGTCATTCTGTACTCGACTATCGATTGCTTCTCGGTATCTGAATTTGCTTCTGGTCTCCAAAGATAACGTAATGCATCCCTATCTTCTTCCCGAATTCGAAATCGCAAAAACATCTCCTTAATATCTGCAGTGAGTGCGGAACGACCTTCTCGAAAACGAAATAAAATACTTAAAAGAGACTGGAGCAAATCAGGACCGGGAAGCAACATTGAGTTGAAATTGAAATTGAAAAATAATTTATTTCACATGCTTATAACATTACACACAAAAAGAAGCAATATCATACAAATTAAATTATACAATAATATTAATAATGTGAGCAGTGCTACAGCAGTGAAAAAGTCCCCGTCTCAGCAAGTTAATCACGGCGGGGTGTTGTAGCCGTGACGCTGGTTTTCAGACGGAGGCTAGTATGCTCAAGGATACACCCACAAACGATTTATGGATATATACCTTAAACACATGTTTATTTCGGAATCTCCTGTGTATCTCTGCTTATATCCATATTCCATCCAATATAAAATATCCATTAAATTTAATATAGATAAAAGATATAAATATATAGATTACGATCATAATAAAATCTTAGCTTTTAAATTATTTAGAATCAATTAATCAATTAAAATTGAATGATGAATTAGAATGAAAGCGAAATGCACAAAACGAGTTGCCTACCAAATTTTCTCGAAGTCGTTGGTATTTAGTTAGATCATGGCATATTGCGCTGTACATTGATCAAATGTTTTCTAAGGTTAGCCTTGAAAGCTCCCTTAGTCTTAGCCTGTCTAATAGGCGGTGGAAGATTATTCCAACACTTAGTCGCTAAATACCTAAAACTACCACGAAAGGCCGAAGTTTTGTGTCGAGGCATTACCATTTTCCAAGAAGCACCACGAGATTTAAGACGCACATTAGAATTTGCCCAGACCAATTTGTCCGCCAAATACTCCGGCACCCTATTAACTACCACGTCAAACAGTAAGCTAGCAAGGTGCAGGTCACATCTTGCCTTCATCTTTAATAAGTTAGCCTCGTTAAGAAATGGCGTGATATGCGCTCTGGGTGGAACGGTGAAACAAAATCTCGCACAAGCATTTTGCACACGTTGTATAACTTTCTTTGTGCGCTCCAACAGACATGGACCAAACATAGGGAGACAGTAATTTAATTTTAAGAGAACAAGAGCCTCGCAAAGCCTAATCCTAAGTCTTTCACATAACTGATACCGAATTCTATATAAGACCTTCAGTTTATAAAAGCAGTTCCTAGCCACTTCTGCTATGTGATCCTCAAAACGAAGTTCAGCATCCATCTTTATCCCCAAGTTTCGTGCTATCCATACTCTGTCTATAGGTTGTAGTCCTATACTTATCACTGGGTTCATACGTTCCCTCTCAATTCTCTGTTTTTTTGATCCAAGTATTAAGAATTTGGATTTTTTTGGGTTAAGAACCAAAGAATTTTGATCGGCCCAAGTTTTTATCCTATTTAGATCCTCATTTAACTTGTAAACTGCATTAGAAGTATTTTGTGGATCAAAAGAGATGTAAATTTGGATATCATCAGCGTACATCTGATACCTACAGTTAATGATGTTGTTAGCTACATCACTACTATACAAAATAAATAGTAGCGGGCCCAAAATCGATCCTTGCGGTACGCCCCTGTGAATTTTTTTACTAACCGACATTCTAACCAAACCATTACTGTGACATAGCTCAACTTGCTGTGTGCGATTCTGTAAATAGCTGGCAAACCATGCCACAGCGTTCCTGTCAAAACCGTAGTAGCTCATCTTGGACAACAACAAGGGAATACTAATACAGTCAAATGCGCGCGTGAAATCCAGGAGAACAAGAATAGTAGCCTGACCGCTATCCTGCGCCGCCAGAACATTATCAACAACATCGACCAGAGCCGTTGTAGTACCGCGTGCCCTACGGAACCCTGATTGATGTACAGGAAGAATATTATTCTGCTCCAGGTAGGAAGCAACCTGCAAATAAACTACTTTCTCAAGTAGCTTGGACAAGCATGGTAGAATACTTATTGGTCTAAGATCATTCAGCTGCTCAGGAATAGGAATCTTGGGCACTGGCTTAATTTTCGCTCTTTTCCAAACTGCAGGAAAGGTATTACTAACAATAGAATGGTTAATAATGTGCGTGATATAAGACAGCGTATGCGCTAGCGTTAACAGAACCATATCCAGATTGATTTCATCCAATCCCTTTGCATTAGATTTTAATTTAAGTATAAGCTTTCCCACATCATATTCGGTGACAGTGCGCATCCGAAAGACATTTTTATTGTATAGGCTCTCCTCAAAATATGTTACCAATGCAGAGTCAGCGCACCCTCCACCCGGAATATTCAAAAAATGATCGTTTATGGTATCTGGATCACAGAAAGCTGTTGGCAGATCTTCAACCCTTTTTTTATTTAAAGTCACATTATCTTTGAGATTTCTCCATAAAATCTTAGGGTTGTTGATATTATTATATAAATAGGTATTAAAGTATGCTCGCTTTTCATTAGCCAATGCTGAAGATACAAATGATTTGAGACTTTTATAGTGCCATTTATTATCATCTGTACCATCCCTACGATACTTAGAAAGAGCAGCATTGCGCAAATTCATCATTTTGACTATACTACACGTAATCCAAGGAGGTCTTCTATCCTTTACCACAATCCTTTTTTCAGGTGCATGTGATGTGAATAACACCTCTAAAAATCTGTTAAAAATGTCTACCATAGTATTGACGTCCACAGCGTTACAAATTAGATTCCACTTAAGGATTATAAGGTCCTTATTAAAAGCATTAGTGTCAATATCCTTCAAGGGTCGGTAAGTTATAACTTTGGGGCGAGGCTTTTCCTTTTTAAGGTTAAGCGTAGCACTAACAATAGCATGACGATTCAGGTCAGGTATATGCGTTACGGTTATATCCTTCACACGCACATCAGTACAAAAGACGTCTATAAAACTAGAACTATGCTCCGTGAAATGTGTAGGTTCCATTACATATTGTTCCAAGTCTACGGTTTTCAGAAATTGTAAGAACTTTTTGGTTTTATCTTCATATATATGGTATGTTAAAATACATATGAGTTACAAGTACAGTCACACAGAAAACACATATTATACATATTAACAAAAAGAAAACAAAGTACAACATATCACAGATTAATGTAATCAGTTGCATAATAAGGCCATAGCAATTATTTTGAAGTTCAAATTCACCCTTGAATAACATCAAAAAAATGGATTGATAACAGAAAACATGTCATTAAAAATTTCAATATGATTTTTACCTTCACATACATAAATACAATTGAAAGTTATACCACTGGACATGTTAACGCAATTCATGATATAAAAATAAAAATAAGAGTACACTTCAATACAATGATTTCTTAAAACAATGAAAATATCACAAAAATTAATTTGTAAGATAAGAATATTAATCAACTTCTCATAACCATCCATTAAATAGAAGAAAATTCTTATGAAGTATTAGCATTAAACTGCGAGCAATAAGAAAGTGTGGGAATATCACAATTATAATATACACTATTTTATCTTGTCTAAAGTACATAAGTCCTTAATATATATAGGGCTTGAAGATTCATCCTTACGTACAAAAATACGGCCATATTTCACCCAAACAAATTTAAACTGTTTATCTTTTGCAAATTTCCTGGTTAAAGAATAAAGTTCCTTACATTCCAATGACAAATGCTCAGCTATGTAGATCCTAGATGGTTCACCGGGTACTTCTAAATGTGAAGAGTTTAAAGGACTCATATGATTCAACCTGTTGTAACGCTTGAAAGCCTCAATGACAGCGTCCCTGTGCCGCTCAGATGGCAATGTCACAAGGATATTACGTGGTCTGTTCAAAGTCTTATTGAATTTGGATATTCTTCTAATAAACACTGAGTCTGATAGGGATAAGTTGAGGTGGTCGTACATTTTTTTGATCATAGACATTAAATTTTCCTTATTCTTCTCTGGCACTGAGTGTAATTCAAAATTATGGCTCCTAGACACTTTCTCAAGGGTGCCCAGTCGGCGCTCCATACCAGAGACTTCAGACTGCAGCTTGGACTTCTCTTGTTCTAAAGTTGCAATCCGATCGCTAGCGATAACGAGCTCCTTTTTAATATCATCTTGTTCAGCAGACATGAATTCAATAGTCTGGGTAAGGTCGCATTTCAGCTTCTCAAGAGCAGCGTTGAATTCATTTTTAATTGTGTTTTTAATTTCCTGCTTAATGACATTTAACTTAAAATCCAGTAACTCACTAAATTGTGTGTATGTAATTGCAGCATTAGTCTCAGTAGTCTCCAATATAGACTGATCGAGGTGGAGCTCATCGCATGACATCATTGTGTCATTTATTTGTGCATTTCTATCCAATGCCAAGTGTCGATGTACGGGAGTGCTATCATCCTTTCTCCGGGTTACATTCGAGCAGGAGGGGCAGCGCCAATTACGTCTTAAATTGCTAAGGTTTTTTAAGAGTTCTGCTGGCGTTATACCCAAACATTGACAGTGGTACTGGTGACTGCATAACTTACATTTAAGGGTGTCATTGTGGTTGGTAATATTTTTTTTACAAGCACTGCACTCCATAACAGCAACGGGCCGAGGTGTCTCGATACTCGATGAGGTCAACGACCGTATCTCAAGGTCGCCGTACGATAACAGGTTTAATTTCGTATATTATTATTAAACTGTTCAGTCTGTTTTCACATTTACATCTCGAAAATATATGCACAGATTGGAGATAACACCACCAACACTAGATTTACGATTGAATGACGTAGGTCTCTTTAGGAAGTCCGACAGGGTTATATCTATTTATGCACTTTATCCACCAATACTGCTTGAACCACTAAGAAATCCTAGATATTATAGTCTTCGGTAACGAAATCAATCACATTTAGGCTCAAAATAAGGGATATTCTATTTTATTCAACTATAATTGCAGAGCATATGTATCACTTATTTTTTCAATCTCAAAGTTCAAATTGAAAGTTCAAACTGACACCCTCATTAACGGCAGCGGCATCATGAACAACGCGCAACTTACGCTTCTGCGGGTGATATACCCCGAAATGTGGTAAATACCATCTAATACTACTACAATTTCCGTTGTTGCTAGAGAACTTGCACTGTGGGGTACTGGGGTCACATTCCTCTGCGTACCCTTTGAGCAACATGTTTTGAATAAATGCGTGGTAGGCGTGTGCGAAATCGGGTTCCCTATGCATACGGCGCTCCAGGCTCAAAAAACGAGACAAAGCTTGGGCGTAGCTGTTTGGAACGCGCGTTATGTCCTACAAGGGAGACCGATCTCAAAATGTCCAGACGGTAACCGCTTGGCGGTAGACTCTAGAATGTCCATCGCTCGTCTGTCTTGCTTATTGAGCTGGGTTTCCTGTTTGCAAATGCCTATAGACTCAAGCTTGTAATTTTCCTTGATTAGGAACTCTAAAGAGTCTGTCAATACCTCCTTAACACTAACATGGCTTATAAAATTAATGACCTTGGTTTTGCTGGACGAACACCCATATAGTACCCATCCTAGCGCTGTTAAGCAAGCCACTGGTTCATTTCGGCCACCTTTCCGAACCTCCTGACTAATTGATAGGTGTCAGTGGTCGGCGCCGATAAGTACCATAGGGGTGGCGTCGACGTAGGACAAAACTTCGTTTAAGTCGGTTAAATGTGAAAACGATAAAATAGAACTCCTATTAATAGTTTGTGATCGTAAGGAGAGTGAGTCAATAGATCTAGCATTTTCTATTAAAAATACCTCACTTGTGTACCTGCCCTTAATATGAAAATTCACCTGACAAATATTCGTTTTTCTAGTTAGGCCTCCAACACAATTAACAGTGATAGTCTCTTCAGGCCCCGTGAGCCCAACACTAGAGGCGATACTTGCGTCGATCAAAGTTGTGGTGCTTCCGTCATCAAGCAACGCGTAAGTATCGATACTACCGGCAGGGCCAGAGACGGTCACTGGTATAACTTTAAGGAACGTGCGCAAATGTGTAGGTTCCCTACAGTTTACCTGTTGCGTACCAGTTACAGAAACTACTACTTTTTCAACCTTAGAGTCAGAACAGGCAGTAGAAGCAGTAGGTTTCGGTAAAAGGACAGAATTTTCATTCTCTGTAGTGCAAACATTATTATTTTGTAATAATTGCCTACCATGAAGAAGCGGATTGTGGCGGGCAAGACAACCGTCAATACCACAAGGGTTAACCTTACATGTTTTCCATTGATGCGGGCTTCGTCTTAGACAGCGGTAACAGACTTTGGAATTACGCAGCCAACGCCATCTATCGTCAACGGAAAGAAGCTTAAACTCAGAGCATGACTTTATGTTGTGATAGTTTTTACAAAAGCAACACTCTTGTTGGGTGGAGGAAGACCCTACAGTGATTTTAGCAACAGAAGCGTGCGAGGTGGAATGAATATTGTCACGCTTAAAAGGTTTTTCGTGAACGTTAGGCGCAGGTGTTGAAAAAGCGGTTTCAGGCAACAAAGTAAATTTAATATGCTGGTCTAGCTCACGCCTTAAAAAATCAGAAAGTATCTCTAACTTTGGACGCTGTGTAGTGTCCTACATCGCAAAATCTGACCATCTAGGCTTCATAGTAACATTAAGTTTACCTAACACAGCGTAAAAAAGTTCTGGAGAGTACAAATATTCAACTTTGTTTAGTAAACGTATCGTAGAAACGCTATTACGCACTCGATTGGCTATAATCCCTAGTTCTTTTAGGTCGTTACCTAGCCGCGGGAGGCCTTTCAAGGCAGCTACTTCCCGGTAGACGACCAACTCGGGACGCGCGAAGTTCTCTTCCAGTGCGCGTATCACTTCTTCAGGATCCTCACTGGACAACAGCACAGACGCCACGGCATCATAAGCAGCCCCACTGAGGGCATTCTGTAGGCGTGCTATGTTCTCTAGAGGAGAAAAAGATCGTTTAGAAAAATTATAAATACGTTTAAAGTGTAGCCATTGCAGCGTATCGCCAGAAAACAAAGGAAGATTGGGGACCTTTGACTTTCCTTGACCAGAGGCGAGTGCTTTAGCTGCGGCGGCTGTATCTGCTACAGCTTGTAACAATACAGAAGATTGAGACTTGTTAAAGTCCGCGGTCACAACTTCCGCAACTTTGAGTGGAGGTGAACAGCCCTCCATTGCAGGAGCTTTGGTGACGACGGGAGCCTCTCTATTAGTAGCAGTATGGTTGCGAACAATAGAGGATGCAGGGTCCTGAGTGGCCACGTATGCCGGGATTGGTGGCATTAAGTGGCCGGGGAGAGCAACAGCAGCGGCACCGCTGTCACCCTCTTCTGCGAAAGGGTCTCTATCATTAACACTACTAAAATTATGATTCTTTACCCATGTTTGTGTTCGCTCTACGCTTACTGGTATGCTTCTACTTCCGCGGCTGCTGGCTGCCTCGGCGTCGATAGCAGCTAGCTCTGCTTGTAGCTCACGGTCCTCAACCTCTTTTTGAACTTGAGCGAGGTGACGTTCTCGTTCGACAAGCTCCAGTTCGCGGTCCAACTGCTTACGCAGTAGAAGAGCCTCGGCCGCAGCTTTACGTGCGCGAATCGTCGCGGACGATTGTGACGATCGAGAGGTGGCACTAGCAAGTTGAGGTGATGACATGACTTTGCCTTTGCTACGAGTGATCATACCAGTATGAAACTAGTGAAAATAAACGAAAACGAAAATCAACGAAAAATATGATAATCGAGAAAAAAGTGAATTTAGGTACGTGGAACAAAATTACGGATGAAGGACCAAACAATGAAGCGGAGAACTAATGGACTGTGTGTATTTCCTACTGATAATGAAAAAGCGAACGAACAATGATAAAAGTTGGGTTTTATTTTAGAAATATACAGAAAGACAACGACAGACAAGTGACAAGTAAAAAGCACTAAAATTTCATTATAAAAACAGAGAAACCATAAATCAGTACAAAAAGGTTACATGGCTCAGCAACAAGCGTTAATCGCGCGGTTAAGCTTCTGGCCGGACCCTAGAAGACGCAAGTTCGGTTCCCGCCTGGAGCATACAAGTTTTTCATCGTTTTCTTTCTTTAATTGTTTTTCTTGAAATAAATGTTACTTTTTTATTAGCTGCCAAATCATCATCATATCAGTATCGGAACGACCCTGCGCAGCCTGCATCTAACTTATGGTATGGTATATAACTTATGTTTATGGTTGCTGTACAATGCTTTACAATAATTTCAAATCAAATGAGTATCCGCGGTGTAAGCTTGAAATTGTTTATCAAAACATGTTTTCGCTCCATCTTTATCTATTATACTTCTTACAGCGAGAAGTTAAAAGTATTGAATGCCTGGAAAAAGTTTTCAATGATTCGGTATTATTAAGGACACGCAGCTTATGTAAGTACAAACTGCAAGTTCAATTCTCAAGCATTTAGTTAAACGATGTCGGTATACCGTTGTGTTGATTCTCAGAATCCAAACTTATTTATTGTGGTGACAAGACAAGGGTAGAAGAAATGTGATTTTACGTAATACCGAAATAGCTAAAATCTCACGAAAAGATTATCCCAAGGATCCAAAATCAATATGTCAAAATCAGCCTAACGTAAAAGTTGCGAGTCGGTGATTGAATGCGTGATTCTTCCGAGAGAACCGAGAAACTTCTTCTAGTAACATTCAAATCTACTTTATCTGATCCCGAATACTTTACGAGCGAATTTTCTGGAAGATAAGATCCTTTAGTTTGTGGCATGATATTATTATAATAACATTTTATTATGTACTTTCAGTCAGAAAACGAAAGAGGTTTTATGAATTTTAGCTTTTAGTGTATCATAAAATACATTTGCACATCAGTTATTTCCAAATATTCAAAGTTTATCATCAAAAGTTACGAAAAGAATT
The DNA here is from genome assembly GCA_947347705.1 of Nymphula nitidulata. Classification (NCBI taxonomy): domain Eukaryota; kingdom Metazoa; phylum Arthropoda; class Insecta; order Lepidoptera; family Crambidae; genus Nymphula; species Nymphula nitidulata. Next base: position 6,224,536 of record OX374626.1, read on the forward strand.
TTGCTACATAATTATTGGAGGTTAGGATTTATAATACGTAGGTATTTACTTAGTTATTAGTTATTTATTATGTTTATTTTCAATCAAAGCTTAATTATTCTTTAACTCTACCCAATTATTATATTCCCCAACCCACTGAAATGCCGGGTTTCTTCAAATTAGGAAAGAAAAGAATGTGTAAATGTTAGGAAACATCACTTACTTACCAGCCCGCCACCGCCGGCGTTCACATACAATAGTAAATCTATTATGTATAATAATATGTGCTAGGCTAGGTACCTAGAACTTATTATTAGACATAATAGACTTCACATATAAACAAACAACAAGAAAACATCTCAAGAAACTCCATAGAGATCCTGAGGCTTTGATTTAATGCTATTCCCGCCTGACGTAATCATGTCCAGACTATTATTGCAGACGATAAAATGTTTAAAATATTAAAGAAGGTAAAAAGAAATAACACGCTTCAAACACCCGACAGAGATAAATTTTCTCGTTTTAATTCTTCATAAAGAAGAGGTCTGGCGTGCGAAAATAAAAACAGAATTTTAGTTCGTTGAAACTGTAAAAATAATACTAAGTATGAATATTTTTTCTACAAAATGTCGAACCACTCTGAGTACGAAAAACTACAAGTTTTGCAGCATGAATTTAAATTTAATGTGCGAATAAACCGACCGCAGCGTTGTAAAATAAAGTTTGTCAACGATTGAAATAGAATTTTCCAACGATAAAATATGATTGAGTGATAAATTAGCAGCTGACAAAAATACTTAATTATCTAATACTGTTAGGGTACTGTTTCATAAGTTGACTTTCCACCAAAAGGACTGGTGATATTCTATTCTATTTTCGAACAGTACCCGAACACTTTTAAATTTCGAATCGCCATCATATCGTTCACGCACGCTCAAAAACTCAAAATATCAAACAAAAGCCAGACAAAAGCTAACGTAACCACTCTATACGATGGAGATTCGAAATTTAAAAGTGTTCGTTCTAGGGGTACTGAATTCAAATTCTAATTCATTTATCTGCGAATATGCCTCATAAATTTTGGCAGGCAAAATATTACATACACTACACTTCAATCTATTATACTACTATGAAAATGTGATAAAATCGTTAGCAGCCGGAAGCGCACAGTTATATATTCTTATTAGAGTGACGAACGAGTGCCAGGCTCAAGTTTAGTTGTATATTATGTCGTCTCTCTATAGTCCCATACTGTGCGTGACCTGAAAATATCTATAATTACTTTGTCTTCCAGAATTCTGACCATTTCAGATATCGCTGTATCACTCCAAGGATAGATAATAAGGCTCCCTAGCTCCTGCAACTTGTTGCATTGTATTAGTGTAAATATATTTTCTACTGTTACTACGAGTAACAGTTCTATTATATTTTTATCTGGCTTAAATTAAGCATCATAAGAGTTTACTACACGACTTTTAAATATAAAATTTAAGGTATACAAGGTAATCCTTTTTTTCCTACTTTATATTTATACTCGAGTAATATATTGCATTTTCATAATAGTATTGCACAAGATTAAGTTACACCATCTAAAAGTAATTTCATTCTGTGAATACTTTGCTCAGTTCCAATTCTAATGGTAATTATATTACTCTGGCAATGTCCTTCGTAACCTTTAAATGATACAATTTGACAGTTAAAACCGTCAGTTAAAGGCCTTCAAGCGTTACAAGAAGAGTATTATGATTACCGCAGAGTTAAAGTTAATAAAAAGGCCTTATTACGAAGGCAGTGGATTTAGTTTCGAAATTTATACTGATGTCGGTTTTTATAATTGTCTTGTACTAGTGACTACTTGCGGCTCCGCTTGCGTAAATGGTAGCCTATACCCTTTTCAGAATGTATTCTATTTCTGTCACAAATTTTTATCTTAGTCGGTTCAGCGGCTCAGGAAATGAAAACTCTACAGACAGACAGAGCTACTGTGGCTTTTGTAATATTAGTGTCTATATCTATACAGTTTTCAAAGTCTTTGTAATGCTTGACAAATTTCAATCTCAAGCTCATTGTCATTACTGTAGTTCTCGTACTTCCTATTACGGCGGTAATCCTATACATATTCGTGTTTTATTCTCGTTTGGATAACAAAACACGAATTAAACATGAAAATACAAATAGGTAAGTACTTACTTTAGAAGTTTTTTATGTTTACTTAGAAAAATATTTAAACCAGAAACATTTCACGTCCTGGGGCGGATCAGAGTATAAAGTCAGAGTCAAAGTTCATAGACTAGATGTTTGAAAGAAGAAATGGGGACTCGTCTCTTCTGCAGTCAACATAGCGCTTTTATTAGATTTTTACAGGCAGCGTGTGAGTGTCCAAAGTGCTCTATAGGTTACATTAACAGCTTACCATCAGACGATCGTGCGTTTGTTAGCAACCATTGTTGTAAAATATGTTTGAAAGAAATACTCTGATGACGGTCAAAAGGCGCCTTCCGTATGTATTATTTTCACGTTAAATAGAATTCACCGCGGACACTCGTAAATACTACAAAAATAGTTTGATTAATTTTTGTCAGGTAAAAAAAACCTGATTAATGAATTCATAGAAAATATTCCTTCATTTTGATATTTAATTGAATAAGTAAGTTATATACATGAAATTGATCACGAATCCTATTAAGTAAGTATAAGGGCTGTGAGAGACTAGAGTCTCTCGCAGCTCGGTTTTGGAACATTATCATCACTCATCAGTATTCCGTTTGAATAAAACATCTTTCCATTACAAGTTTTTAAGGCTGTCATTAAACGTAATTTATTTCTCAGACCTCTATTGGAATTCTCTCTCAATGTTGACAAGAGATTAATTGGAAAACATCAAGGTTAACGAACTTTGACTAAGATAATTAGAATTCAACAGTGTGCTTCTATTTAAACGGTTACCGAAGCGCCATGTTGTGAGATATCGGATAATAAACGCCTGTATTTTATCAATCTCACTAGAACATACTGGGCGCGCTGAAAACGAGAGAGAGATAATCTTATCATTAAACTCAACAGGATGTTGAACCTTTTATCTGAATGGGGCTCTGAAAATCTTGTCGAGTTCAATGCTAAGAAAACTTAGGTGTGAACGTTTGCAGGCAAAATGTCGCCAACCCTAGCCCTTCCCTCTCTTCAGGGCACTACTCTTTTGGAGGTATCTTGTGATCTGAATTCCAGGAACTACATCGAAACCGTGATCAAAACAGCTTTACGGAAGCTCGGTGTCCTGAACAAGGTGCGTCGATTTTTTAAGTCTAACCAATAATGCCTGCTTTACAAAATTCAGATCCGGTCTTGCGTGGAATATTGCTCGCACTTGCACCTCCCAATGCACTGGACCGATTGCAGCGTCGTGCTGTGCATATCATTGGCGATGTAGAGGTCACGAACACCTTGAGCATCTGCAATTGCGTCGAGACATTGCGTCGCTTGGGAAATATCACGGAGAGTACTCTGAATGCTGTTTGACCTTATATCACTTTCCCTCCTTTATACAAAAGCACGCGTGGCGTTCTTCGGAATAATAAATTCAGTGGTCAACATCACGCACAAAGAAATTTAGTACCTCGTTTCTATGTCGTACTTCTAGAAGTTGGAATTCTTTGCCAGCACATGTCTTACCTTCTTCCTATAACATTATTATTCTTAAGTTGAGACCAAAATAATCAATTAAAAGCTCATAAGAACTTTCAGTAATGAATAACTCCCGATCCATTAAAAACTTAAAAGTTGCCAGGCATGCACCTGAGAGAGGCATGCGAGGAAGAAGCAAGATTGGAAAACAGTAATCATGTAATACTTATGAGATTTTAAAATGTAAGTAATAGTAAAATTAGCCAAGGGTATTGTGGTAGTAGGTTAGTGTATACTTAGTTTCAATATGAATAATAATTGTATAAGGAACCGCAATTCAAAGAAGAATAATTTCATGCAACAATAAACCGAGCTTCACGCTTGTAGGACACTGTTCGCTCCCAATAAAATTCCAACGAGTATATTATTGAAAATGGCAGTAAATCTTTCTATTAGAGCAACTTTCGTTTGAGGTGCCCGACAAAGCCAACTCAATATATTTTAGCAAGCTCTTGGGAATTTTTCTGTAAATTTTAGCGCAAGCATTTTTCATTGGGGTTCTTTATAACATTTTGAAATTTTTTTCGCGTTCGTTCCTTCGTTAATTAATCTTAATAGTTTCTCGCTCAGCGATTGAAAAATCGAATTATTACTATGTTTTTTTATTTATTGGTAATTGGGTAATTGAAAACTGTTATACTCATAGCGTATGTTTATATCAGAGATAAACCCGATATTATTACATAATTATCTTTTTGACAGTATTGCTTAGTTAATACATAAAAAAAAACAATGATGGCCATGGCAAGATACATATAAAGCTTCAAGCTCAATGACCGAAATTGTTCAATAAATTTACTGAACAGAGCTGAGACTTAGGTAGTGACAAATCTAATAAAATATAAATAAAAATTAATATTATATTAGATAGTAAACCAATAAAGAAACATATATTTTATTAAAACTATTTTGGACAAGTACAGGTTTTTTAACCTTAACGGTGTAACTCTTGGCTTTCATCTCACCTGATGGTAAGTGAAGATAAGGCCGACGATGGAAGCGAGCTACACCCGGATTCCTCAACCACAGAGGAATTGGCTATCTCACCTCTAACTGCCGGAACACAACAATGCTGTTAACATTATTGCTATGGCGGCAGACTTAGATCAGATGGTGGTAGCTAGCCAGGCGGACTTAGAAAAGCCCTACCACCACCCAAACTAAGCAGAAAATTTCTGCCCCCACGGGAATCGAACCCCGGACCTCTAGATCTCAGGCAGGTGGTCTCAACCACTAGACCACGGAGGCGGTTAAAAATTGCATAAAATGTAGACATCAATATTATAAGTCTAACTCTGTAAGTGAATTAACACTAAGGCCCGTATTTATAGAACACGGCTCAAGCGGCAATTTAACTCAAATCACTTTAAACTAGTCTTTATGACTGTGTTGATCACTACCTAATTGATCAGCTTGTCTCCGTTGCTCGCCTGCAACACCAGAGCTATCCTTAGTGCATTGCCGTCCCTGTTAAAACCTTTTCGCGCCCTCTTTATCACTAGCTTATATACTTACAAAGACATATATCCCTTTATTTACGAAAGTCGGAAGCTCCACATCCTATCCCACTATTAATAACCAAACATTATCTTCCCTAAAAGCTTGCTCGGATGCAAACCATTAGGCTCCGTAAAAACGTTACGAGCACAAAGGACTATGAATGATAGCGAAATAGCTCAGACATTCATAACCATGTTCCAGACAGTATCATAATAAACGATTGCTTATCATTCTGTATCTAAATAAAATACATGAGCTTCCCTCGCCTCTACATGTTTTACGATTCGGATGCTGTTCGCGAAAACATTGCCGACACTTTGCAGCATCGTATAGTGTATTCGTATTTCCCTATGAATATTTTATTAAAATTAAGTAGCAGTTACTTACACAGAATGTTGAAATACCTGCCTGTTATTCACAAACTTTCCAGTTTTAGGTAAAGTAGAGCAAACAAGGTTTTCACTCGATTTTAAAGCTGGTATTTTTGTTTCTGCAGTGTGTAAGATCGCTAGAGCTCATCACTCGCTTTCTCAGTGAGCGCTGGCGACGTAAGTCACTGCAGGAGCACATCACTACAAAGAAAGAAAGAAAGATAATTTATTCGGCATAAAATATACAATATTAACAGAAAGTACACAGAAAATAACAAATTATTGCCGAAACGGACTCCAACTCAGCATATGCTACAGCCGGGGCTGCAACGCTGGTTTTCAGTTGGTGCCGGTTTATATAACAAATGTTATTTTGCTACAAACTTCTGTGAGGTTGAAGGGGTAGTACTTCTGTTGGGGAAGCTCCTTGAGTACTGTACTTACACCCCATTTATAATACATGGCTAGTTCTTCAATCACAGTTTTGCTAGAGAATGAGTACAGTGCCCCGCTTTCATTAAATAAGTAATACATTCAAACGCATTCGAGTAGTCTCGATAAGAAGTTAGAATATATTTCACTCAATTGTGTTAAGTACAAAAAGATCAGAATATTGTGTTCGAGATTTACGAAGATTAAACTTTACTAGTGAATAGCTAAATATATTATTGTGGTGACAGTATTAGAATATGTTCAAATTTATAGCATTTGGCGGTGAACTTTTAGATTTATTACTTTCGAAACTCCGTGCAAAAATTGAAGAGTATTTTCTTGACGTGCAGTTCAATATTGTAATAATCAGTAAATTACACACAGTACGTAAAATTCAAATAGGAAATATATATTTTTTGCTATCAGAACTCGGATGTTTCGAGATATAACTTTTTAATTCATAATATTTGATGGTTGGTGATGGTAGTATACGTATCAAAAAAATTTAGCTCAGTATTTTAAAAAATCGGAAAAAACATCTTTGACATGATGAAATTAAAGAGTAACTATGCCATGCCAATTTCAGTTTTACAGTAGATAACAGAACAATGATATTTCACTATCTCGCGATTCAATTAAATCCAGTCCTCAATTAAGATTTCAATATTTCTATTCAATCTCATGTCGAGTGTGACAGGGATAATGTTGAAACTATTTTAGCGTCTATTTCATTGATATAGCAAAGCTTTGTACTTCAAAAGTAATTAAAATTTCGTCTCTTGGTTCGACTGATTTACAGTCCACGTCAATTATTGCTACTTGTAAGTTAGCGACGCTTTGCACAATCAAATTAAATATAATAAATATTTTAAATGAGTTGCATAAAATTAGAGGAGCTCGGTGGCGTATTGTTTTCAGTGCTCTGGTTTCGATACCAAAAACAAAGCAACTTTCGCTATGGTCGATCCTTGGGATGGACCAATCAAAATTTGTTATCTCGAGCTCCTCCGTGCTTCGGAAGGCACGTTAAGCCGTTGGTCCCGGTTGTTCCTGTAACCGCTTTAACCCACCAACCCGCATTGGGCTAGCGTGGTGGAGTTATAGCCCAAACTCCTCGTGTGTTTCTCCCATGTAGGAAGACCTGTGCAGTAGTGGGACGTATATAGGGCGATGTTTTAAATAAAATACACTTTTTTATAGAAACAAAGATATACAATCAGTATCAAAGTATCTAAACAAAACATCTTTAAAGATGTTGTTAATATTTTTTTACAATCGTCCGATGTAGCTATGATAGTTTTAGAAATACCCGAACTAGAATCAGAACTTATTCAGATATGGTAAACTAGTTAGATCTCTATTTTTCGACAAATCGTGACCGTATCGAGCAACTTATGTTAGCTTTATGAACGGCCGCGGTCGGCAACGATACACTTATGATTCGTTTAAAAATGTTTGTGCTAGGGGGCTCTAAATAAGATTTTATATTAAACAAAAAATGCTTTAGAGCAAAGCAACAAAGCTGGATTCTTCCGAATACATGTTATTAAAAATAATTAACATTCCACGAAACTCTCGTGATATGAAACGGAAGCATAATATAATTATTAGCTTGTAGCCCACACCGCAGCGTCGAAGCGAAACTCAAAAAGGCGCGGGAGCTTTGAAAGCTGCCAAGCACCCTTGCGAGGCTGGATGCGGTTGCATACTTAACCTCTTTCATGATACAACACTTTGGTGGTAATATAGGTTAGTCAGAAACCTTCTTTCTTGCGAAACGTAGACACACTGAGCTGGAAGATTTAAGAGTTATATGGAACTGTTAAGTAATTACCAATATACTATCAAAAAAATCTAAAGAATTTTAAAAACTGCCAGACTCCCAGACGTCATCTATTGATGACATAACAATTAAAAATTTAACTTTGTCTGGTTTATCGGGCCTTGATGGGTTAATTCTTTTTATTGTTATTCGTTGTGAAAATTGTATCATCGTTACAGAAATACATAATTTTGAAATCTTAATTGACTACTTTGTATGTAATCATTAATTTTTATTCGTCACTTGCGAAAGAAATATCAATATCTTTGATAGAGTGTATATTTTGGTATGTTTAATATAAAGGGATCTCTTTACACATTCCATTCTAAATTATGAGATAACGGAAAATATTTGTTTAGCAACATATTATTGTGTATAAATAAATAAATAAAACTCTTTTATTTCAGGCATAACTCATATCTTTGTTAGAAACATTGTTTCTTAACCTATGTTAGTAATAACTATTAATAACCAGGAAAAATAAATACTCCTTAACAAGAATAAGGAAGTATTTAAATCAGCACATAATAATTAGAAGTGGATGTTCTGAGGATGTGGTGTGAGATGCACCATCACCCAGTGCCGCAACGTGAAGCTATATTCCCTCACATCTACAGTGTTCATAATCTTCACAAGAATATAAACCTTCTTGAAGATTTCTATCTAAAAACACTGAAAATAATTTAACTTTGTAAAAATTAAAGTTTAATATTTCACACTACAAAAGGGATATTCCAGAATTAGGCTCAATAACAACCTGAAATTATATGTTCATTCCATACCATTCCCTCAAGAGCGTTTATTATTCCATTTAATCAAATAGATAGATAGAAATCCATATCATTACTACTATCCGATTACAATGCTAAAGTTTATTACATTACGTTTGTTATGCTGACCTGAATTTCGATATGGACTTAACCCATCGACGATATTAAAACTTCGACCATAAAAAAATATATCCGAAACATCGGATAATTTTTTGAGAGTCATTGGCTGTTATCGCAGATTATAGATATTTATATCTACGATAGCTGTAAGCCTAGCCGTTCGATTGGGTCTGGCACAGAGGTCTTCCTTTGAAGTTACCAACTAACGGGTTGCCTTAATGGTTGTGCTAGTGTGACCTGGTTGAAAGAAAGAAAGAAAAATATTTTATTTAAATCGGCCACAAAGAAGCACTTTTAAATCGTCAAAAGAAACACATTCTTACAACTATCACAAAAAATATTATTTATTAACTAACGTCATAGTCTCTGTCTGTCTGTCATGTCTGAATTTACACCGGTTCCAAAAGTTGAACTACCGAGAAGATTCCGGCAACGAACTCAGGTTGTGCAAGCATATTATGTCCGGCATATGCATAAAAGCTGTCGTTGACGGCAGTTACTCGGACAGCATGGACATTAACGTGCCGTCCCGCAAAACTCGGTGCTGTCTCCAATATTGTTCCTGCTGCATATCAATGATATGCTGTCTATTGACGGACTGCATTGTGTTGCATATGACAGTACTGGTGACGCATATTATACGGTTCGCACTAATACCCCTCTGAATTTGTGTCTGAAATCAAGAGTTTTCTAATCAGGGCCTCCGTTTGGGGACGATTTAATCCCACTAAGACACGAGTCTGCGCGTTTACCGCTAAAAACCCCGTTCGTTGTGGCTCCGCAATTCCTTGGCACACCCCTGTCCAACTCTAGAGTATCGGGATCCTTGGTCTTGATATCTGTGACAAGCACGTGCAGTTCCGCAGATAAAGTCAAGCTGGCATACATGAAGCTTGGTGTGCTGAATAGGGCGCGGCGGCATTTATCCTCGAGGCAAAGACTGTTACTATATGTATAAGTCGCAAGTCAGGCCCCATATTAGGGGAATTTTCAGCGACAATTTGAAAAAAAAATCGAATTAACAGCAATTCTACACTTTCACGAGTTTTTCGAAGCCGAATTTGGATGGTAATTATCTTATTTTATTATGGAACCGTCATAATCGTGTTAAGATTATAAAAGCATTTGACAATTTTTCTGTAGAAGCAAGTTTACTTACTCTAGAAATAAACCGTTATAGAACTCATTTACTTGTTATTGGTCCACAGTGTGAACCATCACCATTATCAATACGAGTAACAAGTGAAAATGGCTTCCAATACTTTTAGTTCCATTTCATACTCTTATAGGCATAATTTACTTTTAATTGTTTAATAGTGATCCTTGTAGGCAATTATTAGTAAAGTTTACCAGAGCATTCTCAAGTGTGTTTACACGTTTGCAATACTATTATAGGACATCTAAGCTTATACTGCGCTGTTAAATAAAGTTTTTATACTATAATAAGTAAACGTTTAAGAACAGATGTACTACAAGGTCATGCATGCTTTTATAAGCATGTCAGCAAATTCTAGAACCATCAAAAGACCCTTATAGGCTGCAGGACTAAAAAATGTGCACTGTACGATAATTTCGTTGCTTGAGTATAGATTGGATCATGAACAAGTTTGAGAACCCATTGCAGCACTGAAATTCATACATGTGTGGGCAAAATACGTCTTCGATAACACGTATGCTAAACTTATAGACAGACACTAGGTCTTTCAATAATACACTCCCGGAGGCCTTCAAGAGTGCAGTTAAGTAATGCATACTCAGATGTAGGAAACAATATTCCACGTATAAAAGACACGTAGGAAACTTTAAATTCCTCGTATTCCACTGTCGACAAGAATTTCAGGCAAATTGTCTCAGAAATTCAGTTTGAATATGAAAGAAAATAAGTGTGAGCTTGGAAATGCCTGTCGGGGTGTGACCAAGTAGTACACATGCAATGGAATATGTAGCGGGATAGTTAAGTGAAACAGTAAGCTAGTGTGATTTTAAGAATTCCTCGTTCAATTGTGTTTATCATATGGTAACTTTATTAAGAAACCTATGTTTCTTAATAAAGTTATGAGAAAAGTTATTTAAATGTTAATCATTCCACGAACACCATAAAGAATTTAAAATGGATATCGGAATAAAAACACCATGAGAAATTAAACAACGAAAATTCAAAGAAACAAGGAATAAAATCTAAGACAAGTAAAAAAAAAGTGGTTACGAAAATTTCCTAATGAGACAAATACAAATATCTAAATGATTATCATCAATAGATATTCCTATCACATTGTTATCACACATATTTGTTTTAAGAAAAGTATAATGTATAATAATCTGTCAAGCGGCGTTATACCTCTGTGACAATTGAAAAATCAATTGTGTCTGGAATCTGAAGCTTGACGGGTTAAAGAATCTTTAAAATAAATGTATAACTTTTATACTCCAAACCATAGATAATATGCGAATGAAATATTTCAAAGTCTAGAAAATAAAATAAATTCAAAAGTTTCGACTTTACAGTTATTCATTAAATATTAAATGGCCGTGCAAAGCAAACTTTTAAGTTTCGGTTGCCTTGTTTGCCAACTTGAAAACAAACACTGTGGAAAATTAATTATATATGAAATATTTACTTCGAACTTTTGCGGCATATTTAATTCATAAATAAAAGTGAAATTGAAATAGCGTATTTGAGAAACAAACCCAAAGAGTCCATCGTAACAAAATCCTAACAATAAGTGTGAAAATAACTAATTATGATTTTAGATTAGCTAGACTCTTTATCATATACATATTGTATTGTATTTGAAAAAAAAATAGGTTTACATATTAACTAATTCCACTACACTCATTCCATACCATGACAATGAAATATCGACGAGGTGATCACTTCACACAGATACTTAAATACTTATACTTAGAATTAAATCTTTTCTGTTTTTGGAACAGAGCCTAATTGATCAAAATTTATTATTATCCTTCTAGCAAACGAACTTTGCTATAATAATTATGCATGTCTAATAAGATGTTGCTCCGAGAGAACCCTTTGCGCCATACATAATATCAATAATTATGTTTATCACAGCAGACGGCTCATGTCGGGAAATTTGCCTTAATGATTGACATCCTTGGCTTTGGTAATATCGTAGTATCATATTTGTAGCAGTACCCTTATCACATCGAGTATATCTGTTAAATAAACTAGTAAATTTAGGACTGCAATATTAGAATAACAAAATCTATTTAGGAATCCTACTGCAACACTCTAACAGTGAGACTTTAAATATTAACGATAGAAATACATATTGGAATCTAAGTATATGCTAAGAAATGGCAATTACTTGAAAACCTTCCGCAATACATGAACAAGAAAAATTGACTTGGTAGGTATTTCATTTGCGTTGCTATACCGAGGCTTAAGATGAAATGCCTAGAGAAAAGGAGGTGACCTTAATACCTAGTAGGTACTTCTTACTGATTCATGTCTACTGTTTATGGGATGGCTCTGCCAAGTACCTCCTCGATGCACTGGACAGATTGCAGTGTCATGCTGTTCATATCAATGGCGATGTAGAGGTCACGAAAAGCCTAGAGCCTTTTCAATTGCATCGCGACATTGCGTCGCTTAGCGCCGTCTATTGGATTTATCATGGAGAGTGTTTCGGAGAGCTTTCGAATGTATCCCACCTTCTCTCTTCCTACTGAGGAGCACGCTTGCCGGTCTTCGGAGTTATTCAATGTCTTCACCTCAAATAACACACAAATAAGCTTAGTAACTCGTTTCTTTGTCGTACTTCCAAAACTTGAAATTCTTTGTGAGCACATCTGTTCCCTCCTATATAACATGGGTTCCTTCAACAGAACCGTGAAAGAAGGCACCTTATGGGCTGACAAGGTGAATCGGCTACAACAGTGTGTTTCAAGCTGTGTGTGTAGAGCTTGAAACCACTTCACATCAGGGGGTGTTGAGTAATTTACCGTGCTTTGTATAAAAAAACTACAGGTTGAACTACGCGCAGGTGGCCATGAGTGCTAAAAACTTCCATACTTAGACTATGGATTCCGCTTCCGCCGATAGTTCTGGCAGCTTACAGAGTTTTTGATATTCTTTTAACAAAACGATTGCCTATAATTAGCTCAATAAAAAAGCAGTAACATAAACGTCATAATCTTCTTATGACATTTATTACTCCCAATCTAAACCCCAATAAATTTCCACTTATTATTTCTATCGCTGTCACACGTATTGAAACAGTAAGAGCTAAAAGCTCCTCCCGTAGTTTATTTCGTAAATAAGGGACCTGACCGCAATCCGGAAGGCACGTTAAGCCGATGATCCCGGTTTGTTATCGCTAGACGACAGTCGTTAATACATCAACCTGTATTGTGTGACATTGATACGTTAAGAATTGGGAAAATGTTGCTTTTTGAAGACCTACTTGCATAGGTTATATAAGTATTGATTTGCTTAGACCCTATTGGCTTACAATAAACAAAAAGGGTAGACTGTGGAGCTTAGGTTTTAGTAAGACACAATACTCTAATAAAGAACGCCCGATGCCTATGTCGTTGCTCAAACCATGCGTTTATAAAAAGGAACCGGGGCTCGCGCAATATGTCCTCTCTACCACCCCCGCCCTTCCATACCGCGGTCATCGATGAAGCTTGATGCTATTTCAGTTATTGGTCCTTAAGACTTGAGGACCCACTAAGATTTTCGCATCCTTATAACCAGATAAGCTGTAAAAGCCATCTGTGGCCAATAGCTGTAGTTTGTCCCAAAAAAAGATGAATAATGATTAGACTATAAACATGAAGGTAATTAATGAAATTTAGTAACACTACAATAGTTTCAGTTATTATTATTATCTTTTTTATTTTATTTTTACTAGATGTAAATGCATCGGTGGTCATGAGTGCAGTGATGGATAAATGGATATCTTCCAATCAAATGGCTGTGTTTTTTAAACAACTAGATGAGCAACAAACTGACGGCCCACCTGGTGGTAAGTGGTAGCCGCCGCCTATAGACACCAGCAATTACAAGGAAGAATTCACTTGGTTTTGCAGGTGCGTCGTCATCCTGATGCCTTAGATCAAATGCCTTCATTTTCAGTAATTTTACTAGCTACCTTTCCCTTCTATTTGAAACACAGCGAACTTTTCACGGTAGAAATAAGAAAGGCGGTAGTACCTACCTAGACGACCCTACGACACCGGCCTATCACCTAGTAAAACCCCCGCTGGGTCCTAAGCTTAATTTAGCCATGTGGTTCTAATCAAACTACATAACTGAACCTTATGTATGTAGTCTTATATACATTGCAAGAATTTACCCACTAAAAGACAAGTATTTAAAATACATGCCTTTTGGAGTAGTGTTTAAGTGTATTCTAGTAGGTCGAGATTTTTCAATAAACGGAAAATTTGACGCGGTTAACGCGAGATTACTCCTCTCGTAGATAAAACTTTTGGAATTATAACTTTTTTTTACTGCCAGATCCATGCTATTCCTATTCTTTTGCTACGTCTTTAAAAAATATGCGTATTTGATGGGATGGCTATGTATATTAAATAGGCAACTATTATTATTAATGATAATAATCCAGACGTGTACCATCTTAATGTATATTAATGTATAATCTATAAGTTTCTGCGGTGGTGGCGTCGTGTGCCGGGTCGCTCCGTTCCCTATAATATGGTTGAGCGGAGCGATGGCTGGCACATGCGTCATACTTGTGAACAGGTGCCACTAGTGGAAATGGTCATCTCTAAGCTTCCTTGATTTTGTAATAATTCACCTACATATTCATCAATAGTATCATATTTGAGGGATTTTTGAGGTATATGGCATTATAGGATATTATATATAAAACAATAACATTATTATTGTAATGACGTGATCAGACAAGTGTTTAAAATTAATTAATGAAAGATGTTTAGCTTTATTAGGTCTTTGTATATTAATTGTTGACCTTTGTGTATTGTAATACCTATATTGTGATGGTGCATTGTCGGACAGCCTTTAAATACAGTAAATATTCTTGTCATTAGGTACTTATTGGTATGTTAATATACCTTTTTTAATACTGTGTGCGACACTGCGCTGCTAAATACTATTACTGTGTAATTAAACATTGTACTTTATTAATAGAAAAGAGTAACTATACGAGTTTGTTGCCGGAATCTTCTCGGTAGTTCAACTTTTGGAACCGGTGTGAATTCAGACAGACTGACAGACAGACTGACTGACAGACAGACTGACTGACGGAAAGACAGACAGACTGACAGACTGACTGACGGACAGACGGACCGACAGACAGACCGATAGACAGACTGACATTATAACATTGTTAGCTTACGTAGATCCAGATAAGACAGAGAGACAAACATTATGAAATTGTTAGTTAGTTAATATTATTTTTATGTGATAGACATAAGGGTTTTTTTGTTGACGATTCGAAAGTGCTTCTTGGGGGGCTTAATTGAATAAAGATATTTTCATTTTCATTTTCATTTTCAATGTTTACAGGTAATGGGCACTGTGTACCTTTGGCACTCCAAGCGTCTATAGGCTGCGGTAATTATCATAGAGTAGAATAAAACATGTCTTTTTAGCATCAGGTGGACCGTAATCTTCTCTAATGTTTCATACAACAGCAATCTGACTTTCATCCCCTACCACAACGCCCCCGCCGCGTCTCCTCGGCAATTAAACAGAAAGCCTATTAAGTCCGGTTTTGTGGGTATTCCCAAAATTAAATGCAAACATAATTTATGTACAGTTATCATCATCATACTTAATGAGGGTGATTATTATTAATGGCGATGATGAATTTATGTAGAGAACATGCAATTATTTAAACAGTATTGGTCGTAAAAGTATTGCAAAAAAAAAACTATCCACTCGGTAACTTTCACTGGTAAATAGCAAGCTTATGGAAGTAATATAACCTGTTTCCTCTCTCCTTAGGAGATTTAAGTTCGATTAAAATGAAAACATAACATTGAGGTACTAGTTGCACTTCTTGAAAATTATGTTTAAAATATTAAATATCTTATTTCCAGTCCATATTATAAAATGCCAAAAAGATCGCGGTTTTGTATGTCTATTAATCTATTAATGTCTTAATTATACACTTTACCAGTACCATCAATTTTATAGTTTTAAGTTTTTAAATTTGCTGTAGTAGTTTATTTTGCTATTGCAACAAAATTAAATGTATTTTCTCAATGCTCAGCTATAATAATTAATCTTATGAATTGGGGCTTAAAAGATTGAAAACCCAAACGTATTTTGTATTCAAGCAATTGTATTTTGTTTCTTAATGAACACTTTAAAAGAAAGAAACTGTAATAAACCTAGGGGCTACTTTTAAGCCTTAATTATGTTAAGGTTCCTACGCACCATTTCAATGTAAATGAGATTTACTTACACGTACCTAAAAATAAAATACTTAATTATTCTGGGTTGTTGTTACACGTCCACCCAAAAATGAGTATTTTTATCTTCATTTCGAAATATTTGTCGCTTATTTTTTGTCGTTTTAAGGATTATACACGTAGATTTAATTTTATTACTTAAATGGTAGTATCATAGCGCCAAAACGAAAAGTTTAAATAGGCCATGAATATCCGAGATCCGGTATCCGTGATCTGTGAGTCGTTTAGCCCTTTACTGCCGAAAGTCATACATTAATGTGGCCTTTACGTGAATTAATACGATCTTCTATCAGTGGTCAAGATACAAATTGCTTTACTTTTATAAAATTGTGTCAAGCTTAGTAACTTGACAACTTATAGCCCTATCAAGCATTCCATTCCAGAAAGTTGGTTTTTAACTATCGTAAGACCTCCGGAGGTCGGACGCGACTTGATGAATTAATCTTCGCTGAAATTAAAACAGCAAGGCAGTTTTACATATGAATTGCTACTTAATCGAATTCATAAGAAAATTTGCATTACATATTTTATTAACAACATGAAACAGTTTTATAGTAACTCTTTGATCTAGTTTGCTATATGCTGACTTCTTTCTGTGCCACGTAATATTGAACTTTTTAAGCTTGGCAGTAAAGTATATAAGAATAGCAGACTTAATTATAATAATAGTAATAATAATCATACACTCGGGGAAACGCCTTAAGGTCTATTCACACATATCAGTGAAACCACAGTTCCGGCACAGTACCGGCACAGTTCCGTATCAGTGCTTCAGTGTTGCGTCAGTGATTCAATTCACACATGTTAGTGCCTGCTCAGTTCACGGAGCTTCAGTGAAAACGTGTCCGTCGTCAATCGTGATTGTTGCTATGGCTCTGTTCAATGCAACGGAGCTAGCAATAATAGCTATTGCTTTAGAGACGAAGAAGAAGAGCAGCATCAAGGAAGAAATTAGGTGCATGAATAATGGCAATTAAGGGAGACAGGAGGGGAATTCATGACAATATACTAGAATTAGTTAAAGATGAAAGGAAATATTTCGAATTTTGTTTTTTTATGCCCCAGCGTCAGCGGCGTCCGTGATCTGTCCGTGATCCGGCAAAAAATATCGTTGTCAACGATCACTTTCGTGCTTGCCGGTGCCGGCACGGACACTGAGAGCACTGTGCCGTCACTGACACGGACAAGTGGAGATACGTTCATAGATAATGTATGAAATAATATTTCGCACTGTGCCGGTACTTTCACGGAACTGTGCCGGAACTGTGGCTTCACTGATATGTGTGATTAGACCTTTATGCGCTGTCCTCTCTTCTGGGGAACGAAAAGAGGGATGTGTGGGACTCACACCCACAAAAACCCCTGCCATACACCTTCTTTACTGCCAGCTAGTGGTATTGTGGGCAGCCTGTGGTGACATGTCATCTATTGCCACCACCAACCTATTATCTAGCCCAAAGTAAGTATCATTAAGAGCTTGTGTTATGGATACTAGATAACGGAGAAATAATGATAATAAAATGTATATAAATACTAGAAATATACTAAATAAACATATAAACATCCATGACTCGTAAACAAATGCTCGTACTCATCATACAAACATTTGCTCCTATCGGGATTGGAACCCGGGACCTCTTGACCGAGTAGCCTGTATAGCAATGGGTACAGACCGCTCGACTAGCCGGTCGTCACGCTTACTTGGTATGAAAGTCACTAATAATTTTATCTTGGTTATCCGCCTGATCGAAGTAGTAATAAACAGCTTTGACATTTAAATAATTTAAATATGACTGTTACCTGATGGTAATAATGAATTTTATATATGACTGTCATCATACTAAATCAATTTGGCATTCAATATAATAATAAAAAATAAGTTACATTAGATATAGCCTTAACCGATCTATGTTATTTTTTCAGTCAAAAGGATAAAGTATATACAGTGTACAAAAATTCTTAGAGAAAGAAAAATATTTCGATTATATCTAGGTTAAAGTGGCAATATTCCATCATATAACAAACCAAATTGGAACCAAATTGGTCGCGTACATGTTCGGTATCAGAGAAACTTTCTCTCGAGTACGCTCAGGTTGTCGAATAAGCTCCCTGCAGAGGCTTTTTTGAAGGAGTACAGCATGGGGTTGTCCAAAAAGGGATTAGAATTTAGGGTCGACAGCGTGCAAGTGATACTCCTGATTAGGTGGACTATTAGGTGGGCCGTATGCTTGACTGCCACCTTAGTGGTATAAAAAATGTACGATTCTAGCTACGACAGTAAATATCCATCTATCTATCTAGTTATGCAAGATTTTCACCAAATTCTCTACTAAACGTAATCTTCTTCTCTATATGTATTAATTTAATAAATAATTCATTATATCCCAGTACTCCTATGTGACATGAAGGGTTGTTAGCCTTAATAACTTTCACGTGTGATTTCCAATACAGTGGCTTTGATTTGATGAAATTGAACTGTCATTTACAATACACGAGAGGCTGTTTCAGAAACATAAATCTGGTACGACATCTCCATAATATTATCAAATAACCTTTCACTACCTTTAAATACTGTTTTCTTTTTACCTATAAAATTTACAAATATATACTTAATCTCTATTGAGATGATGAGCACGTGACGAGGAAGGTTATGAGTATCAATGTGAATTTTTTTATAGGATAAGGAAGATAGAAGTAAATATGGATTACTTTTTAAGAGTGACAGAGGTAAGAATAAGAATGGGAAAAACGTTGAGACAGCGCGTACCGGGAGACGCAGCGTTGGTAGGCCTCCCACAAGGTGGACCGACGATATGTGGTGAGGGTCGCGGGAATCCGATGGATGCGGACAGCGCAGAACCGATCGGTATGGAGATCTTTGTGGAAGGCCTATGCCCAGCAGTTGGCGTCTCTCGGCTGAAATGAAACGTTGAGAAGGAGAAATGGGTAAATATAAAAGAAATAAAAAAAAATAGCTAAACAACTAACCAAAATAACTAAACGACTTGGTTCTGAAATTTTTACAAATCTTTGATTTCGTAAGCATTTACTCGTAGCTATTTTAGGAGCTCGGTAGTCGTCAAAGCGCTCAGGTTTCGATTACGAAAACAAAGTTACTTTCGCAATGGTCGACCCCGGGATGGGTCAATCATCAAAATCTATTGAGATCATAAATTTTGCTCCTCCGTTGTTTGGAAGGCCCGCTAAGCCGATGGTTCCGATTGTTACTGCAACCGCCCATCAACCTACCTTGGGCCAGCGTGGTGGTGCTATGGCCCAAACTCCTCATGTGTTTCCACATCCTCAGCAGTGGGACGTATATAGGCTGGTGATGATATTGATTAGCTATTTTTGGTGGTCAATTTAGTAGTTACTTTAATTAGTTTTATTATAAATAGCCTATGCTTACTAAAGTAGCTAGATGCCTACTAAAAATTATATCAAACATTGATTTAGTTAGCAATAAGTAATTTTTGGTAAGCATCCAATCATTTTTGATAAGCATTTTTAACAAATATTGGTGCTCAATAAGTTTATTTATGTTAGTCTGTTAAGTTGGTACAGTAAACAGTTAATTAGAAGCCAAAAATAATAATCAATCCAACCTTAATAACTGAAGTTTGAACTATTAATACTTACGACGAAAATATATTTAGGAACTTATCTTAATAAGCAATGTCTCTTTGTCTTCTTCTTTAGGAGCACTGACCAATTGTGTGTATTTAATGTATTTCTGAATAATGAAGCAATAAAATGTAAAATAATTGGGAACATTATAAAGCCATTCTTTATCGAAAGCAAAAATTTGGCACAGGACACTGTACGCATTTTTTATATCTTGTTTGCGTTGAAGTATCATAATTATAATGATGTGTAAACTTGACCAGCATAAGGCCGTAGTCGTAAAGTATCAGCAACAGCTTGGTATTTCTTTAGCGAGGCTTAGACTAGCAAGTTCTTGCTGCAAGTTTCGAGACAGAGCTATACGTAAGAGTTAATTATTATTAAGAGGTAATTATTTTCCACTCGCTCCTGCATATAGCGCCGTCTCAAAACTTGCAGCAAGAATTTTAGTCTAAACCTCGCTAGAGAATACACCCAAGTTTCTCCGTAGTATTACCAAACAAAAAACACACTAAACACGTATACTAAAACATAATCAACATGGTATATGATTGTTTAATTCTAAATGTACCTCCCTAATTAATAATCAAAAAACACAAAATTATAATAGAACAGAAATAAATAGAAAAAAGATTACAATATACCTTCATCGATGTGCTTAAACTCATATCGTCGTAGATATGATAGCAACTAAGTATAAAAATAATTCCGTAGTTAGCACTCGGCTACGGAGACATGTAGAAGATTCGATCAATAATCACTCTCAGTTTTGTTATTTTATTTTATTTATTTATTTAGATAAAAAAATAAAAGAAATGCTAAACGCTGCTGTCACACTATTGCCTGATCGCATTCATCCGTCCAAAGTCCAAACTTACTTTAAAGTATGAAAAGGACAAGTAGAATTTCATGCGCGTTTTAATTTCAACAGCAATGCTGAATGGCATCATTATTCAACACGCAATTAACTTGGGGGAGGTGCCTGGAGACCTGTACTACGGGTTTCTTTTGGAAACCTATCTCAGGCTCCAGTCTTTCACACAAGGGTTCATGCCCTAAACTCAATGTACCTACACTATATTGAAAATTGTAACTTAGGTAAGAGAATAAATAAATATTATTTTCTTGAATGGCCCGAGTATAATTATATTGCGTTTGAAATAGATCTCACAACCAAGGCATTTTAACAATGACAGCCAGTAGCACGGCATTACGTTCAACAACAGCGCATTGTGAATTGCTCACGTTTAGGAATACATATTTTATTGTAATACCCACTGGCACGTTCTTTAGTTTGTCGTCCGACCGCTCCCGCATAAATGGTATGGATTTTCATAAATTGTTCCCTTTAAAGGAAAATATCTTTACGCGCCGCTTTTGAACTAAAATTTTGAATTTAAATGCAATACCTCTTCGACGAAAAGTGCTCTCGCGCGAATGTCACGTCCCACGAACTTTCAAGTGGAATTGTGAAGGATGTGTCGGTAAAATGCGGTTTATTTAGAATATTAATAATACAAACGCCATCAAATAAAAAATCTTTTGGTAATAATACCAACTGGTAATTGGTAATATAAACTAATAATAGTTTTCATGTATCCACGTCATTATTATCGTTGGTTAAGTTGTTAAATTATTTGTAATGAGACAATTTAAGAGTTGCGGAAAAAAAATACAGAGATAATTGGTATACAAAATACATGAGAAGTAATATATCTTATAATTTATTTAACTATATTTGCAATTATTTTTAAAGCTGCGTAAGTCTCCTAGTACCATATTTATAACGGTTAAGGCGATACCTCGTCGACACTAGCGACACCACTTGATTCATATTAATTGTAGTGAATATAGAACATAATAAACAAAAACGCTTTTGTGAATGACTAAAGAATGATATTTGTAATTTTTTGAGATGTGCTCGGTATAAGATATTCCTCTACATGTAACCTATTTTTTCATTATTGCCGAAAGTGGCCACTTTTAACAATAATTAAATATTTGGTTACTTATAGGTAGACACTTTATACAAGATACATATTTAAAAATTACAAATACCGTTCTTTAGCAATTCTCTAAAGCGTTTTTGTTTATTATGTTCTAAATTCACCATAATTAATAACAATCAATTGGTGTCGCTAGTGTGCACGAGGTAGCCCCTTAAAAGCTCATTGCGTCTGGAATGTGACGCAACAGGTTAAAATTACGGAATTATATTTATACTTGGGCCCACATTACTACCTACATCGAAAACCTAAAAGCATTCGTTGAAGCAAGACATTTCTAAATGTATTATGCGTCGATTTCTTCCACAGACATTTTAGTTCGGTCTGGATCTCAGATCACATCAGTCCACGAAATGAGATTAATACTTTCTTCGAAACTGTTGACATCAACGATAAGTAAGAATCAGGAGGCAGCGAGAGAGACAGAAAGAGAGAGCTTTCACCTCAAAATAATATTGACGTCCGTGTTTGTTACAGTCAACATTTTTTTAAATATTATTAGGATATTTGCATGTAGCAATAACAATAATATTCCCATATTTTGCAATGACAACAGCTTCAATTTTGCTTTGTGCTGTTATCGAAAATACATGTCGTTTTAAAATATCTTAAGTTGTAACAATTACAAATAAAGAAAGAAAACGATGAAAAATGTATGCTCCAGGCGGGAATGGAAGCCGCGTCTTCTGATTTCCGGCCAGACGCGATTACCACTATGCCACCGGATCACTAGATATAACCTGCTGATTTCTGCACCGCTTTCTTTCCTTTTCTAACCTTTATAAAGCAACGTTTATCTACCGTTTTTACGTTTACGTTAGAAAAGGGATTATTGCCACTTTAACCAATAAATAGTACCTAATAATAATAATTTATTTTTTTCTGTATGAAATTTTGTTCAAGTTTTTCTTTATATCATGTTCTCGTAACATAATTAGTATAAAATAATTACACTTATAAAGTAACATTATGAACAAATCATGTGTACCCAATTACTCATATTAACATTAATTTAGTCGTAATTTACTTAAGTAGCTAAACACACGTGTAGAGTTACCAGCGAGCAGCGGGGTGAATGTTTTCAAGGTTACCTTCACATGAAATCTTATATGAAATATGCAAAAAGCGTACTCTACACAGGGGCGCATGGAGGGTTAATAGCAGAAAGGTCTGTTGTTTTCGCATAACTCAAATGTTACGCAAAAGTTGTCCTTGCGACTATTTCAAACTGTTTTAGTTGTATTGCAACTTACTGTAATTTACTGTTTTTTAAGTAAACAAACCCTTTCATGTCTAAGAGAGCAATTTAATTGGAGGCCTTGGGACAATTCAACGAATCTTTGACTCAAGAATGTCAATACAACTGTAAGGGGCTTACCACAATCACACCAGATGTTAAGTAGTGATATGGCCCACGATGGTGCATGTTCACCTAGAAGGTGCTTAATCACCAGAGGTCGGAATTAGGTAGAGTTATTTATGTAAGTACTGATTTCATACAGCGAAAGATGAAAGTGGATATGCCTCAAATCCCGAGATTAATTTTAAAACATCAGAAAAATCCCGTGATTTATTAAATAAAAAGTTATTTACTTTTACACAATTTAAACCACTGCACGCGCGACGTTGCCAAATTCACATTAACGACATCGAATGTCCATTAGAAATCCCGGGAAGATCCATATTAATTTCAACATTTCGATGCAAGTACATAAATAACTCTACTTGTTCATTGTTGTTTGTTTATTATATTTATGTAGGTATATATATTTCTAATATAAAAATATATAATATTGAGTAAGTTTCCCGTTATAACTAGTATCCTTAAAACCTAAGCTGTTGTAAGAATATTATCATTAATTTTAAAAGCATAAAAGAAAGCGATAAATACATTAATTTTGCACGACATGTTTTTTTATTAGTCCTTCTACTTTATACAGCAACATCAAAGTTGAGTGATTACTTACTTTTGTCATCTCGTAAGCCTGCGTTTTCGTAAGTGTAAATTATGGATTGTCAAAAAATATTTTTTTGTTGACTGTAGGTACCTATGTCATTTTTGGTTTGCATAAAGCAAAATTTTAGTCATCTTTGCCTACATGCAGTATATGGGGGAATAAAATGAAGAACTAAGTACTTATGGTAATAGAACAACCACGCAGGCCTAATGCGGGTTAGCGCTAAAAAGGATTTAAGAACTTACATGAAAATTAAAAAAAAAAACTTAATATTTTATAAAGAATACTTGAAAACAAAGGATTTGCCTGATATCAATTTCGTTGTCAAGCACCTGATGAATAATATTTTTTCATTGAATGGGTCGTTTCGAGGAAAAAAAGATCACTCCCTTTTTTACTTTTAGGGGTTCATTCATCGTCTAATGAATAAATTTTGTCGACTCAGCCAAGCTTGGATCTATTGACCGACAAATTTGGTCATTACAACCCGACAAAGCAGGTTTTGTCTAGATAAAGGGTAAAATTTTATTGATTGAAAGATCTATGCTCGCACTACAGTTTTGGTTTTGTAGTTTTTGGGTTATTAAGTCGCTTTGTTTAATTTCAACTTATTATGTGAAAAGATGACGGAGTGATGCGCTGGTAACTTCCAGAAGGATGAATGCTGACACAAACGACTAAGAACAGTTTCATTCCGGATTTAAAATCCTAAAACACGATCTGACACGAATTTTCTAAAATATAACCAAAAAAAGTTTGAAATTATTTTAAACTCTAAGATTTGGCTCAGCACGTTAAAATTTCACTTAAATTTTTACGGCACTATACGAGTCGTAGTTCAG
Source organism: Nymphula nitidulata (assembly GCA_947347705.1). Taxonomy (NCBI): domain Eukaryota; kingdom Metazoa; phylum Arthropoda; class Insecta; order Lepidoptera; family Crambidae; genus Nymphula; species Nymphula nitidulata. The sequence continues at coordinate 6,249,069 of OX374626.1, forward strand.
TTGGTGACTCATTTCCCGCTTGAACTATAACATTTTCTTTGTATAATGACATATGAACATTGCAATCGGATAACATAGATTAAGCTATGTTTAGTAAAATCTATATAAATATACATTTATTCTTCTGTTCTGGAGCACTTCTCTGGTATATCTTTAAGCTATAAGATCCCTCTAATTGTCAAGTGTAATTAAAAGTGTTTACAGCAATCTTATATTCAACGCACTTCAAAATATGATTTATTAAATAACTGACCTATATTCTTTTTATACAGCTAGATGGCCAACACGCTAACGGCCCACCAGGTGATAAGCAGTTACCGCCGCCTATAGACACCTGCAATAACAAGGAGAAATCTCTTGATATTGCAGGTGCGTTGTCATCCTGAGGCCTATGATGAGATGCCGTCTATGCCCAGTAATATTCTTGGAAGGTTTTATTTGATAAACAAAATAGAAGATATATCATTCGAAAAATGTTCTAGGAGCTCATAGTTAGGGGGCAGATTAGGCATAGTTAAATTTTATACATTATGTTTTAAATTTTGCTCGCGACTTCGTCCGCATGAAATTCGTTTCTATCCCACGTATAAAAGGAAGGAAAAGTAACCTATGTAACCTATGTGCTACTCCTAACTACAATCTATCGCTATGCGAAATTTCCTTGCAACCACAGCAGAACGACTAAACGGGTCTATTCAGTCGTTCTGCTGTGATTGCGTACAAACATTTATCCCAACTTTCGCATTTATATATTAGTAGGATTTAATCTCTTTTGCACAAAAATATTGTCTACACACGCAATAATCGAAGCCACTTACTGAAACGAGTGAAGTCCACAACTACCGGTGAAGGCAGTTCGTGCGGAACGATTGCACCTACCACCTCCAAATGAGGATCTAAAGTGCCTCGTTTCTGATCCTCTAGAACGGGAGGTGGTCGAGTTGATGGTTCTCGTGGCCATTCGTGGGAAGGTAAGGAAGGAAGGAAGGAAGGTCCCAAGAACCATCGAGAATCAATTTCGAATTTATGGGTGGTGCGCGTAGCGTCGTCCGCAACATTCAAACCTGACGGAAAATACCGCCAGCTAGAAACATCAGTCGCTTCGGAAATTTCACCCAGCCGGTGAGCAACAAAAGGCTTGAACGAGCGGGCATCGCTACGCAACCACCGGAGCACTGTCAAACTGTCTGTCCAAAAAAACTGTTTTAAAGTCTTTCGCCGATGAGCTTCAATTATGTACTGAGCAAAACGCGCTGCTATAAGCGCGGCCTGAAGCTCTAAGCGCGGTATAGACATCGGCTTCAGCGGAGCAAGCCGAGCCTTGCCTCCAATGAGGCTGAGCATCACCTTCTGGCCGGGGCACACGAATCTCCAATAAGCGACGCAAGCATAAGCGAGTTCACTTGCATCGGCGAAAACGTGAAGCTCAACGTCGTGAATGATATGATGAGAAAAATAATGCTTAGGCACAGATCCGGAGAATATAACTGTCAACTCCTGAAACCAAGAGTTCCATTTGTCAATCAAAAAAGAAGGCAACTGTTGGTCCCAGTCTAAACCTAATTTCCAAGTCTGTTGACAAATCACGCGTCCCCGAATAATCATTATGACGCCACTTTTGTTGGGAATGAAACGCCCGTTTTCTACCAAAGACGTATAATAAAGTTAAAAGAATAACACATTGTCAATTTTTTTAAAAAAAGAACATTTCAAAATCGTTTAAAAAACATATAAATTATAGGTTGCCAGCTTAGCATAGTCAACATGCTGACACCACTTTTGTAAGGAATGAAACGCCCGTTTTCTACCAAAAACGTATATTAAAGATAAAAGAATATCAGAATGTCGAAGTAAAAAGGAACATTTCAAAATCGTATAAAAAACATATAAATTATAGGAGGCCAGCTTAGCATAGTCAACAAAGTTCTTACTGGATCGACAACGTACGATTATCCCTTGTGTTGCACGCGTCCATTACCATTAGGTGTCCCGTGTGCTCGTTTGCCACTTTAATGCTATAAAAATAACAGGCACCATTGTATTATCTTGTCAAGCATCCAATTACCCCTAATTCCCCTAACTCCCTCTCTGTGTCAACTGCCCTTGTGTTACTCACGTACCCGGTCCATGCTTGGTAGGGACCCAAGTCAGCCTTATTATTCGATTTAGGCAACCTCAGGATTCTAGTTTAATCTACTTACGTCTGTGCCTTTGATACAGACTCAGGTGTTTTGATTGTGTAAAAGAAAAGGATCCCTTTGAGTTTATGTAGAAAAATAAGCCTCCGCGTGTTTCAAAGAAACGTTCTATATTTTTTACTGTTTATTTTGAATAGTTCTAAGTGAATTCAATAATAAAAATTCGGCAGTAATCGGATAATGTATATATTTCATTAATGATCAAATACGCCGTGTAAGCATGTCTGAGATACCATAATATAATGCTTCTTAGAAAGTAAAATATCAATAATAAAAATATTTATTGACTAAAAGTACACTATTACGGATTAACATAAGCTTGAAATAAAAAATACATCTAAACACGAATAATATTGCAGCATCTGTTACCGAACTCAGTGGAGAGATTGTATTTCTATATCCAGCGCCTATATCCGCTGAGACTACAGTAAGTGTTAAGTTGCAATTTTATTTATTATTCATTTCTCTTTTACAATAAATAGCCTTCACACAGATTAGGATTAGAAAAAATACAAATCAATTCAATAACTATATTGTGGAGACTGACGTCCGTACTGGAAAAACCTGTGTTACAGATTACCAGGCTCTCGCCACCTCACTATGAGAGTTTCATATGAGATCAATTGAAAACATCTAAAAATATAGTTGTATTGTGTTGAGTAGGTACAAGTCACTATTAAATTAAATGGATGAATGTACAGTCTACAGCACATCAAGCGTAACAGTTTGATCTGGAAACCGCCCTTATTCCGTTCGTAATAATAGAGACGACTTTCGTAGTGCAACACTTGATGTGCTGTCGTCTGTACGTTATTGTTATTTCTATCAAGAGCAATTTTTTGCAATAAAATAATGTGTTTCTATTCATCTATAGACTTTATTCCGCAAAACAGTAAACAAGCCGGACTGGAGCGTTTACGCCGCACGGCCTATTCATTCAAATGTTTTGTTAGAATCTGTTGGATCGTTTACAATATTTTAGACTTGAAAGTGTCTTTATAAATTTTCTGTCATACGTCATTCTGTTTACCCAATCAAAACCTAAGGTATATCAGAGAGCTCAAGGAAGCAGACTAAAGTGATTTGTTTTAGTAAAATTTATATAAACATAATACGTAGTTCTTACGTAGTTTGAAAAATTACTTGGTAATTAAAATATAAAACTAGAAAAATTTCGGGAATCGAACCCGCGACCTTTCGCAATCCGAGCGACTGCTCTAACCAACTGATGAGCTCAGTAATAATACGTAGTTCATTAATGGTCATAAAATATACTGTTAAATACCTATACTTAGATTACATACATGAAATATTCGGTCTAACTAGGTGACGAAAATACGATAATATTGAATTCACCTTCTAGAAGGTCACTCGTAGGAGGTTGTGGGCAATAAATTCCCATTTTAAGTATTTTACAAATATTTTGAGTTATATTTTAAAGACTGTTAAAACTGTGTCCGAAATTGCACAGGGTCCCTTAATTTGTGTACGACAATCTCTAGGGCGGTTTTTTTAAGTAAGAAGGGAGGCAAATAAGCTCCTTATCGCAGTAGCCCATGGGCTCTTGTAAAACAAGGGGTTCTCAAGCGTTATTCAGCATGTAAATGATAACAGGTTACGCGCTACATCATCAGCATAATTTATTACTTAAAAGCATACTACTTGGGGTAGGTGCGGAGCCACAATATGAATAGGGGGGACAAATAGGACAATTGGAGTGTGTACAGCATAAATGCATTGCAGGTGTAATTATAGACGCTGAATATTCCTTCTAGAATTAAATAAATTGATTTCAGAGTAAATGCCCGACGTTTCTTTTTCATAAAGAAGTAAAGTACTTACTTATAATAACAATGTTGAATTGTAAACATTTTTGCTGTCCTTGGCTGTTATTGTTAACAAATAAGAAATAAAAGGTATGTACACACACAACAAACACCAGAGACTACTGCGCTTTCATATTATCGTGATTGGATTCTTCTTCTTCTTCGATTTTTCAGCACTTCTGTCATCTAAAGAAAACGAACTATCCAAAGGCGTTTTTCTTTCTCAGGACAACACAAGAGTATAAAGTTAAGATGGTTGCTTTAGACAAATATGGATTTAATCCTCTCGATCACCCAATTCTCGATTTAGCTCCTAGTGACATTTTTGCTTTAAAATATTGAAAAAATATTTCAGACGAAAAACATTTTCAGATGACAGTGAAGTCAACAATGCTATTTCAGCCCATCCTTCAATGCCCAGACGGCAACTTAAGTTGCCATAACAATTACAATTTAATTGTGTCTGGTTTATCGGGCTTCAAATGGTTAAGTATGTGTGCATTTTTTTGAATTTGCAGAGCCAAAAAGTGTTTTAAGGGTTGAAACATTTGTGATGCCCATCTTTAAAAGAATAAATAGTTACGTTGTTTAATTTAATTTTCAACCCTTCAGTGGACTTTTGGACCTCTCACACAATACCGCAGGGTAAAAATGTTTGTGTTCTGGTCTTAATTATGAAACAAAGTATGTATCCGAAATGCCTCCATAAGTGTTGTTACCAAATTCATTTATAACATTATAATTAATAATGGTTGAAAAGAACACGCTATAACGTAATTAGCAAACAACGCATGTTCCGCCCTAACGGGATGTCGAAATGTATTTTTGCTACGTTAACATCGTTAAGGCCTTTGCTGACTCTCATAAAGGGTCAAAATAGGTCTGCAAATTCCATAAAACACGTTTCACTTGATTAACTTTGACAGTTTTTCATTCGGGACTCGCCGTAAATATATTCCGATTTTAAGCACACATTGCGGGTGGTTTTATTGAGTTTCCTACGTTTATGTTCCTATCGGAACCGTGTTTTAGTCTCTTAGGGAATATTATCAAAGAATACCTCTGGCTGCAAAGTCCCTTGGTTCGTTTTGGATGTTCACATAATTTATTTGAGTAGATACCTGTCAAGCCGCGGGTTCCAGACACAAATGGTTTTTAACTGTCATAGACTCCAGGGAGTCTCACTGTAGCTTAACCAATTACGATGATCGGTGACTAACGATATTGAATTTACGATTCGCTCATTTGCATGTCAACAAAAATTACTTAAGCTATAGACAACTAAATCAAACTTAACAGTATAAATGTGAAAGTAACTTTATTTCCCTCCCCCCTTCCCTGTTTCTCTTCGTTTTTTATTTTATTTTAGCCGTTAAACAGTTGGCTGTGTTTCGGATTAAAGGTAAAGGTAGCCAGTGTAATTACTTGGCATGGAAGGCATTTCACCTTAGTGCTCAAAATGAAAACACACTTGCAATATCAAGTGATTTTTTCCTTGTTACTAGGCCTTGTTAATACATAAGTATCTACCTGTCTGGTACGCTTTCAGTTCTAGACCGATTTATATTTTTTGACGCACGGCAAATGACTCAACGCCACCTGATGTGAAGCGGTAACAAGAGTCAATACATGAAGACAGCTGTTCTAGCTGCCACCCCCTTGCCGGCCCATAAAGTGCCTTTTCATGCCTCTTTTGCAGGAACCCATGTTACAGGAAGGAGGGAATACATATGCTGGCATGTTACTAAACTTTTTTGTGCGTGACGTTGAGGTGGAGACAGTTAATTGGTGACTCGGAAGACCGGCACTCGTGCTCCTAACTAGGAAAGGAAAAAAGGGGATAAGTTCGAAACCTCTTCAGGGCACTCTCCATGATAAAGCCGATAGAAGGCGCTAAGAGACGCAAAGTCACGACAGTTGTAGAGTCTTAAGGCGGTTCATCGCCTCTACATCGCCAATGTTATGGACAGAATGACGCTGCAATCTGATCAGTGCCATCTTATCCTGAGGCGAGGATCGAACCCGCGACTTTTCACAATCCGGCTCTAACCATCTGAGCTACCCAGGATTTGGGATAACCCTATGAAATTCTTCTAGTCTATCTGTATTTGCGTTGTAAGCTAACGTCTACCCAACAATGTCGAAATGTTCTATTTGAACATGCGAAACGAGTATTTTTACAAATACCTGAGATTCGCTTAAGTTGGGGCATTTTGCTTTAAAATATTCTTAATTTTCATTTAAGATTTAGGATTTTTTTAATACAACTAGATGACAAACAAGCTGACAATTCACCTAGTGGTAAAAGGTAACCGCCTCCTGTAGGCACTTGCAGTAACAAGGAAAAAAACACTTGGTATTGCAGGTGCGTTGTCATCCTGAGGCCTTAGATAAAATGCCTTCCATGCCCAGTAATTTCACTGGCTACCTTTCCCTTCAATCCGAAACACAGCGAACTGTTTTACGGCTGAAATAAAAAAAGGCAGTGATGACCCAGACAACGCTACACACGGCTTACCACCTGATAATATTTTCAATAATTGAATGATGACAAATTTTCCTTACGAAACATTGTATCGTGCAAATGTCTCAATATATCAGCCGCTCCGCGAATAAAGTTTTTACTGTCGAATTTCGATTCCTGACGGAGTTTCAGCTCGCGTCGTAATCGTTTCGTTCTCGGAAGATTTGGGTTATGGCGACCGGCGTTCGAGGAAAAAATTAGTGAGATAACATTCAGTTTTATTGCCTGCCGTCCGTCTACGCCAAAATTCTGGGGTGACGCAAATGGCCAACGCAGTATGGCCTTTTTATTTCCTGCAGAAGGAAAAACGAAGGGTTATCCGGAAACAACAAATACTGTCCAACCTCCAACATTTTAGCAACCAACAGCGAAAATAAACATCAGTGCGTTGAATAAGCCGTCTGTGCTGCAAACAAACTTAAGGCCATTGAGGCTGTAGAAGATTCATGAGATGCGGCTTATAGCAATTACTATTCCGTTTCTGTATCTCGAACAATCCTTTGTCTACAACAAAAAAGGTGTCGATTTATTTACGAATTGATGAACAAAAGATTTGTAGCCCAAAAGCTTCTGCCTTTGTTTTTCAAAATAGCCACCAGGTGGCCGGTCACCTTGTTTGTTATCTAGTTGTGTGATAAAAAAAATACTTTATGATCTTTTTTGTGACGGACCTTCCGGACCTTAAATTAATTTATTTTTTGGCTTATTGGTATTTTTGAGTCTGCTTTTAAATTTTATCACACGCAGTATCGCGTTAGAACAGTTTTACTTTGTGTAACAGAATAATTCGCCTCCACCGAGATTACGTTCAAGTTGTTTTGGGTTGAAAGTGGGGAAATGGAGCTCATAATCTCTATAAGCGCGCTTATTTAATGCAAAATAGCTTTAAATAGTCGAGCACTGGTCACTGCCTCGTGGTAGACAAATATATTTTTTTGAAATAATAGTGAAGTGGCTACCTATTTCATGAGTTATCCACTATTTCACAGTTATTAAGGTGTTCTATTAGAGCAGTTAGATATCCCAGTTTGTAGAAGTTAATGAATGAACACAATCCTCCCTAAATATTATATAACTTGTTAAAAATATGCACGACGGTCATAGTTATAATAACAACTTACTCATACTACTCGTAATTGGACGATAATATTTAAAAGTAAGTTCTAAGTACTATGAAAGCAAATTATTTCTACACCGACTTCAAGAACCAAGAAATTTTATATTAAAGCCACTTGATACATTATTATTATTTTTATTATTCCTGAACTGCGTCATAGCGGCCTGGCCCGGGAAATGGGCGGCGGTGGCGGTGATACTAGCGAGGTCACCAGTCGCCGCTACGCGTGGTCTGCTAAGTACAATTCCATACATTTGTTTTTATTCGGGCGAATAGAAGTGTGAATATTTGCCGCGGCAAATTTCCAGTGGCCAGGCCGTAAGAAATATGAAAAAAAAAAATTAAATGTCCGGTTACATAAAAACGCCCGACATTTAATAAAGAAAAACACCATTCTTTTAATTTCATGTCATTATAAAGTGAAGCTCGAGGAGCTGGAGGAATTCGGTGGCGTAGTGATTTGAGTGCTCTGGCTTCAATACGAAAACGAAGCAACTTTTGCCGTGGTCGATCCCAGGATGGGTCAATCAAAGTTTATTACCTTGAGGTCCTCCGTGCTTCGGAAGCCACGTTGTGCCGTTAGTCCCGGCTGTTCCTGCAACCGCTTTAACCCACAAACCCGCATTGGGCCAACGTGGTGGTATTATGGCCCAAGCTCCTCATGTGTTTCTCCCATGTAGGAAGGCCTGTGCCCAGCAGTGGGACTTATATAGGCTGGTGATGATGATAAAATAAAAAAATAATTTGATTTTGATTTGATTACGCTCTGAACTATGTCGCAATCCACAGTAAAATCGTATGTAAAAAACAGCCGTGCCAATTGGCATTTAAATCATTTTTTCGTTGCATTACTTTGGATACAATTTGTAACAGTACTTTTACTCGAACCATTCACTCTAACTACGGATTCGGTTTTATAACTGGAAGGGCTGTGCTTAATATCTTGGCCGGATGCTACACAAAATATTTCATTTCAAATTAAGGAAATACAACATTTTTACTGTCATATATAACATCAAAGGAGTCCATTTAAAAGACGAGTCGGGCCTTTGCTTCGTAAAAAAATATGAAGCACTTGAAAAGAAGAAAAGTAGTTGATTTCTTTTTGTTAATTCATACAATCGAAGCTTTGTGCGAGCGGGGTTGAAGAAATAACAAACTGAATTTGTAATTGTTTTATGTAAATTAAACGGGACGTTGTTTCGTAATAAAATTGTTGGAAAATAAAAGAAAACTCAAATTTCAAATAATTATGTTTGTGCAGACGGCAGCACATCAAGTGTAACAGTTGCACTACGAAATGTGCCTCTATTACGGACGCAATACGGGTTGTCTAAATTTCTTAAAAGTTGTGTTTTGTACAACGTGTTCTCTCTGCTATTGCCTACGTTGGAGGGAAACGCCTCAGTTGGACTTCCTACTTTGCCTCGTCTATATCAGGAATATTCGCAATAGGCAGATGTATCGGTAAACGTACTGCAACATTACTTTTATTCTAACACACATTATCATCACCAGCCTATACCTATAGGTCTGAGCATAGACCCTTGCTAAATGGGACTTCGGGCCGTAATCCACCATGCTCGCGCTGGCCCGATGCTGGATAGTGGGGTGAAGCAATTGCAGTAGCAACCGGAACCAACGGCTTAACGTGCCTTCTGAAGCACGGAAGAGCGGTGGTTGAGTACACCTATTTCAGATCTAGAGCTCCGGGATTCGATTCCCGCGGGGGCAGAAATTCTCTACGCGGTTTGGTTGGTGGTACGGCTTTTTAAGTCTACCTGGCTAGCTACCACCATCTTACTTAAGTCTGCCACCATAACAATAATGTTAACATAATTTTTGTGTTCCGACAGTTGGAGGTAAGATAGGCAGTTCCTCTGTAGTTGAACAATCCTGGTGTAGCTCGCTTCCATGCATCGTCAGTCTACCATACCATCAGGTGTGAGAAAGGCCAAGAGTTACCTGTTAAGATAAAAAAAGCTCGAGATTACAAGTGTTGACCCATCCCAGGATCGACCATAGCGAAAGTTGCTTTGTTTTCGTAATCGAAACCAGAATGGTCAAACCTACTACGCCATTGAGTTCCGAATCACACACTCAACTATTATGTATCTGATATATTATTATGTTTGTACTTAAAGGCACAAAGTGCAATTTCAGTTACAATGAAAGAGGTACTACGCTTTATTCTCTCGCTTCCACATTGTCCGTTTCAAAGGTCCGCACATAAAAAGTGGTGACTCAACGTCTAGAAATTTGTCTCCCCGAATTGGCATGAAACTTTCCACCGAACATTCTCGTCTGTTTTCGGCACTGACTTTGTTCGAAATTATGTGAGCTATTATCATTAGGTGCAGATGACGATGCTTCAACTTACATCTTATCTTTTATACGTTCTTTTGTCCCGTAATGGTGCGGGGACTGTTATAGGGAATAGTATTAGAACGGAGAACCATTTTCATCTTTGTAATGGCGTCTAATCTTTTAGATTGGACGTAGATTGGCTTGGACTTTCTTTCGTTGATGTATACAGGGATTGGGAATCTGTGTGTTAGAGTACAAATATAGACGGGCTCTAGGAAAAAATAATAGAATTCTTTATTGAATAGTTTATTGCAAGTTAATGTTACTTAGGCTCCTAAATAAGATTTACCAAATAAGGTAAAAACCTTATACCGGGTGTTACAGAATTCCGAAATTAAATTTGCAATTCTGGGGTTGCAGGGGGTCGATATTGTAGTATGTGCGAGGATTGTGTGTGTGGCATAACTATAGTATGTCGTACGATAGGTACGCAATAGTACGCCTTTTCTAGTGTTGTATCGAGCAGGTGTGACAATGTTTTTATTAATTTAATCGAAAGATGAATGTGGCTTGAATGGGGTCAAACTTTCAGAGGTAACTTAAAAGTTAAAGGTTAGTTAAGTTGATAAATCAAGGCACACAACCACCCCCTAAATTTAATTGCGTACTTAAGTACCACACAGTATATGTATGAATTTTTACTAAAATGTATTGAGAACTGGGGTATTAAGAAAAGTAAGGCACTACCTCTCTTAATAACACTAATTTGAATTTTACATTGGGATTTCCCGCGCGATCTATACAACGATTTCTCTTAGCTTTTACAGTGTAGACAATGGCAACGTTAAAAAAATGTAAACATGTTTTTATAAAGTCGCATTCGATATTTAGCCACAAGAACGCAAACGCTTTAGGCACTGCATGCATATCAGCCGTAGCTTTGCTACGTTTTGTCTACGCATTATAATAGTGCTACGGGCTACGGCGTCACAGGAGTGCATATTTAATTACTTTTAACAGGCAACTACAAATTTTTACTTTTTACCGTCTTTCAAATGTAATACAAAAATTTGGAGTAATTAACAATTCAAAATGTTTTATCTTCAGTGTTTATAACGTAGCGCAGTTTTTGCGGGAAAAATTTAGCGTTTAATATTCTCCTACTTAAAATTACATAGCGTTGGACGAAAAATATTTTTTCGTGCATGTTAATAATACATAATAATATCACGTATCACTATTACTTGCTAATTATTAATAATTGAAGAAATAGTTTTTACAATTTCAAAATCTTGGTGAAGACTAAGACAAAAAATACTGAAGTAGATTATTATAAGATTTTCCCGAAGTGCAACTATTTTTGTCAGTACTTTTATGGTTTATAATGTTAAGTGTCAATATTATCATATCGATAGCAACTACTTTTGAGCTGCCTATCAGAAGATAAATAAATAAGTAAAATATATGCGCTTCCTTGACTTCTATTCACTTTTTAAGGAATGAGGTAAAAAGCTTCAGTTATATATTCACGATTTAATTACTCAAATTAAATTTAAAGTACTACTAACGATAATTATACAATGAGATCACAGCAAGTCGCGTGGTTAATTATTACTCGATACATTAACTAAATTACATTTTACGAGCAATGCCTTCAAATAGGTATGCGCGGGTTATATAATGTTTAAATTTTACAACGTAGAAAAGGAATATCTACAATGATCATGCTTAATCTAATTCATGATTGACATATCCTTTGCTCTGTCTTATCATACATAATACCATTAGAGAAATATATTTCCATGCCATATCCTTAATTGGGAAGAAGTTAGTAAAATGTATTTTTATTTATTTGTTTAACAATTTATGTACAGACAATAGCAAGCAAAAATGAATGTATTTACTAATGAACACTTTCATGGTGTAGTGTTTTGTACTAATTGCATATTAATGGCATATAAAAATTCGGCTGTGTGGAACATTAATTATGTAATTACTACACACCCACAAACTTACATTTACAAACATATACAAACATATACACATAAAAATAATTGTGAAAGAGACAAAACAGGGTTCCGTACTAGTGATCCCGCCATGACTATCCTCTCCACTTTCTTTTTACTCAAGCCTCTGCTGGGATCGTGGATGTGGACATCGGGATGAGTATCAATAAATGAACAAACATAGACTTAGTCAGCTAGTTTATGCAGTTCACTAATTGAATAAACTGTCCAGAAAAGTAAACTGACGAATCCAATTAGCGAGTTTGAACATGAGGATAATATCCCGAATTTATAAAGCCACGTATGTAAACACTTAGTTTGCTAATCACAAAATCTGGCTACGTATGAATAAATATCAAGATTACCGTGCCTAATGAAATCGAACGGCGAACAACCCTGCACGATCGAACGGTTTTCTCTAAACGGGTCGAAGAGACCTCTCTCGATTACGGTCATAATTGGCAATTAGCCCGGTAAGGGGCTTTTCATGGGCTTCGTGCCCATTATGCACATGTTCCTGCATATGTGTTTATTTATTCCTTACCGTGTAGTGTTAAATGCACGTTTAAATTTTTCGGTTACTTTTTCGCACTGAAGTCTCTGTTTTTCTTTTATTTGGAAGGACTGCTATTTTTTTAGTAGTTCTAAGTTTCATGGTGACTGTGAATAGACTGATTACTTTTATGACATCGTAAGCTGTCCTACGCTTAAAAAATGACAACTGAACTTTTGACTAGTATCCCAAAAAAGTGACTACATAACTTAGGGTAACATATAGCCAATAAAAAGTTACATAGTTTTTCGTTTCGTCAAATAAAATAAACTGTAATTAGACCTCATCAAATTTTGGTTATTACTGATGTAACCGGAGTAGTTTGGTTCAATATTTTTCTTAGTGTTTTTCTCAACGCCTATTACTGAGCAATGTTCATTTTCATATTTTATTCTTGTTTGGCGTCAACGATCAAACGATTGGTTCCTTCTTCGCCGGATTCCAAGTTCGTCGGATTCCAAACTCGTCGGATTCCAAGCTGGTCGGATTCTAAGTTCGTCGCATTCCAAACTCGCCGGATTCCAATCTCGTCGGATTCCAAATTCGTCAGATTATAAGTTTGTCTCTGTACACTCATGTTCGATTTAGTCCTAATTAGATGACAAATTAGGAACTATCTTGTAGGCGACGCGCACCGAATTAGTTTAATCTGTGGCTATTGAGTCACATTAGTTTTAATGTTGCCTATTCCCAAACGATGGGAGGGTGCAGGGGGCGGAAGGACGCGTCTTCCTTTTTTGAAATCTTAACGACAGTGCGTGCCAGTCAACCGCAGTAGCTCCGCGTCTCGCACTCTCTCTCGCACTATTTTGTAAAAAGCCAGTGTTTTTTGTAATAAGCCTGTATTTTGAAGTGAATAATAAATTCTATAGTTTGGTGATCAATAAATCGTTTTGACTTTATTTTCGGCGCTGCCCAAACAGCCACCGTCTTCAAATCTCATGTTCATAAACTTGGGTGTTCGCAATCATGGATAGGTAGGCTAGGTACATTTAATGATTTTATTTATTTATTTAGTACCTTTATAATTGAAATCATTAAGAGGGGGCCTACAACAAATTACTAATTTGATATCCCGTTCCAGCGTGGAAACATCAGCTCATCGCTCAAGTTCAAACAACGTGTACATCGGAGCCGGTTCCTTGATACAACGTAGCGTGGTCCTCACTACGGACCACGTGGTAGCCATAAATTATACATCACTAATCGTAGATTTGATTTCAATCATGTTAGATCAAATCCATGTTCAAAGCTTGTCATCTGTATACATATTTACTTATGTCTTTGACCGTACATAAATCGACAAGTTTGGAGTCCGACGAACTTGGAATGCGACGAACTTAGAATCCGACCAGCTTGGAACCCGACGAGTTTGGAATCCGACGAACTTGGAATCCGGCGAAGAAGGAACCAATCGATCAAACTTATTAAGTCTAATGCCGTAAAAACCGCGTCGGTTGATCAAACTAATTAAGTTTGATGACGTTATGTAACTTTTATTTTGTTATATCTCTGGTTCTATTTAACCAATATCGTTGAAATTTCATACACAGATTAAGGAAAGTATACGATAGATTAGTCATTTATCATGATTTTAGTACACTTCCATACATTTTTTGGAGACGGTTTTTTTTGATACGGGCGGGGGCGCCGGGTAAATTTGGATCTTGATTATTCCTAATTTAATGCTCTTAAATGACTGTAAACTTTTAAAATAAGCATTGTAATGATAAAACTTGAGTTTTTGATATGCATTTCATATGTTTAAAATGAATAGTTTCGTCAAGGGGTTATACAATCCAGAAAAAAATATGAAAATAAAAATGCCGCCGTCATAGACGCTGACTTTGACTGCCGCCGTAATAGGATTGTTTACGTTATATTGTACAGTCGACAACACATCAAACGTAATAGTTTGACCTTGAGATCGCCCTTTCTAAGTTAATAATAGCATCTCTATTAACACAATCAGGGCGGCTTTCGCAGAGCAACTTGATGTGCTGTCGTCGGTACAGTTAAAGTTTTAGGATTCTAAAATAAATCTTACTTTTTTCCTTTTGGCACAATTTATTAAGAACATAAGTCTAAAATAAAAAGCATGTGTAAAAAATGAATAAACAAAATGTTATATAAGATATGCCTTTGTTTTGATGTTGAAAAAATACGTCTTAGTAATATTTCTTAACGAAAATCTTAGTTTGGAAATCACGGCCTATAAAACCGCTTACCATCAGGCTTTGGAAAATTAACGGCGGATTTTTATAAAGAATTTTCTTTGACAGCAAACTTTGTGTCCTTTAGCCGAAATGGACAACCAAGATTTCTCAGATACCGGCCCTTTTTCCTTTGACGAACCCCTTCAAAGTGAGCCGATACAGGGCAAAATCTCGAGTTGACTTGAAGATTTCTTTTGATCAATTGAAGAGGAACTCGATAAAGATGTGTAGTTTCATCACTAGTTTGAGTAAATTCCTTTTAGGAGGCACTTTCTTTTAGCTGTCGTATGGCGACATGACTGTCGTATTGATGTCGGTAATAATATTACCGACATCAATGACAAAACACCTAAGTTATTTTGATATACTTCTGAGTTCGACACTGCTCTGCTTATTATTACTGTGTCACTACAAAAATTGTAACTTAATATTTAAATAAACGAGTTTGTTGTTGAAGTCTTCTCGGTAGTTCAACTTTTGGAACCGGTGACATGATAGACAGACAGACATTATAAAAATAATAATAAATGTGTTTTATTTCAGTAAATCTTTTACAATTATGTTTCCGGGGCTTCCCAGAAAGTAATCCGAAGATACTTGTGTTGGGAGAGCCTCGCTCTTCCTATGTAATATACAATTTAGATTTACATTATGTTAAGAAATCAACAAAAAAAATCCTAATTAATCTGAAAGTAGTTCTAGTTTTATATAAAGTTAAGTTTATGTATGTTTTAATAATAACATTAAAAATATATGTATAAAAGTAGTTTTCAGGAGAATTTAAGGGGTTGTGTGTGTGTTGTGTGTGTGTGTGTGAGTGCGTGTGTGAGTGCGTGTGTGTGTGTGTGTGTGTGTGTGTGTGTTTTGGGTGGATGTGTGCACGCGTGCGTGTGTGGTGTGGGTGTGGGTGCATGTGTTTAGTCAGAGTGTGTGACCGAGTGCGTGTGTGAACGTGCATATGTATGAATTGAGTCATGTATATACCTATTGATCTGTGTTGTGTCTTTGTGTATATAATAAATTAATGTTAGGTTCGATTCTTCCTTACTAAAATGTTTTCGACGTCTTCGTAACCAAGAGCAGAGAGCCATGTGGTCAGGGTTTTTTTACACTCAAACAGTTGCATGGGATAAATATTAAGTATTCGATTTATTTTATTATACGCGTTAGGGGCTTGAGCTATATATTGCCGAGTGGCAAAAACTGTACGTGCAGGGTATGTAGTAGCCACTATATCACACCGTCTTTTCCCAAGTTTTGTATGATCAAAAGGTAATGCTTTGTGATATCTAAGTATCATGTGTAAAATATAAAGTTTCCTAACGGAGAGCAACTTGGATATGTCGTAGAGAGTTTCTGTGGGAAACCTATAGGGCTTACAGTACATGACTTTAATCAAGGATCTTTGCGCCCGTTCTAGATCTATAAAGTATGATTTAGCCGCTCCTCCCCATACTGAGATGCAATAGATGAGTACGGATTGGGCTAAAGCATTATATATTTTGTTTAGTAGTTCGCTACTCATGACGTGTCTCAGATTTTTGAAAACCCATATGAGCTTCCTTACCCTCCCTATAGTTTGTTCTAGGTGTGGATACCAACTTAACCTCTGATCCACTATAATTCCGAGGTATTTGACGCAGCTAACTTTTTGAATTAATGGCCAGTCACATGTGTAAGGGACAGGGGTACCACATGAATGTATTTTCAATTCAAAGTCAGGAGAGGGCTGCGAGTTTATATACGGAGCGAAGCATACATAATTCGTTTTTTGGGCATTAAGAGTAAGGAGATTCTCTCTGAGCCAGTGACTAACTCTAGATAAGCCCTTCTCGGCCCTCATCCTTACATTATCCCAGGTGTTAGCAGTAAAAATGATTGCAGTGTCATCCGCGTAGGACAGTATCCTCCCCCCAACGCTACTTAGGTTACAAAGATTGTTAATATATATCAAAAAGAGCGTCGGACCGAGAACACTGCCCTGCGGGACACCAAACGTTACATTTTCTTCCTCACTCATATACTGATTGATTTTTACCCTCTGCTTTCTATATTGAAGGTAACTGCTGAGAAGGGAGAGGGCAGAGCCATGGAATCCGATACTTTCCAACCTGCGCATAAGAATTGAGACAGAGACGGTGTCGAAGGCTTTCTTGAGGTCAAGAAAAACCACTAAGCATTTGTTACTCTTGTCTATTTCTTTTGTTATAACAGACGTAAGGTCCATGGTAGCATCCTGCGTCGACAATCCCTTCCTAAAGCCATATTGAGAGTTAGATAATATGTTATATTTTGTCAAGTAGCTTACTATTCTAGCGTTCAAGAGCTTCTCAATGATTTTAGAAATGGAGGTCAACACAGAAATAGGTCGATAGTTGTTGACATCATCGCTGTCTCCACTCCTATACACAGGGGTAACAATGGAGTTCTTAAGAAGATATGGGAAGGTTCCTGTACTAAAGCACAGGTTGGCAAGATCACAGATTAAAGGGACTAGGATTTCCTTGGCTTGCTTTAGAAAAAAGGTAGGAATTCCGTCCCAACCTGGTGCACTCATAGAGTCTAAAGACATCAAAGTATTTTCTACTTCCCTATGAGAGGTATCTAATAGAACAAAAGAGGACAGATGTTGGTAGTTCTCTTTGTTATGCGTTTTAGAGGATATGGAGCTACTTGATATATTTTCAGCTAGTGTTTGCCCAATGTTAATAAAATATTTATTTACATGGTTGATTGAGGTTTGAGGACAAGATTTTATATTAAGTAGGTCACTATTTGGACTCCTATTATAACACTGGTAATATTATTATCAGCCTATATACGTCCCACTGCTGGGCACAGTCCTTCCTACATGGAAGATACATATGAAATTATTGATAGGTAATATGTATTGTTCATTTTATTTTCTCTTAATTTTTTTTTCATAGATACGTAGTGGTTTTTAATGATTGAAAAGATAGCTTTACTACTTGAATTACGATATTTTTCACTTTCTCATAGAAATGATAAGAAAAGCGCAAACCTACTCCAGACAGAATAATGTAAGTTGCTTTATTTAAGACAACCAACCAAAAATGATAGGAGTCTCACCAAGCACCATGAGGCTCAGGCTAGGTGGTTGGATCAAGCACCAGATTCAGAAAGCTGTAGTCCTTACAGGGTCGGCAACGCGCAAGTGATACCACTGGTGTTGCAAGCGTCTATAGGCTACGGTAACCGCTGACCATCAGGTGGGCCGTATGCTTGATTGCCACCTTAGTGGTATAAAAAAAGTCCTGGCTACGACCCGTACTGTCAGGACGTTTCTGTCTTCATGTTTCTCTTTTTTGCAGCCTGGATCTTGATCTTGCTACTGATAGTGATGCTCATAAGCAAGATACGACGGTTGATGATGTTAAGGATCATACCACCAACGGGCAAGGATTACAGTTCTTTATAGTTTAAGCTAATCGAATAATATTTATCTGAATATGGGTTTGCCGTTATTACATCAAATTATCCTTTGCTCTATTTAATTTTATTCTTTATTAACAAAATAGGTAGGTACTAAAAAAATTATGTTCATCATCAAAAGACGTCTAGAAAAATTGCCTACAAGAAAAGAAATTTTAGTGTCTTATCTAGTCTTACGTCATTTCATATACTTTGATCTAAACTCCCTAAGGACTCTTTACTTAGCTTTACTAAGCTTCAAAAAGATCTTTTTTCTTTATTTCTTGAGGATCATTTTATTTTAGTGAACATTTATTTGCTTCTACTATTTAAAATCTACTATGAACTCAAAATAAATAACTTACTGGGACCCGCGACCTTCCACAATCAAGGACCTTGGTAGCTCAGATGTAAGCAGAT
Source organism: Nymphula nitidulata (assembly GCA_947347705.1). NCBI lineage: Eukaryota > Metazoa > Arthropoda > Insecta > Lepidoptera > Crambidae > Nymphula > Nymphula nitidulata. The sequence goes on from OX374626.1 coordinate 6,267,668, forward strand.
TCAAACATTAATAATAATTTTTAAAATAAAATTAAGAAGGAGTGAGAAAGTGGCTATTACGAATTGTTAAAATGTTGAACAAAATTATGCGTCGAATAAATGTACACACGACAGTACATCAAGTGTAACAGTTGCACTACGAAACTCGTCTCTATTACGAACGCAGTAAGAGCAAACTCAAGGTCAAACTGTTCCGCTTGATGCGCTGTCAACTGGACTGTGGTTTGCCACTTTCAAAAACATCGTATTCATTTGACATATTATTATACAATATTATTTAATTTTATGACATTTGTAAGAAATAATGCCAATGTTATCATTGGCTGTATTATTTCATAGAAATGTCAGGAATATAGCCCATATTTTAATTTATTGTCGTATTGACGGCACCACCCTGTATATGAATAATAATAATAATAATAATATTTATACACTCACACCTATTATCTAGCCCAAAGTAAGCATCATTAAGAGCTTGTAGTATGGATACTAGGTAACGGATAAATAATGATATTAATATGTATATAAATATTAGAAATATACTAAATAAACATATAAACATCCATGACTCGTAAACAAATGCTCGTACTCATCATACAAACATTTGTTCCTACCGGGATTCGAACCCGGGACCTCTTGACCGATTAGCCTGGGGTACAGACCACTCGGCCAGCCGGTCGTCAAAATCGACTGCATTATAGGAAATTATTAAATGAAACGCCATGTTGTGAATTATCTTTCAAATTTTAGTTATAGGTAATTGTACCTACATTTATTAAAATTGAAATAATATTAACCTATAATTTTGAACATCATAAATTCAACACTATATTATTATATTATATACTCGTATAATTTTGTGATTTTCATTTTTTCATTTAATCAATAAACTTAGAAAATTGTATGATTATGACCAAATATGTAGTACAAAGACTCAAATAGCTCAATGGCAGAGACATATCGAGTCTGATGACTCCCCACAATGCATAAGCGAATTCGCTCTCCCGAGTCAATTGAAAGAAAGCTTTTATCCGACGTCGTTCAAGCTTATCTGAAAATAAAATTTATTTATTTGTTGACAGTAATTTTGTTAGGGAATTCACCAAAAATGCTAGAGAGGAAAGGTAAAGAAAGCTACGCTTTCTGGTTTTCCTGTCAATTATTTTCTATGTTATACAAGAAAGGAGTTGAAAATAAATCCAGAGGATTAAGTATTAGAAAATACAAATTAGTACTGCAATGCTTACTCAACTTTTTATTATAAATTATTAACATAAGTGATTACGTTCCTTAAACTACACCATATTTAATTAAAAATGAATTGGTTGACATCAATTTAAATTATTAGATTGAATTCCAGCAAAAATATGTATATTAATTAATTACTAGGCATGGGCGGCATTTCGTCTTAGGCCTCAGTATGACAACGCACTTGCAATATCAAGTGATTTTTCTTATTATTGCAGGTGTTTATAGGTGGTGATAACCGCTTACCACCAGGTGGGCCATCAGGTTGTTTGCCATCTAGTTGTATAAAAAAATATTTTCACTGGATATAATAAGCAAGCCAATTCATTTATACGTACAATAATAGTGTCGTGGAAAATTAAATAAAATATGAAGTTGGGCCTAGTCTTGCTAGTAAAAAAATTTGAGAAACTGTAGGCTGAGATTCATTAGTCATTTATGGCCCTTGAAAAGTAAAATGCCTCAAAAAGTAATTGATATATAGCTCCATTTGTTTGAGTAGCAAAAAACTCGCTGTTATCAAAACAAAACGTTAGCTGATTAGGGTCAACTTGTTAATGACAATTTAGTCATTTGTGACTTTCATGATACAAGGGTCGTTTCTAGTATTGGAACATGTGTTTTAATATTGTACCGTCTAATAAATCATTCGCCTAAAAATTATTGACTTCAAGTAAAGTTACATATATTCCAAAATTCACAGCTGCTAGCACAATTTCAACTTGAAGTTCTGAAATGCACACTTGTGCTTCCTTTAGGACACTTCATGCACTTCAAATCGAAACAGAAAATATTATTAAGTTCTCGTAAAGAGGTTCCCTCAGCAAACTACCTTTACAATACATACCGCGCTATCCGCTCTGGCAGAAAATCAGCAGAGTTTTATGAATACCTAATTATCGCTAAAAATCTGAAGAAAAGTACTTTGAAATTTCATTTTCGTAGAATCTGATAGTTATTTTAATGTCTATCGTTCAGTGTTAACGGGGATTTTATAATTATGACTGGTACATTTTTATAGTGTAGAAACAAATAGTCGATGATTTGAAAAAAATATATAGAAAATGTCGAAGTAAAATAAAATAAAGATTACTTTGTTTTAATATTAATTAATTAATAAGACGGTAGATATTAAAAAACTGCTAAAAGAAGGGTTCAGGTGGGTGTTACCGTTTTAATTAAATAATAATGCCTTAAAACATAGATATTAAGTAGAAAATAAGTAAAACAATGAATAGAAACCCTTAAAACATACCTATTGCTTCAGAGTTCATAGCATCGTGAAGCATGGTTCGCATCTGAGTGACTTGTGACGTAGTCACACTGGAGAAATAACACGGTATTATCACTAATACCGTGTATTTTATACAACGCGTTGCACCATACACTACCACTGTTCTCTGAAACTATAAATAAACGATTGGTTTGAAATAACTAAAATAAGTAAAAAAAGTAGTAAATGTAAATTCTATTCTCACTTGCACATTTCCTGCAAGTGCGAATAAAGTTTGTGTATTTTAGGTACTTTTTTAATTATTTTGGTCAGCACTTAGCTATTTTTGGTGGTCTCTTTTATTTGTAGCCATTAAAATTAACTACCAAACCCTCAACGTTATTCAATTGTCACTTACCTCTAAATCAGTCGTCGTTTGTAAAGCTTTGAATAGGCTTTTCAATAACAATATAGATGACAATCCTGAGGAAAGAAGTATTATCATCATCTGTGAAAAAAAAATACCAAAATAATAATAATAATAATAATAATATTTATACATTCACACCTATTATCTAGCCCAAAGTAAGCATAATTAAGAGCTTGTATTATGGATACTCGATAACGGATAAATAATGATAATAATATGTATATAAATATTAGAAATATACTAAATAAACATATAAACATCCATGACTCGTAAACAAATGCTCGTACTCATCATACAAACATTTGTTCCTACCGGGATTCGAACCCGGGACCTCTTGACCGAGTAGCCTGGGGTACAGACCACTCGGCCAGCCGGTCGTCAAAATGAAGTTTAATGATCATAAACAAATTGAGATATTCTGGAATTATACATTTACCGGGAAACTCATTATTGAATTCAGTTGTTCCGAACACTTATGCAACAGCTCGTAGTTCCTGTGCAAAGAATTAATATCAAGCTGTGCTTTGTTCGATAGCGTTTCAACTTTGTTCAATTTCTTTTTCGGTTGTTTGCTATCAGACGCAAGCACTTTGGCTACATGAGCTTTCAGAATACGGACTCTCCAAAATATTGTCCTTAGTAGAGAGCAAAATAACAATTGCTCAATATCATGGGTCATAAGTGTAATATATCCCATAGTCAGGGAGGTAAGTTCAGTAATTTTTTGTCCATCAAATACATACACGACAATCAAGGCATACTCAAATATAGAGTAACTAAGGCTGCATATCATCCAATACAATTCTCTAGCAATAGGTAGTGTTGTATTTAAATCTTGACGAATATTGAGTGCATCATCGAATTTACATATGTCTTCAAATAAAGTCTGGAGGTTTGACTTCTTAGAAACCATAGCTATAAGAACGAGCAATACATACTCAGTGATGCCAGTGTCTCGTAAAATATTGAAGGTAGCGTTAAAACCACTGCTTATAGCAAAAACATAGATAATAATAATGTTAAGAGAGAGGCAATAGAGATAGAAGTATAGCCGTATAATTCTGCGATATTTTAATAAGTATGTCCGATTCACGCCAAACTGTGCAGCACACAATATTATAAATCTTAGTTGGTGCGCTATCGCATTCTTGACATCCTCTTTCTTTCCAGCAGGCGATACTTGTATAGTAACTGCCTTGGATATTGTTTTTATATCTCCCTCTCTGAGCCGCATGTTGGACGATATGATAGTTCAAAGAACGACAGGAAAGTGAGGACAAAATGCTCCGTCATCAAAACCATTAATATACGACAGAGATAATGATCTTTAATTTGTAAATTGTTATAAATTACTTTCGTATCGGACTATCAAACAAATTGGAAACGTATTTAATTAGTTGCAATATTTGATATTAATATGCTTACCTATTTTTTTCGATAATGGTTATCTATTCATTGAAACAACGGAAATGCGTAGGGGGATGTTTATTATATATCCATTTATTCATTATACAATGTCTTTGGTGAACGTTTTCGTTAAATTTACTGAAGTGTTCCTCGAATATACACCATTTAGAAGCTATATTTAATGGCTGCGAAGTATAGATCTACCAAAAGGGAAGTTTTAACCCGGCGTCATGGGAGTGGAAAAGTGTTACGCGAACGTTGGGGTGGGTCTCACAGACCCGCGTATTAGATATCAATTTTATTATTCCAGTACTTTATAAATAAAAAATATAATATTTATCTGGGTTTCTTTTTTATGTATTAATGTTGATAAATAAACGAAAAATATTATATAATATTATGTTTTAAAAAGTAAAAATAAACAAAATCTTAATCTTATCTTATTTAATGGCCCGTTTTTATAGGAATCTTAAATATTTAAAAAAAATCTACTTCTCATCATTATCATTAGTACAGTCATCATAGAAAGGTTCTATTATTTTCAAAAAAAAATGTTTGTTGCAACTATCGTATTTGCTTGAAATTTCGTTCTCTATGAAGCTTTACATAAATACTAACTACAATAAAATCTTATAAGTACTTAAAATCTGTCTGTTGCTATTTCTATGCTTATACTTAGTTTGAGATCCACTAAATGAATTTACATGCGGGTTTCATCACTGAAATGATGATGATGATGTTCAAAGAAAGTTTTAGGGTATGAATAATCACGAATCACCAAACAGTGCGGCGTGTTTTGATGAAACATGTCCTAGTTTTCCCTCTATTTCTTGGCGTAACCATAGGATTTTAAATATGGAGTAACTCAGAACGAGGCAGTTTACATGTCATGACATAAAAGAATACCTATAATAAGCTATTGGATATAAATATCCCTAGAAATCTGTCTCTGAAAAGTTCTATCATTATAACGCAATCAGCTTCATTCATATTTACTCCTCGTTCAGAATGACCACCCTATAACGTGTCGAATATTTTTTACTCCGAATTGTAATTGATCCACACACTGCTCGAAGTTTTGTTATTCGATACCAATACGATACAATTACGAAAGTCATGAATATTCTTGGCAGAGGTGAGTTCAGGATGTTGCTTTAACTCGGGTATTTTTTTTATTTTTATACAACTGGATGACAAACAAGCTGACGGCCTACCTGATGGTAAGCTGTTACCGCCGCCTATAAACACCTGCAATGACAAGGAAAAATCACTTGATATTGCAGGTGCGTTGTCATCCTGAGGCCTTTTTTTTGGGAGAAATCCGACTACAGACCTACCCGCCACTGGCTAAGTGACGGGCGTGTGTGGGGGTCGCCCAGCGCTTATAAGGCACTGGGAATACCTACTAAAACTCCCCGGTAACTCCACTGCCCTTCACGGAGGTAGCCTGGGCTCTGCCGAAGCAATTTCACCAAACCACCCCCAGTCATCCTGAGGCCTAAGATGAAATGCCGTCCAAGCCCAGTAATTACACTGGCTACCTTTCCCTTCAATCCGAAACACAGCGAACTATTTCGCGGCTGAAATAAGAAAGGTGGTGGTACTTACCCAGACGACCCTACATACGGGCCTACCACCTAGTGTATTAACAATGAAAATAGACTATCATTTAAAACCTTTAAAGCGTGAGAAACGTGCTAACACTCCAAGACAATAATTCTAAATAAGGTAAAATAAATTTACAGTCGACAGCACATCAAGCGTAACAGTTTTTTTTTTTTTTTTTTTATACAAAGCACGACAAATGACTCAACACCACCTGATGTGAAGCAGTAAGAAGAGTCCATATGCGAAGACAGCTAGTGCAGTTCAGACACTGCCCTAGCTGCCTCCACCTTGCCGGCCCGAAAGGTGCTTTTTCACGCCTCTTTTGAAGGAACCCATGTTATAGGAAGGAGGGAACACATGTGCTGGCAAAGAATTCCAAGTTCTGGAAGTTCGACAAAGAAAAGAGCTACTAAATTTCTTTGTACGTGATGTTGAGGTGGAGACAGTGAATTGATGACTCCGAAGACCGGCACGCGTACTCCTGAGTAGGAAGGGGGAAGATGGGATAAGGTCAAATAGCTCTTCAGAACACTCTCCGTGATATAGCCGATAGAAGGCGCTAAGCGACGCAATGTCTCGACGCAATTGCAGACGCTCAAGGTTGTTGGTGACCTCTACATCGCCAACGATACGGACAGCACGACGCTGCAATCTGTCCAGGGCATCGAGTAGGTACTTGGCGGAGCCATCCCACAAGTGCGAGCAATATTCCACGCAAGACCGGACCTGAGTTTTATATAGCAGGCATAATTGGTCAGGCGTGAAAAATCGACGCACCTTGTTCAGGACACCGAGCTTCCGTGAGGCTGTTTTTATCACGGTTTCGATGTAGTTCCTGGAATTCAGATCGCAACATATCTCCATACCTAGCAAGTTGAGGGAGCCCTGTGCCGAAAGAGTCGTGCCCTGAAGAGACGGAAGGGGAAGGAACGGCGACATTTTGGCTGTAAACGCGCACACCTGTGTTTTCTTAGCATTGAACTCAACAAGATTGTTAGATCCCCATTCAGATACGAGGTTCAACACCCTGTCGAGCTCAATGGCAATATTCTCTCTCTCCCTCTCGGTTTCAGCGCGCCCAGCCCCTGGGCGACCGTAATATCCCCCATGCACTGTACTGTCATCTGCATAGCAATGAATGTTTCCTAACGGAATCATGTCATTGATATGAAGAAGAAAGAGTGTGGGGGATAGAACAGAGCCTTGTGGTACACCAGCATTCACTGACATGAACCGCGAAGCGCATCCATCTGCGAGGACACGGATTCTTCGCTCATGCAGGAAGCCAGCAATCCAGTTACAGAGCTGAGCGGGCAGACCGTATGCCGGGAGCTTGGAGAGAAGAGCCCTGTGCCAGACCCGATCGAACGCTTTGGCAATGTCAAGGCTAAGTTTGACCTTGACACGTACTGCATTCGTAATAGAGGCAGTGTTCTTAGTGCAACTGTTATACTTGACATGCTGCCATCTGTACTTTTTTTAAACTGTGCGTTAATTACTGCCTTGCTATTTAAAAGTATCAAGTTTAACCTGTGTTCAGAAAAGCTAGTTGATACAAATGGTTTGACACTTTCAAAAACATCGTATTCATTTGATAATTTCATAACATTTCCATGAAATATGGCAGCTAATGTTATATTACTTCATATAAATGTCATGAAATTGTCAAATGAATACTATGTTTTTGAAAGTGGCAAACCATTTCTCTAACGAATATAGCCTACTTATATGTTTAAATTTATTGTCGTATTGACGGTACCACCATGTATATTAATTAGGTGCCAGTAAATTATTTGTAATAAATAGGTATTCACGCTTATGATTAACGACTACATGGCATCCTATTGCATCCAATTTACCTTATAATGAATAAGGTGGTGGTACCTAGATCATGATTGATGGATTTACCGACCTTTATAAAGTCGTAATGCACAGTTAAGAAACTAAAAAGTAGTTGTCTTTTTATGGGTCAATTTTTTTGTTAATTTGGTGTCAGAGTTTGGAACCATGTTCGATTTTCCGGTAATGAATCGGCCTGACTAAATAACTCAGTGTTCCCAATTGCAATAACCTGAGTTCCTTAAAAGCATGAATAAATGGGCACCCTTTTTATTTTATTTTTCGGGGCAAGAAAGGATCATTGGGAGAGCAGCGGGTCTTGTCTCGTAAGCTGTAAACATAACGTTTTATCTTGAATTTTACATGGTAGTCAACGCGTGAGTAGAGCCCAAGGTACGGTTAACATGTCGTACAAACAAATAAAAAAAATCTGAAATTTAAATAACACTAAAAGAAATTATGAACGAAAATATCTTTTTTTAACGGTTAGCCCTTGCCTTACATCTCACCTAATGGTAAGTGACAATAAGGTCGAAGATGGAAGCGAACTACACCCGGGTTCCTCAATCACAACGGAACTGTCTATCTTACCTCCAACTACCGCAACACAACAATGCTGTTAACCTTATTGTTATAGCGGCAGACTTAGGTAAGATGGCTTGCCAGGAAAAGCCCTACTGCCAAAAAAACTAAACCGAAAATTTCTGCCCCACTGAAATTGAGCCCCAGACTTCTAGAGATGAAGTTGGTGGACTGACCAGTCCACAGAGGCGTTTGAATTCGATAGGCCCCGCAGGAAGTAATGTCCAGGTATTTGAAATTTTCGAATCGTCAAAAATCCTTTATGTATGTCTATCAAAAAATATGTGTTAACTAACAATGTCATAAAGATGAAGTGAATTAACGTTAACTTATAATATTATAATATCTGTCTATCTGTCATGTATGTATGGTCAAATCTTTCTATTTCCGTCTGCTTCAAATATACTACTAATATTCTTACACTATGCTTGTAGAAAAGGAATTAACCTTGGCACGTATTATGTCGAAACAGGGTGAAAGATTGATAACTCGGGTGACATGAGCGCCTTCAAAGTGTCTTTGAGGATGACACAAAGCGATGCTTTTGTTACTGTGGCTTATACAATAAAAAGAATATCGTGCAAAATACGCTATGATGTAGTTATAAATTATGTTACATTTTTGAAAAGGAAAATATTTGTGAAAATTCTAGCCCAGATAAGTCATGATTAATCGTGACCGTTATTTATTGCAGTGTTTGTTAAATAATAAATATTGCGAGTATAGCTCGGGTTGTTTTGTATTTGATTTGGAAATGAACAATCCAGTTTTTTTGTAATAATTTTCTTTTCAATTCAGTAAATGTTTTGCAGAATATGTTGCCAGATGAATCTGGTAGTTGGGTATATGGTTCTATTTTATATACTACTAGACGACAAACAAGTTGTCGGTCATTTGGTGGTAAGTGGTTACCGCTGCCTCTAACCTCTATCAACAAGGAAAAATCACATGGTATTGCAATTTCGCCACCACTGTCAACATGAAAGTTCTGCAAATTTCGACTTAGATGCTCGAATTTTAGCTAAAATCCGAACGATGCGAGGCCACAACCCTTCAAAATATGTGTTACTATTCTTACCACTGAGCTTCCGTGACGTAACAGAAGACTAGAAACAAATCAAGCAATCAAATATACTTTATTGCACATATTAACAGAGAACACAACAAAATAAAAACAGGCATCATGCAGGAAAATAAAGTGGAGTAGAAGGATACAAAGAAAGTGGGTGCAAAAATTATGGGATAAATTTACACATAAAACATATGCCATATTATTAAAGTTACTAATACTAGAAATAAATAAAACAACTACAATATAATAAAGTATCTTTATATTTTTGTTATAGTTTGTTGTAGTAGCTAAGGACAGGAATGCAGATAAATTCATAGAATTTCTTCAAATCTAGAAAAAAATATGTTGACTAGAAAAAATTGAGCATATCCTGGAGCTGTGACCTTGCTAATAAAGTTCACAGTGTAGCAAACTTAGAAATAGCTCATATACACCTCTGCAAACATCAACTTTCACATTACATTTCGATCTTTCCGATTCCGCAAAATCATTTACGAAAATGTAAGATACGACCTAACTCATCCTAAACAATGAAAAGTTAAGGTTCGAATTGTTTCTTGTTGGAAACTGTTAACACAATTCTTACATTAAACTTGAGGAAGATTTATTCTTGGACGCATTGAGGTAGCCACTAATAATGGACAGGAAAAAGCGATATCTTGTAAAGGGAATGTCTCGGGTCGAAGAAATATAATGGCAAAAAATGTTTCAAAGGAATATACTAAAGAATTCAATTTTAGTCTTACTTTTCTCCGACCATTCTTTTTATGGTTCAGTTATTTGAGTGATTGAAAAAAAATTTAAGAAGGAAATATTTAACTTTTATCGCAAGCAGACTTTTGGTTCGCTTTTGTAATTTATTGAAATGACTATTCAATTTTATTTCCATTGAAAGATACGTATAACCTTTAATACTCTTTCGTGCCAATTAAGCTAAATCACAAGACTTTTCCTAAAATTTTATTTTCCGGCTGTATTATGTATGTGTAGTACTACTATACCGACTCATATCCTTAATATCGCATGCGGATCCTATATCCTCCATAGCTTGGTGTGCTCATTATAGCGCGGCGGTATTTCACTTCGGGGCAAAGACTGTTACTGTATAAGTCTCAAGTCAGGCCCCATATGGAGTACTGCTGCCATTTATGGGCGGGAACACCTAGATACCAGCTTGCACCATTTGACGTGCTCCAAAGACCCGCTATGAGAATTGTCGACGATCCTGAGTTCACAAACGGTATAGAACCTTTGAGCCTAAGGAGAGATTTTGCCTTCTTGTGTGTGTTCTACTGTTTGCATAACGGGGTGTTCTGAGGAATTATTTGACATGATTCCCACAGCCCCTTTCTATCATCGCACCGCTAGCCACCGGCAGGGAGATCATCCTCAAAAAATTGGTACGGTTTCAGAGAAACTTTCTCCGCCGTACCAGTACGCTCAGGTTATGGAATGAGCTTTCCCTGCAGTGGTTTTCTCGAACGAGTACAGCATGGGGTTCTTCAAAAAAGGCGTGAAAGGGTTTTTACAGGGTCGGCAACACGCAAGTAATACCCCTGGTGTTGTAAGCGTCCATAGACTACAGTAACCGACTACCATCAGGTGGGGCGTATGCTTGATTGCCAACTTAGTGGTATAAAAAAACTACTTTGACAGAATAACGTAAAGGTTCTTACGGGAAAGTTAAGCTTGAGTTACACTTATACACAAAATAAATGCTATCCAAAAATAAATTAATTCCAAATTCTCATCGACACGGAATCATTCATAAAATATAGACGGAAGAGGTTCATCAGTGTACGAAACATTTAAAATTGACACTGTAATTACATAAACCCAAGAGGTTACCGAAACACGTCACGCTATGATTACCGTACCTCCTCGACCCCAATCCTTATATGCCGACATCAATTATTCTATTAATTTTCTAACAATTAATTCATTGAAGCAAATAGAAGGCGAGGCTCCCTTTTCAACCCGTTTAATAACTGTCAAACTAAATTATCGTATCTCTATTAGCCCCGCACAAACAAAAACATTTATGTCAACTTCGGAACGAAGCGCGCAGCCGAAAAGCTATTTTTTATTTATGTGTGTGATAGGAATTATGATAATTTATTTTTTAAGTACATCAATGCTTAGACCTAAAAAAGACTTAAGTGAACCTAAGAGCTTTCACCACCGCCTTTCTTATTTCAGCCGTGAAACAGTTTGCTGTGTTTCGGATTGAAGGGACAGGTAGCCCGTGTAATTACTGGGCATTGACGGCATTTCATCTTAGGCCTTAGGATGACAACGCACCTGCAATATCAAGTGATTTCCCCTTGTTATTGCAGGTGTCTATAGGCGGCGGTAACCACTTACCATCAGGTGGGCCGTCAGCTTGCTTGTCATCTAAATGTATTAAAAAAAACCGAGTGCCAGTTTTGACCACTGGGCTACCGAAGTCTATGAATTTCAACCAGTCTTTCTAGACTTATACGCCTATGTATCAGAATGTCGAAATCAATATTATTTCAAAACCCAGACGAGTTTTTGTTATAATTTTTCGATAAGTCGAGACATAATAATTATTTCGTATAATTCTCAAATGTTATCCTATGAGTCCGTGAGGAGCTCGGTGGCATAGGTAGTGGTTTGAGCGCTCTGGTTTCGTTTACGACAACTTTCGATCGATTTGTTATCTCAAGCTCCTCCTTGCTTCGGAAGGCACGTTAAGCCATTGGTCCCAGTTGTTTCTGCAACCGTTTTACCAACCAACCCGCATTGGGCCAGGGTGATGGTGCTGTGGCCCAAAGTCCTCATGTGTTTCTTCCATGTAGAAAGGTCCACCAGTGGGACGTAGACAGGCTGGTGATGATGATGATCCTATTATTCCAAATGAAAGGTTTGAAATCGAAATAAATGCATATTAGCGTCGTGTTTCGTATTTTGTTATCTCATTCGTCTCCGAACTTTTGGATACCTTTTTTCATGGTGGTCCCTCTGTTTGTGATCGTGTTACTCCATTCTCGATCTTATTTTTATCTGACTGAGGGTACAGTCAAATTATTATCTTAAACGGCCCTCATTAGCAGCGGTTAGCTATGTTTTAGCGGCAAAATTTACTTGGAATGTTTTTTCTTCTACCCTTGTTTTTTCTAACTAATTATATTATGCTAATTTCGGTTGTATCCTCTTCAGATAATTGTCTCCACTCCACCGCGCCGCACTAAATTATGGAGAACGAGCACTCGCAAAATCCTCTGGACGTAAATAAGGCAGATCTACGGACAAGCTTTTTTTATTCATAGTTTACTAAACATAAAATCAAATATTTATTTTTAACAAAGCACGCCAAATTACTTTATAATACCCGATAGAAAACGGTAAGAAAAGGCTTGAGCAAACTGCTAGTTCGAGCCGCTTTTGCCTTGCTGGCCTATAAGGAGCCTTTCCACGCCACTTTTGAAGGTACCCATGTTATAGAGGAAGGAATACAATGTGCTGCCCAAGAATTCCAAGTTTTGGAAGTATTACAAAGAAATGAGTTACTAAATATTGTTAGCAATCCCTGTAAGTAAGCAAAATTTGTTTGATATTTAAATAGGCAACAATAATTAAATATTGCTTGGGAAAAGAGAGCCTCAAATAAGCAAATCATATCAAAAGTAATTTGATTTTTAATAACTAGTTTTTTTCCAGTCTGTTTCATTTGGATACTGAAACCTTGGGGCAGCAATAATAAGTATTTAAATTAGTAATTGTGGAGCACTTTTCTCAAAGTGGAGACTTTCTCAGATTTTCTGTATTTATTCATGTTCATATCTTAATTGCTTATGTAGTCATTAGTATTTCTCAAATAAATATAATTTATTTGTATTTTACTTTTTTGTACCTATTTTGTGGGTCAAAAATGAGTCTTGTTGCAACAGGCTAAAATACATTCTAATGTTGATATGATACATTCAAATAAATAACTCAATTGAATATAAGATACAACTTCAGCATAAACTTAGCATTCTAACTATGAGCTCTTAAGGCATTCTAATATTCGGTCATCGATAAGCCATCCTTGTAAGAATAAAAGCTAGGTTTCAAGGAATCAAACTTTGGAGCTAAGTTTTTCGCCGAGGATCAAAGTGGTTGACATTATCTATACGTAAGTGTAGCAAACTTAAGTGGCAGTGGGCCCACATCAGTCGCAGAAACGATGAGCGGTGGAGTAAAAATTTTGTCGAATGGAGACAATGCCTCGGCAGATGCAGCTTAGGGCGTCCTTCTGCAGTGTGATCCACAAACAGATATATCCGACATCGAGCTTGACATCTGGCAAGACGACGAGCTGCCATTGATTTTGACGTTTGTGCACAACGCTACGCGCATAATATTTACTCGTCTCTACGTCGATCTCATGGCTGTGTATGATTGACGCTGTTTTGATGTACGACATGAAGTACAATCGTTATTTTTTTATTTCGTTTTGCTTGTGTTTATAATGTATTGCAATGACTGCATTCAATATTTTATTGATTCTTACATAAAGATATAAAAATAAACAACTTATTAGTTTCTGCTCATGCCGTGCTCGTTGTCGGAACGCTGGTGTCGCCAACGGTCGTCAAACAAACGCCAGCCACCAATTCAAGGCTGCGGACTTTAGAGAATCGCATAGCTGCTAGGTGGACTGACGTCATAAAGAAGGCAGCAGGTGGTGTCTGGATGAGTAAACCGGGAGACTGTGTATAGTTGCCTCATCCATTGAGGAGGCCTATGCCCAGCAGTGGACTGCCATAGACTGATATGTATGTATGTTAATTTTGGAAGATATACTTATAATGATATTCCGATACTCACACCTATTATCTAGTCCAAAATAAGCATCATTAAGAGCTTGTGTTATGGATACTAGACAACGGAGAAATATTGAGAATAATATTGTTACGTTTATAAAAAAACACAGAAACAATTTACGTTACACAAATCAATTAAAATAAAATGTCACTAAAAACATTACTGAAACAAACTTAACACAACACTAATCAATCATTTATCGCACTGATACTTATCGCTTCAAAGTAATCGCTACGCAATTCCAAATAGAACTGAATGCCTGTGCCGCGACACCAGTGCTTATAGCCGCCGAATACTACTAGACAATTCCCGAAGCTTCCACAAAATTACTTCGTTTAATCGAGAATGCTAGAATGTTCCATAATGGAATAACATGCTATCTCCCTCACTACTTTCTCAAAGTTTTTTTCTCTCCTTGTCTAGCATTAGCTCTACCTCACTCACTCTTATGGAATGAGCGTCAAACAGCCATTAGGGGTCCTGAAAATGCCTGAAAAAGGGTTTGGTCGATTAAGTTGGTCAATGAAATTGCCTAAAATATAGGTGCGCCTGAAAACGGCGGGAACTAGGTCAAAATTTTGATTTTTTTTATGTGATAGAGCTCCCTCTGGATCGGACTGAAAACACATTAGCCTGCCGAAAACGTCTCAAAAAATCCAAAAAATTGACTTTAAAGTTGCTCAAGGCCACCGTGCTAGATACACCGCCGTAAACAATATGTAATATAAGTATTTGAAATATATTAAATAACCATACAAACATTGTGACTCGTGAACAATGCTTGTACTCAACATACAATCATCTGCCCCTACAGGGATTAGAACCCGGGACCCCTGACCGAGACGCCTGTATAATAAGAGGCAGATACTACTTAACCGAACTTTAAATTATTTGTATTTATTAAGCAAGGCCTTGCTTTTACACTTGGGGAGCTGTCGATATAACAACATAGATTAAAAATATGCTACAGACAATCTTTTTTTTAATTAAAATTACATACCCTGGATGCAAGTCCTTTGGCCGCTACGGACAATGTGCACAGTAAGTAAGTGCTGCCCTCTATGAGACGTTATTTCTGTCTGTAACAATATTCCACTCCCTCTTTCTGACATTGTCAAATTTAAGCTCTACTACAAGCACTTAAAAAAGCTGTTGTAAAGACTTCACAAATCTCTCATGATAATTTTACAAGCTTTTATGCAAAGTAAGCTACTTACGACAATAAACGTGGCTCACAAAATATCTACCAGTAGTGTCAAAATAACGAAATATAAAGTGTGAGTACTTTTTTACAAATTGTATTTTTACGAGCTCAAGTGCAAATTCGGTGTTTCATAGCAATGTTGACAAGTTTCAAAACCATTTTGGTAGTTTAGAAGGTTTTACTGAAATAAAATTTTACTCGTTTGAACTGCAATGACAGTTTTTTGTGAAGTTTAAGCTAAATAACACTTACGAGTATGCGATGAATCTGTCAAGCAGCGTTATACCTCTGGAGGTCTATGCCAATGGAACAATGAGTTTGGAATCTGATGCTTGACGGTTAGAGGCGATATATTGAAAAAAACGCACTTTTATATGTAATGTCATAGGTTGCTGAAAAATCTTACGGGTCTGAAAATCAGATACTTATACATTTCAAGAACTAGATTTTTCAAATAAAGATTTGAATTTAAAATATGTCAAATCAAACTGTGATTTTCTTTTGGCCCGTTTCTTAATCAGGACTTGCACTCTGGGATTTTTTGTGTTTGGGTTTTTACTAGCTCTGTGAAGTAAGCCGATATTATCCGTGTATTATCCTGCATTTCCATTTTAAAGTGGTGCAGAGCTGAGATTTAAGTGGGGATTTTCTTCATAGGTAGATTTATAAACAACAGGCGTTCTGTGCCTGGACTGCTCCAGATGATTTTTATGTGCTTTGAAAGTACAATGGATCAGTACAATTCTTTCTCTGTAATTAGAAAAATGTGGTCTTTTGTAAAAATGTACATTAAGTACTTGTTATTTGTAATTTCAAACTGCAATAACCAGTATAATAATAATAAAGTATAAAAAAATCTTATGACATTGTCAACACAAACATGCAAAATCAAATTAATATTGAAATATTACGGATAAGATTTAACATTCAAACTGTAATAAATTAAATTACATTCAAAAGTAATAACATTTAATTTCGCCACTAACGAGATCTTTCCAAAATGTCGTCATTAGTCATTGTTGGACTATCCTGACCTAAAACACTTCAAGGGTATAAATAATTCTGGCGATAAAATTAAAGCTGATGAAGAAACGAACTTTGCCTTTTGTTTTATTAAAGGACGTCCTAAGATCTAACAAGTCTCCGTTAAAAGGGTCGGGTTGAGAAATTATGTAAAGCTGGCTGACTACTCATGAACTATTTAAGTGTACTGCGTTACAGTTACTCGAGATTCGGATACCAGGTTCCCGATGTCTATTATACAGGGTATTTTCACCAAATCACCGACTTAAGTAGTCAGGGGTTCTGAATACCGGCCACATGGCCGCAATATGTTGTAAATACCTAGGGTAAATCCGTTAGAGATAGCCGTACGGGAGAGTGGCCAATCGAAATATTTCGCAGATACATTCATTATGTTGGGCTGTGTTGTACTTCTGTAGGCAGCGCTCAGAAGCAACAGAAAATTCTAATACTCAGTAAAAACAGAATAAGAAGTGAGTAAATCGGCTTTATTTTTTCACACTAATACAAAATTTTTGTAGTCTGTTCGTTTAACATTCTGTAACATCGATATTGTAATGACTGTTTGTGTTTTGTGTTTAATCGATATCTCCGCATCGCGGAAGGTAGTTCTGTTTTTCTTTGCTCCGTTAATAAAATTGTATAACAGTGGTAAAAAGTGGTTAATCATTGTAATATTTATCAATTTCCAAAAGTGAGGATAAAGGACTAGCCGTCGGTGTAAATATCTACTCAAAATTCGTTTGGACTAAAAAGTTATAAGCATATTTTTGCCATTTGTCGACGCCCGCCGCCGTGCTGCGTTGTAATCTACAAGTTCACTTGCCTGGTCGGTGCTTCGTTTGGTGGTTCTCAACGAGTTTATTATGTCACAAGCAAAATCTAAATTTGGCTGCTGTGAAAGATTGACCTCGTCGGCGAATTTCTTGAGCTGTCTATCTTGTAAGTACAGATATCACTTAAACTGTATAAATATACAAAAACCTTTGAAAGAGTTGACTGAAGACTTTAAGTCAAACTTTAAATGCCCATGCTGTCTTAGTAAATTGCCCAAATCAGATAACACCAACACACCAATAAGAACAACTTTAACTCAGGAAGGAAGGGAAAAACAAGAGGACGAACTTTCCACAGTGAACGTTAACTCTAGACGTGGTACGCAACCCCTTCAAAAATCTGTGTTGTCCCCAGTAACGGCAGATAACATTCGGCAAATCATCAAAGAGGAACTCGAAAACGTATTAGGTAGTTTCAGAACTAGTATTATTGAGGAATTTGGGAAAAAAACCCAACAGGTCCTCGACCGTTTTAACGAGATATCGGACTCACTTCAGACGATCGAGAAGCAGCAGGAGGTCTTGAGGGAAGACGTGAAGCACAACTCAAACAACATAGGTTTGCTAGAATCTGAAAATACTTCCTTAAAAAACACAGTTGCGGACCTCAACTCGCGAATTTCTCGAATGGAACAACACGCTCGGGCTAACAATTTAGAGCTACAGAACGTTCCGGAATTTAAGTCTGAAAACTTAGTAACAGTAGTGAAACAAATTGCAACTGTCATCGACTACAAGTTGGAAGAGGGCGAAATACAGGCGTGTACAAGAATAGCTAAAGTCAACAACGAGAGCCAACGACCTAGGTCTATTGTTATAAAATTTAGCTCTCAAAGATCACGAGACTCTTTCTTAGCATATACTACGAAATTCAACAAAAAATCAAAGAGTTCTTCTGATAAGCTCAACACGACTCATCTTGGCATCGGTGGAGAAAGGAAGCCTGTTTTCGTCGTAGAACATCTCTCTCCTGCTCAAAAATCACTGCATGCAGCTGCCAGGATCAAGGCTAAAGAGCTTAGTTACAAGTTTGTCTGGATAAAGGGTGGTAGAATTTTTATGAGGAAGACTGAAACCTCTGAGTACAGGCTGATTAAGCACAATAAGGATTTGTCAGAACTTAGTTAGACAGTTACAGTTCATTTTAAAATTAGTTTATTGTAATTTAGTAGGTTATTATTTGCTTTTTTTGTGTTTTATAGTTTTATTTTAGTTGTTACTACCTGTTATTTAAAGTATTAGATAATCTATGTTGATTGATTCCATTAATATATACTACCAAAATGTTAGAGGTCTAAACACAAACTCGGCGTCGGTACGTCGACAAATAAGTAATAGTAGCTATGATGTATATGTATTTACCGAGACCTGGCTAAATAGCGGATGTTTCGATAGTGAATTTTTTGAGGCTGGGTATACCGTATACAGGCGAGACCGGGAATCTTCGGCTTCGACAAAAAAAAGGGGAGGCGGTGTACTTATAGCAGTATCCAATAGACTTATGTCAAAGCGCGTGGTTGAATACGAGAGTGACTGTGAGGATCTATGGGTTTCAGTATCGTGCAAATCTAGATGGAGAACGGCTGTTAATATCTGCGCCGTATACTTGCCACCCCCCGTCACTAAAGACAACCTGGGTATTTTTATAGACAAGGCAAATGCAATCTTACAATCGTGTGGTGAAAATGAGTGTACTTTTATAGCCGGAGACTTCAACACGAGTAGAATAATTTGGCAAAAGGATAATAATGATGATACACTAAGCTTGACTCCTACAGACTATAATAACTGTGAATTGTTGTGTGATTTAATTGACTTCCTTGAACTTAACAATCTAAGGCAATTTAATCATATTATTAACGAAAATCACAAAATCCTAGACTTGGTGCTTTGCGACCAGGAAATAGTTATCGTAAATGAATGTCTACACCCAGTAAGAAACATAGATAAGTTTCACCCCGCCCTTGATATCGAACTTAACATAAAATTAGAAACGCGTAAAACAACAACTCCAAATGAGAAGCGATTAAATTTCTACAAGGGAGATTATTCGGCAATAAATTGCTCTCTGAAATCGGTTCAATGGACGCAAGAATTAGGTTCTTATAACAATGTGAATGAGATGCTGGCTCGATTTTACGACATATTACACAACATTATTAAAAAACATATTCCCATGTCAAAAAATCGACAAGGAGCTTATCCCGTCTGGTTTACACCCCAATTAATATATCTTATAAAGCAAAAATATAAGTATCACAGAAAGTTCAAAAAATATAAAAATCCACTTGACAAATTAGAATTTGAATATCTGCGAGACGATTGTAACAGAATGATAAAGGAGTGCTATAATAATTATATAAAAAGTATTGAATGTGAAATAAAGAAAAACCCGAAATATTTCTGGACACACATTAAAAACTTGAGAAAGAAACGTTCATCATACCCGAGTAATATGGTCTTGGACAGTAGGTGTAAACCCAATTCAAACCATATTCCTGACATGTTTGCAACCCATTTTTCCTCGGTGTATGAAGCACCAAGTATTAACAATGGAGAAAGTGCCCATACATCTACAGTTAACCCAGTGAACCTTGATATACTAGGATCTTTTCAATTTGACACTTATGAAGTAAGAAATAAACTAAGAAAATTAGACACCACAAAGAGTATGGGCTCGGATAATATTCACCCACTCTTGTTAGTCAATTGCGCGAAGACACTAGCTCTGCCACTGTCAATATTGTACAATCGATCATTACAAACAGGTACGTTTCCAGATTCTTGGAAACAGGCAAGAGTAGTACCCATCTACAAGAGTGGTAAGAGGGAGTGCATATCAAACTATCGTCCTGTGTCTGTCCTGTCGACTATGTCTAAGGTATTTGAGTCAATGGTTCATACTGTTATGTACAGACACATACATAAGTATATAATCACCAATCAGTATGGCTTTATGAAGAATCGATCTACTAATACCAATTTGATACTTTTCGCATCTGAATTGATGGAATTGGTGGATCAGGGGTTACAAGTGGATACAGTATACACGGACCTCTCGAAGGCGTTTGACAAGGTTGACCACAAGATCCTTCTAGAGAAACTGTACTCTTTTGGCGTAACCGGTGGGTTGCTAGACTGGTGCAGTTCCTACCTCACGAATCGTCCATCGAGGGTGGTTGTAGATGGTGAACAATCTGAACCATATATTGCAATGTCTGGTGTTCCCCAAGGCTCAGTCTTGGGACCGCTGTTTTTTAACGTCTTTATTAATGACATAGAGAGAGCCATCAAACATAGTAAGATTTATCTTTTTGCCGATGACCTTAAGTTGTCGAGGGTGGTTTCAAACGCGTCAGATTCAAGGGGCATGCAGGAAGATATAGACAATCTTCATAAGTGGTGCAATAAAAATAAAATGTATCTGAACACCTCTAAGTGCTACCACGTCAAATTTTCAAGAAAGCGTAATAAACTCCATTCAGAGTATGCGATTGCTGGTAACATACTTAAGGAGGTTACGACAATTAGAGACCTTGGTGTCCAGATGGATAGTCAATTACGGTTTTCGGATCATTTGGATAAAATTATAAAAGAAGCAAATAGGGCACTCGGATTTGTATTAAGAAGTACAAAGGACTTTAAAAATCCCTCGACGGTAATTTTGCTGTACAATAGTTACGTCAGGAGTAAGCTGGAGTACTGTAGTACTGTCTGGTGCCCCAGTTATAAATTACACATTAACAGGATAGAAAGTGTACAGAAGAAGTTAATGCGTAGCTTGTCGTACCGATTCAAGACACCGAGAACAATTAAATCCTATATTGACAGAACCAAGCATTTCCATCTGGATCTTCTCTCAGAGCGTCGTATGTATCTAGACATGTCTTACTTACACAAATTAATGAACAATGAAGTGGATAGCCTTCAATTGCTTAATAAAATAGGTTTTAGGATACCTACAAGAATACCACGGTATCCTTGTGGGATATTCTATATTAGGTCTTGTAGAACCAGATTGGGACGTGATTCACCCATAACTCGCCTGTCTTGCCTGTATAACGATTTATCTAGAAAACTGCCTGAGCTGGATATTTGCTGTCAAAGCCTTGCAATTTTTTTGGGTATTATAAAAGGAACTACCTAATGCCCATAAATGCTTACCTGGTTGGTTGGTTTGTTACTTTTATATACACATGTGTATTTATTTATATAAAAAATAAGAATAATATACTGATATGCAATTATTGATCAGATTGGCAGATAATCTATCAACAGATGATGTGGTTACCTATTATTGTAAGAGCAGTTAGTTTGTGTCAATATTGTTTAGTCTAAGTACACATGTTTAAAGCTGTTTCTTATGTTGGTGATCCGATAAATAAATAAATAAATAAATAAATAATGCATTTTAATGTTTCCACGTATAATCTATCCCTTAATATGGTAGTCGATTTGCTTTAGGTCTCAAAGTTTACGATATGACTATCTCATCCGGAAAAAAGTAGAGATGGCCATATTTAGTTAGTTTATGTGTAAACATTATTTGTAATGTGCTAGTGGCCTGGTTGTTTTTGATGAAGATACCTATGTGCACGTGTAGTAATTAGAGTGAGGAGTCATCGAAGGTGTATGTATGCAAGTAAGTAAATTTGTCCTCCAATAAGCATTAAAGCTAATAAAAATGTATCTAAACTAGAAAAATTTTACGTCCTGAGATGGGGCATTAAAAGCGTTAAAGCTATTCACAAAATCTTATTTTATGAGTAGTTTTAATGAGGAAAAATAATATTATATGATACCTGACCAGACGAAGACCAGGAAACTGAGGCGGATAACTGAGCTGCTTGGGGTGAAGTTTTTATAAAGCCAGTCTAATTGAAGGTTGCCTTCGATGCTTGATTTGTGTTCACTGGACTCATGAAAACTGGATAGAACAAGGCAAATAATTAAACGCAAGCATCGGGGCCATGACAATGCCAAGGGAATCCTGGTCATTTATCCCGTACCTATATACTACTATGGCCAATAATTGACCCTGATATGCCCGGTAAGGCGGCCAATTCTGTTTTTTAAAAATTTTTTACTGTATTCTTATGATATGAAATACCATAATTGACGTTGATTTTTTAAAGTTTTGATAAGAATTATTAAAATAACAAAAAAATATTATTATGATATAAATATTTCCAATTTTATAACGCTTCCTACTTGATAGATTTTAGAGATATTCACGAAAATATTTTTTAATGTTAATGTTATGTTAAATGTTATTTAAACTGTATCATATATCGTCGTATATTTATTATTGTGTAAAGTAGGTTCATTGTTCCTATAAAAAAGATAAATGAATCTAATGATACGCCTCGTTGGAATCTTTGGTTCGTTTGAGAGCAAATAAAAACAATTGGACCGTGTTGTTTAAACATCGTTTAAGAGAATCAAAACAAAATCTGTGTACGGACTCTATTGAGAGTCCAGATAACCGGGTCTTTATAGCTTTTGTGTATCGAACTCATTTTTTATACAGAAAGTTATAAATCAAATGGACCTTCTTTATCTAAAAAAAAAATATCTCACTATAAGGGGAATAAGGAGAGAATTTTTCTGCCGCAAATTCAGTTTCCAAGATAAAGCTGGCTCTGTAACGGACAAGGTTTCACCATTATCAGGTATTTATTAGGTATCGTTTATAAAATCGTTTCTTTATCCGATAGACTTCCTTTGAGTGCATAAGTCTATTTTTTTAACATTATAGTTATTAATGATAAGTTATGATATGTTATATTCTTAGTTTTGATTTTAACATTATTAGGTATAAATGTTTGAAAAATTACTTAGTAATTAAAATTTATATAAACTAGAAAAATTTCAGGACCTAAGGCGGTTGGGATATCCCTGTGAAATTCTTCTAGTCTATTTGTATTTGCGTTATGAGCTAACATCCACCCTACAATGTCGAAATGTTCTATTTCAAAATCAGAAAGAGTGTTTTTACAAATACCTACGATTCGGTCAAGTTGGGACATTGTAGAGTGGACGTTAGCTCATAACGCAAATACAGATAGACTAGAAGAATTTCACAGGGATATCCCAAGTCCTGGGTAGCACAGTTGGTTAAAGCAGTCGCCCGGATTGCGAAAGGTCGCGGTTACTAGTTTAGATATATTTTAATTACTATGTTATGTTGTTTTTTGCAAGTCTACATAATTTTATTATTAAAAGTAAGCTACAACAAATATTTAAATTCTTTTCGACAAAGGATGAAACGTTACGTCATTAGCATACGTGAAAATGGTGCTTTCGCAAATTCACTTAGAAATTTCCAACATATGCATAGCATTTTTTCACTTTGTGAAGGCTAAACTAGTTTCAAGAAACCTTCAAACTTCGTTATGCACTATTTTTCCACAATTTTATTTTTTCTTAGGCTACTTAAATAAAATATAGCAAAGGTAAACATTTATTTCACTATTTGTGTTCAATAAGTTTGGACGTCGTAACAAACTTCACGGAAGGGAACAATAGGAAGGCACGTATCCCTGAGGAAGCAAGCATAAGATACTGGCGATATACAAACTCCTCGGAGTGCTCTCCTGTGGCCAGCCGGAAACGTTCTACGGGATTTGAGGGGCTTTTCAACTTCGCCGAAATTACAGATTGCCAGCTAAGGTGGCCACAGACGAAGATGTAACGGATTTCGTCTCGTGGGAACTACATTAGTTTTCGAGGTTATATCTCAAGAAAAGTACCTAAGTGATAATGTATGAAATACGAACAAAGAATAAGAAGGCAGATTATGTAGCTCCCATGTGTTATTCAACTCAGTAGCATAATATTACGAAGTACGACAAAATAAAAATGACTCTCTGTTTCAGATGAAGTTATGATGTTTTTTATAAATTTTCTAAGCAGTACAATTTTAACAATATTCCATTTTTACAATATTCCAGTTTGAATTGTTTACATGGGTAACAGTAGCGTATATTTTCCGAAATTGTGATTTTTTTTATACAAACTTAGGCAATACCCCTATTGTGAGACAGTGTAGCAAAGAGTGAACTTTATAATCAAAATATTGGTAAAACATTAAATTCAATTTCATTTTCTTAAATTATCATTGCTTGCTTCGGCTTATATAAACATTGATCAAATAATACGTCACAGGTTAAAAGATTTCATACACAAACAAACAAAGCCTTGCTTTAGGGATTATTAAGACTTGACGGAGTGGCTTTAAGAAACATCTACAGATCAGTATGAAGATTGTGAATGCGGGCGTGTCCTGACAAAAAGGAAATTACATAGAAATTTAAGAGGATTTCTCGAGCAATTTAAAGTGATATACTGTATGATAACACGGGACTTGCGGTGGTGTCTTAATTGCGAGATAAACTGAATATCGTTATAAATTACAGTGATTTAGATATGCTTGAGAATGTGCAAGAAGCCTATTTAGTACCTAAGGGAGGTAAAAGGGTTGTAAAATATGGCCA
This sequence comes from Nymphula nitidulata, assembly GCA_947347705.1. Classification (NCBI taxonomy): domain Eukaryota; kingdom Metazoa; phylum Arthropoda; class Insecta; order Lepidoptera; family Crambidae; genus Nymphula; species Nymphula nitidulata. Next base: position 6,292,459 of record OX374626.1, read on the forward strand.
GGAGGCTTTACGGTAACGACTCTGATGTTTTGTGGTGTAAATTTAGGTAAGATATTCTGTGTACTGTTTCTTGTTACTTACTCAAAATTATGGTGACTCCAGTAAAAACTGTGGAGCGTCTTCCTCTGTAATAGCTCTTCCATTTGCGGAACTAAGTAGCTGCGGGATTAAGTACCTTTGTACAACGTTGTCTTTGAAATTGTCGTCTTATATTTACTCTTTGTTTCATGAAATTATTATTTAAAGTACATTTTGGTATCGACTTTTTTGGTATTGTAAGATGCACGAGGACTTGTGCTCTATTCTATAAAAACAGTAAGTCCGGCTCATAATGAGTATGATTTTTTCCCACCCGCGACGATGTCTCAAAATATCTCCATATAAAATTTCATCTAAATCGGTTTAGTGGTTATTGAATCCCCATAAAAACTTCCACCCGCCCTTTTCACCCCCTTAAATGATGGTATCGGGGATAAAAACTATCTTATATCCTTTACCGGGACTTAAACTTTCTCTATACCAAATTTCATTTAAATCGGCTTTGTGGCTTAAGCATGAAGTGGTAACAGACAGACACACTTTCGCGTTTATTTCTTTAGTGAGGATTCTAAATCCAAAAGTAACTCTGTCTGTCTGCTATGTTTTCGCTCCTAAACCGCAAAACCAATTTTGATAAAATTTGGCACTGAGAAGGCAAGATACCGATACCCACGCGGGCACAGCCATGAGCAGCCACAGTTTAATTTAATAAATTTATTCAGAAGATTTACATAGTATAATAACAAAAGTATATAATGACCCGACTCTCTACCGGTTGTAATATTTAATATTTATTAAAGACCCCAAGCAAGTTAAGAAACATGCTACAGGCAAAAGCCTAAAGGGTATGTGTAGCAAACAATTAAATTAAAGCAAGAAACAACAGACTTGCACAGTCTAAACCACACATTATACTATGCACGTCATTTCTTGCTTCAAATTAATTGTATGCTACAGGCAAAAAACTTGCATCGTGTATATGGACCTAGACACCTAGACATAATTCATTAGTTAATGATGTTACATAATTATGTTGGAAGGAGTTTTTGCGCCACTTCTTCTTTACAGCCTAAGTATTCGTTTAGCACTCTAGACTAGACGAATACATAAGCTGTGAAGAAGTGGCGCACAAACTGAATATGTACCACTGTACACCACCACTACCACCACTGTACACATAACATAAAAAGCATAATTACGAAATCACGCAAACATGATGCTATTAATAGGCCACGAGTCTATACAACGTGTAAATTAATTGGGCAGTAACTAGGCCTCTTCCTCGAATCTTGCGGGCAGCGGGGCGGCGGCGGCGGCGGCGGCAGCGGCGTGGGAGCGGCGCGGGCAACGCAGACCCGTTCTCGAAACCAGCGGGCAGGTCGCGCGGCACTATAGCGGCGTAGTGTTGTGTTCGTGGTTGAGTCGTCGAGACATTTCAAAAAAATTAAAAAATCAAAAATGTATTTATTCAAGTAGGCTCCTAAGAAGCTCTTTCGAATCCTCAAAAATCACAAAATATGTATTATATATCTAATTAAAATATGGTCTAAATAATATGGTCATTTGTTTGTTTTCGCGAACGAAATGTCTGAGCAACGGCGACAACATCTTTTTGATTCAAATTTATTCCTAACGCTCGATTTAGTGGGGGAAAAGAAGTGAATCCCCACTAAGTATAGGGCAAGGAAAATAAAGGAGTTTTATCGAAATTATGAAGAAGATGGTTTACATCTTTGCTCTTCAATATCGGTGTCCTCTAAAAAATTGCTGAAATAATTATTTGCACGTCCGAAGACATTATGACACGTCACAAAAATAAATTTCACAACACTACAATGTAGACGCGCGGGCGGTCGTTTCGACGCATAATGCCAAAAACGCAAAACGCCATTTATACGCAAAACGCCAAAAACGTGTATTGCCAAATTCTGGTAATGCCAAACACGCATAATGCCAAAGCTGCATAAAAACTAAATACGCTTAATGCCAAACACCTGTATTGCCAAATCCTGGTTATACCAAATACGCATAAGGCCACAGCTAAATACGCAAAATGCCAAATACGCATCCGCTGCGTACTACTTACTGTTAACTAATATAAAATATAATAATAAACTTTTAATTGATATCTGATATAGTGATCCCATCAAAAACATAAATGTGGACTCGCGGTCCCACTGCTTTTGTTCCACTGATATTCGATCACATTCCTTTTCGTCAGAAATCAATTTTAATTCTGCAAAAGTCCGGTATGTTGGGTTCGTTAAGCATAAGGAAGGGCAAAATCGCCCAGAAATAGGAGGCTACGTCGAATAGCAGTGGGACAAAGGCAGTGGGACCATGAGTCTTGCTTGGAAATGAAGTCCAAGTTTAATATTATAATATATGCCTTGGTTGTTGACTTCAACGACAAAAGAAGTGAGATATAAACGACAAAGTGGCATTTTGCGTTTTTGGCACCAAGCATTTCGGCATTCTGCGTATTTGGTATTATGCGTATTTGGTATTATGCGTATTTGGCATTCTGCGTATTTGGTATTATGCGTGGAGTTTTTTTTCATTACGCAAAACAACAATGTGGCGTTTTGCGTTTTTGGTATTATGCGTCGAAAGGCGGGCGGTCACCGCTCGGCTGGAGTGCACCGCTCGTTGCCCGCCGCCGCGCCGCTGCCGCGCCGCTGTTTTCAAGGGGCCGGTCCATTTGCGCTCCCGCGCCGCCGCCGCCGCCGCCGCCCCGCTGCCCGCAAGATTCGAGGCAGAGGCTTAGGGGTGGATCTGACCATCAAACTGAACAACTATCTCATTGGGACCCACATCGAAATCGCAAAAAAAACAGCTATTCCACCATCATCATCATATCAGTCGAGAGACACCCACTGCTGGGCATAGGCCTCTCCCAAGGATCTCCAAACGGATCGGTCCTGCGCAGCCCACATCCATCGGCTTCCCGCGACCCTCACCAGATCATTGGTCCATCTTATGGGGGCCTACAAACGCTGCATCTCCCGATACGCGGCCGCCACTTGAGGACTTTTCCGCCCCAACGACTGCTCCATAAAAAACATCAATACCTATTCGACACAAATTAAAGTGATTTAAAGGTTATTACCATATAGAAAATTGTTCCGTTTGATGGTAATATCATTATGATTAAAAGCCTAAAATCATGTATGATTAAAATATCACGATGAAATGCCAGAATCGATAAATCTGGGTATTTCGATGTTTCGAAAAGAGAAAAATATCCCAAGATGCTTCATTTCATGGTCTATATATTCATGATGGCGTGATTCGTTAATTCTTGATGGACTTGATCATGTTCAATGTTTCGTGATGGAGTTTCACGCTGGCATACGTTGAAGCGGTGGTTGGTCAATAAAATTATAATATTCAGAACATTTTTTCCACAGACGTCATTATACAACTTTTTATATTTTATTAACTGCTGTATCTGTGTTTTATTTCTGTGGCGAGAAATAGCAAGGATTTTTATTTTGCATTGGATTTCTTATCCCACAATTCTGTAGGGAAAAATCCGTCACGAATGTAAGTGTACTATAAACCCGCAAGGGAATATCTACTGCCAGTTCAAAAAATAGCTATACAAAAACAATCAGGGAATATTGATGCATCGGCCAGGAAGTATGTAAGTAGCAAGGGTGATTTAGTAATATTCTCACTCACTCTTTTGGCGAAGTGGTTTAAGAGGAGCTCGGTGGCGTAGTGGCTTGAGCGCTCTAGTTTCGATACGAAAACAAAGCAACTTTCGCCTGTCTATCTTAAATTAAGTCAGATAAAAGCCTTGACAGCATCAGCGCCCTTATTCTCAACTGTCGGAAAGAATTCGAATTTCGGAAACTCTATGCCTGTCTCTTTTTATCGCGCTGCGTCAAAGCAAGACGGCATGTGACTTGTCGAATCGAATCCGTGATCCGACAGTTGAGAATAAGGTGGCTGTAATAATAATAAGGGGGCTGTTTTAAACCAAATCTAACTTTAGTCACGTTTTATAATAAGGGATTGGGTTTTTAATAAGCATATGTTACCGGGAGTCTTACGCAATCGAATTTAATGAATAGAAAACAACTTCTGCGATACGAAGTCGAGCTCGTAGCACCTAAACAGGGACTCAAACACGACTTACAAACTAAGGGTGTGGGTTGAGTGCTCGCTGTAGACAAGCGTTTGATGGGGCGGTGTCTGGCTTTATAATTAATCAAAATATTAACTTGTATTCATTTATTTTCAATCAGTTTTATGCTAGTTTACATATAAGCTCAACGCGCCGATATAACCACCCTAGAGGGAATTGTAGTACAGACTGAATATACAAGGGCTTACACGTCTAACCTGGATACTTATTTATATCAGCTTAAATTAAGCAATTGGGTAGTATATTTCTTATTGAACCAAGTCAAATAATTTTTAGTCTGCAAAAATAAGTTTCAAATATAAATAAGTATTTCAAAGAATTTCGTATATCAAGTTATGGCCAAAGTTTAAAGAAGGGTTTAATAAAAAGATCGATATCATAAACTTAGTATTTTGTATTATAGGTAAAGACTATAATAATTACGAAAAATAAAAAAAAATGTTTTTTTTTTCAATTAGGTTAAAATATTTAATTTAATTATTAGTCAAAAATCTATTTATTTAATCTTTAGTCAAAAATCCCTATCACAAAAAACAATATAAACCAACAATTTCATAATGTTTTTCACTCTGTCTCTCTGACATCTATGTGTTTTTTTTTCGTTTTAATAATATTATTAAGTATATAATATATCTACAATCTAAATAAGCTACATAAAGGCAAGCGATACTTTCTGGTTCAGGTATTATACCAATATAGAATTTGTATTACACAAAATAAGGATTTGGCCAATATTCAACTGCCAGCCGAGAGACGCCCACTGCTGGGCATTAGCCTCCCCAAGGGATCAGTCGTGCGCTGCCCGTATCCGTTGGATATGTAAACATATGTAACTGTTAGGGATTTATGAAAATTTACTGTTGTATTTATAAAACTGTGATGACTGTGCAAGTCATTTTTTTTCACACTGATACGATAGTTGATGTTATTGATGTAAGTATAATAAAAAGTAGGTAATTCGTTCACTATATCTATTGTTCTCATAAGGCTATCCGCCCACGTCAGATAAATCATTTAACGATTTTTGTCAGCAAGCATATTAGATAAGGGCCCCTTGTACTTAAGGTCGGAAAAACACTGTTAGTAAAAAGCACAGATAAAATAGGTATGATTAAGAAAACCATAAAATTTTTGAAGCGGAGTCGGCCGAAACGCAGGAGACTTGTCTATAATACTCTTCGGCACTATTTTCTTGTTGCCAAACTATTTTTAGATTCCTAGAAACGATTTGCGTTGTATTCCCGCAGCACAGCGGTCATTGCTTACCCAACTACTATTTGCATTTGCGTTACTCGTACCGCAGCGCAGCGTTTATTGTTCGCTCACCTTGCTAATCTGCACGCTGTATGTCAGACTGCTCCTTTAGTCGCGATAAAGCAAGACCCACCGACACCGGTAGCTTTGATTTACACTCAGCAAACAACTCTGCTCGGAGCTGGAAAAATGTGCCTTCACTCACGACACAGGTGTTGAGAAGCTCTATTTGTACTCTGACCTCGGGGCTTCCCCGTCTTACTTTTTAACTTATTTTAGAGTGCACTACATCAGCGTCGTTCTTTGTACAAATACTTTTCTTGCTTTAGCGTCGTATTTATTACTTGTTTGAGTAATAGGAAGCATTATTATTGGGTAAAAGAAAATTCTGCTCACATACTTATTTCATAAATGATTTGTGAATTACCTATAACCTATAAAGCCGACACATTTCTGTTGCTTAAAAAATGCCGACGATGATATTTTTTTCGGTGAAAATTTAAGTTATATTTGGGTTTTTATCCAGAGGTATTACTTTAATAGATTTGATAACTACTTTAAAGGAATCAATAAGCATTAGATCTGCACATTCACAGACACCCTAACCTTTCAGACACCATAGCAACTGTACTATTGTTTTAATTAATTTTCCTCTATGAACTGTACCAGCGTATCCATACTGCCAGAAAGTAGATAATTATGTTGTAACGACATTTCTATCAACTTAAATCATTTTTGTGTTTGATCAATATTACATTATAGGTAATAATTTATTAGCAATATGCGGCATAGATACTTTGCAATGCCCGTAAAAAGAAAACTGTTAGGTTTTGGTGTAAAAGTAAAGGTTTTAAAACCCAGGAACATTTGCGGGCGTCTCCAGATCACCCTACTAAAGTTTCATCACTATCTGATCAATGGTTTTTGAACGCGTAGAGGGCAAAGATACACACAAACAATGATTTTTATTATAAGATATCAAAAATAAAAGCTAGTTATATTAAGTAAAGCGGTTTTATCACATACTTCTTGCCCGCCCTGGCTTTAATAAATATTCGAGGGTTTTGTCAAAATATTAAGGATATCCCCCACTGTCTTAAACCTCACTAACTTAGTACAGACGACAGCATATCAAGTGTAACAATTGTACTGCAAAAGTCGCCTCTATTACGAAACCAGTAAGGGTGGTCTCAAGGTCAAACTGTTACGCTTGATATGATGTCGACTGTACAAACAGAATTTAGAACGCTGAATGTAGTCCTCTCTTTTTATAGTAATAGATTTTAGATTTTCCGTGCAATTTTTTTTTATTTTCTTTTATTCAAACTTTTTCTTGACGGTAACGATCTCAGCAAAAAAAGTCGTTGGGAACTTATGCGCGTACATATGTATATTTCGGCGTTACATTTTTATTTACATACTTAGATTTCATACTTCGGCGTTAGTTTTTTCTCTCTCTATATTTATCCAATCTATTTAAACCGTTAAACAAAGTTTCTTGCCGCATGACAGAAACTTGACATAAATGTCAAACTTTTGGTTGCAGAATTTTGTAGAAGATTTCATTTTCTATAATTTCTATTTCATTTCATATTAAACACTTTATAAGAGTAATTAATATGCAAACCGAAGACAATACCGTTTCGACAGTTAATAACAATTCAAAATCTACAGAGCCTTTCCACGGCGTAAGAAACGGAGTTAAATTAATAGCTATTCTGGGAATAGTAAGTACCCTGTGCCTAAATAGTTGGATTCCTTTAATGTTTTTTTAATTAAATACCTATATTGAATTACCCTTGCTAACCAGCTTTCTAAATGATGAAACTGAAATATTCATTTTTGAAATTTTCATTGTCCATTTTACGATTCGATTTTCCATGTCTTGACAACGTTATTAAAGTTTTCATGAAAAGCATTTATAATTATTACTTGCTTTTGCTTGTGGCTTCACCCACGTGGATGTCGGATTTTATTTTAAAAATCATCCTATGTTCTTCCCAGGTTTTAAAACTATCTCCATACCAAATTTCCCCTTAATCGGTTCAGTGGTTTAGGCGTGAAAGCGAAACAACTAAGCTCACTTTCGCATTTTTATGTAAGCTAGGATATTTTTTTTAATATGTGCGTTAATATACTTATGGTTCGCCTGAACGGTAAGTGCTTCATCATCATTACCTCCAGCCTCTATACATCCCACTGCTGGGCACAGGCCTTCCTACATAGGAGAAACACCTGAAGCCATGAGGCGTAGCTTGGGCCATAACATCACAAACAAAACGGGTACAGTGACAACCGGGACCAACGGCTTAAATTACCTTCCAAAGCACGGAGGAGCTCGAGATTTTAAACTTAATTGACCCATCCCGAAACCGAGCATGGCGAAAGTTGCTTTGTTTTCATAATCGAAACCAGAGGCTTAAGCCACTACGTCAATGAGCGCACCGTAAGCGCTTACCATGGCCTAATAAATAGGAGGCTCGTAGCACCTTGGGTACCTACTATTGACACGTTGCGTACTCTGTGAAAATTAACAAAAAAAGGATATCTTGACAGCATGGGACACGAGACTATTCTAATTATTTCTTTAGTATTATATTGTGTTCCTAATGAAAACTTAAAGTTTCAGTGTGGTTGTCTTATGATTGAAATCTTTCATACGCATACTTGTTGGGGTCTGTTTTATGTATACAACCTACAATTTTTTATAGAGAATGTTGCAGATGGTACTTACCTACAGTCGATACCATATCAAGCTTTGACAGTTTGCCTTTCGTAGTGCAACACGCTTGATGTGCTGTCTTCTGTATTATTCGTAGAGCTTGCGCCACTATTTCATAGTAAGACTAGAGAAATCATTTCGAATATAGAATAGAATAGAATAAAAATTTATTCAGCACACACGATACAAGAATACAATGTTACAAAGTGCGATACAAACCAAAAAAAAGCTTAACTTATATAAATTGTATTGCGGTACTGAACAGGAGCCCAAACTCAGCATATGTCGGGCGTCTAATACGCCACGACGCTGGTCTTCCGTGGACACCCTAAACGTAGGAGTAAGACTGTACACCGCGTCGCACCGTCATTCAGAACAATATATGTAAAAAGAATGAAATATATTTAAATGTAATGTAAATTCAATACTAAAAATTGAACTAGATAACTAAATTCGAATAAAATTGTGACCATATTTAGCAACATGCACACAGACAGCCATGCCAAATTTAGGGGTTATGACGTTTTTGTAAATTCAGTAAGTAACTCCTATAGTTCTACTTAAAAGACCAAAGTGTTTGTCGATAGGCGGTGGTATATTGTTCCAGCATTTCGAGGCAGCGTACCGAAAGGTACCACGAAACGCAGCTGTGCTGTGCCTTGGACATAAAATGCGCGATGCCAATCTGAATATGATAGGTAAAAGGTAAAATAGGTGATATCAGGAACTGATATCATTAAAGTACCTAAATGTGCCACTGCTACAAGTGAAGTCCTCCAGATTTGCAAATGTTCGTCAAACTTTAGAATGCTTGATAAATGTGCACTTCCTAGGATCCAAAATCATACGTATTTTTCAAACAAACTTCATACAGTTTAATCTTCTTTAAGCTTTGAAGTCGGTGCCAGTTCAAGTGCTTCTTAATGTCTTAACGGGGACTTTTATTCCAAACCGAAGTTTATTTGGGAGATTATTCCATTCTGTGTCACGAGTTGAGATTTTCTACATTTTTATCAATGTATATAATGTAATATATTCTAGACCATTTCTATGAACTAATATAGCCCATGTTTCAATTTATTGTCGTATTGACGGCATCACCCTGTATATATCAAATTGTTTGGTACATGGTATAATAACCATAGTCATATAAATACAAAACGTGTGATCAAAAATATATAATTGTAAAATTAATTTCGAAGTGTCCCATACATTTTGTTTTACTAACCGAACTATATGTATGAAGAAATAAGATATTTTTTACCAAGCACTCTGTATATAAATAATATATTATTATATTCATACACTCCACCTATTATCAACACCAAAGTAAGCATCATTAAGAGCTTGTATTATGGATACTAGATAAAGGAGAAAAAATGATAATAATATGTAGGTACCTATATAAATATTAGAAATATAATAAATAGACATATAAACATCTATGACTCGTGAACAAATGCTCGTACTCATCATACATACATTTTCTCCTACCGGAATTCAAACCCGGAACCTCTGACCGAGTAACCAGTTAGCAAGGGGCACAGACCACTCGGCCGGCCCTGTCGTCAATACTTCGGTTGTTGTCTTCTTTTTACTAGGGAATCTTTTCATATAACTTTTAAACTGTCTAATAGAAAATTTTATAATCTTTTAACTTTCATCAATTAAAATTCCTAAACTTTTAACTAGTCGCATCGCATTATGGTAGATATATTATAGGTAGATGTTATAGCTTTTTTTTACTTACTAATTTTATTAACACTGTAGTTGACTATGAAAGACTATGACTATTTAACATGATGTCCATGGTCGCTTTCTACCATCACACCGCTCGCCGTCGCTAGGGAATTCATCCCTACACGTTAGAACCAAAATGGTTTCATACTGTGCGGTTTCAAAGAAACTTTATCCCGCGTACGCTCAGGCTATGGAATGAGCTCCCTACAGAGGTTTCCTTGAATGAGTACAGCATGGGTTTCTTCAATAAGGGCTTGAAAAAGTTTTTATGGGGTAGGCAACGTGCAAGTAAACCCCTTGTGTTGCAAGCGTCCATAGGCTACGGTAACCGCTTACCTATCATGTGGGCCTTATGCTTGATTGCCACCAAAAATAGACTTTTAGAAAAGCCGGACAATTGGGATGTTGCCTAAGTTTGAATTTGGCGCTATTTTTCACAAATTCGAAAAATATACGCTATATATATATATATAGCGTATATATATATATATACCCATAAACACAATTCAAACTTAAAATATATGGAATATTGTTGAAGTTGTACTGTTTTGAAAATAAAATAATGGTCATTTTTTTTCAAAATTTATTAAAAATGATATTAGATTGCTGACATCAATTAAAACAACTATTAATAAAAACATACATAACACATAGTTGTTATCAATTTTGTCAGTATGCCCATACATTTCTTAGTAATATGGGAATATGTGACGTCACCTGTTCTGTAGATATTCTATGGAGCGTTTTTGGACGATGCGCCGCAACACATCAAAGATACCACTTTATCTATGAAACTATTGATCTTAGACATACTATTTCTTTTGCAATATTTTTTTATATGTTATAAACTTCTCATTTATGAAATAAAAAAAAAGCTTGTCAACTACCCTATTAGTTAGAATTTTTAATTATGACGATATTAACTTTCAGCTAATAGGTTTCACAAACAAAGTGATAACTTTGATCGACGTCACAAAGCTGGTAAGTATCTCAGCATTGTTGCTGGTTGTGTTTACATCAATATTTATAATAACAACAATCATGTTTGTTGTCGTAGCAGTGCTACTTCTGAAAGCAGCTGTTGATGTGAGTGCTGTTTGTTTTAATAATTTAATCGCTTTTTTTAAATTAATTTAAATGCAGTTACACTTTGATGATTTCATCATCAAATTCCATTCTTTCAGACAGCTTGATTTGACTGAAGCTCTAAAAGGAGATGGTAAAGATTCGGGCCAGCTTATGGGTACCATTTTAGATCGTAGACAATAATATAGACAGTAACAAAATGGTTTCCATTTAATAACACAAAACTCTTTTATTTTATTGCAAAAAAATAACAAAATAATATAAGTATTCTTTAAAATGCTACATTGAAGTCATAAAACTGCCCAAAAGTGCAAAGTTTATACACACTATACAATAGCACTGTTAAAAATTTACTTTTATATCATATTGACATTCATTAACCCTAGATGGCTAACCTTCTGGTGCTAACCATCCGCCGAAACGACGGGTATTAAAAACAGTTATTTTTCATAAGATATATACTTTTTTGATGTTTTGATACTTATTATAGTTAATTGAGAGGCTTACCAATAAAAATACATTTTATAAATCAACCTTATTTATTACCTTATAAAATTACGGCAATTTTAATTAGACCTCTAAAAATGAAATTTTTCTCATATAAATACTTTTTTATACAAAATCAACAAAAAAAAACAGCAAAACACTCACCGTCTTATTACAAAAAACTACTTAGTACTTGGTTTAAACTATGACTAAGTGATCCAGGTTTATTACCGTACTAAAGTTAGTACTAGGATTGTTATTACAAATCCTAGACTTACCGAGGATCAAATAGTACCAGAGTTAGTTCATGGATTAGTAAATAATTCACAGATTATAAATAAAAACGGCATTAATCATTCAGTCATTTTTTGAGCCGTTCAGTGGACCGTTTCGTTTCTCTAATTGTTACTATTTTAAAAGCAGATTTTATAGTCATTTAGTAATTTATGAAAGTAAAAATATTTAAATATTTAATTATTCGTTATTGTTCAATTTATACAATAAGTATGATTATTAATTTTTATGCACTTTTTCAAATTTTATAATATTTTGAACAACACCTCTAGCGTGAAAAGGAGTGAGGTTGTTGTTTTTGTTTTTTCCTACCACAGATTTCCTACGGCGCGTAATGAATGTCAGAATTATTTTTACCTTTTTTATTTCTAATAGATTTCCACCTTTAGGCAAAATAAATTGACTTCAAATCGATAAATAAATATTTTTCATAAACTTACATAACATGGAATAACAAAAGAAAAAGACAAACTAGGAGTGAAAATTGGAGTGATGAGATGAAGACTTAAAGCTGCATTATTTTCAACATTGATTATGCAATGCTAATCTTCAATGAAAATAATACCGAATGCTCTTATTATCCAAGGAAATATTACGCCAACTAATTGCTCAGTCGGCGCACATAATAGAGGACAAGTCGACTAAAACTACAATAAATTATGTTAAAAATAAAACAGCAGAAGAATATAATGATCAAGTAAGTAGTTGAATTTTGCTTTATTCATACTTCAGTGCAACAGAATATACTACAGAATAGATATGCCGAAATAAATGTTGTCTTATTGTATTTGTGTAGGTAATGTACCTACATAAATAGGTACAAATAACTTACAATCACATAATCCTCTTATCTCTATATATCCCGTTAGGAATGAGTTTGTGTGTATGATGTATATTGATTGTTGGATAAATAAATAAAAGAAAAAAGGCATCATAACTATATTTTAATACTAAATCCATCCAAAATACATTTGATTTCAATTTACAAATGTAAAGAAATGTGTCAGGCTATTGTAAAAATCAATACAGAATTCAAAGAAAAGCAAAGGAAATGTTACAAGTAGAGCACACTTATAATAACAAAAAAAGATGTTTCAGACTGGCCGATGTACTTGTACACAATCTCAAAAAACGGAGACAAAATAAATGAATCTAGGAAATGTACAACTAAATATAAATAATGTATAGTTTTTTGTCTTAAAAACTATAGAACTTCTTAGTTCACTTTTGATATGGGAACTGTAGATAACATATCTCAATAAAAAAATAAGCTGAAGCATTCCGAATTGCTGTTTTAGCACATACAAAGTCAGTACTACACACACATTGCCCCGTGAACATAGTATGATGTTGAGCAAATTATGAAATGATTAAAATATATCACATAGATATTCAAATGTTTTGTCAACTTGTTGGAAAGAAAATATTATGAGTTATTATTGCAACTGCATATCAGGACAACATACAGTAGGTTGCTGTCTCCACACTATGACCAATGTCTGGTACCTACTTAGGTTAGCAATTATTGCTGCTCCGGCCTCGCTTCTTGGATAATATACTTGTAATGGAAGATAAATAAAATAATTTATTACTAATGATGTTTTATTGAAATATCTCAGACTACAAAATAATAATGAGCACGAATTTGTTCAATCCGGTTCTCCTTTGGCTTGTATTAAGTTACAAGCCCAGTAATACACAAAGTTTTAGTTCTCAGGTACGATTCATGTGAAGTACATGACCAGTTAAAAGATCTGCGTTATATGTAGTTGTAGTTCTCAGCATCGGTACGATTCAGGTGAAGTACATGACCAGTTGAAAGATTGTGTTATTTATATGTAGTTGTATTTGAGTCATGCCCACTATCGCACCACCGGGCTACTATTTCCATAATTTTGAAATCAGCATCATAAACCACCTAAAATATGGTTGCTTATTAGTTTTACTTTTCTAAGTATCATCAAAACAATTTTTACTGGGTTCAATACCAAATATCAACTTTATTAAATCGTAACTATTAATATTAATTACCTACCTATATAATAACACAAAAGATTTTTTTTTTGTAGTTTACATGAATATTTAAACTAGAAAAAAAGTTCATATCTCCAGGCGGGATCCGAACCCGCGATCTTTCACGATCCGGATGCGCTAACCCGAGCTGCCGAAGACTTGAGACCTCTGTGAATTTCCTTTATTCCATCTGTATTTGCGTTACAGTAAAGATACTATACAATCAGTTGTATCTGTGAATAAAATAACATATGTACCTATATTAGTAAGTACTCGCAAACTATCTGCAGTTAATATAGCTATTCATAAAAATCAGTGTTGATTGACAAATATTAAAAACACTTACTTCGTGGCGATCCCAGTTGCGTAATGCACAAACCACTTGCATTTCAGGGCTCAAAGAACCTCCTCGAGGATCATGGGCCAAATCTTCTCTTAATAAATCGACTATTTTCTGACAAAACATTTAGTAAACCTATATGCTTGAAATTTTCGTCAGTCAGGTCGAAGGGGTTGACTTGTTGACGATGTCTGGATGTCTATTAGGACGACGACTAGACATCTCCAGTAAGTCAAAGTTTATTCAATCATTAAAATTGTTGTCATTTTTTAATAACAGTAATATTACTATTATTCCAAATTAAGCTAACCTAACCTGACAACAAACTTCTACTTAGCTCTGAACACGCGTCGACTCATATGCGCACGGCGAAATGGCGCGGTAGGCGCGAAGCTGCGCAATACAGCGCGGTGCAACTTCAGAGCGAACTAGATGTTTGGTCCGAGCCTGCGAGCGTACTTAGTACCGGACTTACAAAGATAAACTAGGGGTCACGGCGGTTTATCTTTAGTACCATAGTTAGTCCATGGTTTAGCGATAGTCTTCGTTTTATAATAACTATTTTGTTTAGTCCACGTTTAAACCCATTTTAGTCCTAGTACTAAAGTTAGTCCTCGTTTTGTAATAAGACGGTCAGTCTTTTGGCGTTGCATGGAACATTAGAATATAAAACATAATAACAATATAAAATAAACTACTTTTCTTGAGAACATGTGACACAATAAACAAACTTATGTTCACCACATTCTGCGATTTTCCGTCGAACCGACGGGAAATGGCTATGTATCTTAAAAACCATAACAGTTATCGGTTCGGTGTGTGCGCCACGAAAAAGACCTTACCGGCGCCTGAGTTGACTAGCCGAACCACGCTATTCGGATGCATCGTTAAAAAGATATAGCGATATTACTTTGCGCTGCCCGTCGATTCGACGGAGAGTAGCTATCTAGGGTTAAAATTATCATTCCATGTGAATGTTTTAGGTGCGCTTGAAGTGTTTTTGTTATTATTCAAAGTGTTTGACCCTGGCTATAAAGAAATAAAACGACAATATTGAACCTAAAGTCGTAAAAAATAAAATTGTATTTTGACATTGGCATTTTGTTTCTTCAAAATGACGACCTCTGTGATGTTTTCCAGCAAAATACTATTTTTTGCTACTTTTCAACAGTCAAGATTTATGGAAATGATAAGTTAAGATGACTTCTCACAAAAATAGCTGCACAAAACAAATTTTGCTCATGAGCTGTCCCAAATCCCATAGAAACGTTTAACATCTCCTTTGTTAATTAAAATGCAATAAAACTAGAAAAATTTCACGTCCTGAGGCAGGAATCGAA
This sequence comes from Nymphula nitidulata, assembly GCA_947347705.1. NCBI lineage: Eukaryota > Metazoa > Arthropoda > Insecta > Lepidoptera > Crambidae > Nymphula > Nymphula nitidulata. The sequence goes on from OX374626.1 coordinate 6,307,926, forward strand.
CCCGCGACCTTTCGCAATCCGGGCGACTGCTCTGACCACTGAGCCACCCAGGACTTGGGATATCCCTGTGAAATTCTTCTAGTCTATCTGTATTTGCGTTTATGAGCTAACGTCCACCGTCCGCCGTCCGCCGTCCGTCGTGGCGTAATGTTAAAATCAAAAATTAAGAATATCTCCTTTGTTGTCATCAATTATCATGTAAAAGGTCCTATAACGGTGGTAGTTATATCGGTTCCAATTACGGCGCTATTTTCATTTTCATGATTTATTCATGTTTGACATCTAAATGGCAATTACTTATACAAAAGGCCTATTCACATGATGTTTTCCTTCAAAAGAGGCGTGAAAAGGCACTTTATGGGCCGGCAAGGTGGGGGCGGCTAGAACAGTGTGTTTCAAGCTGCACTAGCTGCCTCCGCATATGGACTCTTCTTAGCGCTGCACATCTGGTGGTATTGACTCATTTACCGTGGTTTGTATAGAAAAAAGGCTACCTATCATAAGTTCGAAAAAATTTTGACCTAATTTATTTAACCGAAAACTTTTGGGCTATTTTCGTTCCGAATTTTAACTTATTTTCAATTGAATTTTTTCGTAACTACAATTTATTTATTTATTTAACAATTAATGTACGCAATGTTTCATTTGGTCAAAAAACAGTTTTACCGAAGTTATGCTCGGCCAAAACAACCTTTGTTTGAAGTATTATGTTTCCGAACATTCACATTACCACTATTTTATTTGCCATATTTTGTTCGGTGAAATGAAATAGGCTAACATGCAACATACAACCAAAAACATGCAGTATGCGCTTGTTGTTTGATTCAATGAATATACACGCAGAATAACTACCAACACTCATTTTTTATTTAGTGGCACAGAGGTAGTAGTTAAATTACCTACAACGACATAGTTGTGGCCAAATAATATTCGGCAAAATGTTTTTCAGCTCAAGTAAATGAATGTCAAATGAAAAAAGTTCAAAAGGGGCATCGGCCAATAGTAAAAAGACGTCGTTCAACCGTTTTCGATCGGGTCTGCCGTAATTAGAGCCGATTATTAGGAGAAAGAATTTTAGTCAACACGTGTATGTACGTATGACACTTCAGTCGGTTGGTGAAACTTTGCTATTTATTAATTTATTTGGAAAACATACAAATTTGATTATACATGAAATCAAACTCGGTAAAATAAATATTAAATACCTACTAATTTAATTTAAATCTAATCAACTAATTCCTAATTCCTAAATATACAAAAAAAGAAACGAAAATATTATTCACGAATCAATTTTACATCAAAATTATTAATTAAGTAAACTAAAAAACATTATTTATAAATGTCATAAAAATATTCGAAAATTTTAAACAGAACATAATGTACAAAAAAATATCAATAATTAACATCAACATTATTTGTTCATAATATTTATTTTTATAATATATAAAAATTCTAAAGAGATGGGTTGACAATTTGCATGTGCAACTTATCTATAATTTGTTTCATAGAAAGTAACTCATTATTGTAATTAAAAGCGTCAATCTCCTTAAAAAATGTATTATTGTACACGGCACAAGATCTTCACAGAAAAGTATTAGGTACTTACGCTACGATTAAAAAGATTAGCAAAAATCTTCCAAAAGGAATTATATTTCAAAAAGTTTAACTATATTTTTATGCGTGTCTAAATATCACATGATTGAGTACAGTCTTAGGACATAAAAAATATAAGTAGTAAGGACGTTCAAAATAATTATCGTTTGCGTTTCAGGAAAAATCCGACCTTATGTCCTGGTACCTTTGGTTGGAAATAGCGTTGCTAAGTATTCTGTTGTTGCTAGCGATAGTTATACCACTGCTGATTGTGACAGACGGGAAACAGAGTTGATGCAGGAATGATATGGACGGCTGTCCTAATAATCGTTTGCGTTGGTGAGTTACAGAAATATTCTTGCTTGTTTTACCCCTTTGCACCCGGTTCAATATGAGCGGACGATACCCAAAAATATTTTTTACCCTTTTACCGCGAATTTTTGTGAACGCCACCGGTACCACGCGCGCGTACAGATACTGTATCTTCACGGTATCCGTACGTGCGCGCGGTACCGGTGGCGTTCACAAAAATAATTGCAATTCGCGGTAAAAATATTTTTGGTCATCGTCCGCTCATATTGAACTGGGTGTAAAGGGTTACCATAGAAACAAATTAACTTTTCTTTATTACTATGGTAAAACAAGCAGCAAACGAAGCGTAACATTATGACTTTGAAACCGTCTTTACTCTATTCGTAATAGGCGGCTGTATTGCAACTGTTACACTTATGTGCTGTTAGCATAGCTGATAATGATTGTTATTTCATAACTGTTTGTTTTTATCGTTTTAATTTAATATTTCCATTTAAACGATATCAGATTAGGTGGTAGACCCATATGTAGGGTCGCCTGGGTAGGTACCACCGCCTTTCTTATTTCAGCCGTGAAACAGTTCGCTGTGTTTCGGATCGAAGGGAAAGGTAGCTAGTGGAATTACTGGGCATGGACGGCATTTTATCTCAGGCCTCAGGATGGCAACGCACCTGCAATATCAAGTGATTTTTCCTTGTTATTGCAGGTGTCTATAGGCGGCGGTAACCGCTTACCACCAGGTGGGCCGTCAGCTTGTTTGTCATCTAGTTGTATAAAAAAACACTATGAGATAGCTCTATCATAATGTAATAGAAGAGATTGGGCTTCAACTCACAAAAATAGTTTTGAGAGAGAATCAATATTAAGTCTTTACATAAAATGTAGAGCATGCTATTTTAAAGTTACAAAGAAAAGAGATGGTGAAGTTTCGAGCCAGCTCATGAGCAAGACAATAATGTACTCAATAACAGGGGGTCACAATAACACAAAACTCTTTTATTTTATTACCAAACAATCCATTAACTTACTTATCGGTTGATCAAAAGATTTTAAGTCCAACTGATTTGATTTGCCTACAGAGACTACGGTAACTTACAACACTAGCTTCACACGCAGGCTTATTGTCTACAGTACTACAACTAAAAAAAATTAAATCATTCGAAAATATATTTTTGAACACAAAACCAAATAAAATAGGTGATCTACACAGTAAATTTCTCAAAGAATATTTCGAGTTGATTTATCGTTTTTCCTTACAAAATGTATGGGAAATATTTTTGGCGACTTTTGATTCCCACATAAAAGAGAATCGAAAGGCTTAATTTTCTTGGGTATAAATGTAGATTTTTTCAAAATCGATGAATGCAGTTCAGATTATCTTACAAAGTAATGATTGGTTTCCAAGGACCCTGCCCTTAGGTACTGTCCCGTCTCAAAAATCCATTCTGTATAGCTCAAGTAATTCTTATAAATAACAAAACGAAGACTAAAATGTCGTCTCCGGATTCAAAGCTAAATTGAAGTCTTACTAAGACACTTCACTTTAGTACGGAATATCCAAAGTTCTTTTATCTTTGACTATTTACAATTAGACGATCAAAGACCGTCTCTCATTTTAATTTTACAAAGTATATTTTTATTCTAAAGTGGTTTTTAATTATAACTTTTTGTATTTTTTTCAGCGTGGACGCATTTCATGTCTGTGGTCAGCTTCAACAGAACGAGTTTGCTTTAACTGTTTCAATAAAAACCCGGGCTATTCCGAAATTTTCTTTCTCTTTGTAAACATTTTATTCCTTTTCATTATTCTCAGGGTCCAAGCCTTTAATATTTCATGTAGCTTCGGTTAAGGAAAATTTTTATGATTGTGTCAAAAGAGGTTTTTCATTAAAGAGATTTTATTGACTTGGTTTTGATAACAGCGTTCTTGTCTATTCTATTTGTTTTTATTTGAAAAAAAAAACATATTTTTCAATACATTTTTGACATAGTATGGGCCTGATTCTACAAGGTGTTATAAAAAGGTGTAGTCATATTTAAAGGGCTTATTCTACCCAACAATACAAACAACTTTTGCTATGAGAATTTGAGCATTCATAAAAGTTTCAGCCAATTAGCGTCGAAGAAGTTTATTCAAAATCACTCATTTTAGGTTTTTTACTTGTTTTCAAGTTTTTTGTTTTAAACCTATGGTTTTAACAAATATGTCGTGAAAAGAAAATGGCGCGCGCAAAGCAAATTAAACAAAAAGTACACCAAGAAGGAGCCGAGTCTGAGTTTTTAACTAGTTAAAAAAGGTTGTATGATGAATTCGGCACCATGGAGGTAGTAGTTAGTAAAGAGGTTTAATGATGTTTTGAATTCACAAACTTAGTGCACACGATGTTCTAAATTCAATTTTACTTTACCCTCTAGCGGATAAAAACGGCTTTTGCACTCAGATATCGAAGAGCAAAAATACTCTTTCGGAGATGGGGGGATGAAAAATATTTTAATCCTCGTTATGTAGACAAAAAGTAGCTACGTAATGTTTCAAAAAGGTTTACATTTAGGTACATGTATTATTGTAGTATTAGATACTACAATTTGTGGTTTTCTAATGAATGCAGACTTTCTCGCATTATTAATAAATTTTTTACCACCTGCACTATCCTCAGAATAGCTAAAGGGAAAGGTAGCGTAATTACTGGGCAATTGGGCATGGACGGCACTTCATCTTAGGTGTCAGGATGACAACGCACCTGCAATATCAAGTGATTTTTCCTTGTAATTGCAGGTACCTATCTATAGGCGGCGGCAACCACTTACCATCAGGTGGGTCGTCAGCTTGTTTGTCATCTAATGGTATAAAAAAGCTAGTTTTTTCGTATTGTTGTCTCCTTCTCACATTTAGTATGTCACATGTAAAAATTTGATTTTACTAGGTTAACCAATGTGGCCGCTGCCTCTACCTAGACCAGACTTTCATTTTACTTGGGTGAAGAAATTTTCTGCTTGGTTAGGTTGGTGGTAGGACTTATGTAGTTAACTCCTCATGGCTAGCTACCACCATCTTACCTAAGTCTGCCGCCATAACAGTAATGTTAACACGATTATTGTGTTCCGGCAGTTGGAGGTAAGATAGCCTGCTCCTCTGTGGGAGGAGTCCGTGCGTAGCTGGCTTTCATCTTCGAGTTTATGATCACTTAGCATCAGGTGAGATGAAGACCGAAGACTACCCGTTAAAAAAATAGAAATAAAAAATGGCCGTAATTTAAAAATTATACTCAAGTTAAGACTATTTACGGTGGATCGACGAGCATTTATAATTGGAATATTCGTAATCACATTCGTTGCCTATTCTTCAGCTACTACAAAATTATTTAGATATTGAAAAAATATTTTCAAAATTTTAATATTCTTCATTTCTAGAATAATTCTCTTACAGATTTAATGTAGTTTTTTTTTAGTTTAGATACTATTTTACTACTACTATTAGATATTTTGATACTACTTGAGATCTAAACTATATTACTATTATCAGAATATAACTGCGTAGTGCTCTGGCTCTGTGGTAAGTCAAGAAGGCATAATTGAGGAGCAGGGAACTCGTCCTCTATGCTGCCAACATAACATTGCCTCTGGATTTTACAGAGTAGGTATGCAACGCGTGAGCAGTAGGTATTCATCACCTTACCTCACTTTATTTGGCATTCATAACAAAAAAAACTGCAATATATTTGTCACGAGTCTTACTTATTTTTATTGATACGATATCTACTTTTTTATGCTGTACCCATAAAATATTATGGGAAGCTAATCAATAATGCATAATTATTATTATAATGTTTGTAAATGTGACTTGCCTTATGTAACGTACTCTGATATGGTAAATAAATATCCGAATCTGAATCTGAAATAAATAATAAGGTCACAAACAACATCGAAAATCAATTAATCACTATATAAAAATGAATGCTTATATTTTCTGCCACAATACCAAGAAAGCCAAGTACAAAACCCTGTTTGGTTCAGACCAATAAACACTTGACGAAGGATTTCTGTCCGGCGAGCGAGAAATAACAAACCCTTACTTAATATCCCTGCGCAATATTAGACAGATAGTTTATTGGCTGATATTGATGGACGGAATCCGAACAAGCCCGTATCTTGTTCGAATAAAGAATATTTCAGAACAACAACATTCACTGTGTCGGACTCGGAGTTAAAAAAAAGTAGAAATAACTCTTTGATTTGGTCACAGGTGTTGATGTATTTTACAACAAGCATTTTGTGTGAGTATTGAAAGAGAACTCTGAATAGAAATTGCGTGATTTGCGTTTAATCATCAAATACAGTTTGGTGCCGTCAATGCGACATGAAATAATGCTGCCAACGTTACACTATTCCATACAAATGTCATGAAATTATCAAATGAATACGATATTTTCGAAAGTGGCAAACCATTTCTATGGACTAATATAGCCCATGTTTGAATTTATTGTCGCATTGACGGCACCATGCTGTATAATATCGTACAATAAGGGTCATTCTGAAGACACAATCTCTCAATAAAGGCCAGCTATGCGATTCTCTAAAGTCAGCAGCCATGGATTCGTGGCTGTCGGCAGCGCTGTCATACCTTTTGGCGTTTGTTTGGCAGCCATTGGCGACACCAGCGTTACGACGACGAGCACGGCGTGAACCGGAACTAAAAAGTGGTTGATTTATATATCTTTATGTAAAAAACCAATCAAATATTGAATGAAGTCATTGCGATACAATTTTGACACAACAAAAACGAAATCAAAAAATATCGATTGTACTTCATGTCGTATAACCAAAACAGAGACAATCTTACACAGCCAAGAGACTGACGTAGAGATTAGTGAATACGCTTTCACGCAGCGCAGTGCGCAAACGTCAAAACTAATAGCAGCTCGTCGTCTTTGTCAGACGTCAAGCTCGATGTCGAATATCTTTGTTTGTGAATCACACTGCAGAACTCACAGAGCGCGGTGCGGGCGCGGTGCGGGCGCGGTGCGGGTGCGGTGCGGGTGCGGTGCGGAGTGGGATGATATTGAGAGTACAAGAGGCACACAGATTTAAGTACACACGACAGCACGTCATAATATAAATAAATACGAAAGCCGCCTTTATTACGGACGCAGTAAGGGCAGTCTCAAGGTGAAAATTGTTACGCTTGATGTACTATCGACTGTACCATGTGTTCTATACAAGGTGTTATAAAAAGGTGTAGTCATATTTTAAGGGCTTATTGTACCCATCAATACAAACAACTTATGCTATGAAAACAACTACGAAAACGCATAAAAGAAATCAGCTGTTCCATACATTGCGTCGAGTAAGTACATTGACCTTACTATGGACCAGCTGATTTCTTTCTCGAACATCGTGTGCACTAAGTTTGTGAATTCAAAACATCATTAACCCGTCAAGCATGAGATTTCAGACACAATTGATTTTTCTATTGTCATCGCCCACCGATGGTATATTGCCGCTTTACAGATTAAACCTCTTTACTTCTACCTCCATGGTGCCGAATTTATCATACAGCCTTTTAACTAGTTAAAAACTCAGACTCTGCTCCTTCTTGGTGTACTTTTTGTTGAATTTGCTTTGCGCGCGCCATTTTCTTTTCACGACATATTTGTTAAAACCATAGGTTTAAAACAAAAAACTTGAAAACAAGTAAAAAACCTAAAATGAGTGATTCTAGCGCCGAAGAAGTTTATTTGACGCCAACAGAATTGACTGAAACTGTTATTAATACGCAAATGCTTTTTTTTGCATTGAGTCATTTCCTCGTTGAGGTGGGATGAAAAGTTTCGTGTTGCACTCGAGTGCAAAGATCTATTACCTCGTGCTCTTTTGATTCCGTCGCCAACGCTCAGGATTCTAATTTTTGAATCACTCGCTGCGCTCGTGGTTCAATTTTAGAATCCTTCGCTTGCTCGGTCATCAAAATTGAGCACGCGGTTAAAAAGCAACTTCGCACTCTTGTATAACAAATAACTATTTCAATACAGTTTACGCATGGCGTACTTTCAAAGGCTGCATTATGATTTGAAAATTAAGTCTTTTGGATAGCCATCTTTCTTTTATACGGTCGTGACTTTCTATTACGAGCTCGATCATTACTTTTGCTGTTTAGTTTTAAATTTATAAGTCAACTAGCTTTTGCCTGTAGCTTTGCTCGCGTCAAATTCGGAGTAGTAATAATTTTTAAAAAGCAGTACTTTCTTTGAGCAAGGTGATGGGTACAATTCAAAACCTATAACCAAATATTATTGTACTAACATTTATGGATGACATTTATCTGAAAAAAAATTTTTTTTTTTTATATATTTTTTTTATTAAGATGGCTTCCATCTTACCTAACTATTACTTAACGATGATCAAATCGTGGAATTTTTTTTGAAGTTTATTGGAATATTATATGAACAAAAGTCAGAATATATTTTGAAAACCGGCAAAACTGCGAAATTTCATTTGATTTTGATTACAATAAGGATTGAAGACTTTCATCGTACTTTTATAGGACCAAGGGGAACGTGCCGATGAGATAACATTGTAATTTTGTTCACAGCAGCAAATTTCACAGATATATATTAATTACTCTTAATTTTCAGAATTAATTATTTGTTATTTACTTTTCAGATTTTCAATTTACCTATGTACCTACGTGTATGTTGTAATAAAAATTATTTAATTCTTTGACTTGTTTATAATATTTTTCACAACTGTATTGAAAAACGTCATTTGAAACACGGGTGTGTAGGTTATTGCAAACTCGTGACATTAAAAACCGTTGTTAATTCGGTCAGGTCGTTTGCAATCAATCCTACTTTCCACCCTTGTATCACATTGTACTATTTTGGTAGACTGAACAGTTTGGCAGAAAAATCAAGTCAAGAGGCTCAAATTGAACATGTTTATGTCCAGCAATGAACTGTAATGAGATGATTATGGTGATGGTGATGAGACAGTTACCAAAGAGGAATCGTTTTGACTAAAACCAGTTTCCTGATGGGAAAAATAAATCTAAGCGCAGTCTTCTAAATATAATTTCAAGTAATGATATTTTTTTGGCTATCTACAAAACTCACTCCTTTATATTATCATCCTTAGGCAAAAAACAATAAAGACGCAAACTGAAAGAAGCTAGTCGTCGGCGCCGGTAGCCTGCCTTATGTTATCACCCTAATAGTGTTCGTCATTCTTCATAGTTTAGTCAATTGAAGAACCAAATTTGGAAGTAGCTTGCCGCGGTTAGGGGCAAGTCCAGTTTCACATAAAATTCTTGTTATTCGTATTTGCTTTATCAGCATATTATCTAAGATATTAATAATTATATCAGTTAATTTATTTATAGAGCTTTATCAATCATATAATTAAGTTTATCGTCGTAAATCTTGTTTGCCCAATAATTTCCATTGATATCATAAATTATTGTTGAGGCGTGCGCAGCAAATTATCATGTATTATTTTTGGTCAACAATGAACACGGAAATAAAATAAATTATGTGTAGTAATATTTTAACCACATTACAGACAGCACCAAAAAGATGTGTACGATTTTGATCTCTATCGCATTAAGGCAGCTGACTGTACCGCAAATAATAATGGCATTGCGTTGTTTGTTGCAATACACTTTCATACAACATTTTTTTCCTTTACCTCAATAAGTACAATTGATAATTTATTTGTTATTTTATGTAACTAAATTAATAATGAAAAAATTAAAATAATAATAAAAAAAAGAAAATTCAAAAATGGGGAGCTCGGCGTGTTTTCGTAGTGGTTTAAGCGCTCTGGTTTCGATTACGAAAACCAAGCAACTTTCGCCTTGATCGGTCCCGGGATGGGTCAATCAAATTTATAATATCGTGCTTCTGGTCCCGAATGTTACTGCAACCGCTTTTACCTATATACCAACCCCCCTCGTTCACCTTAGTAGCCTTGTATTACTGATTTTGAGTGTATAATGATGATGATGATGATTACAGATTTTGAGTGTATCATATCAGGAGCTTTTAGCCATTGTTCGGTGAATTCTTGCATGATCTTGTTTTTAAGTAAGTGCATAACCTGGTTCTGTGGGATTCCATAGAAGGTTTCTGATCCAATCTATCCATACGCCCTAGCTCCGATCTACTTCTACCTAATTTATTATTCATTTTTATTGCCCAAGTCTAGTGTATGCTCTTACTGTACCTACATCATGTTTACGACGTTATAAAGTGATGAATGTTGCCAGACCGTGAAGTTTTGTCGAAACAACTTTATGAATAGGTACAGACTTATCATCTTTCTGAAAGTTTGCATAGGTACAGACTCTCAAAGGTTTCTTTACGTAAGTTTAAATTAATTATTATATTTGATAGCTTGATTTACCTTTTCAAACAACTACCACCTGGGAATTTCAAGTTAACCAAGTTTGGATCCTCAGATTTAGCATACTTATGTAATTATAACTCAGAAAGTTTGATTGATGCTTTATAACTTCGAAACTAATCGAATAGTCGTTAACGGCACGTGTGTGTGGTAAGTCTAAGTTTTTCTACCAGGAAAAGTCGGTTGGATTAAGTTCGGCTTTCCCGCTGTTCTGATTAAGACTTCAATCAACAGATTTATTTCATAATATTGTAAAGGTATACAATATTGTACTCTTTAAAAATAATACTATAGGGCCGGTTACACTAGACTCTAAGTTGTATCGTCATCATTATCTGTACCTACCTCTAGCACGAACAATTTTAAATTTCGAAGCGCTATCGTATCGAGTAGTTACGTTAGCTTTTGGCTGGCTTTTGTTTGAAATTTTAAGCGTGCGTGAACGATGCGATAACGATTCGAAATTTAAAAATGTTCGAGTCAGGGGTACTGATGATGTTGGTGATCCAACAGGGCTTATACAGGATGTAAGGGCAACGGTCTCATTAAATCAGACAGATGATAGTGCTCGTCATTCTAAATACAAGATGTTAAATAAAAAGTTTGATCAGACTAGTTTTACTAGCTGGTAGGCCCGTGTTTGTCGTCTCGGCAGGTGCTACTGCCTTTCTTATTTCAGCCGTAAAACAGTTCGCTGTGTTTCGGATTGAAGGAAAAGGTAGCTAGTGTAATTACTGGACACGAAAAGCATTTCATCTTAGGCCTCAGGATGACAACGCACCTGCAATACTGAGTATTTTTTTCCTTGTTATTGCAGGTGTCTATATGCGACTGTAGTCACTTACCACGAGGTAGGCCGTCAGCTTGCTTATAGTCTAGTTGTATAAAAAAACCTAAATTTGAACTCTGAACGTCTATTGTGTCCCTGAATGCCTAATAATGCAATATATTTATTATAATTATTTGGAAAGTGTGGGTTTATGTCGAAACTTCCGAATCACGGAGGAGGATGAAGAAGTTGTTGCGTTTCTTTCTTTTACAAAGCACGCCAAAAGACTCAACGCCACTTGACGTGAAGCAGTAAGAAGAGTTCATATGCGAAGGCAACTAGTGCAGCTTGAAACACACTGCTCTAGCCGCCTATGCCTTTTTACGCCTTTTTTGTTAAAGGAAGAAGAAAAAACATCTGCTAGCAAATAATTCTTAGTTTTGGAAGTACGACAAAGAAACGAGTTACTAAACTTCTTTGTGTGTGATGTTGAGGTGGAGGCCGGCACATGTGCTCCTGAGTAGGAAGGGGTAAAATGGAATAAGGTCGATAAGCTCGTCAGAACGCTCTAAGCAATGCAATCGAAAAGCCTTTAGGCTGTACGTGACCTCTACATCGCCAATAATACGGTAAGTACGACGCTACAATCTGTTCAGTGCATTGGGGAGCTACTTGACGGTGCCATCAAACAGATGCGACATGCGAGCACTATTCCACGCAAGACCGGACCAGAGTTCGTAAAGCAGACATAATTCGTCAGCTAGATTTCTGCGCCTTAATCTTTTTAACCGACTTCAAAAAAAGGAGGAGGTTATCAATTCGTCTGTATGTTTTTTTTATGTTTGTTACCTCAGAACTTTTGACTGGGTGAACCGATATTGATGATTCTTTTTTTGTTCGATGCAGAATAGTTCTCATATGGTCCCATATAAAATTTTTGGAAATTCATTGGGTAGTTTGTCATTGTCAAGTGATTTTTCCTTGTAATTGCAGGTACCTATCTATAGGCGGCGGCAACCACTTACCATCAGGTGGGTCGTCAGCTTGTTTGTCATCTAATGGTATAAAAAAGCTAGTTTTTTCGTATTGTTGTCTCCTTCTCACATTTAGAATGTCACATGTAAAAATTTGATTTTACTAGGTTAACCAATGTGGCCGCTGCCTCTACCTAGACCAGACTTTCATTTTACTTGGGTGAAGAAATTTTCTGCTTGGTTAGGTTGGTGGTAGGACTTATGTAGTTAACTCCTCATGGCTAGCTACCACCATCTTACCTAAGTCTGCCGCCATAACAGTAATGTTAACACGATTATTGTGTTCCGGCAGTTGGAGGTAAGATAGCCTGCTCCTCTGTGGGAGGAGTCCGTGCGTAGCTGGCTTTCATCTTCGAGTTTATGATCACTTAGCATCAGGTGAGATGAAGACCGAAGACTACCCGTTAAAAAAATAGAAATAAAAAATGGCCGTAATTTAAAAATTATACTCAAGTTAAGACTATTTACGGTGGATCGACGAGCATTTATAATTGGAATATTCGTAATCACATTCGTTGCCTATTCTTCAGCTACTACAAAATTATTTAGATATTGAAAAAATATTTTCAAAATTTTAATATTCTTCATTTCTAGAATAATTCTCTTACAGATTTAATGTAGTTTTTTTTTAGTTTAGATACTATTTTACTACTACTATTAGATATTTTGATACTACTTGAGATCTAAACTATATTACTATTATCAGAATATAACTGCGTAGTGCTCTGGCTCTGTGGTAAGTCAAGAAGGCATAATTGAGGAGCAGGGAACTCGTCCTCTATGCTGCCAACATAACATTGCCTCTGGATTTTACAGAGTAGGTATGCAACGCGTGAGCAGTAGGTATTCATCACCTTACCTCACTTTATTTGGCATTCATAACAAAAAAAACTGCAATATATTTGTCACGAGTCTTACTTATTTTTATTGATACGATATCTACTTTTTTATGCTGTACCCATAAAATATTATGGGAAGCTAATCAATAATGCATAATTATTATTATAATGTTTGTAAATGTGACTTGCCTTATGTAACGTACTCTGATATGGTAAATAAATATCCGAATCTGAATCTGAAATAAATAATAAGGTCACAAACAACATCGAAAATCAATTAATCACTATATAAAAATGAATGCTTATATTTTCTGCCACAATACCAAGAAAGCCAAGTACAAAACCCTGTTTGGTTCAGACCAATAAACACTTGACGAAGGATTTCTGTCCGGCGAGCGAGAAATAACAAACCCTTACTTAATATCCCTGCGCAATATTAGACAGATAGTTTATTGGCTGATATTGATGGACGGAATCCGAACAAGCCCGTATCTTGTTCGAATAAAGAATATTTCAGAACAACAACATTCACTGTGTCGGACTCGGAGTTAAAAAAAAGTAGAAATAACTCTTTGATTTGGTCACAGGTGTTGATGTATTTTACAACAAGCATTTTGTGTGAGTATTGAAAGAGAACTCTGAATAGAAATTGCGTGATTTGCGTTTAATCATCAAATACAGTTTGGTGCCGTCAATGCGACATGAAATAATGCTGCCAACGTTACACTATTCCATACAAATGTCATGAAATTATCAAATGAATACGATATTTTCGAAAGTGGCAAACCATTTCTATGGACTAATATAGCCCATGTTTGAATTTATTGTCGCATTGACGGCACCATGCTGTATAATATCGTACAATAAGGGTCATTCTGAAGACACAATCTCTCAATAAAGGCCAGCTATGCGATTCTCTAAAGTCAGCAGCCATGGATTCGTGGCTGTCGGCAGCGCTGTCATACCTTTTGGCGTTTGTTTGGCAGCCATTGGCGACACCAGCGTTACGACGACGAGCACGGCGTGAACCGGAACTAAAAAGTGGTTGATTTATATATCTTTATGTAAAAAACCAATCAAATATTGAATGAAGTCATTGCGATACAATTTTGACACAACAAAAACGAAATCAAAAAATATCGATTGTACTTCATGTCGTATAACCAAAACAGAGACAATCTTACACAGCCAAGAGACTGACGTAGAGATTAGTGAATACGCTTTCACGCAGCGCAGTGCGCAAACGTCAAAACTAATAGCAGCTCGTCGTCTTTGTCAGACGTCAAGCTCGATGTCGAATATCTTTGTTTGTGAATCACACTGCAGAACTCACAGAGCGCGGTGCGGGCGCGGTGCGGGCGCGGTGCGGGTGCGGTGCGGAGTGGGATGATATTGAGAGTACAAGAGGCACACAGATTTAAGTACACACGACAGCACGTCATAATATAAATAAATACGAAAGCCGCCTTTATTACGGACGCAGTAAGGGCAGTCTCAAGGTGAAAATTGTTACGCTTGATGTACTATCGACTGTACCATGTGTTCTATACAAGGTGTTATAAAAAGGTGTAGTCATATTTTAAGGGCTTATTGTACCCATCAATACAAACAACTTATGCTATGAAAACAACTACGAAAACGCATAAAAGAAATCAGCTGTTCCATACATTGCGTCGAGTAAGTACATTGACCTTACTATGGACCAGCTGATTTCTTTCTCGAACATCGTGTGCACTAAGTTTGTGAATTCAAAACATCATTAACCCGTCAAGCATGAGATTTCAGACACAATTGATTTTTCTATTGTCATCGCCCACCGATGGTATATTGCCGCTTTACAGATTAAACCTCTTTACTTCTACCTCCATGGTGCCGAATTTATCATACAGCCTTTTAACTAGTTAAAAACTCAGACTCTGCTCCTTCTTGGTGTACTTTTTGTTTAATTTGCTTTGCGCGCGCCATTTTCTTTTCACGACATATTTGTTAAAACCATAGGTTTAAAACAAAAAACTTGAAAACAAGTAAAAAACCTAAAATGAGTGATTCTAGCGCCGAAGAAGTTTATTTGACGCCAACAGAATTGACTGAAACTGTTATTAATACGCAAATGCTTTTTTTTGCATTGAGTCATTTCCTCGTTGAGGTGGGATGAAAAGTTTCGTGTTGCACTCGAGTGCAAAGATCTATTACCTCGTGCTCTTTTGATTCCGTCGCCAACGCTCAGGATTCTAATTTTTGAATCACTCGCTGCGCTCGTGGTTCAATTTTAGAATCCTTCGCTTGCTCGGTCATCAAAATTGAGCACGCGGTTAAAAAGCAACTTCGCACTCTTGTATAACAAATAACTATTTCAATACAGTTTACGCATGGCGTACTTTCAAAGGCTGCATTATGATTTGAAAATTAAGTCTTTTGGATAGCCATCTTTCTTTTATACGGTCGTGACTTTCTATTACGAGCTCGATCATTACTTTTGCTGTTTAGTTTTAAATTTATAAGTCAACTAGCTTTTGCCTGTAGCTTTGCTCGCGTCAAATTCGGAGTAGTAATAATTTTTAAAACGCAGTACTTTCTTTGAGCAAGGTGATGGGTACAATTCAAAACCTATAACCAAATATTATTGTACTAACATTTATGGATGACATTTATCTGAAAAAAAATTTTTTTTTTTTATATATTTTTTTTATTAAGATGGCTTCCATCTTACCTAACTATTACTTAACGATGATCAAATCGTGGAATTTTTTTTGAAGTTTATTGGAATATTATATGAACAAAAGTCAGAATATATTTTGAAAACCGGCAAAACTGCGAAATTTCATTTGATTTTGATTACAATAAGGATTGAAGACTTTCATCGTACTTTTATAGGACCAAGGGGAACGTGCCGATGAGATAACATTGTAATTTTGTTCACAGCAGCAAATTTCACAGATATATATTAATTACTCTTAATTTTCAGAATTAATTATTTGTTATTTACTTTTCAGATTTTCAATTTACCTATGTACCTACGTGTATGTTGTAATAAAAATTATTTAATTCTTTGACTTGTTTATAATATTTTTCACAACTGTATTGAAAAACGTCATTTGAAACACGGGTGTGTAGGTTATTGCAAACTCGTGACATTAAAAACCGTTGTTAATTCGGTCAGGTCGTTTGCAATCAATCCTACTTTCCACCCTTGTATCACATTGTACTATTTTGGTAGACTGAACAGTTTGGCAGAAAAATCAAGTCAAGAGGCTCAAATTGAACATGTTTATGTCCAGCAATGAACTGTAATGAGATGATTATGGTGATGGTGATGAGACAGTTACCAAAGAGGAATCGTTTTGACTAAAACCAGTTTCCTGATGGGAAAAATAAATCTAAGCGCAGTCTTCTAAATATAATTTCAAGTAATGATATTTTTTTGGCTATCTACAAAACTCACTCCTTTATATTATCATCCTTAGGCAAAAAACAATAAAGACGCAAACTGAAAGAAGCTAGTCGTCGGCGCCGGTAGCCTGCCTTATGTTATCACCCTAATAGTGTTCGTCATTCTTCATAGTTTAGTCAATTGAAGAACCAAATTTGGAAGTAGCTTGCCGCGGTTAGGGGCAAGTCCAGTTTCACATAAAATTCTTGTTATTCGTATTTGCTTTATCAGCATATTATCTAAGATATTAATAATTATATCAGTTAATTTATTTATAGAGCTTTATCAATCATATAATTAAGTTTATCGTCGTAAATCTTGTTTGCCCAATAATTTCCATTGATATCATAAATTATTGTTGAGGCGTGCGCAGCAAATTATCATGTATTATTTTTGGTCAACAATGAACACGGAAATAAAATAAATTATGTGTAGTAATATTTTAACCACATTACAGACAGCACCAAAAAGATGTGTACGATTTTGATCTCTATCGCATTAAGGCAGCTGACTGTACCGCAAATAATAATGGCATTGCGTTGTTTGTTGCAATACACTTTCATACAACATTTTTTTCCTTTACCTCAATAAGTACAATTGATAATTTATTTGTTATTTTATGTAACTAAATTAATAATGAAAAAATTAAAATAATAATAAAAAAAAGAAAATTCAAAAATGGGGAGCTCGGCGTGTTTTCGTAGTGGTTTAAGCGCTCTGGTTTCGATTACGAAAACCAAGCAACTTTCGCCTTGATCGGTCCCGGGATGGGTCAATCAAATTTATAATATCGTGCTTCTGGTCCCGAATGTTACTGCAACCGCTTTTACCTATATACCAACCCCCCTCGTTCACCTTAGTAGCCTTGTATTACTGATTTTGAGTGTATAATGATGATGATGATGATTACAGATTTTGAGTGTATCATATCAGGAGCTTTTAGCCATTGTTCGGTGAATTCTTGCATGATCTTGTTTTTAAGTAAGTGCATAACCTGGTTCTGTGGGATTCCATAGAAGGTTTCTGATCCAATCTATCCATACGCCCTAGCTCCGATCTACTTCTACCTAATTTATTATTCATTTTTATTGCCCAAGTCTAGTGTATGCTCTTACTGTACCTACATCATGTTTACGACGTTATAAAGTGATGAATGTTGCCAGACCGTGAAGTTTTGTCGAAACAACTTTATGAATAGGTACAGACTTATCATCTTTCTGAAAGTTTGCATAGGTACAGACTCTCAAAGGTTTCTTTACGTAAGTTTAAATTAATTATTATATTTGATAGCTTGATTTACCTTTTCAAACAACTACCACCTGGGAATTTCAAGTTAACCAAGTTTGGATCCTCAGATTTAGCATACTTATGTAATTATAACTCAGAAAGTTTGATTGATGCTTTATAACTTCGAAACTAATCGAATAGTCGTTAACGGCACGTGTGTGTGGTAAGTCTAAGTTTTTCTACCAGGAAAAGTCGGTTGGATTAAGTTCGGCTTTCCCGCTGTTCTGATTAAGACTTCAATCAACAGATTTATTTCATAATATTGTAAAGGTATACAATATTGTACTCTTTAAAAATAATACTATAGGGCCGGTTACACTAGACTCTAAGTTGTATCGTCATCATTATCTGTACCTACCTCTAGCACGAACAATTTTAAATTTCGAAGCGCTATCGTATCGAGTAGTTACGTTAGCTTTTGGCTGGCTTTTGTTTGAAATTTTAAGCGTGCGTGAACGATGCGATAACGATTCGAAATTTAAAAATGTTCGAGTCAGGGGTACTGATGATGTTGGTGATCCAACAGGGCTTATACAGGATGTAAGGGCAACGGTCTCATTAAATCAGACAGATGATAGTGCTCGTCATTCTAAATACAAGATGTTAAATAAAAAGTTTGATCAGACTAGTTTTACTAGCTGGTAGGCCCGTGTTTGTCGTCTCGGCAGGTGCTACTGCCTTTCTTATTTCAGCCGTAAAACAGTTCGCTGTGTTTCGGATTGAAGGAAAAGGTAGCTAGTGTAATTACTGGACACGAAAAGCATTTCATCTTAGGCCTCAGGATGACAACGCACCTGCAATACTGAGTATTTTTTTCCTTGTTATTGCAGGTGTCTATATGCGACTGTAGTCACTTACCACGAGGTAGGCCGTCAGCTTGCTTATAGTCTAGTTGTATAAAAAAACCTAAATTTGAACTCTGAACGTCTATTGTGTCCCTGAATGCCTAATAATGCAATATATTTATTATAATTATTTGGAAAGTGTGGGTTTATGTCGAAACTTCCGAATCACGGAGGAGGATGAAGAAGTTGTTGCGTTTCTTTCTTTTACAAAGCACGCCAAAAGACTCAACGCCACTTGACGTGAAGCAGTAAGAAGAGTTCATATGCGAAGGCAACTAGTGCAGCTTGAAACACACTGCTCTAGCCGCCTATGCCTTTTTACGCCTTTTTTGTTAAAGGAAGAAGAAAAAACATCTGCTAGCAAATAATTCTTAGTTTTGGAAGTACGACAAAGAAACGAGTTACTAAACTTCTTTGTGTGTGATGTTGAGGTGGAGGCCGGCACATGTGCTCCTGAGTAGGAAGGGGTAAAATGGAATAAGGTCGATAAGCTCGTCAGAACGCTCTAAGCAATGCAATCGAAAAGCCTTTAGGCTGTACGTGACCTCTACATCGCCAATAATACGGTAAGTACGACGCTACAATCTGTTCAGTGCATTGGGGAGCTACTTGACGGTGCCATCAAACAGATGCGACATGCGAGCACTATTCCACGCAAGACCGGACCAGAGTTCGTAAAGCAGACATAATTCGTCAGCTAGATTTCTGCGCCTTAATCTTTTTAACCGACTTCAAAAAAAGGAGGAGGTTATCAATTCGTCTGTATGTTTTTTTTATGTTTGTTACCTCAGAACTTTTGACTGGGTGAACCGATATTGATGATTCTTTTTTTGTTCGATGCAGAATAGTTCTCATATGGTCCCATATAAAATTTTTGGAAATTCATTGGGTAGTTTGGTTTTTAAATAAAAAAAACTGGAAAAATTAAGTCGTCTACGTATGCGAAGTTGCGTATATTTGCTTTCCTATGAATTTTTAGTGAAATGATACGATAGTAGAAAACAATATAAGCTCACGGTCACCCATCTAGCTTTGACCTTCAAAATTTATCACTAAAAATTGTGAAAAAAAAATAAACAAAAAATAAAACCGACTCCTAAAAACTGAAAAGGATAAAATAATTAAATTTTAGTAAGTAGGCACTCATCCCCTAGGAACATATTTTTGGAGTTGGTGCTAAGCTGTTTCCAGAAACCATAGATAGTGAAGCACCGACTCCAAAAATATGTTCCTAGGGGATGAGTGCCTACTTCTAAAATTTAATTATTTTATCCTTTTCAGTTTTTTTGGAGTCGGTTTTATTTTTTAGTGATAACTTTTTTAAGGTCAAAGCTAGATGGGTGACCGTGCGCATATATTGTTTTTCTACTATCGTATCATTGCACAAAAAATTCATAGGAAAGCAAAAATCCGCAATTTCGCATACGTAGATGATTTACTTATTCCAGTTATTTTGATTTAAAAACCAAACTAACCAATGTATTTTCAGACAGTATTTATGGGACCAAATGGGAACTATTCTGCATTGAACAAAAAAAGAATCATCAATATCGGTTCACCCAGTCGAAAGTTCTGAGGTAACAAACATAAAAAAAAAAATTTACAGTCGAATTGATAACCTCCTCCTTTTTTTGAAGAGGGTTAAAAATAGTTTTAACCAACAATGTCGTAATATGTCTTTCTGTCATATCTGAATTCACCCCGGCCCAAAAGTTAAAAGAAAAGAGCTACAAAATACATGAATAACAGTGTGACACAAAATGGTGTGACTCAACAGGAACAAAGGGATTGTACTGGTAGTCTCTCTTTAAAAATTTGTACAAAGGACTTGTTTTAGTCTGCAAAATTCTAGAAATCTCATACAAAACACACCAGATTTCAAAACCCTCGGCTCGACTACGCAAAGCAATTAAAATAATTAAAAACAAAACAATGAAAGACCTGTTTTGTAAGGACATATCGCGCACTATTCATCCCTTCCCAGACCTCGTATTTAATTTAAAACTTTGTATGAGGGACTAATCTTGTCTCATGTCAAGGGACCCACCCCTGTCTCCGCTTGTCTCTCCCCAATGCTGCATGGATAATGGCCACATTTCAGAATTACAGTTTTACAGAACCCTATTCGTTTGACCAGACGACCTGAGCCCTTCACCGCCCGTAAACTTACTTACAAAAGTTGGATCATAGCTATAAGAGGTAGATCTTCATAAAATGGTCGTTTATAATTTCAGAGGGTCTGCATTATTATTATCGTAACAGGCGAATTAGCGGCAACATTTTATCCCATCGTAACTAAATGAAATTAAAATACCCTAAGGTGAAATAAGGGGTTTTTGTCAAAACGTCAAGAATTTAATCCAAGTGGATCGGCCAGATTATTTTTCAACAACTAAGTACATTATACGCAAACTTAAAATTTAACAGTCAGTGGGACAAATTGCAAAAAATTAATGTCAGATTGATGTACTCATTCTGATAAAGTACTGTAACCGACTGTAACAAACACTAAAGGCAATAACAATTGTTGTTCTTTCCTCTGTGCTAATGGGTCTATTACAACACGAGTGTCAACAATTATAGAAAATATTTTTACCTTTTCTAGAGGAGTGATAATAACCAGTCCTTAAAACATCATAGCGATGTCGGTCATTTGTTATGTCACTTACATTATTTTAATTATGACAATCGCATTTTACTAGTCAGTCTCAACAAGACAGTCTAAGATAACATAAAATACCAAAAACGGACCAATGCATTTTTGGAGCTGAACCAATGCACTCTATTATTTCTTAGCTAGCTATTGTCGTTTTAGAGTAATTCCTGCGGAATATTTCTTTTAGTTAACAAGATTACGACAGCAATACCTACGTATCAAATTAAAGATACGTATCACTAATAATAAAGTCATTATTAGGAAATTCTAGTTTATGGGTGACATACATAGCAAAAATTAATGGATAAAGTGTATAAAACTAAATACAGACAGCGGACAACATTATTCGTCGAATAATGTAGCAAATATTGCGTAGTGAGATTTTCGAAGTTTGACACCCACCTGTGGCCAAGGCGGCGCGCATGGGCATGTGTGCTATACCTAACAGGAATCAGCTTAATAGGACAATACATCATGCAAGCGGCAAGGTGCAGCTCCAATAATAATATTTTTTAACAAAAATCTAACAGCTTCTTGACTGCGACCTCCACAGTTCTACTTATTAAACATACCACAAACTCTCCAGTAAAAAAATATACACAAATGCGACTTTCGTTTCAATGTGTATGAAACCCGATTCTCAGACCACTGTGCGGCGCGGGTAGTCTTGCTTGACTAGCAGAACGTTAACAACGATGCATTATGTTAGTGTATTGTGTGTGCGACGATTCGTAGTACTGACGCGCTCCCACACAAGCCGTAGGCAGTGGCGTTTGTATGAAGACAACTTCCTTCTTTCCTTAAATTATGTCGTTGCGTTTATTTGATGAAATATGCTCTCTCATAATTGAAAGTATCGTAAACAATAATGTTGCTCTCAAATTCGAAAATCGATTGCAAAAAGTTGATACCACAAAGCTCCACTAATAGAAAAAGGCAGATATGTCACGATGAAATTAAATTTATTACGTTCTATAAGCCCTCGGGGTAACTATTAGTTTGATTTCCACAAAAGTTGGTTGCCTTATCAATGGCGCCACACCAGTAGACTTGGGATCGAATCCAGTCAGCAAAATACAGGATTGTTTATCTTTTACAGAAAAAATGGCCTTTAAATGCTGTAACTAACTAAATTTTCAAGGCCCTTAATAAAGTATTAAATCGTGTGCTGTAAGTTTAAACAATAGACCAAATGAAAATTGTTGTTGTGATAAAATGATGACGTCAAAACTAATTCACATGCTCGTGAAAGCACTAAGATCAGTATGGCATGAAAGAATGACGTAATTTTTTGACTGTAAATGAAAAAGATGCTCTTTTGACAGTAATGTCACCTAAACAACTGAGGTTCTAACATCGTTAAATATAGTTTTAGTAGGTAGGTTCCCTGCCCCACCAACTAGATACAAAAGAAAAACAAAAAATGTAATGTGTTATAGTCATGAACGACTCAGAAGACTAAAATACTATGTCAAAATCCCCATAAGTACAACGCAAAAAAACTGAAAAGGATAAAATAATGAAATTTTAGTAAGTACTCATCCCCTAGAAACATATTTTTGGAGGCGGTGCTTCACTATCTATTGTTTCTGGAAATAACTTAGCACCTACTCCAAAAATATGTTTCTAGGGGATGAGTACCTACTAATATTTAATTTTGTTATCCTTTTCAGTTTTTTGGAGTCGGTTTTAATTTTTGTTTACTTATTATTTTTAACAATTTTTAGTGATAACTTTTTTAAGGTCAAAGCTAGATGGGTGAACGTGAGCTTATATTGTTTTTCTACTATCGTATCATTGCACTAAAAATTCATAGGATGGCAAAAATCCGCAATTTCGCATACGTCGATCATTTACTTATTCCAGTTATTTTGTTTTAAAAACCAAACTACCCAATGGATTTTCAGAAAATTTTAATGGGGCCAAATGGGAACTATTCCGCATAGAACAAAAAAGAATCATCAATATCGGTTCACCCAGTCGAAAGTTCTGCCCCACCAACTAGATACAAAAGAAAAACAAATTGTAATGCGTCATAGTCATAAACGACTCAGGAGACTAAAATACTGTGTCACGGCTTGTAAATCTTGTGGCGGCCTTTTTGCCGAATCTAACCCAAGTGATGTTTTAATTATACGGACCGACGGTTACATATCTCGCAGAGAATACGTTTTATTTCTCCTTGTTTCGCATTAATTACAGAGGTTCACGTGAGGTCCCCCGCCCCCCGCCGCACGCCACTCCCATTCCGTGTACGAAAAACGAAAAGTTCTCTTCGAATTTAGTTGGATTAAACAAGGCAAAGATATTGGACCCGCTTTCGAATTGGGATCGAATTTGACAAGCGCTATTTCGGAAAGCTCGCAACGCAATTTTGTTGGTTCAAGATACTGGATTGGATTATATAGTAATGGAAACTTTATTACCTGAGGTTACATTTATAGAATATAATAAAATATCTTTTTTATTTCATGCTGTGAAAGAACGATGATATACACCGTAAAGAGTACAAATAGTTTACCCATATCAGGCACTCAATTTTAAATGGAAATTTTAATTAAAATAAAATTTATTGTTTTAACTACTACTTACACGCTTCAACGATTCATGTAGAGATAATATAGCTTTACCGATTTTAACAGGTTTTTATATTTTTTTTTTAAATTTAGACTATGTTATAATCATTGGGCCTGATTCTAGATAATATATGCTAAATCTGAATTGAGACCTTAAGTGGATTTTGCCTCCTTGTGTGTATTTTACCGTTAGCACAACGTCTGGTATGCTCAGAGGAATTATTTGACAAGATATCCGCGGCCTTTTCATATCATCACCGGCATAGGAGCTCATCCTCACACGTTGAAACCAAAGTGGTGTCACACACATTGTCAACAACACCCCGTCGTAGTGTCGTGGACAATGCGTGTGCTTGTTTGCTATTCCGTGTGTAAATAAACCGATATCTTAAAATAATAGGCAACATGCTGTACAACCATTAGTGGCTGAAACAACATATAATGTAACTGTAGCCTATCCAAAATGAACGAATCTCAATTTTAACGGTTATGTCGTAAATCAGTACAATCGCGCAACATAGCACCGCTGTCGTGATCCCACCGAGGCAACAAAAGGTAAGTGTTCCACACAAAAGCTATTCATCGCGGTGGCGAAGCGAGACGCCGCTAGGGTTGCCTCTAAGCTTTAATAAAAAATAAAAATTTAAAGCTTTAAATACTCGATTATTCATCATCATCATACCAGGCTATGACGTCCACTGCTGAACAAAGGCCTCCCCCATCGATTGCCACATGGAACGGCGCAGCCTGCATCTAAGTCGATTATTGCTAGGGTGTTTTGTGGACTAATGAAGTCCAAAGACGTATCCTTTTTAAGTACCTTAGAGTAATGTAAGCTTGGACTGAATTTCCAATTAAATATTTCTGCAATTTTCAATACAAATTGAAGAATCTCACCCCTATTTGGAGTAAATCGAGCGTAGATGCTATCGGGCTCGGTCCCTCCGGCCGGGGGTCATTAAAATGATATTTGCTTTCCATATCGCTAGCAAATTGTCGCAAGCCGCAGTTGCCATTGCTAATGTTACAACTGTAATCATTGCCTTGAGGACTTAAAATAAGATCGATTTGACGAGGACTGTGCAAATGTAACTACTCTATTTGTATAGGATGTAATTAATCTCATAAAAGCAATTTGACCGCTTCATAGATAAATCATCTATATTTACATTCCTGGGATACGTCTAGACACAATGTAGGCGTACCGCGGATGTTTGAGCGTTACAATTAGCGAAGCTACGTTTTACTTATATTACCAAAGTTGCAATTGACATTTTACGTTACTTTAAAATTTATATCTGTCAATTTGGTCTCATCGTCATCATCATCATCCTATATACATCCTACTGCTGGGCACAGGCCTTCCTACATGGAAAAAACACATGAGGAGTTTGGGCCATAACACCACCACGCTGGCCCAATGCGGGTTGGTGGGTTAAAGCGGTTGTAGTAACAACCGGGACCAACGGCTTAACGTGCCTTCCGGAGCACGGAGGAGCTCGAGTTAACAAACTTTGATTGACCCATCCCAGGATCGACCATGGCGAAAGTTGCTTTGTTTTCGTATTCGAAACCAGAGCGCTCAAACCAATACGCCACCCAGCTCCTCCAAACGCCACCGAGCTCCTCATACGCCACCGAGCTCCTCAATTTGGTCTGAATGACATAAATAATCAGTAATTTGTTCATTTTATCTTGTTTTTGTAAGTTATACGTAAATAAACTAAATGAATTTACAATGTAAAACGATACTAAAAAATAATTATAGACATTTAACTTCTTTATAAAATTCAAATTCATATTATTACAGCGAGTTAGAATAACCGCACAGCTCACAGTGTTCTATCTAACCCGTGATTTTTTAAAAGCTAGGTGGGTGTGATTGGTGGGTGTTTCGATATACCATTCTTTAGTTATGGATATTAGCACAGATTAGATAAAAGTTAGGTTCAATGCTGTTTGATGGGAAAGGTTGAAGGTTTTTTTGACTACTTAATTTTTCCAGTCGCGAAGGACAAGATGTCTTTGCCAGGAAAAATCCATTGTCAGACCTACCCATCACTAAATTGACCCTGAGAATACCCGCTAAAGGTCCTGAATAACTTCCGTGCCTTTTGCGGAGGTCGTCTGGGGTCCGCGAAGTGTAAGACCCCTAGACGTCTGATGAGAATTAAAAACTAATTGTGTCTGGAATCGGTAGTTCGACAGGAAGAAACTAAAAGCAACAAACAGAGAAATACGTAACAGATTCGGAATACGCTACAGGCTACTCTTTTTGTTTAAAAATATATAAAAAAAGAAAGAGCAACATATCCAGTTGTTCAGTTTCCAGAGCATGAAAGTAACTACGCTCAATACCCTGTTGTGCATCGACGCCTCCGCTATAGCGAAACAAGTCGGTTTTTAGTGAGCCCGTCGGTGGTTCTCGCTAGAGTCCCACATAACCCTCGAGAAGCTACAATGTGCCTGTGGGTTGGAAAGCTTTTCAGACCGAAAAAGGTACACCACTGAGTACCCAATTACAATAAAATGGCTTATCCTTTGACATCCATACTAATAGATATAAATGCGAAATTAAATCCTTAACCTATTTAGATGAAACTTGGCATGTAACATTCTAGAAAGTTAGTTTTTAGAAAATAACCGATACCTACGTACGCGGGCGGACAACTATAGAACGGTAACTATACTATTATATCATCTACTTTGCGGTGTTTCTCACTTATATTTTCGTTACGACTAACAGCGATAATCGAACACCCTTTGAATCTTCTTTTCCAGTTCTCAGTCAATTGTCTTGACTTAATCTCGGTTTAAGATGTCATGCCATAACTTCCTCCGGTCGCAAGCTTTTCTTGAATTTGTATTTTCATTTATACTAGCGTTGTTAACTCGACCGTTTTAATACTTGTCAGTTTGATATGGGTCGGCTTTTTCATTGAATACATTTTGTGTATAATCATTTCTTTATCGTCACAATTCATTATGAGTACAAAGGGTGTATTTGATATGTCGAGGAAACCTAAAGACTACTCCTTCGGGTTCCTTAACATATTATACCTCTTTTTTAATAAAATCTTTTTATAAAGAGATTGATTGACTCTTATAAATTTTATTTATTCAGCGCACTTCAACTTTTACCTTATCTGACATTTATTACCGCAGACTATTAGAGTGGGTTAGTAATTTAGGTTTATAATTTTATTGGTTTGAGTTCGCTTCTCCCAAAACAACTGAACAACTAAAAATACTAAGTTAGCGACTAAAAATCTGTTTTGGTCGACTATTCAACGATTTGTCGCCGAAATCAGATTTTATAGTTGCTCACTTAGTATTTTCGTTGGTTAGGTTCCCTGCGTGGGAAAAAGAGCGGCGGGTGCTGACCGCCGTGATCGGGGATGACCACTCCCTCTAGACCGTCGTCTAAAAGATGGTCGAAAGCGAGAGGTCGTGGCGGGCGACTCTCGCATTCTGTGAGAAAGTGATGGATCGCAAAGAGGAGGCGGAACGGAGCGGGAAGCTGCCGCCACGTCCGCCATCCGTCGCCGACCCACTGAGCGCAGAAGGGCGCAATTTGGGCGCCTTCGCCTGTCCGCGCCATAGCATAACATCTTTTCTTGGGCTCTGGGCGCGGTTGGGGACCGTGTCTAGATTGCACAGCCCAGTCGGCGGGTCAATGCACGGGCTCGCCGGGTTTAATAAAAACGTAGTTGGATTGAGGAGGGCCTTTCTTAGAGGCCCTCCACAAGACGGGACCTTATTAGGTCACACTGCGCTATCGACAAGCGGACGTAGTGTCTGCGGTCCATACCCGCACGGTCAGCAGTAAGCAGGAAAGGGGTGCATCGCTGAGGTGTTTAGTGGTTGAGAGCTCCACACACTCCTCCCCTTTTCTCCCCAGGGAGAGGGCGAATAGGCTGGTAGAGCTTCCCCTCAGCGAGAAAATAATAATAATAAATGTTAGTATGATGCTCAGTTAAATTTTGCTGAAATACTGGTTTATATACAAACCTAGTTTAGCATCGGTGGTCACATTAATTGGACACTAAATCTAGACCTAAGCTGCAATGTAGAATTTGTAATATGCTTTCATTGAATAAATTAATCTTCAATCTTAAATACAACCCAAACTTAATTGTCCGTCAAAAGCAGTGAAATTCAAACTCAGTATTTACTAGTAGGTAGTAAAATATTTAGATAGTTGTTATTGTATGTTATTTGTGAACCCAAACTTAAACATTAAATTTGATGTGACGAAATCTAAATACAAATTAATCGACGACAATCCCGTAATCGTCTTGTCTTGTCTAATCTATTTAATCCATGCATGAACGAACTTACAGACTTCACTAATAGTCTCAACATAGTTGCTAAAAGCGATATTACACGGTTCAGTCAAATTGAAAGCAATTCAATTGAAAAGCATTGAACATTGCATTGATTTCCTATTTACACACAAAATATTCAACAATATGAGACATTCGATATTCATTTACATAGCCATGTCGCTCAAAGCGGACACCCGTGCACACATGATAATTTTATGAATGAGTAAGATAGCATTTTTAATCAAAATAAACATTAAAACACAAAACTTTTTGAATTTGAAGTACTTACTTACCTTATTTAATTATTTTTTTCCAATACTTAGTGATAAATAGTTAAGGTCAAAGCTAGTATGGTATTTGATTTAAATACCAAACTAGTGAAACAATTTTAATAAAATTTCGTCTGTTAAAAATAGAGGAGAACATCTCCGCGTTGGTGCGTATTTGGATGAATGACGAAAGAGGAGCCAACGAGTAGCTCGGTGGCGTATTGGTTTGAGCGCTCTGGTTTCGAATTCGAAAACAAAGCAACTTCCGCCATGGTCGACCTCGGGATGGGTCAACCCAAAATTTATAATCTCGAGCTCCATCGTCCTTCGGAAGGCACGTTAAGCCGTTGGTCCCGGGTGTTACTGCAACCGCCTTAACCCACTAGCCCGCATTGGGCGTGGTGGTGTTATGTCCCAAACTCCCCATGTGTTTCTTTCATGTAGGAAAGCCAGTGTCCAGCAGTGTAATGTATATAGGCTGGTGATGTGATGATGTGTTGTGTGACCAAAGAGGTGCTAGGTCCATATGAAGGCCCATAATACAAGTGCACTTTCATCCTGAGGATAAATTCATTTTAATCCTCAGGATGCCAGTCCACTTGCAAAATCAAGTTATTTTTGTTCGTTATTATTACAGGTGCCTGTGGGCGGCAGTAGCCACTTACCACAAGGTGGGCCCACAGATCACTGATGGGCCGTCAGTTTGTTTGCCATCTAGTTGTATTGTATATAAAAAAAACTATTTAATGGTAGAATTTCAGGAGAAGATGCGCCCGCG
This sequence comes from Nymphula nitidulata, assembly GCA_947347705.1. NCBI lineage: Eukaryota > Metazoa > Arthropoda > Insecta > Lepidoptera > Crambidae > Nymphula > Nymphula nitidulata. The sequence continues at coordinate 6,337,039 of OX374626.1, forward strand.
TCCTTCGCTACCGTACGCGGAATAAGTCCTTGTCCAATGTTCGTGACACGTTGCAATCGTGAAATCAATCGATCAATATTGAATTAATTGCGTTAAAAGCTAATTTAATGAGTTGGTTTAGCACGGAAATGCCGCAGCTGTGTTATGCAGAGCACCTCCAAAATATACATTTTTATTTATTTTTTGTATAATATACAAAAAATATCATATATATCATATTATGGTCATATTATGACCAGAGTGGCAAAGTAGCTTATGGATGGCTTACTGACAGTGAGCGCCGCTCACTGTCCCCATATTATTGAAATGACATATAAAAAAGTGATTGCATTCTCAAAACAATAATAAACTGTAACTACATATTTTCATATTCATAATAAAACTGTATACGCGGTTAGGCGCGCGATGAGCAAAATGCCACGCTTTGTGACAAAGCTTGCAAAAACACTTCATTACGCTGTCAAAGTGACTTTGAAGGACAAGTGAGATGGATCAAGGGAGAGGTGGTGTAAACTTGGGAAGATTTGTTTGAGGCTTTTAACGCCAAGTTGCCATTAACATCGAAAATAATTGCAATATATTTTTGCGTGAGAAAAATCCTGAAATGAGAAATCGTCGTTAGGTGTATGAAAGTGTTGTGTAAAAAAAGTAAAGTTTGAAATCGGAATGTGTCGTTAAAATCGTCGCAAGGTATGTCAAAGTGAAGTTCAAAATCGGAATGTGTTGTTGAAATCGTCGTTAGGTGTCTTATACCCCTTAGGCGGCGGTAACCCACCGGAAGGCTATGACAATGGAAAAATCAATTGTGTCTGGAATCTGATGCTTGACGGGTAAAAGATCGTGCTATTGAAACACTATAAAAGTAAGTTGAAAATTACGGCCTATAATACTAATGATCCACTACACGAAATAATAATAATAATAAATTTACCCAGCATTTAAATATAAAAGTGACATAATTGTATTAAAATAATAAGTGTATTTATTAGTAGTGTCTACTTATATCATCTAGAGCACAACTTCAGAAGCCTTAATATTGTAATGCACTGTGATATTAATGTAGAAACTAAGTAGTGTTCTGGGTTGATCGCCTCCGGCCCTAACGAACCTATCGGTAGGCAAACTGAATATCCGCAAGTTAAAGCACGTTTTGTGCCACCTCGAGCAAATGCTAATGTATTTTAGTCAGCTGTCATTTTAGTTGTACTTGGAGATTAGACTCATACTATGGGTTAGTATCATGTCAGACCCACCGTACCCCTAGCCATATACCCCTGGGGGTAGGGTGGGACTGAACCATACCACCGTTAGTAGGTAGTGCTGCGTGCTGGGATTTAATAGAAAAATAGAAAAAAAAATTCAGCCACAGATGCCAGATGCACTAAGTATTGGTTATTAATTATCTTATTATTATGACTCCTGTTGGGACTCTTAAGTAAGTGTCTCGAGTTATCGACAAATTAAAGATTTTATGAGCGTCAGTGTCGATTCAAAATGAAATGGCACTCTAACGAATGTTACAAACTGATATTGAAACTAATGGAACTAAAATTAATGTAGAAAATTACACTGTTCATGTACAGTCGACATCAAAACAAGGATAACACTGGCTTTTGGACATACCTTATTCAGCTGTAATAGAAACAAATTTTGAAGTGAATTTGTTAATTTTGAATCGCGGCCGAGTATACGGTACATGTTGTGCCTACATCAATTACCTAATTACGACCTAAGTCGCAATTTGACGCTAGGACAATAATTTTCTAATAAAAATAATTGTACATTATCCCGAATTCAACATTCTGCATACATACCACCATTTCCTATATGTTTTAAAATTTTGTATATTTTCCCGTTTTAGGAAATATACAGAATTCATACGAAATGTCCGTGATAAAATTTATTTCATACATTTTCTGGCGAATTCTCTTATTTCTTACATTTCCTAGGAAATGTAGATACCTAGTGACGAATTACATACTATTACATTTCCGGCGACATTCAGACTAACGAACCTAAAAAAAAACTGTATGCGGAGAAAAATTTAAACCTGTACATTCTGTTTGGACAGATTCGGAGAAGTTTGATAAATAGTAGGTGCTCAACATCACTGTTTGCGAAACTTAGGGGTAGTGCAGGTTCTCGGAGCGTGACAAGGGGATTGTTTAAGAACCCGAATTGAACCGTGTTCATGTACTCATTACTGATTTAAATACCGAGCATTCGTGTCTTGTTCTCGATTGGTCGATAAAGCAGTGAAATTACACACTGCGTTTGTAACATTGTGTTCCTGTGTTGAAAGAAAACACTTTGTTAATTTGTGAAGTACCCACAATGCTGAAACGTGGTCTAAAGTTAGTCTTGGTTTAAACCTGAAACCGTCTCTTTCTGACTTTATTAACAAAAATGAGACAGCCTCAGTCTGAAGCCAGTTTGATATTAACCACGTTTTGTAACAAGGTGAATTAGGTTTTTTTATTGCTTAGGAGACGTCGCCAGTTGGTTGGTAATGGTTGAAGGGTTGAGTATCTTGCTGACCTTGCTGTTTGATGGTCCATCAGCAAATCAATGTACGATAACCATCTATATTCTATTAGTCTGTGTCTGATATTAAACAAGATATACGCTCATTTTCAACCGTCAGTTTTTTGTAAATTTTCTTTTAAAACAAAGCACTTTGCTGCTCATCCTAAATAATATTATAAATGTAAAAGAGACTTTGTTTGTTTGTTATGCTTTCACGCCTAAACCACAAAACCGATTTAGATATAATTCAGCATGGAGATTGTTTGAAACCCGGGGAAGAACAGAGGATGCTTTTTGGAGTGGTAACCGATATCCACGCGGGCGGAACCGCTAGCAAAAGCTACAGTAATCCGTTTAAGATATAATAGCCGACAGCACCCTCTCCCTTTAAACAAGACCATGATCATCTTCAGCCTATATACGTCCCACTGCTGCACACAGGCTGTCCAAGATGGGAGACCGCGCTAGCCCAATGGGGGTTGGTAAAAGCGATTGCAATAGAAACCAGGATTAACGTGCTTTCCGTATCTCGGAGGAGCAGGAGATAAAAAAATATTGATTCACCCATTAAGACCTAACTTTATGTGATGTGTAAAATTTACCCTTCGTTTATCTTTTATAGGCAGCAAATAATACATCAAGAAATGTAGGTACCACATCTCAACACAAACGTGCGGCGTTTGTCTAACGATTCTTTTTAGGGTTTGATATCTATCTAGAGTGGATCATTATTTTTCATCTCGAGCACCTCGATATTTGAAAGGATCACTTCAGCACTGTATAGATTATTATAACGATATCTTAAAGTATGTTCTCTCAGTCAATACGTAATGCATACTCAATATTGTTTCCAATTGAAATTGTTTGTTGTTCTCCGATACTAATTGAGTAACGTTATCTTCGTTTAGTTTTTGTTGACAATACAAACTGAAATAGAAAGGTAAATATAAATACTTATGTCAAGGTGTACCACTGTACACAAGGTGTGACAAGGTGTTCTACTGGACTGGTTCTAATATTTTCATACTTTAAGTTATATTTTTTTAAATTTGATTACTGTTAAAGCAGATCAAGTGTTACACTTTGAAATTTGTGGGTACCTTTTACTAGGTTGTAGGCCCGTATGTAGGGTCGTCTGGGTAGGTACCACCGTTTTTAGTATTTCAGCCGTGAAACAGTTCGCTGTGTTTCGAATTGAAGGGAAATGTAGCGTAATTAAGGCCTACGCAGACCGGGACGGCATGGCAAGGGATTTTGCCGTGAATCAGCGCACACTAGCCGCTTAGGTACCGCGGCATTCCAGCGCCTTGCCACGGCATGCCACGGCGTGCCGCGGCACACAAAGCACGCCTCGGCAACTCTTGCTGCCCGATACAATTTTAGTATTCAGTTGCGTTTGATCGAGTGTTGATGTGCCTCAGTTTTAAAATGGTTGATTGAGATTTGATGTTGGTATCGATTATGAAGATGAAGAAGGTGCACAGGCTAATAATAGGGATAGAAGAAGATTTTCCCCGCTTCTATACCCCCGCCGCCGCATCCCGCGGTTTGTCATAACGAGCGCCGGAGTCCGTGGCATGCCGATGCCTACCGCAGTACGCCACGGCATCCCGCTACGGAAGCCCGTGGCTCGTCTTTCAATGCCGTGCAATGAAATGCCTTTCGATGCCACGGCATCATTTTAAAGCATAGCAATTTATGTGGTATTTCTGTAACGATACGTTTGAATTTCCATTAGTAAAAATTTTAATCCCTTGCCATGCCGTCCAGGTCTGCGTAGGTCTTTATGGACGGCATTTCATCTTAGGCCTCAGGACGACAACGCACCCGCAATATCAATTTTGACTTGATTTTTGCCTTGTTATTGCAGGTGTCTCTAAGCGGCGGTAACCGCTTACCATCAGGTGGGCCGTCAGCTTGTTTGTCTAAAAAAAACCTTAATCCGTCAATAATAGTCATTTTCCAATTTACATATTTCGAACTGACAACGCGAGGGCATTTTCCCACTACACGGAAAGCCTTTTTACTTTATAATCTAAATAATGAAAAATATTCGTAGAAGTAATACAAAAATTACCCTTACTAGTATTTATATAACTAACTTTACTAAGAAGTTTATTTTAAAGAAAATACTTAGAAACAAAACTTGAAATATTTTTACAAGAAGCGACTTCAAATATTCAATTTAAGTAAAAAAATAAAACGCCGCATCAATTGACCACAATATAAATAAATAAATATAAAAGGCCATACATAGAACTGGCGTACTTGAGCTTAAATATTATGTGACTCATATACACACAAGAGTCCCGTATTTTACACCAATCTTTAATCAAGTCACAGAAAAGTTACCTTTCCTGTCTGTTTGCGTGCATATGTTATTATTGCCCGTCGTACTAAGATGGGCTTCTGTATGAAAAAAGCTATTTTGTGTCATGTCTGGGCCTGATATATTCATATAATTTGATTTTATTTGTTTGTTTTTTGTTCGTCAGAAATATCCAGCAAGAAAAGAAACTTTAGATTATCGGAATAGTGTTGATCAAACTGTAATTCCACTTGTGATGGGAAAGGATGATTAATTTAATATTAGAAAATATGATCTGTAAGTATATAGAGAAACAGAAAGGTCGCGGTCAAAAAATAAACTTCAAGTCCCGGACAGGGTCGTTCGATATCTGTCCGGACAGATATCGAACGTCCCTGTCCGGGACGACTTGAAGTTTATTTTTTATAAGTAAGCATTCGATATTAATACAATTAAGAACTTTTTATTTTGAAAAAAAAAGAGATACATAATTATATACTTGCCATTTGTAATGTGAATTCCACGTGACAAAGTCATCTATGTAAACCAACGTCTACCTAAAATATCCCAAGGAAAAAACCGACAAGATGGCACGGGGCGTGAGATAGGGGACGTAAATGGATGCTCACGAAATTGCTTTCCGTCGATAATGTCTAGGAATTTTCTCTCAAAATAGCTGCTTGTCTAACTAAGCGAGTGTGGCGAAGCTGAAGATACCCTTTTCAATTTATATGCTGACTTAACATTGTTCTTTATACACAATGAAAGAAAAATGTTCTATAGTTTCCAATAAAGCTCCGTATAATGCAAAGCACTGCTTTATGACAAGACATGTAACATATTTTATATGATAACCTTTAATGATAAATGTTAACATAAACAATCTTTGCATACTCTCTACGGCATGAATCTATTATTGAACCTGTTGCCACGAAAGTTTTGGATTCGTTTGATTTGTTGGGTACCTATATCTGAATTTATAATACTTAAGAGGATGTTCTAAGTGGCAAACGTACATTTGTACTATGATACGTATGCCGGATTTGGCGAAGTATTTTATTTATGATGTATATTTTTAAATAAATACGTCGGCACTCTCTAAAGTTACTTTAATTAGATTGCAACCGTTTAAAACTAAAACATTATCCTATTTTATAATTTTACCCTCTTAGCCACTAAAACCAAGTTTATGACCATCATTTTAATTATGTTGAGTATGTACGACAAAACATTTTATTCATTTACGATGTGTAAAGAATTTTATAAATCCTTTCTTGTAACGCAATATGACTCGTGTAATAAAAATTGCGTTCCGGATTTCCGAGAATGAATTTCATTACTTTCAATTTTAGCTTCAATTTTTACAACATATATTTTGATTCCTATTGCGTTTTGCTCGCATGTTGGATCATATGTTAGTATATTTTTTCACATTTGTGGTTCTTTAGAAAAATAAACCAAACCAAACCAAACCTGGTGATAAAACTATAACTTTCAGAAGAAACTTTGATATTTCGCCATAAAAAAAATTTGGATCTGTACTTTAACAAAAATAAAATTTTAATAAACACGATACAAAAAGCTAAATCTTTTGTGATATCGTCATTTGGAGAAAATATGAAAACAATTACCTATTTTTTATTTTATTTCTTCTACTTTAAATACATTTTTATTAGTAAACAATTCCCAAGTCACAGAAATAATGTTTTAACAATCTTTGCAAGGTGGCTTAGACACAATGATACCCTACTAAGAGCCTTATAGGATGTGTTGTGTGTGATGTGCTTAAGCTTATCGGCTGACATGCACTCGTTATATTAAAAACGTATATGAATTGACGACATGTTAGCTTACCGTATATTTGTAGTATCTGTACCGTTATTTGTTTAGATTTTACATTGAAAGGAAATGTGATGGCGAACGTAGTTAGAAAAAAGGGGCTTGGTTAACACATCATTGCATATGTACATTTTCTTTACCCATGTTAGTTATAACCACATGCTATCAGATGAGCCGTGTACTATAATAGTTGTTTGCACAGTTCTCTATTAGTAAATGCTACATCTGTCTGTCTGTTTGTACTAAGTATGTGGACCTCGATGTAGTTTTGACTGTGAGATAGGAGGTTTCTTAGGAGGATCATCACGGTGTGCCCATAGAAATCGTGTCAGTAAGAGCTTGAGTGAAGCATGTTGTAGTTTCGCAAGTCTACAATGCTTACGTTGGCTAAACCTTAAAAGGTAATTAAATAAAACCAATGTAAAAAAAATAGATCTTAATGAGCCCTACACAAAAGTTATCGTGTATGTCTTTATAGGTTGACTCACATTAACCATTTTAAAAACGTCTCCACACAGGTGGAGCCACAGACAAAAGCTAGAGGTTAATATAAAAATAATTTACCTACACTGCTCTGTCGCGTTCGGAGGACATTGATCCAATCTGCGTCCGTAAAGCAAACGCCATTTCAATACGTAGAACCAGATTTGTTTATAGGTAGCACGGAAAATGACTTTCATTGTGTTTTATTGAAAAGGGTATATACTTCAGCTTATACTGAGTTGGGCATACAAGGTGATCTTCTGCGTTGGGTAAAATCTTACATAACCAAAAGAACGCAGGCTGTGGTGGTCGGCGGTCATAGATCTAATTTTATTATTGCTCCTTCCGGAGTACCTCAAGGTTCCATACTGGGTCCTTTACTGTATGCGTCATATTTGTACGACATAGGGACCTGCTTTATTCACGCGAAGTTTCTGCTATATGCTGATGACAAAAAAGTATATCTCAATATTAGAGATGAATCTGACTGCGCCAGGTTGCAAGAGGATTTGGATAGGCTATCTCACTATTATAAAGCTAACAGAATTGGAGTTAATGTTGATAAATGTACTCATATAACTTTCACTCGGGGTAATGCAATAGAGAATAACTATCACTTAAGTGGAAGAAGTATCAAAAAGGACTTAGTGGTAAGGGATCTAGGTATATACTTGGACACTAAACTTACTTTCTCGGCTAAGATTATATAGTTAGTAAGGCACTCAAAAATTTAGGCTTTATTCACAGGGTGAGTAAATCTTTTACCGATTTGGACTGCATAAAGGTGCTTTATTTTGCGTACGTGCGTAGTGTACTGGACTACTGCAGCGTAATATGGAACCCTCAATATATTATTTATGAACATGGTATTGAGAAAGTGCAAAGAAGGTTTGTAAAGTATTTAAATTACCGCACAAATGAACATTCTGACGACTATGGTGAATGCTGTCGTACACATGGTCTACAGCCACTTAATGTCCGGCGACGTGTTACAGACATGTTGTTCTTTCATGATGTGTGTTCGGGTGCACTCGACTGCATCGATCTCGTGACTGGTTTGTTAGCTCTAAATGCGCCTTCTAAACGTACTAGACATACAACCTTATTTCATGTTCCTGTAACGCGCACTAACTATGCTGCTAACAGTCTTATCTACCGTTTACCTCGCACATATAATAAATATCTATCTGATACTGATATTTTGGCACAGAGCAAGAACATATTTAAGAAAAATATAATACTGACTTTTATAAAGTAAAATAATATTATAATTAATAAGTTAAAATAATAATAAAGTAAAAAAAAAAAAAAAAAAAAACAAATCCTTAAATTATTAAACAATTACGTTAATATTTTAATTGGTTTTTAAATATTAACTTACATTTTTAATTATAAATGAATTATTTTTTTATAATGATGATTTATTATTTATACAAATTATTTAAATTTTTTTCAATTTAATTTTTAAATCAACTGCCCTTCATTGTTGAATAATTTTGAATTGTAAAATAATTTTGAATAGCTATTTTTTAATAAATAACGACGTTGTGTGTGTTAAGAATGATACGATTTAAACTCGTACTACAAGTGTCGACTGTTTATTTCCCGCTTCATGTAAGCCCACCGTAAACTTAAATTGAACAATGCCAACTCAGTTGCCCATGTGCACACAACTACATACACTAATTCACACACACGCACAAGTACACAAACACACACACACACACACACATCAAACGTGCAATGGTAATCCTATTTTTATGTTGTTTTCTTGGATTGTTTTTAATTTGAGTAATGTTATTTTTCGTTAGGTGCTAGTAACTTATATTCAACTACCCACTTACTGTGAATTGTAAATTGAATATGAAATGTGGGTCCGTAATTGGCTTAATGTTTGTAATATATTTATGTTTGTACTATGATTTTCAAACTTTGTGCTGTGGACTTATTGTTCAATAATAAAATAAAATAAAATAAAATACTAGATGGAACATTGAACCGAGTAATTGAAATGTTTGCAATCAGTGTCGTGGCGTTCTTACACACAATTACAATTCAAAAAAAGGGGAGGTTATCGATTCAGCTGTTTGTTTTTCATGTTTGTTACCTTTGAGGTAACTCTGTGATTTATAAGCCGATTCGGAAATTTCTTTTTCAATTGAAACGATATACTTTCATATTCAAATTAGTCTCACCCATAGGCGACCGACTGGTCGAGTGGTCTGTACCCCTTGCTATACGGGCTGCTCGATCAAGAGGTCCCGGGTTAGAATCCCGGTAGGGGCAAATGTTTGTATGATGAATACGAGCATTAATGTCCACGAGTCATGGATGTTTATATGTTTATTTAGTATATTTCTAATATTTATATACATATTATTATCAATATTAATCCGTTATCTAGAATCCATAACACAAGCTCAATGATGCTTACTTTGGGCTAGATAATAGGTGCGAGTGTATGAATATTATTATATTATTATTATCATAGACATCTTATCAAAATGGATTCAGTACCAACAACTTATAAGTAACCTACTCAAATTTAAAATACTTTTTGCCTTTGTAGTGGTTTGAAGTCGTCTTAAATTTTTTGTAATGTAATTTTTTTCCAAAGTTGTTAGTGATAAAGTTCTCAGGTCAAATCTAGATAGACGATCGTCAGCGTTGGAAAATATGAAACCAGGAATTAAAGGGAGGGAAAACGGTACAATGCACTGGTTCTATGATGGCGAGGCCGGCGCCGGCCGCATTTTGTCTTGCAGTGTTTTGATGATTTTTTGTTTTTTATTTGGATCATCTCAAGGACCGTGAGCTCAGTATTAATAGCGGTTGGGACTTAGCTAAGTCGACCAATCTAAACCAATGCTCACCTCTCGACGCAGTTAACGACCGAAGCCTCGTAAGTACTTCGGCTTTAAATTAATTATTTCTTGCTTTTTAGTGTTTTGAATTTGGTGTATATTTTAGTTTAATATTTTTTTTTATTCAAACGTGTTGACTTTCTTTAAATTTAAAGTCAAGTAGCAACTCAAAATATCACAGGGTGGAGACGACAATACCAGGACTATACCTTTTGTCATATTCTCTGAGAATACGACCAGTGCCTACAAATGTTTTACAACTATCAAATAAATCTTATTTATTAAATAAATCTATCAAATAAATCTTATTTATTTGATAATTTCATAACATTTTTATAAACAGCAATACAGCCAATGTTTTAATTTAATATCGACTCCACTCGTATTCGTACAAACTTACTCATTCATTAATTACAAATCAATTTTTAAGAAGGGGTTTTATTTTGTTCTTGATTACATCTTCGATCCTTTCTTAACTTCTCTCGGAGCAAGAGTGAACCCAGAGGGATCCTGATCCCTCTGGGTTGCAACCCATTTATAATTGAAAAAAAAAACAAACACGTACAGACGACAGCACATCGAGCGTAACAGTTTAACCTTGAGACCGCTTGCTCTGTTGGTAATAGATGCAGGCTTTCGTAGTTCAACGTTACACTTGATGTGCTGTCGTCTGTAGCTCTCGCTATATGGATAATGACTAAAGTTATGAACTAGTTCAGGCTTTTTCGTTCGTCCTAGTATCGAATAAGCGTGCAGCACCAACGTAATATATAAAATAGATAGGTATAGAAGGTTAGTTTCAGACAACGAGTTGTAACAGCGGCACTGTGTACGGAGACATGTCGACACGTACGGCGCGGCGGGCGGCGATGTCAAATCATGACAAGTCTTTCTAAGTCGACGCGAAGATAATCTTATCGCGCAATATCTTTGTTAAGCCTTAACCTAAGTATCAGCGAAAACAGGCGGAATGGCGGCGAAGAGGCTGATGCGTCATCAATTGAAATTCGGCTTTAGCTTCTTTAGCGTGCTGTGTAATTTGGTCGAGAGCCACTTCTTTCGACCGCTCTTGGAGACGCGGAAGATTTTTTTAAGTCATGTCAATTTCAACCGCAAGCTAAAGTAATTTAAGTCGATTTTTTATTGATGACGTTCCAGTCTCTTCGCCGCCAATGCGCCGATAAAGGAAGATTTTTTTTAACTACTTACTGGCCGCCCACAGGCCCACATGCGAATGTCGGTTATCACGTCAAAATATACCCTACGTCCTTTCTCAGGATATAATGTATGTCCACGTCAAAGTTCATCTAAATCAATTCAGTTAGGATTCCTAATACACTGAACTGCTTTAGATGGAATTCACTTAGCTACGTTTTAATTCCTAACCTAGGGATTAAACCGTAGCTAAGTAACAGGACCGACAAACAGTTTTAATTTCGCATTTATTATAATACTAGTGGACGCCTACGGCTGCTCTCGCGTGGATGTCGGTTATTGCGTCAAGAAGTATCCTATGTTATTTACAGGATCTCAAACTTTTTTCATACCGAATTTGATCGACATCGGTTCAGGGGTTAAGGCGGGACAACGCTTGAGACAGACAGGCTACGCATTTATAATATCAGATTGAACCAGTATGGATTAGATTGAATGTTGTATTATTTTCCACTTTCCTCGATTTTAGAGATCTTATAATTACTGTAGAAGTAGTTGTGCAAGTTTTAAAATAAGTCCTTGTTTGTCCTTTGGTTACATAAAGACGCTTAACGAAAACTGAAACCACGTATTGCTCCCATCATTACTATCATTTTTTTGTATGGTGACTATACCTGGGAACCTGCTGGTTCAGGAGATATTGAAGGTCAAAGTCAAGTATTTTTTTTTTCATTTTTGATACAAAGCAATAGATAATGTTATTACTAAATTTTTCCCCGAATAAACATTATCAAAATTATTTACATTTGATAACCAATGGGACGCTTGAAGTTGCAAAGCTGCAGTGTATATCGCATGACGCGCGGTGGCGCGGCCGCCATCACTCACACAAACAGCCGCTACCCACCACACGCACGAGCACGATACACACGCGCGCGCTATGACCCCGCGACCCCGCGACCCCGCGACCGCGGCACCGCATCACCCGCAATCAGCTGGGCGGGGATCAACTCTAATGACGATTATTTTATGATTTCACAACTGCCTATTTACTAAATCTTAATTGTACACACGACAGCACATCAAGTGTAACAGTAGCACTACGAAAGCCGCCTCTATTACGAACGCAGTAAGGGCGGTCTCAAGGTCAAACTGTTACTGCTTGATGTGCTGTCGACTGTACTTGTCGTAATTAATTAAATCTTGGTATCTTTCAAAGTAAAGAGAAAAATAAAACTGAAAGATCGACTATCTAGCTTATCCTCTGCATCTTCCTAGTACCTGCTCGGTACCAACAGATTAGAAAGAGTATGTCTAAAACACTACAAACATTATCCATACATTTAAGTAGGTACCTTTGGCTTTTTTATAAGTAGGTACATTTTATTGAGTTTAAATGAGCCCATTAAAGTTTATTCTAGGGGCCAAACGGATGCTACTACTTCGCTACGCCATACTGTAAAGTCAGTTTGAACTTCCAGTCTCTTCACGCTGATTGAAAAACGACACTTAAATCACTAATAAGTAGTCCTGTGATAACAAATCACTCGAATGAAAGCAAGGTAGAATGTTGTTTGTTTCACAAAACAGTTAAAAAGGTAGGTAGGTACTATCTATTTTATCTATTCCGTGGTTTGTTTGCAAAAGAGTGGCAACAGCCTGCTGAGCCCCGCTGGGCCGACAGAGCGGCGTTTTACAAGTAGATGATTTCTTCATTCGTCTTCGATCGTCAAAACGCGAATGATAATACCTCTGACTCTGATGGAAGCAGGTATGATTGGTTTTATTCCAATCTTAGTGATATCAACATTGTCATCAGAAGTTATCCTTCCATAAAATGCCAAGATTCAAAATTCTTTATCTTTTTAAGCGCAATAAATGGTATTTATTTTTATTCTTTATTGTTATTGTAACATAAAACATGACCAAATCCTTGGTATATCCATGGACCAAATAATACATAGTAATTTATGTAGCTTTTAAAAGTGCCTAAAAATAAAAAATAGCAATTTTGGTTGCAATGAAAAACTCTATTAAACAACAGGTGCTTTTATTAACTTTCTCGTTGTGTTTAAAAGCTGAATTAACTGTTGATATCAGATTAATAAATGAATTTGAACTAAAAACTTACATCCTCTTTTCCCATTTTACTTCTTACCACGCAGGTTTTCGAAAAAACGTAACTTTATTTTTCTATACAATTTTGACCGCCCGCCTTACTAAAAAGTTACGGCAAATATTTTACTCATAAACACCTAAATAAAGCTGTTGGTACTAGCCCAAATAGCGGCTAGATGACTTGTCACCTAGCCGCTTAGCATGGCTAGCCAGTTTAGCATTGGTGGTGGATTCCACGAGAGTTACTACTGGATAATACTAGTGAAATTATCTAGAATCATCCAATGTAAATAATTTAGAGAAATGTTACTAAAGGTGCGTGCAGACAATTGTCAATAACTACAGGACTCGCAGACATTTTTGTGCATAGTGATAGATCGTAGAGAGTATTCAGAACGAATCTACACGATAGACAAAATGTCAGCCGGCCCGTCGAACATGACATGACACGATGAAATTGTCGACGACAATGTATCACGAGTCTATTTTCTATGAAAGTATTTTTGAAATGTAAAAAAAATATCTAAAAGTTATTTAACCAGTCAAGCATCAGATTCCCGACACAATTGATTTTTCAATTGTCATAGACCTCCAGAGGTATAACCCCGCTTGACAGATTACAAGCAAAACTTATTTCTACATCGAATAAAAAGATGACTCAAATTGTAATTGTACAACTAGATGACAAACAAGCTGACGATCCACCTGGTAGTAAGTGGCTACGGTAGCCGCTTACAACCAGGAAAACATCACTTAGTATCGCAGGTGCATTGTTTTTTTACAATTCAATGCCATAATCAGAAACAAAATATTCTCTAAATCGTATTACTAAGGAAGAAACCATGGGCAAACTAATCTTTGTTGCACGCGTGAGTTTATTTATTTTACATTTGTATCAAACCACGGATCAATTGTCTTTGCAAGTATTTTTGAACCTACTGGTTGGTTTTTGTACCGCCATGATGAGTTAGAAACTTTTAAAAGTATAAGTAGTAAAGAAACTATAAAGGTTTTTATGTCCTTATTGAGTTGACATTTTTTATTCTAAGAGTACATGCATTCATTTTAATAATTGTGTTCATATTTTATTAGGGACTTAATCCCAACTAGCAAATAAAATACTTGCATCGCTTGAAAGTATTTTCGGCATGCAACATTTGGTTTCTACTTTTCATTACATGAATGAAATTTTTAAGCTAGTTTACATTACTGTGTTTTATTTACACTCAAGTTTCGGTCGAGGCCGGCGGCAGGAGTAGTATGAGAAACATTTTCTGCACGCGCCTTTATTTGACTCTGCACCGGCAGGCCGGCTAGCGGGGAGCGGCGAGCGGCGTACGCGCCAGAGAGAGATCAAAGAAGCCGCCAGTCCTAGGTCGGCCGCGGTGAATCGTGAATTTTAGTTTCAGTTCAATTTCCATCGTCATCGAATAGGTACACTTTATTATTTTATTAGTTCTCTCTTGTCTATCTAATAAAGTATTACTTTCTTGTGAATTTTGTGTTGTGGGAAAGGTAGTGAAGTGTGATAAATAGTGTACGTGGTGTAGCTGATATTATCCTACTTTGCGAGTGTCATAACTTCGTAACTACCTACATGAAGTGTGATAAATAGTGTACGTGGTGTAGCTGATATTATCCTACTTTGCGAGTGTCATAACTTCGTAACTACCTACAAAGATGCCGTGGCATTCTTTTAGTACTCGGGAGTATGTGAACATGGTTTTCTGCTACGGCATGGCCGAAGGAAATGCATCTGGAGCCCTGCGACTGTACAGAACCAAATACCCTGACGCTGTTCATCCTCGGGATCCGCGAGTATTTACTCGAGCTGTACAGCGTCTGCTTGATAACCAGCCGATCGCACCCGTTTCAGAAGGCGGCGGCCGTCAAATACGACCAGCGGCCGAACAAGCCATTTTGGACGTGGTACGTGAAAACCCTCGGTTGGGCGTTCGAACAGCAGCCAAAGTGCTGAGGAGAAGGCACGGTCATCGCTCTCGGTACATGGTGTCCCATTCCACTGTGCACAGAGTGCTAAAGAAGGATAGGCAACGGCCCTATAAAATACATCGTGTGCATGCACTCGTGCCGGGCGACAGACAACGCCGCATGACTTATTGTACATGGCTTTTAGGGCAGAATCCAGGTTTTGAAAAAAATATTATTTACACGGAAGAGAGCACGTTCACAAATAACGGTATGTGGAACCGTCGAAACTCGCATTATTGGTGCTCCCAAAACCCGAACCAAACACAAGAAACGGGCTTTCAGACACGGTGGAAACATAATGTATGGGCAGGCATAGTAAGAAACCAGATTTTGGGACCTGTTTTCTTGCCACCGAGAATGGACGGCCCTGCCTATCTAGAGTTAATTAACAATTATGTTACCGAAACCTTAGATAACATGCCACTAGCCCAGCTGCGAGAGACATGGTACCAGCACGACGGTGCGCCACCACACATCGTGAGGACAGTTCGCGAGCGGCTGACGGAACTGTTCGGCGACCACTGGATTGGACGATACGGGCCTCATGCTTGGCCTGCGCGATCGCCTGACCTAACACCGTTGGATTTCTTTTTGTGGGGCTACGTCAAAGACAGAGTTTTTGACCGCCCTTGCCAAACCGCTGATGAAATGCAGAGAAAAATTATTGATGTCTTTGATGAACTCAAGCAGCGGTCAGCAAGAGAAGGAATCCTGGAATTGGTGCACCAAAGCACGCTGAAGCGGGCCCGCGTCTGTCTCCGCGTGGAAGGTCGTCAATTCGAACCTCAACTCATCAGTGTCGAGAGGACACTTGACGAAGTTGACGGAGAGTAGGTAAGTACCTGAGCACTCAAACAGTCTGAAATCTTTAGACATACTCTTTCTAATCTGTGGTCTGAAATTGTTTTTTTATAAATGTATAAATAAATGGTGCGGGCGCGAGCCGGAGGGGCGCGGGTAGCGCGCGGCGGGCGTTTGTAGTTGTAGCCCCACGCACACATGCGTAGGTTGAAAGCGCGCACGCGTTACATTGCGCGCTGGAAATAATAGTATTTTTTTAATACCTAAAAATAAAAGTAGTTTCCCAGCAATTATTTTTGCTTAGTGTAACTAACTTCCATGTACATTATGCGTGGGCGTCGGCTTCGTTAAGGGTCTTTTTACACCCTGTATACTTAGAAATCAAAGCGTTAGTCATATTATTGTTGTGATCATATCATATTAATTTATTAACCTATCAACTGTAAACACGTAACTCTCGTGATTTTGATGAAAACATAAAACCTTTTCTTCCAAGAAAATAAGACAAATATTTTCAAGAAAATCAAATATTATGTTACACAACAAATACGAAACTAAAGTACCTACGCAAATTATTATCATTGTCTCAGTAAACATTTATGTTTAGTTAGAATAAGTCTTACTGTCAATATCTGAGTTAAAGTACTGTGTGTAAATAAATTGGATGGCATTTTAAGTATAGTCAACAGAATATCAGTTCATTTTTTTTAAAAACACGGTAAATATTATGACTTCACATCACGTGCTAGTAATTGCACTTTAGGAGTTATTCTGTGCTAGTAAAAGAAATCCATATGCCTCGCCACGACAGTTAGTGCAGCACTGAAAAAAGTCCCTAGTAATGTCCCCCTGGCGGCACGTAAAGTCCTATTTCTCCCCTGCCGGCTGATAAGGCCCTATTTCTCCCCTGCCGGCCCATAAAGTTCTATTTTTATCTTCTTTTGAAGGAAAACATGTTATTAGAAGAAGGGTACTACACATGTCCTGGTAAAGAATTCCATATTTTGGATTCGATATTTTGGATTTTGGAACGAGTCTCTAAATATCATGTGCGTAATTTTCATAGACTAAAAGTAAATTAAAGACTTTACAGACCGGCGGGCGAACTCCTGAACGAGGCCACACTCTATGGTACACAGTCATAGAAAGCGATGACAGATTGAGTAGACACCAACCTGTGTACTTGCTACTAGCAGCTGCATCCTTGAAACAACCACTCAAGCCAAGACTCCGCATTGTTTGAAGCTCTCAGCACAATATAGGACCCTACACAGATCCTTCCCTTTCTAATTGCTTTTCTGCCCGTGGTTTAGCTGGTCGCCACTTCGCAGACTCTCAATAGATCCTGTCAAAATCCATTGCCCAATGCAATGGTATTTGACAGGATCCATTAAGGGTGTTTGCCAAGGCCTGGTAGCTAACCTGGATGGGATTAATCGCGGCGAGGACCGAGTCTATAGCAATAGGGGTGAAAAGGACACAAACACGCCAAACGTAAATTACAATCAGCGGGGAGTTGAATCGCTGCGAGAAAAAGCTCGGTCAATAAAACACCAGTAGCGAAGAGACAGTTAGGCGATTTGATGTAATTGTAGAGGCTATAGTCTTTGAATATTGCCTAATTTCTAAAGGTGGTGAACACATTGATTCTCAGACACGACCTAATTTTCACATAAATCAAAATCATATTTATTCAAGTAGGCTCCTAAGAAGGTCTTTAAAATCGTCAAAAATAACAAAATATTTATATCTATTTAACAAATGGTCTCACAATGTCTTATTGCCTATCTGTCATGTCTAAATTTACACTGGTTTCAAAAGTTGAACTACTGACATAGAAAAGTAAGCATACCTAACTGTATTATACTAATATTATCTAAATAGGGCCTCTCCATAAAGGCTAATTTGTGTTGCCTAATATGCTATCGATTGTACATACTAATGGAATTGGACGTAAAATTCAAATTAGGCTATTTTATAAAGAAATGGACTGAAACAAGCTGCGGAATTACGATTTGATTCCGAACTCCGCGGAGTCGCCTCGGAGATTTGTTAGGCCGAGCGGCGCTAATAAGTGGTCCTAATTTCTCAGTTGAAATGAGTCTCTTAAGATGTCTCTTGGGGTTTTTCTACTTTATTCCAGAAAGTGAGGCTTTTTATATTCAGAGAAATACAGGTACCGAAAAATACCTTTTCATTTTTTGTCAGTCTTGAAATGTATGATGCTTTTTAAGACAAATGGGTGTCGTTTTGCGGGTTTTCTAGTCACCTTTATTTAATTTTTCTTGTCTGACCCTGACCTTCTGTCTGTAAGTATCGGGCATCCAATTTTCTTTGTCACTTTTACACCAACTGAGAATAAATGTTACAAAGATATACAATTAGTAAAATTTTCTTTTTATTGTCAAAAACTTAACAAATATTTTTTGTGTTCTCATTTTCTGATCTAGTCTGGGTGATTTCAAGAATGCCAACAACTGTGAAAAGAAAAAAAAAATTTCTTCAAGTTATTATCTATTACTTTTACCTAATTATTTTCAACATTTCATCAAAGGTATAAAAATAGGGTATCAATATCGTTCCCAGGCAAGCTATCTCCATACCACATTTCATATGTATCAGTTTAGGAGTTCAAGTATGAAAAAGTAACAGAGAGACAGACAGTCAGAGGCACTTTCACATTTTTATTATTAGCATGGGTTTGACAATGAAACGACGATAGTGAGTATCGTGGCGTTTCGATTTGAATATAACAAACACGGAGTTCAGCTGAAAGTGTAACCGCTGGTAATTGTGTGTCCTTCTTATAAGAGCTACGCTGGACTGTATACAGGTTGGTGCTGTCAATAGGACAATAAATTAAAACGTGGACTATATAAGTTTAAAGAAATGCCACTTTCAAAAACCTCGTATTCATTTGATAATGTCATGACATTTGTATGAAATAATATAACATTGGCTGCATTATTTCATACGAAGGTCCTGAAATGACAGCACCACCCTGTATACCACTAGGTATTTTTCTATTTAAATGACTGACTGACGATGTAAGACAATCGCTTGGAGGAGGAGCTCGGTGGCGTATTGGTTTGAGCGCTCTGGTTTCGATATGAAAAACAAAGCAACTTTCGCCATGGTCGATCCTGGGATGGGTCAATCAAAGTTTGTTATCTCGAGCTCCTCCGTGCTTCGGAAGGCACGTTAAGCCGTTGGTCCCAGTTGTTCCTGCAACCGCTTTAACCCACCAACCCGCATTGGGCCAGCGTGGTGGTGTTATGGCCCAAACTCCTCATGTGTTTCTTCTATGTAGGAAGGCCTGTGCCCAGCAGTGGGACGTATATAGACTGGTGATGAACCGCTAGCCATCAGTAAGGTTATAGGCTTCCTTGATATCTTTGGCATCAAAAATTCTAAAACTTCACTGCTTACCACTTTATTATCATCATCATCCTATGTATATCCCACCCATCCCATCCAATTTGAAATAAATTCATCGGGAGTTTGGGCCATAGCACCACCACCCTGGCCCAATGCGAGTTGGTGGGATAAAGCGGTTGCAGTAAGTAACAACCGGGACCTGTCCGAAGCACGGAGGAGATCGAGATTAAAAATTTTGATTGATTACCGTTAAATAATTCAATTTTTAAGTTTGATTTTTTAATAATTTGATTTATAAAAAATTAAATAGTTAAAAATAAAATATTAAAATAAAGCTAATTTACCGGATTTAACTCGCGTTTAATTAGATGTTACATTATTATTATACATCCGACGTTTCGATTACTTTACAGCGATCGTGGTCACGGGAAGACAAATAAAATTTTGATTTGTGGAATCAAAGATACAGTTAGTAATCATTTTAATTAATGAAAATTATTGTATTTGTATGATTAGATATTTTTTCATATAAAGTTTTTTTTACTGTCTCAATTTTGATTGAGTTCATCCAATGTAATCTCGAGCTCTTCTGTAGATCAACCGTGGCAAAGTGGCTTTGTTTTCGTAAACAAAACCATAGCGACGACCACATTAGGTATGATTGTGGTCAAATGTTTGCCTATTAATTATATAAAAAAAATTACGCCACCGAGCTCTTCTAGAACTGGATCGAGTTGCATGATTTGACGAAAAATTAAAGGAAAAATTAAATTGAAGACTTTTTTCAACTTACATTTAATATGTGCACAATTAACAAGTAGCCTTGAAATATTTACTCATTTTTACAGCTTACAATATAATATTAATTACAGGTTACATTTTTACTTAGTTTACGGTTGGATAGAATGTGAAGTTTGTTGAAGCGAAACAAGTGAATATACACTTTGGTGCTATAGTAAAAAATAGGATTTATGTGACTAAATAGCATATTATATGATACATTTATACTAAAAGATTTTTTGTGGATCAACATTATGCAACATTATAACATTAGATAACTTTAGAAATTTTGTAAAAACAAAATAGTAATTGTCACGAACAAGAAAGTTTCACGGCACAAGTATGTCAATGATTTACGGACGTATGTTTCTATGCAATAAGATGTAGATTCACTATTACCAGTCAGTGACTCATAATCCACAGAGAACCCGCACACGAGATGTCATAAGTGTTAGTGTATATAGGTTTCAGGAAAATTTAGATGATATAAAATAATTTTTAATGCAGGACATGGCAAAAATCTTTATCAATTTCACAATAATTGAAAAGGAAAATGAAATCTCGCAGTTGCAAATTTCCGAACAAAATATTTTATTGCGTAGGTTTTTTAATCTTTAAAATTGTTCAAGATGTTTGCCGGGTCATAAAACAGATCTCATTTAATACTTATTTGATTAATTATGGAAAACGCTTGAAGAGAATAACAGGACCAATACGAAGTCATTTTTTAAAACGTCTACCCCTAGTGCATGAGCATAGCTCAAATTTAAAAAAATATATCGAAAGCCATTTCATTTAAATATAAAATTCTAAAGCAGTCAAAAAACAAGATAACTAAAACAGTTGAGCCGACTTCGATTCGACCTTATTCGGTGAAATAAATTCTATACTCGAAGTTTGTTTAAACTAACTACAAGTCTCACACTTGACTTCGCTCGATTTTGGCAGAAGTGGTCTTTTTGACAGCCATTTCTGCCAAGTTAGTAAAACACTTTTTTAGGAGATCCGATCTAATTGTGAGTCTCTTACGGTCACTCATTTTTATGATACCTTAAGATCTCAGAGGTCTATATTTTAAAGTAAGTTTTCGAACAGCTTCCTTAATTCGCTTGCGGCTAAGGTGAGTTGATCCCCTAAAACAAAAGGAACAACTTGTCCATTCGAAACATAAAATGAGCTACTTATGTACAAGTTTTAGTGCACTATTCACATAATAATATTTTCATTTGTTTCACTTCAAGTTACAGGTTAAATTCAAAATACAGACCATATACTTCAAAATGCTATACAATTAGCGTAAATTGATACATGTTTCATGCTAGATTGTTTATATTTACGAAAATAAAATCGTATATGAAAACTTTACAAAGAATATCACAATACCAAGCAGAAATGACAAACGTTCACAAAATATACTTTTAGAATATAAATTGTATTTGGGAAACATTTTTGAAATCGCATTTTTTTCATTATTACAATAGTGTTGAAGACACGTTTTTCTTTATTTATAACTTACAAATAGTCACAAGATAAAAATGCTAACCAGAACCTATTTACAAGTTTACGAGATCGCATTTCTCCCGTACAATACATTCAATAAACTTTATAATTTCTCTTACTACTATGTGTAACCTGGAAGCGCACAGAAATTAGAATAGATACCGTAATTACACAATTGTTTTTTTATATTATTTTTCCCATCATACGACTAAATTAGCATAAGGTGTCACTTTTGATTGTTACAATTTTTCATCCAGTTTTACTAATAATGAGTCATATGACTCGTAAACCATCTACAAATGCATTTGTTAGTAGGTAAACTTATAATAACTTTGCAATATCTGTTGAAAAACTAAATTTAAGAAAATACATTCATTATACTCTGAACAGTTGTACGAAACTCCTGATAGTACTGTTTATTTAGTATGAACTAAGCAATAGTATTAGATATTTAATACTTGTATGCTTTGTCAGTGTAATGGGTAATTATTTTGAACACTAATGGTGCTCAAGCGAGGGCGAGAAAAGATAAGGAAAGAAGTAATGAAAATGTAACAAATTTTGCACATTCCACAAACGTTTTCCTGCTAAACTACTTTGTCATTAATGTCACTGAAATTGCCGAAGGACTTTAACAGTTAAAGAGACATTGTATTCCATCTACTAACATAAAACATTGTTATAGTGTCACTTTGTTTGTCAATAATTAATTTACACTTCTGAATAAACCACCACACTAATAGGTCTAAAACACATATTACTGAATTTAAGTATTCATGCACTGTGTAACTTATAGCAAGGCAGCTATTCTAGAAAGGGTGTTATGTAATTATTACACCAGAGCATGTCCACATTGGCGAATAATACTTTTTACATTGCCAACATGTGACCATCACTATTTATTCTAGTGTTGCAAAGGTAACTGCAATCATGACTGTAAACATTACAGCAACTAGGTATTACTGCAAAGGTATATAACATTTATTGCAATAAGTACAATTACTAGTTTTTATTTAATTTGGCGACCGGCGGCTGGTCTGTACTTCTTACTATGCTGGATACTCGTTTAGAGGTCCCGGATTCGAATCCCGATTTCCGCGTACGAGCATTTGTTCACTAATCATAGATGTTATTATGTTTATTGAGTATATTTCTAATATTTATATACCTATTATTATCAATGTTTCTCTTTTATCTAGGTATACTTAACACAATCACTTAATGATGCTGACTTTGGGCAAGATAATAAGTGTGAGTGTATGATTATTATCATTATTAATTACTGGATGTCACAGATAATATGAGTATATCTAGCATAACTGAAAATCTACTTCCCAAGGTCGGACTATTTGTTTTTGCGTTTTTACATTTGCAGTAAAAGTCATAGTAAACTTTGCAACAATAGTTATTAAGCCAAATTCAACAATAATTGCAGTAAAAGTTTTACTTTTACAGCAACTAGTTTCTGTAAAAGTTTTACTTTTACAGCAACCAGTTGCACTAATCATTATTGTAACGTTTGCAATTATAATTGCAGTTACAGTATCAGTTACTGTTATAGTGCCAGCGTATCCGCCAATGTGGACGCGCACATATTTCACCTTAATTTTTACATTACTTTACAGAACTGCACCATACAAAACAAGCTGCGAACACTATCATCCGATTGTCCAATGATCTAAATTCAGTACCTTTAATGGCCTAAATTATTGTCGCTAATGCCACTGTTCATTCTATTTCTAATGCTTGCCATATCTGGTCCACTCGTTTTCTACGTAGTCCGGGATATGTTTTTCTTTCTAATAAACACTATACACATATATTACATTCGATTTTCACATTATGTTCACGTGATTGGTGTACAAGAGCCTTCATAACACTTTAAACCGGGCTCGCAAGTTCCTCTGAAGCCACCGCAGTCTTCTCCTAGCGTCCTTGCGCATACTTTGCAGCATCTGAAAGATAATAAAATAATGTTAATTACAGGTATTTAAATTAAGCTCGATAAAACGGAGTGGACTTAGTAATATAAAATCACTTTATCGTATTTAACCGCGTTTAATTAGATGTTGCATTATTGTTATCTTGTTGTTTTCTTAATGTACAGTCGACAGCACATCAAGCGTAATAGTTGGACCTTGACGTCGCCCTTACTGCGTTCGTAATAGAAGCGGCTTTCGTAGTGCACTTGATGTGCTGTCGTGAGTACCTATGTTTATTTTTGTGTTTTTCCGATTCACACATAAGGAGATCACTATGTCCGTCGTCGGTAGGGCATTAAATCGTCGAGTGTAATATAATAATGTAAAGTATAATAAAACGCCCATTTAATCCGGCAAAGTAGTTTTATTTTAAATGTTTAGTGCTCGCGAAAACATAGGAATGCATATTATGTTAGCTAAGTTAATAAAACGAGTCGGTTTCCTTGACATTTTAATATTTATAATGCAAAGCCGACCGACGACCGGCCGATGACCGGCTGACCGAGTGGTCTGAGCCTCTTGCTATACAGGATAGTGCTGTCAATACGACAATAAATTAAAACACGGGCTATATTAGTTCATAGAAATGGTTTGCCACTTTCAAAAACAACTTTTTCGTTTGATAATTTCATGACATTTGTATGAAATAATATATCATTGGCTGCATTATGTTTTAATTAATTGTACCCGGTCAGGTCTCCCGGGTTCGAATCCCGGTGGGAGCAAATGTTTGCATGATGAGTACGAGCATTTGTTCACGAGTTATTAACACGACCTCTTAATAATGCTTACTTTGGCCTAGATAATAGGTGTGAGTGTATGAATATTATTACTATTATTATTAAAGCGAACAATTTAGTTATAAATAGCAGTCATATTAGAAGTACCTCATTTTTCGTGCAATTTTTGTGTTTTTTTTTGTATTGTATAAATAATTAATGAAACTAGATCTTCTCAATTATATTAGCAGGGAACTTTTGTTATCCAGTAGCCAACGTATTATTTGCTTATTGTTCAGGTATAACTGAAGATTAGTTCCATGGAAATTAAGCGCGGGTTTTGTGGATATAAGTTTTAAGATCTAGAGTTCTAGTAAGTTCTTAAACAGGCAACTACTTTTCAGGTAAGTTGATTGGTTTCTCGTTAGTAAAGTAAGCCATTAATAAATACACTTTTTTCTTATACTGACCATTTTATACAAAAAAATTTAAGACAAAAGTTTAAAATATCTAAAGGAATCTTTTTATTTTAGCGCCAATAGAAAATGGGAAGTAATTTAAACATTTAATGAAATCAAGGCGCACGGCAGTTACAATTACCACATGAATAGTTGAAATGTGCCTGCGAGTAACTTAGCATCAGTATAAGTAAGTAAAATAACTTGTCGTTAATTTACAACTTTTAAACAAAAAAATCTACTTATAGGTATACAATCAAAAGTGCTAGTCAAACCCTTGCCAAATGAGTACCTACTTAAATTTAATTATTTTACCCTTTTCCGTTTTTTGAAGTCGGTTTCGATTCTGTTTAATTCTTTTTTCACAATTATTAGTGGCAACTTTTTGAGGTCTAAGTTAGACGGGTGACCGTCAGCTTATATTGTTTCCTACTATCGTATCGTTTCACTAAAAAGTTATAGGAAAGCAAAAATCCGCAATTTCGCAAACGTAGACGACTTACTTATTCCAGTTATTTTGATTTAAAAACCGAACTTCCCAATCAAATAAAAAAAAAATGGAACCTTACGGCAACTATTTCGCATCGAACAAAAAAAGAATTAGTAAATTCGGATCAGAAATCTCGGCGTAATAGGTGTACATACATAGAAAAAAAAACATACCAACCGAATTGAGAACCTCCTCGTTTTTGAGGTTAAAATTCAACATTTAAATGAGACTTTACATGCTTATGCAAGTTAGGCTAGTATTAATAGTTATCACAGGATTTTTCTTAAAACATTCTCATTGTTAAGAATGAGCAATTTTAAGCTTTTTTAACCGACTTCAAAAACGAGGAGGTTCTCAATTCGACCGGTATGTTTTTTTTTTTCTTTTTATGTACACCGATTACGCCGAGATTACTGATCCGATTTACGTGATTCTTTTTTTGTTCGATGCGGAATAGCTGCCATTTGGTCCCAGTTGAGTACTTTGGTTTTAAATTTAAAAAAACTTAAATTATTAAGTCGTCTACATATGCGAAATTGCGAATTTTTGCTTTTCAAATCTCTTTTTATTGAAACGATACGATAGTAGGAAACAATATAAGTTTTCGGTCACCCATCTAACTTCGACCGCAGAAAGTAACCACTAAAAATTGTGAAAAAAAATTTTAAACAAAAATTAAAACCGACTTCAAAAAACTGAAAAGGATAAAATAATTAAATTTAAGTAGGTATTCATCCCCTAGAAACATATTTTTGGAGTTGGTGCTAAGTGGTTTCCAAAAACAATAGAAAGTGGAGCACCGACTCCAAAAATATGTTTCTAGGGGATGAATACATACTTAAATTTAATTATTTTATCCTTTTCAGTTTTTTGAAGTCGGTTTTAATTATTGTTTAAAATTTTTATACAAACAAAATACGCCAATAATTTCTTTACTAATAGACTTTTCGAATAATCGTCTGGTAACTTTTTAGACTAGCCTGGCTTGTTTATGCATATGGCAAGTTGTGTAAGAATCGGTTGGTTTGTTTTCAATATTTTTGACTTGAGAGCCTGTATGAAAAGCTCTGCAAACGTAAACGCTCATAATTGTCAAATTCAGAAATTTGTAGTGACGAGGGACTTCAAGTGACTTTGAGTTTTCGATAGTACACCCAGGTCTGCTACTTATCTAGCCCAAATTAAGCATCATTAAGTTCTAAAGTTTTGGATATTTAATAACGTATAAATAAATATAAAGTAAAATAAGTCAAAGGCGATAAGTCCAGTATACCACTTCAATAGCTACATTTGCGTGCACGATTCTACGCATATCTTTGTGTGCTGAAGCGCAACGCACACAATAGCACGTCGCACAGCATATCGAGATATTATGCATGTAGTCAACTGTCGATAGAGATAGAAACTTAGGAACTATAACCGTTTCTCTCACGTTTTGAAGACGTTTTGTTTTGTTAAAGTCGCTAGACGATTATAATTTGGTGGTCGATCGCAGACCCAAACATTCTTGGTTCGAATCCTCATTGTTAACTTTTTTTTACAATTTATTACTTTAGATTTAGTTCACGTAGTTAAATTTATTGTTTTATTATTTATTAAAAATATAAACATTAAATGCTTAGTTTTTTTAATCATTAGGTAAAAATAAAAATATTATGTTTGCAAAGAAACATTTCTTTATTATTCTTTTATCAACAAATAAAAATCAAACCAATACAAATATGAGAGTTATATAATTTATATTTAATATCTTCATTAAAAGTTTATCATAAACTTATGTGAAGGCAAGGGTGATAGAAGTATGTTAAGGTAGTACAATTTTTTTTTGATTATTCTAGAACAGGGCTGCCCTAACCTGATACTATCCAAATAATAGATGGAGGAACTCGGTTGCGTAGTAATTTGAACGCTCTGGTTTCGATAAGGAAAACAAAGCAACTTTAGCTATAGTCGATCCTGAGATGAATCAATCACTAGGTGGTAGACCCATATGTAGGGTCGCCTGGGTAGGTACCACCGCCTTTCTTATTTCAGCCGTGAAACAGTACGCTGTGTTTCGGATTGAAGGGAAAGGTAGCCAGTGTAATTACTGAGCATGGACGGCATTTCATCTTAGGCCTCAGGATGACAACGCACCTGCAATATCAAGTGCTTTTCCTTGTTATTGCAGGTGTCTATAGGCGGCGGTAACCGCTTACCACCAGGTGGGACGTCAGCTTGTTTGCCATCTAGTTGTATAAAAAAAAAAATATATATTATCTCGAGCTCCTCCGTGCTTCGGAAGGCACGTTAACCCGTTGGTCGCGGTTGTTACTACAACCGCTTTAACCCACCACCGCATTGGGTCAGGGTGGTGGTATTATGGCCCAAACTCCTCAGGTGTTTCTCCCAGGCTTGAGCCCAGCAGTGGCACGTATATAGGCTGGTGATGATAATGATGATGAACTTAATAGATTGGAGAGCCGCAGAAACAAAGGCAGTATTATAGTTTAGAAATTATGTTAATTATTATTAATGTTCTTAATTAATTTTATAAAGCTTTCGTATATTTTGCGTTAGATCAAAAGCACGTCGCGGGTCGCACTCATAAGGCGCGGCCCGTACTTTGGGCCACTGCACAGTCCTGTTCTAGAATATTGCTAATATTTAAAGCTAATATTTAAATATACGTACAATCGCGGTCTTAAACTGTTTATCAGTTTGCAAATTAGATTCTTTGTCACAATGAGTGCTATAAATGCAAAAATGCGAAGTCTATTTAATATTACTTTGTGAAGCATCTATTCAATAAAATCACACAAGAGCCTTGTTTAATTTTGGATGATAAAACTTATATCTTAATTTAAAAATTGACACATTTAAATTGTTTTTATTAATATTAAAGAGAAGGCGGGGCAACCTATGCTCGTGAAGTCTTAACGCAAATATTGCATTGAAATGCTGGTGTAACACAGTTCAATGCATCATGGGAGAGTTTGGCGCAAATTATATAATAACGATGCTACTTTGATGAGGTGGCTAGCCACGAAAAAATTCTCAACGTCTTTCAACTACAATTTACTTAAATTACAATGATTTTGTAATTGCACGTCAACACAAACACTTGCTTCTTAGAAGAACATCAATTTTATAACATAACGGGCGCTCACACACAAATTTGTAATAATTTTAATAAAAATATTGAACCATCAAATCCCGCTAAGAGCTCAAAATGCATCTGTTACAATGACATTTAATTAATATTGAAATACTAAACAAAATAGATTAATTGGATTGATTGTTGATGGTCCGTATATTTTTTGTCATGTTTTTTTAACAAAAAAGATTTTAATTAATATAACATCGGCTGCATTATTTCATAGAAATGTCATGAAATTATCAAATGAATGCTTTTGAAAGTAGCAAACCATTTGTATGGATTAATATAGCCCATGTTTTAATTTATTGTCGTATTGACGGCACCATTCTGTATATGAAACCATGACCTGAGAACAAATATTTGTGTTCATCACACAATCATCTGCCCCGGCCGGGACTTGAACCTAGGACCTCTGGCTGAGTAGCCTATATCTGACCACTCGACCAGCCGGACGTCAATGATGAAAATGAAATGACAGAAGACAAACTCACCTACAAGGATCCCACACCACGATGCCTTGTCCCGGGCACCCACTGGGCTCGAGCACCTCACACTCCCTCGGGTCACACACACAGTCCCACCCCCTCACCGCCCCCGCCAGCACCACCACCGCCACCATAGCGAACCACCGCCTACCACTAGACATACTGTCTCTCACATCACCCAACAACTAAACCTCGTCGTCGACTGTCCAGGAAAACACATTATTCAGCATTCACACTTGTAGTTCGATGGATGTTCAAAAAGATATCATCATTCTGAAACAAAAGAAAGTACTATTTAATGTTTCTGATTGACTCCTGTGCATTTATTATTAATTCATTTGTTTCAGGCCAAGCCCACAATAGTGTTAGTAACAATGGTCTTATGTTAGGGTTAGTAAAAATACAAAGATTAATCAATTATATTTAATCGGGCAACCCACGCAATAGCACTGAGAAACAACCACAACATTAAAGATTCTATTTGAAAACTATGTCATTGAGTGGACTTGTACCCATCCTTGTAATAGTGGCATGTCCCACTGATCAACAAAAACCTTCAAAATACCGTTAGCGCTGTTGTGTAAGCGAATCAGCGCTGATGCCGTACCGTTCCCTCACTATCGCAGCAAATCCATCGATTCGAGCTTCCGCGAACATGTTGGAAGCTCTGCATCGCCACGGCAGCAGCCCCAACAATACCCTCAAGGCATTGTTATATTGGACTCGTAGATCATTGTAAGCCCGCCCAGTCTAATTATCCCACAAACTACATGTGTAGAAATATTGACAATATGCTTTAAATAGCATTAATTTTACTGGCTTAGTACTACGAGCAAACCCTCGAGCCAACATATTGCAGCGAACTGCCAACGATCTATGCTCCCGTTCAATGTCCATGTTGTCTTTTACGTTTAAATAACGTACCTCGATAGTGACTGGGAAAGTGGAATGTCATGTCGAAAACATGAAGAATTGTCTCCTAGGCTTGTTACGCTTTTTCCCTATACAAGGTTAGAAACGCGTGAGCATTACCCAAGGTGCGACAAGCATCTTTTAGACTGCGAAAACCGTTTACCGTGTATCAAGCGAACCGTACGCTTATTTGCAAGTCTTGTCGTAGAAAGAAAGAATTTGAAAGCAATCATTGAATGACGTAAGACAAAGCAAGATACATGCTCATAATATTGAAATTAGTTAATTGACTTTGTCGAACCCTTTTCCTGTTTCCCTATCCCAAACTTTGTTATGGTAGGTAATTATTTATCTTCTTTGGTAGTTTAACACAAATTAGGTATGATTCTCTGCTATTAGGAGAACTATTTCGTAGAGTAGTGAAAACTAGGTAAGTTCATTAGGTGGCTGGATAACATGACTTTAATCTATAGCAAAGCCGTGTCACGATTAAGGACATAAAAGCCAACGCTCCTGCCATCGTAATATTTGATGCTAGTCGTTTAGCTTCATAACACGTTTAAATGATACCGTTCAAAGTAGTTCAAACATCACGTTACCATAAGCTCAAATAAATAAGCAAAGTCCTGCCGCTTACTTGTCCTATCCTCTCATATTAAGATCAGACACTTTGGAACCATTACTCTTTTAGGTTTTTATAGATTTTTTGTTATTTGTCACTTCAATATAGTTTTTTAAATTATTATTTGTGCCAAATTATTATTATTATTGACGACCGGCTGGCCGAGTGGTCTGCTATATAGGCAACTCGGTCAAGAGGTCCCGGGTTCGAATCCCGGTAGGAGCAAATGTTTTTATGATGAGTACGAGCATTTGTTTACGAGTCATGGATGTTTATATGTTTATTCAGTATATTTCTAATATTTATGTAAATATACCTATTATTATCATTATTTCTTAGCTAGTATCCATAGCACAAGCTCTTAATGATGCTTACTTTGGGCTAAATAATAGGTAGGAGTGTATGGATATTATTATTATTATATATACATAAAGAAATAAACAAACTTAAGTTTCACAAAACGTTGTTCATAGCAACCTAATAGAAACCGATTACCTAACAAATACTAATATTAAAAATAAGCTATTGCGTAACGAACTCAACAATTCGTAGAAAAGTAGGTACCTACGATACGTACACAATAAGTCAGTGTAAACAAAAACAAAACAGACAGGTAAATACAGTAATAATAATCCGATAGTAGAAGCAACGTATTTATTTGACAGCGGAATGTTACCATTATGATAGAATGGACGATTAATATTCGAAACAAACAAACCAAACCAATCACTCACTATATATAGAACATTCTAGATGGGAAGTTCTATTTAATATTCTCAAACTCTCGCAAATTATCTAGTCCAAGAGCTAGCTAGTGCTATTAATACTGTATAACTAATGAATATTCAAAATAAATTAAATTCCAATATCTAAATTTACGAAAATAATATCATGGATCCACAATATTAATATCCATAATAGACTAACAGTCTACCCTGCAATGTCAAAATATTATGTAAAAAATAATAATGTTAAAATAACAAAATCAATAATTTTTCTAGGATATCTAAACTAAAAAATATTTGATTTTGTTTTTCTCCTAGTCGATAGCTGGATACCGTGCAGGATGGTCACTCGACGCCGAACGCAGTTTGGTTACAATTCATTGCATAATTTTGTTTAAAGCTTACATAATATCCTAGAAACGCAAATGCACATAGACTAGATTAATTTCACGTGGTTATACCAACTCCTTGGTAGATCAGATGGTTAGAGCACTCGGATTGTAAAGGTCCCGGGTTCGATCACCGCCCCAGGACGAATTTTTTTTCTAGTTTAGATACTTTTCTATGTTGAATATTTTTCTCATAAAAATAAAAAACAAACAATAGTTCTCTTTATTTGAATGGGCTCAAACCTTATTCTCTTAAATTGACAAAATTCTACCACCGCTTCGACGAACATTTTGGCAATGGAGAGGAAGCGTGAAACTTTCAACTTTTGTGATAACATGAAAAAACATCTTTCGACCTTCTTTTAAGAAGTTCAACAGCTGTTTGAATTCAAGTGGAAAATTCAGCAAAAACGGAATAACCGTTGTGGTGGCACTAAATAAGGTTTGTCTTTACCCGCATGTACTATGTGACTATTCCTATAACGAAGTACTTAAAGCTCTCGGACTGGAACTCGTAGATACTTACGCTTTTTTAGTTGTTGCTGTTACTAAATGGTTTTCACTGCGGTCATCATCATCATCAGCCTATATACGTCCCACTGCTGGGGCACAGGCTTTTCTTACATGGGAGAAACACATGAGGAGATTGGGCCATAACACCACCACGCTGGCCCAATGCGGGTTGGTGGGTTAATGCGGTTGCAGTAACAACCAGGACCAACGGCTTAACGTGCCTTCTGAAGCACGGAGGAGTTCGAGATTATAAATTTGATTGACCCATCCCGGGACCGACCATAGTGAAAGTTGCTTTGTTTTCGTTATCGAAACCAGAGCGCTCAAACCACTGCGCCAACGAGCTCCTCACTGCGGTAGCTACGGTATTTTTGTTTTCGTGTTTTATTATACAACATGTCGTACGTAGGTAGGTTACGTGATTTAACTTGAGCATTAATCTGATTAAGGATTTAAATCATGTTTATAAAACACCTTCGCAATTAATTCATTGATCGCTCCACCTACGCCCGCCCGCCTTGGAAATTATAAATGCGTGAATAGTACAAAATCAATACTTTTTGAGGGAGTTAAGTATTTTAAAGCTATATATTATCTCATATCTATAGAACAAATTTATTTTTTGATATTCATTGAGACCAAATGATGTCAGTGACAATTTTATTCACAATTAAATGCTTGTGGTGAATGATTGTATTCATTTTGCTAAGGAATAATATCAAGCTTACAAAAATACCTTTGCAGATACTTAGTGCATTATTTTAGATCAAATTTGAATACCAAAAAATTTTATAGTGAGTCAATTTCAAAAGATAGACAATATGCTGTCGCAGACTTTTTTAGAACTTGTAAAGGAGAACAATTCCTGCATACATTATTTTTGCGTAACTTCAACCCTTTACGCGGAAAAGGAATATTTTTTTCCCGTTTTTGCAACATTTTTTATTGATACTCAGCTGCTATCAATCGTAGCGTGATGTTATATAGCCTTTATAATACCTCGATAAATGGACTATCCTACACAATAAGAATTTTTCAACTTATATCAGTAATTCCCGAGATTCCTGATGAAACCTATTTCAGGCACCAGTCCCTTACAAAATTGGATTATAACTATTGTTAAGCACATTAAGCAATAATTATGAAGTGCCTTTTTGTGATGGAATAATAAATAATTTTTGAATTTTGAATTGAAATTCCTGAGATTAGAGTGTTCAACCAACCAAACACAAACTATTCAGCTTTATAATATTAGTATATATGCGTAATATCTGCATGTGAAAAACGTCATGTGCGTAGATCCTAAGAGATATTGTATGAGAAAATTCCATTATAATGTCCTAGCCTACTCAAACGAGAATAAAACACAAAAATAAAATACATCCGTATTTGGATCCGATTTTTACTACCTGAGTAATAACAGCCTAAGTATAATCTACATTGTGACTTTGATATTTAAATTTTCCATCATTATTAATCGTAAATAAAATATCACACTGGTTCAATTCTAACTTACATCGCAGCTGTGTAAACCTCATTAACTCCTCGAAGACAAACTGTAACATTCTTCAGACTTAAAATTAATAATCAACAAACTTATCGACATCAAAGTATATTTCGAATCCGAACGTAATTTTCAACTAGCAGTAATCCTGACAGAAGTAAATCAATATTTAGATTGGTTTCATTTCAATATTTGTTAGTAATAGGATTTGAAAATAAGGCAAAAGCATTTGAAGCATTTTTAGTACAGGTACCTACGACAGCACATCAAGCGTAACGGTTTGATCTTGAGACTGCCCTTACTCAGTTCGAAATAGAGGCGGCTTTCCCAAAGCAACTGTTACACTATCTATCTACAGATAAAATATGAACAGAAAAATATTTTTTATTATTTGTTCTGTTTCATATTAGATTGAAACATACAGCAATGAAAATAAATAGACACACAATGCGGTAAATGGGAAAATAAAATCACAAAACACCGGAAAGATCCATACTAAATATTTAAAATCCCAACCAAAGATTGACATAACTCTAATTTAATTAAAATTGTACATGGTTTCGCTGTTTGCTATTTCTGAGCTAAATTACTCCGAAATGAAATAAAAAAGACTCTGTGTTTTGTAATTCAACAACAATGCGAAATAAAATCTTTGTTGCTTGAAAATGCTTCGTAATTGTAGCATCAATTAGTTAGTTGGTCTCTGTGAGATACTTAAAACAAGGCTACTCTCCACTTTTAACGTAACGAGATACAACACAGAATGTAATTGATAAATCAGTGCTCTGGGTGCAAGTTATAACATTTCCGATATTTATAACTCGAGCAGCATGTAGCCAACCTCCTTGCAATCAAGTGCTTCAGTTCTTTTTCATTATGACTTCTAAATTATGATTATTATTAGTATTCAAAAAAGAGTTTTTTAATTTTGTGATAACCCTAGCCAACAAAAATGCTAATACAGTGCTATTTTCATTTACCTAATTTATTTCCAGCCTTTTTGACAAATATTATTCAAAAAAAATCCTTTTACGCCTTCTAAATCAAATTACCTATATACACGAACTTCACATTCAGGACATACCTATGCACAAAAAAAAACAAATAATTTACACTCCGATAAATATGACGTGTAGGACATAAGTAAGAACGTGAAACAGTAAACAAAAGTAATTCTAAACCTCATTGAAGCGGATGAGTGAACGCTAATATTAAAATGCACCACAGTCCATCCCCGCACACGGTAATAATACCGTGGATATAATAATTGGTGTACTTATAGCGATAAATACAACGTGACCTGTATAATATTTAATTTATATAGGTAAACCAAATTAACGCCTCACTAGGAGTTTGTGCTAATTTTACTTGAAAACAATCATTTTAAACTTTAAAGAAACAAATATCAAAATTATGTCTAATAAAACATACATCATCATCATCATTACCAGCCTATATACGTCCCACTGCTGGGCACAGGCCTTCCTACATGGGAGACACACATGAGGAGTTTGGGCCATAACACCACCACGCTGGCCCAATGCGGGTTGGTGGGCTAAAGCGGTTGCAGTAACAACCGGGACCAACGGCTTAACGGGCCTTTCGAAGCACGGAGGAGCTCAAGATTATAAATTTGATTGACCCATCCAGGGACCGACCATGGCGAAAGTTGCTTTGTTTTCGTGATCGAAACCATAGCGCTCAAACTACTACGCCACCGAGCTCCTCAACATTCACACAACATAAATTAGTAAACACTCCGTTTATCACTCAAACAACAACAACTCCGTACCACAGTATTAATTTTAGGGTATCTATCTAATTTATGACAACTACTAGCCTGTATCCATACACTGCTAATGGGCGACAGGCAAAGGAAGGACATAAAGGACTACGTGTGAAGTAATAAACCTCTTTTAAACATAGACTATACTAACAAGTAACAACACTGTGAGAGTGGTTCACCACACTCAATCCCCACTTTACTAAATTACGCCGCTAATTAAAACCACCAAATGATGCTTCAGTTAACAATTCCTTGTGAACTATTTGTTCTCAAACAACGTAACCCTGATTCGGTCTGAATCAATTTGTTTTGCTTCATTTGTGGGGAGATCGTATTTTCAATTAATATTTCAAATCAGGCGAACTAAAACACTACTGTTATCTGTATCGTTCATTATTTTTTGAATAATATGGTGTTCATTCTGAAGTATGCGCTAAATTGAAGTTCCTCCCTTTCGTTCCTATTCAATGAGAAAAGGACAGAATGATTTTCAGAAACGTCCAGCTAGTTACAGTAACTTTCATGTGACCCTTTTTTTATTTCATAGGAATATAAACTATTTATCTAGAGTTGTGTAAGGAAAACATATTCTTATGTTCAATGTGTGTTGCCAGTGATGACATATGACTGTGAAACGTCACCCAACTGCAATCCTCATTTTTGATTCTGTCATCTGCGAGATAGAATCAGAAATGAGGACATCCGTATAGTCCGGTACCGCTAGGTTTTTAGGTTCCAAAAATATTAAAGTTTATGATTTTTTGCATACAGTTAGTATACTATTTGACTAACCCAAATCATGATTTTGTGTCATTTTTGATGGTTGCTAAGGTCACAATTTAGGTATTTGTTTTTTTATGCATTATTTCGTTAAAAAGAAAATTAGAGTTGAAAATTTAACTTCCATGATGATAACAAAGTCATTACTGATATACATAAGCTTTTTGTGCCATCTCACTCCATGGGAATACAGGATTTAACCAAATACTTACCTATCGCTGTAATAGCTATAGAAAAATATTAAAGTTAGTGAAATAAGTGTTAACAGTTCTCTAACTCTAGTATCTATTGTTTAAATCATTTTGTGTCATATTCATCCATGGTATTCGGAACTATAATTTTTTTCCTATTTCACCCCCTGTAATAGCCATAAAAGAAAATTCAAGTTATTAGAGTTTATGTCTTTATTAATGTTATGGTAAAAGGAAGCTCTATGCTTAATTTGTGTCGTTTTTATCCATGGGATTTTGATTTATATTATTTTCAACGTTTTTGTGCGAAATACACTAGCGCGGCCACAGAGCGCGGCAAAGGAGCGCGTAGGTACCTATTCACTGGCTCCGGCGACCGGCTGCCGGCCGGGAGCGAGGCGCTATAATTTGTTTGTTGTTGTACGAGTAGTGACTTGTGATAATTGCATAGAAAATGGAAACTAATATAACATGTCTTATTTGTGGGCTTATGTTGAGTGGTAAAGCTGTAAAATTAAAAGAAAGGATTTTATTAACGCATTAATTGCCTCCCGTAAATATACACACATTACCATTACCCCCATGCCTTCATGAATTGGAAGCGCGCGGCCCATCGGCGGCGGCGACACCTCGAGGAAGTACACAGCCGCCCGCCCATGGGTGACCTCGGCATTTCGACATTCGCTATTTTTTTATATGTTTTAAGAGCAGAGTGATTTGTTCGATTAAAGAGCGCATACTATTGTGAGTTAATTATTACAAAAAATACATTTTCATTGGTGTTATAGCGATGGAGTGTGAAAGTGACTTCCGAATTAATTTATAATAATGCAAATCGTGTCAATGTATTAAATAAATATTTTCCAAATAACATTTATGTGCATGGTAAAATTTCCCTGTAAATACAAATTATTTATATATTTTTTTCCAAAAAATCAGAATCATAATGAATTCATTTTAATTTAATTAAATTATACAGTGATTTGATTATCTCGGTGGCGATGGCGTAGTGATTTGAACGCTACAGTTTCGATAGCAAAAACAAAGCAACTTTCGCCATGCCCGAGATGGGTCAATCATAATTTATAATCTCGAGCTCCCCCGTGCTTTGGAAGGCACGCTAAGCCGTTGGTCTCAGTCGTTACCACAACTACTTTAACTCACCAAACCGCTTTTTATATACAAAGCTCAGCAAATGAGTCATCACATCTGATGTGAAGTGGTAAGAAAAGTCCATGTGCGTAGACAGCTAGTGCAGTTTTCTAGCCGCCTCCACCTTGCCGGTTTTTTTAACACTTCTTTTGAAGTAACCCATGTTATAGGAAGGAGGGAACACATGTGCTGGCAAAAATTCCAAGTTTTGGAAGTCCGACAAAGAAAAGAGTTACTATACTTCTTTGTGCGTGATGTTTAGGTGGAGACAGTAAATTGATGACTCCGAAGACCGGCACGCGTGCTCCTGAGTAGGAAAAGGGAAGGTGGGATAAGTTCGAAAAGCTCCTCAGAACACTCTCCATGATAAAGCCGATAGAAGGCGCTTAATGATGCAATGTCACGGCACGGCGGAG
This sequence comes from Nymphula nitidulata, assembly GCA_947347705.1. Lineage (NCBI taxonomy): Eukaryota > Metazoa > Arthropoda > Insecta > Lepidoptera > Crambidae > Nymphula > Nymphula nitidulata. The sequence goes on from OX374626.1 coordinate 6,375,046, forward strand.
TTGTAGAGGTTCTAGGCTGCTCGTGACCTCTACGTGGTCAATAATACGAACGGCACGACGCTGCAATCTGTCCAGCGCATAGAGGAGGTATTTGGCCGAGCCATCCCATAGATGCGAGCAATATTCAACGCAAGACCGGACCAGAGTTTTGTATAGCAGGCATAATTGGTCAGGTGTGAAAAATCGACGGACTTTGTTCAGGACACCTAGCTTCTGTGAGGCTGCTTTGACCACGGTTTCGATATATTTTCTCTGATTTATGATCGCAGCATATCTCCATACCGAGCAAGTTGATGTAGCTCTGTGCCGAAAGAGTAGTTAGTGCCCTGAAGAGACGGAAGGGGAAGGAACGGCGATCTTTTGGCTGTAAACGCGCACACCTGTGTTTTCTTAGCATTGAACTCAACAAGATTGTTAATTCCCCATTCAGATATGAGGTTTAACACCCTGTTGAGCTCAATGGTAAGATTGATTCTCACCCTCTCGGTTTCAATGCGCCCAGCCCCTGGGCGACCTTAATATCCACTATGCACTGTACTGTCATCCGCATAGCAATGAATGCATATCATTGATATGAAAAAGAAAGAGAGTGGAACAGAGCCTTGTGGTACACCAGTATTCACTAACATGAATCACAAAGCACACCCATCAACGAGGACACGGATCTCCGCTCATGCAGGAAGGTCGCGATCCAGTTGCAAAGCTGAGTGGGCAGACCGTATGCCCGGAGCTTGGAGAGAAGAGCCCTGTGCCAGAACCGATCAAAAGCTTTGACAATGTCAAGGCTAACAGCCACTGACTTACCACGATTGTCAATAGCTTCACCCCAGACATGCATTAAATATGCTAGAAGATCACCCGTTGACCGTGTCGACCGAAACCCACACTGACGATCATTAATTAATGAGTGATCTTCTAGGTATCGGACCAGCTAGTTAATTAAGATCCGTTCCATAACCTTGCAAAGAACAGAGGTGACAGATATTGGGCGGTAGTTAGCTAGGTCTGATCGGTCTCCCTTTTTGGGGACCGGTTGCACATTGGCCTCTCTCCAAGATTCCGGCACACACCCAGAAGAGAGAGAAAGGCGGTATAGCCGCGTTAAGACGGGAGACAACTCCACTACACAGTTTTTCAGTACTATCGCTGAGCTGAGCATCCGCTCTGATGAAGGCCCTTTTGCAGGACTTGGTGGCATTGTTATAGGCTGCTTTCAGTGTGTCCATATTGGGATCCCCATTGACTGGACCTGATCCAAGCGCGGTATGCCGACTGTTTGTTCTCAACAGCTAAGGCACACTCGTGATTGAACTAGTGGTTACGCCTGCCCTTACTGACCAGATCGGAGTGAGAGATATAGTACTCCATCCCTAACATTATCTCACCAGCTCACTCAGCAGTAGCGCTAGCATTCGGCTTCGACTCACTGAAACAGCGCTGCCTCCAAGGAACAGATGCAAAGTTATCCCGCATACCGCCCTAATCTGCCAGATGCGGCGCTTGGCCACTGCAGATAACGGTGGCGACGCCCGTGGCACCCCAGCAGAAATCAGGCAGTGACTCGATGATCCCAAGGGAGCTCGAACCTCTAACCGATATCCCTCCGGGCGAGTCGTCATCAGAAGGTCCAACAAAGAGGGTGCGTGACCGACAATATCTGGAATCCTGGTGGGCTGGTTAACCAGTTAAGTCAGGTCGTTCGTGAGAGCGAACGCATGGGCAGTTCTACCAGCATGGTCAGTTTTGGGGAAACATAACCACGTCTCGTGGTGAGCATTGAAGTCTCCCAAAAACACCAATTCTGCGGTTGGAAACTGGTCCTGCGCAACATCTGCCACCCGACTAAGGTGTTCAAAAAGTCGAGTTGTCTCCATGTCACCGCTGTGGGATCTGTAGAGGCAAACGTAGACACGGCAATGAATGCCCAGGTCCACGTGCACCCCGAGAATGGAAAAGAAAGGGTCCTCCAAGTCCGACATTGAGATTAGCATGGAGCCCACGGAAGCTAGTGAGCCCGACCTCAAACAGCGTGGCTGTAGTGGGGTCGTACACCGCTGTACGACCATACACATTACTTGTCGCTGCTATGGATGGATATAGGCAGTCAAATCGTGAGGCCTGTTTTGCCAGGTAACAGCCGACAGCAGAGAAGCGCTGACCCACCAGACGGAAGGGCCCCCGAACCCTCCCGGGTATGGCCGCTGGAACCCCACCATCCGGTCACTAACCGGCACGACGGACTACCCCGAGATTATGCGGGGCATGATGGGGCAGCCTCACGATCTGGTTAGGATAGCTTGGGCCCCTGTACCGTGCCACGGGCGGCCAGCCTTCAGGTCTCCCTGGCCGACGGGTCAACGCAGTCCACCTGGCACTAGTCAGACGGAAGCCATCATTGACCGCATCCATCGCGGCATCGTCTGCCCAAGCTCTGGTTGTACGCCCACTGATCCCGGAACGCGGCCACATGTGGTCATTTGGTGGGTTTTGCGCCTTGCGTACGGTGGTCACTAACCAAGGTTTTCACACCCTACCACCAGTGGAGCAGTTGATAGCTCAGATATCCCTTAGTCGCCTCTTACGACACCCACGGGAAGAAATAGGGCGCCTCACGGTAATTTTTTTTAAATAAGATTTTAGAGATATAATTGTTTTATTACTACTATGTCTATTAATAAGTCTACTATCTCTAGAATTGTTCAATCAGCTTCAGAGAAATGGGATGTCCATATTTCTAAGCACTAGTCTTTGCCTCCCGTAAAAAAAAGAAAAAAGGTTACCTAGGTATATATATTATTATATAATTTCTCTCACAACATGCGGTACCCGCACTTGTTTTATTTATAAAATAAAGTATGCTCTTAAATTTTTAATTTTGTACGGCTTTAAAACGGATATGAAATTATTTCGGATTATACGATCTTACCATTAATAATGTTACATTTGATGTGCTGTCGTGTGTACATATAAGTATAAATTTATCAATCCTTGTGACAGTAATAAGTGTACAGAACATAACAATTTCGTATTATAAGTAGGTATATTTTTTATGTATAATTGCTTTATACATTATACACACGACACTTACTTATATGTACACACGACAGCACATCAAGTGTAACAGTTGCAATACGAAAGTCACCTCTATTACGAACGCAGTAAGGGCAAGCTCAAGGTCATACTGCTTGATGTGCTGTCCATTGTACAAAACAACAGCAAGTCAGCTAACCGTAATATGAGAAAAAAAATCCAATCAATTTTCAACCTAAACTTAATCGGATTAAAGTACAACAACGTTTAGCTTAATTCGGGCGTTTGTGTTAACGTGACCTTCGGTTGACTGTTCCTACTTGCTACTCTTTGCAAATGTGTGTAAATGCTCCGTGCAGTAGGTACACAACGCGCGAGCGAACTAATATTTATGTAGGAAATTAAATATGTTTTTTAAGTATATCATGAATTAAAGTGACACAAAATTTAATAGCAGATATTTTATGCTTTTATGATATTAAATGTGTAAACTCTAATAACTTTAATATTTTTTTACAGCCGCTATGGCTTGGAAAAGCTAAATGATTAAATATCTTTATAACCCATGGGTTAGTTTGGCACAAAATCATGTCAGGGTCACAATTAGGTGCCCTGAGTTACAAATACAACCATTTGTTTTATTAACTATAATATTTTTTTGAGACTTTTAACATATATTGGGCCCCCAGTCAATTTGCACTGGACTAAAACGACACACACTTAGTATGCACACAGCCTAGGCTATTTTACACACAATATTAGTATCATTTGACACATTAAATTATTTTTGGCAGTTTTATTTATATTTTAACATTTAGGTCACAAAATATTGAATTACTAAAAATGCAATAGCAAGATTTGACACAAAAATTAAATATAAGCTTTTTAAGTAGAAGTGTATCGCCTTGCAAAAATTCAGAAACTTTAAAATTTTTGGAACTTAGCACCTCAAAATCGCCTAGCCGTACCGGACTATAAGAGAACCAAAGACTCTGACGAAGCTCATAGGATTATCAAATTGAAGTGGCAATGGATACGGCACAAAGCAAGCAGAACAGACGGCCGATCGCGATGGGCGTTAAATTTCTTGTATGGCGACCACGTACCGGAAAGCGCCAAGTAGGATGGCCTCCCACTAGATGGACAAACGACCTGGTGGAGCCGTTGGATGCAGGCTGCGCAGAACCGGTCTATTTTTTGACCTCCCTCCGACTTCAAAACACTAAAAAGGATTAAATTTTAAAAAATAAGTAGGTAGTCATCCCCTAGAAACAAAGTCAGTGCATCACTTTCTATTGCTTCTGGAAACAATTTTGTACGCACTCAAAAAAAATGTTTTTTTTTATTATTTTATCCTTTTTAAATTTTTAGTAATAATTTTCTAAGGTCAAAGTTAGATGGGTGACCGTCAGCATATATTGTTTCCGTATTATATATTGTTCGTATCGTTTCACTTAAAGTCACAGGAAAGCATAAATCCGGAATTTCGCATACATACATATACGACTTAATTATTCCAGTTATTTTGATTTAAAAACCAAAGTACGAAACCGATCTTCAATATTTTTTTATGGGACCAAATGGGAACTGGAATAGTTTTGCATCGAACAAAAACCAATCACGTAAATTAGATCAGAAATCTAGGCGTTATTTTTACATACATACAAGAAAAAAACATACCAATCAAATGGAGAACCTCCTCGTGTTTGAAGTCGGTTAGAAAATCTGTTTGACTAAAATAGCATTTACTTATATATTACATATAAATGATATTTTGTATCCTTAACAAGATATTGTTGCCCGCTGCTATTTCTTTGATATGAAAAGCTTTTGTGGTTCCTTGAGAAAGTTTCTTCTAGGCCTATTTCATAAATTACTTTACCTTTTCTATGTTTCACAATGGAATGAAACTAGTTGTGAGTTTGGTGAAGTTGCAAGAAACTGGCATTAGCAAGAACTTGGCATAATGTTACAATTATTTTCAGTATTGTCATGTTTTTTCCAGTCTAAATATTTTACAATCGGGTCAAGTCTTCGGTAAATCAGACGTTAGAGCACTCGTCCGGATTTTGAAAGCTTAATGGGTTTGATCTCCTCCCAGGACAACCTTTTCTTCTAGTCTAAAAATATTTCGATTTCAGTCAAAAAGGATGGGGAATGTTTGATTCGTATAAGGTTCCAAATTCAATTTTTTGTTTTTTTTTGTTGTTTTTATATTAGCACAACTCTTTTTCATTTCGGCGCGGAGTTTGAGTTACATCTGTGATTTATATTAAATACAATGCTGTTTTTAGTTATCATATCTAGTGTGTATTGCGAATTTCATAATGGACAAAAACATCAAACAAAGAGTTTGTCTTAAATTTTGCATCGGCAATGGAATTTCGTGTTCGGAGTCACTGAAAATGTTATAGGAGGCTTACGGTAAATCGTCTTTATCAAAAATACGTGCATAAGAGTGGTACAAAGCGTTCAAAAGCGGTCGAGATATGATGGAAGATTTGCCTCGCTCTGGTAGGCCATCAACGTCTACAACTGAAGTTAACATAGCAAAAGTGAGGTAAATAGTGACTGAAAATCCTCATTCAACTTTGAGAGAGATAGCCGGCGAATTTTCTGTATCTCACGAGTCGATCCGTATCATTTCATAATCACTTGGGTATAAAACATGTTGCCGCTCGGCTAGTCCCAAAAGACCTGAATTTTCTCCAAAAACTCAATCGTATGAGAGTCGCTGTGGACATGCTAGAACGAGTCAATTCCGACCCAACATTCATGAAACGCATTGTTACTGGTGGCGCGACGTGGGTTTACGAGTTTGACATGCAAACTAGTCAACAAGCTTCGGAGTGGCGCCTTCCAACTGAACCGAAACCGAAAGAACCACGCCAAAGTCGATCAAAAGTCAAAGTCATGTTAACTGTTTTCTTTGACTCTCGCGGTGTTGTGCACTCAGAATTCTTGATGGAAGATCAAACGGTAAATAAAGATATTATTTGAGCGTTATGCGGCGTTAAGGAGAGCAAATTTGACGAAAAAGTCCAGATTTTCGGAAAGAAATTTCTTGGATTTTACACCACGATAATGCGCCTTCGCACAAGGCCATCATTGTGAACAAATTTTTGACCAAACACTCAACAAATGCCATCGAGCAACCATATATTCACCAGATATGGGTCCAGCCGACTTCTTTCTTTTTCAAACTCAAATTACCACTTTGTGGCACCCGTTTTCAATCGGTAGAAGACATTAAGGAGAATTCGCGGCGAGAACTAAACTCAATTCCGGAAACAGCGTTAAAAAAATGTTTTGATGATTGAATTATTCGTTGGCGTCAGTGTATCGTTTCTGAAGGAGCATACTTTGAAGGTGATAAATTTGAATGAATAACTAACATTTTGTGTATTATTGATCTTTTCCCGGTACTTTCTTGAAAGCGTAGTATTATTAGGTACAATACAATTCGTATTGGTCACCATATTATAATTATTGAATATTGGATTGCCATATTTATTAATAATTAAAAGACACTATGTAAATATACTTACTTGCTTGAAAATAATTCCTCTAGTGTATATTTAACTGCTTCATGTTACTGTAGTCTGTTATTTGTTAACGTGCCAACACGCAAGCTCGTTTTGGTCATGAAGCCAATTAGGTATTTGGTACAATACTGGTATGTTTCTCCGTAAATTAGCTATCTGTCTTCCAAAAGAGAAAGGAGAAAGTGTAAGTAAAGAATGAGTTCTCAGTATCCCATTTCCTTACGTGATTAGGGAAATCTTGTGTCATTACCCTATAATACCGGCTTAATGTAAGCGTATAAGCGATAACCATTTCAATCTACTTACGTTTTAGAGACTGGGCTATAACAAAAAATGCGTGACTCGATTGGAATGTGAAACTTACAGCGGGTTTGCCGAAAAGATATAGAAAGAAATAAAGAAAGTGTTTATTGGCTAACACATGAATACAAATGCAAGTATTTAGATAACCAAAATAATTAAAGAAAAAAAGTATAAAAAAAAAATGAGAATAACAGGCTAACTAGGTCTCTGCCTCAGCATAATGCCACAGCGACAAACGTCACTGTGGCGCTGGTATTCTGGCAGGGCCTACGGTTAGTTTTATACAATTTAAGATATAGCACCTATTCATTGAAAAATTTTGCTAGTTTTATTAGAACCACGAAATCTCGATTTAGAAGAGCACTCGGATTTTTAGGAGTCATTAGTGATATTTATCTAACACCAACGTTATGAATATACAATATTATATATTCAATTGCTTTTAATATGTTAATAATATCATAAAGTAATACTAACGACGATGTAGTGTTTCCATTTCCCATAGTCAGGGTGGTATCGTCAATACGACATTAAGTTTAAAACATAGGCTATATTATTAGTTCTTAGATTTGGTTTGTCACTTTCAAAACATTTTATTCATTTGATACATTTAGGACATTTCGATGAGTTAATGCAGCCAATGTTATTATTTCATACAAATGTCATGAAATTATCAAATGAATATATGATGTTTTTGAAAGTGGCAAACTATTTCTATGAACTAAAATGATAGCCCAAGGTTTAATTTATTGTCGTATTGACAGTACCACCCTGTAATTTTAACTGCATTTAAATTGCAAAAAAAATGCAAACAATAATAAAACGTTAGAAAAAGTTCTATACTAAAAACTTTCCGCGATCTAATCAATAAATAAGATTAAAAATAATTAATTATATGTAACTATGATTAAAACATTATTCACACATAGGAATTAAACGAGTTTAGTATAAATATACAACCACATACGCAACCTCATTTTCTGAGGAGTCAATCAATGGCCTTGTTCGTAGCAAATTGCTTCAATTGCACTGTAGGGACTCCTCGACGTTGATTAGCTGTTTGACTAGCAGACGTTATGCAACGACTGATGTTGTGTTATTTGATGAACTGGTTTCATGAGCTAAGTGAATATAATTTAGCTTCGTTAGGTCGTTACAACATCTTTGTGATAATAATATACAAAAGTTAAAAATATAATTATAAAATCAGACATCATCTGCAGAATCCCGCGCATTTAATTTTTATGTCTAACTGACCCGTACCTAAAGGTCATATTCGCAAAATATGATTTTTTGTTACAGAGCCCTGCGTGTAAGTTTTGCCTCTTCACTAGTTTCCGGCCGAGATTTCACCTGCTTGGAGGCATTTAAGATCAATTCTAAGCTGGCTATTATTTAGTGCTAATGTCACAGTACCTTTATTCTTCTTCTTTTCTATGTGCCGATGTGTTATCTTGCAAAATGATAACAATTCTGCCAGCACAGCGCTTTGACCGAGCATGTGACAATGTGTAAGTAGTAGGTACAGATGTAGTTAGTTTGTAGAACCGATGTGACAACTTGTGTTAGTAGTGGGAGTAACAGTGACCTGGGGAACAATAAAGACAGGTGTTATAAACAACAACGGAAAATAAAACAAACCAATGATTAGGGTTATAATTTTATGTTATTACATTTGATAAATTTAATAAGGGAATAAAATACATTAGGGGAAGAGATGGTCAAAAGACAACTTAAATTAATGGGGAGAGGGATTTTTGCTTTATGGAGAGCATCATATAAATTATAATTCGAATTGTATTTAGTGCATTCAAAGAATATGTGATCTAGGGTACCTTCAGCCAAACCACACTCACAGAGAGAGTGGTCACGTACACAGTACCTTTATTGTCAATGTTATCAGTTTTGTTTTTTTTTCCATCGTATGAATTTTTATTGCATACCACCATATGGACTCGCATGCTCTTTAGTAGGAAGTTGGTGGTGGGATAAGGTCAAAAATATACTCTCCATGATATACCCAATAGCTACGCACGCAAGGCCTCAACGTTAATTTCATAAGCTTGTACCGTTAATAATGAATTTTTATGACATTGACAATCGACGTGCGACATAAATAGGTTTCAGGTTTACCTAACATTCAATTTCAATTTAGAAATGTTTTGTAATGACTTAGTTACGTAACGAGTTTGCAATGCTAATTTATGATTGGATAAGGGAATGAGTTGATATATTTTCTCTCCTGTTACCCCTTAGCGACGCAAAGTTTTAGCTGCCGCTTTAGAATTATTAAAAACATTTAATATAAATTGACTATCAATTATAACACAATTGGGTATTTTTTTAATACATTCGATGACAAACAAGCTGATGGCCCATCTGGTGGTAAGCAGTAACCGCCGCCTATAGACACCTGCAATAACAAGGAAAAATCACTTGATATTTTAAGTGCGTTGTCATCCTGGGGCCTAAGATGAAATGCCTTCTATGCCCAGTAATTACACTGGCTACCTTTCCCTTCAATCCGAAACACAGCGAACTGTGTCACGGCTGAAATAAGAAACGATGGTATTTCCGTAAGGTAGGTAGTGGATTAGTGACTCCTTACATGAATAAGAAATAATTATCTCAAATTTAATAATTCTAATAGAAATAGCTATTGTTTTAGACATCTATCAGCAGTACATATTTTTTTCTTAGCTTTAAAATATATTCAAATATTTTAATAATATTTTTTTTTTCGATAGTAGCTACCTACCTATTATTTGTTCAAGAATAATAACCCTTAAAGAGAATAGGTACAATTCTTTATTTAACATTCAGATTAATAATTGGGATGTTGCCTAAGTTCGAATCTGGCGCTACTTTTCACAAATTCGGAAAATATGCGCTACTGTTACCCATAAAAACAATTCAAACTTAAAAGATATGGAATATTGTTGAAGTTGTACTGTTATAAAAATAAAAAAATGCTCAATTTTTTTTTTTACAAATTTATCAAAAATGTTAATGATATTAGATTGCTGACATCAATTAAAACAACTATTATTATGACCAGTATTCATAAAAACATACTTATTACATAGTTATTATCAATTTTGTCAGTATGCCCATACATTTCTTAGTAATATGGGAACATGTGACGTCACCTGTTCCGTAGATTTTCTATGGAGCGTTTTTGGACGATGCGCCGCAACACATCAAACATACCACTATATCTGTGAAACTATTGATCTTAGACATACTATTTCTTTTACAATATTTCTTTATGAGTTATAAAGTTCTTATTTACGAAATAAAAAAAAAGTTGTCAACTACCCTATTGAAACGATTTGACAAAGACATACCTATAACTTTTAAAATAAGAATTAATTTATTTTAATTGACTGTTATTTACGAAAGAAACATTTTTATTCATTTTTTCCAATTCGCACAAAGGCTATTTCATTATCAAAATTGTTAAGTTAAATTATTAACTTTGTAATTACCTTTATAGCTACAATTATATTATAGTTTTTCAAAGCTTAAGAACTAATATACCTGTTTAAAAAGTCATCTCATAATTTAATACATCATCACCAGCTTATATACAACGTGGCGGTAGTATATACATATATATATGTATACTTATGCTTGTAAAGAGTAATAGGTCTATAAAATAGATGCAGGTGGTGCTGAGACGCCATTGCCCTAATTAGGGGTCACGATAGGTCTCTATTTCTGATATTATAAAAGTACTCTGTGTTCACCATGCTTCCTTTGGCCCAATGCCAGTTGGTGGGTTAGAGCGGTTACAGAAAAACCTGCAATAACAATTATTGATTAACCTATTCCAGGATCGAGCACAGCGAAAATTGCTCTATTTTCGTAATCTGAAGCGCCAAAAGCCAAAGCCAAGCGACAAGCGCGCTTTTTTTTCCTCAAATAATAAAAGGCATTTTACCTAGATATACCTAAGTACATTTGTTTAACTATTTTAAATGTGTTTCTATTAAATTCCGAAGTTTAGAATAGCGTGACCAAGTTCTCAAAGCATACAACAGAGAACTCAGAGCCGTATCTTTTATCTCAGTTTGTGCGCACCTGCTCTCAAAGACAGTCCAAACTTTACATTAGATACAACTGAATAGCATTTGCGAATGCGCCAAATAACGTGCAAGCAATATTAGTTTGAACAGTGCCTTAATAGAGATACAAGTCCATTATGCGGGAAATAAGCAACGTGAAACTGTTTAGCTTAATGGCGAAATGATTAATTCAACTCGAGCTGAATTTTGGGTACAATGAGTTAGGTATGGCGCATGACAACACTGTTTCATCTAATCTCTACAGAATAGTAGGAAAACAAATCAAAAGGGGCATGTTGGGTCAGGCTTAAGGCAAAACCTGGAATAAGGGAATCAGTTTCACAATTTATAATTTGTTTTTGGTTTAGATAGAATTTAGAATGTTTTTCAAAAGCCTGTATTAAGTAATGTTAGAGGAGAGAGGAGGGAAATGAGAGAGAGTAAACTATGTAATAATATGTCTATTAAAGCTTTAAGCTAAATAACATGAAATAAATTAATTTGCTTTATTTATGTAAGTAATTCGAATTCAGCTCGAGAAAAACTTTTATGAAATTGAATTTAAATTTTATGAATACATTTTGTATAGAATACTTTGAGGCCTACCTACTCGAATAGTATATTATTTAAAACGCGGACTGAAGTTAATCCTGGTTTAAAACCGATGCTGTAACTTACATTTGCCAAAAGAAAGACAGTGACAGCATCTGTTTTAGACCAGGGCTAACTTTAGTCCGCGTTTTATAATAAGGGGGTAAGAGTCGTTTTCGAAAGACCAAAACAAACCTCTTTCCTTGAATTCTTAATAAGATTGTAAAGTAATAGGTAAGTTTTGATCTGAAATTGAAAAAAAAAACAGATTTTCTAGACATGATAATCAGCTAGTAATTAAATAGTCTAATCTATTAAAAAAATAAAGTCGAATATATTATATCTCTATCTATATTCGACATATTCGATCTATATTAAAAATTCGTGCAGGTACAAATGTTATTTATGTATTATATTGCATAAAAATAACGATTACATCATTTATTGTAATAAAAACATTAATAAGAATATTCTTAGAAAATCAATTATATTTTATCATGATAAGTTTTATCGCTCGTATTTAAAAAAAAACACCCTGCATTGCAAAAATTTATTGATCTGGAAAAATTCTAGCTGGCTCCGAAAGAAAATTAAGTAAGCAATAAATAAAAGTTGAGCCGAGGAAACGGAATCCAGGGACCATAACCTGCTCCAAGAATATCTAATGGATGGAAGATTAAGTTGGCTTTTAAACCAAGCTCTCGGAAATCTTTTGGATGCTTGAAAATAGTTTTGAGCTCCACTGAAATTGCTATAAGACTTGTTTATTAGTGTGAGAAGTGAATAATTTAGGTATTCAATATTTTTTATTATTTCATGCCTTTTTTATAAATCGACTTGATGACGAGGCATTTGATAACACATTACGACCTCGATATAAGTATAGCTGAAAGTCTATAATAATAATATAATTCGTGGAAGATTTTCCGACCGTTTATTGTTTTTTTTGTGTCATATAAGTATTAAAGGTTACGAGATAATAGCATGATACTTTTAGGATAGTTCTCGTGATACTTTATCTTATCAATTGCCATGCATTGAATCCTGTAACTATTAATTGTGGAACTTTAGAAAACCTATAAAGTACGAAAAGGTAAATATCATTCGTAAATTTGATAGCAATCAAGAAATAAGAGGCCGAACTATCATAATATGCTGATATATATTATATCGTTTCTATAAAGAACATAAAGCCTTCTAAGAACTAAGATCCTCAAAAATGATATAAACATAAAGTTTATTCCTATCGAAATAATATTCATCTCTGTAAGTAATAAGAAAGTTGGTATAACATCTTGTAAGCCGTTTATTCACGTATTGGACTCCGCAACACATAGTCAACTTTCTTATCCAGCTAGTCGTTTGAATTGTTACCCAGTGAGCTTTATGAAAGTATTAGCCAGATAAGTGTGATATAATGAGGGACGAACCGTTTTGTACGTACAAAAGACCCTAAAGACGGCAATATGAAGCAGAAGCAAACTACCCATGACGAAATTATGTGCAGAATTTTTAATAAAGCACTATGCAGAATGCTCCGTTCATTTTGTTTGCTTTAGTGTTTAGCTTTTGAGAGCTGCTAAATTTTCGCTTGTTTAAAATAACGTAGTTGAGGCTACGTAAAATGAATATGGGTTTTAAATATTATGTCGCTAGATACAAAAACTAACTCCTGAATTTTAAATATAATTATATACATCTAATATAATTGATAGCATATAATGATCTAATTTTTTAAGCCCGAGGTGACAAGGGAGGTCGAAAGGTTGAATGTAGTATATGCCACCACGAGCAATCCCTTTGTCCGTTCGGATAAAGATCCAAGAGCAAAATTAATCCAACATTATTCTGACAACGGGTGGTACACAGGTGCCTAAAGTCCCTCAGTGGCTATTCACTTTCGTTATACTCGATAGTACAACCCCAAAAGCGTGAAGCGAAGGCTTGTTGGTATTGTTGTTAAAAAGGATGACAAAACCGAATTGAAGAACTACATACCCATCACGCTTCTGTGCCACGTGTACAAGTGGTTTTCGAGAATCATCACAAATCATCTCGCGCGTAAGTTTAACGACTCCCAGACTCCCGAACAAGCCGGTTTCCGTAAAGACCACATACATACGCTGCGGCAGGTTATACAGAAAACCCACGAGTATAACCGGCCACTTTGCTAGGCGTTTGTGGACTACGAATAGGTGTTCGATTCGATCGAAACGTGCTTTAGTTTTCATCTACCAGTTACGGTTGGGAGTTCTATTCTCGAAGTTGTTGACGAGTCGTTTACTTTGGACAAATGCTTCAGCGAGGTAAGCCCAATCTAGAGAAAGAGGTAAATCGACGAATCCAACTCGGGCAGCGTACGGGAAATTGCGTAAGATACCTTCATCCCAAATTCCTCAGTGCCACTTTTTGACCCGTGTGTGTTGCCAGTGATACGGCTGTGAAACGTGGCTGCTTACTAAGAACCTTCTGTACAAGTTTATAGACGCCCAACGAGCTATGGAGCCAGCTATTAGGCGTTTCCTTATGAGATAGAATCAGAAATGAGGACATCCATAAGAGAACTTAAGTCACTAACATAGCTCATATTATTAGCAAGTTGAAGTGGCAGAGGGCAGGGCACATAGCACGCAAAACGGACGATCAATGGGCCGTTAAAGTTCTAGCATGGTGGCCACGTACTGGAAAGCGCAAAGTAGGTTGGCCTCCCACTAGATGCACAGACGACCTGATCAGGGTCGCAAGGAGCAGTTAGATGCAGATTACGCAAAACCGATACATTTGGAAGTTGATTTGGGAGGCCTTTGTTCAGCAGTGGACATAATGGGTAGATATCATGATAATGATATATTTGGTACAAAGTAAAAGTTTTGCCACATTTAAATCATAGAAAAAAATATGGTAGCTGTAATTAACTCGATCTAAGAGCGCCTGACTGGGGAAGTAACCTTCAAAGCAGTCAATGTATACTATTTTGTTGTTTTCTGTTCCTGCAGTCAGTATGGTCGCCAGAGCTTAGAGCATCATCATATTAAAAAAAAACGGAATTAGAAAAAAAAATACTAAAAATCTTTCGTTCATATTAATTTCAGCACTTGAATATTATTATGTATATTTATTGCTTACAAACATTGACATTAAAATACTGCTATCGCAAAGTGAGAGGGTTCGAATAATAAACACGGGGATGTCTATTATGCTGTAATGGTTTTAGCAAATTGCTGATAGGGAAACTTGCTCCGTAATAAATAGACACAATTTGTAAGCTTCACGAGCCGAATGTTGGCGGAAGACCTAAAGTTCATAAACTTTTGCCTAGTAGGGTTGCTTATAAATAAACTTATTCAAGTTGCTGTTCCAGACCACATAGAATTTAAAGAAATAATAAAAAAAAGTAAAAAATAATAATATGTTGGCAACATTGAGCGTTTCCGCTCGCTCTCTTCCATCTGTAACGTGCACCTATTAACACCATTTTTGTTGTGAGTAAAAAGTAATAAATTAATTACTAGTAATACTTTATGTTTCTGTTGAACCTACCAGCGACCAAACATTCAATCCTAGCAGAAACATAAAATTGGTCCTTCAAGTTAACAAGTGCATAAAACACGTTCCGCTCACATTCCGCCTTGAAGATTTGCCTATAAAAAGTTATCAACTTCAAGTATTCGGAGGAGGTATCGTGGTTTTTAGAAGAAGAGCATACAATAAGAAGAATTACTCTAAAGGCGGGCATAAAAGAAGATTTTATAGGCATTTCAACTTGTGCCTACCATACACCATTCTAAAGGCCATAATATTTAATGGCTGCCTGCTTACGTGTGAAGTGAAAGTGCGTTATCACGATATTTATTTTAGATAAAGTGTTGTTCATATTTTCGCCGTGGTGAATCCTTTTCACGGAAAAAATTGTGCTAATTTACATAGTCAATTCATGATTATTAAACATTTGCAATTTTAAATAAACGTGGCATCCATTTTCTGCTTATGTACACCAAGTACATAACGTAGACAGCATTGGAGAGAAATACAGGGAGTGTCGTATCCGAACGCGCTTGCATACGTCTTGACAAGCTATCGGCCAATCACGGAGTTCCAACTCGTCCCGTTCCTATTCGAAGCGTCATTCGTCTATGTCTACATTTTATGTAATAAATAGTTTTTCTAGCGAATGTAATATAAAAACGTGGCGTGTTTGTACTGCTTATTCTCAGCCATCTTGTCTTATCTTGTAAACTGTTTAAGTTCTGAACAATCTTTTTATGTTTTGCATGTAAGTAAATCAAAGAAGTCTAATATTAATTTAGATTACGTGCTTAGTGATAAGCATTAGTATAACGCATTACGCATATGAAGGCAGCAACCATAAGGATTGCACATTAGCAAACGCAATGGCTTCAGACAAGTTAAAGCATTTAATAAGTGAGCGTGGCTATATTAAAGGGCAGCTTACGCGTGCAGCTAACTATATTGATTCAAGCGACTTTAATCGCGACGAATATGAAAATCTTATAGAAAGAAGAAGTCGCATTGTCGAATATTTCAATCAATACGAAAATATAAACAAATCCATATTCCTTCTCAACCCAAGTGATGATGAAGAATATGAACAATATGAAAGAAAGTATTACAGCATCATTTCCGCCTTTGATATCAATATAAAACACAAATCAAATAGTAACAAAGCTATCACACCTATCACTAAAGGGGAATTTAAAAGTTTGCCTAAAATTAAAATTCAAGAATTTGATGGTTCTGATGACTTAGAATATTACCCATTTATAAACATGTTCAAGGCAGTAATACATGCTGACTCCAAAATAAGTATGTGTGAAAAGCTATATTTTCT
Organism: Nymphula nitidulata; assembly: GCA_947347705.1. Taxonomy (NCBI): domain Eukaryota; kingdom Metazoa; phylum Arthropoda; class Insecta; order Lepidoptera; family Crambidae; genus Nymphula; species Nymphula nitidulata. Next base: position 6,391,431 of record OX374626.1, read on the forward strand.
CCGCAGTTTTGTCACGGGAGAGGCATTCAACCTTATAAAAAATCTGCCACTCACCGATGAAAATTACACAACAGCGTTGGATTTGTTAGAAAAAAGATATGATAATATGCCGAAAATAATAAATCATCATATAAATTGCTTACTTGACCTGCCATGTTTCAGCAAAACTTCTGCACAAAATATACGCGCTATTATAAGTAAAGTGCAATTGCACTTAGCTGCATTAAAAAATTTGAAGGTACCCATTGAGCATTGGGATATCTTATTAATAAACATTTTATCTTGAAAGCTTGACTCATGCACCAATAAAGGATTTCATCTGGAGCGCAATACTAAATTAATACCTACACTGGAGGAGCTTTTGGTATTCTTGGAAAAACGAGCTATTGCTCTCGAGACTGTGGACGAAAAGCAGCCGCCTTCATCAGTACCACCAATGAAACCCAAGTGGAAGGCAGTTAGTGGAGCGGTGACTTCCAACAAAATAATTTGTAAGTATTGTAGTCAAGCGCATAAATTATATGAGTGCAGTAAATTTAAATTATTAACACCACCTGAAAGGTTAAAATTTATTACAAATAATAAACTATGTAAAGTTTGTTTAAATGCCCACTTGGGTAAATGTATGTTAAGATTAAAATGTTCAATATGTCATAAGAGACATAACACCCTTGCACATGATCCAAGTTATAGCATCGAAGTGAGCACTGCAGCGGCTGTTGGTGATCCTGTGGTTTCCATGTCAGGTACAACACATTGTAATGAAGTTTTGTTGCCCACTGCAGTTGTCAGACTGATTAATAAGGATGGTTCTTTTTCATATGTTAGAGCTCTTTTAGATAGTGGGAGTCAAGTATCCTTTATAACAGAAAAATTGGCTAATATAATAGATTGTAAAATTTCTCAATCTGAGCAAATTATTACCGGTGTATGCGAGTCAACTAATAGTGTGTCACAAAAGGCTAACTTCTTTATTCATTCAATAGTAAATAATTTTAAATTAAATGTAACATGTAGCATAACTAAAAGGATTACCTGCCATTTACCACAAAATACATTTAGTATTTCTAATTTAAATATACCATCTCATGTCAATCTTGCCGACAAACACTTCTATAAATCAGGTGAAATTTCATTACTCATGGGTTGCAATATATTCTTTCAGGTGTTGCAGCGTGAGGCATTGCCTCTGACACAATCAGGCCCATTCCTGGTTAACACAAGTCTAGGATATGTTGTTGCGGGGAGTCTGCCAGTATCAGCAGGCAAAATTTCAACTTCTAACTGTTGTATCGCAGTTGAAGGTACCCAATTTCCTTATATTAAATGTGATGCACAAGAACAATTGATTCAAAAAATTGATAGTTCCATATCCCGATTTTGGGAATGTGAAAGGGTGCCTAATATTTTCAATGAGGCCACCACTGAGCATCAATTAGCTGAGCAATGTTTTCAGGATTCAATTAAATTAAAAAATAAAAAATTATCTGTGTCATTGCCTCTTAAAGTTGAATTAAATGAAGTCAAATTGGGAAACTCATTTTCTTGTGCATTACAGCGATTTTACAATTTAGAGAAACGATTTTCTAAAGATAAAAAATTAAAAATGCAATACTGTAAATTTATTCAGGAATACATTGATCAGGGCCATGCCAAATATTTTGATATATCAAATTATGATTCAATTTCTGACAATGTGTATTTTTTACCACATCATCCGGTGATTTCTAATAGTAAAACAACACCGGTACGTGCTGTTTTTGATGCCAGCATGAAAACAAAGTCTGGTCTGTGTCTTAACGACATAATGTTAAATGGTCCAGTTGTTCAAAACGATCTATTCGATATATTGGTTCTATTTAGAACTCATAAATTTATAATTTTGTGTGACATAAAATCCATGTATAGAGGTATATTGGTGGATAAAGAGTATCGTCGCTTACAAAATATATTATGGCGTGACTCACAAAACAAGTCAATTAAATGCTTACAATTACAAACTGTAACATATGGTTTAAAGAGTTCAGCTTTCTTAGCCACCAGGTGTTTGATTGAGCTCGCCAATAGATATGAAAATGAGTATCCCTTAGCATCTTGTGTTTTACGTTATCAAAGTTACATCGATGACATTCAGTGTTTGAGCAACAATATCCAAGAACTTGTGCAGACCAGGAATGAGCTAATTGCTCTCATGGAATTAGCCAGTTTGTCCTTACATAAATGGTGTTCTAATTATAAGGAAACTTTAGAAGATATCCCTGTTGAATTACAAGTTGAGGGCATTAAATACTTTGATTTTGATAAGCATATTACATACATAAAAACTTTAGGTCTTAGTTATGATGCAACTATAGACACTCTAAATTTACAATGTCCCGTATAAAAATCCCATGTAAAAAATAATTACACGAAAAGGGAGGTTTTAAGTTTTATAAGCAAATTTTTTGACCCCTTGGGGATAGTAGGCCCTTTATTAGTGCACGCTAAGTATTTGATGCAGCAAGTGTGGTTTGCAAATTTAAAATGGGATGATAAGCTACCATCAGAACTTAATAGGCAGTGGGTTCAGTTTGCAGAAGGCCTAATAAATATGTCATGTATATCTGTTCCGAGAAATATAAATATCAACGGGTCAAACTTGATTGAACTTATAGGATATGCAGATGCTTCAAATATTGCCTATGGCTGCTGTCTTTATATGAGAGTTATTGAACCTAACACAAAGGCATATGTTAATTTATTGTGCTCTAAATCACGTATAAATCCAAAAAACAATAAATTAACAGTGCCTAAACTAGAATTAAACAGTGCTTTATTATTGTCTATTTTAACAAATAAGGTAAATAAAACCTTGTCACTTAAATATACTGTAAAAACCTACTTGTATTTAGATTCGAAAATTGTATTAGCTTGGCTAAAAATAGAACCTATTAAATTAACTGCTTATGTTGCAAACAGAGTTCAAAAAATTGTAAAGTTAACTTCTGAGTTTCAGTGGTACTATGTACACACTAGTGAAAATCCTGCAGATTATTTATCTCGTGGTGTGGAGCCTCAGTCATTGCAGTCAGAGCAGGGAAAGGTACATAAATTATGGTTCTATGGCCCAGAATACCTATCTGATATTAATTATGAGCATTCTGATTTTCAAACCGAATCTAATTTGGAAAACGACATACCTGAACTAAGACAAATTGTAATGTCTGTTTGCAACATTTGTAATAAAGAGAAATGTAATTTGTTTTATGATATGTTGGACAAGTTTCACAATATAGAAAAAATGACTAGAATAATGTGTTACATAAACAGGTTTATTCATAACTCTAAAAATAATTTAAATAAGAAACAAGGCTGTTTGACACCTCATGAATTAACAATTGCTTTGCATACTATTATTAAAATTGATCAGGAGCGACATTTTGAATGTGATATAAAAAATTTAAAATTAAAATTAAATTTAAAATCTGATTTAAGTGGCCTAAATCCCTTTCTTGATTCTTTTGGTTTACTAAGGGTTGGAGGTCGTTTACAAAATTCGAACTTATCATATTCACAGTGTCATCCAATTATATTACCCAAAAATTCAAACATTACAAAATGTTTAATTCATTTTGAGCATTTAAGATTGAAACATGCAGGTCTCAAATTAATCTTAAGCAGTTTAAATGAGCGATATTGGATAATAAATGCCAATCGACAAATTAAATCAGTGTTGTACAAGTGTGTTATTTGCTTTAGATTAAAGGCAAAAAACAGTTCTCAATTAATGGGATCACTACCACCCGATCGTGTCAATGTAAAACGTCCTTTTCAAATTGTAGGTACAGATTATGCTGGTCCCTTTCTGGTGAAACAAACTCGAATTCGTAAACCTGTGATAACTAAGTCTTATGTAGTAATTTTCATTTGTTTTGTAACAAAGGCAGTGCACATTGAATTAGCATCTGACATGACGACAGATACATTTTTGGCATGCTTAAGACGCTTTATATCACGGCGTAATAAACCTAGTAAAATATATTGTGACAACGCTTCTTATTATAAAGGAGCAAACAATGTGTTAAAAGAGTTGTACGATTTACATAGTGGCATGCAACATAAAAAATTCTGTTTTAGATTTTTGTAGTACAGAAAGAATATCTTTCCATTTCATACCATCATACTCTCCTGTATTCGGTGGGTTATGGGAAGCAGGAATTAAAAGCATTAAATATCATATGAAGCGTGTAATTGGTAATTCAGTATTAACATATGAAGAGCTGTACACAGTGCTTGTACAAATTGAAAGCATTTTAAATTCACGCCCATTAACTCCTGTATCTAGTGATCCTGATGACATGTCTTACCTCTCACCGGGGCATTTTCTTACTGGTTCTCCATTAACTTCTTACCCGGAACTAGATTTAACTGATGTTAATGTAGGAAAATTAAACTTTTGGAAGCGTTGTACTCAAATGCAACAGCATTTCTGGCATCAGTGGAATAAGCAATATCTTGTCATGTTACAAAACAGACCTAAATGGAAAGGCGAACAACCTAACCTAGTAAAAGGCACTATGGTTTTGCTCAGGGAGGATAATGTGTCACCGATGAATTGGCCACTTGGTAGAATTGTTGATGTGAAGCCAGGAAGGGACGGAAAGGTCCGTGCTTTGGATGTAAAGTTACCTAAGGGTTCAGTAATTCGTACCAGTATTATGAGGGTCTGCCCATTACCTATTGATTATACCTAAGTTCATTAATTATGTATGTTAATTTTTCAATATGCCTATACCTTGGCATTTATTAGGTAGTAAAAAATATTCAGTCAATTACTATATATGTATAGTTTGTTGAATTAGACAAGGTGCTGATTTTTCAATATTCAGATAATTTTATCTGGTGAGTGATTTTGACGTTTTGACAGATTTTCTATAGATTAACTGTCAACTTGTCAGACTTATTCTCTGGATGGATCTTGTCTGGGGATTGAATGATCAGCAGTTACTTACATTTTTTCATTTATCTATACCGTATGAGAGGGTTAAATTAAGTTTTTAAATTAGACTAAGTTGATTTTGTTTAATTAGTTATACCTTAAGAGAGAGTTGAATTAGGTAATGAGTACTTAAAGAAGTGTGAATAGTTAATGTTTAATTCATATCCTTTGTTATAAAAATCTATTCAAAGCAAGAGTCACTTTGATGATTAAATTTTTACTATAATACCATGTAAAAACAAATATGTTTAAAAGTAAGTTATAACACTTAAATAATTTAATAAAATACTTTCCATATAATTATAATAGGTACACAAAGTTAAATAATTTAATAAAATTGTTTATATCATAATTATACATAGTAATATAGTAAATAAAATAAACAGTATTGTAAGTTGCCAACAAAAAGTAATTAAAATAAAATAGTAATGAAATAAAAACATTAGATAATTATAGGTATATTTGTTAAATTTGTCGTAGCTGATTTGTATCGTTTGTGTCGTTTACAAATATTGTTGGATGTTAAAGTGTATAATTATCCTCATTAATAATTTTATATCTTTGTAATCAACTTTATCTAGGCCCCCAGTTATGTTCCAGACCACATAGAATTTAAAGAAATAATAAAAAAAAGTAAAAAATAATAATATGTTGGCAACATTGAGCGTTTCCGCTCGCTCTCTTCCATCTGTAACGTGCACCTATTAACACCATTTTTGTTGTGAGTAAAAAGTAATAAATTAATTACTAGTAATATTTTATGTTTCTGTTGAACCTACCAGCGACCAAACATTCAATCCTAGCAGAAACAGTTGCATTTTTTTTGTTATTTTCCTGCAGCTTCATGATTTAGTCTCTGTAGTATAATCGATAGCATTTATCTTTTTTATTAAATAAAAATAAAGTTGATGAAATGTATACTATCAAATAGAGATCCTTCCCTAGGTTTCGTAAAGCAGAAGCGTTTCGGGCTGTTGCCAATCAAACTTCTAGTAAATTACTACTGTTTCTCACGATTTCGAGATGATTTTTTTAATTTGAATTAGAATTATGTTCGGGATATTAACCATGTAATAAAAACAGAAAAAAGAACAAAAATTACATGATAAATATCTCTAGCTAGTTTTATTATATTTTAATTACTAAGTAATTTTAAAACATTTATAACAATGTTAAAATCAAAAATTAAGAATATCTCTAGCATAATTTTAATTCAAATGTTAATAACCATGAAAGTATAAAGTGATTTTTTTATTCAAAAACTGAAACGGATAAAATAATTAAATTTTAGTAGGTAAGTAGGTAGGTACTCATCACCTAAAAACATATTTTTTGAAGTCAATGCTTCACGTTCTATTATTACTGGAAACAACTTAGCACCTTAATTGCTTTATAATTTTCAGTTTTTTGTTTAAATTTTATTTCACAAATTTTTGTGATAATTTTCTAGGGTCATAGCTAGATGGATCACCGTCAGCTTACATTGTTTCCTACTATCGTATAGTTTCACTAAAAAGTCATAGGAAAGCAAAAATCCACAATTTCGCATACGTAGATAACTTTCTCATTTCAGTTTTTTTGATTTAACAATCAAACCACCCAACTGATTTTGGAAAATAATAATAATGGGACCAAATGGCAACTATTCCGCATCGAACAAAAAAAAATCACGTAAATCGGATCAGAAATCTCGGCGTAATCGGTGTACATACAAAGAAACCGAATTGATAACCAAATTCCTCGTTTTAGAAGTCGGTTACAAAACAAATTATCGTGCTTATTTTCTAAGTTCATCTCTATTTAGTGATAGTGGTATTAAGACTAAATCTTTTTACCGCGGGGAAAACAACCATAGATTGATAGTGTATTTATAAATGCCTATTTTGTGAGCAATTATTACAAATATCGCAATCGATGATGATATAATACTCAATACTTACTCAATACAAGCTCCAAGTGTAGTTGTGACTAACTTCTGAAATGATAACTTCAAAATTCAATTATAAATGAGTGTATGAATAAAAATAATACGTTTAGCGTAATGAATTTAACTAAACAAATATATATCCACCATCAAGGTTATCCGACAAACCGACAGACAGGCAAAAATTCTACAGACAAACCGACAGAAAGGCAAAATTCTATAAATGTCAGAAATTAGTTTTGCTATTTATTCTCATTCCCTCGGACTATTTTTTTTTAATTATATGTAATGTACAGACACGCGATCTTTCCATTCTTATTATACATATGTATAGAATAGACAGATTACAGCTGGTATCTAGTTTATACAAGTGCTACGAGAAAAAATGAATCAACTCCAAATTCATTTTTTCAGTGCATGGCACATGGCACTCCAAAGACAATTTCAGTAATGGTTTCGACATATTTTCAATCATTTACAATAGAACACAATGCTATTAGGAATGTTATTTAAATCATTACCAAACTTTCTCATTAGATTAATAAAAAAACATGATTTTTTTTATTGAAATCACCTACTGTTGTAAAATAAACCCTAGTAGAAAGCCCTATTCAGTTACCAATTTTACGGTCTTAAAAGTTTTATTTCATCATCGATATTGAAAAATGAAACGTTATTTTTTACGAAATATAAGAAAGGGTGATAATTAAGGAATTTAGGGTTGGAATTTTAATACAAGTAACTTTTAACCAATAGAGTTCGTAAAGAGTTCATTATTCCTGAATGAATCTATTTTAATTTTACTTATAATTGAATATTTTTCTCAATTTATTTCTTAAGTTGATGTAAAAATGAAAATAGCTGCCTAAAATTTATTGTGACGTACATATAAGTTTCTTGTACTTTTTTATGCGCACTCTTATTATTATTATTATAATTTATTCTGTACAGTCGTCAGCACATCAAGCGTACAGTTTGACCTTGAGACCGCCCTTACTGCGTTCGTAATAGAGACGGCTTTCGTAGTTCAACCTGTTACACTTGATGTGCTATCGTGTGTACGTTGGAGAGGCAGCAGCAAAATCACAATAGGTGTGGCATATTTTAAAAGTTATTTCTGCAACATTTTCTTAGTTTAGTTAGAGAAGTACTTGGAAAAATTACACGTCACGGGTACTGATAATATGAACGATAAATTTAAATACACATTTATAAATATTGTAAGTATACAGAAATTTAAATATATACTTTTAAATAAATATCACTTAAATATACTTAATGGCATTATGTGATAAATTTTTCCTCAAAACTTATCTGTTTTTCTTATTGCGAGAAGTTAGCGTAAATGCTTTTACATTTTACAAAGTAAATGGCGTGGGTGCGGGTCAGTGTACATTGACTGGCCTTAGTGAATGAATAGCGTTCATTTAAGGTGATTACGTGCATGAACAAGTGATTAAGGTAAACTCCACATATTCCCTTCTGTTAGGCAGTGGTTCATACGCATAAGCAACGGGCGTTTCAATATTTTCTGATTAAAGGAGAGAGCAAATTTTAAAGTAATCGGTTGTTTCATACAAATATATCGAGTAGGTATTACAATTTGGTATGGAATTATCATTCTCTCAGGGCAGCGCAGGACCAATCGGTTTGGAGATTCATGGGGGAGGCCTATGCCCAGCAGTGGGCGTCTCTCGGCTGATATGATGATGATGACGTACAAAATAATGTTCAAGCCAACACGATCAGTAAATGTCACGAGGCAAATGATACACGCACCACGTAGTCAGAGGTTGAAGAAGATGAATGCCAACGGCAAATGCTGACAAGGATGTTGGAGCTATCAAGACGTTGGGCGTTTTGTTGGACGAGTGTTGCTGCAGGTGAACGCCTTTGATTTGCTTTATACAAAACCGACACTGTGGCAACTTGGCCGAGTGGTCTGTACCCCAGGCTACTCGGTCAAGAGGTCCCGGGTTCGAATCCCGGTAGGATCAAATGTTTGTATGATGAGTACGAGCATTTGTTTACGAGTCATGGATGTTTATATGTTTATTTAGTATATTTCTAATATTTATATACATATTATTATCATTATTTATCCGTTATCTAGTATCCATACTACAAGCTCTTAATGATGCTTACTTTGGGCTAGATAATAGGTGTGAGTGTATGAATATTATTATTATTATTATTATTATTAACTTACAACGAAGTCTACATACACTTACTGGTATACACGTATACGCTCTCGTCTTCGCTTGGCCAGCTAGCTGAGCGATAGCGAGCAGTCTATACGTTGGTATTAGACTTCACCCGGCTACGTTGGCCTAACATGTATTGCCGACTTCTAGTTTGATAACACAACGCGATACTGGTTACTCGCCAAAGCGAAGTCTTCTCTTTCGCTAGGTTTATTATCCACTGTATTTGAATTTGTCGTATTTTTATTTGGATATGGGTACCTTTGTTTTGTAATAAATTATGTTTGAGCTTATAGGCGTCTTTAAACTGTTTTAGTTTCAATTACGATATTTACGTATTTGAATATTATTATTTTCATTCGTATAGATTACTTGCCATCTAATCTCTTACTAACTAAAATTTTTATGTGTGTCGTTATATCTAGCAGGTTATAAGTCAATCTGCATTTTTTTTACTCTCCTTTGATCCCGGGTTCAATTCCAACTTCTCATGAGTTTCTCTAACGTAAGAAGGCCCTTATTATCTTACAAATATACAGAGATAAAAAAGAGCTCCTTAAGTATGATTCGTTTTAAATAATTTCAAGGCGAATAGCTTCTAGGTGCTTTTGGATTAATAATAGACTATCCATCTATTGGGCAATGGTTCTATATGCAAAATATATCCACTGGTTAGGGTCAATCGAACAGAACCTTAGGCTAATTGCTCCGTACAAACTGAGAAATGGTGCAATTAAACTGTCGAGTATTGAATGCTATTAGCTTCGGTTAATTGAAAACGTTTACGAAGCAATGTTGTGTGAACATGGCAATCGGTATTGTAAAGTGAGAGTGAGAGATGTATTTTACTATCTCTATGTTATATTTGTACAACAAAGATGTAATGTCTGAGTTTCGTTTACCAGCACTTACAATCGATTTAAAGCGTTTGACGGCTTCAGAGTGAAAACATAGCAGACAGACATATAGAAAGACAGACAGAGTTTTTTAATTTATTTGGTAAAATATTACTGTATAGCTTTCATACTAGGCAGCCATGAGTAGTAGGTACTTAACCACCTACAATTCAGGCCGTATACCTACTCGTTTTTCATCCACATTTTATAAGAAAACCATTTACTTTATTTGGTTTGTTGTTTCAAATTCAATTCTGCGCGCGTCTTCTCTACTCAATCTATCTAGCTGCGAACATTTTCCTTGCAAACCATATTATACAGGTACCTTTTATATGTCAATATATCACGGAAAATTCAGTCAATGTCAGTTGGGTATCTACAGGTAGTAAACTGGACGATTTATAGACAATCCCTTTAGATGTTTTTAGACTTAGGTTTTCTGTGTGATGGAATATGAAATTTGGATACAATACAGTAATAACAAATGACGCTACTGTAGCGTAAGATCGAAAATTAGCATTTTATTAAAAAGACAATAAGCAAAATAAACATAATTAGATATCTACCATACTATTTTAACGTTGAAAATTTGAAGAATTATTGTGTAATTTATATTCTGAATTTGCAATTTGACTAGGGAATATGCATGATTACAAATTTAAGTTTAATATATTCATAAAAAATTAAACTTACTGCTGGTGAAACAATATTTTAACCAAAAAAAAGGGTAGTCTTAGAATATAGTTAATAATATCCGTGATGATAAATTAAATAAAAGTAAAAAAACCGGCAGCAATAGCTTTTTTGTCACCCCACAAATGAACAGTCCGAAGAAACGTTACTGTGATTAAAAGGTTCTTCGATGCAATATTAAATGTTTATCGTTAAATACTTATATTTGTTACGATAAACAGATTCATCGATAAAATTATAATAATAATATGAAATATGAGTTCGATGAACCGATATTCTAGCAACCAAAGCAAGTTTTAAACATTTTTTCCTTGAAACATTATTCGACCTTTTGAAACGGTAATGATTATTATAATATTATTAGGGTAATCAAGATTAATACTCAAATCGTGGAAAAGCTTTTTGTGAATTGAAATTCGATATTGAAAAATTCAGAATTCTTATAGAAAACTACATTGTGAAGGAAAAATATAATGCTTTAGTAGGTACTTATCTAATTCAAATGAAGTGTTTTTGGATTGGATCCTCACTATCGATTGTTTCTGGAAACAGTCTTAGCACAAACTAAACAAACTATCTCCCATTCTCTATCTCTGAACATATTCACCAGATCAGTAGGTACCAAATTAAAATGGAACTAATCCCTATAATCCCTTTCATACTAGGTTACTTATTTAAGTCGTTAAAATTCCTTTATTACAATCGTGTTTATCAAACTATTACATTTGTAGTCACAACAATTATTCCATTGGGCTTTAGATTTGTTACATCTGTCCCAGTCATAAACGGAACTGTATAAAATTCAAATTAAGTTTCACAGTTTTGTTGCAACTGGAATTTGCATAATTGAAATCAGTAACATTCAACTAAAAACAAGTATATTTTATTATCTGTACGTCTAGAAGCTTCAAACTTTCTAAGAGCTGTTATAGGGGTTTGAAATTACTTTACAAAACTTCGATAATTATTTCAGACGTGTTGGAATTTATAATGTAGCTCGTTTCTTAGTACGGATGTTGATAGGCAATTTATTATTGATTTAAGATTTTCTTCTTTTTCATGGGTACCTATTCACTAAAATTATCCTTAAACTGAATACAACCCTGAGTGATTTGTTCGCGTACGTTTCTTTGCGCAATGACATTTCATATTTATTTCAGGAATTAATCAAATTTAATAGGTAGTAGCCCCGTGTATAGGGTCATCTGTGTAGGCACCACCGCCTTTCTTATTTCAGCCGTGAAACAGTTCGCTGTGTTTCGGATTGAAGGGAAAGGTATCCAGTGTAATTACTGGGCATGAAAGGCATTTGATCTTAGGCCTCAAGATGACATCGCACCTCTAATAACAAGTGTTAGGCGGCGATAGCCACTTAGCACCACGTGGGCCGTCAGCTTGTTTGTCAAAATCAAATCAAAATAAAAATTATATTTACTCAAATAGGCTCTTAAGAAGCTCTTTTAAATCGTCAAAAAATCATCTAGTTGTAATTAGAAATATTTAAATACCTACCCCAATAAAGCATATTATGCTTTATATCGAATTCCTAGTTCTAGTCTCAGATCTTATTTAAACGACAATATTAACTTCGGTTTTCCCTACGATTCTTGAAGATTCAATAATCCGAATCCCTCAGAGTACGTATTTTGTTTTCTCTTACAATTTAGTAATCGTTAACGCATCGATGCGGCGAGGGCGAAAATTCTCACTCGATTCGCTGAGTCCTGATTAAGTACCTACTATCGGAAAATGGTTGTCGTTCACAATTTCGTGGGAAATCTCTATTTGCGTTTTAGAAATTCCAAGAGCATTTTTGTAACAGAACGTAATAGGTATGTTATAAAAGATTGGGGTGGTCTCATTTATTTGTAGTACCTCAAAGCGGAAAAAGTTTATATCAGAAATATCATAAAAATATTATATCTAGTGGCCGATAAGATAGAAAATTACACCCCCGTTGTAGTTAATGCATTCAAATGTAACTATTTCAATGGTTTAAAAATATAAAAAACACAAGATTTTAAGTCTTTGTAATAAATAACGATAATAATAAAATGGTTTATTTGGATTTTGGACTAATAAGATAATGTAAACATGCATTTTACAGATGGAAACGATAATAACTGCTATAGTTTAGAAACTGTGCCCAATCAATGCCCACCACCGGGTGACAAAACTTCTATAATCTATTTACTGTTGTACTCAATTTTTTGCAAAGCTTAAAAGCTAGATTAATGGGAAATTATGAGATTTTTAATTTCATCATAGATAAGAGTACAGAGCCTACAATCTAGTATTATAGTATTTTACAGTCACGTTGTGTGAATTCTAGATTTGAAGTTGCTTATTAATTTTATAGTATAACCTAGATAGGACTAAATAAGTGATACTGCGGACTTGCCACATCGATTCCAGCTGATTCAATATCGCCCACTGTCGTGCCTTCGCTTACTTTTCTCAAGATTAGGAACACAAACCAGTTCAGAATATTTTTAAAGTGCAGAAGTCACCAAAAACGAGTGCCTTAACCTAGGTAAGCAATTGTCGTAACTTTAAGTACCGCCCTCTATGCCCTATCAAGGCGGAGGAAAGAGCATTTCCCAGCTCTACCCCTATTGTGGCAGCTATACAATACGTTAGGATAGACTATGCAAGTGCATAGTACTGTCTTAAGTATAGCACAATCAGCCGATGCTCATAGATTTTTGAACACAAGAATTGTGTCAACCTACTTTAAAAGAACCCTGTACTTATCATTTTATATAAATCTATCAAGCGGCGTTATCCCTCCGGAGGGCTATGACATTAATAAATCAATTGTCTGGAATCTGATGCTTGACGGGTTAAAAGAAAAATCATATACCTTATCTCTTCTTACTTGTAGTAATAATATTAGATATCATTAGAATTCCAAACTAATGTTACTTAAGTTGGTTGCGATAACACAGCCAACTTTAATCAATACTTGGCTGATTTCAGCATTATTATAGTCTGCTCCGATTTAGCTTAGTCTAGTTTAGGTAGTCAACGGTATGAAAATAGTACGACAGTTTGTCTTTTCCATCCTTAAATTAAGGGCAGTCAGAGTTGTCACTTTCTAAAACTAAAATAATATATGTTATCCGGCTCTCTTGATTCTATTATAGTAAGAGAAAGAAAAAATGAAAAAAGATGTTTTAGGAGAGGTAGGGCAAAGTGGTATTTACCTATATAACTTCTTTGTAGTGTTATGTTCATGCGGTGAGTAAGAAGAGAAAAGAAGAGAACGTTGAGGAAGTGAGATGGTGGGAGTAGTGGGACTCGTCTCCTACTGTCAACATAACGATTTCTCTTTATTGTTATAAGGTGCATGCTGTGTGACAGTCAAAATATGTGATAAAATTTAATTATTATAAGACCTTCCGTACCATATTTTATGGTAATAAAGAATTGAATTGAAGGTCGGTAGCGCGTGAGCAGTGTCTGAGATGATACGAGCGTCTTTGTACAGGTTGGTTTCGACACTATGAATTAATGCAGCCAATGTTCTAAATTAGTATCGCATTGTCGTTACGATCCTGTATAAGCTACGGCAGCCGCTTACCATCAAGCGAAATGTATACTATGCATGCTTGTCATGTATAAAAAAATAACTTTTGGAATCCTTAGTCGATAATCGTTAGCCAATCAATGCAACTTTCAGTTAATTTGATTGTTGCATTTTTTCAGGTGATCTTTAAAGTGAAGCCTATATGCCGATTGTATAAACGTCAAATTAATATCATCGCGAATCTGTCCTTTTCTAGGTCGATTAAAATGAAAGAGTAGCACGGAACTAAAATTTAATTTTAGTTTGTTTACAATAGAATTGGGGCCACTAACCGCCTTATTTAAAGCGTGCAGTCTAATGTTGTCTACTGGTTGACCTGTTATAAAACTGATGCAGTCTCTATCTACCTTTATTAACAAGAATGAGACAGCCTCTGTATAATTAGATAATCTTATAATGAAATAATAAAACTTTAATAAATAATTTCAAACACCATCCTGAAATTACAATCACTATCTCCGTAGTGGGGTGATTCTGATTCCGCCTACAGCGAAGGCCGTATAATAAGTTACATCATGATAGAAAAGGATAGCTAATAATCTCTTTCTTCTGGCTAGCAGGAAGATCTAAGTTCAATTCTGTTCAATATCATAGTCACTGGATATAAAAGGCTTCGTTCGAAGATAGCTCGCATCCGCATTACCTCGTTCTACTCACAAATTCAGATAGTTCAAGTTTGATAATAATTACATGTATTATTACATGCCACCTTCGATAAATATGCAGTACTAGGTATATACCTTCACCACTATAAATTGTGCAGTTTATTACACATTTTCGAAAAATAAATTATTCTTCTAATATGGATTACGTGTATTTTAGGTAGTCAAATTGTAATATTTTTAGTTTTTTATTGCCAAAGAAATGTTGTACCTTCTTTTGCGGGAGTGAAGTCCGTAAGTTATCCTTAGTTTTCAAACTATATGTTGTATAATAAATAACTTGCGCCGGAAAATTCCTCCAAAAGAATGGCATTCCGTGTGATTGTTGTCGATTTCAAGCTCATATACGTACCTATTACATTTAATAATTTAATTCATTAATAATCATTATTATTTAATCATAAATTCTTAATCAATTTAAAAACAGAAAACCAAATACTTTGTGAACTCCAATCTGCAGTACCACCCCAAATTACATTGACTGCCAAGAAAGTTTTCTAACTCGTTGAAATCTAGACGTTAATATTAGCAGGGCTGAGGTCTAATTTCCCTCGTGGTTTCAGCGCACAACTTTCAAGCATAAAATAGTTACTTAGTGTTGCCCGCTTGACTTTATAAGAAGATAATTTAATGCATTAATCCGTTGACGAAGTAACTAAGTAACTTATATTTTTTTTAATACGAATAGAGTAGCAAAGTAGCGCACGGTCTTTCTGGTGGTATGGGGTGATAGTAAATTTGGCACTACTCATGTTGTGTTGCCACTTGTGTAGCCTTTTCACTTCACGCAACATAAACATTTCGGGCATGTAATGGTGTCTCGCGTGTAACTGGTGAGGATTTTTCTCACCCCAAATATGCCGCTTTTATTTCTTCACATATCAAGGTATTATGAAATGTGTTTCATTGGAGAAGAAATTCGTCTTGTTTGATGTCCATTGTCCCTGGGCTTCAGTTCGTGAGTAAGCTAATTTTTACGGGTGTAGTTCTAAGTCTTATAAGCGCTTACACCGCACGGCTTCTAAAAACAGCACTTACTATAGAGTAAGAGTAATTATGTAGCTTTTTTATTACAATTTTTTGACACAAACAAACAGATTCCAACAAAAATGCCATGCATAATTTTGTTGGAATCTGTTTGATCGTATACAATATATTCAACTAGACAATTTGTATGAAAAACCGTGCCACGGAAGTTAATTCAAACCCTACGAATGACCACGAATCGATAATCCAGGTCTTCGGCCTCATTATCATTTAAAACAGCAATATTCTTTGCTGAACGCACGCCTCGATGATGCAAATGGCTAACCCTGCCTTCAAAGCTTTCCTGTTACCTTATTTTTTATGTTGCGAATCGTTCACTCGGTAGGACCATTAAATTGACCTTCCCTTAGAAATTTACACAGTTCCTACGGAATTTATATTTCTAGAATAATTAAACAATTGTAACGCATTAGGCGGTGTTTAGGCGATTTCGACGTTTCAATTACGCGCCATTATTGGTTGCTCTATATTTTACTATATTGGCAATATTGGAAAGGCTAATTGGTTCTCCTTTTGAAAATCGAATGTCTGTCTTTAATTTTCTGATTATTTGCATTGATAAAAATGTTTTATGTGAAAAAATTACCAAATATTTTAATGTGCAAAGTGCACAAAATTTGAAGTCGCATGGCCCTTTCATACTGAATCGTTGAAAAAGGCTAGAATTCCACGTTATGTTACTTTTGTGAATTTAAACACAGATTCGTGACCATTGCTAGTATTTCCACAATTCAATTAACCTTATATTTAATATTCATAATCGGTACGATAAAATCAAGTCCCAAACGCTAGGGTCGTTAATGCGTGAAAATATTGATTTTTTATTAAAGAAATAGGGTTGGGTTGGTTTTAAGCTACCGTAAACATTCAGTGCTAAAGGTCAGAACAAAGGGGTGTTTAATAATAAATCAAGCCGGTTAATCGTGTGGGTAGGGCAACATTGCGCTAAATGCGATGGAAACGCTTTTAGGACTGTACAGCAGTGTATCACGGAGCGTAATGCACAAAGAATGAATAATGATTTATTATTTAAGAAAGAAATAAAACCTACATCTACTATGTAGTAGGAGAGTGGGGTGATTCTAAACCCGGGGTTAGTTTAGAATGAGGCTGTCATGTTATTAGATCATGATAGAAAACTACACTTGTGAAGATCTTTCTACTTGCTGCTTGCTTTGAAAGCATAGCGCGTGCCCATGTTTAATGGCGGACACTGAGCGTGCACTCTTTAGCCTTTTTTATCGTACAGTCGACCACAGAAGCAGCTTTACACTTAAGTACCATGTCGCACCGACTATTGCGCTCGTACTTAATAGTGCTACCGTACTAATATTCATGCTATAGTTATTGTAACATGGCACTAAAGTGTTCAGCTACTTCTGTGGTCGACCGTACCAACGGCCCTGTTTGTAGTTCCCCGTAGTTCTAATTGTCCCAATCCTAAATAATGAAAGAATACAAAAAAACCATCGTAAGAACTAAACAAACGTATAAAAATTTATGAAGAATGTGATTAAAGTAGCTTTCCTCACCTTTACTGGAAAAACGATTGTAAAAGTATTATTTCGTATCATTTAAGTAAGTGGCAATGTTTTTTGTGTTTATACATAAAATTTAACTTTTTATTTTACGTTTACGAGACGCGGGTTTGATCCCCGCCTGGAGCGTACAATTTTTCATCGATTTCTTTCTTTAGTTGTATGTGCTAATATATAAATGGGATTATGTTGCAGACGAATAAGAAATCAATGTGAAAAGTTAAATAAATATCATGAGTTCATGTAACAAAACCAATTAACTTCAGTGTTGCTAGTAACACGCGATATTTAACCAAAAATACGTATTCATATAACAAGTCATAAACGTCATGACTAAGTCAGAATCCAGTGTTGCGGTCTGTCACACCCAAAACCGTTGTCAGTTTGCGCCAAAGGCGACAACTGTACAATCGGGTACCACGTACCCCGTTTACATTAAATTAGAATCGTTAAAAGGGAGGGCCAGCTTAACCCGTCGCGACTTTTGTGCTTTATTGGCGTAATTCTAATGGTTATATCGTTACACGTGTTACGGGTTTGTGTGTGGCTTAAATTATTTCCGCTGCATCACAAATGTTTTATCAAACTTTAAGGTTGAAATGTTTATAGTGTTAAGTAGTTTTCTATTAAGAGAGAGAGAGAGAGGGAGGGAATAGTGGTAATTTCCATTCAGTTGTAGAGATTGGTGACAAATAACATAATTAATAAATACACTCACGCCTATTAAATCACAATCAAATCCTCTGCTTGATATACATATTACAAAAAGGTTTAAAAAATATTAAATAGCCTAAAATTAAACTATTTCCACACCCACAAATAAAACACAGTTCACTTTTCCCCCTTTGGAACACTCAGTACTCGTAAAACTAAGCAAAAATGTGTTGCGGACCCTGTGGACTTTGCGGTGGTGGACCCTACTGCGGCGGTGGATGCTACTGTCCTTGCATCACCATCTATACTTTCTGCACGAAGATTTGCTAGCACAGCGTATCTTCAACGCAGTATTCGGATGGCTGCTTGCAGTGGTTCTTTCGGGCATACCCCAAAGAAACTTCTTTGATAAGTCTTCGAAGTGCAGTGCCGTTTTTGTGGAAAAATAAAAATATTAAGCTTTAAGATTAAGATTTGAGATTTTATTATCTAGCCCAAAGTAAGAACCATTAAGAGCATGTGTTATAGATACTAGATAACGGAGAAATATTGATAGTAATTTGTATATAAATATTAGAAATGTACTAAATAAACACATCAACATCCATGACACGTGAACAGATGCTCGTACTCATCACAAAAATATCTGCCCCTACCGGGATTCAAGCCCGGGACCCCTGACAGAGTAGCCTGTATAGTTAGGTGTACAGAAGACTCAACTAGCTGGTTGGTTGTCATTCACAATATGAGGCTTCATGGTTTCTTAGAGGGTTTTCAACGCATGAGTTAAGTACCCTTGATTAAGTATATATTCTAAATATTTCTATTTTTTGTGATCGTGACTCATGAGTGCCACATTGTTTTATAAATCTTATCATAAGCGTACACACATATTAAACATTTTACACTAGTCTCCGTTTTAGTTGCTTTATTATTATTATACATCTTAGTTTATTTAGTGTGTTATCTGTCTGTTACATTTTAAAAGTAAGAAGCCCTCGGGTTGTAGCAGAATACCAGTGCTTTGTTCACATCCCGCGGTGTGAACAAAATCCAGTCACTGAGTTGCGACCCTTTTGCACTTCTACAACGCACACGATTATTGCTGTTTAATGTGTATTGTTATACCTAAGTAACTGTTTTGTTCAAATTCAAACTGTATTTGTGTGTGATGAAGAAATCAAAATAAATCTTTTATCTATCTATCTATGTATCTAAGTACCCTTAAAAGCGTCCAAGCTCTGGTCGCCTCTGGCCATGGACCGGGGAAGTTGCTTCGGCAGAGCCCAGCTTGGGTGAAGGGCAGTGGACTTACCAAGGAATTTTAGTGTGTTTCCCAGTATCATTATGATCAGGTGCTGGGCGACATAAGCGGGCCGTACGAGTATGAAAATGCTCAACAAGCCATCCTGGTTTATTATTTTTAAAACTCAAGTTTTGGTAAGCCTTAAAGAAAAATACATTAATTGTATCATCTTAAAAATGAACAATTTGTGTTTAATTAAACATAGTAATACTTAATATTTGTTTCTTTTCTTATACCAAGTTTTTTATTTAAGAATCCCAAGAATCGGATAAAGAAATTTATTTCTGCGTGATGTTGAGGAGGAGGAGGCGGTCTTCTATCTTAGGCCATGATCACTTCCCGGCGCAGTTTGACCGTTCGGGATCTTTCTTCAACCTTCTTTCGGGCAGAACCTACAGGTATTTGAAGGCACGTTACTTCCAGGTGACAGATTCCGATATCAGAGCCTTGCATTGATATAAAAATTTCCATTGATTCCCGTGCGGTGACGGATTAAGAATATAATTCACCGCCCCATTTCTTCCAGTGGGTGTCGTAAGAGGCGACTAAGGGATTACCGAGCTACCAACTGCTCGACTGGTGGTAGGGTCTGAACACCCGTCTGGTTAGTGACCACCGTACGCATGGCGTAAAACCCGCCAAGTGACCACTTGTGGTCACGTTTCGGGATCAGTCAGCGTACAACCAGAGCTTGGGGAGACGTTGCGGCGATGGATGCGGTCAGTGACGGCTTCCGTCTAACCAGAGCCAGGTGGACTGCATTGACCCGCCGACCAGGGAGACCCGAAGAAACGGCTGTTCCGCTGGCCGCCCGTGGTACAGTACAGGGGCCCAAGCGAACCTAACCAGTTCGTGAGGCTGCCCTATCATGCCACGCAGAATCTTGGGGTGGTCCGTCGTGCCGGTTGGTGACCGGGTGGTGGGGTCCCGGCGGCCATTCCCGGGGGGGTTCGGGGGCCCTTCCGTTCGGCGGGTCAGCGCTTCTCTACTGTCGGCTATTACCTGGGGAAACAGGCCTCACGCTTTGACCGTATGTATCGCGGCAACGTCCCCCCAATTCACGCCTCTCCTCCTTTTATATTAACTATGGCAGTGCTCAAAAACAGTTCCGGTCGTTCAGCGGTGCACACCCCCACCACAACCACGCTGTTTGAGGTCGGGCTCACTAACATCCGTGGGCTCCATGCTAACCTCAATGCCGTCCACCAACATCTCGAGACGGCTCGACCCGAAATGCTGTTTTTGACGGAGACGCAAATACTCCGCCCGGCAGACACTAGCTACTTGGATTACCCCGGCTACGCTCTTGAAGAGTCCTTCAAAGCGAAGGCCGGGGTATGCTTGTTTGTCCGGGCGGATGTTTGCTGTCGCCGTCTGCGCTGTTTGGAGGACCCTTCCTACTCTATTCTTGGGGTGCATGTGGACCTGGGCACACATTGCCGAATCTACGTGTGCCTCTATAGATCCCACAGCGGTGACATGGAGACAACTCGACTTTTCGAACATCTTAGTCGGGTGGCAGATGTTGCGCAGGAGCAGTTTCCAACCGCGGAATTGGTGTTTTTAGGGGACTTCAATGCTCACCACGAGTCGTGGTTAAGTTCCTCTAAAACTGACCATGCTGGTAGAACTGCCCACGCTTTCGCTCTCACGCACGACCTGACCCAACTGGTAAACCAGCCCACCAGGATTCCAGACATTGTCGGTCACGCGCCCTCATTGTTGGACCTTCTGCTGACGACTCGCCCGGATGGATATCGGCTAGAGGTTCATGCTCCTTTGGGAACATCAGATCACTGCCTGGTATCCGCTGGGGTGCCACGGGCATCGCCACGGGTACCTATGGTTGCCAAACGCCGCATCTGGCACTATGCGTCGGCAGATTGGGACGGTATGCGGGATTACTTCGCATCTATCCCTTGGAGGCAGCGCTGTTTCAGTGAGCTGGACCCGAGCGCTAGCGCTACTGCTGTTGCTGATGAGATCATGTTAGGGATGGAGTACTATATCCCTCACTCCGATCTCATCAGTAGGGGTAGGCGTAACCTCTGGTTCAACCGCGATTGTGCCTTAGCTGTTGAAAACAGACAGTCGGCATACCGCGCTTGGATCAGGGGCCGAGCTTGCGGGGATCCCAACATTGACTCACTGAAAGCAGCATATAACAACGCCACCAAGTCCTGCAAAAGGGCCTTCATCAGAGCGGATGCACAGCGCGTTGCACGAGTTGGCCAAGAACTTCTTACGCATCCTACGGAAAGCCGTAGCTACTGGCGTCTGGCCAAAGCCGTGCAATCCAACTTCTGTCAACCCTCGCTGCCCCCGTTGAGATGTTACGGCTCGCTAGCTCACAAGCCGCAAGAGAAAGCCGATCTCTTGGTAAAACTCTTTGTTGCTCACTCCCGAATCGATGACTGCAACTTACAGCCACCAAAACTCTCCCACTGTGGCCACACAATGCCCGATATACGTATTAGGCAATGTGATGTACGTGCGGAGCTTCAGTCAATCGACGTCCGGAAAGCTAGTGGGCCTGATGGCATTCCAGCGATAGTACTAAAAAACTGCGCAGCGGAGTTGTCTCCTGTCTTAACGCGGCTATACCGTATTTCTCTCTCTTCTGGGTGTGTGCCGGAATCTTGGAGAGAGGCCAATGTGCAACCGGTCCCCAAAAAGGGAGACCGATCAGACCCAGCTAACTACCGCCCGATAGCTGTCACCTCAGTTCTTTGCAAGGTCATGGAACGGATATTAAACCACCAGCTGATCCGATACCTAGAAGATCACTCATTAATTAATGATCGACAGTACGGGTTTCGGCCGAACCGGTCAACGGATGATCTTCTAGCGTACTTAATGCATGTCTGGGGTGAAGCTATTGACAAACGTGGTGAGTCACTGGCAGTTAGCCTTGATATTGCCAAAGCGTTCGATCGGGTCTGGCACAGGGCTCTTCTCTCCAAGCTCCCGGCATACGGTCTGCCCGCTCAGCTCTGTAACTGGATTGCCGGCTTCCTGCATGAGCGAAGAATCCGTGTCCTCGCAGATGGATGCGCTTCGCGGTTCATGTCAGTGAATGCTGGTGTACCACAAGGCTCTGTTCTATCCCCCACACTCTTTCTTCTTCATATCAATGACATGATTCCGTTAGGAAACATTCATTGCTATGCAGATGACAGTACAGTGCATGGGGGATATTACGGTCGCCCAGGGGCTGGGCGCGCTGAAACCGAGAGGGAGAGAGAGAATCTTACCATTGAGCTCGACAGGGTGTTGAACCTCGTATCTGAATGGGGATCTAACAATCTTGTTGAGTTCAATGCTAAGAAAACATAGGTGTGCGCGTTTACAGCCAAAATGTCGCCGTTCCTTCCCCTTCAGGGCACGACTCTTTCGGCACAGGGCTCCCTCAACTTGCTAGGTATGGAGATATGTTGCGATCTAAATTCCAGGAACTACATCGAAACCGTGATAAAAACAGCCTCACGGAAGCTCGGTGTCCTGAACAAGGTGCGTAGATTTTTCACGCCTGACCAATTATGCCTGCTGTATAAAACTCAGGTCCGGTCTTGCGTGGAATATTGCTCGCACTTGTGGGATGGCTCCGCCAAGTACCTACTCGATGCCCTGGACAGATTGCAGCGTCGTGCTGTCCGTATCGTTGGCGATGTAGAGGACACCAACAACCTTGAGCCTCTGCAATTGCGTCGAGACATTGCGTCACTTAGCGCCTTCTATCGGCTATATCACGGAGAGTGTTCTGAAGAGCTATTTGACCTTATCCCACCTTCCCCATTCCTACTCAGGAGCACGCGTGCCGGTCTTCGGAGTCATCAATTCACTGTCTCCACCTCAACATCACGTACAAAGAAATTTAGTAGCTCTTTTCTTTGTCGAACTTCCAGAACTTGGAATTCTTTGCCAGCACATGTGTTCCCTCCTTCGTATAACATGGGTTCCTTCAAAAGAGGCGTGAAAAAGCACCTTTCGGGCCGGCAAGGTGGAGGCAGCTAGAGCAGTGTCTGAACTGCACTAGCTGTCTTCGCATATGGACTCTTCTTACTGCTTCACATCAGGTGGTGTTGAGTCATTTGTCGTACTTAGTATAAAAAAAAAAAACACCTACTCCGCAAAGACTAATTCACAAAACAACGAAACTATCATATCATCATTTAACGATCATAATAATTTGTCAGATTATTAGAAACAACGAAACCACATTCCGCACCCTCCAATCTCACGCTTTCATTTCTCAGAAGCGATAAAGGATCGTACGTTACACGCAAATTTATCCAAGAGAGGGAAAAAATATTCCACCTTACAATTTCCTCTTAGTCGCTGCAAAATAAATCCGTACATAAATCAGATTACATTTCGAGTTCGTTAAACTTTCATCTGGCACGCGCCTTGATTGGGATCCAGGTGAGTCTAGCTCGCACGTTTTTTGGCACAAAACAAAAAAGACATTGGTATTCACCACCACTTTTGACCTATCAGTAGGTTTAGGTGAAAAACTTATAATATAGTTAATAATAACTTAGTGATTTAGTTCGTCCGAATAATGTATGAGAAGATAAGAACCCTATGCCAAGGAATAATTCTGCTCTAAATTTTAATTTATTTTACTAGTAGGCCAGTATCTAGGTAGGGTCATCTAGGTAGGTACCATCGACCACAGAAGTAGCTTAACACTTTAGTACCATATCACACTCACTATTGCGCTTGTACCTAATAGTTGCTACCGTACCTACTACATTAACAACTACGACTTGGTACTAAATTGTTCAGCTACTTCTGTGTTCGACCGTACCACCGCCTTTCTTATTTCAGCCATGAAACAGTTCGCTGTGTTTCGGTTTGAAGAGGAAGGCGGCCAGTGTAAATACTGGGCATGAGCGGCATTTCACCTTAGGCCTCAGGATGACAACGCACCTGCAATATCAAATGATTTTTCTTTGTTATTGCATTTGTCCATAGGCGGCGGTAACCGCTTGCCATCAGGTGGACCGTCAGCTTGTTTGTCATCTAGTTGTTTAAAAAAAATAGATAGAGTGTGTGCACACTATCTATTTTATCTATTTTGAAACCAAATATATGTTCCATTTTCGAACGTCGATTTGATTTTGATGAGATTCGAACACATTATCACTCTTTTTTGCAAACGGATTTGAAATATTGAGCTACTTTGACTTTTAATAAAACGATTCACTATATTTGTCCATCTGCTTGGTGGAATTGTTTTATTTATGCGTCCATTTTTATAGACTAAGGCCCGTATTACAGAACTGTTCTCAGTAAGGAATCTAGTTTTAAAATGAATTTTAATAGGAGATTTAAATTTAGAACTTTACTTGAAACGTTATACATTGATCAACTCTCAGCTGAGTATTTGCCTATTTTAGAGCGATACGTCAAAATCTGCGCTCGAGTAAAGATTTGATCTTTGATGTTTGTTTATTTATTGAGTATGGTCGACACCATTCTTGAGAACGGATCACGTTCTATACTCCCAAATAAAGTTGTAATGCTAGTTCAATATGTTTGACATAACGCTATATTGTTTTATAATCTAACAGGTTATATTCGCCCATGTTTTGACAGTTTCTGCTGCTTTGTCAATTAATATTATACAACATTATGAAAAATAACGTGTCTGCTTGAAATGGAGTTAGATAACAGTATTTTTTTTTAAAAAAGTGTAAAATTGAAAACATACTTGACCCATAGACAAATTTCATCAGACTTAAAATCTATTTTTGATTCTAGTTTCATCTGATTCGCAACCTGTAATATGCTGGGCAATTGAGTAGTGATCTATACTTAAAACTAGTTTTGAGTGATTCGAGTTCAAACGATGCTTGAGCCGCGTTCTGTATTACGGCCCTAAGTCACTGACTTGGTACATATGGTAGCTTAGCAGATTAAGATCCTAAAAACATTTGCCTTGATTCCATCATACTTATCTAGGGACCTAGAGTACCTAGGGGCATTCTTTTTCGTGACATGAATAACTGAATATTATACTAACTTAAGCTTAACCAATAAAAATCCTTACATTTATCTATGCAACTAAGTATTCTAGTGGCTGATTTAAATTTTCTCATTTTACAATTTAATTATTATACACTCATATTATACATTTATTATCCGTTTTCACTTTTATATCTATTTCCATTTAATACCTGTATAATATTGCGAGTTATGGTAATAGATTCCTAACGGGTGGGACAATGTATTATAAAAAGCAGCTAAGTTTATTGAAAATATTTATATAGCTTGTGTAATATCGTCGCTTGACTAAAGTTAATAATTACGTAACTAAATTGAAGACAATTTAATAGGATTATTAAATCTTTATGATAACATCCAGATTATATTAAGCTGGCAATAACACTCAAATTTTTTTATGTTTGGGTGTAAATAATAATAAATACTTACTTGGGATAAATAAATAAATACTGAAAACATTATTTTCCCGCGCTGCCATGCCACAGATTGCCTAATTTAACCTTAACCGCCTACTCAGCTTAAGCTACAAAGTCATACAACAAATAGTTTAAAATTTTAAGACTGGCTATAATTATCTTTTCAGGAATTAATCTACATAGAAGCAATATAAAGATATTTATATTGCTTCTATGTAGATTATAAAAAAAAATTAAACAAAAATTAAAACCGACTTCAAAAAACTGAAAAGGATGAAATGATTAAATTTAAGTAGGTATTCATCCCCTAGAAACATATTTTTGGAGTCGGTGCTTTACTTTCTATTGTTTTTGGAAACCACTTAGCACCAACTCCAAAAATATGTTTCTAGGGGATGAATACCTACTTAAATTTAATTATTTTATCATTTTCAGTTTTTTGAAGTCGGTTTTAATTTTTGTTTAAATTTTTTTTCACAATTTTTAGTGATAACTTTCTACGATCAAGGCTAGATAGGTGACCGTCAACTTATATTGTTTCCTACTATCGTATCGTTTCACTAAAAAGTCATTGGAAAAGCAAAAATTCGCAATTACGCATATGTAGACGACTTAATAATTTCAGTTTTTTTATATTTAAAACTAAAGTGCCCAACTGTTTTTGTAAAAAAAATTATGGGACCAAATGGCAGCTATTCCGCATCGAACAAAAAAAGAATCACGTAAATCGGATCAGTAATCTCGGCGTAATCGGTGTACATACATACCTCCTCGTTTTTGAAGTCGGTTAAAAATAATAATAATGTAGATTGACAAAATTTATCTTAAAACACTAGGACTATGATTAAAAGGCTATAAGAATTACAATACGAACTATATACCTATGTCTGTGTTTATTATAGGTTATTATAGTATATGTCTGTGTTTGTCCTAAGGCCACTCCACTTGCTATGCAAATTATATTATCCTTGCCTAGTGAGTTATCTGGCTTAATGTGCTGTGGGTTTTAAAATACGGTAGGCATGAAAATTTGTTTTTAAAAATCGCCTCACCACAGATTAGAAAATATGGATTCTCTATTTGTGCTGTGCCGAGAAAACCGACTGTATTACGGTGAATACTTTCTGAAGATTGGAGTTTTTTTTGTTTGGCTCACCTGGTGGTAAGTGGTAACCGCCATCTATAGACACCTGCCACAAGGGAAAAATCACTTTGGGTTGCAGGTGCTTTGTCATCCTGAGGCCTAAGACGAAATGCCTTTTATGCCCAGTAATTTCACTGGCTACCTTTCCTTTAAATCCGAAACACAGCAAACTGTTTCACGGTAGAAATAAGAAAGCCGTTGGTACTGTATTAACCGGCCTTCTTGGTAGGTACTGGCACATTCAGTGATCACGTTAAATCGGATTGTCAGAATTGTTCTAGACTTTGAGAGAGAGAGAGAGAGAGAGAGAGAGAGAGAGAGAGAGAGAGATAGAGAGAGAGCTAGAGAGAGAATCAGGCCGAGGGGCCACGCGCGATGACCATTCAAACAACTCCATTCTGGACAACTTAAAAATATAAATTGGTATATAATGTATTACCTTCCCAAGAAATACGCGAGAATTTTTTATCATAACATGGCTTATTTGCCTCTATACCGAGAGTAGAATCCGGTATCTCCGATTTATTAGACTGGCTTACTGACCTCTCTTCTAGACGGTCGCTAAATCCTTCAGTATAATCATTATGTTATTGTGTATAGAATGCATGATTGTTTTTGAAGTATGCCAGCGTTTACGCTGCCCGGTCTGAGTGGTTTTTACAAGTCGAAAATATTAGATACGAAAAAAACTTCTCATGCATTTCCAAGTCAGGCAAGTCTAAAAAGCTATGAGAGGATTTTCAAAAAGTCTATCAATAAATATTTTATTGGCGATTTTTTATATGTATGAAAAGCTAAAAATTGCTTTTACTCAACAATAAGACGTTACACAGATTTTTAGAAAAATGCTCTTGACGTGTTGTTTGGAAGAAGGTTTCATTTAAAATCTTCCCGTAGTGACAGGGTGAAATAAGTTTTGAATATAACTGTATCAGCAAGGTAGATAACATTTCATTACAAGTAACATTTAAAAAATTAGCTTACACCTCACACCTATTATTTAACCCAAAGTAAGCATCATTAAGAGCTGAGGTATGAGTGTATGTATAATAACAACAATATTAATATAAAAAATATTAACTATTTTGTAATTATGATTTGGTTATTGTGTTTGATTTACCTAATTTAGATTTTACGATAACGCACGCCTGCGTTTTTAGATAAAATTAATATACCTAATTATGCCTACGATATTTCAAATGTACTCGCTTACGAACTTGATTCTATTGGTATCAGTGTCCAAACTCAGCCAACAAAATTACGTTGCGAGTTATAAATTATGGAAGTTTATGCCGTTTAATAAAAAGCAATGAGCCTCGTAAAAGCGGAGTGCGATAAAATTAATTCCATGTGTTGACATTTATTTTTATATATTTTTTGATATTACATTTTTATTTAGGATATTAGCTTTTGCGTTGGATTACGTTATTAAGCTGTGTGAGATTTATACTTACAATTACACAGATACGTAACTCTGTGTGGGTAGAAATCTACGGGTCTAATGCTATTGTGGGCAGATTAAAATTAAATTTAAGTGTAGTACTAATTATGCATTATAATCAGCGTGGCCACTTTTGGTAGATGTATAAGACGTTTTAGAGTAGACATAGGTCTAAATTCCTAGAAGAATATGATTTGTTTTTTTGTGAGTTCCAGTAATTTACTTAATGTCTGGCTGACGACACGGTTTTACACAATGCTGCTGTCGGGGGATTCATCAAAATATTGATAGATGGAATGCTCAACGGATCGGGAAATAGGTCTTATGTCTGAATACTTAAGAGTTAGGTAAAGTGAAGTATCATTACGATTTCAAATTCGTTCTTCTATACCTACCTTTTTAGCACAATTGCTGAAAAAAAGTAGTCAGTAGTCACGCTGATTACAATCCGACGAGAAAAAAGGAGTTGCCTGGTGATTTGAATTAAATTTTCATAAATAAAAATCTGCTATGTTTCGAAAACCCTGAAGATATAGCAGTTCACACATATATAGCGAATGTTTCTTACTTGCTGTTAGACAATTACTTATCATGTCAACTACAGTCTGACCTATTATTAGATGAAAGAAACACAGAGTCTGCTCGCCAGTATCTTACGGAAGGGCATTACGTTGTCTACAGTTTTACTTACAGATTTCTGTAAGTTTGACTGTTGCATTTTCATTCCAAAGCCTCTGAACTGATTAGGATAAAATTTTGAGATGGATTATTTATTCATCGTCATCATCATCATACCAGCCTATGATGTCCACTGCTGAACAAAGGCCTCCCCATCGATTTCCAAATGTAACGGTTCTGCGCAGCCTGCATCCAACGGCTCCCTGCAACCCTGACCAGGTCGTCTGTTCATCTAGTGGGAGGTCCTACTTTTCGCTTTCCAGTACGTGGTCGCCATTCTAGAATTTTAACGCCCCACCGGCCGTCTGCTCTGCGTGCTCTGTGCCCTGCCCACTGCCACTTCAACATACTAATCCTACTAGCCATGTCAGTGACTTTGGTTCTCTTACGGATGTCCTAATTTCTGATTCTATCTCGCAGAGAAACACCTAACAAGCTCGTTCTATAGCTCGCTGTGCGACTGCGAACTTGCACAGAAGGTCGTGAGCGATTATTTATTTTTATTTATTTATAACTTTATTACTGTACAGTCGCCAGCACATCAAGCGTAACAGTTTGACTTCGCCCTTACTGCGGTTCATAATATTAGCACCTTTCGTAGTGCAACTGTTCTGTCATTCGTCTTTACATTAATAAACCTCATGGATAAATTATAATACACTTACATTACACCCTGACATCACCGCGGGTGGAGCCGCGGGGTAGTCTATGTAAATAAATATGAATGTTTGTATGTTGTTTGTCCTCTATGCGTTCCGAAACCCCTGATTAGATTGTGATGTAACTTTGGCAGAGTAATCGGGGACGCCCGCGAAGGTTCCTGGATTATAATACCTTTCTTTTATGTCATGGATGAGATTAGCAAACGAGCGGACTGTATCCGCATGATGGTTAACATTTGTTATAGACCACAGATTTGTATTTCACAAAAAAAATTATCAAAGTAGTAACTTTAATTTTATTTCTGTGTGTAACAAATATAAAAATAGATAAAGTAAAGACTTACCCCTATTAGTAATGAAATGATTGATTGATGATCGTCACATAAACGACTATTAAATCGAACTGAATCATAAAATTAAAGCCAAAGATTTATTATTTTTATTGTAAAAGCTAACAGTTTTATCTTTACAGGAATTGCAAAGCAGTTTGTTCTAAATAAATATTAACTTAAATAGAAACAGGTAGACTTCCTAGTGTATAGTATAAAGTCTTTACCTCTGTTGCACCAGCAATTGTTTTTATCTCGGAAACTAAATACAAACTAACCCACAATATAAATGTGTTAGAGATGGCCCGGCCGAACCCGCAACGCTTTCCTGAATTCCGGACCCCGGAATGTGTTATACAAGGAGTCCTAACCTTAGATATTAATATTAAAACATGTAAAGCAGAACATTACCATGTCCCGGCTTCTTTTGGCTGCTTTCGAACGCAACCGCATATTAATAACTGGTATTGAAATTTGTTATCCTGAATCCTCCCTTTTTTCTCACTGATTTCACTGAATATTTAATTCATCTTTCATATATAAGTGATTCAATTCAGGTTGTACTTTGCATAATTTTATATTGGCATTTCTTCTAGCTCTCAAAGTGACATTTTACAAACCGATTTCATTTCATTTACAATTCAGTGTACAACTTTGAGTTATTTGTGTTTTGGAATAAATATTGTTATGTATTGTTCAGAAATTGCTAGAGCGCGAGTCGTAATTGGACCAGTTATAATTTTGTTTCGTAAAAATTGTCTAGATCAACCAGAAATTTGAAATGCTGAGCTCCTCAACGTTAACCGGTTATGACAACCAATTTTACTCAGCAACCCGCATTGGGCAAACATAATGGTTTCGTGGTATAAACTCGCGTGGGTCTGGGCTCAGCAGTAGGACATATAAAATGTGACTGTTGAAGATAATCTGGACTTGGTCATTAAAATAATAGTTACGCAGTGCATCTACCTATATATAGAAAGTACAAAATATCTTAGCGCAGAATCAACAGACAACTTTTTGTATCTGATATATGGGTGCTTAGAATCATGTCTCATTATTATGGCAAACTGAATGATATATAAAAAGTGTCGAATTCTAGGGGCATGAATTTAACACTCGAATTTTGGGTAGCACCTCCACCTCCACCTTCACGTAAGATCACAGATAAAGAACACTGTATAGTTACCATTTGATTTGGCTACGATTTTTTTTATTTAAGGTGCTTCTTAAAAAATGCAAACGTAAACAATCCTATTACGGCGGTAAGTAGTAAAAAAGTAACGCTTAATACGGAGCTATTTTTGCTTTCGTGTTTTATCCTAATTTGGATAACTAAACAAGAATAAGACTCTAAAATAAAAAAAAATAAAAAAATTTAAGTCAACCCTTGGCAATATTAATCATCTATCTAACAACATCTCATTGAGACTACTCTAATGAGCACAAACACGCTATATCTGCTGTAAGTTTCTGAAGAATTGAGTATCCCGCAGAGTATTTGATGCTATGGATTAGCTCAAGGTTAGCATGTCTTGTACATACTACCGAAGTAACAGTAAACCAAATTTCAAATTAATCGTAGCTCTGAAAAAATAATAAAACCCTTTTGTCAAGTACGAAATGAGCTGATAGTTATCAAATACCTGATCTTTATAAATTATAGCCGAGTGCCATCCAGATCACGTCTTCTTTAAAACAAAAAAAAATGGTTTATTAGTTTAGCTCCAATGCCACAGACAGACACGTCAAACTTATACCACCCCTCTTTTTTCGTCGGGGGTTAAAAATACCTCCGTTTTAGGCGTTGATTGCCTACCGCTTTAATTAGACTGAGACTATTCTTATAAGCCCAAACACGCTATATCTGCTGTAAGTTTCTGAAGAATTAAGCAACCCGCAGACTTATTGATGGTATATGATCAACATAAGGTTAGTATGTCATGGGATTATCACCGAAGTGACAGTACACCAAATTACAAATCAATCGGATCTGTGAAAGGTAGTAAAACCCTTTCATCATGTAGACAATGAGCTGACAGTCGTCAAATGCCTGAACTGATCTTCATAAATTATCCCGCGGGTTCGGTCTCGGCCCCAGGACATGATTTAATCCTTTTTTAATTTTTATAATAATATTTTTTCGTCAAAAATATTCATTGAAAAAATTCAAGCGACTTTTTTTTAAAAAAATCAAAGAAATTAACGACTTCTTCGAGAAAAGAATTACCATGGCACAGAATATCATTAATCAGTTTTGAAATAATAGACACATAAAAGCATGGAACTGTTAAAACTGTGGTCAAACGAGCTGAAACTATACAAACTCTCCACTTCGAAGCTTAAAAGCTATTAGGCTATTTACATAACTGCTGCGTAGATTTTACAACAGAAAAAACACTCATTTTTTGTGGCTGCAATTTTAGTTAGCTCTGTGGAAACGTTTTTTCTAAAAACAGATTGGTATATTTACTTCTCTATCTTCCTTGTTTGTTTAGATGGATCAACTGATTGAATAATAATTTACTTATTAGAGCTTAAAGTGCATGGCGTAGCTAATTTTGTTT
The DNA here is from genome assembly GCA_947347705.1 of Nymphula nitidulata. Taxonomy (NCBI): domain Eukaryota; kingdom Metazoa; phylum Arthropoda; class Insecta; order Lepidoptera; family Crambidae; genus Nymphula; species Nymphula nitidulata. The sequence goes on from OX374626.1 coordinate 6,424,168, forward strand.
TTTATTTTTACATTACTGAGATGGCTAACAAGCTGACTGCCCGATTTATGGACAATGGTATGTGGATTCCGTAATAAAATCCAATTAGATATGACTTTACATTCATAGAAAACTTACTTTCACCGCATAATAAAAAAAACAATGAAGAAACTGTTACGTCTATTGGGGAAAGTGTTCTAATCTTGTCAAACAACAAAATATAACAGTTTTTTGATAATTTAAAATATCAGTTCCAGTCAGTACAATAAAATCAGAAAAATATCTAAATTAGAAAAGTTTCACGTCCTGGGCCGGGAATCGAACCCGCGACCTTATACAATCCGGGTTCCTGCTCTACCGTCTGAGCTACCAAAGATGTGGGATAACTCTGTGAAATTCTTCACAATGCAATATATTTTTTCAAACATTTATACCTAATAATGTTAAAATAAAATAAAGAATTTAAAAAACAGAGTTTTATTCCTTAACTTTTTTAAAGGAATAGTAAACGTTTCGCAGCTTAAAGTTTTCTAGCCTTTCACACTTATAGTTTTGTTACTTGCTTGCATTTATTAAATTGTCTACAACCTTCTTGATAATAATCGTAACTCCATAGATGACTACAACAACATAAACTTCTCTTCTCAATACATCAATGCTTTCTCAACGAGCTCTGGGGAACATATTCGACGCAAGAAAAAAATATGTGCTACAGAATATGTATACAATCTATGTTTCAAATTACAATGTAGTTCTCCAAGGTTGTCCATCCAAGGGCAACGTGAATAACAAAAAAATGTTCTGTTAATAGCTAAACTGTTCTTTTAATATTTAATATATTTCAATACTTATTGTAAAAGCAAATTATATCCGTCAATATGTAAATAGCTCTACATTTCAATTGCCTGTAATTTATTATAATTTATCCACTGTTAGATAGTTACATTTAAATTCAGTAACTGCGTAAAAAAATTATTTCCTAATGTATTAAATTAGTGAATAGTACACAATTTCTTTTGTAAAACAATCTATAATGATCAAAGTTTTTGAAAACGGAAAATAATATTTGAATTACGAATCAATACACGAGGTAAGGTTGTGTTAATAGCGAAAACATCAAGTGTGAGCTATAATCATTTATTATTTTGATGGCAACACATTTACCTATTTACTTTTAATAATAAAATATATATTTTTTAGTCTTGCAATAATAATAATAATAACCTATGATTTCTCGAGTCACTAAAGAAATCATAAAATCACACTTAGCATCAGTTGCCCTTTGATTCTATGCTTACCAGGCAAGATCCTGAGATATAAAATTTATATAACATTAATATTCATGCATTTACACCTATTACTAGCCCAAAGTTAGCATCATAAGAGCTTGTGTTTGGATACTAGGCATAACACAAGGCAATTCTTGTTTACAGTAAGAAAATATTAAATAAATGGGCATCAATACATATTATAACCAGTTCCATAAAGAAACCATTATTAAGAAACAGTAACACAAGAACCCACGTCATTGCAAATTAATTCTTATTTTAATGAATGATAATAATTTCGTCTCAAGAAATAAGTTAAATATAAGCAGAACAAATATATTATATGGAGAATAAACAAAACATACATGGCAAGAACATAAGAATCTAATTATGAAAATTATCATAAATAAATCACAGAATAACAATAAGTAAACCAAAAACAACAACCAAATATCTATGTAACGTAAACCTCATTAATAGGTATGAAAATATTTATAAATAAACTACACGTATCTGTAAATGGCATCATAATAAAACATAGCTTTGATATAAATAAGCATTGTAAACATCTACTTTCTTTGGATTTAGATTTAGATTTAAATAACACTAAAATATAGAAATTAGCTTGATAAGTTATTTTACAAAAAATATTATTTCTAGGTTACTAAATCAATTCGTTATCAGTGCCATGATAAAAACGTAAAGCCAAACGTAAAAATTGAATAATTACTGAAGAAAAAATATTATTTCTAAGCTAGAAAATAAATTGGTTATCGATGCTGTAATAATTTAGTTTTGTATTCAACAGTAAACGTCCTACGGCTATAAATAATATTACTACTTTGAACTGACTCTACTTCAAACAAAATTACTAAGAAATAGAAATCGAAATAATATTTATGTGCTTATATATATTTTGAAGTAAAGTGCTTTTAGACATTCTATTATTTTTTTTCAACTTTAATATACTTCAAATAATAAAACATCATCATTATCACTAGACTATATACGTCCCTCTGCTGTGCACAGGCCCTCCTACATGGGAGAAACATATGAAGGGCTTGGGCCATAACACCACCACATTGCCCAATGGGGGTTGGTGGGTTAAAGTGGTTGCAGTGACAACCGGGATCGAAACCAGAGCGCTTAAGCCACTACGCCACCGAGCTCCTCTTATGAAGAACGTATGCTATATTAATAATATTCTTACTCTGATTCCTGTATCTAACTCAAATCCTACATTATGAGCTTGCATAATGGATTCTAGATAACTGAGAAATATCGAGAATAACAATGTATATTTACAATATTTATTATAAACTTACAAACATACAAGAATAGTAAAAAAATGATCGCACTGTCTTGCTGTTACATTAAATTAAGTAGAGTCTGTCAACAATGGCTGAATCTTTAATTTTATAATCATCAACATCCAACACACGCGCCAGTGCTGGACATAGTCTTTTTTTACATAGGGCCATTACACCACCAGGCTAACCCTATACGGGTTGGTGGGCTTAATATAATCATAATTTCAGCCCAAACAAGTCCACTGTTGGATACTGGTTTAATATAAAAACAATACATTATATTGATTTCTCTGCGAGACAGAATCAGAAATGGGGACATCCGTAAGAGAAACAAAGTCACTGACATAGCTCTTAGGATTAGCAAATTGAAGTGGTAGTGGGCAGGGCACATAGCACTCAGAACGGACGGCCGGTGGGGCGTTAAGGTTCTGGAGTGGCGAACGCGTACCGGAAAGCGCAAAGTAGGACGTCCTCCCACTAGATGGACAGACGACCTGGTCAGGGTCGTGGGGAGCCGCTGGATGCAGGCTGCGCAGAACCGTTTTATTTGGAGATCGATGGGGGAGGCCTTTGTTCAGCAGTGGACATCATAGGCTGGTATGATAATGATGACATTCCTATCTGTTCTTTTTTCATACAAAACACGGCAATAACTTAGCACCGCCTGATGTGAGGCAGTAAGAAGAGTCCTTAAGCGACGACAGCTAGTGCAGTTCAGACACTGTTATTAGCGCCGCTACCATGCCGGCCCATAAGATGCCTTTTCACGCCTCTTTTGAAGGAACCCATGATGTAGGATCTATTCTAAGATTCTAAAAATCCATATTAATGCTACAAATGCGGACGTAATTTTCTTTTGGTAACATTTTTACTCATATGCCGTGATACATTACTTCTTGAGACAGGGCGACGGCTACCTTTGGGCGGAATAACCGACATCACTGCTGGTGGAGCTGTACGCGGGCAGACACTAAAAGTTACCGAATATAAAAGAATACTTATTATAACAACCATATTCGTATTAAATTAATATAATACAGCAATCGAAAATGTTCTATATAAAACGCTATAATAATATTAAAATCATATTCTTCACTCGCACTAATTATTTAGCCCTAGATAAGCATCATAATTATTGTATAACAACAAACTCATGAAAAAAATATAAAGTTTATCATAAAAAAACATAATTATAAATATCTGATCCTACCGAGATTTGTAGGCAAGGATACTGACCACTCAACCAGATGATAATAACTATGAAGTTTAAAACTAACGACATATGAATCCCAATACTTATAAGAAATATTCAAGCCAACAATACAATTCATTTCAAGATCCACTTCAAAGAGAACCTTTTAATGTCATAGTCCCGCAAAGAATGACACTAATCCAATCTGTGATACCGAAACGGCATTCCGAAGTGGTCTCCGTTTCCACAGCCATTATCCTAATTTCTCTTTTACCAGAGTTGAAAGGTGACGCACTCCCCGTGGAGTTACAAAAGCTCCCACTGGGTAACTTGTATGTGTAATAGGGCTAATTTTGTACCGAGAATTGACGTATAATTAAACTTGATACTTGTAAAATATCCATGTGTGCAAACATCGAGTTTCGAGTTTCCCCAACATTTTAATTAACATCTTACTTTAGGTTCGAAGAAAATAACATATTGTTATGAAAAAACTCAATGATAAAAAAAGTTTAAATACCTTCAAATAAGTAGATGCATCCAATTTCTTCAGCTAAAAAGTCACAATACAAACAGCACAGACCGTTATATAATACGGATCGCGAGATAACACGACGAATTCGAAGTTTCGGGCAACACAACCACCCCTCACGACGTTCGACAGAATACTGATTGCCATCAACACTAGCACGTACGAAGCGGAGAACAGTGTGAAATGCGCAAGTCACGGGGCGCTTAACTTATACACCTACTTTTGAATTTCAAATTGTCATTTATTCGGTCTTATTATACAGTACACTCGCAAAGGAGACCGAAGCGAATAAATTTTCTGATACTTTCTTTGTGCTTAATTTACGTTTGTCGTTCAAAGTTCACATGTTGTTAAAACTTGGAAATAAACTTTAACTGGCTGGTAATTGGCTTTTTTTACGATTGAGTTGCAAGCAAGCTTACGGCCCGACTGATGATAAGAGTAAGTAATTAACGTAAACGATAGACGATCATAGAATCTTAGGCACTAGTGACGCATTGCCTATCCTATAAAAATCAGAAGAGAGCGTATAGTGACAGTGTGGGAGACGACTATTATAATTTAGTTTTTCTCTGTAAATTATCATTGTAGTTAGTATTTTTACTCCAGATGGTTGTCACCCGCCAAACTAGTTCTTGGTCTGAGAGGTATTGGGATCTATATGCCGTTAGTTTTAAACTAACGTCATAGTTATTATCACCTGGTTCAGTGGTCAGTATCCTTTTCTACAGATCTCGGTAGAAGCAGATATTTTGATGTCTATTTATGATAAACTTGATCATTATCGAATTTAATATTTTAACTAAGTATATCGTAAGGTAATAACAATAATAAAATATTATGATAGATAAGGAACGAATTATTACGATAAAAACTTGCTGATTAATTATTGCACCTTGTAAGGTTCAGAGATTATGCATCACACTAAAGAAATAACTTCGCCTTAATCATAACTTGTCTGTAATATTTCTTTTTCAAATTCAATGGATGTGTGTACCTTTGATGCCAAATGATGTGATGTATAATACAGGACATATAATATTTGGTAGGTTGATCCTTTCCTTGAATTTTTGAGAACGTAATAAAGTAAGAAGTTCTGATGCCACTCTATTCCAAGAAGGCATAGAAATCTATATTAAAATGCGATCATGAAAATGTACATTCATTTGAAAATGTTTCCAACTTCTGATTCAAAAATCACTAAACTTCGGAGCGCTTTGTGGGCTGCCTCGTAGATGCTTCGACAAAATGTCGTTCCCGTAGTCGTGCTACGAATGTTGCTACGAGTTCCGTAGTATCTGACAAGTCAAACTTATTCGTGCTCAAAATTGTTTTACTTTTAGTAGCTCATTAGAATATATTATTATGTTGTCTGTTTAGTAGGTACTTCGAAAATGAATTAACTTAGTATCCATAAAACATCTTGATATAAATTATACTAAAACAAACGTCAAACAATACTAGAAATATTTGTGGAACGGACACTTTAAATTCCTCAGAATACATTCATCAATTTGTTTGTTTGTTGTATGCTGGCAAATAGCATACTGTTCGTTTAATAGTAAGTTGTAGCACAAGTCTCAAACGCTGAGCATACCACCCATCACTCGTCATCGTGATCGATATTTAAATAACTCAATAACTTCGCAACATGTGGCAGCTCCTCATGCAGAATACATCTGAGTAAGTAGCTACCATCCGTCTTCAGCCGTGAAGTAGTGTAACAATATTTCATATCAAACATTGCGAATTGACGGTTTTATACTTATGTAACCTACTACCTTGTTGCAATAATTTAGCCGCCTCTGTGGTCTGGTGGTTGAGACCTCCTACTTTATATTTAAAGGCGCGGGCTTCAATTCCCTTGGGGGCAGGAATTTTCTGCTTGGTTTAACTGGTGGTAAGACTTCTCTAAGTACGCCTGGTTGGCTACCTAAGTTACTAAGTCTGCCGCCATTGTAATAATAATGATAAACAGCATTGTTGAGTTCTGGCAGTTTGAGGTAAGATAGCCAAATTCTCGGTGGTTGAGGAATCCGGGTGTAGTATCTGCCTTATCATAACTAACCATCAAGTGAGATGGACGTCATGCTACCCTGTTATGAATAAAAAAGAGGGAGAGAATGAGAGAAGAAAAGTATCACTTTCTGCTCTCCTTAAGAGTATGAGAGATGAAAAGTTTTTTACAATTCTAACCCTAACAGCTTAAAATCAAGATTCTAGCAAAATATTTTTATATAATTTTTTTATCAGATATTCCGTCTCGTTGCCACTCAATATTGATCACGGTCAAGCCTCTTTCCACACTTTTACGTCTATTACAAATGAAAACCCTCGAAAGTAATGTCCAATATTTTTTCTTCCGATAAGATACAAGCAATAACACCATTTTGTTTATGTTGACGTCGGCATCGGCCCCGCGGGAACTGAGGGATCGGCACTGCGGCTTATAAGAACTATTGGGCTTTTGAACGTCTGTTATAAAATGGTCTCCCTCACCCCCCATATCCCTTAAGCTAACAGGCGCAGGAAGAGAAATTGTGGTGTAGGCTATAAGTCTTGTATGACTGGTTACAAGGCTCGCCTGAAACACAAACACTACACCCTTTGGGAGAACCCCAAAGCCTAAACAAGATACTAGAATGATAGACCTCCTGCCGTCATGTCCCTTCTCAGAACCATAATTAGGTTCTAGTTTCACGTGGAATATTAAGAAGCCAAGGTAGATTTTCCAGTCTACGATTAATTATACAGACATTATGTAAGCATTATTTACCTTGCCATACCCGCGTCAAGTGTAATAAAGTAAACGCACTATCTGTAGGGACGAAACCTCTAAGCATGTTCATAAGGTAATGTTGTAGACTATTATAACTTTATTTATTTCAGCATGATATTTTTATTGTTCCATCTTAATCTATATTATACGACAATAAATTAAAACATGGGCTATATTAGGTTATAGAAATGGTTTGCCATTTTTGGAAACATCTTATTCATTTGATAATTCCATGAAATTTGTATGAAATGTATTTTTTTAAAATTTAATAACAAACTAAACACAGAAGCCTCATACTTATAAACAACCAGGCCACTAATTGGACTGATAACTTCAAGTGAGGTATAGCAATGATAATAATATGTATCAAGGGTTTTCTTGGTTATTAAAAGACACTAGTTTGCGTTATTTTGCATTAAACTATACTTGAAATTGTACGTACCATTTACACCCGTTTCCCTAACTTGATAACATTTTCAGAGCCTTTGTGGACCACGGTTATATAATGATCCAGACCACAGTATCGTCCTTCCCATTTCTTATAGAGACCCTGTGGACCACGGCGTACAAGTTAAATGAAAAATAAAAATGGAAATGAAAATATCTTTATTCAAAATTAGGCCTCTCAAAAATCACTTTCGATTCGTACAAAAGCCGTTATGTCTATCACATAAAATAATATTAACTAACAATGTCATAATGTTTGTCGATCTGTCTTGTCTGGATTTACGTAAGCTAACAATGTTATAATGTCAGTCTGTCTATCGGTCTGTCAAGACTGCTCATGATCACTTCATGAGCCTGACATGAGATTGACATGAGCTTGTTCATAACAAGAAGCCTATAATATATCTCACTGGTAGGCATTAGCCCTTCTACGTGTCAGATTCAAGACACTTCACAACAGTTATTTCACATCTACTGATTACTTAACGATTAAGTAGTAACAAACATTTATACCCGAGCAGCGGGTTCGGGCACTATAAATATGATCCACCTCGACCAATCGTTCCCAAATGCCTCCAAAACTCTCTGTGCAATCAAAAATCAAGATAGCGCCTCGACATTGCTCGAGGCATGCCCTCTATTCCTATTGGTGGTGACACTAAGACTACTAAGAAGACACACACACACACACACAGCCCAAAAATGTAACAAATGAAATAAAATAAAGATTTAACAAAAATGTAAACAATGGACATCTCGCGTTATGCAAAAACAATCAAGTCAACTCGTCACTTTCTCGGGCATATATTACGATCCAAAGGAGATAGTAACGTTCTGGGCCAGCTCACGAGCACCGAATAACATGGTTTTCATTAAATAATACAAAACTTTTTTATTTTATTGCAGAAAAATAACGAAGAAAAATAAGTAGGTATTGTATAAAATGGCAACATATACCTTGTAAGTCATAAAAGTGCCCAAAAGTGCATAAGCAATAACGCTGTTAAAAAGGTCACTTAAAGTGTCTGGTGAGGACTGGTGTGTGGATAGACATTTATTAAAATTGCCATTCCGTATTTCTAAATGTGAATGTTATGGGGGAGCTTGAAGTGTTTTAGCTGTTTTTCGAAATTGTTTGACCCTGGCTACGAAGCAATAAATCGACAATATTCAACGTTAAGTTCTAAAAAACAACATTGCATTGTGGCAATAAAATTTTGTTTTCTTCAAAATGGCTACCTTGTGATGGTTTTCAGCAAATCAAAATATTTTTTGCCGTTTCTATCAGTGAAGATTTAAGGAAATGATAAGTTAACAAAAATAACTGTACGAAAAAATGGTTCTCATGAGCTAACCCGAATCCCATAGAAACTTTTACTATCTAATTTATTTATTTTTAATTTTTGATTACGAATCGTAATCGTATCGTTTAGGCACGCTTAAAATTTCAAACAAAAGCCAGACAAAATCTGACGTAACTACTCGATACGATGGCAATTCGAAATTTAAAAGTATTCGTGCTAGGCGTGGGCGTACAGACAAATAACAATTTTCGATTGAAGCCAAATTACAAGAAAATAATACGAAGCATTGTAGCATTAACATAAGGTGGATAGAGCAAAATAATGTTTGAGCCGAAGTGTCTCAAAAACAACGTTTGTAAAATGCGACAAATCCATAGACTCTGGGAGGACATAATATATATAGAATACTTTAAGGAGCGATAACCGACATCTACGAACGAAGCTGAGGGTGGCCACTAGTATTTAATAAATATTTAAGCTCCTGACAACGTTCAAAGTTAGCACCGTAAACTGGCGTTATTACAGCCCTTCTTGCTTAAGATGCAAGCCACTTAATTCATCTACTGCATTAAATTTTCGTAAGACACCTGAAAACAGCTCTAATATCTTATAGCAATAATGCGCTTTTGCAGGAAATTACTAAATAAATGCCAAAGACACAGCTGTTTACATGACCTTCTCGCATTTTATTGGAAACAAGATACAACATCTAAAGTAATAGTGTCAAGGTCAAGAGAAAATGCCCAATACACAAACATTTTTCCCAGCTGTCGAACAGATTTAGGAGAAATAACGTAATGATTATAACTTTCCTTTGCGTTTTAATACGAAGAAATAGATTGTATGTGAATACAACATGAGGTGAATTACTGAACAAGCTACTTCAACAATACTAATGGAAAGAAAAAGATAATTACTAAGATAGCCATAATTGATTACTAAAACTTATAATGAACAGTACTTTTCCAATGGATTTTCATGGAAACTTTTAAAAACTATATTTATTGTTGGCGATCTTGAACATTCACGTTTATAGGCTTTTGAGAACGTGGTTTAATAACAGTCAATCAATAAATAATTAATGTAGTTAGGTACAGTGAAAAACTACAACTACCTACCGTTTAATTATTTTATTAAGATATTATGTATGAATTATTATATAGACAGCATGAATTGCAACAAAATTGATCCTTGTCTCCTAAATTTGACTTGACAAACGAATATGCACTTAAGTTAAACTAAACTAGGATTATTTAGATCCCGTCACGCGAAACCGTGCAGGGGTGCAGGTATTGCTTGAACTCGAAGTAATATAAATGTAAATTCAGTAAAACAAAGCCACTCGGCTCAGTTTGAGAAGCAACTGCTGCGGTTATTACGAGCTTCTGTGAAACTAGGGTCGTCGGTACATCAATGCACGTTTTGTGAATGATATGTGACGTCAAATTGAATGCTTGGTGCTTCTAGCCACAGCACCCATACCATGCCCGTATATGAATTAAAACCATGAGAGGTAAACAAATGTCAAGCCTCAGAACAATTATTGTTCTGAGGTCAAGCCAGACACAATTAGTTTTTAATTTTCGTACGCGCAGAAGTGTTACCTACGCGGCTTAAGTGAAAAGCTAATAAGTTATAGGGTAAGTACTTCCCCAGAGTCCTACAAAATTTTGTAAGAAAATACTTCCCCTACTTGCCCTACATCTCATAGTTTTTAATTCATACACGGAATATTATTTGGCTTGTGCTGGTACTTATAATGAAAAAATGACAATAATTTCTTCGTTACTTTTTTTTTATTTGGTTTTCCAACAGCTACTACATTGATGCTTATTCACTAGTTTCATTACTTATTTGCCGCAAGCTAAATGCATAGCCACTTACAGGTAAACACCTCATTCAAATTATGCCGGAAGCCGTTGTTTACTTTAACTTTAACAGTTAGGTACTGTAAATTTTTAATTTCAGGTTTATAAAATAGCGGTTAAACAAAAAAGAAAAACTATTTGATTTTAATTACTAATTAGAGACTATCTGCATGAACATCTATAATACTGCTATTAATATTATAAAACTTACAAATTCTGTAATGGGAGAGATCGTACCGAATTGAGTCTTTCTCAGAGGCGGGCCAAGTGGTTGGATCCGTTATCTTTGGTATTTGCAAGGCACTCTGAATTTGATCTGGTTGAGTAATTTAGGACACTCAACTTGATTTCGTACTAATTTAAAAAGAAATACAAGATCCAATCTATTCCTACGGTTTTCTAGGTCCATCATTTGAAACCGCTTAAGCTTCACTTTGTAGGAAGATACTTTTACCCGTTTTCTTAGATAAAAATTGTAAGCAAAAGAGTTTTTTGAAATTCAATCGTTTCTGTGGTATCTTTACCAACTGTACATACAATACTGATCAATTTCATACATCAGTATTTAGATAACCTTATTATTTATTCAGTTACTGTTCAATTAGTTTTAAGATATACGACTAGAAGGCGCGAGTATCTCTCTGCATGTAATACTTAGTTTTCCTTAAAATATCTGAAGTTGTTAAAAATATTTATAATATGCTCTCTTGTTGGGAATTTGCGTTATATGATTGCAAATTACTAAAACCATTGTAGGATATTAGCTGACAGTGAGTATTGTCATTTACTCGTTCATTTTTTACGAAGGACTGGATATTAAAAGTTAATTGGATAATACTAAAAGACTGTCTACTATTATTACAGAAGTCACAATAACCTTAATTTTTGTTTATAATAATAATAATAATATTTATACACTCACACCTATTATCTAGCCCAAAGTAAGCATCATTAAGAGCTTGTGTTATGGATACTAGATAACGGAGAAACAATGATAATAATATGTATATAAATATTAGAAATATACTAAATAAACATATAAACATCCATGACACGTAAACAAATGTTCGTACTCATCATACACACATTTGTTCCTACCGGGATTCGAACCCGGGACCTCTTGACCGAGTAGCCTGGGGTACAGACCACTCGGCCAGGCGGTCGTCTAAGTTATTTACAATATCAATATTTTTTTAACGCCCCGGCTGGTACACAAGCCTACGGGCCTGGTGGAAAGCGCTCACCCTAGCCTGTATAATATATCGGTGAAGCCGTTTCGGAGGAGTTCGATAAGAAACACTGTGACGTGAGAGACTTTCCTTTAAATAAATGACTAACTGAGTTAAGAATTAAGATTCATCATCACCAGCCTATATACGTCCCACTGCTGAGCTCAGGCCTTCCTACAGGAAACCTAAGGCAGAAACACATGAGGAGTTTGCACCATAACACCACCACGCTGGCCCAATGCGGGTTGGTGGGTTAAAGCGGTTGCAGGAACAACCGGGACCAACGCCTTAACGTACTTCCCGAAGCAGGAGCTCGAGATAACAAACATTGATTGACCCATCCCAGGATCGACCATGGCGAAGTTACTTTGGTTTTCGTATTGAACCCAGAGCGCTTAAAACAATACGTCACCGAGCTCCTCCCGAATTAAGGTTAATAATAATAAAACCCCGACACTCAAACACAAATTATAACTATATTATCAAACGTTAACTAAAGCTAATTACAAGTTAGAATAAGAGCCTTGTACGAAATCTATTTGTCTTGAAAGCCATATAAATAACGTCTGTTGCCATAGCCTTGTGGGTATTTCACAATTTTTTTACTTTTCAAGAAACGAAGCTCGTTTTAATGAAATTAATAATTATTTTCCTCAGCAACAGATGATTTCAAAGAACTTTTACTGAAGTTGTTTCCGATAAATTTGAACTTCAATAAAATATTCTCAATGCCAAATATAGTATTTTTTTTACAAATAATTGCAACGATGAAGTACAGACGATGCAATATATTTTTGAAGACCGGCTGGCCGAGTGGTCTGTACACCTTGCTATACAGAATACTCAGTCAAGGGTTCCGGATTCGAATCCCGGTAGGAGCAAATATTTGTATGCATTTTGTTTACGAATCATGGATGTTTATATGTTTCTTTTGTATATTTCTAATATTAATATACATATTAATATTATTATTATGTCTCAGTTATCTAGTATCCCATAATACAAGCTCTTTATGATGCTTACTTTGGGCTAGATAATAGGTGTGAGTGTATGAATCATCATCATTATCATTCCAGCCGAGAAACGCATAAGCTAGGCTTAGGCTTTGAATGTATTAATATTATTTTGTTATTATATTATAAATGCTAAAGTAAGTCTGTTTGTTACGTTTCCACTGCTAAATCGGTAAACCGAATTATAGATTAAATTAGGCATTGACATCGAAGTATTCTGTCATTGACATCCATTACATCCTAAAGAAGACATATTAAAATAGCCTACATCCACGCGGGCGGAACCGCAAGCATCCACTAGCTATTTTATACAATCAGATGACAAACAAGCTGAGGGCCCACCTGGTGGTAAGTGGTTACCGCCGCCTGTAGACACCTGCAATAACAAGGAAAAATCACTTGACCAAGATAAAATGCCGTCCATGCCCAGTAATTACACTGGCTACTTTTCCCCCTCAATCCGAAACAGGCGACCCAGTTTCATGTAATTGTTATAACATCCACTGCTGGACAAAGGCCACCTCTAAAAATTTCCACGATTTCCATCGATCAATGCTATTAATGACTTTAAAAAATTGTAGAATTATAGGAAAATTGTTTGTGAAAGAACGTTTTCATAAGTCTTGGGACAAAAATTTAATGTTGATGACATGAGCATCAATCAATAGAAACTATACAAATTAAACTAAGGCAACAAAACCTTACAACACACATGAAGAATTAATAATTGAATATAAACATAAAAACTGCATCCTTGGTTCGCTCTCGCAGCGCAGTCACGTACATCACGGGAATTTTGCATTCTTAACCCCTGCACATTTTTGCATAATGCCTGCCCGACCTGGCTAAAGTGGATATATTTACTTTGAGTTGTTACTTCTACGTGGGATTTTAGTATTAAAAATAGCAAGGTATAGGTAAGCGTTTTATTTTCGCTACAACATTCGGTGTGTTATGGAAAGTACCTAATTTTGTAAAGTATTATACTACCTAGGAGGTGCATATTTTTATTTTCAAAAATTTTGCAGATAATACGTTAAATTTATTGACATATCAAAAGAGGTAATAACATTAACATATTTAAGTATTAAAAAACTTATCTTTATAACACTAACATAATATTTACAAACCTTAAAACGTGACATTAAAAAAACAAACTTACAACTAATAAACACCACCTTAATCTTGGAAAACGTTGAGTGCTCAATACAGTCTACTCGCTCAGGAGTGTCGAGTTCGAATTCCGGTAGGGGCAGATGTATGTAGGTACTATATGATGAGTACGAACATTTGTTCACGAGTCATGGATGTTTGTGTGTTTATTTAGTATATTTTTAGTATTTACACACCATTTAATTATATCAATATTTCTCAGTTATCTTGAATCCAAACGCGACCTTTTATTGATGCTTACTTTGTTTTAGATAAAGGTGTAAGTGTTTGAATATTATTATCATTTTTTACCATAAAGGAGACCCATATATGGGAAATAATGAAAACAATTGCTGGTTCGCCATCTTTATTGTATATAAAAAAATACAGTTTTATAACACCACCCTTGTGACGGGGAGTCAGAAGTAGTGTCAAAAGAATAATTTCAAATTTTTTACAAGGTTTTACAAACAATTAAAAATTGTGCCGTATTTTTATGAAACTGAGACTGTCTCATTTATGTAGTATGGTAAAGGTAGATAGAAACAGCATCAGACCTTAAGGGGCTACCTCGTGCACACTAGCGACACCAATTGATTGTTATTAATTATGGTGAATTTAGAATATAATAAACAAAAACGCTTTAGAGAATTGCTAAAGAACGGTATTTGTAATTTTTAAAGATGTATCTTGTATAAAGTGTCTACCTACAAGTAACCAATATTTTTATTATTGTTAAAAGTGGCCACTGTCAGCAATAATGAAAAAATAGGTTACATGTAGAGGAATATCTTATACCGAGCACATCTCAAAAAATTACAAATACCAAAAGTCATTCACTAAAGCGTTTTTGTTTATTATGTTCTATATTCACCACAATTGATATAAATCAAGTGGTGTCGCTAGTTCCGACGAGGTATCGCCTTAAACCAGGTCTTATCTTAGGTTTTGTATAGGTGTCAATTATGTGGGCTTGTTATTGCAGGGGCGCGTTTCAAGCCTACAAACTTTTTACTCTACGGCCGTCCGTGTCTTTCGGCAAGACGTTCGGTTGTCACAACTACCCCGTTCTAAGCCTCGAAGAGTTGCAACTTTTTGGTGATCAATTTTGATGGTTAAAAACAAACTGACATAAAAAGTCATATGAGATTAATGACCATCCGTTAAATGAGAGTGGATATGTCAAATCTCAAAAAAGGCATGGCAAATTTTTAGTTTACTTTAAAATAAAGTAAATAAAAGTCTAAAAGATTTTTTTAAAATAAAATTGTTGTGTGTCGCATAATACAGAAAATTTTATATGAAATAGAAGAAAGAGAGTTTTAGATAATGATGGAACTCCTTGTTATGATGAAGATGGCGATGTCTTGATTCAAAGGGTTGGCGGTAAAAAAAAATACATTTAATTTTTTTTTGTTACAAAACTAATCTGACATAATATTGCCAATGGTAATATTGACCAGCTGGTCGAAAGTTCAGTTGTCATTTTTTTCAGTGTAGGTAAGTATCTAGTTGTATAAAAAATATAGTTATCATCCTAACATAAACATATCATTTTTCATGTAATATAACGTTATAAATAACTACAGTAGGAGGTATTTGCATTATACATAATACAAATATATACTTAATATTCGTCATATACAGTTTTCAAATCATTATGTATGTGAAGGTCGAAATTTCTATGTAATTTTCAGAGGCATCATTTTAAGTGTTTGTTACTTGATCTTGTAAACAAAACTGAAGCTTTCATTAATTAAGCGGTCGTTGTAATGGTTCGTTAACCTCGGACACTTCACACATAAATAAACGAATGAAATTATACACCCCTTGTCGCTTTCAATGACATAATAAAGTCACCTTAATTGATTAAAAGATATGACCAATAAAATTTTTGCCCACCTAATTTCCGACCTACAGACACGCATAAACCTGGAGGCAATTATTTTTTATTTTATACTCTCATAAAGCCCTTAAGGACGGTTCTCACTGTACCGATAATAACGATGGCGCTTAACGGAACCGGAGACTGAATAACTCCTTTTTCATATCAAAATATGAATTCGATCAGAGTGTACATATTTTAATAATACAATGATTGAATTGTGCATAAACTTTCTTAGTATACTTTTGAATGATTATTTATTATGTTAACTGTATCATCATACAGCTTACATGAATTTTTACAGTAAGATTAACACATCCTACTGTGATTTATCTACTGTCAACAATTTTTAAAATTCTCTTTCACTGAAGAAAACTTTCTTTTTGCCACCATTAAACGCTGAGTATTTTTTTTTTTCGTACTAGAGGCGCTGTCTGTATATCACTAATTTTAAAGTGGGTTTTATTTATAAAAAACTTTCTTGAACGGCTAGCATCACGAGCAAAGTGGACATTCAAGAATAATATTACTTTGGTATTGATAAATTCTTTTCGTGATTGTAAGAAAATCAGTGAACCATTAACTTGCAGTTTAAATAAAATACACTAACACGCTTCAGTATGCAGCGTCCTTCACATTAATGAAGGACTACTTTTCCCTGCTAAGCACTTGCAGGCCACTGTAAAAGGTAAAAGTGCTTCGTTAGAATGATATATTGGAATATTATTGATATTTACTATATATTTTCTGGCACTCACACCGGAATGTTATGTTTTGAGAGTCTTTTCCAAACATTGTTTTGTTCGTAGACACTCATGCAGCTAACCTCCTATAAACATAACCTTATATTAAGTAGCAGTTAAGGCGTTTTAAAATTAAATGGTTGAAGGCGTGCTGCTTTCGCGAGGGAATAGTGTGGATGGTATGATGCGCACGCAATTTACGCGACCGTAAGGACCCCAAATTTTATTATTGTCACTTAACTACATAATTGTTTGTCTACCTTGACATTCTCACTTTGACTATTTCACAAAATGAATGAAGGGGTAATATAGGGGTAATAGAACAGTCCGATTACCGGTCGATAGTCGGGCTGTTACTATGTCGCAGTAGGGGTGTTAGGCACTTATTTTCGTCTTAGGCACTATTCAGTTTGCATCTCAACATCCGCACTGCTCTCACGCGTCACCAGCACGACCTCACCCGTCTAATTTTAAAACAAACTTATATTAGATATATAATATTAACCCAAAAAATTTAACATCACCCCTACATTCATTTTGTAAAAAAGGGTAGAAAGCAATGAAGAAATTGATAATTGCATTTGGCTGGACCCCAGGAGACGCGGGTTCGATTCCCGCCTGGAGCATATATTTTTTTGTCGTTTTCTTTCTTTATTTGTAATTGTTACAGTAAGTAATAATAATGAATTATGGGGTCTGTATGGTAAACGTGGTAGTAACAACCACGTTCCAAAAGCAACAAAATCGAAATGTTTGTGATCATTACAATAATGTCAGATGGCCCGCGGAACTGAATCAGGGACCGTACTTATGCGGTAAATATTTTGTTTCCGGGAAACATTTTTTTAGCTTATCATCTTAATGTCACAGAATATTTTATGTTGCGCATTGCCACTCGAGTTGTGGCTCGCGGTTACCGTTTGCAAGCGGTCTTCAATGCATTTGGCATCGAAGGTTACGTCTTAAATTGTCTCGTAAGAAGATGGCGCATGACCACTCCAAATCATTTTATCAAAGTAGTCGGGGTTACAGTGTCGCATCTATTTTGCGCTGTTTAAGAGTGTTGCTTAGTTAACGAGCGCCAGCACCGTTTCTCGTCCAAGGACCCGTGAAATTAATTAAACGAAATGCAAAGGATTATTCTGCAAGAATGCAGTGACTCGCTAACCCTGTGGATGCTAACGAGAGGAACATGCTTAAGGAATGTGCTAGATTCAACGACTTTAAGTCTTAATGAATAACGTTACATCTAGTTACGACACTCTTATACATTTACTCTATGACTTCGTGCGACACGTTTCTGGGAAATTAATGTTCAAGCCATTTTCTTGGGTTAAGTGAGAATTAGTTTTAGTCAGTTGTCGTGGTGGAGGGACGGAATTTACTTTGACAATTCAATATTTCTAGGGTTATCTTAGCAATGGCTAAAATCGAACTAATTAAAAAAAGGTAAGTTTATTTTTCATTTTGACTTAGTTTTAGTAATGAATTTCACAGTACTACTATACAATATTTTCGGTCTCCTCTTTTATTTCACTTGTTGACCTTTCTTCATCATTTCTTTTGTTGCCGCTTTTAATGACGGCTTATTAGATTTTCATTAATATAAGCGCCTGTATATCGAATCATTATCTTTTATTTTCTACTTTGGAACTTAGAAACAGAAACATATGTATACAAACAGGCCAATGCGCAGGATAAGTCAATATGACTTAAGTTTTTCCAAGTAAGGAAAACTCAAGTTTTCCGAAAATTCTTACTAAAACGTAGTCAATACGTTTTTGAAAACGTCAGGAATTCTCAGGGCACAGTTATGTATCTCATAAAAGGTTAGTTATGAATAAATTGTTTTACATATGATTTTTTTTACAAAGCACGGCAAATGACTCGACACCACCTGATGTGAAGTGGTAATAAGAGTCCATATGTGAAAACAGAAAGGTGCTTTTTCACGCCTCTTTTGAATGAACCCATTGTTCTAGGAGGGAGGGAACATATGTGCCGGTAGAGAATTCCAAGTTCTGGAAGTACGACAAATAGACGAAATCTAGTGTTTTCTAAATTATTGAATAAAATCATATTTCACAAACATAAACTTTAAATAAAAACAAATTTAGTGAAAACTGAACTCTTAAAGAAAAAGATACAACACTAATATTTTCTGAACTTTTATAAACTAGGTTACACTTTTGTTCTATTCAAAAAGGGCATCGTTCGTTTATCTTCATTAGAAGAGATAATGTTCGTTGAATCAAAGCGTTCTGTTCGCTCGTCTTTTCAACAATAGAGCAGGGTTAAAGGATGCGAGATTTTACACAAAGAAATTCAAGCCGAAATTATACAGTCACGGCTCCACATTATCCATAAGCCAAAACGCTTTCGGTAGCAACACTTAGACCCTTTCGACGATCCGGCCTAAGTGATAATAATAGAGGAAAACAATGTGATAATGTAGATATAGTATATATTGTAGGTTATGTCAATATCAACAACTTTTACTGTTTCAAACGTAATCATCGATTAAAGAGTCGACAGTCAAATGTATTATTTTTTTAAGCAACAAGAAACGTAGGTTTATTTATTATTATTAATGCATTATGGCATACGTGACAAGTTAATTACACTTTACAAATACTCGTACCCTCTAAATGCATTTAGCGACATAACAAATAAAGTGCAAACAAAAGGAAGTAGTCAAGTTTCACTACGTAATTATGTGTGATATCGTTATAAATAATATTTAAATCAAACCAGACATAAAAGATAATAAGAATAAAACACCAATGCTCACTTACCCTAAATTATTAATTGTTGTATTTTAAAGTGTCAGTTTTTTTCTTCTATCTACGTCTACGGCCACTTGGTATAATACTTGGTACATGGAATGTATGTAATATCATTTAAGAATATAACAGGTTTAAAAAGCTTATTACTCGTTGCAATGATAGTGACAATATTTAAAATAGAAAGAGATGTCAATTATTGTCAATATTGCATCAAATAATGCTCACTAAACTAAAAAGCATAAAATTATAAAAAAACTTGTGAGTTTGGATCATCGACCCTCCGTTTCAGTAATGTTTTACTGTGCCACGGTGATAAATTCTGAATGCAGCATAAGCATAAGTATAGCAGGTGCGGAACAAATCCTTAATAATTCGCAGATGAAGATGCGGCACTTTGAGGCACGAGGATTAGGGTTACGGTGGTCCGTAACCCTATTCCTGTGAAACCAATACTGGTAGAATATCCCAGATAAAAGAAGACCCATTCTCATAATATCCGATAAAAACAAGACATATTTTCAAAACTTGTCATGCCTGGGTGAATAGCTAAAACATTTATTCCGCACGATTCTCATGCACTTTTTAGAAAATCTATCGTGTCTGACAGTTGGGCTCTTCATAGATTCAGTGTAAGATTAAAGCAGTTACTTTCATACAAAAATACAAAGTTTCATACAAAGTTTTTTTCCACTATTCAAAAGGGACATTGGGTAGGTTCCAATTAATAAAAGGCATCCGCAGATTACCATCGTCACGTCGTGGCATAGAGGAAAGAATCTATATGTATAGGTATTGTTGAGGACCGAGCCAATCAACTAAGCCACGCTATGTTGTCGATCTTTTATTTTCTAGCTAAAACTGATTTTGGAGGAGCTCAGTGGCGTATTGGTTTGAGCGCTCTGGTTTCGATACGAAAAACAAAACAAATTGAGCCATGGTCGATCCTGGGATAGGCTAATCAAAATTTGTTATTTCGAGCTCCTCCGTGCTTCGGAAGCCGTTCCTCCCGGTTGTTCCTGCAACCGCATTGGGCCAGGCTTGGTGGTGTTATGGCCTCATGTATTTCTCCCATGCAGGAAGGCCTGTGCCCAGCAGTGGAATGTATATGAGCTAGTGATGATGATGACTGATTTTGTTTAAGAATGACGTCGCAAAAACAACCTCTATAAAATTTCACATCTCACTAAGAATTGGGAGTTGCCACTTCCCAGTTCAGTCGCCAACAAATATTACAATTTTAAAAACACTGAAGCGTGGTAGTGAATCGATTCACATGGATTCACTACCACGCTTCAGTGTTAATAAAAAAGGTGTCCACTGCTGAACAAAGGCCTCCCCTATCGATTTTCAAATGGATCGGTTCTGCGCAGCCTGCATTCAACGGCTCCCGCGTCCATGAGCAGGTCGTCAGTCCATCTAGTGGGAGGCCGTCCAAATTTGCGTTTTCCGGTACGTGGTCGCAATGCTACTTATAAATAATATTTTTAGTGCTTTACATAAACTATTTTCTTCCTTTTTAATGCCATTAAAACCTTTTTAAAAATAAAAAATCCATCAATTTCATGTGTCCCTTTAAGTACATGACATTGGTATACTCGTAACTTTCATCGTAATAAAGTTTATATTATCATATCTTAACTTTAACGTAACTTTTTTTGTTGCTATCAACAAAAAAAAGTTTTAAGAGGATAATGAGTTCACTGTTCCGTTGCATTTATAACAGGAATACTTCGAAACTTCACAATTTTGTTCATTTATATTTCATCGCTTTGTGCGGGACTCTATAATAAATTACTTTCGTTTTGGCGTCCCAAAACTTTGGAGTTATAATGCAAAATCACCGGCCATTGTACAGGTTTTGCAGAAACCTTTAAAAAGTAGATGTATACATGCCGTTCTTTGAAAATTCGTTATTTCCTTTCACAGTTGCTAATAACGACAGAGCTTAACATATAAGTCAATGAGCTCTACACATACAAAAAGAAAGATACAGACACAGATACAGATAGAGACAGGTACTGTCGCAAATGGGGTATCTAGACTTTGCGAATTGAGAATTGCCGGGTACTTAATCTGCTTCGCATTTATAAATTTCTTAAATCAATCACTATCGTAGATACATATATCATTAATATGTGCAAACACTTACCTAGTTGAAAATAATCTTGCTATTGAATCTGAGTAGGTACGACAAATTACTTTCGTCCTACCCAATTCACTATACATTTTACTATTTTGTTCATATTACCATCTCTCTAAGCGATGATAATTATGGCGGGACCATACGGTTCCTAAATGGCCTCCAAACCACCCCTACAGCCATTCTTTGTCCACCGGTGACAGTCAATAATTACCTCTTGACGAAATCATAAAAGGACTCACCAAATCTTTTATGCTAGCCTTCATGTTATCAAGAATTATTAATCAACTCACAGTTTTGGCGCGCACTACCTTTCCAAGACATCACCAATAATACCGACCTCCTAACTTACTTTTTTGCACACTGCCAACACAAATGGCACAGACTATTTGTCATTTCAAATCGTTCCGACTCGCGTTCGCGACAGGTACAGGGAGTTTTGGGTCAGCTCGATTAGAAATTTTGAAAAATTTGTGTAGACTTTAGATCAATTAAGATATAACAACGGAATCGTTTGTACAATTAAATAATTAAATCATGACACAAAACACTTGGAATATCGGAACACACCTTTGTAATACGTTTCATGCTAGGCACACAGTCGAATATCCTTTCATTGGGCCTAATTCTGGGAACACACTTTAATTCTAAATTTAAGAACAGTATATCTCTTTCTCGCATTAAGTAATAGAAAAAAGATAGCAAGAATCTGTTTAGAGCTGTCACTTAAATTTAGAAAGATTTCATAGAAACCATAGACAATTTTAGACGGCATGTACGGAGGTGCCCTCTAAACACTGCATTTTATCACGTTCAATAAGGTCGAAAATTGAACGCACGTTTCTAAATGTCAAATTATATGACAGCTATCCTTTTCGTATTCCTTTTGATAGAAAGAAACGCACTGAACTTAAATTTAGACTTAGCATGTGTTCACCAGAATTAGGGCCATTGACTACCTCAGATTCCGACGTATCTAACCATAAAAACATCCTTGAATTGAACCAGCAAGCAAATGAAGCCAAGAAAATATATATTCCCCGAAATAAAGTTTAAAGTGTATAAATCGTAGGTCCATCAATTTGCATACTAATATAGTCTGGCGCAGACAAGTGAGTGACAGCGGCACAAGTTTACTACCACCGAGGCCCCTAAACGACCCCAGGGGTATTAAGACATTTTTCTTCGTCCAGCAATTATATTAAATTTAGAGCCCACTTCAAAGAATCACCCGGCACTCTTATTAAAAAAACGTAATCGAATGAGGTTACGTTCCATTTGGCGCGTGCCATTTATCCTTGTCCTAGACATAAAGATTAATCGCGTTATTACAAAGATATTCCTTAAATTGTTATTCTGTTGGTTTAAGGAGACTAATAAAGTAATTATTAATTAATCAGAACTTATTTTTTTTCCATTCCACACTTATGATAGTTGTACACAGTTGTGATGTTGCCTAAGTTTGAATATGGCGATTTTTTCACAAATTAGGAAAATATACGCTCCTGTTACCCATATAAACAATTCAAACTTAAAAAATATGGAATATTGTTGTGCTGTTTAGAAAAATCATAAATATATCACATTTTAATGTTTTTTTTATGCGTTTAATCGCTTCTTCTTTCTATCTATCTGTCTTTTCTATTTGTCTTTTTTTCATCGTTTTCTTTTCTCTATATTTATATATATATATATATATATATATGATAAATAGACTTTTATTAATTTTGTCAGTATGCTCATACATTTCATAGAACGTGTGACGTCACCTGTTCCGTAGATTTTCTATGAAGCGTTTTCGGACGATGCGCCACAACATATGAAACATACCGCTATACGGCCGCTATATCTGTGAAACTATTCATCTTAGGCAAACTGTTTCTTTTGCAATATTTCTTATTGAGTTATAAACTTCTAAATTATGAAATAAAAAAAATATTCAACTGCCTTATTAGAACATATATGAATAGGGCAATTCTAGGAAACTAGTATTTTGTGAAATAAGTAAGTATAGTACAGCTATGCGATTCGTTGCCTTTGTGTATACTCTTGAAATAAAACTAATTGATCTATCCTTACCATTTGGCATAACATGGCTCAATACTGCACCAATACCTGCTTGAGATGCATCACACGCTAACCTCAGTGGTAATTCTCTATCATAATGAATCAGTATATTGTCAGAAACGATATCTGTTTTAACACTTACAAAACTATCTTGACACTGTTTGTTCCAATTAAAATTAGCATTTTTTCGTAGCAAGTTATATAAAGGCTTCAGTTTAACAGACAAATTTGGAACAAACTTACTATAGTAATTAACCAAGATCGTACTTCTGCAACATTCCTTGGTGCAGGTGCTTCCACAACAGCAGTAACTTTTGACGTATCTGTAGACAAACCCTGTTTTGAAATAATATGACCTAAATAATTAATTTTATCTTGAAAAAATAAACATTTCTTTTTATTTAATCGAATACCAGCTTCATTAAATCTACGTAACACCTCTTCTAAATTTTGTAAATGTTCAAGGTCTGTTTTACCTGTGATTAACACATCATCAATGAAATTTACAACACCCTTGGCTCCTAATAGAATTTTCTCTAGCTTAGCCTGAAAAATGGAACTTGCTGGCTTATGGTAAACGTTTAATTTTAAATATACCCTTTGGTGTGCTCCATGCCAACAATTCACTAGTATCATCATCAAGAACTAAATGATTAAAAGCATTTATTAAATCTAATTTGGAAAATTTAGTACCACCCTGTAGTGCCGTAAAAATATCCTCAATTCTAGGTAAAGGATGATTCACTTCTTTTAAATATTTGTTAATAGTAATTTTGTAATTAGCACATAATCTAATTTTATTGTTCTCTTTTAAAATAGGTACTAAAGGAGTTCCCCATTTAGAGTTTTCAAACTTTTTAATGACACCTTCTTTTTGTAATCTTTCTAACTCTGAATCTACTTGATCTTTAAAAGCATATGGAACTGATCTTGGTTTTATAAAAATAGGATTGACTTTATCATTAATAAGTTCTAATTTAACAGTCTCATTTTTAATCATACCTAACTCATTTTTAAAAACATCATCATATGTACACAGTAGTCTATCTAAATCAGAAGCAACATTTTGAATTAAATTAACTTGCGGTGAAAAATAGTCACATATATTTAATTTAAAATTTTCAATAAGATCTCTACCAAATAAACTTTTACACCCATTTTTGACAATTAAAATATCAACTAAGAGTTCTTTGTTATTAAATTTTAATAAACCTGAAATTTGTCCCACTGGCATTATCAAAGAATCATTATAAGTTTTCAACTTAATATCACAATTTTTAATTGGAATATTATTAAAATGTTTTTTTTATAAAAACTTGTGGCATACAAGACACTGCAGCACCAGTGTCTAATTCCATTTGTAGTGGCTTACCACGAAAACAACTATTAATATGAAACGGTGAAACAAAATTTACTTTCTGCTCAAAATCAATATTAAAAAGTTCAATATTTTCACTTACACTTTGTGCTTCGACAATATTGGTTTGCGCCCTGCTCTTACAAACAGAAGCAATGTGTCCTATCTTATTGTACTTTTTGCACTGGTAATTTTTAAATTTACATTTTGTAAAAGAATGATCTGGCTCTCTACAGTGAAAACACTTTTGCTGCATCCTCCATCCTCCTTTCTTTTGTAAGCTGTTTGCTTGTGCTGGAATACTCCTACCTTATTAACCAACATTTCTTTTAAAACTGTTTCTTTGTTCAACGCTATTTCCAATAAATGAGATTCATTCAAGATATTGAGATTCAATCAGAGATTGAGATTCAGATTCAAGAGATTCATCGAAACCACAATCTGCTGCAGCTTCTCTTACCCTGGAGTGCCAGTTGGAAATACTTTGATTTTCTTCTTGATATAATCTGTCGAATACGATACGTTTCCGATATCTTGAAATGCGTTTTTCATAGGGCAATTTTAAAATGTCTTTCAATTTTCGAAAGTTTTTATCTTTTGGTAAACTTGGATGTACCATGTTCTTTATTACTTTGTATACATCTTCACTGAGCGAAATTAATAAAGTGGACACCTTTTTGGACTCCTCTATCTCGTAGGCATTGAAGTATTCTTCCAACCTCTCCAAAAAACAATTTATGTCGCCAACTCCATTGAAAGACTGTAAAATTGTTGAATTTATCCTCGTCGCCATTTTTATGTATGAAGAGGTTCATGAATATAAATAAATTGTATTGGAATCACTTTATTTAATTAAAATATAATTAAAAAATTGGAGAACATTACAAACGATAAAGGCGGGAGAAAAGCTAACTAACTGTCACTGTCAACTTGACATAATAAGATGAACCGGCTGCGTTCACCTTCTTTACAATACACTACACGCTTCAAACGTCAAAATCAGTTGCGTCCCGTCGTCTTGTCAGTCGTCAAGCTCTATGTCACTAGCTGTCTTCGCATATGGACTCTTCTTACTGCTTCACATCAGGTGGTGTTGAGTCATTTGTCGTGCTTTGTATAAAAAAAATAAAATAAAAAAAAACTGTTAGTCAATCACACTGCTGAACAGATAAAAAGGTCACAGCACTCAGTCACTTAACTGGAATCTTGGAAAAATATGAATCAAGTTGGATAAAACGTAAAGTAGAATGATAACTGTCACGAAGTTTATTACAATTGCTATAATATAAATCTGGTTATCGACTGAAGCTTTAATCTTAATTTTGATTTTAACATTATTATAAATATTTAAGAATTATTTAGATACTAATAAAAAACTATTTAAACTGGAAAAAATTCACGTCCTGAGGCGGGGATCGTACCTGCGACCTTCCGCAATCCGGGCGACTGCTCTAACCAACTGAAGCTTTCTTAAAATGTCTCTTCTTAGTTTCAGGTAAATTCTTAGGCTATCTGCCCACTATCGTATCACACCATGACCTGAAACAAAGGAAGGTTAGTAGGTACGTAAATTGGACGGCCCGATCAAAACTTGGTCAGACTCATGACAGTATTAATTATTATCCGGTTGACAGATTTATGACAGATATCAGATATCAGGTTGACAGATTCATGACAGTATTAATTATTATCCGCATTCATATTATAAATTCGACAGTAACTGTGACTGTCTATCTTTCCCGTTTTCTACATCTCCTGAGAAAACTGATAATTTCGGCGCGATAACCGACACCTACGCAGGTTGAAACGCGGGCGTCCACTAGTATTTTTAAATTCAAAATAAGGAATATTTCACTTGTTCCGATACCGATACAGTTACAGTTTGAAACGTTTTTTTTTGTCTAATCATTTCAATAATGTAAAAAAGTCATTTACACAAAACAAATGTAACTTATGCATTTTTCGTCTCCACAAACCTGGCTTTAACTTATGATAAACTAGACAATGCTTGATTTTATTAGTTTTTCATCAATTATTTTTTAGTATTTTAAAAAAATAATATTGGAGAAGGTAAATTATGTTTTTACATAAAAATTCTATTAGTATGGTACTAGGAGCTCGGTAGCGTAGTGGTTTGAGTGCTATGGTTTCTATCACGGGAATAAAACAACTTTCGCCATGGTTGAACCTGGAATGGGTCAATCAAAATTAGTTCATAATCTGTATTGCAGTATTGGAAGGTGTTTAAATATAAATAAAGTCCATATGTCCATTCCGTAAACGTGTAATACATTGTCACAATACAGAAATTCCAAACATTCGGTTGTAGTAATACCTCATAGTCTGTTAGAAAGTATTTTACTATATAATGGTTGGTAATAGTTGGTATTTTAATAACATTTTGCTAAAGATTCGTTTCATAACTTGAAGTGCCATTATTGTTTAAGACGCAGGCCGAAACTGTCCAAAATACATGACGTGATCACTGTTATAAATAGCAATTTCTAAGACATTCTACTTTAGAGACGGATATTGCGTGCACCTCAAGCTATAACCACGGAAATTGGCAGTGTCACCTTTAGTGTGGTATACACCTCACGACTTTAATCGTGTTGGTTTAATGATATTAAAAACAAATGACTGTTGACTAAATAATTACGTGCTTACTCATAAACTGTTTATAAACCTATCTTATTTGCTACTCTCCGAATATCGCCATTTTGAAAAGAAGTCATTCAAGACGTTCGGTAAGTTAAGCGGTAGGTAAATAAGACAAACCGAATACTTAATTGTCCTCGTACTAAAATCATAATTCCTTACTAATATTATAAATGCAAAAGTTAGTGAGTTTGTTTGTTACGCTATCACGCCTAAATCACTTAACCAATTTGGATGAAATTTGGTATGGAGATGGGAGTTTGGGACCCAAGGACATAAAATACTTTTGGAGCGATGACCAACATCTACGGCGAGAAGGCGGAACTGCTGGCAAAACTATAATAAATGCGAAAGTAATTCTGTCTTTCTGTTACGCTTACAGTTTTAAGCCGCTGAAACGATTTAGATAAAATTTTCCATGGAGATAGATTTCCTGAGCAAGGACACAGTCAACTTTTTGAACAGAAAACCAATACCCGTTTGGGCAGAGCTGCTAGCAGCCACTCATCTATATGAATAAAAATCAACATTTGTATGTTTGTCCCATACGGTCTGCGAAACCACTGATCAGAATGTGATGAAACTTTGGTAGGGTGCTGTAGGGACGCCCGCGTAGTTTTCTGAGTTATTATTTTTTTTATTATAGAACTAACAGTTTTATCTTTAAGAGCATTGCAAAGCATGCCGCGTACATCTAGTTATAAAAACTGACCTAAAATCGCCAACCTTTATTAATTGTGAAAATCTACTCATATAATAATAAATAATAATAATATTCAGACACTCACACCTATTATCTAACCCAAAGTAAGCATCATTAAGAACTTGTGTTATGTCACATAAAAAACTAATCATATATTTTTTCCACCAAGCTATTCCTTTTTCCAATCACACTCAAAGAAGTCTATACATTGTAGTTCTACGTGGGAAGTATAATAACTAGTTTGTAGATTGGACTGCTAATCTAGGGATCGCACCTATCGTAGATAACTTACTAATAGACTACCGCAAATAGACGCTTCTGAAGAATGGAGTTTTCTATACAAATAATATTAAATTGTGTATTACAAGTTTTGTAAGATTAGTGTTAATGTGAATATTATTTATTAATTTTAAATACTTATGTACTTACAATAAATGGGCACTTGTAATGCTAAAATATTTGCACGTTATTGTAGGTAATTGACAGAATATGCTGGTGACTAAATTGCGCTCTGGTTTCGATTACGAAAACAAAGCAACTTTCGCCGTGGTCGATCCCGGGATGGGTCAACCAAAATTTCTAATTTCGAGCTTCTCCGTGCTTCAGAAGCCACGTTAAGCCGCTGGTCCGGATTGTTACTGCAACCACCTTAACACACCAACCCGCATTGGGCCAGCGTGGTGGTGTTATGGCCCAAACTCCTCGTGTGTTTCTCCTATGTAGAAAGGCCTATGAATGAATGAAAATATTTATT